>OZ005736.1:173439983-174794846 GCA_963930755.1 Eudasyphora cyanicolor | reverse complement strand
TTGGAAATCTGAAGTCTGGGGCAACAAAGTGGACCAGGTCCAGCTAGTATATTGATATACTATAATAAGCGTCTTAGAACGAAACTTAATCATCACAGAACTCACTCCCTTTAACATTTCGTATAAATTAATGGGAAAACTTAAAACAACCTAGCAGTTTTGTTAAAAAAAAAAAACGAATTCGCGAACTGAATGATCAAACACATTTTTCTATATTGTAGTGAAATAATGCCGGGCTCCAATTCGTGCCGATTATGCAGAAATTCTTGTAATGACAGCATACGTCTCCACGATGCAAATGGTCGTTCTAATGAGGTGTACTCCATTACCATAAAATTTTTTCACCCCTCGGTAAATTGTCAAATTGGAAAACAAATATTACGAAACGAATAAACTTACAAATTATTTTTTTAATATTTTAGTTCTTGGACGTAGATCAGGGTGCAGTAAATCTACTCGCAGTCCTGTGTATGGAATGTTGGCACCACATTTCGGGTTTCAACAACTTCCAGCAGACTGTATTGCTGCTACAAGCCAATCTTCTCAAAGACGTGGTGGCACCACTCAAGGATGCGAACCAGACGCAAAATGTGAAAAGTAATAATTTACGGGGTCCAATGGATGCCATTGTAATCGCCGATGATTCGGCTGATGAAGAATATACTTCTAAACCCGAAAATGCTATTGATCTGGATGAAGTAATTGAGGATTCTTCATCAAATGGTTTTGGTAGTGGCAAAATAATAGTTACAGACAATGCGATACGATTTGAAGCCAATGTGGAAAATCTAACGGATCATTTTGAAATGCCGCAAGCTGCTGAGATGACCTCAGGGGTAGATGAGAATGCAATAGATATATGCGAAGACTCACAGGATGTTGTTATTATTGATGAAATTCAAAATGAACCTGAAGATGTGGATATTGGGACAAATGATAGTTCGGATAAGTCCGAAGATAACCTGTTAATGAAAATGACAGATAGTACAGCTGGCAATAGTAATACAACAATACACAAACAACAGGCCACAAAGGCTAGGCGCAATCCATCAGCTCAGGAAGTGGAAGATGTTATATCAAAATGGAGACCGAACCTAGAGTGTTATGTGTGCTCCGAAACTCGCACAACTTATACATTATTGAAAAAACACTTTGTGAATACCCATCGGAACAAGCAGTTTTATATTTCATGTTGTGACAGCAAATTGAAAGTACGCTGTCGTGCTTATGAACACGCCATGTTCCACTTAGATCCACAAGCGTTCAAATGCAAATTTTGTGAAAAGTGTTTTACGGGCAGAAATAGCTTAAATACCCATTTGATGCAGGCACATTCCAGTGATGGCAATGGCGACGGTGGCGAAACTGTACTACCTAGATACAAATGTGACATATGCGGCAAACGTTATAGGGTGCCCTCGGTCCTGCGTGAACATTATGTCACACACACGAGAGAAATAAATTTCTATTGCCAGTATTGCAATGCAGGATTTCGCCACCGCTCCAGTAAGAACCAACACATGAGGAATCTTCATCCCGACAAGCTCGGTAAGCTCATAACATCGAACGACTTATCTATCTGCGCAGTTTGTCACAAGACATTCAGATATCGCACCGGTTTGCTGCAGCACTTAAGAATTGATCATCCCGAAGAAATTGCCTAGACTTATAAAGTGTGACACACAGTGAGCTATTTGCAGGGTCTAGCCGGGAAAAAATCAAAATCGATTTTTTGTGTTTTAATGATTCAGACATGATAAAAATTGTCCAATTAGATAAAAAATAGCCAAAGATGAAGTTTCAAAGACTATTCTTTTCAATTCCATGCGCATTAAAGACATCTTATTCATATAATTCTCATTTTTAGTACAAAAGCTGCTCTAGAATTTTAAATATTTTGCTTAAAAAATATGCTCTTTTCAATAAAAATAAGAACAATTATCATATTTTTAGAGAAGTGCCTATAAAGTAATATTAATATTTCAAGTCAAAGGGCAAATTATCCTAATGTTTACCATTTTTGGACTTTGGCGGCCAATTTGGTACAAAAAGTTCGTACCGAACTATTTTTTAAAATTTTTTTTGGAATCCCTCTAAAATCTCCTACATTTTAATAGTACATACATAAGTCATACTTATGTTTTGATTTGGGGAGAGGAAAAATTGTTTGTTGATGCAAGGCAAGTTTTAATGAAAGTTTGCGTTCACTTACTAAGGAAGCTTTAAAACTTTGTCAACGAAATTTTTTTATAGCGTATGCAACAACTTTTGATGCCAGTGAAGAAAGTGAAAAGCGATACAAAATGCGCGATTTGCTAGAGTCACGCTCTGATATTACCCAGCAAAAAATAAAAGAAGTACTTCCAAAAGAATAACATTATAAGTACTTCCAAATCATAAGTATGAACATTTTTTCGACATTTAAAAAAGTTCTTCTAAATAACTAACCAAAATGCAATTTCGGATTATAAATTATTAACCCAAGAATGCATAATTTCAAAACGATTGGATGTAAAATAAAGCTTCTGAAGTGATAAACGTCCAGATCGGAAGGAACATATATATGAGGGCTATGAAATATAAGTAAAATACTGCTTCTATAGTGCTAAAGGGAAGAAATATATATTTATATGGCGGGTATATCAGAATTAGTGAATGGTTCTGAAAGCTAGTCGACTTTCGACTTTTTCATCAACCAAATTTAGTTTCAGTCCACTAGGTCGATTAATCGGACCTAAAAGTCGACTTTTTCATAGTCAATTAAAATAACATAGTCATTTCAAAGTATGCTGATTTTCTTCGAAATATGTTAAATTGTGGAATTGTAGTACATTGGATTGCGATAAAAATTTATTAATAACACTTTATACTTTCCACAAATGTTGATATATCGTCACCAGAAATGCCCAAGAGCGTAACCCTCAAATGAAAATTCGTTTTTCGTCCAAAAATCAAGATTTTATTGAAGAAAAAAAAGATGTAACAAAAGGCGTAACCCACATTGTATTAAACAGAACGTACTGTATTCATCTATTTAGCCTTTGAAGTAGTTCTCTTGTTGCTGTATTGATTTTTGTCAATCGTGTTTGACAGCTATTTTAGATGCAAAATTCTATAAGGGGTCTGTATTTAAATTTGGCCTTTATCTGAATGGTATCTATTTTTTTTTTATCAAATTTCGCAGTGTTCATGATTCTATAAACTAATCTCTGCCAAATTTAATAATGATCTGAAGTAAAACACGAAAATACATTTTTCCAACCTTGCTAGTGACCGTTTATTCTCTGATTAAAAAATCCTTTGTGCAAAATTTAGTACATTTGACTAAAATATGACTTCTATGGAGTTTAGATGCTAAATCGGAAGGAACACATCCATGCGAGTATCTGGGGCTATATGTAAATTTGAACCGATATTGTTCACACAGATATTAACTGTTAAAATAAGATACTCCTTACCAAATTTCATGAATATCGAAAGGAATTTATATCTTCTATAGAGGGTATAAGCTAAATCGAAGTACATTCATATATATTAAGATATCTGGTTCAAATAGTTGAGAGATTTTTGTTCGTTCGCCTTAGCCGAAAGAAAATAAGTAACACAAACAGTCCCTATATCTAAATACGGATTGTCTTTCAATTTTAATACGCATTGTCTTGTCCCAAAATAAAGAAATGTGCAAAATTTCTTTGAGATGGGACTATATTTGTGACCTGCACATTGATTACAAGAATCCATGCACAGACTGACATAGCTAAATCGGTTCAGAAAGTGATTCTAAGTCGATCGGTATAATACACGATGGTTCTATATATCTCTTCTGATTTTGGGTGTTAGAAACAAATGCATAAAATTATAATAAATTGTAGCACATTGTGGTGTAGGTTATAATTAAATAATTTTAAAAGAAATTATGGTAATTAAATATACCATACCATACTTACTGTACCACACTGTGGTACTTTACTACTCTTTGAACCGGGGCTACGGAAAATACATATCGCCGCACAAATGTGCTATGTATTACAGTGTAAAATAAAAATCCCTTTTTATTAGTGAGAATGTTGGTCATTTGCGAAAATGTTACGAATGACCCCATAGTGTACTATGGGGTCATTCGGTCACACTTTTCAAGAGCCAGCTACACCATACAGTTGATCTCTTTGACCAATAGTATATTATTTATACGTTCCCTTCCCTATGTCAACATTTATATACCTTTAAAATAAGAGATCTCTGGACCCAAAGATGTTAATAAGAACGACATGTATTCATCAAATAAATACAACGCCAAAAAAGCAAATCTTACAGTGCTTTAAAAGGAGTTGTGCAAAAGTGGTGACAAAGAAGTACTTCCCCGGCGCGACAACCCCTTGTTAAATTCATTGGTGAAAATCCAAATTAGAACAACTTCCGGATCATAGGTTGGGGATTTTTATTGCTTCCTTGGATGCTCTTTTTTTGCTGGGTAAGCAAATGCTAAGACAGGGTCAGGAAAAAGCTGAAAAAATCACTTTTCAAATGCAGACAAAAATGTAAAAACGACATACAATATTTAAAAATTGACATATTTCAATGAAATATTTTGTAGTTTTTTAGGTCTTGATATCACAAATCGAACGTAATTCACGAATCATTATATTTCCCAAAGTCAATCCCACAATTCCCAAAATTATTTTGAAAATCTCCAAAAATGGGATTTTTTGGATTTTGACACATAAGTATTTCTTAAGATATAATAGGTAATCAATTTTGTTTATTGTATTTTCTCGACAATGTGCTCAACCATTACAAACCTAACAAACTATTTTGGTTGATTTTTCAGCCTGTATACAATATAGTATTATTTATTCATTACATATGAGTCAAAAAAAAGATGCATTGATCTGAAAATTTGATTAAAAAATTAATAGAACCGAACTTAAAATTAAAAGATTATTATTTAATAAAATCATTTCACCTATGATTTGTTCTGTGTAATTTACTTTTTGACGTAAGTATATTGTGGAAAATTCCCACAATTCCCAATATAAATTTGAAAATCCCCGAAAACGGAATTTAATAGTTTTAGCCAAAAATTTTTTTAGACTAAACGCCAGACGCCACTATATACAAATATGGTAAAGGTTTTCATATTATAGCTTTGGAATTGTCGAAATTGTGGGCACGATTTGAAATTTTCGTAAAATGTGCTGTAAGTTGGACAAGCGTAGCAACAGTATTAATAAAAATCGTTGACTAATTATTTTCTCGAACACATTATCCACTAAGTTCCCATTAAGACGAATATACATAAAGATGTTATACTTTCTTTTTTCCTCTATATTTGCAAAATACTACATATACAGTGGGGAGCAAAACCGAGTGCATGTTTGCCACTCTTGTATCATTTATTCAGTAAAAATAGTGTTGTTAGGCCAAATGTTATAAAATTGTCAGCACTTATTATTTACTTTATTACGGACAAAACACCGTAAATTAAATTTTGAAAGAGTAATCACAACAAATACAAAGAACTGAGTTTGAGGCAGCAGTCAAGAAAAAAAAAACTGATTTGTCTTACAAAAAAATTAAGAAGCGGTTGGAATTCTGTAAGACCCGCGTAAATAGAAGGATTGGTGGCTGGAAAAGTGTTATATGCCCAGTTAAAACAAAAATTAACAGTTTCCAATACGATGGGAATTAATATTACTGGCGCCGGCCTTATGAAATTATTCAAAAACCCTCAAGTCAAGCAAACCATGAAGTATGGAGGAGGAAGCTTATGATATGAGGATGCTTTACGTGGTGGCGCACTTGGCCCCTGGTAAACAATAAGAGCATCATGTTGACATCATATTTTGAAATCAAATTTACGGGATTTTGTAGAGGTGACTCATTACCCTGAGGAAGATGCTGTGTTTCAGCAAGACGTGTATCCCAGCACACTTCCAAAATAGTGAAAAATGGATGTGGTAACATAAATTTCAACTTCCAGAATGGCCAGTACAAAGTTTTGACCTAATTCCAATTGAAAATTTGTGGGCTGTGGTCAAAATTTGGTTGGGGTTATGTCAACGAGCTGTATAGCCGGGTGCAGCATTAATGGAGTGATATTACAAATGAAATAAGCCAAAACCAAGTGGAAAGTATGCCCGAAAGAGTGCAAAGCGTAATGAAAAACAAAGGACGATGAACTAAATGTTAAAACATCTGATTTTAAATGTAATACAAATTAAGTGCAAAACTGAGTGCATACAGAATTTCATATAGTTCATATGATGATATTCACTAGAATAAGTGTATAGCTTTTTTAAACAATAGTTTTTGTTTAGCAATAAATAACGTATATTTGTTGCAAATTTGGTGACGTTTGGACTAAAGATACTGTATTCACAAAATAAAAATTGAAAAACTAGCATACATGCACCCGGTTATGCTCCCCACTGTACCTTTTCGCAATAACACACAACAATTACATATTTTTGAAAATATACATAAATTGATATGGGCAGAACTTTTGTCTCAGTGGGTACATCTGACTAAATATTTTACATCGTATAGAAAATGTTGTTGAAAACTATCAAAGACAAATAGAATATAAGAAGACATTCCTTCCGGACGAAACGTCAAAATCTATCAGGTACGAACAAATAGGAATGAACTGTCACACGCGAAAAAAACAGTTTTCCGCGAACATTGATTTCACTTTTTTTGCACTTATCGATTAATATTAATTTTTTAATTGTGACAATTACAAAAAATTCGGGGAAATCGGTCAGAAAATCCGCGAAAAACCTCACTCGTTGGAATCAAATTCCTATTCGTTAGTCACTGACACTTACTCGCTACGGGAGGGAATGTCTTCTTATATTCTATTTGTCTTTGGAAAAGTTGATGTGAAAAAAATCGGTTTATATTTACAAAATTCTAGGACTAGGAAATACTGGTCAGGAAAAAATTAAAAAAAAACAATTGTCAAATGCAGAGCGAAATCTAATATTGCGATAAACTATTTAGAAATACATATTTTGCAATAAAATATTTTATAGTTTCCAGGTAATTCGCGAATTGTTATATTTTTCAAAAGTCAATTCCACAATTCCCATAATAATTTGAAAAATATCCAAAATTGGGATTTTTTACATATTCCCCTATATGTAAAAAGAGGTGTTATTTTCAAAGACAAATAGAATATAAGAAGACATTCCTTCCTGTAGCGAGTAATTGTCAGTTACGAACGAATAGGAATTTGATTCCAACGAGTGAGGTTTTTCGCGGATTTTCAGACCGTTTTTCCCGAATTTTTTGTAATTGTCACAATTAAAAAATTAATATTAATCGATAAGTGCAAAAAAGGTTCAATCAATGTTCGCGGAATACTGTTTTTTCGCGTCTGACAGTTCATTCCTATTCGTTCGTAACTGATAGATTTTGACGTTTCGGCCTGAAGGAATGTCTTCTTATATTCTATTTGTCTTTGGTTATTTTGGTCAAAGACAAATAGAATATAAGAAGACATTCCTTCAGGCCGAAACGTCAAAATCTATCAGTTACGAACGAATAGGAATGAATTGTAACGCGCGAAAAAACAGTATTCCGTGAACATTGATTGAACTTTTTTTGCATGAAAAGGATATGGTCCTCTTACAGGACCATATCCTTTTCATGGGAGCAGACTTTGGTATATGT
Source organism: Eudasyphora cyanicolor (assembly GCA_963930755.1). Lineage (NCBI taxonomy): Eukaryota > Metazoa > Arthropoda > Insecta > Diptera > Muscidae > Eudasyphora > Eudasyphora cyanicolor. Next base: position 174,787,172 of record OZ005736.1, on the reverse strand, counting down.
TTTCAGACTAAAGAAGTAATTTTCAAACTTTCTTTTCTAAAAAATATGTTGCTCTGTCGGAGAGCAGCATTTTAATATTGTCGCCTGCACCCTCTAGTACTGCTGCATTTTTTATGGTCAGAAAAGAAAACAAAAATGCAATAGCTAACATTTTAACTCCCTAAAAAAAGTAAAAACAAAGAATACTCCACGGCGCCACTTACATAAAGCATCGGTCCAAACTTCATCAGAAAAAACACGCTCGTACACACGCGGGTATTCGCTCGACGCTGAAAAACATCTGTTTTGTAGAGCAGCGTCCACCCCATCGATTAAATTCACGGCTGAAATGTTGCATTTTTGTACCGGGCGAGTACGACATTTTTTACAAAAGAAAACTAACCCCTTTCACGGTGTAGCATTTTTTTACAAACGAAAACAAAAAGGCATTTTTGGGGCGAAATGCTGGAAAAATTAATTTTTTTTTGGCACAAAGAAAACACCATAATTGACAGTCAAAACATTGTAGAATGAAACATTAATGTATGTAAATCATATACCTTATGTAATAACTAGACAGCGGAATTATATGCAATTTTGATTTTTTAACTTACTCTGGATCGGGCCGCATATTAAAATTTGGGACTTTTTAATATAGTAAAGTCGAGTTTTTATTTCCGTCCTCGCAAGCCATGTTTTTCTCAATTGCTATTTGTTAGAGATCCAGTTGTGGGACCACCATATACGTAAAATTTTTCTTAAACAGCGGTTGATAAAGCTTGGATTTCATATGTCAATCAACAATTTTTCAAAAAGGTACTCCAGATAGGAGTTAAGTTAACAGTTGATGCCTGTACTACAGTCTCACTTAGACTATATAGTCCATTGTGCTGCCACAGGGATGTAAGGGAAAACATACGTTTTCTCTAACCCCTCCCGCTGAACAATTTAATTGCTTTACAGAGCTCAAAATTAGGCGGATTCTAACATAAGTCAAGTTGGGTAACTCCCCGAAGAAACAAGAGCCTAAGGCAGCATGTCGCCTTCTAAAGAGAGCGGGGCACGGACACAGAAGGTGTTCTATTGAATCTCTCCAAAGCTTCTGCAAATGTCGTTACACAATATCTGCAATCTCGCTGCGTGCGGTCCAATGAGGCAGTAACCGGCCATGACACAACAATAAGTGAAATGCCCAGTAACGATAACTGACCACCTGTCATTTGTTGCCGTAAGGGCACTATCTTTGAAGAACAGCTTGCAGTTCCCTTGGAGCATGTAAGGGGGTTCCTAGTATTGCAAGTTAATCTCATTTGTAGTTGTCAGGTGAATATTGAACTGTTCAGTCATATTGTTAAGAGATCTGCGACAGTCGAGGGCATTTTTTGAATTCAGGAATATACACTCAACAAAAAGTGAACCCTGGAGCAAGTTAAAATGAACTAAACTGTAGGAATATTGAACTTAGCATGGCGCTAAAGCTAGCTTTCCTTATATCAAGATCATACATTCGCTCACAATTATGAAATATGTTAAACTTAATTTTAGTTAACTCGTACTTTCTTTAAAAAACTATTGAAATTAAAATTCTGACTTGAAATTATGCAAATTCAGCATATTTTTGTCCTTATTGTAAGTAAATTTTTACTCGAATTTAGGAAAGTTTAATTAAATTTACGCAAAAAGGAAAGATTTTTTAACATATTCATATCAATCCCAAAAGAGTTTCGTAGATCGATATATAGTGTGTCTGGCTTGCAATCATAAGGTTGTCGGTTCGACTTCCGGCCGTAACATTTTTAATGTATCGCCATAAATTTAAGTTTCTGCAAGTAACGATTTGCGGAAAAAAAAATGCTGAATAAAAAAGGACAGAAAAAAATTTGGTGTTTTTATACCCTACACCACACTGTGGTACAGGGTATTATAAGTTTGTTTCATGGCAGATGTTTGTAACACCTGAAAATAACACAGCTAGACCCACCTTAAAGTATACCGATCGACTCAGAATCACTAGCTGAGTCGATTTAATGATGTCCGTCCGTCCGTCCGTCCGTCCGTCCGTCTGTCCATGTAAAGTTGTTCGTCGACTACAGGTCGCAATTTCACTCCGATCGTTCTGAAATTTAGCAGTTTAGAGTATTTCGCGGCTGTTAAGATCGCTATTGAATTTGGTTGAAATCGGTTCAGATTTAGATATAGCTCCCATATATATCGTTCGTCCGATTTGGCCCTTTAGTCCTATAGAAGCTGTATTTTACATCCGATCGTTTTGAAATTTAGAATGGTAGAGTTTCTTGATCCATGAACCAACATTGTCGAATTTGAAGAAAATCGGTTAAGATTTAGCTATAGCTCCCATATATATGTTTCGTCCGATTTGGTCCTTTAGTCCTATAGAAGCTGTATTTTACATCCGATCGTTTTGAAATTTAGAATGGTAGAGTTTCTTGATCCATGAACCAACATTGCCGAATTTGAAGAAAATCGGTTAAGATTTAGCTATAGCTCCCATATATATGTTTCGTCCGATTTGGCCATTTAGTCCTATAAAAGCTGTATTTTACATCCAATCGTTTTGAAATTTAGAATGGTAGAGTTTCTTGATCCATGAACCAACATTGTCGAATTTGAAGAAAATCGGTTAAGATTTAGCTATAGCTCCCATATATATGTTTCGTCCGATTTTGCTCTTTAGTCCTGAAGAAGCTGTATTTTACATCCAATCATTTTGAAATATAGAATGGTAGAGTTTCTTGATACATGAACCAACACTACCGAATTTGAAGAAAATCGGTTAAGATTTAGCTATAGCTCCCATATATATGTTTCGTCCGATTTGGCCCTTTAGTTCTATAGAAGCTGTATTTTACATCCAATCGTTTTGAAATTTAGAATGGTACAGTTTATTGATCCATAAACCAACACTGCCGAATTTGAAGAAAATCGGTTAAGATTTAGCTATAGCTCCCATACACATGTTTCGTCCGATTTGGCCCTTTAGTCCTGTAGAAGCTGTATTTTACATCCAATCATTTTGAAATTTAGAATGGTAGAGTTTCTTGATTCATGAACCAACATTGCAGAATTTGAAGAAATTCGGTAAAGATTTAGCTATAGCTCCCATATATATGTTTCATCCGATTTGGCTCTTTAGATCCAATCGTTTTTATACCCTACACCACACTGTGGTACAGGGTATTACTTAAGTATAAAATGTTCCAAAAGTAAATTTATGTAAACAATTTATGCATGAATTACAAAATGTATATATCAGAGTTATTCAATATTACGAGAGTGGTGTAGGGTATTATATAGTCGGCCCCGCCCGACTTTAGCCTTTCCTTACTGGTTTTTTTTTTGATTTTAGTATGTTTTCCTAATTTGAGTTCAAATTCTCAAAATAATTTTTGATAATTATACCCTACAAAACACTGTGGTACAGGGTATTATAAGTTTGTTTCACGGCAGATGTTTGTAACACCTTAAAATAACACAGCTAGACCCACCTTAAAGTATACCGATCGACTCAGAATCACTAGCTGAGTCGATTTAACTATGTCTGTCCGTCCGTCCGTCTGTCCATGTAAAGTTGTTCGTCGACTACAGGTCGCAATTTCACTCCGATCGTTCTGAAATTTAGCAGTTTAGAGTATTTCGCGGCTGTTAAGATCGCTATTGAATTTGGTTGAAATCGGTTCAGATTTAGATATAGCTCCCATATATATCTTTCGTCCGATTTGGCCCTTTAGTCCTATAGAAGCTGTATTTTACATCCGATCGTTTTGAAATTTAGAATGGTAGAGTTTCTTGATCCATGAACCAACATTGCTGAATTTGAAGAAAATCGGTTAAGATTTAGCTATAGCTCCCATATATATGTTTCGTCCGATTTGGCCCTTTAGTCCTATAGAAGCTGTATTTTACATCCGATCGTTTTGAAATTTAGAATGGTAAAGTTTCTTGATCCATGGACCAACATTGCCGAATTTGAAGAAAATCGGTGCAGGTTTAGATATAGCTCCCATATATATCTTTCGTCTGATTTGGTCCTTTAGTCCTATAGAAGCTGTATTTGACATCCGATCGTTTTGAAATTTAGAATGGTAGAGTTTCTTGATCCATGAACCAACATTGCCAAATTTGAAGAAAATCGGTTAAGATTTAGCTATAGCTCCCATATATATGTTTCGTCCGATTTGGCCCTTTAGTCCTATAGAAGCTGTATTTTACATCCGATCGTTTTGAAATTTAGAATGGTAGAGTTTCTTGATCCATGAACCAACATTGCCGAATTTGAAGAAAATCGGTTAAGATTTAGCTATAGCTCCCATATATATGTTTCGTCCGATTTGGCCCTTTAGTCCTATAAAAGCTGTATTTTACATCCAATCGTGTTGAAATTTAGAATGGTAGAGTTTCTTGATCCATGAACCAACGTTGCCGAATTTGAAGAAAATCGGTTAAGATTTAGCTATAGCTCCCATATATATGTTTCATCCGATTTGGCTCTTTAGATCCAATCGTTTTTATACCCTACACCACACTGTGGTACAGGGTATTATTTAAGTATAAAATGTCCCAAAAGTAAATTTATGTAAACAATTTATACATGAATTACAAAATTTATATATCAGAGTTATTCAATATTACGAGAGTGGTGTAGGGTATTATATAGTCGGCACCGCCCGACTTTAGCCTTTCCTTACTGGTTTTTAGATAAAATTTCCTAAAAATTCATGCTTTCCATTATTAGTTCATAATTTCCTTATATCTATGTTGGGTTTCCACCGCATATGCCTCAATTTGATAAATTTATCAATATTCGAACTTTTTTCAAGAAATATATTAGCAAAAATATGTCCTAATTTTTAGTTAATGAACGATTCTGCATATCCCCCAAAAAATAAAATTTTACTAAGTAAAATTTCTCAGCTTTAAGAAACTAAATATGATTTTACTAAAATTTAGGAAATACATTTTTTGAGTGTAGTTTCTAGGGACTTGATAGACTATCAGAGAAAATACACCCAGGAAAATAATTGGTTGGAATTCGATTGTAACAATAAAAAAAATAGTACTAGCAACAAAAAGTTTATTGCCTAAATAAAGATTGCGCTATCGAGAGATGATTAATAATTTTTTATGGAGTTGGATGGTATCGATCTGGACAACGTTTACTTTCAACAAGACGGCACTTCTGTTACGGGAAAAGTTTCCAGACCCTGTTATCTCTCGAAGAGGTGATCACAATTGGCCACCGAGATCTTGTGATTTAACACCTTGCGACTTCTTCCTTTGGGGTCACTTGAAAGATAAGGTCTACGCCAACAGCCCAACGTCGATTCAAGACCTCAAAGAAGACATAGTGCAGCCACTTTGCGATTTGGTTATGGGAAATTTCATGAAAAGGATATGGTCATGTAAGCGTGGTCGTGGTGGCCATTTGGCTGATGTTGTTTTTCATTATTAACGGCACACCCTCCTCTTTATTATGAAATAAACATCCGATCATTTATCTCAATAAATGGCATTTTTCTTTGAATACCAAAATAACACCTCTTGTTAGAAAACCCTTTATATCGTATTTATTGGTTATGTATTGACTTCCAGACTAAGCTTAGACAATTAATAAAAGTTTAAAATATAAAAAATCGCGAAAATCTAAGAGTATAAACTGTTACAAAAAAGACATTTAAATTTCAATCGAAGGGACAAAATGATTATAAACCCCATCCTATGGTGAAGGATATACAAAAATAAAAGCCGCTGCGGCTCAATTGATGTTTTTCGAATTTCAATTGATGTTTTTCGAATTTCAATTGATGTGTTTCGAAATTCAATTGATGTATTTCGAATTTCAATTGATTTTTTTCGAATTGCAAATGGAATCTTCGAATTTCAATTGACCTTTTTCGAATTTCAAATGGAATCTTCGAATTTCAATTGATGTTTTTCGAAATTGAATTGATTTTTTTCGAATTACAGTTGAAAATGGTGTAGTATACAAATTTAAAAGAGAACATTCAATCAAAATGTCTTTCTCTTTTACTACTTTTACTCGACAAATTTTTCCGAGTAAAAGTAGTAGCATTCAAAATACACTGAAAGTAATATAACAGAAACTTCAAATATAATAAATTTGTCTGTGCTTACTATTTTTACCAGATTTCCGTTCCCGTAATTTTTTAAAACATGTTTACTCAGAGAGAATTTTGAATTATTTCTCTTTTGCTAGTTTTACTATAAAAAAGTAAAGGAACAAATCTATAATAATTTAAAGAAGGTTTGATGAACGTTTTAGCATTGCTTAGAGTTTCCAATGTTACTCCCAATTTTTGTTGGCAGAAGTGTAAGCTGATAAATAGCACTCTACACAGAATTCTAAATCTAGTGGGAAAAGCAAAAAGTTGGCATCACTGTTCACATCTTATGTCTCCTATTAAAAGAGTTTCTCGAATAACCATCCGGAAACCGCTGAAACGGCAACTCTAAGAAAAGCAAAGAGGAAAAAACGCCCTTTAGTTTTGTCTTTTTGACGGAGTGTAAATAACATAAGTATATACATACTCGTACATACTACGTAAGAGTACGTTTTTCTTCAATTTCTTTGGCTCTCGCGCTCTCTTACCCACCAATGGATATATACACGTATTTTACGTTTCTCTTAAATCTCCACTGAGTTTGTCGGTGACGATACAATATTGAGTATATCCGCCTATGTCCCGCTTCGTTAATCAAAACATCTGGCGACCGCCTTGCTTGCTTGTGTATAGATTTTAGTCGGGCCGAGTGTGTTATTTGGCATGTTATGTGGTAACGTGAAATCGGCGTGTTTAATGTATTTTTGAAATCTCAATATTTTGTGAAATCAGTGCAAACCACAAACGAAGGAATACGTTGATAATTTAACATGTAAGTATGCAGAAACCTTGTAAGACGTGTTTATGTTTTTGTTATTATTTAACGATTGTGTATGCAAGTACATACATACGTATTTGGGTTTAAATATGTACATACATATAGGTATATATTTTTCAATCTACGTTTTCTTCGCTCGCTCTATTTCTTTCTCTCATAATCAGAGTTGCCGTTTTGGGCATTTCGGACCAAATTTGGGCAGAACAAATTAAAAATGTGTAGCTTGGGCAGATTTTGGGCCGATTTTTTTCGTCAGGAAAAATCAAGGACTATTTTCGATCGTGCACAATTCCTTTGCAAAATATGTTTGGGTTAGCAACAGACGGTGCCTGGTGGCATTCAAGAAGAAATGAATAGCAGGGTTAAATACTATTTTTTCTTTCTAACATATATTCTACCCGTTATTAATAATTATAAGAAAGAAATGCAGGCGGAAAGTTCACGTTTGCGCTACCTATATACGAGGGTTGCTATATATATATCTGGCCTAGGCAACACTAAGTGTTGCCTGGCGCCATCTGACCTTTCCATTGGAAAGTTTGACATTTTTTAGCATAAACGTACTCAGAACGTTTTGACGTACGGCCATCATTTGTGTTGTTTACAGTGACATGAAAAAATCAATTTGGCAAAAAAAAATGGAATTAACTCGTGGACATTTTCGTGCGATCATTTTTCACAACTTTCGACGTGGAATATCACGACAAGAGTGCATCGATGAACTTAAATCTTTGTATGGCGATGAAGCACCATCCTATAGTACTATGAAAAACTGGTTTAATGAATTCAATCGTGGCCGACGCTCGCTCAGAGACGAAGGTCGTCCAAAAACGGCCGTTGGGCCAGAGAACATTGATGCCGTGCGTGAACTGATAATACAAGATCGTCATGTGACGTACCGTGAGATAGAGGCATACTTGGGCATTTCTTCCACCAGCATACATTCGATATTGCATGAACACCTGGCCGTAAAAAAGGTATGTTCTCGTTGGATCCCGGACAATTTGACAATCGCTCAAAAAAGGCTAGTGTCGATTGGTGCACATACATTTTGAAAAAATACGATCGCGGTTCTTCAAAAGACGTTTATAAGATCGTCACAGGCGTTCAAAAACCATGTTTTGGAGGTGAATTTTCAACACACTGTAACCAAAACAATTCGCGCTCAAATGACAAAACGGTCTGAGTGACGTTATGCTAAAAAATTTCATACTTTCCAATGGAAGTTCCAGTTTTCATCTGGAAACGCCAGGACCGAAATATAAATAGCAACCCTCGTACAAGCAGAAAATCAAATTTTCTTCTAAAATTAAGAAATTTCATCAAAAAAAATTACTGGATCATAGACAATGACTCCAAAAATAATTAAATAGGAGTACAATCGTTTATGTTTTATAATTTCCTCTTTTTTTTCTGTATAGAATAAACTGTACATTAGGTTTAGATTAGGGTGGCAGTCGTATATTTTCACATAGACCAGTTTAGGTACCTAGTGTGACCACGGGCTGAAATGCCCCTCATCGAAACCAACCTGTTTGATATACAAATTTGTCGATAGTACGAATATCGGTACTGGAAAGATCTGTTAGGCTGCCTAGAAACGGCGACCCCAGTATGTCCAGTCGTCGTTTACTAAGAGCGGGGCAGTCGCATATCAAGTGCTTAATGCTCTCCACTTCTTCCTCATCTCCACAGCTTCTGCAGAAGTCATTAGAGTCAATAACCAATCTTTTGGCGTGTTCGCCGATCAAACAGTGTCCCGTCAGAACTGATACTAACGTAGACAATCTTTGCCTCTCTAGTGCGAAGAGATATTTTGATCTTCTCCGGTCATACCTTGGCCAGATTTGGTAGCTACCCTGCAGGTGCCGATTTCTGTCCATCTTTCGTTGGACTGCCTGATTGCCTCTTGCCTAAGTCAAAGCTTGGCACCCGTATGAGGTATATATTAAACTGCTCAGCCATCTCGTTAAGAGATCTGCGGCAGTCGAGGGCTGTTTGTGAATTTAGGGATGTGGCCTCCAGAGAATTGATGGCAGCCCAGTAAATGATAATGCCAGTGTTGGTTAGTATGTTGCGACTCAGCCACTTGGCGACTTCCCATATTGCTATTATTTCGGCTTGATAGACACTGCAGGTATCTGGTAGTCTGTGAGCTATATCCAAACTAAGTCCTTCACAGTGTACTTCGAAGCCAACCTTTTGATCAAGTTTCGAACCATCGGTATAGAAGTCGAGATGTAATTATTCTGCCAACCCATTCATCTCTGGCTGGAATTATAGTGATGTAGTTACTCTCGAAGGTGTACACAGTTGGTATATAGTCCACTCGGTCGGTTACCATAGCACTACACTTTGATATCCTCATGTGATCGTAGTTTTGTACCCCCACATTGACAGGCAGTTTAATCTTAGTGCGGCTTTGGTTGCAACTTCTCTCGCCACAATATTAATTGGCTCCGCTTTTGCTCAGGCAGGCAGTTCTCTGAACCTTCGATAGTAGGTTGGTGATGGTTTGTAACACTTCTTAAACTTTTAACTACGATGGCTGCTGTATATATTTCTGGCCTAATAAAGAAAATGCGAATATTTATCATCAAAAATTGTTTTATTGTTTTTCAAAGTATTCTCCAGCATGATTTATATACTTTTACAAAGAAATTGTGGTGTACCACTCAGAATTGACCGTCCTACGTTGCTCAAGCGGAACAGTCGCCACATGACCAGTTTTGCCGAAGAAACGGGCGACCATTTGCTTCGAAATGCTTCTTCCACGAACAACTTTCGGTGGATTTGGCTCGTCTTCGAAAACCCAAACGGTCGATTGCTGTTTTGTTTCGGGCGCATACGCATAGATCCAGATTCGTCGCCCGTGACGATCTTATAAACGTCGTTAGAAGCACCGCGATCGTATTTTTTCAAAATTTCTTTGCACCAATCGACACGAGCCTTTTTTTGAGCGATTGTCAAATTGTGCGGGATCCAACGAGAGCAAAACTTTTTTATGGCCAGGTGTTCATGCAATATCAAATGTATGCTGGTGGAAGAAATGCCCAAGGATGCCTCTATCTCACGGTATGTCACATGACGATCTTGCATTATCAGTTCACGCAGTCGATTTTGGGCAATTTTCGGGAAAATGTTGGGCCGAAAAAAAATTGCCAACGGCAACACTGCTCATAATCCGATTCGTAGTTGCTTGTGTGTGATATGAGCAGCGATTCCAACTTAGTGGTTTTTCCGCTACCTGTGGTGATTTGTGATCTCCAAATACCACTGCTTTGTAAAAGTAGTAATTTTTCAGAAAATTTTTTAACAATAGGCATGTTTTCGTTACAAGCTAGAGATGTTAGTTTAGCACTTTGCAACGAAAACAACTTACTTCCACAAACTGGCGCATAAGCGGTAGGTGGCGGATTTCCACTATCTGGTAACAATGATGTCACGAGTTGCGAAGAAAGAACAGTGCGAAACAGACAAAAAATTCGTGAAATGTACTTATAAAACATAAATTTACCATTCTATGTTCAGTTGTTTACTCTCTTTTTGCAAATATTAAAATAATTTTCCATTTTTGTTCTTCTTCTTCCCGTTAATTTACAATAATTGACAACAATCTCTCCAAAAATGCGATGCCATTCTGCGAAATATAGGATGCCCAATCTGGCAACACCATATTCGATTAAGACAGGAACACAAGCACCAAACTTCATCGGGAACTAATAATGCTTAAAAGTGCTTAGCTCCCCATACAAATTAAGCACCTATGGTGTAACGAAAACAAGCCTAATGTTGTGTAGCGATTGTAGGGATATGGGCAAATCCTGCGTGACGAACGCTACATTCGTACGCGTCTTCGGAGTAAAATATAAAAATTTTTTGGTCTTTCAAACGAGATACCTTCAACTTATACATAGTGTTTAGTGGGATATGAGTGTTCTCTCGAATGTCATAAAAAAATTGTTTGTAACAGGTATAAGTTGCGAAAAAAATTATCACAAATTATTGTGACGCACGCTACAAAAAAAGGAAGTAGCTTTGAAGGTTAGGTATGTTTTCGTAATTTTTAGCAAATTTTGCATAATAAAGCACCCAAAATGAAGTACCTGTAAGAAAGATGAATATAAGACAATTCTGAAAAAAATTATTTGCTGCCAAAAATGTTTGTAGTTTTGTATCAAAAGCCGTGAACTTTATTCGACGCGCGCTACGTGACGAACGCTACATTTTTCCCAGTCAACTCTTTATAGTAGAAATTTTGTTTATTTTAAGAAATCAAATTACATTATTTTTAATGACATTTTGTAAAACATTTTTTTATATTTATAAGTGTAGTTATGAATGAATGTTATGGGTTATCTATTTTACCGCTACAAATTATGATAAAAACACCTTAAAAAAATATTTTTTTATAATAAAATTAAGAGATATGATGTGAGGAACCATTTTTAATACTTTTTGTATAATGGACACCCACAAATATTTTTTAACATCTAGTCTTATATTCCATTAACCAATCTAAAGTTTGATCAATTTAAAATTTTTTTGGTTGGTGGACTGTTTGTGGGATTTGCCCATATATCGGCGACGAATGTAAAATGACGGCTACATTGATAAATTCATGTATTTTACGCAACATATCGTGTAAATGGTTTATAACTTTTTTATTTATGCGATTATTATATAAATGTTTTTAGACGTTTTTTGTTAATGATCGATTTAATTTTTATTTAGATTTATTTATTGAATGTTTTCACATTCGAATTGTTCAGCTTTTCGATCAACTCTTCCTTTCGAAAGAGAGTTTTTTTGTGGTGTATTGGAAAAGATAAGACACTGCGCTCTGAAAGCCATGTAAACACATACCCTTATACGTATTTCAATCCTGTGCGGGGATATCATCAGAGGGTCTTATACATGACACAGTGTGAGCTTGTAGTTGTGGCGATCATCACTTGTATATATACCAATCTACAAAGAAATTTGCATATGGGAATTATATACCTACGAAGAAAGCGTACAAGTCACACAGCCAAAGCTTTAAGCGAGACTTAAATTCACCATTTTCACCACCCATGTGACTGGTAAGGGTTGCCAGTTCGACACAGTTGTCTCTACACCAATCGCCAGGTAGATGGCGTGGATTCTGAGATTAGTTGGACGATTAGAAAGACTTTACTACATTTCAGTAAGCATAGTATTTTTTGTTGAATATCAAGTATTTTTATGTTATTATTTAGAATTCATTAACACTACGTGTTGAAGATGAGCAGCTTCTTTCTAATTGTATTTAGGCGGGCTGATCCTTATTATTTAAATGTTTTTAGACGTTTTTTGTTAATGATCGATTTAATTTTTATTTAGATTTATTTATTGAATGTTTTCACATTCGAATTGTTCAGCTTTTCGATCAACTCTTCCTTTCGAAAGAGAGTTTTTTTGTGGTGTATTGGAAAAGATAAGACACTGCGCTCTGAAAGCCATGTAAACACATACCCTTATACGTATTTCAATCCTGTGCGGGGATATCATCAGAGGGTCTTATACATGACACAGTGTGAGCTTGTAGTTGTGGCGATCATCACTTGTATATATACCAATCTACAAAGAAATTTGCATATGGGAATTATATACCTACGAAGAAAGCGTACAAGTCACACAGCCAAAGCTTTAAGCGAGACTTAAAATTCACCATTTTCACCACCCATGTGACTGGTAAGGGTTGCCAGTTCGACACAGTTGTCTCTACACCAATCGCCAGGTAGATGGCGTGGATTCTGAGATTAGTTGGACGATTAGAAAGACTTTACTACATTTCAGTAAGCATAGTATTTTTTGTTGAATATCAAATATTTTTATGTTATTATTTAGAATTCATTAACACTACGTGTTGAAGATGAGCAGCTTCTTTCTAATTGTATTTAGGCGGGCTGATCCTTATTATTTAAATGTTTTTAGACGTTTTTTGTTAATGATCGATTTAATTTTTATTTAGATTTATTTATTGAATGTTTTCACATTCGAATTGTTCAGCTTTTCGATCAACTCTTCCTTTCGAAAGAGAGTTTTTTTGTGGTGTATTGGAAAAGATAAGACACTGCGCTCTGAAAGCCATGTAAACACATACCCTTATACGTATTTCAATCCTGTGCGGGGATATCATCAGAGGGTCTTATACATGACACAGTGTGAGCTTGTAGTTGTGGCGATCATCACTTGTATATATACCAATCTACAAAGAAATTTGCATATGGGAATTATATACCTACGAAGAAAGCGTACAAGTCACACAGCCAAAGCTTTAAGCGAGACTTAAATTCACCATTTTCACCACCCATGTGACTGGTAAGGGTTGCCAGTTCGACACAGTTGTCTCTACACCAATCGCCAGGTAGATGGCGTGGATTCTGAGATTAGTTGGACGATTAGAAAGACTTTACTACATTTCAGTAAGCATAGTATTTTTTGTTGAATATCAAATATTTTTATGTTATTATTTAGAATTCATTAACACTACGTGTTGAAGATGAGCAGCTTCTTTCTAATTGTATTTAGGCGGGCTGATCCTTATTATTTAAATGTTTTTAGACGTTTTTTGTTAATGATCGATTTAATTTTTATTTAGATTTATTTATTGAATGTTTTCACATTCGAATTGTTCAGCTTTTCGATCAACTCTTCCTTTCGAAAGAGAACAATTCGAATGTGAAAACATTCAATAAATAAATCTAAATAAAAATTAAATCGATCATTAACAAAAAACGTCTAAAAACATTTAAATAATAAGGATCAGCCCGCCTAAATACAATTAGAAAGAAGCTGCTCATCTTCAACACGTAGTGTTAATGAATTCTAAATAATAACATAAAAATATTTGATATTCAACAAAAAATACTATGCTTACTGAAATGTAGTAAAGTCTTTCTAATCGTCCAACTAATCTCAGAATCCACGCCATCTACCTGGCGATTGGTGTAGAGACAACTGTGTCGAACTGGCAACCCTTACCAGTCACATGGGTGGTGAAAATGGTGAATTTAAGTCTCGCTTAAAGCTTTGGCTGTGTGACTTGTACGCTTTCTTCGTAGGTATATAATTCCCATATGCAAATTTCTTTGTAGATTGGTATATATACAAGTGATGATCGCCACAACTACAAGCTCACACTGTGTCATGTATAAGACCCTCTGATGATATCCCCGCACAGGATTGAAATACGTATAAGGGTATGTGTTTACATGGCTTTCAGAGCGCAGTGTCTTATCTTTTCCAATACACCACAAAAAAACTCTCTTTCGAAAGGAAGAGTTGATCGAAAAGCTGAACAATTCGAATGTGAAAACATTCAATAAATAAATCTAAATAAAAATTAAATCGATCATTAACAAAAAACGTCTAAAAACATTTAAATAATAAGGATCAGCCCGCCTAAATACAATTAGAAAGAAGCTGCTCATCTTCAACACGTAGTGTTAATGAATTCTAAATAATAACATAAAAATATTTGATATTCAACAAAAAATACTATGCTTACTGAAATGTAGTAAAGTCTTTCTAATCGTCCAACTAATCTCAGAATCCACGCCATCTACCTGGCGATTGGTGTAGAGACAACTGTGTCGAACTGGCAACCCTTACCAGTCACATGGGTGGTGAAAATGGTGAATTTAAGTCTCGCTTAAAGCTTTGGCTGTGTGACTTGTACGCTTTCTTCGTAGGTATATAATTCCCATATGCAAATTTCTTTGTAGATTGGTATATATACAAGTGATGATCGCCACAACTACAAGCTCACACTGTGTCATGTATAAGACCCTCTGATGATATCCCCGCACAGGATTGAAATACGTATAAGGGTATGTGTTTACATGGCTTTCAGAGCGCAGTGTCTTATCTTTTCCAATACACCACAAAAAAACTCTCTTTCGAAAGGAAGAGTTGATCGAAAAGCTGAACAATTCGAATGTGAAAACATTCAATAAATAAATCTAAATAATTATTATAATTTTTTTTAAAATACAAAATGATATCCTGGGGGTGATGTACATTTTCTGCTTTGCACATATGCGCTCTTTTTAGCTTTTTGTTTTTTTTGACGGTTTTTTTAACGCCTCCTTGTTGATGTTGATAGACTATGCTGCACGCTCTGCCGTACACGTTCAATATTTTAACCAGTGGTGTAGGTGTTCTTCCGGCACCAGGAAGGGTTCTTACAGACCCATGTTGACGAAAATTTCCAATCGAATGGTTTATTGCTGACGCTGTGGGTGCAATGCGCACAACACAATAAACTGTAGGTTTGAAAAATAAAAATGGTGTTGTGTTGTTCGATCGTGTAATGATTCATAATTAATTCCCCAAGTCTCATTCACAAAATGCTGAAAAAACAAAGAAAGAATAATAATTAAAAAAGTTATAAAGAATTCAAATCATATATGTAGCTCATTCTACAATGTACAGGGTTTTCCAACAAGAGGTGTTGTTTTGAATCACCCGATATTTCGGTAGCTGTCACTTTTGGAGATTTTATTCTTTGACATTTGACAAGTAGAAACTACGCCATTACTAAAAATGGGACGATACACGATTCAACAACGCATTGAAATTATTAAAATTCACTACAAAAATGGTAAAAATCTTGCAGTCACAGTTCGCAAAACTGAAGCATTTTTGGGTCGTCGTGAAGCACCTTGTCGGACCGCAATACAGAAATTGGTGGAAAAATTCGAGCTGTTGGGACAAGTTAGTGATGTGAAGAATAAAAACCGTGCACGTCGCTTAAGAACAACTGAGAATATTGCTGCTGCAGCCCAAAGTGTTGAAGAAAACCCAGGTTTGTCCATTCCTCGTCGTTCTTTGGAATTGGGCATTCCACAAACGTCATTACACCGTATCATGCATAAAGTCTTGGGTCTTAAGGCTTCTAAAGTTCAGTTAACACAAGAACTCAAGCCGGGAGATCATCAACAACGTCGTGTCTTTGCTGCTTGGGTCCTTCAAATGCATGAAAATGATCCGCAATTCCATCGAAAAAACACCTTGACTGATGAGGCCCATTTCCACCTCGGTGGCTACGTCAACAAGCAAAATTGTCCCATCTGGGGCTCGGAAACCCCAAGAGTTATTGTTGAGAAGCCTCTCCATCCTCAACGTGTGACTATTTGGTGCGGTTTATGGTTCGGCGGGGTCATTGGACCTTTCTTTTTCGAAAATCAGGTTGGATCAACAGTTACGGTTAATGGATTGCGCTATCGAGAGATGATTAATGATTTTTTATGATCGGAGTTGGATTGCATTGATATGGACAACGTTTACTTTCAACGAGACGGCTCTACGTGCCACACAATCAATGAAACCATTGCTCTGTTACGGGAAAAGTTTCCGGACCGTGTTATCTCTCGAAGAGGTGATCACAATTGGCCACCGAGATCTTGTGATTTAACACCTTGCGACGTCTTCCTTTGGGGCCACGTGAAAGATAAGTTCTACGCCAATAGCCCAGCGTCGATTCAAGACCTCAAGGATAGAATTCGTGAGGCTATCGAGGACATAGGGCAGCTACTTTACGATTTGGTTATGGAAAATTTCATGAAAAGGATATGGTCCTGTAAGCGTGGTCGTGTTGGCCATTTGGCTGATGTTGTTTTTCATTATTAACGGCATACCTTCCTCTTTATTATGAAATAAACATCCGATCATTTATCTCAAAAAATGACATTATTCTTTGAATGCCAAAATAATACCTCTTGTTGGAAAACCCTTTATAAACGATGTCGCTTGTTTTTATTTTTCTCCATATTTTCTTATATGATTTGTGCCCTTATTTTGCAACTGAACATTATGAATTTCTTTAAGAGCAAAGTTAGGAATCGAATGTCCTTAAATGCAGTAAATTCTTTAATGTTAATAAAATATGGGTTGAAGTTGAAAAATGTTTGCTCTTCTATGTAAGTATAAAACACCCAATAAAGAATGTTTACACATAAATACCAATGAAACATTTAAGTTATCAAAACTTGATACATAATCATTATTATGACCAGAAGAGATAGAGTAAATGATACGATTATATTTGGCCAAGAACAATTCTAAGAGCCATTAACAATAAATAAATAAACTAAGGTTAAGAGTTAACTACTAATGCTCGGTTATTTTGTTTTGTTTTAATGGTGGTAAGTCATTTATTAATAATTTAATCCTAAGATGTAATACAAAATAGACTGTTACGTTATACCTATATATAAGTCGTTATTTATGTTTTTTTTAACAAAAATGCTACAATCATTATCTAAATGTTAAAAAAATATATTAAATTCAAAAATATTTTGTTGATGGTTTTTAAAAATAATTCATGGTTCACATTTCTGTCAGTGTTAGCTTTTTTGGGAGATTTTGTTATTTTCCCACAGCGATTTTTGCAATTTTTTGTACTTTGTTCGTAGCGTAGAGGTTTCTGAACGTAATGATTTTTGCCTCGGAAGAATTGGGAACACTGGATATGAGAATCTCTACTCATAAATTCTTGGGAGTAGGAACTGTTTGTGCAGAGAGAAAAGTCCGTCGGGGCTGACTGTATGATACCCTCCACCATGAATTGACAAAACAATCAGAAGTATGACAATAGATCGAACACGACAAGAAATGATGTCTTCCTCCCATAACCTGACCTACCTTATTGACACGAAAATCCACGGAGAAATATTTAGGGACTACTCGTATATCAAAACATTATTACTAGAAATTGCTGCAGGTTAAATAAATTCCGGCCATATCGGTAAAAAAAAAGTAGGATAAAAAACGTGCCGACATGTCGGGTACACACTTTTTCTTCGGAGGTATGTCACATGGACCATTTCCGTTGGGGATTTAATTAATAAAAAGTAAACATTCTTAAACTTTAGCCAAGTCAAATATAAGTGATCTATTGCGCCAGAAAATCTAATACTAAGTGACCTTCATATGGTTATATGTATATCAAAACATGGACCAATGTGTTCCATTTTACATAGAGTCAATTTAATGAAATATAAATTATAAAAGCTTAAATTCCAGCATTGTCGTTTAACACAGGAGTTCTTAAATGGCGGTTCGCGGCCCACTGGGGGTCGTAGCGACATACTAGCTGGATCGTGACGTATTGATGAAACAATTGTTCAACACAACTGTACAAATTGGAAAATTTTCTTTCGTATAGGAATTGCAATAAATCCACTGATACAATTAAGGATTCATTCAAATTTCTGTTAATTACACGGAGGAAAATCGTCATTTTTGATATGTTTGAATTGAAAGAAAATATATTTGGAAAGGATTTTTTTTAAATATTATGTATTTGTTACCAAATACATTTTATTTGAAAATCAAGAAATTCAGCTTGGAACGCATATATTAATATATTAGAACAAAATATATTTGCGAACTGACTTTCACAAATAAAATATGTGTTTACATACAAACAAAGTTTTTGTTTAAGGAGTTTTTCAAATATATTTTATTTAAAAAGATTTTTAAAACTTTGCTGACTTATTCGAATTTTAGTTAGTTTTTCCTAGTTTTCTTGTTAATCTTTATAGCTACGAATGGCTTAATTTATAGATATTCCAATTCATCACCTTTTGTCAATCCACCAATGCAATTTATATTTACAAACATATACATAAATTTTACAAACATATAAAATTTATAAAAAAAATTGCTCTTTGAACATCTGAAAAACAGAAACATTGGTTTTAAGTTAAGTAATTCATACATTGCCAAAAAAATATATACAAATTAATCTTTGTTTCGGAAATACTAGTTCCATATAAAAAAATATTTGAATGGGAGCATATTTTTGTTTAAAACATTATCCTCCCAAACATATAATATTTGTGTGTGTCAAATATTATATATCTGGAGTGTACCCTAAACATATGTATATTTCAAGCCGAATATGTTTGGGGCAATATACTACAGAAGCGATTTTTTTTCAGCGTGTATCAAAAAGTTTAAAATTTAATTAGAGACAAGAACTGCTATACGAGGTTTAAAGTGACCTTTATTTTAATAGAAAATTAATTATTTTGTTGTTATGAATATAAATTTTGTGCCGATCAAAGTAATCCCACACAAATACAATACTCTCCTACCAGCGCTTTTTCAAATACTGCACGGGGAAAATCGTATTTTTTCATATGTTTGAATGCAAAGCAAATATATTTGGAACAGACATTTTCAATGTTATATACGATATTTATAAACAAACGATATTTATAAACAAATACATTTTATTTAAAAATCACAAAACTTTATTTGGAGCGCATATGTTAATATGTTACAACAAGATATATTTGAGAACTGATTTTCTCAAATAAAACGCGTGTTTAAATACAAATAAATTTTTTGTAAGAAATTTCCCCAAAAATGTTTTTTTTTGAGAAAGATTTTTAAAACTTTGCTCTCTTTTTTCGATTTTCAGCTTTAGTTTTTCCTGGATTAATTATATCTGACAATTAAATATGACATATTTAGTATTAGATTTTGTTCAAAGGATACATTTTGAATTTCTAAATATTCCAAGTAGTCTGTTGTTGGCAATTCATCTTCTAAATATTCCAAGTAGTCTGTTGTTGGCAATTCATCGAGCAATATATCGTTATTCAAGATTATGCGATTTAAATTATAAACGTATTTTACGAACATTACTTTGAATCACAGAAAAACTTAATACGAATAAAAATTAAAACAAACAAACAAAAACTTAAAACAAATAATGAAATTTTACGAACATTTCATATTTCTATCATGATTTAATTATACAAGGTTGTGTTACTAGCAGGTGGTCTATCTATTTTTTTCATGTTGATAGTAGTTGAAATGTCATTATAAAGTTTGAATTTCGTATTTTGTTTACATTTTGTGTGTCAAAAATATTTTAAAATCTATTCGGTAAATTTATTGAATAAGTCAGTAAAAAGAAAATACGTTTAAGATTTGTGAAAATAGGATGGACGCGATAAAGGACCGTTATTTAATATACAGAAGGAATAAAGGCGAAAAATTGAATATCAATTGCAGTGACGATTTCTGCCAAATACTGCCCACGTGGGAATGATTTTTTGACTAGTGGCGTGAGAAAAGTGGTTTAAAATATATTTTAATGTAAAATTAACGTTTTTAATATATGTGCAGAATAAAACGATTAACTACAATAAAACGATAGATATCAAAGGAGATTTCCTCCTCATGATAAATGTAATTTGTATGTGTCTACTTCTACATTATTGAATATTTAGTATAAGAGAACAGGGTCAAAGCCCATTTAAAATTAACTGCCTTGAAATTATATGAATTTTATCATTTGATCATTTGTGGAGGAGGTACCATAAGTGCGATTCAATACAGTCCGCCTTCAAACATAAAGTGGATAGATTTACCAAATTAATAAAACGGTGGACACATTTTCCTCATCCATGGAAAATATGTATATAGTCACTGGAGAAGTAGGATTGCTACAGAAGTTATAGGGAAACGATTTGGGGCTTTTAGACTGTTAAATTCAGTTACTCCGTACCAGGGTTTAAAGGTTTATTTATCCTGGTATTAAAGTTATGAGCTATTGCATTTTGTTACGGTTTATTACGTGCGTGTGGGATGTACTCCTTTTTGAGCTATCTTCCGCACAACCCATACGGATGGATATAGCTCAAGCGACTTAACTGTCCTGAAACGGATATCGCCCAAACATATTAACAATTGTAGATTATTCTGTGTTAATTTTTGATTCGTTGTAAGTATATAATATACGCTCCTGTGATGGTACACAAATGTAAGATTTAGTCCATTCGTATGAGAGGATTTGCACAATTTCATCATTAGTTTTTACTTATATGACAAAAAATATATAATTTAAATTGTTTTGTTTATTTGTAAACAAATTATACGACATTTCAACATATTTTTATATTTCAAAATAAACTGTCACTGACATTTCAACTACGAATCCAACAACAAAACTCCTTGTGGTTGTTGTACATTTTTTGTTGTTGTGCTAGTAACACAACCTTGTATAATTGAATCATGATTTCTATTTAATTCTATTTAAATTACTGAAATACTTTAAAATTTACATAAAATTAACGTATCGATATAGGAATATTTTCTGAATTCTTGAATAAAAAATATATTAGGTCAAAAACAGGAATTTGCTTAGAACATCATCTTCCGAAATATATAATATTTGTGTGTACCAAATATTATATACTTCGAGTGTACCCTAAATATATATATATATGTTTCAAGCAGAATATGTTTGGGACAATATACTACAGAACCGTTTTTTTTCAGCGTGTGGAAATACCATGCCACTTTGCTATTTGGTTATGGAAAATTTCATGAAAAGGATATGGTCCTATAAGCGTGGTCGTGGTGGCCATTTGGCTGATGTTGTTTTTCAATATTAACGGCTCTCTTATTACGAAATAAACATCCGATCATTTATCTCAAAAATTGCATTTTTCTTTGAATACCAAAATAATACCTCTTGTTGGAAAACCCTTTATAAACAGAACTCGACTGCCGCATATATCTTAAAGAGATGGCTGAGCATAGGGATATCCCGGTTAACTGCAAAGCCTGAGCTTGCTAAGAAAGGGTCTTAACTATGTCTAAAGTAATTTTGTGACCACTTGTTTGTTGGGGATTCTCCATTCCCATAGCTATGTGGCAATATTACCTTAAATAACCGTCTTAGAGACAAAATTACGAAATTTTGAGACCACTTTTTTGTGAAAAATTTTAATTTACCTAGCTAAACTTTAAATGACAATAATACCTTAATTAAGCGTCCTAATGCGAGAAGGCCAAAATTTTATGAAACATTTTTTGGTGAACATTTTGAACTCCCAAATTTCTATATTTAAGGGGAATTTGAAAACTGGCAATAGCTCCTTAAACAAGTGTTACAGAGCAAAAAGGACGAAACGTCATCATCGCGAGACACATTTAAAATTTCTAGCAGTTTTGTTAAATTAAACGAATTCGCGAACTGAATGATCAAATACACTTTTCTATATTGTAGTGAAATAATGCCGGGCTCCAATTTGTGCCGATTATGCAGAAATACTTGTAATGACAGCATACGTCTCCGCGATGCAAATGGTCGTTCTAATGAGGTGTACTCCATTACCATAAAATTTTTTCACCCCTCGGTAAATTGTCAAATTGGAAAACAAATATTACGAAACGAATAAACTTACAAATTATTTTTTTAATATTTTAGTTTTTGGACGTAGATCAGGGTGCAGTAAATCTACTCGCAGTCCTGTGTATGGAATGTTGGCACCACATTTCGGGTTTCAACAACTTCCAGCAGACTGTATTGCTGCTACAAGCCAATCTTCTCAAAGGCGTGGTGGCACCAGTCAAGAAGGAGAACCAGGCACAAAATGTGAAAAGTAATAATTTACGGGGTCCAATGAATGCCATTGTAATCGCCGATGATTCAGCTGATGAAGAATATATTTCTAAAACAGAAAATACTATTGACCTGGATGAAGTAATTGAGGATTCTTCATCAAATGGTTTTAGTAGTGGAAAAATAGTAGTCACAGACAATGCGATACGATTTGAAGCCAATGTGGAACATCTAACGGATCATTTTGAAAGGCCGCAAGCTTTCGAGATGACCTCAGGGGTAGATGGGAAGCCAATAGATCTTGAGGAAGAATGCGAAGCTTCAAGGGAGGTATTTATAGCTGATGAAATCAAAAATGAACCCGAAGATTGGGATATTGAGACATATGACAGTTCGGATAACTCCGAGTTTAACAAGTTAATGAAAAACAAATATAGTAGAGGTGGCAATAGTAATACAACAATTCACCAAAAGCAAGCCACAAATGCTAGGCACAAACCATCAACTAAGGAAATCGAAGATGTTATAGCAAAATGGAGACCGAACCTAGAGTGTTATGTGTGCTCCGAAACTAGAACAACTTATACATTATTGAAAAAGCACTTTGTGAAAACCCATCGAAACAAGGACTTTAATATTTCATGTTGTGGCCGCAAATTTACGAAACGCTGTCGTACTTATGAACACGCCATGTTCCACTTAGATCCACAAGCCTTCAAATGCAAATTTTGTGAAAAGTGTTTTACGGCCAGAAATAGTTTAAATACCCATTTGATGCAGGCACATTCCAGTGATGGCAATGGCGACGGTGGCGAAACTATACTACCTAGATACAAATGTGACATATGCGGCAAACGTTATAGGGTGCCTTCGGTCCTGCGGGAACATTATGTCACACACACGGGAGAAAAATTGTTCCATTGCCAGTATTGTAATGCAGGATTTCGGCACCGCTCCAGTAGGTACCAACACCTGAGGAATGTTCATCCCGACAAGCTCAGTAAGGCTATAAAATCGCAAGACTTATCTGTCTGCGAAGTTTGTCAAAAAAAGTTCAAATATCGCACCGGTTTGCTGCAGCACTTAAGAGTTTATCATCCCGAAGAATTTGCCAAGACTTATAAAGGGCGACACAAGCATTAACCCAAACCCTAAAACACAATTTTGTACCATGTACAAAAATAAGAAAAAGTTAGTTTATTCAAAAATGATACTTCTTCGTTATACGAAAGAACATTTCCTTTATTCCAAATAAACTTTATCATTATTATGAAAACGAAGTTGCTTAGGTTTTATTTCAAGTATAATTATGTAAATATAAGTATTTCTTCAGATATAATAGGTTATCACTTTTGTTTATTGTATTTCTCTTGACAATGTTCTTAACCATTACACACCTAATAAACTATTTTGGTTGATTCTCAGCTTGTATACAATATTGTATTATTTATTCATTATGTATGTATGAGTCAAAAAATAATTAAAAAATGTTCTGATATTATTAAATAAAATCATTTCACCTAAAATTTGTTCTGTGTAATTTAAATTTTTGACGTAAAAAAGCCATTTAGTGCAAGCAAAAATAACTAGTCGTCTGGGCCAAAAATAATTTACTACGCAGATATTCCTTCAAGTCGAAATGTCAAAACCCGTAGTTCCGAACGAATAGGAATGAATTGTCACACGCAAAAAAAACAGTTTTCTGCGAACATAGGTAAAACACTGGGCAACTGTGAAAAAAATACACGGACTTGACAGTATAGGTTCGATTCTACTATCAAAGGGTAGTATAACCCTATACCGAGTATAGGGTTTGGCTAAATTGGTGACCAATTTTTTTTATGGGCCTCCAAAGTTTCTGAAAATCAGTGGGCCCCTCAAAAAAGGTGTCATCAGCTTTTGTCCAACAACTAATTCAGACTTGGTGATACCGCTTAACTATATTTGGCAATAATGTAGATAAGAATATGCTGAACAAAGTTTCTTAAAATTTTTTGCGAAAAAACAATTTTTCCGTCATTTTTTTTTTGAAAAGGTAAAGGAAAAAAATATTTTTTTTGAAAAGGTAAAGGAAAAAAATAATTTTTCAATAACATGGTTGGCAAAATTGTAGCCAACGTAAATCTGAACAACTTTTGTGAACATATCTATGCAATCTGAACGTGTCTGGGCACCCTAAATAGCTCAAAAAACCACATTGTACCCCAAAAATGTTAGTATTTCACTATTATGTAACAAAAATATATTTTTTGGTATAGGGTATGTTCAGCAAATTTATAGAAAATATTAAGGCCAATATTTTTGTGGAACATATTAACCCTCTAGCTCCCCCACATAACTGTAATTTTTGGCCCCATTTTAACAAAACGTAAAAAACACCCTTTAAAATGGGGAGGGCGGGAATGAAATGTTCTACAAAAATGTTGGCCATAAATCACTATATGTGTCGGAACACACCAAAGCCCGACACTTAACACAAAAACCAAGATTTTGCAATTTAGAGTATTTCGCAGCTGTAAAGATCCCTACCGAATTTTAAAAAAATCGGTTAAGATTTAGCTATAGCTCCCATATATATGTTTCGTCCGATTTGGCCCTTTAGTTCTATAGAAGCTGTATTTTACATCCAATCGTTTTGAAATTTAGAATGGTAGAGTTTCTTGATCCATGAACCAATATTGCCGAATTTGAAGAAAATCGGTAAATATTTAGATATAGCTCCCATATATATGTTTCGTCCGATTTGGCCCTTTAGTTCTATAGAAGCAGTATTTTACATCCAATCGTTTTGAAATTTACAATGGAAGAGTTTCTTGATCCATGAACCAACATTGCCGAATTTGAAGAAAATCGGTTAAGATGTAGCTATAGCTCCCATATATATGTTTCATCCGATTTGGCTCTTTAGTCCTGTAGAAGCTGTATTTTACATCCAATCGTTTTTATACCCTACACCACACTGGTACAGGGTATTATTTAAGTATAAAATGTCCCAAAAGTAAATTTATGTAAACAATTTATACATGAATTACAAAATTGATATTTCAGAGTTATTCAATATAACGAGAGTGGTGTAGGGTATTATATAGTCGGCCCCGCCGGACTTTAGCCTTTCCTTACTGGTTTTACAAAAATTTCGGGAAAATCGGTCTGAAAATCCGCGAAAAACCTCACTCGTTGAAATCAAATTCCTATTCGTTGGTAACTGACAATTACTCGCTGCAGGAAGGAATGTCTTCTTAAATTATATTGTTTTTGGTCTGGGCCGAATGTTATATACCCTCCACCACACAGTGGATGAATTAAAGAAGGAAAAAACTGTGTGGTGACCCAAATGAGAAGAAAACGAGTAGTTTTCTGAAACTAAACAAGATCGAGATTAGTAAGATTATGAGTGTTCTAACGGGACACTCAAGCTTACAGGCACATCTTCTTTGCATAGGACTAGCAGAAAACGACGAGTTCAGGGCATGCAGGGAAAACATCGAAACGATGGAACATTTTCTGTACCACTGCTCAGCTTTCACACATGCAAGATCCCGATATTTCGGTTCCGACATATTGCCAGACTTGACTCATATGACTGGAAGATACTGAGATAATTCGTGTCTAGTACCGATTTTATAATAAAAATCATAAAATCATAAATAAGGAGCGCACAACTGGCCGAACCACTTAAGTGTATGTCCATGGACATGAGACGTTTAAACGTCTCCTCTATTCAACCTAACCCTAAAAGTTGACATGTTTGTAGAAGAGCTATTAGAGAACTTAGGTTTAAGTTTGGGCCCCTATCCCATACAAGGTTGGCCTCAAAGTTGGTCATCTCGGGTGAACAAAATGTTTAAAGTTGTGTAACTTTTGTCTGCCTCGTCTGATTCATAACATTGTTTACTTTACAAAAATATTTTTTTTTACTTTTGACAAAAAATATTTATTGTAAATTATAACTTCAAATAGCCATATCTTTTGTCTCAGCGGGTTACCTAACGGCAATATGTTTGCATCAAATAACTAATTTTAGAAAATATAATGAGAAAGAGATCGGTCTATAACGTATCTAATATATACCGAGGAAAGGATCGGGGAAAAAAATAATGTAGGTGCGTACATTCGCCAATTTTCCAATTTTCTTGAAATTAGACAACATTTGTTTTTGGTTCACAAAACTGGTATCTGTTGAATTTTTTAAAGATCTTTTAAGAATTGCTGATTTTATAAAGTTTAGATGCAAAATCGGAATATAAGTATGTGAGATCGCTATATTTAAGTAAATCTGAACGGAATTTTCTTCAAGTCAAGTTTCTGAATAAATTGATGTGAAATACAGCTTGTATAGCGCTAAGAGGCAAATCCGATGGAACATGTACAGGGTGGCTGATATGTATTGCAACCAACTTCAGGTTGCTATCATTTCTAAACCGCTAGTCTGATAGCTGACAGATTTATTTCAGTGACAGTTCATTTTATTGTTTACAAGCTTACAAAAGAATTTTGATTTATTGCATTCAGAAAAAAAAGTTATTCGTGATGGAATTCAAGCGTGATAGTGTGATTGCTTTATATTTGGGTGGAAAAACGCAAGTGGCTATCGTTAGAGCCCTCCAGCATTTAAATGTGAATAAATCTTTTGTTTCTCGTACCATTGCTCGTTACCGTGATACTGGCAGTGTTGCATCGCGTCCAAAAAGTGGACGAAAAAAAAACGGTAACAACGCCAGAAATGATGCGAAAAGTGAAGGCCAGATTTGATCGAAATCCACGCCGCAGTGGTAGAAAAATTGCTCGTGAGCTGAACATATCGCGAGAACGGATACAACACATATTAAAAAATGAGCTTGGACTAAAGCCATTGAAGTTCCAAAAAGTGCAAGAGCTCACCGATGCACACAAAAAAGTTGGACTGGAAAGAACCAAGGAGTTGCTTCGCTTGCACGAAAGTGGCCAGTTACCGAATTTGGTTTTCTCCGATGAGAAGCCATTCCAAATTGAGCAGTTTGTGAACAAACAAAATGATTGGGTTTACTTGCCAAAGAGGTCAGCTGAAAATTTACACCTTCGATTGGCCACCAGAACTCAAGCGCCGCCGATGGTAATGGTGTGGGCCGCCGTAACGGCCGATGGTCGCTCCCCGCTCGTATTCATCGACCATGGGGTCAAAATAAATGCCGAATATTATCGGGGAAATGTCCTAAAGACAGTATTGAAGCCCTGGGCAGACAAACATTTCGGCTGCAGACCATGGACATTCCAACAGGACTCAGCACCATCGCACTCAGCACGCGTCAACCAAGAATGGCTTAAAAAGGAGGTTCCTCGCTTCATTTCTACCGCACAATGGCCACCAAGATCTCGGGATCTCAATCCGTTGGACTTTTGCGCCTGGAGCATTTTAGAGAGTAAGTTAAAAAATACCAAAGTATCGATCATCTCAAGACGGCGCTTCGCCGGGAATGGGCCAAAATACCGCAGAGCCACTTTCGTGCAGCGTGTGATGGCTTTGTCGGCCATAATTCGTGCCAAAGGTGGCCAATTCGAACAAATCTAAACTGTTTCTAAAATTTTATGTTATTTCCGACATTTTTTGCTTTTGAACAATAAAATTTAAAAAAAATTAAAAAAATATAGCGATTTAATTTGTTGCATTACATATCAGCCACCTGTATATGGGGACTATCTCTGAATTTTAGCTGATTTGTCAGAGGTATCGCTGTTTGGTCCAAAAGTTTCCTTTGTGTCGAATTTTATATACATTTGTTAATTTGTGGCGCCTCTCTAGCGCTAAGTTGGCTAATCGGAAGTACATCTATATGGCGGCAACATCTAAGTATAAACCGATATTCACCACTTACTTCCTGATATGAACAAGTTTTGTTTGCCAAATTTCATCTAGATCGGAGTGAAATTCGGACTTGTATAGCGTGATCCATTTCGAGGTTCCCTACTTTTTTAAAGAAAAAACCACAGAAAATTCAAATTGAATTTATTATCATTTGAAAGAACATTCTTTGGCATTTATTTTTTGAAGATTATATCTATCAAATGTTGGCCGGGGCTACGTCTCAGATGGTCCATCCGTTGAGTCAAATTTTCGATGACTCGTTCGAGCATTTCGACTGGTAACTGGCGAATGACACGCGTGATGTTTTGCTCCAAGGCCTGAATCGAAGCGGGTTTGTCCGCATAAACTTTAGACTTTACATATCCTCACAGGAAAAAGTCTAACGGTGTGATATCACACGATCTTGGTGGTTAATCGACCGGCCAAAAACGTGAAATTATCTGCTCACCGAAGTGTTCTCTCAATAAATCCATTGATTGATGCGATGTGTGGGAAGTGGCGCCGTCTTGTTGAAACCAAATGTCGCCGAGATCACGAGCTTCAATTTCAGGCATCAAATATGTAGTCGGTTATCATGCCACGATAACGGTCGCCATTGACGGTTACGTTCTCACCGGCATCTTTTTTGAAGAAACATGGACCGATGATTCCACCGGCCCACAAACCACACCAAACCGTTGTTTTTTCTAGATGAAGTGGCAGCTCTTGAATCTCTTCAGCAATTTTGCTTGTTTACATACCCATTGAAACGGCTTAAATCCAAAGCCTGTTTTTAGTGAACATCAGTTTACCTATAAAAACTTAAAATGGCAATAACACCTTAAGGGGTGAATGGACAACCTTTTAAAAATATTGTGTTCAAATTTGAGATGAGTCGGAGCAAAACTAACGAAGATACAGCAAGCGCGCCCCATACGTGACTAGTACGAGTATATCAGAAAAACTTTAAAGCGTTTTTCCCAACCCCACTTTTTAAAGTCGGTGTCCATCATAACTTCAAAACTACCTCACCGATGGTTTTGAAATATCGAACTCTATTTCACAATATATCTGTATTAAACCCTGAAGAGTTTTTTAAAAATTTGTAAATATTTTTTTAATTTCCAATAACAAATTAGCCGATTTTTTTTGCAAAAATTTGGTTTTTTGCTTCAGTGTTCCCAAAAATTGAAAAATTTTCAATTTCGAAAAACGCTCCCAGCGTTACCTGGGGAAAACGATTATCTAACGAAATAATTTTGAGTTTTTGATATCAGATGATCCATCAACGAGTTATGATGGACACCGCAAATAAACTTTTTTCCGAGACGTTTGCAAATAATTGCTGCCATTGCCATATTTTTTAATATTTCTTCATGAAATTTTTACGCAACATATTCCGAAAGTTATACTATAATTTAACATTTGTTATAATCTAAAGATTTTAATTGTGTCGCCACAAAAAAATCACAAAAAATGTGGCCCTTTTTCACGAATTAGCCTTACCCTCCCCCTCTTAAATAAGCGTCCTAGAGCGAAAAGGCCAACATTTTACCATCGAAATTTTAGGACCACTTTTGTGTGGAGAACATTTTCAAGTTACTCACCTAAAATGGGCGAAAGGGCCAACATTTTATTAGAGCATATTTTTTTGTGGAAATTTTTACCTCCTTAAAGAAGCGTCTTAGAGCGAAAGAACGAAACCCAATCATCACAAAACTTCACTTCACTTTAAAAATGCTCATGAATTCATTGGAAAACTTAACATCCTAGCAGTTTTGTTAAAAAAAATAACTTCGCGAACTGAATGATCAAATACACTTTTCTATATTGTAGTGAAATAATGCCGGGCTCCAATATATGCCGATTATGCAGAAATGTTTGTAATGACAGTATACGTCTCCGCGATGCAAATGGAAGTTCTAATGAGGTGTACACCATTACCATAAAATTTTTTCGCCCCTCGGTAAATTTTCAAATTGGGAAACAAATGTTACGAAACGAATAAACTTAAACATTACTTTTTGATTATTTTAGTTTTTAGACGTAGATCGGAATGCAGTAAATCCACTCGCAGTCTTGTGTATGGAATGTTGGCACCACATTTCGGGCTTCAACAACTTCCAGCAGACTGTGTTGCTGCTGCAAGCCAACCTTCACAAAGACGTGGTGGTACCAGTTAAGGTTGAGAACCAGACTCTAGAAATGAAAAGTAATAATTTACGGGATCCAATGAATGACATCGTAATCGCCGATGATTCGGCTGATGAAGAATATATTTCTAAAACAGAAAATACTATTGATCTGGATGAAGTTATTAAGGATCCTTCTTCAATTGGTTTTGGTAGTGGTAAAATAATAGTAACAGACACTGCGATACGATTTGAAGCCGATGTAAAACATCTAACGGATCATTTTGAAATTCCGCAAACTGCTGAGTTGAACGAAGGGGTAGATGAGAAGCCAACAGATCTTGACGAAGAATGCGATGCTTCAGGGGATGTTTTTATTATCAATGAAATCCAAAATGAACCTGAAGATTGGGATATTGGGACAAATGACAGTTCGGATAACTCCGAATTTTCCAAGTTAATGAAAATGGCAGATAGTACAGCTGGAAATAGTACTACAACAATTCACCAACAACTGATCACAAAGGCTAAGCAAAAATCATCAACTAAGGAACTGGAAGATGTTATAGCAAAATGGAGACCGAACCTAGAGTGTTATGTGTGCCGCGAAACTCGCACAACGTTTACATTATTGAAAAATCACTTTCTGAAAACCCATCCGAACAAGGAGTTTTATATTTCATGTTGTGGACGCAAATTGAAGGAACGCTTTCGCACTCATGAACACGCCATGTTCCACTTAGATCCACAAGTGTTCAAATGCACATTTTGTGAAAAGTGTTTTACGGCCAGAAATAGTTTAAATACCCATTTGATGCAGACACATCCCACTGCTGTCAATGGCGACACTGGCGAAACTATACTACCAAGACACACATGTGACATCTGCGGCAAAGGTTATAGGGTGCCCTCGGGCCTGCGTGAACATTATGCCAGACACACGGGAGAAATATTATTCCATTGCCAGTATTGCAATGCAAGTTATCGACACCGCTCCCGTCAGTACCAACACATGAGGCATGCTCATCCCGACAAGATCGGTGAGGCCGGCTTACCTGTTTGCGCAATTTGTCAGAAGACATTCAGATATCGTACCGGTTTGCTGCAGCACTTAAGAATTTATCATCCTGAAGAATTTGCCAAGACTTATAAAGGACGACGCAAGCATTAGCAAAAAAACACAATTTTGTACAAAACAGAAAAAAAGTTCATTTATTCAAAAGGCGTTTCATAGTTTGTTGACCAAAGAAACATCTTCGTTATTTTAAAGCACATCTTCTTTATTATCTTAACGAAGTTTCTAAGGCTTTATTTCATAGGCATACATAATTATTTCTTTATTTATAATAGGTAATCATATTTGTTTATTGTATTTGTCTTGACAATGTACTCAACCATTACAGACCTAATAAACCATTTTGGTTGTTTTTTCAGTTTGTATATAAAAATGTATTATTTATGACAGAAATTGTTCAACTGAGACTGAAAATATATTATTGATGCATTGGTCTGAAAATTTTATTAAAAAATTAATTGAACCAAATAAAAAATTATTAAAAAATCTCCTGATGTTATTTAATAAATTTATATCATCCAAAATTTGTTCTGTTTAATATACATTTTGAGGTAAGTAAAGCGACTTATTGAAAATAACAAGTCGACTGTGAAGTGCATTAGATAGCCTCCACCGTGGAGGATATATGGGCATACCCAGAGTCCCGAACGCGACAGGGTTCCAGGGTCGTACGCCTTTGAAGTGAAAATCGAGAAATCGTAACATTTTTTCTTTATTTTAGTTTTAGTAGCACTATGTTTAGTGCAAAATGTAGCTTTTATCGATTTCCAATATATTGGCAATAAAGATAGGATCCCGAAAGCGACAGAAAATATAACTCTTTTTGTCTGCATCAAGAAAAATGCAAAAATCTGCGAATTGGAAGATCATTTTTATACCCTCACTTTAGTGATACGAGCGTATATATCGTTTGCTACGGCCAAAAGTGTAACACATCGAAGGAGTGATCTAAGATCCTAAGTATGTTCGGCGGATATTCGTTTTGGGTCATTTTAAGTCGAATGAGAAATGTCCGTCCGTCTGTCTGCTGGCTGGTGCGCACGATAACTCTCAAAAGGTGTAACCGATTGACTTCAAATTTGGTATACGATAATATTTTTTTCTATCTCCGGCTAAGTTCGAAGATGGGCCATATTGGTCCACTCCTCCTGATACCTCCCACACAAAGGGTTAACATTTAGTGAAATATTGATTCTTCAATAACATCTATAATACTTATTAGAATCTTCTGAAATTCCACACATAGTAGTATATTATTAGTCGCTATCACCTCGAGAAAAATGGGCGAAGTTGCCACTCCCCATTTGGTACTTCCCACACAAATGGACAGTTTTATACCAAAAGTTAACGGCTTATAACTTTAAAACCAGTGCATACAAATACTAGAAAATTTGTACAGTGTAATGCTGTAAGAGCGCCTACGGTCCTATGAAAAGTGGGCGTTATGACCACGCCCCTTTTTGTATCTCCCACACAAAATGACCAAATCATATCAAAATTGAATAGCTCGTAACGTTAATATACCAGTGCACATAAACGCTTATAGTTCGCACAGTGCAACATATTTAAATAATCTACTGTTTACCGAAAAATAGGTGTATTTGTTAAACCTCTTCTGGTACCTCCAACATGGAAAGACTTACAACGTTTACAAATTATTCAGTTTTATTATCAAAATAACCAATTGCGCTAAGTCCATTTTTTTAAATCAAAAAAAAAAAAAAAATTCAGTCGACCCATGACCTTGGCACCCATGAGCAATATTTTAGCTCTCGTTAAGAGCTATCTTTTTGCCATTGACCGATTCCCGATCCGACGTACGGGAATCATCGGTCCATATTTCTTCAAAAATGATGCCGGTGAGAACGTAACCGTCAATGGCGACCGTTATCGTGCAATGATAACCGACTATTTGATGCCTGAAATTGAAGCTCGTGATCTCGGCGACAATTGGTTTCAACAAGACGACGCCACTTCCCACAGCGGACAAACCCGCTTTGATTCAGGCCTTGGAGCAGAACATCACGCGTGTCGTAGAATTTCTCGAACGAGTCATCGAAAATTGGACTCAACGGAAGGACTATCTGAGACGTTGCCGCGGCCAACATTTGATAGACATAATCTTCAAAAAATAAATGCCAAAGAATGTTCTTTCAAATGGTAATACACATTCCCCATTCAATTAGAATTTTCTGTTTTTTTTTTTTTAAAGTAGGGAACCTCGAAATGGATCATCCTATATAAACTGAAAAACCTAATTTCTGCCAAATTATATAAATATCGTCCGAAAACCCCTATCTATCAGTTACGAACGAATAGAAATTTCAACGAGTAGGACTTCAAAGAGTGCGTTTTTCCGCGGATTTTGGACAGATTTTCCCGAATTTTTTGTAATTGTCACAATTAAAAAATTAATATTAATCGATTAGTGTAAAGTTTCATTCCTATTCGTTCGTAACTGATAGATTTTGACGTTTCGTCCGGACGGAACATGCTGGAACTTATTATGTGCCAATATCTAAATCTGAACAGACTTTCCGTACTGATCGGATATAAAATACAGTTTCAACAGCGCATTCATGTCAAATCGTGTGTACATATATATGGAGGCTATATCAATATCTGATGTACAGATTTTTATATACAGTTTTTATACCCCCAACAATGCAACATATTTAAATAATCTGCAGTTTACCGAAACATAGGTGTATTTGTTAAACCTCTTCTGGTACCTCCCACACAAATTGACGGATTAATTAGTGTAATAAAGGGTTTTTCAACAGGGACGCTACAAAAGTAGACCAACAGGGACAGCAAACGACGCCATATTTTTTGCCGCTCTTTTGACATTTCTCTTCAGTAAGGTTTGCCCAAAAATAATAAATAATAAGATATGTCATCCCGGAGCGAGTAAGATGTCAGTTACGAACGAATAGAAATTTCAACGAGTAGGACTTCAAAGAGTGCGTTTTTCCGCGGATTTTGGACAGATTTTCCCGAATTTTTTGTAATTGTCACAATTAAAAAATTAATATTAATCGATTAGTGTAAAGTTTCATTCCTATTCGTTCGTAACTGATAGATTTTGACGTTTCGTCCGGACGGAACATCTGTATAATTTAAGGTCTGTGGGTTTGCCATTTCATGGTGGAATGATATACAGTCGCTTGGATGACCAACTGCAGTAACTGACATTTTCAAAATTGTTCAGGAGAGCAGTTTTTCTGTTTTTGAGACAATGTTCCTTCTTACCCACGGTGTAATATTTATTATATTTCCAGTTTGCTTTTCTCATTGTGTACTTAACTCCATCTTTTTCAATATTATTAACAAAAAAATAAAAAAATTTAATTATAATTCATGTTTTTCATAAACAATGCAGATACGTCACTTTGTGGGAAAAAAAATTATACTTAATGTCAGTTACGACTGATCACCGCCCAGCCCAAATGGCTATAGCTAGAGTCATGACATTTGGTAGGATGGTAGTCCTTGCTATATAGACGTGCAATATGGAAGGGTTTTTGGAAATTTTGGGCGCATAATGGGTCAAAAAAGAAAAAAATATGGTATCACAGCCAAATCCAAACGGCTGGAGCTAGAATTGCAACATTTCGTGTGAGGGTAGCGCATAGGGCAAAGATTCGGTTTGAATCACAATTTTTTGAAAATAAAAAAATTACGCTCACATTGGGACAAAAAGGGATAAATATGGCACCAAAGCCATGTCCAAATGGCAAGAGCTTGAATCGTCTAATTTGGCTTGAGGGTAGCCATTGGAACGTAGACTAGACACAAGGAGTTTTTTAGGCAAAAATGATATATATTATGCAGTGGGACAAAACAATGTTGGATATGGTACAGTGGGGCAAAAAGTGGTAAATATGGTACAGTGGGGGAAAATTTAAATTTGTGCAGTTCGTCACAAATGTGTTAAATATGGCACAGTGGGGCAAAAAGGGTTAAATATGGTATAGTTGGGGAAATATTTTAAATTTGTGCAGTGGGACAAAAATGTGTAAATATGGCACAGTGGGACAAAATTGTGTTTAATATTGTTGGGCAACATGGGTTAAACATGGTTAAGATTAAGGTTACGTATGGTACAGTGATGGAAAAAATAAATATTGTGCAGTTGGAAAAAACTGTGTTTAATATGGTACCGTGGGTCAAAAAGTGCTAAATATGGTACAGTGGGGGAAAAAAATTTTAAAATTTTTGAAGTGGGTCAAAAATGTGTTAAATATGGTACAGTGGGGAAAAAAGGGTTAAATATGGTACCGTAGTGCAAAAATGGTAAAATATGGTACGATATGGCAAAAAGGGTTAAATATGGTAGAGTAGGGCTTAGGGTGCGAGTACCACCCCACGCCACAATCTTCCACAATTCCACATATAGTATTAGTTTCTTCATCGCAATCATCTTGAGAAAAATAACACAAGTTGCGACGTCTCTTTTGGCATCTCCCAGACAAATGGATCATTTTACAGAAAAAGTTAACGGCTGATGACTTTGATTGCAGTTCATATAAATACTTGACATTTTATGAAGTGTAATACTTCTATAGTTCCCATGGTATATTAAAAAACAGACGTTATTGTTATTACATTGTAGAGAGACGGAAAGCCATCTCTCAATCGAAAATACATCACGTTTTCATTATATATTTATAATCGGGATATAATTAATTATACTTGTATATTCATCCTTATAATTTATTTTTTAATCATTAGTATAGGGAATCTATATATATGAGTATATATAAATGGATGTGTTTGTTGTTACGTATGGACTCCAAAATGGCTGGTACGATATTGTTACGTATGGACTCAAAAATGGCTGGACCGATATTGATGAAGTTTTCAGGGAATCTTCAGAATATCATAGCGGATGACATAGGCTATATCAGTTATTGATTGAGGAGGCGTGGCCCCGCCCAACTAAGCCAATTTTTAGTTATTATTTTCTTAGTGATTCTTACTGTTCCTACCTACGAATGGATTATCGAGATTCCCACTGTCGTTATCTGATGATTGGGACTGGACCGTGATCCCGTTTGGGCCGCAATCGGTCCAAAAATGGGCAACGAGTGGGCTGGGTCCAACAAGTACTCCATAACTTTTTGCAATAATGAACAAACATTTCGGGAAAACGAAATATTAAGTGACATATTGCTCTTACGTCTCTTGGTGAACATATTTTTTGGCATTGTGTCAGTTACGTCTAAAATCATTTACCGTTTTTTGAGAAAACGGTAATATATAATATGCACAAAATTTATACACACGTTGTACTTTGACTAGACAAATCTTAACTCAATTTCTGAAAAATGGTCAGTTACGTTACAAGGAGTCGAAATTATTAAAATTTACTACCGAAATTCGGAGTCAGTGGCCTCAACGTTAAGAGCACTACGCCCAATGAGCGCTGAGGCTAATTTCTGGCTGAATGGCTTCGTCAATAAACAAAATATGCCTTATTGGTCAGACAGCAATCCATACGTACTCCATGAGCCATCATTGCATCCCGAAAAAATTACGGTTTGGTGCGGTTTATGGGCCGGCGGCGTCATTGGGCCGTAATTCTTCCGTGATGATCAAGACCGGCACGTTACTGTGAATGGAAATCGCTACCGTTCAATGATAACCGAATATGTTTGGCCCCAATTGGATGATATGGACTTGGAGGACATGTGGTTCCAACAGGACGGCGCCACACAGCGAATGTCACAATCAATTTATTGGAAACCAAGTTTGGAGAACGTGTTATCTCACGAAATGGTCCAGTCGATTGGACGCCTCGGTAGTGCGATTTGACGCCGTTAGACTATTTCCTGTGGGGCTACGTCAAGTCTATGGTCTATGCTAACAAGCCTTGATGAACTTCGTGCGAATATCGAACGTGAAATTGCAGCAGTATCGGCCGATTTATGCTTGAAAACCGTCGAAAATTGGGTTCAGCGTCTGGACTTCTGCAAGCGTGCCCGTGGTGGCCATGCAAAAGAAATCGAGTTCCATACATAATGGCATCGAACGTACTTTCACAGGAATAAAGAATTTCATTGATATCCAAAACCATTTTTGTTTTATTTAAAAAAAAAACTTTTGTAGCGCTCTTATTGACGGACCCGATAACATTCAGAGCTTTTCATCGTCAATTGTTAATAGTATGGGACAATATGCTACAGAAGCGATTTTTTCAGCGTGTACGTTACCACCAATAACTCAAGTCTAATATATGTATGTATGTACATATACTGTAAATGGTTTTGAAATATACGTTTTCAGCATTTCATTTGATGACAATTTAATGCATTTCATTTTATGTCGGTGTATACTATGTACTTGTATACTATGTATACTATGTACTTGTATACTATGATAACCAACTATTTGATGCCTGAAATTGAAGCTCGTGATCTCGGCGACATTTGGTATCAACAAGACAGCGCCACATCGCATCAATCAATGGATTTATTGAGAGAACACTTGGGTGAGCAGATAATTTCACGTTTTGGGCCGGTCGATTGGCCACCAAGATCGTGTGATATCACACCGTTAGACTTTTTCGTGTGGGGATATGTAAAGACTAAAGTTTATGCGGACAAAACCGCTTCGATTCAGGCCTTGGAGCAAAACATCACGCGTGTCATTCGCCAGTTAGGTACCAGTCGAAATGCTCGAACGAGTCATCGAAAATTGGACTCAACGGATGGACCATCTGAGACGTAGGCGCGGCCAACATTTGATAGACATACTCTTCAAAAAATGAATCCCAAAGAATGTTCTTTCAAATGATAATAAACATTCCCCATTCAATTTGAATTTTCTGTGCTTTTTTCTTTAAAAAAGTAGGGAACCTCGAAATGGATCACGCATTATAAAGTTTTTAAACACACAACTTCCTAAAAACACAAGTTCTGCCTTTTGCCACTCAAAACGATAGAATACCAATTGATTTTTCAACTTATGAAATCTGCTACCCCATAAAGGCTAATTTCCGCATACACCGTAATCGTAGGCGACAACGAACAGAAAAGATTGTTTTTCATCAAGTACGATGAAGATGTCCCGTTATAGCAGTAAACAAACAAAAATCAGTTTTGAATCATAATGTGAAAATGCTATCTCTTTAATTTGTTGTAACAAGAATGTTCAAAAACATCTCACGCAAATAATGAAAAAAAATCATTTTTAGGTCACCAGGAGTAGTGACTCATCAGTTGTTAATCATAAAGGGCCTTATTCATAAAAACTTAATGAAGGTTTGAGCAGTGTTAAAACGTACTTCAAACC
This sequence comes from Eudasyphora cyanicolor, assembly GCA_963930755.1. Taxonomy (NCBI): domain Eukaryota; kingdom Metazoa; phylum Arthropoda; class Insecta; order Diptera; family Muscidae; genus Eudasyphora; species Eudasyphora cyanicolor. The sequence goes on along the minus strand of OZ005736.1, from coordinate 174,748,557 downwards.
TTCATAAAATTTTTATGAATAAGGGCCAAAGAATAGACATATTTGACTGCTCCTATTGATTAACTATACGAAAACTGAATTTTTATTAACCTAAAGAAGTCAAAAATGAGCTAGTAAGATGACAATCGAATATTCGATCATCTAAATGCTGGCTAGTGAGATAGGCAAATATATAAAAACGCGTTTTTGTTTTACTCTACATGAGATTCTATTTAACCCTCAGTTAGCATCACTCCTGAAGAGATATTTATCTGAAACATCTCACCGTTCAGAAGTATACTTCAACAAACATAAACACAATAAACATATATGTTTGAATGAGAGTCTATACAAGAACTGTTTTTTATTATTTCTTTTTCTCTTTCGATGTGATTCTCATCGTAATACTATTGGGTTCTCTTACATAGCGAGCCGCAAGCCCAAGCTGTGAATGCCGTTTATGTAGTTATTGTAAATTGAAGACCGCAAACGCTGTGTTGTTGTTTGTCGAGCATTCAAGCCAGCCAGCTGTCCCCTTTTGTGTGTAAAATGTTTCTTTAGTTATCGTGTGTTCTTTGTCGCCGTTTGTTCTTGCATGTGAACAGTGAATGAGTGTATATTACAAACAGAGCAGCAGCGGATTTTATTATTGTGTACTTCTACATATATCAATGAAAACCCTCTAATGTGTAGTATTTACTAAAGGAAAAACTTAATAACGAAATAATAAATGTAAGTACAAATGTTATTGTATGTTATGTTTGCATTTTATTAAAACATTGCATATTATTTTTTACTTGGTTTTGTACCATGTATGTACATACATATGTAGGTATGAATTATATTTTTTTCTCGCTCTCCCCATCTTTGTATACTCGTACCTACATTTATTTCTTTCGTAGTATGTGTACTCTTCAGCTCTTGTTTTAAAAACCATGAATGGACACAATAAACAGTGTGTAAGAGGAATGATTGTGTTTTGGTGATTTTGGCAAATTGTGTCTCTCTAAACTGTTGGACAGTTTGATATCAGACATTTATAGGGTAAAAATTAGGAATTCGCCTACACACTTGCATCACCCAGTTATACCTACCCTGTTGTATAAAGGAAATCAATTTTGTCACAGAAAAAAATGTGTTCGACTAAATGACACCGTATGGAAGGCATCAAGAAAATTAAAAAGTAGCCTTTCTTGTTCAGTTTGGTCTAAAAGTTACGAAAGAATATTTATAAACCGACTTATGAATCCTCTCACCTTAAGTCCCAAAAAAATATTCGTATTTTTTTTTTATTTTTGCTTTATTTAAATTATTACCAATTTAAATTGCATTTAATAACTTTAAAATATGTACTGGTATTAAAGTTAAAGCTTTTTACATTTGGTACAAAATGGTCCATTTGTGTGGGAGGTACAAAAAAGGGGCGTGTCAATAACAGTCTCTTTTCTCTGGACTTTAGATACTATAAAAGCATTACACCGTACACAATTTCAAGTATATATGTGCACTGGTATTAATATATATAAGCTAGTAACTTTTGGTACAAAATGGTCCATTTGTGTGGGAGGTACCAAAAGGGGCGGGCCTATAACGCCCACTTTTCTCTGGACTCTAGGTACTATAAAAGCATTACACTGAACAAAATTTCAAATATTTGTATGAACTGATATTAAAGCCATAAGCAGTTTACTTTAGGTGCAAAATGGTCCATTTGTGTGGGAGGTACCCCGTGTGTGGTGTGGTGGCTACTTCGCCCATTTTCCTTGACGTGTTAGCGACTAACAAACTAATTCTATGTGTGAAATATCGGAAGATTCGAGTAACGTGTATAGAAGGTATTAAATATTTCAGAAAAAGTTAACCCTGTGTGGGGGAGGTACTAGAGGGAGTGGAACAATATGGCCCATCTTCGAACTTAGCCGGAGATAGAGAAATATATTACCTCATACCAAATGTGAAGTCAATCGGTCACTCCTTTCGAGAGTTATCGTGCGCACCAGCCAGCAGACGGACGGACGGACATTGCTCAAATGACTTAAATTGACCCAAAAAGGATTTCCGCTGAACATACTTAGGGTCTTAGGTCACTCCTTCGATGTGTTACACTTTTGTCTCGTAGCAAATGATATATACCCTCCTCTCAGAGGTGAGGGGATAAAAAGTGGACCCAGTACAGGATTATCATAAGCCTTCCTTTGGGAGGACATGTCCTCCTTTTACAATTGTTCTCCTTTCTTTTTCAAAAATGTGGGATTTGTCCATCTTTTTATACTGATTGAAATGTTTCTTTTATATTACTCAAAGTTTTGTTTGAATGGGTGACGCCGCGGTGAAATTTATTAGTTAATCATGCGAGAAAATTAACTTTTTATTTTTCTGTAATGGGACCTCATTACGACTTACGTCAATATGTTTTTATTTCCTCACCTTAGAGAGGAGGGTAAATATCATTTGCTACGAGCCAAAAGTGTAACACATCGAAAACCAAGAATGTTTGGCGGAAATTCATTTTAAGTTATTTGAGCAACGTCCGTCCGTCCGTCTGTCTGTCTGCTGGCTGGTGCGCACGATAACTCTCCAAAGGATTAACCGATTGACTTCAAATTTGGTATTCGGAAATACCAAATAAATATACCCAGCTAAGTTCGAAGATGGGCCATATTGGTCCACTCCTTCTAGTACCTCCCCCGCAAAGGGCTAACATTTAGTGAAATATTGATTCTTTAATACCTTCTAAACTACTTACTCGAATCTTCTGAAATTCCACAAATAGTATTAGTTTATTAGTCGCTTACACCTCAAGAAAAATGGGCACAGTTGCCTCGCCCTTTTGGTATCTCCCACACAAATGGACCATTTTATACCAAAAGTTAACTGCATATAGCTTTAATATATGTTCATACAAATACATGAAATTTTTACAGTGTAATGTTTTTATAGTACCTAGAGCCCATAGAAAAGTGGGCTTTATTGGCACGCCCATTTTGGTACCTCCCACACGAATGACCTATTTTGCACCAAAAGTTAACAGCTTATAACATTAATACCAGTACATACATAGTTTAAAGTTATTAACTGCAATTGAAATTGATAATAATAATAACAAAAAAAAAAAAAAAAAATACGAATATTTTTTGGGACTCAAGGTGAGGGGATTCATATGTCGGGTTACCCGACTGAACTCTCTTACTTGTTTTTAATATCTGTTTTAAACAGTTTTTCGCTATACCAGGCACAAACAGCAGTGTGGAGAGACTAATCTTCCTGAATAACGCACAATGGGCATATGTAAGGAAACGTATATAAATTGAATCGGTAAAATCTATAATTTGAACTAACAAAAGTACGCCTCTATAGAATTTTATAAGTACCCAGCAAAAACTTGGTAAGTACATGTCATTACCACTTGCATTACCAGGTTATGACATATCATTACCCCCTGCATTACATGTAGTCAAGAAATAATGACTTACTTATATTGACATAAATATCTACTTATTTGTCAGTTATTTTATGTCGGGTATTATAAAATATACGACAACGCCAATTTTTATTTTCTAATCTAATCAACTTTTCTTCAATAAAAACTGTTGTTGCATATTTTACAATACCCATCTTAAATTGACTTACAAAAACATATCTATGTATGTCAATATAAGTAAGTCATTATTTGTCGACTACATGTAATGCAGAGGGTAATGACATGTCTTACATGCTAATGCAATATACAATGACATGTACTTACCATGTTTTTGATGGGAATATTCCGAGTAAAAAATATGTCTCGTCGTATTTAATTATATATGATAAGTAAATGGTTATGAAAATCATTACTGGTAAGGTGTTATTTAACCCCTTATTAAAAAGACAATAATAACTACTTATATGTTGGATCTTCGTACGCGAGGGGGTAAGTAGTTATTTGTTAGCTCTTCGTATGCTTGCATGGAAGTACTTTCCTCCAATATCATGCCCATGTAAAAATAATCTAAAGGGTGGCTAAATGGTAAGTCATTATTTCTTTTGAATTTCACTTACCCGCCAGGTTACTTGGTAATGAGAGTTTTTGCTGGGTATTTGTTCTCAAAGCCATCTCTGCTAAAGCATATAACTTCCTCAGCTAAATATTTAAAAGTAGACTTCATTAACTGGAAATATAATATATTTGTGATATAAATAAAATTTATTGATCTAGTGTTAAATTAATTTGTGTGTATGTCTTACAACGAATCTAGTCGTTTGTTTTTTTATCCAAAGAGTTCCTCTGTAGCATTGACAAATGTTATCCTTATTCGCAATACATACTCGTACATACATACTTCATGTAGATATATATAATAAGACATTGTCGTAAAAAAATAAATTCTTGATTACACTATGCAACAACAAAAAATTTTGTTTGTGTCCTAGACCTAAAAATTATTTTTTTGTATAGATTGTGGCATACTGTTATATAAAATCAAAACCAAAATTTTTTTTATGGTTACATTTTTTTATTAAAAATACTATTATCGTCGAAGGTACCCTTAGTATTTGCACTCTAATTTTTGGAGTATATGCCCGATAAGGTCAACTTATACGTTAAATTGAAGCTATTAAAGTGGGCTACCAATGTTGGAAATATCCCTTTCACTTAAAAACAGTCATTAAACAAATTGGAAAAAGTAGATTTTTTTCAACAACAAAAAAAACCAGGGGCGAAAAAAACAACAAATCGGTAAAAAAATATTTTATTTTAGTTTTTAAAAGTTTGCATCCTAGCGAAGAAAATAATGCCTATTTGAAAAAATCTATGGATAAATGTAGAAATTATAGCCCTTTTGGTAGAGGTACGAAAATTTCAAAAATTCTTTTTTTTAAATTTCAGTTTAAAGAGCGATTTCATTTGTTAATTTTATTTATATTATATACATTTGAGTTTATTTACATGTACAAGTTTCATTAGAAGTAATTGTGAGTTCTTTGTTGACGTTTGTAGATTTCGGAATCGGTTTCTCTAATGAGGAACCAAATATAATCTCCCATCATTCTTTCATCCCAGTGCCATTGGTAACTCCGCTGGATGGACTTCATTTCTTGGTGAAACCTTTCGCCATGTTCGTCGCTTACGTTGCCAAGATTCTCGGGGCAAAAGTTTAAATCAGAATGCAAGAAATGAATTTTTAGGGACATATTTTCACCTGTTACAATACCTAAAGCGAAAAATAAGTTAGAATGTTTTTATACATACATAAATATAGAAAAATATATTTCTTACCAATTTTTTCATAATTTCTTAACAAATCATAAATCATTGTTTCATATTGCGGTCTTTTATTGGATCCGCAGAAATTTTAAACCACAAGCTTAAACGACCTCCATGCTGCAATTTCATCCGACGTCAAATATTATTCGAAATTTACATCTTTCATTAGTTTCCTTATTTTAGGCCCATCAAAAACGCCTTCTTCGATTTCTTGAAAAGAAAGACTTTTTAATAAACTTTTCAAATATGAGAGTGAATTGTCATTTTTCCTTGAGACTTTTGCACAATTTTTAAAGAGCCCAAGCTTAATATGCAGTTGTGGGCCGACTATATAATACCCTACACCTCCCTAACAATGCGATAAGGGTCATTGCCATAATAATTTGGAATAATTGGTAAATGGGTAGAAACATATTATCTAATTCTGAAACTATAATCGCTAAATTAAGCAATATTCGTTCCTAAATTGAGAAACACCTTTCTGGAAAATTTTAACCGCTTCTATAGCGGTTTGATACCAAATCAGGAGGAACATATATATGGAGCTTTAATATAAATCTGAACCGATCTTCCCTGAATACTTATTCATGTGAAAAGGCCTCCTTCTGTCGAATTTCGTACTGATCGGATGTAAAATACAGTCTCTACAGCGCTTACATGTCAAATCGGGGATAACATATATATGGGAGCTATATCTAAATCTGAACCGATTTTCTCCGAATTTGGCAGTATTCCTTCATGTAATAAGAAACCTCTTTCTGCCGAATTTCGCACTGATCGGGTATAAAATACAGTTTTTACAGCGCTTACATGTCAAATCGGGGGTAACGTATATATGGGGGCTATATCTAAATCTGAACCGATTTCTTCCAAATTTAACATTGTTCAAATAAAGTTTTTACAGCGCTTACATGTCAAATCGGGGCTAACGTATATATGGGGGCTATATCTAAATCTGAACCGATTTTAACCATAATTGCGACCTGTACTTTGATTACAAGAATACATGCACAGACGGACAGACAGACAGACGGACAGACGGACATAGCTAAATCAACTCAGAAAGTGATTCTAAATCGATCGGTATAATAAACGATGGGAATATTTCTTCTCCTTTTGGGTGTTACAAACAAATGCACAAAGTTATAATAACCTGTGTAGGGTATAAATAGTACTAGCAACAAAAAGTATATTGCCTACACCGCCTGTCGGTTGTATTTATATATAATTAGTTGAAACAACAATAATAACATGGATACGACCAAATGAAAATTCTTGCAACTAAATCGAATTAAGATTGTTTTTTTTTTCATTGACACTCGGTTATTTGTGGTAACCAATTTTAAATTTTCATTATAGTACCATATGATCGATTTTTGGTTGTGACAATCAATATTTTATTCTTGACAACAGAAATTGCATCAATACACCAAAGATTATTATTGCAACGAATAATTGGTTACTACAACAGAAAAAATATTAATAAATAATCGTTTATTGGTTAGCCCAATCATTTCCCAAATTTAGAACAATTAACTGTATTTTGGGAAATACAACCGAAAGATTGGTTGCTGTTCTTTTGCTGATACATGACAAACAGAAATAAAATTACTCGACATAAATAAAGCTTCAACAATTTGTTCAAGAACGGTATAGGCAATCAAAAATAATCTCGTGTGGATAATAATGTGTGGAATGCAGAATGTGTTGTGCAAAATGTTTTACATAAATAAACCAGTAAGGAAAGGCTAAAGTCGTCGGGGCCGACTATATAATACCCTACACCACTCTCGTAATATTGAATAACTCTGAAATTTAAATTTTGTAATTCATGTACATATAAATTGTTTACATAAATGTACTTTTGGGACATTTTATACTTAAATAATACCTTGTACCACAGTGTGGCGTAGGGTATAAAAACTAATGGATGTAAAATACAGCTTCTACAGGACTAAAGAGCCAAATCGGATGAAACATATATATGGGAGCTATAGCTAAATCTTAACCGATTTTCTTCAAATTCGGCAATGTTAGTCCATGGATCAAGAAACTCTACCATTCTAAATATCAAAACGATGTAAAATACAACTTCTACAGGACTAAAGAGCAAAATCGGACGAAACATATATATGGGAGCTATAGCTAAATCTTAACCGATTTTCTTCAAATTCGGCAATGTTGGTTCATGGATCAAGAAACTCTACCATTCTAAATTTCAAAACGATTGGATGTAAAATACAGCTTCTATAGGACTAAAGGGCCAAATCGGACGAAAGATATATATGGGAGCTATATCTAAATCTGAACCGATTTGAACCAAATTCAATAGGGATCTTTACAGCTGCGAAATACTCTAAAAACAAATTCAGAACGATCGGAGTGAAATTGCGACCTGTAGTCGGACAGACATGGTTAAATTGACTCAGCTAGTGATCCTGAGACGATCGGTATACTTTAAGGTGGGTCTAGCTGTGTTATTTTCAGGTGTTACAAACATCTGCCGTGAAACAAACTTATAATACCCTGTACCACAGTGTGGTGTAGGGTATAAAAATAAAAGCAATCATCATATAATTAAAAGCACAAGGTTAAGCGATATTTGCATAAAAATATTGTTATGCATTATACTTTCATGTACTAAAATGTGTGTCAAATTTTCCCACTTCTCATAATAGTGATGAATTTGTAATATGGGATTTTTAATTTTGTTATGAATTGTTTGGTGTTTTGTTCAATAAATAAAATAAAAATTAATGAAAACTCGTTTTAATTAATTGTAGGTAGTATATGAATGACAAATTGTCGAAACAACCAATTTTTAAAAGCAGTTGGTCCAGATTTACACTAGGATATTTTTTCAGCAGCTTATCCGCTAATTCTCTTTTAAACTTGCCTCTGCGTTTAGACACATAATTTTGTTTCGGATATTTCTGTGTGAATTCTTGTTGTTTCAAAGGCCGAGTGAAAAACACAAAACGTTCAGACCGATAAGCTTGAGTACGGGAGAGTTTTTCCCCGCTCTTGCCGACTGCCTCTCTCTCCTACAAAACGCCGATAATCTGCTGAACATTCAGCCAATATAAATAGGGACTTAGTAGTGGCAACATACAACAGATAATTTAAGCCACCATTTTCGTAGTTGGCGCAACCAAATATGATTGTTGTCAAAATGGAAGCAGAAATATACCACAACCAAAATGTTGGTTGTCCTGATGGAGTCGCATGATAGTAGACAGAACTACCAATATTCGGTTGGCAAATAATTCGGTTGAGGCAACCTAACTGTTTTCTGTGTGTATATTTCTTCTATTATTTTACTAAACGCACGTCGATTTTTTTAATTGCATATTTTTCGCAGATGTAACAGAAATTGTCGGGATTATTTACACATTGAAAAGTTCTTTGCCTTTTACTCATACTTCAAAATATAACTTTGTAATATTTTTCAGAAAATCGACTTATCTCTTTAAGGCGCTGAATTACACTAATTTATTAATAAGAAATTTCATTCTTAAATTCCGGGTTTAAGGTTCATAAGTTGCAGTACCAGTAGCTGACATATAGTTTGCGCCTCCTGTTACTTCGAAATATAACTTTGTAATATTTTTCGGAAAATCGACTTATCTCTATTGGAGTCGCTGAATTACACTAATTTATTAATAAGAAATTTCATTCATAAATTCCGGGTTTAAGGTTCATAAGTTGCAGTACCAGTAGCTGACATATAGTTTGCTTCGAACGTTGAAACCCAATTAATTAAGACTGCCGCGATACTACTTTGTATTGAGAACATATACCTTTACTACCTGTATATACGACTGGGATGTCCATGCCCCTAAAAGGCGTAACTGAATGGAAACCTCATAAATAAAAATCCACAAATATTGTTGAATGACCCTCTACCTATGCGGATCTCATCCATCATGCATATAATGTTTTTGGAGGGGTTACGAACGGCCATAAAACCTCGTCCTCTCTATAATTTTATAATATCTGACATCAATCCTCATAAAATAAAATGCAAGTGCAATGTCTCTTTATGTCACTCTCACATATGGCGAATTTAATATAAGCAAAAAAACATCATTTAAAAACGAAAAAATATGAAACAAGATTTATTTGAATTTCCCTAACATTTACAAAATGGCTCATAACTTTTACAACTATCCATAGATTTTTTCAAATATACAGTGTTTTCTTTATTAGCATGCTGGCTTTTTAAAAATATGTTAAAATAATTTTTTCGACTTTTTTTCTATTTTTTTATGGGTTTTTTGTACCAGGAAAAAGTGTTTTAAAAACAAAAAAATTCTCATATTTTTGACGACTGTTACTAAATCAAACATTCTACGTGAAAGCGATTTTTGCAGCATATGCAGCCCTCATAACTCCCTTTAATTTAAGGCATAACACGTCTCAATGAGGCTAATACTTGAAATTATGGTCCAAATACTAAATGTACTTTCCATGAAAGATGGAAATTTAAAAAAATAGTTTTAAAAAAAAAAATTTACCATAAAAAATTTGCTTAATACATTTTTTTTGGGTTTGTGACACCAAATTGCACCAGAAACTGTTATCCACATTGCTTGGACAAAATTTTTGTTGCATAGTGTTATTTATTTAGTTCCAAAATTTTACAAGTGTTTCTTAATTTTGTAACGACCCACCATTTCAGGCCTATTTCCCATGGAAGTGGCTACCTTCAGTCCCCCAGCTGTGCTCAGTCTTTGGGAGGGTTCTTTGCCATTAGAAATAGGTTCGGGTACGTTGCCATAAATTAAAGTTTAAGGTAGCTCTTCAGAAATCGAGAAGAAGTATTCAGAATGAGATAGAATAGGAAGAAGGAAATACCAAAAAAAAAAATAATTTTGAAAGAGACGTTAGATGAATTCGGTGATCACAGATGTCAGACGGTCACCAATTATTCTTTACCCTCCCTACCATACTGACAGGATACATAATCCTTCAGCCCATTCCAGTATCCTTACATTGTCGCCTTCACGTTTCGTGAGCCAAAATTATGAAATTAATGTTCAAAAATCATATTTATTCTAACAAAAATGTAAATATTGAGATAAATCAATTAGGACAAGTGAATGAGAGTGAATGTAACATTTAAATGTATCGATTATCAATTAGTTAGTAGAACGCGATTTATACAGTGATAATATTTAAACAAGTATGATGAAATTGTAAATTAATTGTGAATTAACCTAATTTTAACGATTTAAGTACTAATAGATATATAAAGTAATAATGAGAGTGATAGATTATAAATACCAAGATGTGTATGTGTGTGGTATTAAAATGTCTTTAAGGCGAAACGAGCGCATACAAAATGAACGGATAAGAGCAGTGGAAGACTTACCAGTTATAGATTCTCTTTGTCCTCAGGCCTGATGACGATGAGTTGACGTCGTCCACAATAACAGCTGTTCAAGAGTATTTATCCCATTTGGGTTCATATTATATCGCTCGTAAGAAGTAGTATATTTATGGATATGTTGTCTTCAAATGTGTACTTATTTCATTCGAACAGTGATTTTGATTTAAATCCTCCAGTCAATTCAGTATATTAAAATGCATTCACTCCATCAATTTAACTTTGTCTCCGCATTCGAAATCAACATTGATGCTCAAACGGCAGCAACAGATTTTCTAATAAATTATAAATTCCATGGACTGCAGAACCCTGGATATGCGAATTGCGTGGTGCGGAGATCACGAAATATATAGAATTTGTCCATTAAAGCAACCAATCAATCACGGACAAATGTAATTCTATAGCGTTTTCTGTTTTGCCGATTTTAATTCCACTTAGACCCCATCTGGTCTTATTGTCTGGTTACCGTCCTGGAATGCAATAGTTAAAATATGTCCGTTGTTCCAAGATAAGCGTAGGAAAACAGGAGTCGGGAGGATCCAGCTGGATTCACGGTCTTAATATCAAATTATTGTCCAAATCCGTATCCCAGTTTCGGTAGCCAAATTCTAGCGGATAATACAATCGGGTTATTGTATAAGCCAATGGTTCGCAGTAATATCCGTAACAGAAAAGCTGACTTTCTCAATTTGTTTGCAAATTCCGTCTTATTGTTCGACAACACGTCTTTTCTTCCCAACTATTTTTCTATCAATCCCTAATAGAAAATTTTTCCTTTCCTTTGACATATCAATATAAAATTTTTCGAATGAAATTCAAAAGTATACCGAATTGAAATTACACAGTATATTCTGTATAAGGTTGAATAAATTCATTCTTGAGAAATCAGGTCGCGAATAAATGCGCCCTTACAAACTATACACCGCTTAAAAAAAAAAAAAAAAAAATTCCATTAGGTCCATATGTCTTTTAAATGATAAATTCCTGTCTTGAGTGTATCCCTATCCTTTAGTTCATAATAGCAGCTACCAACTTTCCTAATAACCATAGCTTGAATCCCTGTCGGTGCCAATTTTGCATTAAAGTGATTCAAAGCGAACTTTGTGGGAAATTCCTTCGAATAACTTGCTGTCCAATATAAAGATCCCGTTTACGCGCCCTAAAATTGTACGTCCTTTCGTTCCTGTCATACGCCTCCTTCATCTTCGACTGTATCTTATCCCTTAACAATTGGAATTCATCCCTTCTCTGGATTTGTACATCACAGTCTTCCAGCATCCTCAAATTCCTCAAAATCTTATAATCTCCTCCATGAGCTATCATCGCCTGCCCAAAGACAATCTGGTATGGTGACATTCCTGTCGTCTGATGCACACTATTCCTCAATGCACAATTAATGTCACTTATATAAACATCCCACTGTCTTTGATCCTCCCTAATATAAGCTCGCAATGCCGCATTTATTGAACGGTTAACACGTTCACTTGCATTTGACTGAGGACTATACACCGCAGTGAATTGGTGTTTTATCCCATATTTATCGAGGAGAGACTGAAAATCTTTACATTTGAACTGCGACCCATTATCAGTGACAATTACCTCAGGCACTCCGTAGCAGTTAAATATTTCGTCCTTCATATAGGATACTATCGGGGCAGTCACAAATTTCTTCAAAGGTCGAAGAAATGTGAATTTTGAAAAATGATCCAAAATTATTAGGATTCCAATATGACCCTTTTTTGTTCTCGGAAATGGACCAATTAAATCCATATACAGCCTCTCAAAAGGTCTCTCTGTTGTAACCATTTGTCCCATCGGAGGTTTTAATGACATATTAGGGGCTTTAGAAGTCTTGCAAATAAGACAATCCCTTATATACTCTCTTACATCACAGACAAGTCTTGGCCAGTACAGATATCTCCGGATCCTTTCAACAGTTTTGGCAAATCCACCATGAGCAGCATTGGGTGGATTATGAGCTGCAAATATTACATCCTTACGGAGCTCTGTTGGAACCAAAAGTCTCCACGAATTTAATTCATTCCCTTCGTCATTCGAAAAATTGGCCTTCTTATAAATGTGATTGCCTTCAATTCTATATTCAGGAAATTGGGACTTCTCAAATTCTTCTCTCCATTTTGAATACTCCGCACTATTAAAGGCACTAGAATCCAGATCCACTATTGGCTTTACCTCAATCTCTGAGATTGAATTTCCCGTCTCAAATGCCCGTGACAATGTATCGGGAACTACATTCTCTCTACCTCGTCTATGTTCAATCGTGAAATCAAAAGCCTGCAACTTAAGTGCCCATCTCGCAAGTCTTCCTGACAAATCAGTCTGCTTCATAAGCCATTTAAGACTTGCGTGATCAGTAACCACTTTAAATTCCTGTCCCTCTATATAAGCACGAAATTTTCTCACCGCCAGCACCACCGCCAAGCATTCTAATTCTGTTATTGTATAATTTCTTTGAGCCTTGTTTAATTTTTGCGACATGAATGCAATTGGACGTTCAACACCTTCCTCATCCACTTGAGCTAATACGGCTCCAACGCCAACCATGCTAGCATCACATTGCAACACGAAGGGCTTAGAAAAATTTGCATTAACCAGTACTGGAGCACTACACAACCTCTGCTTCAACAATTCAAAGGACTCCTGCGCCTCCTTAGTCCAGGTGAATGATCGTTTCTTTGACAATAATTCCGTCAATGCGAAGGTACATGTCGAGAAATCCTCAATAAACCTTCTGTACCATCCAATCATCCCAAGGAATTGTCTCAATCCACGCACAGAAGTAGGTACTGGAAACTCCGCTATTGCCCTTACCTTCTCAGGATCAACCCTCACAGAACCTTCACCTACGACATAACCCAAATACCTTACCCTCTTTATAGCAAAACTACTCTTCCTCACATTGATTGTCAATCCCGCCTGTCGAATGCGTGAAGCTACCTCCTGTAAATGTATCAAGTGCTCATCGAATGTGGTCGACACTATCAATAGGTCGTCCAAGTAGACAAATACATGCGATTTCATCGAATAAGGTATTACCATGTCCATGAGACGGCACATAGTCTGTGGTGCGTTGCACAATCCGAATGGCATTCTGACAAATTGATATAAGGGTCGATTAGGAACAGTAAATGCCGTTTTCGGTCTTGCATCTGCCGTCAATCTAATTTGCCAGAATGCATCTTTTAAGTCAACCTTAGAGATATAATGTACCGATGGATAATATACCTTCAATGTTAGGAATCGGATAAGAGTCCTTCAGCGTAACCGAATTCAACCTCCGGCTATCCACACAAAATCTAACTTTTCCGGGTTTCACAATCAACACACCCGGAGATGACCACGCAGAGTTCGGACACTCCTCAATCACGCCTAACGACAACATCCTGTCAATCTCCTCGCATAATATCCGTTCTCTGGCCGGTGAAATAGGATAATACCTCTGCTTAATTGGTCTAGCACTTCCTGTATCTATCTCGTGTTCAATCAACGATGTGCACCCTAAGCCATCTCTATCTGAATTTGGAAATAAATCAATAATCGAATCTAACTTCCGTTGTTGTTCATCTGAAAGCGCAATTTTGTCTGATACCTCATCCACATTACTTAATTCGCCCACGATATTCGCAGTCGCTACCGAAATTCCAAACTTCTGCCAAAAATCAATTCCGCATATTATGTCTTGCAAAATGGTGGGGATTACTAAAAACTCAAATGAACAGTTCTTATTCTGGAAAGTGAACTTTAAATTTATAATTCCTGCAATTTCCTGTTTCTGGCCATCTGCCGTCCTAACATTACCATGACATTTAGAGAATTCTGGAAGTACCAGAACCTCTTCAGCTAATTTACCCCCAATTACACTCTTATTTGCCCCACTGTCTAATAAGGCAAAGTACAAATTAGCACAGACGTTTAAGGGAATATATGGTCTATTGTCAAATTTCCGAGTTACAATTGACGAAATAACATATTTTCTAAACGACCGTAGACGCCTCCAAAAATTGTTCATCCTGGTGGCACTCCGTATTGTCCTAGAATTTCTAACCTCTTCATGAATATAAAATCCCTCCTTTCCTTTCGTATGAATATTATATACTTCATTTATTGGTAATTTCGTGCTATCGGATGCCCTCTCTTCCTCCGAAGGACATCCGCTAAGGAGTTTCCCTGTTTGGAACATTTTGAACAACTTGGCCTATATGCGTTCTTCGCCCCGCATCCGTAGCAAAATACAATCTTCTCTTTAGTACAATCCTTGTATACGTGACCTAACCCGTCACAATTCCAACATGTCAACGCTGTTCCAACACCACATATATCGAACTCTGGTTCTACGTTCTCGTCATCTCCCATATCATGTTCAACCTCAGCGATACGTAATATCTCACGATTTCCCCGATTCTTATTACCTATCTGAAGATCCCTTACGAATTTTTCATGTCTTCTGGCCGCCTTCCTCAACTCGCCAACCTGAGTGATTCCCATATGTAACAATTCATGCCTAATCTCTGTTCTTAAATTACGAATCATTATCTCACATAATTCCTCGTCTGATAAGGGATTCTGCAACCTGTCTGACAATGATGTAATAGCGTCGTAAAAGTCATCAAAACTTTCCGCATTCCCCTGTCTACGGCGACGTATATCGTCCCTGATGTCATAATCATTATAACAGGCCATATACTGTCTCTTCAAACACTCAGACAGACTGGACCAATCAACAGTGCGGTGTTGGTGATGATATCGCCAGAACCACTCTAACGCCTTTCCTTCGAACAACATATGAGCATACATGGAAAGCTGTCCAAAATTTCCTTTTAGAGTATTTATAGTCATTTTCTCAACCCTATATATAAACTCTTCTACAGCAATATCCTTAGCACTGCCTGAAAATATCAGCCGCCAGTTCTTTATCACATTCAATATCCTTTCTGAACTATCCATATTGATGTTCGGCCTTGCGGAATTCGACGTGTCCCCATCCGCATGTGGCAATTCTCTAGAATTAGATCCTAAATCCATTCCTCTAAAAGCATTCGCCAATTCTCCAGACACCATAGATGATATTTCCCTGCGAAACTCATCCAAAGATGATGATACTAACCGATGAATGTGTTCGTCCTCTTCCCGCCGCGACGAATCTCCCAAAGGACCAGTATCCCCCCGAGGCAAACCACGACCGCGTCTATTGTCCTGTCTTGTCTGGGACCTAGTAACAATCCTCTCTAGAGTCGAATCAATACCCTCCGCACCATTGGGTACATCAGTGTCACTCATTGTCAAATCCTCCCGACTTCGAGTAACTGGCATAATTACAAAATATTATAAAATTAAACTTCTAAAGTTATATTGATGGAGTAATTAAAACTAATTGACAAAAAAAAATCAAAATATCTCGGTTACTTAATACGCGAAAATCACAAAAATAAAATAAAAGGCTTCACGGTAAGAGTGCTCACTACTCAGTGAAGGATCAACAATCCAAGGATACGCATTATAATTCATCTAACGTCACTGAAAATCAAGATGAAGATGTCACATACGAGAAGTATAATTCCGACAATGCATTCAGAATCACAAATCTCACCCGTTATGACATCTCCACTATCTCCGAAAGAAATCATCTTCGGAAATGGTATGAAATCGACATCGAATCAAATTCAAAATTCCACCTCCTTATGATTAAAAGTAAGAACTTTAAAGTAGTAAACTGGAACCGTGCTTCAAAGGTATAACTCCGAAAATATCCAAAGCAAAAATCTCATTGAAACTCATTTCCTTTAAATAGTATAGAATATCCCTTAGTAGGATCTGGTAACTCTACCGATAATGACGATAATAGAAATATCCAAGATCTCTCCTAAGGAAAAAAAATAAAAGAGAGAAAAATTGTGGTACTCAAACAGTTTAGAAATTAAGATGTCCGACATTCCTTAGATTAACCAAGTAATAACTGATTTTTGTAACTGCTCTCGCCCCACGTTGGGCGCCATTTAATTATGTAACGACCCACCATTTCAGGCCTATTTCCCATGGAAGTGGCTACCTTCAGTCCCCCAGCTGTGCTCAGTCTTTGGGAGGGTTCTTTGCCATTAGAAATAGGTTCGGGTACGTTGCCATAAATTAAAGTTTAAGGTAGCTCTTCAGAAATCGAGAAGAAGTATTCAGAATGAGATAGAATAGGAAGAAGGAAATACCAAAAAAAAAAATAATTTTGAAAGAGACGTTAGATGAATTCGGTGATCACAGATGTCAGACGGTCACCAATTATTCTTTACCCTCCCTACCATACTGACAGGATACATAATCCTTCAGCCCATTCCAGTATCCTTACATTGTCGCCTTCACGTTTCGTGAGCCAAAAATTATGAAATTAATGTTCAAAAATCATATTTATTCTAACAAAAATGTAAATATTGAGATAAATCAATTAGGACAAGTGAATGAGAGTGAATGTAACATTTAAATGTATCGATTATCAATTAGTTAGTAGAACGCGATTTATACAGTGATAATATTTAAACAAGTATGATGAAATTGTAAATTAATTGTGAATTAACCTAATTTTAACGATTTAAGTACTAATAGATATATAAAGTAATAATGAGAGTGATAGATTATAAATACCAAGATGTGTATGTGTGTGGTATTAAAATGTCTTTAAGGCGAAACGAGCGCATACAAAATGAACGGATAAGAGCAGTGGAAGACTTACCAGTTATAGATTCTCTTTGTCCTCAGGCCTGATGACGATGAGTTGACGTCGTCCACAATAACAGCTGTTCAAGAGTATTTATCCCATTTGGGTTCATATTATATCGCTCGTAAGAAGTAGTATATTTATGGATATGTTGTCTTCAAATGTGTACTTATTTCATTCGAACAGTGATTTTGATTTAAATCCTCCAGTCAATTCAGTATATTAAAATGCATTCACTCCATCAATTTAACTTTGTCTCCGCATTCGAAATCAACATTGATGCTCAAACGGCAGCAACAGATTTTCTAATAAATTATAAATTCCATGGACTGCAGAACCCTGGATATGCGAATTGCGTGGTGCGGAGATCACGAAATATATAGAATTTGTCCATTAAAGCAACCAATCAATCACGGACAAATGTAATTCTATAGCGTTTTCTGTTTTGCCGATTTTAATTCCACTTAGACCCCATCTGGTCTTATTGTCTGGTTACCGTCCTGGAATCCAATAGTTAAAATATGTCCGTTGTTCCAAGATAAGCGTAGGAAAACAGGAGTCGGGAGGATCCAGCTGGATTCACGGTCTTAATATCAAATTATTGTCCAAATCCGTATCCCAGTTTCGGTAGCCAAATTCTAGCGGATAATACAATCGGGTTATTGTATAAGCCAATGGTTCGCAGTAATATCCGTAACAGAAAAGCTGACTTTCTCAATTTGTTTGCAAATTCCGTCTTATTGTTCGACAACACGTCTTTTCTTCCCAACTATTTTTCTATCAATCCCTAATAGAAAATTTTTCCTTTCCTTTGACATATCAATATAAAATTTTTCGAATGAAATTCAAAAGTATACCGAATTGAAATTACACAGTATATTCTGTATAAGGTTGAATAAATTCATTCTTGAGAAATCAGGTCGCGAATAAATGCGCCCTTACAATTTAAACTTCTGTTTTAATAATCTCAATTGATCACTTATTATGTGCAGAAAAAAATTTAAGTTATGCAAAATTATTTTATATGTTCGCAGTTCGGCAGATTGGAAAATCGAAAAAATAAACAGATTAAAAAAATCAAATTTTTTCTGGTGGGACAAGTGCAATAGAATATTAAAAATGCCCCGAATAAAAACGATGACTGGAAGAAAAGAGCGTGTTCGCAACAGAGATCAAATGAGAGTTAAACGCAATTATTCCGAAAAAAGACGACAAAAGGAATTAAGTAAGTACCATAAATATACAGATTACTATAAATGTACAGGGTGGCGCAAAAGAAACAGAGTTTTTAATTAATCCATAACTTGATTGTACAGCAAATTAATTTTTTTGGTGTTTATTAGTAACACAGTTTTCGAATTTTGTCGTGAAAAATAACTTTGTCGCATAGTTGAGCTTTTTCTAAATCGATGTCTATACTCTCAAGATATCAGAAGAATATGTCCCGAATTTAGCGAAAAAATTTAGAATAAACAAGTAAAAGCGTTAAGTTCGGGCATGCCGAATCTTATACGAGTATACCCTCCACCATGGATCGCACGTGAATGATTATGGGTACTAATAAACCCATTTTATCAAATTTCAGCCTAATTCGTACATTTGAGGTTTTTGTCAAATCTAGAGGCACCTTTGTATGGGCGCTATATCAAAACATGGGAACCTATGACTGCCGTTGATCGTGTGAAGGATACCGGGTATAAATAAACCCCAGTTACCAACTTTCAGCCCGACCAGTTGACAGTTGTGGTCTCTATGACGTTAAGAAGTCAAATCGGGGAGATGCCATATATGGGGGCTATATCCAAAATTGGACCGATTTGCAATCCCAACATACCTGCAGATATCGATACCTCCATTCTAAACTATGCTAAGTGCAAAACGGTAGTTTTTCAGGAGAGGCGATCCAAGTTTGATGAATTTGTTAAGTTTGTGTGGAATTCCTTTATAATACAAATCGAATAACCTGTACTGTTTTGTGAATAACTTCTGATTGGGTTGACGGATAAACACCAAATTTGGACCGAATATAATTTGGAATACTCAGAAATTAAAAATGCAATCTCCTTAAAAACATACTAAGTCGACTTAGCATTGTTTAGAATGGAGGTATCGATATAAGAAGTATATGTACTAAATTTCAGCCACCTATCTCAAGTATTACAGATTGTAGCGTGATTACAACGGACGGACAGACGGACGTGGGTAAATCGTCTTAGAATTTTATGACGATCAGTAATATATATACTTTAAGGGGTCTGAGATCAATATTTAGTGGTGGTACAAACGGAGTGACAAAATGAATATACCCCCCATCCTATGGTGGAGAGTATAAAACATTAAAATGCTAGAGTTTGAAGCTATTCAAACCCCCTCAGATTCTTTTGCGTCACCCTGTAAATTAAAAATACTGTAGTCCTATTTCGAAGACCCACCTAATGGTTTACTCTATTTAAATTGACATTATAATAATATAATGAAAATACAGAACATTAAAGTAAATATAAGATATTTAGTTAGTAGGCACAATATTATGCACTGAAAAAAATATATATTAAAAATTTGGCTAATGATTACATTGAAATAAGTCAATTTTTTACTTAAAATAATATGTTGTCTTTCTATTAAACGCATGGTATTTAATATTAGAACTCTTTGTTGACATTGTGTTTGATAAAAATGTATTATAAATATAATTATTTTCTATTCACCTTTCTCTCTTAGATCGCAAAGTGGGACAGATTACAAAAAATAGCGAAACTGTAGACGATGTCATAGTTCTTAACGAAGTCAAAGTCGAACCAGAAGATGTTGTTGATACCGAGATAGTTACTATTTCGGATAATTCGGAAAACCAGTAACTAGAAACGCACAGAAAACGAAGTTTCAAAGAAAAATGCACCAGGAATAATCAGAAAAACTATAAACTACACTTATCAAGGAATCGATGTACTACAAATTGAGTAAAAGGTGCATAGAATGCCAAAAATCCTTTCCGCATTCTTAACGTCATATTTACTCTATCTAAAAATTCGTTTAATGTAGCTGAATACATTTTTTCTATGATTACAAACATCATTTCTGTTGACGGAAATGCATAGTGTAGTTGTCTAAAATGCCGTTGTTGCGGAATACATTTTTTCCTTAGGTGTAGATAATTCCAAAAAAGCGCTCAATAAAATCTAAGAATAAAAATTTTCTAATTAGGTGATGGAATTATGGGTATCATAAGTATAGCGTGCAACGCAGTAAAATCTCGGTAAGTATGTATATGTCATTACCATATGCATTATTTAGTAATGACAGGTCATTAGCCACAGCATTACTTTCCTCCAAATAATAATAACACAAATAAATCATTATTGGTAGCCCACTTTTGAATCCAGAACGACCTATTCATTTGAATATCCCGTTCTATTAACTTAAAATTATTTAAAAAACAAGTAAGAAAGTTTCAGTCGGGTAAACCGACTAAGGTATACCCTCACTTTGTGAGTAATGTAATATTGAATATTACTCGAATTATTCTGACAATTTGTGTGGGAGGTACCAGAAGGGGTTTATCAAATACACCTTTTTTTTGCTGAACATTAGATACTTTAAATTCATTGCACTGTGCCGACTTATAAGCATTTATGTGCACTGGTATAAACGTTATGAGACATTAAATTGTGGTATGATTTCTGCATTTTGTGTGGGAGGTACAAAGAGGGGCGTGGCAATAACGCCCATTTTTCACAGGGCTATAGACACTATAAAAACATTACACTGTACAAAATTTCAAGTTTTTTATACACTGGTTTTAATGTTATAAGCTGTTAACTTTTGGTACAAAAAGGTACCTTTGTGTGGGAGGTACCAAAAGGGGCGTGACAACAACACCCATTTTTCCCTGGACTGTAGGCAATATAAAAGCATAATACTGTACAAAATTTCAAGTATTTTTATACACTGTTATTAATGTTATAAGCTGTTAACTTTTGGTGCAAAATGGTGCATTTGTGTGGGAGGTACCAAAAGGGACGTGGCGACTTCGCCCATTTTTCTCGAGTTGATAACGACTAATAAGCTAATACTATGTGTGGAATTTCAAAAGATTCGAATAAGTAGTATAGCAGTTATTAAAGAATCAATTTTTCACAACATTTTAACCCTTTGTGAGGGAGGTACTAGAAGGAGTGGACCAATATGGCCCATCTTCGAACTTAGCCGGAGATAGAAAAAAATATTACCACATACCAAATTTGAGGTCAATCGGTTACTCCTTTCGAGAGTTATCGTGCGCACCAGCCAGCAGACAGACAGACAGACGGACGGACATTGCTCATTCGACTTAAAATGACCCAAAATGGATTTCCTTCAAACATACTTGGGGTCTTAGGTCACTCCTTCGACGTGTTACACTTTTTTCCGTAGCAAATGATATATACCCTCGTCACACTAAAGTGAGGGTATAAACACGTAAGAAAATTTCAGTGGAGTAACTTTGTAAGTAATGTAATATAGTACTACGGCTGGGAGATGCCAGAACGTCGATAAGAAATTGTTCATTCTTTGTCAGTCTATAGTCATTGGAAATGTTGTCTAAAATACAAAAAATGAAAACAGTTAGATGATTGCTGCAGAATTTATGGGAATGCTGTCGAATAAATCTGTGGTGGTACCGGTACACCAGAGAAGGGATTTTTTGAGCGTGTATACGACCATCCTATGGTGGAGGGAGGGAATACAAATAAAAAAAAATTGTGACAACAAAACAAAAATGGAGTTTTCCTACAAGAGGTGTTACTTTGGTATTCAAAGAAAACTGCCATTTTTTGAGATAAATGATCGGATGTTCATTTCATAATAAAGAGGAAGGTATGCCGTTAATAATGAAAAACAACATCAGCCAAATGGGAACCACGGCCGCGCTTACAGGACCATATCCTTTTCATGAAATTTTCCATAACCAAATCGCAAAGTGGCTGCCCTATGTCCTCGATAGCCTCACGAATTCTATCTTTGAGGTCTTGAATCGCCGCTGGGCTGTTGGCGTAGACCTTATCTTTCACGTGGCCCCAAAGGAAGAAGTCGCAAGTTTTCAAATTACAAGATCTCGGTGGCCAATTGGGATCACCTCTTCGAGAGATAACACGGTCCGGAAACTTTCCCGTAACAGAGCAATGGTTTCGTTGCTTGTTTGGCACGTAGTCCCGTCTTGTTGAAAGTAATCATTGTCCAGATCAATACCATCCAACTCCGACCATAAAAAATCATTAATCATCTCTTGATAGCGCAATCCATTCACTGTAACTGTTGATCCAACCTCATTTTCGAAAAAGTAAGGTCCAATCACCCCGCCGGACCATAAGCCGCACCAAACAATCACACGTTGAGGATGGAGAGGCTTCTCAACAATAACTCTTGGGTTTTTCGAGCCCACTAACTTGTCACAACACTAACTTGTCCCAACAGCTCGAATTTTTCCACCAATTTCTGTATTGCGGTCCGACAAGGTGCTTCCCGACGACCCAATAATGCTTTAGATTTTACGAACTGTGACTGCAAGATTTTCACCATTTTTTTAGTGAATTTTTATACCCTACACCACACTGTGGTACAGGGTATTATAACTTTGTGCATTTGTTTGTAACATCCAAAAGGAGAAGAAATAGACCCATCGTTTATTATACCGATCGACTTAGAATCACTTTCTGAGTTGATTTAGCTATGTCCGTCTGTCCGTCTGAGCATGTATTCTTGTAATCAAAGTACAGGTCGCAATTATGGTCCGATCTCGACGAAACTTTACACATATCTTTTTTTTTTGCCCAAGGACGATCCCTATTGAATTTGGTTAAAATCGGTTCAGATTTAGATATAGCCCCCATATATATGTTAGCCCCGATTTGACATGTAAGCGCTGTAAAAACTTTATTTTATATCCGATCAGTATGAAATTCGGCAGAAAGACGTTTCTTCTTATATGGATGAACACTGTTAAATTTGGAAGAAATCGGTTCAGATTTAGATATAGCCCCCATATATTTGTTACCTCCGATTTAACATGTAAGCGCTGTAAAAACTGTATTTTATATCCGATCAGTACGAAATTCGACAGAAGGAGGTTTTTTTACATGAATAAGTATTCAGGGAAGATCGGTTCAGATTTATATTAAAGCTCCATATATATGTTCCTCCTGATTTGATGAAATCGGTTCAGATTTAGATATAGCCCCCATATATTTGTTACCTCCGATTTGACATGTAAGCGCTGTAAAAACTTTATTTTATATCCGATCAGTATGAAATTCGGCAGAAAGGGGTTTCCTATTATATGAATGAACACTTTTAAATTTGGAAGAAATCTGTTCAGATTTAGATATATCCCCCATATATACGTTACCCCCGATTTGACATGTGAGCGCTGTAAAAATGTTATTTTATATCCGATCAATGCGAAAGTCGGCAAAAAGAGTTTTCTTATTACATGAAGGAATACTGCCAAATTCGGAGAAAATCGGTTCAGATTTAGATATAGCTCCCATATATATGTTACCCCCGATTTGACATGTAAGCGCTGTAGACTGTATTTTATATCCGATCAGTTCGAAATTCGACAGAAGGAGGTTTTTTTACATGAATAAGTATTCAGGGAAGATCGGTTCAGATTTATATTAAAGCTCCATATATGTATATGTTCCTCCTGATTTGGTATCAAACCGCTATAGAAGTTGTATTTTACTTCCGATCATTAAAATTTTCCCGAAAGATGTTTCTCAATTTAGGAACGAATATTGCTTAATTTAGCGATTATCGTTTCAGAATTGGATAATATGTTTCTACCCATTTACCAATGATTCCAAATTATTATGGCAATGACCCTTATCGCATTGTTAGGGAGGTGTAGGGTATTATATAGTCGGCCCCGCCCGACTTTCTGCCTTTCCTTACTGGTAATAATTTCAATGCTTTGTTGAATCGTGTATCGTTCCATTTTTAGTAATGGCGTAGTTTCTACTCGTCAAATGTCAAAGAATAAAAGCTTCAAAAGTGACAGCTACCGAAATACCGGGTGATTAAAAATAACACCTACTGAAAGTGGCTTTAGCCACTTTCTAAAGAGTATTTTTTTAAATAAAATTTAGTGCAAATAATAGCGGAATCAATTTGTAGACGGTTCGTTTCATCTGTAAATTGTGCTTTAACCATTCTGCGAACTTCTATAAGTGGGATGGGTCTTTTTTATTTACCAAAAGATAAACATTATAAAAATAGAGGGTGAATCGCGTATTTAAGCAAAACTATAGAACCATTTAACCAGGAGAGCTTTAAAGAATCCTTAAATAACCCAGCAAAATCTTGGTAAGTACTTGTCATTATTCCCTGCATTACCAAATAATAACATCTCATTATTCGATGAATTACTTTCGGCTTATTAATAATGTCTTACCAATAATAACAGAAATAAGTGATTTTTTTATCAAAATAATTTTTGGCAAATTTTAGTATATACAATTTTGGCTATATGTGGGTTATTGTAGAAGATTTATTTATTTTCAACAAGTTTTCCAAAATTACGTGCAAGTTGAATGAAAATACCAAAAATATTTACGTATATCGTATGATGTTAGGCCATTGAAGAATTTTTCACATGGTGGTTTGGGTTCAGAAATTCGAAATATTCGCGACAATATGCACAAAATTACTTTCAATGGCCATCTCTACATATTTACCATATCTACTACGTATTTTGTAACTTATTGGTAATGCATTATTCAAGTACTTAAAATCGTGAAAACATAAGCACATATTTATGCGGTATGCCTATGCTACAAATAAGTACTATTATGCTACTTTATTGTATGCTTTTGGGAAGTACTTCCCTCCAATGACATCCCCATGTTAAAATAATGAGAAAAGTGGCTAAATAATAAGTACTTACCGTTATCGAACTTTGCTTACTCGTCGGATTATTTGGTAATGAGAAATTTTGCTGGGAAGTAGCCTCATCTTCTTCCAAAGTAATTTTTTATCTGATCATCGCTTTCAAAGATATCTTACAAAATATTGCGAAAATTACGAAATTTTGAGAACATTTTATTATTTTGTTAATTAAAACCTCTTAGAATCATCGAAAAGTTCACAATTATTATATTATTAATGACATCCAAACCTACTATGCAGAAGAGCTGAGAAGGCACTTAACATAGCATATAACTGGGCACAACCTAGGGGATTAAATGTCAACCCAGACAAAACAGAAATATGTCTATTTACAAGGAAAACGAAGATCCTACGTTTTACCATGCCTCGATTCCTGAAAAGGACAATTGCTTTAACTAAAAAGGAAAAATAATTATCAGAAACTGTACTGGAAAGATCATCCTGAAGAAAGTTACAAAGGCCCAAAGATGTTGGTCGTTATGCAGAAGAGCTATAGGTTCAAAATGGGGACTACGTCCAAATAAAGGGTTTTCCAACAAGAGGTGTTATTTTCGTATTCAAAGAAAAATTTCATTTTTCGAGATAAGTGATCGGATGTTTATTTCATCCGTATATGTCGTAGTTATATCGTACTCTGACGCTCAAAAAAATCGAAGTAAAATCGATTACCATTCGATTTTACATCTCTAATCTTTTGTCATCACTATTCCATAGAAGGTACTGCCAGCAAAATTGCCGAACAGTGGATTGAGTTGAAATTCCATTTCATTTTGGCTGCAGAAAAAAGATGTCATAAATCTAAAATCCTTAGTCAATTGTACAGCGATGACATTATTCAGCTGTATTTACAGTTTCTAAATCCTGTACTAAAAGTTATGCAAAGAATTAACAAAAGTTTCTAAAGC
Organism: Eudasyphora cyanicolor; assembly: GCA_963930755.1. Taxonomy (NCBI): domain Eukaryota; kingdom Metazoa; phylum Arthropoda; class Insecta; order Diptera; family Muscidae; genus Eudasyphora; species Eudasyphora cyanicolor. Next base: position 174,722,392 of record OZ005736.1, on the reverse strand, counting down.
AAGAATTCAAACTCGACAAAATTGTTGCAAGACTTGATGTTGACCATTACTTCACTACGAACAAAAATAATTCTTCCTGAGGCTGAGGTAGACCTTCTACAAAATGACTGAACAGTTTGTAAATTATGATTTATATTTGGGCTACGAGTTTGAAAAATAAATAACAAACTTACAACTTAACAACACCGCTGAAAAGGAAGTCAGGAAGGTAAATTAAATATACTTTAGCATTACAAATTGAATGTTCTGATTTATATTGGTCTTTTTTCAGAAAATTTTGAAATTTTGAAAAAAGTAGAAATGTTTTCATTCGACATAATTGTACGTGATAAAAAGAACAGTATTGTTGAAATTCTGGAACACTTTAAATTAAGAAACATTGAAGAAGTAAAACATCAATATGAGAAAATCAATTTAGTGAGATTGGAAAATGTCGAAAATACAACACAATGTTAGTCAAATGCTGAAGTAGAGCGAGTGTTTAGCCAGGTAAACATCGTTAAATCAAAACTAAGAAACAGGATGAATACTGATACACTAAATGCAATATTATCTAAGTATAAGCAGGGTTACCATAACCTTTTTTCGGAAAGGAGGACTGTTGTGTCAGAAAAGGAGGACATTTGTAACATTTATAAAAAGAGTTTGAAACTTTCGGAGGACATTTAAAAAATAAAATTTCCTATGATAATGCTTTGTACAACAATTTGTATTTTGTAGCGCTTAGATGCCAAATCGGAGGACTATATCGAAATCTGAATAAATTTTCTTCAAATTTGGCATGGTTTGTTCTTGGGTGCTACATTTAAATCTGAGCAGATTTACACCAAATTCGACAATGTGGGCCCTTGGATCAAGAAACTCCATCCTGCTTAATTTCAAAGTGATTGGATATGAAAAAGCTTCTGTGGCGCCATATCGGAAAGAACATTTATATAGGGCCTATATCTAAATCTGAACCGACTTTGACCAATATCTTCCCAGGTATGAAATAGCCCTTATGGTAAAATTTCAGCAAGAACGGAATGAAAGTGCGACCTGTAATTAAGGAACAATTTTAAATAGACAGACATACAATCGGTGTACTTTAAAGCGGGTCTCCAGTATGTTTAGGTGTTAGTTATAATAAATAAGTGAAGCGGCGTTAAGATCTGACAAGCCGAATTTTGCATACCCTACACCATAGATTCCATGTTAACTGTTTTTTGATTCTTTGAAATTTGTTGCGTTAAGAAGTAAAATCTTGAGGTACCTTTTTGTGTGGGCTATATCAAAACATGGACCTATGATGACCATTGTTCGTCTGAAGGGTTCTGGATATACATACTCCCAAATTACCAATTTCAGTTCGTCCAGCAGTCCCTATGGCGTTAATAAATCAAATCGGACAGAAGATGCTAAAAATTGATCGATATTGCCCGTTTTCAATCCTAAGTTACCTGCAGCTATAAGAAGTATCTGTACCAAATTTCAGTCATCGAGCTCAATTATTGTAGTACTAAAAGTAGTTACGAGTGTAATTCATGTTGTTGTTGTAGCAGTATATGTGTGTTTGTTATCCATTAGTTGTTTTTCATTCGCCTTGTATAGTGGTTTCTGCTGTATTGGTTTCCAGGCCGAGGAAGATGGCTGCTTCCACTGGTTGGGTCCAAAGAGACCTGGGAACAAGTTTAGTAGGTTTGGCAGGGCAGTTAAAGAGGTGTAGTGTGTCGTGTGGTCCCTGGTTACAGGCGGGACATATGTTCGACGTGGTGCCATCAATCCTTGCCCAGTATGAATTGAGACGGCTACACCAGCCAGATCTTAATTGGGCCAAAAGTACTCTTGTCTGTCGTGGTAATTCCTCTTCCTCAGAGGCCACTGATGGAGGGTGGTCTCCTAGTACGACATTGACTCTGTAGTTATTCACGGCTTCAGCGACTGCGTCAGAGTGTATGTCAGCCAGACCTGCCTTGAAAGCTCTTTGGTCTAGAGGTTCTCTCTTGAAGCGTTGGACCTCGCGCTCTAGATCATGAAGGTATTTCCTAATCTGCCTGGGAGGTGGGCGCCTATCCAATAGATGGTGATTGGGATGGCTGGGACGGTAGCAACCAAGCAGATACTACTTCGACAGCAAAAAATTGTGTCGTCGCACGGTTATGATCTTCGTCTCCTCATGTAAGTGGTCCACAGAAGACATGAGGAGGCACCCTGTCGCAGTTCTCAGGGCGGCATTTTGGCAGGTCTGTATATTCTTCCACTGCGTCTCGCTCACATTCGGTGACCACACTAGTGCTGCATAGTTTACCACAGACCGACCAATTTGTAAGAGGTCAACAAGGTTTCTTTATCTGTGCCCCAAGTGCTGCCGGCTAGCGACTTGAGGACCTTGTTCCTACTTCTCATCTTATTGCAGATAGCTGTGGCATGCGCGTTAGACCTGAAGAAGCTATCAAATGTGACACCAAGAACCTTAGGGTAGTTGGTGGTCGGAATTCTTGTGCCATCGACTATCACATTGAGTTGGTCCTGCACTTGCGCTGTCCATGCAGTAAAAAGGGTGGCCGATGATTTGGTGGCGGATATTTTTATGTTGCTCGCAGCGAAGAAATTGGCAATCTCAGCGAGGTAGACGTTCAGCCTTCCACATATGTCATCGATTAAAGGGCCCGACGCCAGAATCGTACAGTCATCAGCATATGATACGATTTCAACGCCGTCAGGTGGGGGTGGAATTGCAGAAAGGTAGAGGTTAAACAGTGCCGGAGATATCACCCCACCTTGGGGAACTCCCTGTTTCACTCTACGGGGTTTGGACTTCTTGTTTCTGAATTCCACATACGACTGGCGTCCACACATGTAATTGACGGTCCAACGTTTCAAACTATTCGGGAGGGACGTGTTGGCTATGTCCTCAAAAAGCGTGGCGTGGCTGACAGTATCGAAGGCCTTCGATAGGTCTAGCGCCACGAGGACGGTCCTGTCACCGGGCTTGTTCTGGTTAAGACCGCGGCTCACATGCGTGGATATGGCGTGTAAAGCAGTAGTCGTACTATGCTGCTTTCGGAATCCGTGTTGATGATTAGCAATTGGAAAATGTCCAATAAGGCTCGGGAGGATTAACGCCTCAAGCGTCTTTGCTACTGGCGAGAGAAGGGAGATAGGCCTGTACGATTCTCCCTTGCTCGCATCTTTGCCCGGTTTCAGTAGCGGGACCACTCTACCCATTTTCCAGGCTTCGGGTATTATCAGAGTGGCCAACGACAGATTGAGGACCCTGGTCAGGTACTCAACTCCCGGTATGTCCAAATTCTTCAACACCAGCATCGAAATTCCGTCGGGGCCAAGCGCTTTGGATGACTTAGCGCTACGGATGACATCTGCAACTTCTCCAACTGTAAACTGTGGTGGTACTTCTTCAGCTCGGAGAGCATGGATACGACGCATTACTCTCCTTTTCGCTCTGTCACTCACGGGGTGCTCTATAAATTGTCGGTTAAAATAACGCGCGCACCTCTTCGGGTCAGTCACAGTGGTGGCACCAAATGTGACTGCTGTCCGGTCGTCTTTCCTGCCTGGATTCGAGAGTGACTTAACCGTTGCCCACAATTTACTAATACCGGAACTTAAGTTGCATTGCTTCAGTTGATCTAGCCATTTATTCCGCTTATATTCGTCGACTTTCCTACTGATTTCTAGATTCAGTTCCCTGATTCTAGGATCAGCAGGATTAGAACGACGAATTTCATCACGCACGTCTGCTTGTCCCGCTGCATCTGCTGGGAAATTAGGTCGTATCTCGGGTATTCGACCAGCAGGGATAAAGCGAGCGGCTGCGGCGTTGATGATGCCTCGGAATTTCTTCTCAGCTACCCGAACATCTGAGGGGATGGGTAGTTCATTGAAGCTGCGGTTGGTGAATTCTCTGAACCCGTTCCAGTCCGCTTTCCTTTGATTCAGGAAAGTACGGCGTTCAGAGATAATAAAATCGGCTGGTCTGTCTATGGAGAGGATTATGGGGAGGTGGTCTGATCCCAATGAAATGACGGGCTGCCAGGTGACGTCATTTATCAGACCAGGCGACACGATGGTGATATCTGGCGAGCTGCTGCAATCACCCATAATCCGTGTGGGGGCGTCCTCATTCACTGTGCAGAACGTAGAGCCATCTATCTGCTCAGCCAAAGCTATGCCTCTATGGTCATTAGCTAGGAGAGAATGCCAAAGCTCATGGTGGGCATTAAAGTCTCCTAGGACCACGCGATTATTGCCCTGCAGTAACGGACTGATGTCCGGCAAATAACGCGGAGAACAGCTACCAATCGGCGGTATATATACGTTGTACAGCTCTATCTCGGCAGTCCCGGACTTAACTGCTACCCCCATACATTCAATGTATGGGTCTCTAGAGTCAAGCTCAGGCGAGATAGGTCTGTATTGCACAGAATGGTGTAATAGGAAAGCCAGTCCCCCACCTCCACTTCTAGTGCGATCCTTACGTAGCACATTGTAACCCTGACAACTGTGCAAGCTGCATGTGTCGCTCAGCTTTGTTTCCTGGATCGCAGCGACCTTGATGTTATTCCGATTCATAAAATCTACAATCTCGTTGATTTTGCCGCGGAGACCATTGCAATTAAATTGCAAAAAGGATGCATGTTCGGGGGTTGGTACAGCAATGTGTGGTGTTAGTTGTGGTGTTGATTGCTGTGCATGTTGCTGTATGGGAGATTGCGGCGGTGTCCCATAAACCGAAGGTGTCGATGACGTAGACGACGGGGACGACGAGGCCGACGACATTGACGACTGCGATTCTTGAGGCACACTGAGAGGTATGGAGGCACAGCAGGCTCCGACATAGCTCCCTATGCGGCGATACTCCCCGGCGTTCCTAAGGCCAGAGCAACCCCTGAGATGCAACCACTCCATACATCGGGTACACCTTACTGATGTTGAGTTGCCACGTATAAGGTTCCCGCAGATGGAGCAGAAATATTGTTGTGGTCCGGGATTTTGTTCGGTCCCGGCACGGACCAGAAGAATTCGGAGCAGACACTCCGGGATGTGCCTCTCCCAAGGCGAAAAAATGAACGAACATAAAACACATAGTACTGAGGTGGCAGCCCCTGGCCGAAGAATTGCTGCTTCGGGTCAATCCGGTACAAAGAACCGGCTGCCGTGGGATTGGAGTGTAATTCATGTGGAGGTTTACTGATTGTGAAAAATTTAATTTGTAACAAAAGGAGGACAAATCCATCATTTTTGAGAAAGGAGGGAGGACACTGGTTAAAAAGGAGGACATGTCCTCCCAAAGGATGACGTATGGTAACCCTGAGTATAAAGTAATCCCGTACATTTTTATAAACGTAAACATATTTTACATGCTTTTTATACCCTACACCACACTGTGGTACAGGGTATTATGACTTTGTGCATTTGTTTGTAACACATAAAAGGAGAAGAGATAGACCCATTGTTTATTATACCGATCGACTCAGAATCACTTTCTGAGTCGATTTAGCCATGTCCGTCTGTCTGTCCGTATGTCCATGTATTCTTGTAATCAAAGTGCTGGTCGTATTTATGGTCCGATTGTGATGAAATTTAGCATAGTGCTCTTTTTTGGCCCAAGGACGATCCCTATTGAAATTGGTTAAAATCGGTTCAGATTTGGATATAGTCCCCATATATATGTTTCACCCGATTTGACATGCAAGCGCCGTAGAAACCACATTTTACATCCGATCTTTATGAAATTCGGCAGAGAGAGTTTTATTATTACGTGAATGAACACTACCAAATTCGGAGAAAATCCGATCAGATTTAGATATAGCCCCCATATATATGTTTCACCCGATTTGGATTGTAAGCGCTGTAGGAACTGTATTTTAAATCAGATCAGTACGAAATTTGGCAGAGAGAGTTCTCTTATTACATGAATAAACACTGCCAAATTCGGGGAAAATCGGTTCAGATTTAGATATAGCCACCATATATATGTTTCACCCGATTTAACATTTAAGCGCTGTAGAAATCGTGTTTTATATCCGATCAGTACGAATTTTAACAGAGTGAGTTCTTATATTATATGAATAAACACTGCCAAATTCGGGGAAAATCGGTTCAGATTTTGATATAGCCACCATATATGTTTCACCCGATTTAACATTTAAGCGCTGTAGAAATCGTGTTTTATATCCGATCGGTACGAAATTTAACAGAGAGAGTTCTCTTATTACATGAATAAACACTGCCAAATTCGGGGAAAATCGGTTCAGATTTAGATATAGCCACCATATATATCTTTCACCCGATTTAACATTTAAGCGCTGTAGAAATCGTGTTTTATATCCGATCAGTACGAAATTTAACAGAGGGAGTTCTCTTATTACATGAATAAACACTGCCAAATTCGGGGAAAATCGGTTCAGATTAAGATATAGCCAATATATATATGTTTCACCCGATTTAACATTTAAGCGCCGTAGAAATCGTGTTGTATATCCGATCCGTACGAAATTTAACAGAGAGAGTTTTCTTATTACATGTATGAACACTGCCAAATTCTTATCGCAATGCCCATTTTCGCATTGGTAGGTAGGTGTAGGGTATTATATAGTCGGCCCCGCCCGACTTTCTGTCTTTCCTTACTGGTTCTATTTGCAGATATGGACTAATTAGACATGACAAATGTTGCTACAACAACGTTGTACCACTAAAATATATATACATAAATTAAAATAATAGGCACTAATGAATCTTATGAGAAGAATATTGCCGACGAAATTGATTTAATAGAATTAGAAAACATTCTATTACTTGTCTAATCAATTTTACTTTAATTTCTGGAATAAAATTTGTAGCCTTTTTTTGTTTATTTGTAGCCTTTTTTGTGCTCAATTTAGCCATGGCTAAATTTCTGTTCCCCAAGAGTTGGCAACACTGCTTATACACTGCCAAACAGACAAGAGAAAAAGAAAAAATATATGTATTTTATCTTTTTGCCAAAAAAAAACTCACAAAACTCTCGTCACAAAGAACCCATGTGTGTCGGTATGTTCATTGCAACATGGTTCGTTCTCTTCGCATTGCCATTCTCTTAGCATTCATTGATTCACAGCTATACACACACACACATGCCCTAATTCTTTTACATTAACGGGTCTCTCACTCTCCTCTCCAATCAAATTCCACAACCAACCACTGGGGGTTATGAGTCATTTTTGCTGTGCGACGGTTTGGTTTTGCGTTGTGTTTCGTTTGGTTGTGCGAAGATCGAACAACCAGCTTAGTTTTGTGTTGAAATTGTATTCTTTAGTTGTCGCAGAACCGCTTAGTTCAGTTTTCTTTTAATGTCAGTGTAAGGAAGTAAGAAAGTGAGTGTGTAAAATATATGTTTTCATTAAATTCTAACAATCACTCTAATGTGGAAATAAACTATCGAAAGAATAATTTACAAATTATAAAATGTAAGTACATACGCAGAAATATTGTATGTATTTCTCAAAATTATTATTTGTGTACCTATACATGTAGACATTGTACAGTCTAGTCTCTCTTTGCTTTTCCGTTCCGTTTCGTCACTACTTCTTTTGTGTTTTGTGGGAATGGATTTCGTCTCTACTATTTTTGTGTTTTACGTCGGGCACACCCATCAACAGTAATCCACAGAATATATTTGTGTATTGAAAATTTGTAGCAAGCAAAGGCTTTCTCACAATTTCACCGTACTGTGTTCTAGACGTATGTATGGATGTACGTATATATACAATACATGTACCATGTCGGTATTTACACTGTGAGCTACTCTCAAGCAAAAAAGAAAAACAACACTTGACAGGAACACAACCGATATTATAGTTTCGGGCTATAAACAATATAAACTAAGTTTTTAGCTCTAAACAAGTACATACGAGTATGTACATACATACATACCTACATAATTGTGTGATATGAAATTACATACAAATTAATTGTTTTTGCTGATAAATGTCGTTTTTCGGAATTAGGATTTTCGAACTTCATAACAGTGTAGACTATACTCAACTATTGCTCTCTTGGGATACAATGTTTACAATGATTAAGTGTATATCATAATGAGAACATTCTTATGTACATTTATAATTTGTCATTATAAACTTGAACCCTACACATCAGTGACTTTGTGTGGTTGTGTTCCGAAATAACACATCGTCGCACAGCGGGCTGAAATGGAAAAAAATTTACATAATTCTACCATTTCAAAATCACTTATCGTATGGCGATGAAATTTTAGGTGTGTATACAAGTGGTGTTAGAGAGTTTAAGTTCGGAACTTGGGCCCGCTATCTCATACCAGGGCGGAGCTACAGGGCCTAAAGTTGACCACCTCGGGTATACAAAATTTTCATCGGCTTCTAACTTTTGAATGGAGTGTCCAATTTGAGTGGCGTTTTTTTCTGTGCATATACCAATACCGACAATAAACATTTTATAGCTTGAAGATATCTTGAATAGTTTCCGAGATATGTGGATTTTAAATTTGCATTTATCATTTTTTCGCCGACTTCACCTTTGAGTTTAGCCAATATCTCAGTCAAAAGTTTACCGATTTTGTTCGCGTGTTGTTTTATGGATTGCCAATAAAATTTACAATATCATGAAAAAAAGAATCGATAAGATATGTCAAGAAATAAAAACGTTATGGCCATATAAAGTCAAATTTTTGAAAATATTTCCTTTTTGGAGATTTTTGGTGAAAAAGTCCAATTCGTATTAAGGTCTTGTAGAAAAAATTTGTTACCCAAAGTATATCAAATTTATACTCATTTTAAAGGAGACGTTTCACAGAATCTGTTAGAGAAAATTCAAAATTTTAACTGGTGTGGTTGCCACCTTTTTCCAATCGCAAAGCTAAATTGTTAATCTTTTTTTATTTATTTGAATTAGGGTGTAACAAAATCGACTGCAAAGGGAATCCCGAGCGCGGCTTTTCATATCGAAGATATAGGACTAAAAGAAAAAAATCCCATTTGTGGGGATTTTTGATATATTTTTTGGGAATTGAGGGATTTTCCATTAGAATTTTCTACATGTTGCATTTGATAATTATTTCTAATATCAAAATAAAGATCTTTAAAAAAAATTCATCGAAATATATAAATTTTTAAGAATTTTATGCCGTATTTACGTTTCTGTCTATGCAAAATATTTTTTTTTAATTTTTCCCTACCTTCTTGTATTAAAAGAATTAAAGAGGAATTTCCGAAAGAGACTGGATTAAATGTCGACAAACCACTAGTGGGATATGTAAATACAAATGATAGTAACACCGCAAGGCGTTTCTTCAAGGATTATGAAATCACATCTGAGATCACAGGAATTGATATGGAATTACTGAGAAAAATCAACAAAATTCTAATGGCAATCAACAGCAAGAACAAAGTGAATGCAGAACAATTTGAAAAATACTGTCTAGGTATTTCGAAACATCTAATAAAACTGTATCCATGGTAAGATAAATTATTGCGTAATGGAGATATAACTATCGCATTTCATATTTTCCCTTTGGTCGAGCTTGCGGAAGAAGCTCAGGAGGCACGAAATCGCGATTTTCGCAATGTTCAGCAATTTCACTCCCGAAAAAGTTCGAGAGAATTTGAAAATGATGATATATTTGTAAATCTCCTATCTTCCGATCCTGTTCTATCTTTAATAAGAAAAAGATGGATATGTTACCGATCTTTGCCATGTGACAATCCTGAAGGTAAGTACAGACGATTTGCAAATCGGACAACATTGCCAGAAAAATGGCGGAAAAATGCAACCCTGTGAATTTACAACCGTGTGAACATACAACTTTTGTTTTGCAACGTTAGGAGAAAAGTCATTGCGAGATAATTTGCCAGAAAATTATTTTATTTGCAACACTGTCTATAATGTATTTTTATTGGCAATCCTGCATATAAATATTTACAAAATATATTGTAAATATATGAAATTGTAATGTTTTCTTGCAATCGTCTGAACTGTCAATTCACCTTTGCCTAACAATCTGACATTGCCCGTATATTTGCAGCACTTTAACAGGGTTGATAACGTTTGCCGATCTGGCAATCGTCTATACTCAGCTTAAGGAATACAAGGATTTGCTTTATCTCCTAGACATGGATTATTCGGATTATTTTACAAAAATAAAATAAAATATATATTACAGAAATAAAATAAGAAAATAAATTATTTTTCTCAAGAAGTGGGTCTTTCGCTTAGAAAATGGGTATACACAAATTTAAGGCAACAAGAGCCACATCAACATATTATAAAGGCCGACATCATGTATCCTTCTTACTCAATTTTATGATTGTTCTTCTTACAAAATTTATTATTGTTTGATAAAAACATGTGATCTACACGAAAGCAGTGCATATTGACTGATATAATAATCAATAAGTACAAGGAAGGTAGAAACGTAAATACGACATAAAATTCTTAAAAATGTATATATTTCAAAGATTTTTTTTAAGTTCTTTATTTTGATATTAGAAATAATAATCAAAAGCAACATGTGAGAATTTCTAACGGAAAATCCCTCAATTCCCAAAAAATACATCAAAAATCCCCAAAAATTGATTTTTTTTCTTTTAGTCCTAAATCTTCGATATGAAAAGCCGCGCTCGGTATTAATACAAATAAATAAAAAAAATAACAATTTAGCTTTGCGATTGGAGAAAATCGATCAAACTTTTGAAATTTATGTAAAAAAGGTCCAAATCGGAGAAGGGAAGGCAACCGCACCCTTTAAAATTTTGGCTTCGGATTTTCTCTAACAGATTCTGTGAAACGTCTCCTTTAAAATGAGTACAAATTTGATATACTTTGTGTAACAAACTTTTTCTACAAGACCTAAATACGAATTGGACTTTTTTTTCGCAAAAAATCTCCAAAAATGACATTTTTCAAAAACTTGACTTTATAGGGCCATAACTTTCTTACTTCTTGACATTGTATCTTATCGATTAATTTTTTCATAATATTGTAAATTTGATTGGCAATTAATAAAAAAAAAATGCGAACAAAATCGGTACATTTTTCACTGAGATATTGGCTAAACTCCAAGGCAAAGTCGGCGTAAAAATGAAAAATTCAAATTTAAAATCCACATATCTCGGAAATTGTTCAAGATATCTTCAAGCTTAAAATCGGACAATCCATTCAAAAGTTAGAAGCCGATGAACATTTTGTATACCCGAGGTGGTCAACTTTAGGGCCTTTAGCTCCGCCCCTGTATGAGATAGGGGGCCCAAGTTCCGAACTTAAACTCTCTAACACCTTTTGTATACACACCTAAAATTTCATCGCCATACGATAAGTGGTTTTGAAATGGCAGAATTATGTCCAATTTTTTTCCATTTTAGCCCACTGTGCGTCGTGTATTGAGGTCGTCGACTACACAACATTTTCGCCATTTGTTCATCGTGTGTATATAGCAGTGTCACCAGGTACTTTTAAGCTTTTCCCCTAGACTATCAAAAAATTCTCTAAAATGTAAGAGCTTACAAATGAAAATCTCTTAATTATCCTCGATGAAGGCTACTACCCCGCATAATTTCCCGCTAAATCATATCGCATTAAACGTTTTTATACCCTACGCCTAGGGTTTTCAGATGCCCTGAATTGTTCATTATTTTGGGTTTCGTTCAGTTTTCAGGAAAATGTGTATTTTTTCAGGAAATATTTAAGTGCTAAGTAATCCAAAAATACTACAATAAAATATAAATTAAAGAAATTATTTCATAATCAATATTTGGTGGACCTTTATACTAATGTTAAACTCTAATTTGAAAATTTTATATATTTTGAGAACTTTTAGCTAACAAAGAAAGAAGAATAAGTTGCAAAATCCATAACCAAAAGCATTAAATATGTACCTATCTGTACAAAAATCAAAATAAATTGAAACTTTAACTAACGTAAAGACAAAATGTATAAATAGTAACGGGTTTTCCAACAAGAGGTGTTATTTTGAATCACCCGGTATTTCGGTAGCTGTCACTTCTGAAGCTTTTATTCTTTGACATTTGACAAGTAGAAACTAAGCCATTACTCAACAACGCATTTTAATTATTAAAATTCGAAAAATCTAAGATCATCGAAAAATCACCTTGACTGATGAGGCCCATTTCCACCTCGGTGGCTACGTCAACAAGCAACATTGTCGCATCTGAGGTTCGGAAAACCCAAGAGTTATTGTTGAGAAGCCTCTCCATCCTCAACGTGTGACTGTTTGGTGCGGTTTATGGTCCAGCGGAGTCATTGGAACTTACTTTTTCGAAAATGAGGTTGGATCAACAGTTACGGTGAATGGATTGCACTATCGAAAGATGATTAATGATTTTTTATAGTCGGAGTTGGATGGTATTGAACTGTACAACGTTTACTTTTAATAAGACGGCGCTACGTGCCAAACAAGCAACGAAACCATTGCTCTGTTACGGGAAAAGTTTCCGGACCGTGTTATTTCTCGAAGAGGTGATCACAATTGGCCACCGAGACCTTGTGATTTAACACCTTGCGACTTCTTCCTTTGGGGCCACGTGAAAGTTAAGGTCTACGCCAACAGCCCAGCGTCGATACAAGACCTCAAAGATAGAATTCGTGAGGCTATCGAGGACATAGGGCAGCCACTTTGCGATTTGGTTATGGAAAATTTTATGAAAAGGATATGGTCCTGTAAGCGTGGTCGTGGTGGCCATTTGGCTGATGTTGTTTTAACGGCATACCTTCCTCTTTGTTATGAAATAAACATCCGATCATTTATCTAAAAAAAATGAATTTTTCTTTGAATACCAAAATAACACCACTTGTTGGAAAACCCGTTAGAGACAAGAAAATAGCTTTACATGTAGATATATATGTTTAAAAACTTTTTTTAAGTTGTACTTATATATGTAATTATTTTAAATAAATCCAATATTACTACTTAATTTTAATTTTTTGTTCAGGATCTTTTTTGAACTTCAGGATATTTTCGGTGAGTGTTCAGTAATTTCACGTTCACTACCTGGTGTAGATGCACTGGTGTGATATCGGAGTCCCCTCGATCTGAACACATATACACGCTGAAACAAAATTGCTTCTGTAGTATATTGTCCCAAACATATTCGGCTTGAAACATATATATCTTTAGGGTACACTCTAAACATATAATATTTGGTACACACAGCAATTATTTTTTGTTATTATTATTTGGGAAGATGTTGTTCTAAACAAATTCCAATATGTGTTTATTGTGGACTGTAGTTTGTCCGAAACAAATAATTATTTGCATTTAAGTATTCGGAAAATACCTAAATTGTGTTAAATTTATCAGTAATTCAATATTAATTTTTTAAAAAATTTTCTCGTCGTAAATATAATTGCCCTTATTCCAGTTGGCGTCGTCGACGTCGTTACATCATTTTCTTCATATCTATGAAGTTCTAGCTTTGTCATTTTTACGCCAAAACGATTGTTTTTGGTATCCATGAACTAACAAAAACCCTTTTTATAACTTAAAAATATTTAAAAAATTTCAAAATTTAAGAAGTCGTCTAATCGGTGTCGACTAAGAATCGACTCCAACTGGAATAAGGGCGAATAAATAATAATAATTGAAATCATATAATCTTGGATCGAAATATATACTTAGAGGATTGACAACTTATGATGGCTTGGAATACTCAGAAATTTTAAATGATTGATTCAAAACATAAGTTGCATTTGGTATCATAACTGGGTGGTTCAAACCAAAGAATCCAAAAAAATTAAAACTGAAATTCGAAAAATTCAAAAAAAAGTTTCGAAAATCTTTTTTAAATAAAATATATTTGGAGAAATTCCTAAACAATAATTTTATTTGTATTGAAATACATGTTTTATTTGAGAAGTTTAGTTTGCAAATATTATATGTTGAAACATATTAATATACGAGTTCCAAATATATTTTATTGATTTTCAAATAAAATTTATTTGCTCAGAAATATATAATATTTCAAAATTTGTGTTCCAAATATATTTTCTTTCGATTCAAACATATCAAAAACGGCGGTTTTGCCCCGTGTAGAGCCCATCGAAATAAGAAGAATAAATTATGTGACAATTTTGCGATAACTCGCTTAGCTATCGAGTTTTCGGACGTTAATGTTTGAAAAAATCGAAGGAAAATTGTATTTTTCTTTAATATGAGCTCAGTATGATAAAAAATTAAATAAAAAGTTTCGATAACTATACGGGCGAAAATCACTATTTGTTATATGTTTGAATTGAAAGAAAATATATTTGGAAACAACATTTTTAAATTTTATATTTGTGAACAGATGCATTTTATTTTAAAATCAAGAAATATGTACATATATTTGCGAACTGACTTTCACAAATAAAATATGTGTTTTCACAGTTTCAGTTATTGTTTAAGTGTTCAAAATATATTTTATTAAAAAAATATGTTTACAACTTTGCTGACTTTTTGGATTTTTAGTTTAAATTTGTTCTAGATTTCGTGTTATACTTTATAGTTAAAAATGTCATAAGCAGCATTAGGTTTTGTTTTACAGTACTAATTTTTAATTTATAAATATTCCAATTCATCAATGCATTTTATAGTCACGAACGAATTTTACAAACAATTAAAATTTCTAAAACATGCACTTTGAACTCATGAAATACAGAAAACTTGCCTTTAAACTAAGGCATTGATATAATGCCAAAATACAGGGTGTCCGCCGGGAAGGTATACTAAACTTTGTTTTGCCGCCATTTTGGTAAACATTAGTCTTTACTAATGCCATATATGGCAGTCGTGAAGTAGAGACTTGGCAAATTTATTATGGAAAAATATTCGATAAACCAACGTGTTTTGATCGTTAAAATATGACAAACAAAAGCACAACTGCGTGGCCGGATTTAACAATTTTCTTGTCTTGGATATGTCCAAAAACGTCTGTTTTGTGTTAAAATAATTACTAATTTTTATAATTTGCTTATATATTTTTAATTGTAGTCACCTATTTCGGGGTGAAATAAATCCCAAAATCTATGAAACTTTTTGGGGGTTTTTTCATAGAACTTTTTACATCCGATCATACACGGGGCAAAATCGCCATTTTTGATATGTTTCAATCGAAGGAAAATATATTTGGAACACTAATTTCTAAATATTATATATTTCTGAGCAAACAAATTTTTTTTTAAATCAATAAAGAACATTTGTAACTCATATACATATTAATATATTACTACAAAATATATTTGCAAACTAATTTCCTCAAATAAAATATGTGTTTATATACAAATAAAATTATTGTATATGAATTTCTCCAAACAAATTTTGTTTAAAAAAGATTCGTAAAACATTTTAGATTTTTCGAATTTCATTTCTAATACTATTTAATTGATTTCGAATTAAACCTTAAAATTAAAAACCAGTAAGGAAAGGCTAAAGTCGGGCGGTGCCGACTATATAATACCCTACACCACTCTCGTAATATTGAATAACTCTGATATATAAATTTTGTAATTCATGTATAAATTGTTTACATAAATTTACTTTTGGGACATTTTATACTTAAATAACACCCTGTACCACAGTGTGTTGTAGGGTATAAAAACGATTAGATCTAAAGAGCCAAATCGGATGAAACATATATATGGGAGCTATAGCTAAATCTTAACCGATTTTCTTCAAATTCGGTAGTGTTGGTTCATGGATCAAGAAACTTTACCATTCTAAATTTCAAAATGATTGGATGTAAAATACAGCTTCTTCAGGACTAAAGAGCAAAATCGGACGAAACATATATATGGGAGCTATAGCTAAATCTTAACCGATTTTCTTCAAATTCGGTAGTGTTGGTTCATGGATCAAGAAACTCTACCACTAAATTTCAAAACGATCGGATGTAAAATACAGCTTCTATAGGACTAAAGGACCAAATCGGACGAAAGATATATATGGGAGCTATAGCTAAATCTTAACCGATTTTCTTCAAATTCGGTAGTGTTGGTTCATGAATCAAGAAACTCTACCACTAAATTTCAAAACGATCGGATGTAAAATACAGCTTTTATAGGACTAAAGGACCAAATCGGCTGAAAGATATATATGGGAGCTATATCTAAATCTGAACCGATTTTCTTCAAATTCGGCAATGTTGGTTCATGGATCAAGAAACTCTACCATTCTAAATTTCAAAACGATCGGATGTAAAATACAGCTTCTATAGGACTAAAGGACCAAATCGGCTGAAAGATATATATGGGAGCTATATCTAAATCTGAACCGATTTTCTTCAAATTCGGCAATGTTGGTTCATGGATCAAGAAACTCTACCATTCTAAATTTCAAAACGATCGGATGTAAAATACAGCTTCTATAGGACTAAAGGACCAAATCGGACGAAAGATATATATGGGAGCTATATCTAAATCTGAACCGATTTTCTTCAAATTCGGAAATGTTGGTTCATGGATCAAGAAACTCTACCATTCTAAATTTCAAAACGATCGGATGTAAAATACAGCTTCTATAGGACTAAAGGGCCAAATAGGACGAAACATATATATGGGAGCTATAGCTAAATCTTAACCGATTTTCTTCAAATTCGGCAATGTTGGTTCATGGATCAAGAAACTCTACCATTCTAAATTTCAAAACGATCGGATGTAAAATACAGCTTCTATAAGACTAAAGGGCCAAATCGGACGAAAGATATATATGGGAGCTATATCTAAATCTGAACCGATTTCAACCAAATTCAATAGCGATCTTAACAGCCGCGAAATACTCTAAACTGCAAAATTTCAGAACGATCGGAGTGAAATTGCGACCTGTAGTCGACGAACAACTTTACATGGACAGACGGACGGACGGACAGACATCGTTAAATCGACTCAGCTAGTGATTCTGAGTCGATCGGTATACTTTAAGGTGGGTCTAGCTGTGTTATTTTCAGGTGTTACAAACATCTGCCGTGGAACAAACTTATAATACCCTGTACCACAGTGTGGTGTAGGGTATAAATATTAAGACAAACAAAATTTTGTTTAGAACAATATCTTTCCAAATATATATTAGTGTGTGCCAAATATAATATATTTGTAGGGTACTCTAAACATGTATATATATATATTTCAAGCAGAATATGTTTGGGACAATACAATACCACAGAAGCTATTTTTTATGAGTGCCCATATTGTTTTACTCGGTGTGTAGAGCAAAAATTACAAAAGCGAGTACTCACAGCAAAAATACCAAGGTTCTCCGCACAAAATGAGCTACATAAAAACAATAACGGGTGAACATAAAATTGCAAACGCGACAAGAAAGCTGAGTTATCAGTGTTGCCAACCCGAGAGTTGTACAATGCACAATACATATTCCAGGCAACGCCTCAAATAAGTTAAATTATAAACAAATGTGTTTTTGAAAATAAAAGTAGTCATTAACCAGTAAGGAAGGGCTGAAGTCGGGCGGAGTCAACGATACCCTACATCACCTTATTAGGATAGAATAAGTAGAAGTATTGCCAGATTTATCAATGTTGTTTTCAAAATGATAATGATCTTTAAAGTTAGGATATACATAAGTATATACCGGGACTAAATCAGTACCGATTGTTTATACCCTACACCACACTGTGGTACAGGCTATTATATGTAAATTTATGCATGTGTACACTTAAAAGGAGATGTCATGGACCAATCATTTCGATTGACTCCGACGAACCCTATTGAAATTGGTGTAAATCGGTTCAGAGCCCCCATATATATGTTCCTCCCGATGTGACATCAAAGTGCTATAGAAGTTATATTTTATATCCGATCATTACGAAATTTAGCAAAAGGAAGACTGCACGCAGAGAAAAAAATCGTTTCTGCGAAACGAAGTATTAGACAACTACAATTTTCGTTGGCCGGAACTGAAATTTCGTTTGTTGTGTCAGAAACTTATTTCGCGTAAGCAATTGTTTGTTCTGACCTAAATAAATTTAATAGTCGTAAACGAGAATTGGAGTTGTCTAATATGGGGTTTTCAATATTTTGAATTGATTTCTTTGAAAAAACGCACTTATTGTTAAGGAAATTCAAAAGTTTTTGTATTTAATGTGAAGTACAATCGATACAATTAAGTTCTAAATAAAACGTCATTCAAATGGCCTCCATGACTTCTCCTGCAAGAACGAATTCGATGAACCTAATTTTCGAGCACTTTTTCACTAAATCAAGTCGTATGTCATGAATGGCACATTCAATATTGACTTGTACAGCTCGAAGAGAGTCTGGTTTATTTCGAAAGACCAATGACTTCAAATATCCCAACAAGAAATAGTCTATTGATGTTAAATCACAACTTCTTGGAGGCCATTCAATATCACAATTTCTTGAAATAATCGAATCTCCAAACTTTTCTCGCAACAATTCAATTGTTTCATTTGCTGTGTGGCACGTAGCCACAATCGGTCAATGGCAAAAATATATAGCGAGAGCTAAAATATTGCTCATGTGTGTCACGGTCGTAGGTCGACTGGAAAGAGTTGTTTTTTTTTGATTTCAAAAAAATGTACTGCATCATTTTCAAATTTGAACGGAAAAGGAGCTCTAGCTCCTTAACAGTACGTCGGATCGGGAATCGGTCAATGGCAACAAGAGCTAAAATATTGCCAAGGTCGTAGGTCGACTGGAAAGTGTTTTTTTATTGTTGTAAAAAAAAGTGGACTCAGCGCAGGAAAAGTTGCAATTGGAGAACGATTATTTTGATAATAAAACTGAATACTTGGTAAACGTTGTTCACGTTAAACACTACTGAATACAATGAAAAAGAAATGACAGATCATGACATATTACAAATGGCGGAATGTCACTTCAAAATCATATCATCCCTATTTGAAACCCGTTATAAGCGGTTAGAAATTTTATTTTTTATCCGATCAGTATGAAATTCGACAGAAAGATATTTCTTATTTCATGAATGAACACTGCCAAATTTGGGGAAATCGATTCAGATTTGATATAGCCCACATACCGTCCCCTCAATAAATCAATAGCGAATATGCATATACACCATTATTATACCCTACACCACACTGTGGTACAGGGTATTATGACTTTGTGCATTTGTTTGTAACGCCCAAAAAGAGAAGAAATAGAACCATAGATTATTATACCGATCGTCATAGAATCAATTTTTGAGTCGATTTAGTCATGTCCGTCTGTCTGTCCGTCTGTCTGTCTGTCCGTCTGTCCATGTATTCTTGTAATCAAAGTGCAGGTCGTATTTATGGTCCTATTGTGATGAAATTTAGCACAGTGCTCTTTTTTGACCCAAGGTCGATCCCTAT
Source organism: Eudasyphora cyanicolor (assembly GCA_963930755.1). Taxonomy (NCBI): domain Eukaryota; kingdom Metazoa; phylum Arthropoda; class Insecta; order Diptera; family Muscidae; genus Eudasyphora; species Eudasyphora cyanicolor. Next base: position 174,703,061 of record OZ005736.1, on the reverse strand, counting down.
TGAAATTGGTCAAAATCGGTTCAGATTTAGATATAGTCCCCATATATATGTTTCACCCGATTTGACATGTTAGCGCTATAGAAACCGTATTTTATATCCGATCAGTATGAAATTCGGCAAAAAGAGGTTTCTTCCTACATGAAGGAATACTGCCAAATTTGGAGAAAATTGGTTCAGATTTAGATATAGCCCCCATATATACATATGTTACCCCCGATTTGCTATGTAAGCACGGAGACTGTATTTTATATCCGATCAGTACGAAATTCGACAGAAAGAGGTCTTTTTATGTGAATGAGTATTCAGAGGAAATCGGTTCAGATTTATATATAACCTCTATATATATGTTCCTCCTGATTTGGTTTCAAAGCGCTATAGAAGTTATACCTTACTTCCGACCAATAAAATTGTCCAGAAAGATTTTTCTCAATTTAGGAACGAATATTGCTTAATTTAGCGATTATCGGTTCAGAATTAGATAATATGTTCCTACCCATTCACCAATTATTACAAATTATTATCGCAATGACCTTTTGGCATTGTTAGGGAGGTGTAGGGTATTATATAGTCGGCCCCGCCCGACTTTCTGCCTTTCCTTACTGGTTTTTTTATTGCAATTTTAGAATGTACGTAATCGATTCTATAGCTGGTAAAAATTTGGTGGAAGTCTACTTCAACAAAGTGGGTCAAAAGTTGATTTAAAAAAAGATAGTGTATATATGTAGTATGGTACTTTGATCCCATATATATATGTACAATTAACGCACATTTAGACTAATAGAATATCATCTGGCTGTAGCCGGATTCTTTCACCACATATTAAAATGACAAGATATTGAAAACATCGATTCTCTTGTTAAATATAAAGTTTTGTCTTCCACGAAGTCTAATTTCACAAAAACTTCAATGTGTTTTTCTCGAAACTACAAAAAATTATACACTACTAGCCGTATTCAAAAAAACTTACAACAGTTTTATAGACGGATAATAGAGTATTTTTCATAAATGAGTATTCAAAAACGATTAATAGCGTTATAAGCCTTTAATAAAGGCTTGTTTAATTTTTAAAAAAATAAAAAAATTTATTGTAAGATATGCCCTTCTATAAACCTACAATAAGTGAGATTGTCATTTTGACATCTAATGTATTTATTTATTATTGTGTATTGTGCAATGCTATTATTACAATTATAGGAAAAAATAATTTCAGTGAAGTAGGAAAACAATAAAAACAAAAGCTGCTTGTAGGCGTAGTTATTTGGCCTGAGATTGTAACAAATCATCAGCTGGTGTGTGAAAATCTAAGTACAGTTTTTTGTCGGTGTCCAGGACATTGTTGTAGAACTCCTGAAGGGTTTACAGATAATTTAGCCGAGTTACATCGTTGCTCGACGTGGTCTCCTGCAGCATAAATAGTTTCTGACGCAGACTCAATGGATTGTTCTACCCGTCGTCTATTATCTTGTATCTCCAATGTAATTTCGGTCATGCGTTCAATGCCCGAAGTCAACACGTCTTGGGCAACTTTCACTGAAATGTTCTTGCTGTTTAGATTGTTCTTCCAGGCGGCATCCAAGTCACAAAACATGGAATTCCTTGGAATGAATTCTATGGAAGAAACTGTGGAAGGCTGCAGTTTGTCGGTTAACCTTTAGTTGCTTCATAAGTTTATCGGACTTAACATGCAGGTCTTTATTTTGTTCTTCACAGCGTTCCAGGGTCAACTGTAGTTCGTTTGTTTACTTTTTGCATTTATATCTCGATCAGTTGTTCTCTGGGTACCAATGAAGCCAGACTTTGGTATGGTTTGTTTCGCATAATGTTCAACCTCGACAGCGGTGTTTGTTTTTATTATCCCTGGTGTCTTCACGTTTATATTCTGCAATATATGGTGTTATGTTTACAAAAGCCTCTAAGGAGAGAATATCAACATACACAAGACAGCGGTAAAGAATTGAAATCACAGATTCCACACATGGCGAGCGTTTTGAAAAATTTGAACCATTGCCATGTAATCCTTCACCACGTCCAATTATGCTGGAGTAGTATATATGCACTTACCATGTCATCCTCCATTTTCATACAGGAAAAGATAATTTTTGTACAACTTTCTCCTTATTTTTTTTTTGAATAGGGCTGTACGAGTATTGTTTTGTTGAGGGGACGATATACATATATTTCCCCCGATTTGGTGTCAAAGCGCTATCGAAGTTGTGCTTTACTTCCAAATTGCAAAAATTGACAGAAATAAGTTTCTTAATTTACTCGTAGGTACAAATACTGCTAAATTTGGGGAAAATCGGTTCAGATTTAGATACGTATTACCCCCCTAAATATATTATCCTGCCGATTTAGTATTTAAGCTTTATTCAAACTATATTTGTACCCGACACCACACTGTGGTACAGGGCATTCCGGCTTTGTATGTATATTTGTTTGTAAAGCCTAAAATAAAGAGATATGCGCAAAGATTATTATACCGATCGGCATAGAATCACTTTAGACATATCCGTCTGTCCACCAATACTTGTAATCAAAGTGCAGGTCGTAAATATGAAGCGATCTTTACGAAAGTTGGTAAAGAGACATTTCTTTGACTAGGGACAATCCTTATTGAAAATGGGACATATCGGACATACAGTGGTCCTAACCGATATGACTTCTTGAACAGATTTTTCAATTGATCTGGCTGGAATTTATACTTTATTGTGGATCTAATAGTCCGTAGTCAAAAAGAGATACATCGATTTATGTTTTGGTATAGCCCCCATATAAAGGTCTCCATCGATGTCACATCTTGGCGCTCTAGAGAACACATTTTTCAATTGATCTGACTGAAATTAGAGAATTTATATTTTTTTGGACATAATCGTCCTTAGTATAAATGGGATACATCGATCCATGTTTTGGTACAGCCGCCATATACTGGTCCCCATCGATGTCACATCTTGGCGCTCTAGATAACACATTTTTCAATTGATCTGACTGAAATTTGAGAATTTATATTTTTTTGAACCTAATCGTCCTTAGTATAAATGGGATACATCGATCCATGTTTTGGTACAGCCGCCATATACTGGTCCCCATCGATGTCACATCTTGGCGCTCTAGATAACACATTTTTCAATTGATCTGACTGACAATTTAGAATTTATACTTTATATTGGACCTAATCGTCCGTAGTAAAATTGGGACACATTGGTCCATGTTTTGGTACAGACACCATATAAATGAACACATTTTTCAATATATCTGTTCCTCCTTATATTCCCATCTATTTCTTTAATGAAAGAATACTACGCGTCTTAAGGTTATCGTTTCCGATCTGATTTATTATGAACAACATCTTCAACTATTCCACTTTGCGCATTGCTGGGGAGGTGCAGGTCATTATATAGTCGGGCCGCCCGTTTTGGCTTACTAGTTTCAATTTGGCAACGTTCATTCTTTATTCAAAAAACTGTTATATTCTAAACTTTATGTTAAAAAAAATCGTATTATATAGGCCTTAAAAATCGTATTATATGGTAATATCTATATATATTTTTATTTCTTCAAAAAGTATGCCAGTAGTCATGTAGACTTGATTACCTGTTAAATTGTAACCGGATTTTTTCATATCTAATTATTAAATGCCAATCAAGAATCACATAAGTTGCCAGATGCAAACACAAATTTGCTATCAGATATCTTTTAGTTATTTAACCTTTATTGTGGGATTTTGAATGCGCTGTTCTATTACAGGTTTATTGCACAAAATGGGTTTGATAAGTATTGTGTACTTTAAAGCTACAATAAAGTTTTTTTTTTGAATAGGGATGTACGAGTATTGTTTTGTTGAGGGGACGATATACATATATATTCCCCCCGATTTGGTGTCAAAGCGCTATCGAAGTTGTTCTTTACTTCCAAATTGCAAAAATTGACAGAAATAAGTTTCTTAATTTACTCGTAGGTACGAATACTGCTAAATTTGGGGGAAATCGGTTCAGATTTAGATACGTATTACCCCCCTAAATATATTTTCCTGCCGATTTAGTATTTAAGCTTTATTCAAACTATATTTGTACCCGACACCACACTGTGGTACAGGGCATTCCGACTTTGTATATTTGTTTGTAACGCCTAAAATAAAGAGATATGCGCAAAGATTATTATACCGATCGGCATAGAATCACTTTCTTACTCTTTTCATATCCGTCTGTCCACCTATACTTGTAATCAAAGTGCAGGTCATAAATATGAAGCGATCTTTACGAAAGTTGGTAAAGAGACATTTCTTTGACTAGGAACAATCCTTATTGAAAATGGGACATATCGGACATAGCCCCCATACAGTGGTCCTAACCGATATGACTTCTTGAACAGATTTTTCAATTGATCTGGCTGGAATTTATACTTTATTGTGGATCTAATAGTCCGAAGTCAAAAAGAGATACATCGATTTATGTTTTGGTATAGCCCCCATATAAAGGTCTCCATCGATGTCACATCTTGGCGCTCTAGAGAACACATTTTTCAATTGATCTGACTGAAATTAGAGAATTTATATTTTTTTGGACCTAATCGTCCTGAGTATAAATGGGATACATCGATCCATGTTTTGGTACAGCCGCCATATAAAGGTCCCCATTTTTTAATTGATCTGACTGAAATTAGAGAATTTATATTTTTTTGGACCTAATCGTCCTTAGTATAAATGGGATACATCGATCCATGTTTTGGTACAGCCGCCATATAAAGGTCCCCACCGATGTCACATCTTGGCGCTCTAGAGAACACTTGTTTCAATTGATCTGACTGACATTTAAGAATTTATACTTTATATTGGACCTAATCGTCCGTAGTAAAATGTTTTGGTACAGACACCATATAAATGAACACATTTTTCAATATATCTGTTCCTCCTTATAGTCCCATCTATTTCTTTAATGAAAGAATACTACGCGTCTTAAGGTTATCGTTTCCGATCTGATTTATTATGAACAACATCTTCAACTATTCCTTGGAATAAGCCTTCATGTGGCGGTGGATCTAAGTACTTTCTTATTCCAAATTATTATCACAATGCCCTTTGCGCATTGTTTGCGATGTGCAGGTCATTATATAGTCGGCCCGCCCGTTTTTCCTTTTTCCTTAGTTTCAATTTGGAAACGGTCATTGTTGATTCAAAAAAATGTTATCTTCTAAACTTTATGTTAAAAAAGCGTATTATATAGGCCTTAAATGAAAATCGGTATATAGTTATATACATCTAAAGACTATATCTAACATTTGCCAAGTATCGTTCTTGGTTCGAGAAACTTTTATCTGCTAAATTTTATAAAGTTATGTTCAGAAATTCATTCTATAGCCCTTATATGCAAACTCTGGATATATGTACACTGAAGAAAAAAATGTCGTAAAACTAAAGTCAATGCCATCACTAAACCATTTACATTTTTTGTCTTTACTTTATATAAAATTTTCAGTGAAATAATGAAAAATTTACTTGATTTCAACGATATTATATTTTTAATTCAAAGAAATATAATATTGTGTATGTTTTGACTTTGAACAAATGTATTTGAATTATTGAAAAAACATTGATCTTATAATAAATGTTATTAATTTTAGAACAGATTTTTAACGAAAGTTTTAACGAAATTTTGCTTGGAATTACATATGTAGGTACACTTTCACGACATACTTTTTAAAATCCAAATATCTTTGATTTTAAAACTATATTGTCTTAGAAATAATGCAGTTGTCCACAAACTTATAGACAAATGACTTTGTTTTTAAGATTTTATATTTTGGTCTGAACTGTCCGTTTGTCATACAACGATCTTTGATACTCGTACAAAATTTCAAGAAGAACCAGTAAGGTCGAGTCGGGCGGAGCCAAATATTGATTGTTAATCTATGCGGGGCTAAATCTAAATCTGTTCCGGTATTTCTCTCAACCACATTTCATACGAAAATACGGGTTATTCTTGGACCAAATAACTTCCTGCATATTTTCATACTCCTAATGATCGTGCTTTATTTAAGAACAGGGTTTCCCAAAAAGAGGTGTTATTTTAAATCATCCGGTATTTCGGTAGCTGTCACTTTTGAAGCTTTTAGTCTTTGACATTTGACAAGTAGAAACTACGCCATTACTAAAAATGGAACGACATACGATCATCGAACGATACAAAACGATCGAATAAAAAAACGATACGAAATCATCTTGACTGATGAGGCCCATTTCCACCTCGGTGGCTACGTCAACAAGTAAAATTGTCGCATCTGGGGCTCGGAAAACCCAAGAGTTATTGTTGAGAAGCCTCTCCATCCTCAACGTGTGACTGTTTGGTGCGGTTTATGGTCCGGCGGGGTCATTGGAACTTATATTTTCGAAAATGAGGTTGGATCATTAATGATTTTTTATGGTCGGAGTTGGATTGCATTGATCTGGACAACGTTTTCTTTCAAGAAGACGGCGCTAAGTGCCACGCAAGCAACGAAACCATTGCTCTGTTACGGGAAAAGTTTCTGAACTGTGTTACCTCTCGAAGAGGTGATAACAATTTGGCCACCGAGATCTTGTGATTTAACACCTCTCGACTTCTTCCTCTGGGGCCACGTGAAAGATAAGGTCTACGCCAACAGCCCGGCGTCGATTCAAGACCTCAAAGATAGAATTCGTGAGGATATCGACGACATAGGGCAGCCACTTTGCGATTTGGTTATGGAACATTTCATGAAAAGGATATGGTCCTGTAAGCGTGGTCGTGTTTATTATGAAATAAACATCCGATCATTTATCTCAAAAAATGAAATTTTTCTTTGAATACCAAAATAACACCTCTTGTTGGAAAACCCTTTATATCACGAACAATGGCAACATGTACAGGGTTGCCCATATTCGACGGACCCACGGACTCGTTGGGCCCATTCCAATCGACGAGGCTTGTCCGCAGGCAACAATCTTTGCGTCAATTGAATTTTGTACGGGAACAAATGCAAATCAACGCGAATAATCCGTTGTAAAGTGGACCGAGCCATGCCCAACTGCTGAGAACGGCGTTTTTGGGATGTTCTTGGGGACCTCTCAACACTGGCTCGTACGGCAGCGATATTCTCGGCCGATCGCCTTGGTCGACTTTTATTTGGCCTCTTCGGATTAGAAAGAGCCTCACCAGTCGAAAATTTTTCGTATAAACGCTTAATGGTGTTCTTAGAAGGCGCACTTCTCACATTTTTTAATATTTTAAAAGCACGTTGACTTGACTTCTTCTGTTGAATGTAAATTTCAACTATTTCAGAGCGCTCGCGTGGCGTGTATTGTTCCATGGTAAAAATCTGCTTGGACTGACGCTTCAAACGCGGTATGTCATTAAGCGATCTGACATCTCTGTCAAAAGTTATGGCGTTGCCAGATGGGTCCGTCGAATATGGGAGACCCTGTACTTGATTTTTTTACAAAATGTACTTGATTTCCATCTGTTTCATGTCCACCATTCGTGCTTATTTGAAGGCAAGTTGCCTTTGGTGCCAAATCAAAGGAAACATCATAAATGTTAGCATAACTTTATTAATTTTCAGTACGGTTTTATTTCAGTGTACGTATGTATGTGAGATATTTCTAAATCTGATCCGATTTTCCGTACAGCATTATCGGTCTGACTACTGCCATATAAAACCAATAAAATATACGCGGGTTCAGACCCCTGCTTTTTATAACCTACACCACACTGTGGTATAGGGTATTATAACTTTGTGCATCTGTTTGTAACACCCAAAAGGAGAATAAATAGACCCATCGTTTATTATACCGATCGACTTAGAATCACTTTCTAAGTTGATTTAGCTATTTCCGTCTGTCCCTCTGTCTGTAGATGTATTCTTGTAATCAAAGTACAGGTCGCAATTATGGTCCGATCTCGATGAAACCTTACACATATCTTTTTTTTGGTTAAAATCGGTTCAGATTTAGATATGGTCCCCATATATATGTTAGCCCCGATTTGACATGTAAGCGCTGCAGAGACTGTATTTATATCCGATCAGTATGAAATTCGGCAGAAAGAGGTTTTCTCTTATATGTATGAACACTTTTAAATTTGGAAGAAATCGGTCAGATTTAAATATAGCCACCATATATACGTTACTCCCGATTTGAAATGTAAGCGCTGTAGAAATTGTATTTTATATCCGATCAATACGAAATTCGGCAGAAAGAGGTTTCATTTGCATGAAGGAATGCTGCCAAATTCGGAGAAGATATAGCCCCCATATATAAGTTACTCCGATTTAGATATAGCCCCCATATATAAGTTACCCCGATTTGATATGTAAGCGCAGTAGAAACTATATTTTATATCCGATCAGTATGAAATTCGGCAGAAAGAGGTTTCCTTTTATATGAATGAACATGAAATTTGGATGAAATCGGTTCAGATTTATATATAGCCCCCATATATACGTTACCCCCGATTTGATATGTAAGCGCTGTTAAAAATTTTATTTTATATCAGTGGGAATTTCTGCAAAAAAAGTTTCTTTCTACATGAAGGAATTCTGCCAAATTCGGAGAAAATCGGTTCAGATTTAGATATAGTCCCCATATATATATTACCCCGATTTGACATGTAAGCGCTGTAGAAACTATATTTTATATCCGATCAGTACGGAAAGAGAGAGGTCTTTTTACATAAATGAGTATTCAGGGAATATCGGTTCAGATTTATATATAAACTCCATATATATGTTGCTCCTCATTTGGTACCAAAGCGCTATAGAAGTTGTACTTTACTTCCGATCATTAAAATTTTCCAGAAATATGTTTCTTAATTTAGGAACGAATATTGCTTAATTTAGCGATTATCGGTTCAGAATTAGATAATATGTTCCTACCCATTTACCAATTATTCCAAATTATTATCGCAATGACCCTTATCCCATTGTTAGGGAGGTTTAAGGTCGGCCCGCCCGACTTTTTGCCTTTCTTTACTGGTTCTATTTCCCTTTAAAAGGTATATATGGGTTTGAAGTTCAACTTCCTGTCTAGTAAAATACCTAAGTATGTTGCGCCTTCAGAGAACGGAATTTCAATAGGCCCAAGGAGACAGGTGGAACTTTTGGTACCTTATTTCTCCTGGTGAAAAGAACTAGTTCCGTTTTGGTCGGGTTAACACCAATACTATTATAGGAAGCCCATCTTGAAGTTGTACGAAGGGCCTGCTGTAGGATGTCTCCAAGAGTGATCGGAATCTTCCCTGTAAAAGCTATTGCCACTTAATCTGCATATGCAACAACGCTAACACCCATCAGTAGACAGAACACTCCCTTGACAAATATGTTAGTAGAGTTCAGTTGACCCTAATCTAGCAGAAACGTGTATATTAATCAGAAGGTTATACATGAACCTACGTATACTGCTATCAACCCCCAGGGCTGCTAGAGCCGTAATTATAACGGCTGGATGTATGTTAATGAAGCCCCCTAGCATATTCCTCAACAAAGAGAGATCCTTAATAAAGCAGCCTAGATCATGCAGGGCTGCTTCGGTGGACTTGCCATTGCTGTAGGCATGTTGTTGATGCCTATGATCAGGTAACTATATATTAATCTCTCCAGGATTTTAAGGAGAAATGGCGATAGACTAATCGGCCGGAAATTCTTAGCATTTGTATGGGACGGCTTTCCCGCTTTTGGAATGAAAACAACTTTGGTTTCCCTCCATTTTTTATGTATATAGTCCGGATTGAAACAAAATGTGTAGATCTCTCTGAGCCAGGGAGCAATTGTACCAGCCACTGCCTGAACATCCGACACCTAGACGTTGACTGGTACTGGCGACTTAAAAGGTTTAAAGCTGTTGATAGATTAAAGAATTCTAGATTCTCGCTGGCGACCTCTGGTGGCTGCACTTCAAAGGAATTCAAAGTATGCATACAAGAGCACTGACCTTCCTTTATGTACCCAATAGTAAATAGAAGGTGTTGAGGCTAAAATGTTCCGTAATCGTGAGGCATTGGATGAGCTTTGTACGCCATGTTAGAAATCTGCCCAGGATTATTTTGAGCCTTTATCAACTCTTTCTTGTAATGCTTGAGTTCTGCTTCATATGTGACCATTCCTGTGGGCCTCTAGTGGCATTTGCCTTTTTAAATAACTTCTTGCATCACTAATTCTGACGACCACCATGGTAGTCGTTGTTTGCCCCTTGGCTTTTTTCTGGGCTTATAACGAACCATTAAGAGTTGCAATGACTCGTTCCATCGTTACTTCTATATCCCCGATAAATTGCATTGTCAGAGAAGACGGTTTAACGTGTGTACACTAATTTCGTATTTTATTGAAATTCGGAGAAAATTCTTGATTTTCATAATTTTTTTCTTTTTTGTTTCATTATATATTTAGAACATACATACATACATACCTATATAGTGCGACAACAATGTCTGATTACAATTTGTGCCGCTTATGCCGAAGTACTTGTAATGACAGTATACGCCTCCGTGATGCTAAAGGTGCTTCTAATGAAATCTATTCGATTACTATAAAATTTTTTCATCCCACGGTAAATTTCAAATCGAACAAATATTTTGAAACCTTACTCGATATAACATTTGTCTGCGTTTTTATTAATATTTTAGTTTCTGGACGTAGAACAAGGTGCTGCAAAGTCTCTCGCAGTATTGTGTATGGAATGTTGGCAGCACATTTCAGGCTTTAACAATTATCAGCAGACTGTGTTACTGCTCCAGGCGAACCTTGTCAAAGCCGTGGAACCAATGAAGGATGTGGGCCGTCAGAGCCAAGGTAATAGTTGGGCAGACTCAATTGCTGACGACTTGGAAGATGTTGACAACATTTCTCCAACGGGAAATACCATTCAAGTTGATCAGGCATCTCAGATTCCCTCATCAAGTGGTTTTGGTACTAGCCAGTCGATAGTTGCTGACTGCGCCGTACGGTTTGAAACCACCAATGTAGGAAATTTAACGGATTATCCTTCCATTGAGAATGGTGCACAAAATGCTTGGTGGGACAACAACTCAACTTCACTTGACGATGAATACCAGGCGAACGAAGCTCCGGGTGATGTTTTTATCGTTGATGAATTGAAGGAAGAGGATGAGGCCTGGGATATCGAATCATTTGGCAGTTCTGACAACTTATATAGTAATCAATTGCTGGAACGGCAAATCGGTGCAAGTAGCTCAAATAGAAGCTTTACGACTAAAACACGAATAAAGAAAACTACCACACAGAGAACAGCCACAGGCGATATTGATGATGTTATAGCACAGTGGAAACCAACTTTGGAGTGTCATGTATGCTCCAAATCATTTAATACTTTTTTGTCAATTAAACTACACTTTCAGGAAGATCATCCCCAAGATGAGTTCTATATTTTGTGTTGTGATCGAAAATTCAAATACCGCTTTCGGGCTGCAGAACATGCAACTCTCCACGTGAATCCCAAAGCCTTCAAGTGTCCCGTTTGTGATAAGCTTCTCAAGGCGAGAGTTTGTTTAACAAAACACATGACTCGTGCACATGGTCCTGGTAAAACAAAGTACAAACACGGGTGCGACATCTGTGGCAAACGCTATAAAGTCCAATCGGCTCTGCGTGACCATTATAACTGCCACAAGATAGAATTCGCAGTTCCCTGTAAATATTGTGATAGTAAATTTAAGAATCGTCACAGCCTACGTCAGCATATGAATGATATGCACCGCGAAAAGACGAGCTTCGCAAAGACAAATGATTTCAATCGTTCCTGTAAACTGTGTTCACAGACATTCACCTATCGTACCAGTTACTATCATCACCTGAAACGTCAGCATCCCGCAGAGTTTACCAAGAGAAAGACAAGAAAGTCACATTAACAATTTTTAATATATATTAGATGACTAAGTAGATATAAGTATAGGTTAGAATTTTATTTTACGAATTGTAAAATCGAGTATGGATGAATTTATTTACGTTGGCATTAATGAATATATTTGTCCGTATACATAAAATTAAGCTGCGTTGTATATACCTACCTACATATGTAGCACAAATAAAGTTGAATAATATTGTGAACATTTTTGGAAAGTTATTTAAAAAACTAATTAAAAATCCAGTTCAGTTGTAAGTTTATGTTTTGAGGTATTATCAAATATTAAAAGTGAAACAAGTAAGTAAATTTCAGTTGTATTAACCGACTAAGCTAAAGGTAAGTACACACGATTTGCAGATCGAACAACATTGCCAGACAAATGGCGAAAAATGCAACCCTGTGAATTTACAACATACAATTTGTGTTGTGCAACGTTAGCAGAAAAGTCATTGCGAGGTAATTTGCAGATTGTTATATGTGACAACGGCGCCATTGCCAGAAAAACATTTTATTTGCAACACTGTCTATAATGTATTTTTATTGGCAATCCTGCATATAAATATTTACAAAATATATTGTAAATATATGAAATTGTAATGTTTTCTTGCAATCGTCTAAACTGTCAATTCACCTTTGCCTAACAATCTGTCATTGTCCGCACTTTAACAGGGTTGATAACGTTTGCCGATATGGCACAACAGGCCGAACCACTGGCTTAAGTGTATGTCCATGGACATGAGACGTTAAAACGTCTCCTCTCTTCAACCTAACCTAACCTAAGTGCCAAATTTTGTTTTCTTTTTTGTTACTAATAAAGGGAAAACTATTTTTTTGTCAATGTTTTTGTAGAAATTGGAGCAAATTTTCGAATTTCAAGGGAAGTGACTGATTTCCTCGGTACAACTTTTTAAATTTTGCATCGATTTTCTTCGCAATGGTATCATTTTATTCAAGACCGATTAGACTTTATGATCAATTCATAAAATTATTACATTTGTTCGTTTTTAGATGTTTCTATGATTCTTTCATTTAAGATATATGTACATACTACAATTTTCTCAAAAAATTGTTGTTTTTTTTTGCAATATTTTGTATATGTAAAATAACGTCTAAACCGCTGAATGGATAGAAAATTGTATTAAAAAAAGTTGAATTTATATTTTTTATTAATTTTATCGTTTTTTTATTTCTAACATCCGAATCTATGCATTAAAACAGAAACACAAGATAGAAGTTGGTTCTGTCGAACGGTCTTATAAAAGGTTTTCCAACAAGAGGTGTTATTTTGGTATTCAAAGAAAAATGTCATTTTTTGAGATAAATGATCGGATGTTCATCTCATAATAAAGAGGAATTTATGCCGTTAATAATGAAAAACAACATCAGCCAAATGGGCACCACGGCCGCGCTTACAGGACCATATCCTTTTCATGAAATTTTCCATAACCAAATCGCAAAGTGGCTGCCCTATGTCCTCGATAGCCTCACGAATTCTATCTTTGAGGTCTTGAATCGACGCTGGGCTGGTGGCGTAGACCTTATCTTTCACGTGTCCCCAAAGGAAGAAGTCGCAAGGTGTTAAATCACAAGATCTCGGTGGCAAATTGTGATCACCTCTTCGAGAGATAACACGGTCCGGAAACTTTTCCCGTAACTGAGCAATGATTTCGTTGCTTGTGTGGCACGTAGCGCCGTCTTGTTGAAAGTAAACGTTGTCCAGATCAATACCTTCTTAACAATAACACTTGGGTTTTCCGAGCCCCAGATGCGACAATTTTGCTTGTTGACGTAGCCACCGAGGTAGAAATGGGCCTCATCATTTAAGATGATTTTGTATCGTTCGCATCGTTTTTTGTTCGATCGTTTTTTACCGTTTGATGATCGTGTATCGTTCCATTTTTAGTAATGGCGTAGTTTCGACTTGCCAAATGTCAAAGAATAAAAGCTTCAAAAGTGACAGTTACCGAAATACCGGGTGATTCAAAATAACACCTCTTGTTGGAAAACTCTGTAGAAGTAACATACACCCTGGAAAATAATTTGTTGGAATTCGATTGTAACAACAAAAAAATAGTACCAGCAAGAAAAAGTATATTGCCTACACCGTGTGTCGGTTTTATTTATATATAAATAGTTGAAACAACAATAATAACATTGATACGATTAAATGAAAATGCTTGCAACTGTTGTATCAATCAATTTAAGATTGTTTTTTCATTGATACTCGGTTAGTTGTGGTAACTTTAAGTTTATCTGCGACTTTTTGCGATTATGGCAGATTTTTATACTTTAAATATGACCTTTTAAAGTAATTAAATATACACGCTGAAAAAAAAATCGCCTCTGTAGTATATTGTCCCAAACATATTCTGCTTGAAACATATATATTTTTAGGGTGCACTCCAAATATATAATATTTGACACATACAAATATTATATGTTTGGGGGGATGTTGTTCTAAACAAAACTATGTTTACATCCTAATATTTTTTATTCGGATATGTTATTTTCCAAACAAAGATTTATTTGCGTGAATATATATCTATTCTTTAATTGTTTTAAGTTTTCAGCAATTGAAAGGTAATTTTTAGAAATTTTTAATGTTAGTAAAATTTCTTTACAATTGAAAATAATGACTTGGAATAGTTAGAAAATAAAAATAAGTGGTTTCAAATAGAAGTTAATGCTAAGTATGCTATTTTTAATAGGAATGCATAATTCGAAAACACTGAAAAAATTAAAACTAAAATTCGAAAAATTCAGCAAAGTTTTGAAAACCATTTTTTTTTAATAAAATATATTTGAAAATATTCATAAACAATAATTTTTTTGTATTTAAAGCCATATTTTATTTAAGAAAATTAGTTCGCAAATATATTTTATTCTAATATATTAACATATGGGTTCTGAATACATTTTATTGATTTTCAAATAAAATTTATTTGCTCGAAAATATATAATATTTAAAAATTTGTGTTCCAAGTATATTTTCTTTCGATTCAAACATATCAAAAAAGGCGATTTTGCCCCGTGTAGACAAAATATGTGGGAGCTATATCTATCTTTGAACCGATTTTCCCGAAACATATGGACCGATTTTCTTGGTCCAAAAAAAAAAAACGTTTACGAAATATCGGCAAAATCGGATAATTAATACGACCGGAAGATGTTCGGCTGCAAGTTTGTAGTGTCCTACACGCTGAAAAAATATCGCTTCTGTAATATATTGTCCCAAACATATTCGGCTTGAATTATACACATGTTTAGTGTACACTCCAAATATATAATATTTGACATACACAAATATTATATGTTTGGGAGGATATTGTTCTAAACAAAAATATGTTCCCATTCTAATATTTTTTTATTTGGAACTAGTATTTTGTATTTTGGCAATGTATCAATGCCTTAACTCAAAGATAAATTTTCTGTTTTCAGATGTTCAAGAGCATTTTTTTATAAATTGTATATGTTTGTAAAATTTAATTAAAATCTAAATCGTATAATATTTCGTAAATATAAATTGAATTGGTGGATTGACAAAAAGTGAAGAATTGGAATACTTATAAATTAAAATTTATTGATGTAAAACAAAAGCTAAATGCTGCTAAAGACATTTTAAACTATAATCTAGGAAAAAACTAACTAAAATTCGAAAAAATCTGCAAAGTTTTAAAAATAATTTTTAAATAAAATATATTTAGAAAACATCTTAAACAATAACTTTGTTTGTGGATGAACATATATTTTATTTGTGAAAGTCAGTGCGCAATATTGTTGTAATATATTAATATATGCGTTCCAAACAAAGTTTCATGATTTTTAAATAAAATTAGTTTGTTAACAAATATATAATACTTAACCAATTCGTTTCCAAATATATTTTCTTTCAATACAAACAAATCAAAAGTGGCGATTTTCCTCCATGTACGATCAAAAAAAGCAATCTTATTAATATTATTAGGATTATATGTGTAAAGGTAAGTACAGACGATTTGCAGATCGGACAACATTGCCAGAAAAATGGCGGAAAAATGCAACCCTGTGAATTTACAACCGTGTGAACATACAATTTTTGTTTTGCAACGTTAGCAGAAAAGTCATTGCGAGATAATTTGCTGATTCTTATATGTGCGAAGTTTATGCATGTGACAACGGCGCCATTGCCAGAAAATCATTTTATATGCAACACTGTCTATAATGTATTTCTATTGGCTATCCTGCATATAAATATTTACAAAATATATTGTAAATATATGAAATTGTAATGTTTTCTTGCAATCGTCTGAACTGTCAATTCACCTTTGCCTAACAATCTGACATTGCCCGTATATTTGCAGCACTTTAACAGGGTTGATAACGTTTGCCGATCTGGCAATCGTCTATACTCAGCTTAAGTTTTATTGTTTACTTCTTCTACAAAAATTATAAAAAATATTGTTAAACGCTTCTGCAGTTTATGTATATTAGGGTGGACCGATTATTTTCTGTTTTTAATTTAACTTTTCTTCTATTACCAGTCGATGACCCATTGTGTAGGCGCATTAGTGCAACATTTCAGCTTTCAAAAATATTGCAGACAACGATTTTATCCTATTTATGTTGTTTTGGTTTCAATTTCAAAAACATTTCCCTGTTTTATAGACTTTTAACGCAATGTTGACAAAAATATGTTTGAACTTCAATCGTCTGTATATTTAAAACGCAGCAACACACAATCAAGTAACTCAAATAGATTTTGAACTAAATTTTGTCAGCTTTAATTGAATATCAAGATCACTGAAGTTGGTACGATATTCCGATTTTTACACTAATTTCCACAAAGTCGCTTTTGTATCTTCACTGTGCGATACAAAGTAACAGTAAAATAAAATCAAATACACCACTTTCTTCTCCAAAGAATCCTCTTGACTATGGTCCAAACCGTAGGACTCTATCTCTAACGGTATAGTCATGAGATAGAAAATACTGCTATGCGCGTGTTTTTACCCCTGTTTTCCCATTGTGCGACATAAGAATCCCCTCGCAATCAATACCAAACAAATATTCGTAACTTTATTTATTTTTATACCCTCCAACATAGGTTGGGGGTATACTAACTTTGTCATTCCGTTTGCAACACCGTGAAATATTAATCTGCGACCCCATAAAGTATATATGAGGGATTCTCTGGAAAACGGATCAGACATAAACAAATTTTGCTTTATTCTTCTTGTCGGATTCACTAGTTTATGTGTACACAACATTGTGTGCACAGGGGCAAGTGAGACAGCCGACAAATTTTCGCACTATGCGAGGTGGAAGTTTGGGGTGGGTGAAAAAGGCTTTACATTGTAAATGCCATAACTTCTGATTGCGTTAAGATAATTAACGTAATAAAAACCTTTTCAAAGGCAGCTTTTAAGGGGTATATAAAATCGTCGGCTTAATGCTATTTTGTTCCACACGCCATTTTGTATGAACGGAGAAAAACGCAATTTATTGTTTGAGTAAAAACGGGACTGAAGAGATACACACTTTTTATTCCATAGTGTTCCCAACAGTGTTTGTATGATTCTCATGCATTTCTATGTCATTACATTAAAAAATAAGCAAGTAATAACAATTTTTGTACATGGCATTTTGGTCCATATCCACTTTTGTTTTAATATTTTTTCGTATTTGTATTACATGGACCACAAAGAAGGTCGGTGTGGAAGGAGAGTAATTTACATATTATGATCTAAAGAACGTAAAATAGTGAGTAAAAAATATAGGGCGATAAAAAAATGGAGACATAGGACAAAAATATCATAATTATTTCCCGTAAATCAGAGTTAAATCGATTTACCCTACCAATATCTCGAAAACTAGACGAGATAGGAAAAAGATTATTGCAGATTCTGAAAGAGCATGCTTTAAACCCATAGTATCAACTCCTAACTCAAAAAACACAAAAATGGCGTATGGACCAAAATAGCATTAAGCCGACGAAATAATTTTGAAATAAAAATTTTTCTATATGAAAAATGTTATGCAATAAACAATTATATTTTTTCAATTAAATTTTTTCTACATCGCCCCCTCTGATTTTAAAAATCTGTTTCCCTAAAATTAGCTCTATGTAATTACTATTAAACGCAAAAAACAAATTCATTGAACTCAACTCCATAACGAAGATGTATCGAACATCTGCAAATTCATTTAAAAAAAACAGGAAAACTATTCAAAAAAAGTTAAATTTCATTTAAGCATTTATGGGCTCCTAGTATACCTTCAAGGTATTTGAAAACATTTTTCTTCAAAAATATTAAGATAAGTGAAAATATTTTATTTTGCATTTTTTAAAAGTTATTGGCATACGTGTTTCTGCTATCATCGCGTAATGGGGTTGTGTTCCATTAATTTGATTTTTGTGGTTACACTATGTATATGAGCTAATTTTAGGCAAAGTATTTGAAAATTATTTATTTATTTTTTGTATAAAATATTTTTTATGCAAAAATTATTTTATGTATCCCTTATGAAATAAACTTAATAACGGTTTTTGTTGCGTTTAAATATCTTAGCTCGATCAGAATTTATGACATTTTAAATAGGAACCTCTTTATAATATACCTCAAACTTCCCACCCCGTGTAACGCGAAAACGGCTCATCGGACGCGCTTGCCATTTTACACAGTAATTAGCATTGGCATAACCTATTGAACAAGACAAGAAAATATTAGGTTAAAAACATTTCGTGTATACTTGATCCGTTTTGCAGAGAATCCCTCATACATATACTCTTCTGTTAAATTTTGGAGCAAAATGGTCCATTTGTGTGGGAGGTACCGAAAGGGGCGTGCCAATAACGCCCACTTTTCTCTGGACTCTAGGTGCTATAAAAGCATTAAGCTGTACAAAATTTCAATAATTTGTATGTACTGGTATTAAAGTTATAAGCTGTTAACTTTTCGTGCAAAATAGTCCATTTGTGTGGAAGGCACCAAAAGGGGTGTGTCAACTTCGCCCAGTTTTCTTGAGATGTTTGCGACTAATAATCTAATACTATGTGTGGAATTTCAGAAGATTTGAGTAAGTAGTATACAAGTTATTAAATAATCAATATTTCACTAAATGTTAACCCTTTGTGGGGGAGGTAATAGAAAGAGTGGACTAATATGGCCCATCTTCGAACTTAGCCGAAGATAGAGAAAAATATTACCGCATACCACATTTGAAGTCAATTAGTTAATCCTTTCGAGATTTATCGCAGACAGACACACAGACAGACGGACGGACATTGCACAAATGACTTAAAATGACCCAAATCGAATTTACGCCAAACCTCCTTAGGGTCTTACGTCACTACTCGATGTGTTACTCGTTTGGCTCGTAGCAAATGATATATGTCCTACTCTCTAAGGTGAGGGAATACAAATAGGTCTTTGTCAAACTGTATTATATGGTAACTCGATAACTAGGCAAGATATAGAAAAAGTGGCCGTTAATTTGTCTTCTTATTTTCAGATTCTCTCTCCAAATATTCCATCAGATCGAGAATCCTGGTGGTCGCCCTTTATAGTTCCTTTGTTAATCGTATTCCCCTGGTATATTTTTTGGCAGGAGTATGCAAGTGAATACAAGGTAGTTTGCGCAAAAATGTATTGCTTTAAATATCAGTAACTAGTGTAGTTATCGTTGTCATTTTACCAGCAAAGTTAATTTGATGTCGTCCGATAACTTGTCGATGAGAAATACTAGAAAATTGGTGGCATTCGGTAGCTCAGTGGTTAGTGTGTTAGACTTGGATTCCGAAAGTGATAGGTTCGATTCCCAACCAGGGCATTTGTAAATTTAACATCAAGATTTTCAAGTTTTAATCATAATTCGAGTTTCTGCAGCTGAAATAACTCACCGGACACACTACCACTGCAACAACATCTTGTCGCCCATGCTAACAGGGAAGCTAAAAATAAATGGCTAGATTTTGGTGGGAATCGATCCCATGATCCCCAAACTCATATGCGAGCACGCTACAAACTCACCTACTGGGCTGCTCAATTCTAAGAATATTTGCACCTTTTATGTCGAAATAATGTTGAACCTGGAATTAAATATAACATCAATTGTCAAATTTCAAATATGTGTTAGGGATATTTTCGGGAAAAGAAAATGTTGCACTTTTACCAGAACCCATGATCCCCAAACTCATATGCGAGCACGCTACAAACTCACCTACTGGGCTGCTCAATTCTAAGAATATTTGCACCTTTTATGTCGAAATAATGTAGAACCTGGAATCAAATATAACATCAATTGTCAAATTTCCAATATGTGTTAGGGATATTTTCGGGAAAAGAAAATGTTGCACTTTTACCAGAACCGAAGTCGCCATAAGTCCTGTGAAAATTGGCGCTATTGCCACGCCCCTTTTGACACCTCTCAGTCGACCAACGACCTTGACACCCATGAGCAATATTTTAGCTCTCGTTAAGAGCTATCGTTTTACCATTGACCGATTGTGGCTACGTGCCACACAGCAAATTAAACAATTAAATTGTTGCGAGAAAAAAATTTGGAGATTCGATTATTTCAAGAAATTGTGATATTGAATGGCCTCGAAGAAGTTGTGATTTAACACCAGTAGACTATTTCTTGTAGGGTTATTTGAAGTCATTGGCCTTTCGAAATAAACCAGACTCTCTTCAAGCTTTACAAGTCAATATTGAACGTGCCATTCATGACATACCACTTGATTTAGTGGAGAAATTCTAGTAAATTGGGTTCATCGAGTTCGTTCCTGCAGAGGAAGTCGTGGAGGCCATTTAAATATCGTTTTATTTAGAACTTAATTGTATCGATTGTACTTCACATTAAATAAGAAACTTTTGAGTTTCCTTAACAATAAGTGTGTTTTTTTTTCAAAGAAAAAGAGCACTGTGCTAAATTTCATCACAATCGGACCATAAATACGATCTGCACTTTGATTACAACGTTACATCTACAGACGGACGGACAAACGGGCATGGGTAAATCGACTCGGGAAGTGATTCCAAGTCGATCGGTATAATAAACGAAGGGTCCATCTCTTCTCATTTTGGGTGTTACAAACAAATGCACAAACTCATAATACCCTGGACCAGAGTGTGGTGTAGGGTATAAATACCTGATGGGTAGAGATACCTACTTGGTATTTTACATCCGTAGTTACCTATTGGTTGAAGTTTAAATATATATGTATATAGGTTTTAGATATACCTTCCCTTATGAATTGCAATGAATATACAATTTCTATTTTTTTTTTTTGGGTAATAATTTTAAAACATAAAAACCTTAAAAAAGAACTAAAAAAAATTCAATTGGCAAAAATATTTTTTTTTACTCCAGACATATTAAGAAAATAAATTAAAGAAAAAAAAAATTTTTGTTGGGTAATAATTTTAAAAAAAATGAAAACCTTAAAAAAGAACTAGAAAACATCTAAAATTGGTAAAAAAAATTTTAGTTACCATAAAATTGATTTTTCTGGTCATTTTCACTTTGATAACGCATAACTAAGCACCAACAAGGCGCATCACCCTTTCTAAACACTCATTTTATAGGCTGATTTATCTACCATATGTCATTTAAATTATTTGATTTTCTTATTCGGTTCAAAAGATATGATTTTTGCAACGAAAAACTTAAAATGGCGCCACCATTACACGCCACGTTACAATCGATCTATTGCGCACTGTGTTCGAAAATCGCATAATTAGCTGAAACAGCAATGTCAACTGGCCGCCTCGCCGCTGCGATCTGACTCCGTTGGACTATTCTTTGTGGGGAGCCGTTAAGGGTAAGTGCTACGCCAGCCATCCAGCCACGATACATGTTATGAAACGCGAAAGTTAAGTCTACATTGCAGTCATAGAGAGCCACACAATCGAAAATGTGTTGAAAAATTGGGGCTACAGAATGGGCTACTGCAAGGCCAACCGCGACAGCCATATGAATGAAGTGGAGTTCCATCATTAACCAAAATGTTGAGGCGTTTCAACAAAATCATTGAAAAATATTTATTCGTCTTTTTTTATAACAATAAACGTAACTTCTTCTTGGGCCACCCTTTATATAGGGGATATAAATCTAAACCGATTTTTATGAAATTTGGAGGGGGAATTTACTGCCTCATAGAACTTCCTGTGCCAAATTTCAAAAGATTAAGAAATGACGAACACAAACTCTACCTCGACACACTGAAAAAAAAAATAGTAATAAAACTAATGATGACACATTCTTATATTAAGAATGCTACCTCGGCTTCAATTCAATGAAAATTTTCATTAAAATAATGAAAATTTACACGTTTTTTACGAAATTTTCCTTAATATAAAGTTTTTTGAATTTGAATTAATGACTATCTAATCATTAGTTTTGTGTACGCGCTTCTTTAAATGTACGCATTTAAATTAAAGAAAAAATCATTATTTTTGTGCCAATCCGCATTATTTTAAGTAATATTTCAATACTTTTAAGGATTTTTTACATTAACACTATGACGTAGACATGTCATAGTTTTAATGACGAATCGGACTTAATTAACAGTATGAGATATTTGAGTAATAAATTTAAGGCTATGCTCCCCTTAAAGGAAAGGCTGTCTTGGTAATAAATTTTATGACTATTGTCATTATTTTTAAGAATACCTCCCTCCCTCTCTCGCTCGGAGAATCAGTTTTGTTTGGTAATGTGTGAATCAATAATTGTTATGGAATGCTAGAAGAGAAAATAGAGAACAGTTCTGTTCGTTTTCTTTTAAATCGTCAGTTATTTACAAGCGATGGAAGGAAACGGTTATCTGTTGTCGGGACGCGGATTGTGAAAAAATTTGGTTGCTGTGAATATGTAAGTATACGTGCATACATACGTGCATATTGCACCTAAAATAATTTTAATATGGGCTGTTAACAGTTATTTTTGCTAAAGCATAGCAACAACAACAAATGAAACCATCGTGTACATGTGTGTATGCATGTGGTTATGCCGTCGGCGTCACCATCGATCTCTGTGATAAGGGAGTGCGTGTGTCATAGTTATTTTTGCTGTATTTTATTTATGGCAATGTACATGCGTTTTTGAAGGAGATCTTGTTTGTAAGTCCTGTGAAGAGATTTGTGCCAAATGGATGATAAAAATGTGAGTAATAGATTTTGTAATACTGAAAGAGACAATGGGAAAATGTTTACGTACGTGAAAAATAATATTATTATTCTGAAATAAACATCTTATTGGCAATTACAAAATTAACAAAACACATTTTAATTGAAAGTATTTATTTATTAAAAATACCAGCGCATAATGCAGAAATGTAAAATTATTTGTGGCAATATAGAAATTTATTATTAATAATATGTTATACATATAACTATCTTTTTTAATTTTTTTAGTAAAATAATTTTAGAATGGGTCTTTTGTGAGAAGAATGGCAAATTTTACAAAATATTTCAACGTAAGTATTATATTATATATTATATTTCCCTTAGTTTTCAGCGTTTTCCAATTGTGATATGATAAAATTTATTTGCATTTTCTTTAGTTTATAGATAATTTTATTTGATTTATTTTCAGAAAAAATTTAATTATTTTAATTTTAGATCACGCAATATTTGAAGATAAATGTGATGGATATATGAAAAATGCAGTGCTGAATGCCATTTATAAATTACAACAAATAAGTGAGATTTGGAAACAATAGATTTGGAAACAATATTTGTAAGTACATATTATGTATTTCTGAACAAATATATTTTATTTGAAAATCAAGAAATTTAATTTGGAACGCATATACATATTAATGTATTAGAACAAAATATATTTGCGAACTGACGTTCACATATAAAATACGTGTTTTCACACAAACAAAGTTATTGTTAAAAAGTTTTCCAAATATAATTTATTTAAAAAGATGTTTTCCTTTTTTGAATTTTAGTTTAAATTTTTCCTTGAATTCGTGTTCATAATTGCTTCATAAGTACTTCATAATTAAACCTGCTGTTAGATTACGCCCGTTTGGTCTAATTTTTGTATCGTTTCCTTTATAAACGGTAATATATGTATGTATAAATATTGCCTTATAATTTGGTCCAAGGGATATTTTTGTTTTACTAAAATCAAAATAATGAGCGTTTTTGCTCAAAAATAATTGTAAATAAGCTGCTTTCTTTTCACGAAGTATTGAATAAAAATAAATATAAATATTGTCTTCCAAATGCATTTTATATGAAAAATGTAATGTTGACCAAATGGACTCTTAATCTAGGATTCGTACAGATTTGCTAATCTAACACCAGGGTTAAGAATGCCATAAGCAGCATTAGCTTTTGTTTTACAGAAGTAATTTTTAATAAGTTTTTGTAGTTTTGTTTGCTCACAAAACTTAAGGTTGTAAAATCTAAGTCACGATTGATTTTTTTGAGAAAATTATTTTTGATAACTTAATTTATATGAAAAATGTCACTTTCGCCACTTTCAAAACAATCAGTTTCTATTATTAATAATATCTTACATAAATATTTTTTTTTAACTTTTAGTACAGCAAATTTTGTATGGATCTATTATGAGAATTTGTGTCGTAGAAGAGTGACTAAATATTTCAGCGTAAGTAAGTATATTCCAAAGATTTTAATATATCTCTTATTTTTCAACATTTTGTGACAGTTTTATGATAAAATTTATTTTAATACTTTATCGTATATAAATCATTCTGTTTGACTTATATTCAAATTATTTTCATTTCAGTTCACGCAATTGGACTTTATTTGGATATATGAAAAATGCGGTGGGGAATTAAAAATTTACAAATTGCAGGAAATGAGTGAGCATACAAACTATGTATATGATATAATAATATAATATTTGTTTTATATAATTTCTATTTAAATTCCAGCCAAATTCTAGGTTAAAAATCATTAAGGTCGGTTCCGATAAAAATTGTTCATGGACAACAAATAGAGAAACGAATCCCGCTATAGAATCGATACATAACAATACGATATTCGAATAAAAGTCAAACTTCATAGTGTGTTGGCCGATTTGTCTTTATACAATTACATTTTGTTTTAAATTATAAAATGTTCAAGGTTATCCGTAATATGTATTATATTTTTTTGTATAAAAATATAATACAATATAAAATATAACAAATAAAATATATATTTAGAAAGATAAAGTGTTGTGTTATTGAATTTTCTATGAATATTAAATGATTTCAAAGAAAATGATTCATTTAAAAGAGTAACATTATAATCAATATAATGTAACGAATTTTCCATACATATTTAAAAAAACTGTATTTAAATTCATGTATGTCTTAAATTAATTACCAGTATATTCTTATATCAAGGACAAACATTTTAAATTTTATTACGATAATGTTTTAAATTATATGATATTTTACTAAAAATAAGCACGCGACATACTTAAATTTACGCAAAAATGTGCTTATTTTAAGACCAAACATAATTATTTTTATTACCCAAAATTCTTAATTCTATGAAATGCATCCTCAAAACAAGTACTATTCACGTCTTTAAATTAACTATAAAACCTTCTTATTTTTATAGCGATTGTCTTTGGCTCGAAATCATTGCCGAAATCTTAAACTTTACGAAAAATTCATTGATTTTCAGTACGCTTTTTTTTTAGTGCACCACAAGAGTTGTTATTTTGAATCACCCGGTATTTCGGTAGCTGTCACTATTGAAGCATTTATTCTTTGACATTTGACAAGTAGAAACTACGCTATTACTAAAAATGGAACGATACACGATTCAACAACGCATTGAAATTATTAAAATTCGAAAAATCATCTTGACTGTTGAGGCCCGTTTCCACCTCGGTGGCTACGTCAACAAGCAAAATTGTCGCATCTGGGGCTAGGAAAACCCAAGAGTTATTGTTGAGAAGCCTCTCCATCCTCAACGTGTGACTGTTTGGTGCGGTTTACGGTCCGGCGGGGTCATTGGACCTTACTTTTTCGAAAATGAGGTTGGATCAACAGTTACGGAGAATTTTTTATGGTCGGAGTTGGATGGTATTGATCTGGACAACGTTTACTTTCAACAAGACGGCGCTACGTGCCACACAAGCAACGAAACCATTGCTCTGTTACGGGAAAAGTTTTCGGGCCGTGTTATCTCTCGAAGAGTTGATCACAATTGGCCACCGAGATCTTGTGATTTAACACCTTGCGACTTCTTCTTTTGGGGCCACGTGTAAGATAAGGTCTACGCCAACAGCCCAGCGTCGATTTGGTTATGGAAAATTTCATGAAGAGGATATGGTCCTGTAAGCGTGGTCGTTGGCTGATGTTGTTTCATTTCATTTTTAACGGCATACCTTCCTCTTTATTATGAAATAAACATCCTAATATTTATCTCAAAAAATTGAATTTTTCTTTGAATACCAAAATAACACCTCTTGTTGGAAAACCCTTTACACTATACTCTCTATATACAAAGAAAAATATTTTTTGTCAGCAGTACATACACAAATTCTACAGTATACAATAAAGAAAACGGCTGATCGAGATTTTATCAAATCCTAAGGTCACACCCGTTACGGTGATATATCAATCATAATATTTTTTTTTAATATATTATTCACTAGGTAGCACTTAAATATATCTGCATAAATCTCCCTTTGTGAATTAACGTTATAAATTATATAGATCAAAATCAGGAAAATATTCCGTAACAATGTCACACCCGTTCCGTTGGAATCACCCTTATGATTGTTTAATATAAGTCCGATATTCCTACTTTTAATTAAATTTTAATTTGTTTAAAATTTTTTTAAATTCAGAATATTTTTTCCGAAAATTCGGTAATTTCATTTTTATTGCCTGCTAACCCTACCCATACCCTACACCAGTGTGTAGGTGGAATCAAGTGAGTGTGCCAGCCGATTGTTCCTGTATGTGATTAAACTACAATTCGAAAGAAAAAATAATTAAAACAACAACGTTCTAACGAGATGGTAGTAAAAATAAACGAAATTGATCCAGATATCGTGATGGTGGACATATTGGCTTATGCCTAAATAGTATTAATCCACAATATGACTGCATTCTGGTGACCACATCTGCAGTTGTATGCATTTTAATTTTGTCGATTTTAATCAATATGCTCCTATTCTTCGCCCTTTACGTCTAATTTGGTGAACATCATGCAATATGTAATAAATGTTTCTAAAAGATTTTTTTGTGGGCTTTCAATGGCGATAATCGTTTTTTGCAAAAGCATTATATAATATCATAGAAGCGTGGTCAAGTGTTTTTGCTCAAAATTGTTCGGAAGAATGCTGTTTTAGCGTACACAATTTTGGAGGCGTTTTTCCTAGTTTCCGCGATATTCCAATATTAAGAGAAGCACCTTTATTTTGTTCTATAACAAAGTGCAACAAAATTGAACAAAAATGATTGGCCATGGAAATATCTACATAAGTTTGAAAGCACAAAACTGTGTACTCAGTTATTTTCTGATCGAGTTCGCGTTTAAAAGACTATGACATTGTTAAAGAATATAATTATTAATATCTTTTTTGTGATTTTTCTAAAGCACATTTTGGGATATCTAAATACTCTCATTGTTTTTAGAAACTGGAACTAAAAAAATCGCCTTGCAAATTTTAGCCTTTAATTTTTCTTTAAGATGCAGGGATTTTGATTTTGGAAAAAAATATATTCTGCGGATCTTACAGTTCTGCTACTCATACCCAAATTTAGCATTCTACGTAGATTAGTTTATTTTTTAGAACTATTTCAATCTTACATTAATGTTTATTTTGTTATTTACAGAAATTTGTATGGAATAAAAACAATCAAGACATTTTTTTATATTATTTTATGGGATGAGTAAGTTTGAATTAAAATTGTTCTAAAAACAAACTAATTAACATAGAATCCTAAAATTTGGATAAAGAACGGTTCAATTATAATCTGGCCAGTTAAAATTGTGTATATCTTTTGAAAAAAATATCCAATTCTTTTAAGTGGTATAGGAAAAAAAGCTTATTTACTCATATATCCGATAAAGCATAACATACATTAAATTACAATGTTTCCATAAAAATTTCTGACTTTCTTTTTAACTCCATGCATCAGGTTTTGCACAACTTTTCTTGGCACTTCTGCACATACTTCGTTCCACTGTATCTCCAAATTTTGTTTCGAATTTCAATCTGCCATGTTTTTTTAATTTTTGTTTGGTAATTGCCCATAATTGTTCAATTGTTCTGAGTTGGGGCAATTTGGTGGGTTAATATCCTTTGGTACGATGTTAACTGAGTTTGCACTATACCACTCCATTGTAGGTTTAGAGTAATGACAGGATGCCAAATCTGGCCAAAACTTTACAGGCGATCGGTGGCATCGAATGAAAGGCAGTTTTTGCTTTTCTAGTCATTCTTGTCGATATGTTTCACTGGTCATCGATGACAATTTAAAAACGGTCGACTTTTCAAGCCACGTCTGCAAATTGCCTGCCAAATCAATAGTTTTTTTATTGATTGCTGTTTTTCGGAACGGTTTGGATATTTAATTGTTCTATATGATGCCAGTTTTGCATTTATGCGGATTCTTCGAATGGTACTTTTGCTAGTTCCGCATCTTTTTGCTCGATTTACCTTTATAGGCCTTAATACCTTTGCCCGCAATTCTTGGTCTCTGGTTCCATTTGCTTTAACAGTTCTAGTTTTTCGTTCGATGCTTAAAGTATCCATATACCGATTAAGAACATTATTTACGGTTGATTTTGGCATTTTCAAGTCCTTAGCTATCTTTTGTCCTGACCAGCTTGGAAATTTGTCCTGACCAACTTAGAAAATACTTGTGCACAATTTTTTTCCGAATTTCTTTTTCCAATTAAATCGACAAACATTTACAGAATTACTTGAAATCAACGTGGAGTAATGTCATGTAAATAAAAACACAACATGCCAAAAAACTTTTCATTTCACCCAGTAGGGGCGCTGCAATCGACTGTAACATGTGTCACAAAATACATTATTCCAAAATTTTCTAACGTAGATCATATAAGATAACGAAGGACTTAAATTTGCCAGGCCATTTTTTCAACATTTCAGTTCGAGTTTTTAAAAACGAAAATAGTATTTAGATAGTCCAAAATGTGACCTTTAATTGACACCAATATCGTCTTAGTAACACTTTCAGAAAAATTACAAAAAAAAATTAAAAATTATGTTCTTAAACAATGTCATGTCCTTTTAAACGCGAACTCGTCCACAAAATAAAAAACTGAGTACACAGTTTTGTAGTGTTTCTAGTCAGCTTTCAAACTTACATAGATGTTTCCTTGAACAATAATTTTTTGTTCAATTTTGTCGCACATTGTTATATCTTAAAATTAGAATATCACGGAAACTAGGAAAAACGCCTCTCCAAAATTGTGTCCATCGCTAGCACGCTAAAATAGCATTCTTCTGAAAAATTTTGAGCAAAATCGCTTGACCACGCTTTTTTGATATTCGCAAATTCATAGTTTGACCTTGAATTTCAATATCAATATAATGCTTCTGCAAAAAGCGATTATCACCATTGATAGGCCAACAAAAAAATCTTTAAGAAACATTTATTACATATTGCATATTACATACAGGGTTGCCCATATTCGACGGACCCATGTTTTTTAAAAAAAATCAAAGAAAAAAATAAAAATTTGGCGGTTGGCAATCTTAATCATTTAATTTGTTCCAAGTAGATTTGTTTACATCAATTTTTGAATATGATATCTCTCAAATGGCCGCCTCTGGCGTTGATGGCGTATTGTGCCCTTTTTGCAGCATTTTCCATCGTTTTCGCCAACATTTCGGTCGGAATAGCGGCTATTTCTTCACGAATGTTGTCCTTGAGCTCTTCTACGGTTCTTGGCTTGTTAACGTAAACCTTTGACTTCAAATATCCCCACAAGAAGAAGTCAGGCGGCGTCAAATCGGGCGAACGCGGTGGCCAGTCCAAATCACCACTTTTCGACATCAAACGGCCCGGAAACAAATTCTTCAGAAAATCGATTGTTATGCGACTTGTGTGCGGTGGAGCGCCGTCTTGTTGAAACCAGAACTGCCTCATACGCTTTCGACGAATAATTGGCATCACAAAATTGGTCATCATGTCGCGATAACGCTCCTGGTTGATGGTAACAGCATGCCCATTTTCGTTTTGGAAGAAAAACGGCCCAATGACCGTTTTCGCACTAACGCCGCACCAAACTGTGACTTTTTCGTCATGAAGAGGCAATTCTTGAATCTCCTGAGGATTTTCAGTGGCGTAAATACGGCAATTTTGCTTATTTACGGTCCCATTCAATGTGAAATGGGCTTCATCGGACATGATAATTTTGATAATTTGAGTTTTCACAATTGACTTCTTCTGTTGAATGTAAATTTCAAATATTTCAGAGCGCTCGCGTGGCGTGTATTGTTCCATGGTAAAAATCTGCTTGGACTGACGCTTCAAACGCGGTATGTCATTAAGCGATCTGACATCTCTGTCAAAAGTTATGGCGTTGCCAGATGGGTCCGTCGAATATGGGCAACCCTGTACATAGGAGCATATTTATTAAAATCGACAAAATTAAAATGCATACAACTGCAGTTGTGGTCATCAGAATGCAGTCATATTTTAGATTAATACTATTTAGGCATAAGCCAAAATGTCCAGCAAATTTCATTCAAATTGGAAAACATTACCAAAAAAAACTGGCTTCCTGACAAATAATGCTTCATATTAAGTCAATAGTTAAGGGTTTTCCAACAAGAGGTGTTATTTTGGTTTCAAAGAAAAATGCAATTTTTTGAGATAAATGATCGGATGTTAATTTCATAATAAAGGGGAAGGTATGCCGTTAATAATGAAAAACAACATCAGCCAAATGGCCACCACGACCACGCTTACAGGACCATATCCTTTTCATGAAATTTTCCATAACCAAATCACAAAGTGGCTGCCCTATGTCCTCGATAGCCTCACGAATTATATCTTTGAGGTCTTAAATCGACGCTGGGCTGTTGGCGTAGACCTTATCTTTCACGTGGCCATAAAGGAAGAAGTCGCAAGGTGTTAAATCACAAGATCTCGGTGGCCAGTTGTGATAACCTCTTCGAGAGATAACACGGTCCGGAAACTTTTCCCATAACAGAGCAATGGTTTCGTTGCTTGTGTGGCACGTAGCGCCGTCTTGTTGAAAGTAAACGTCGTCCAGATCAATTATATCCAACTCCGACCATAAAAAATTCATTAATCATCTCTCAATAGCGCAATCCATTCACCGTAACTGTTGATCTAACCTCATTTTGGAAAAAGTAAGGTCCAATGACGCCGCCGGACCATAAACCGCACCAAACAGTCACACGTTGAGGATGGAGAGGCTTTCTTGGGGTTTTCGAGCCCCAGATGCGACAATTTTGCTTGTTGACGAAGCCACCGAGGTGGAAATTGGCCTCATCAGTCAAGATGATTTTTCGATGGAATTCCGGCTCATTTTCATGCATTTCAAGGACCCAATCAGCAAAGACACGATGTTGTTGATGATCGGCCGGCTTGAGTTCTTGTGTTAACTGAACTTTATAAACCTTAAGACCCAAGTCTGTATGCAGGATACGGTGTAATGACGTTTGTGGAATGCCCAATTCTAAAGAACGACGAGGAATGGACAAACCTGTGTTTTCTTCAACACTTTGGGCTACAGCATCAATATTCTCAGTTGTTTTTGAGCGACGTGCACGGGTTTTATTCTTCACAACACTAACTTGTCCCAACAGCTCGAATTTTTCCACCAATTTCTGTATTGCGGTCCGACAAAGTGCTTCACGGCGACCCAAAAATGCTTTAGTTTTGCGAACTGTGATTGTAAGATTTTCATCATTTTTGTAGTGAATTTTAATAATTTCAATGCGTTGTTGAATTGTGTATCGTTCCATTTTTAGTAATGGCGTAGTTTCTACTTGTCAAACGTCAAAGAATAAAAGCTTTAAAATTGACAGATACCGAAATACCGGGTGATTCAAAATATCACCTCTTGTTGGAAAACCCTGTAGAAAAAGTTTTTGTTAAAAATTAACCTTTTCCTAATTATAACAATAACTAATTATAAAATCGATTTAATAAAGTCAAAACATCTGGTGCGGGGCAGGCAACACACTATTCGTAAAGAAATAAATATGCTGGTGAGTTAGATACTTCGAGCGTGACAACACAATCACTTCATTAGTCCGTTTACCCGTCTGAAATGTTCTTACTTTAATAAATAACGTTTTCACAGAGTGGTTTAGGTTACGAGTAAAATAACTTTTGTAACAAGTTGGAAACTCTACCGATGGCACCATAGTAAAGCAAAGATTCGCGTGAAGCCAGGTAGCGTTAAGTTCCCAACGACACGTTGTCTGTCTAGACATTAAAATACATTCTTTATTCTCTGAGCTCTCACTGTTTTTGGTCATTGTGATTCTCTTCCAATTTATTTTTTGCTTTGACGTTCTCTTTCTTTGTCTCTGACTGACTGGTAAACACAATCTAACATTTGTTTACCTTGCAGTACTCAATACTCAACAAATCGAGTTAATGTGTACCTACATATACCAAGTATATGTACATAAGTATGTAGGGTGAATATAATCTGCGGATAGTTGTTTACTGCCGACGTCCGTTGTTCGAAGAAAAACAAGAAGTTCATATGCACAGTTGTGTCTATAGTTTTCAGTTGCTATCTTGTGCGTCGTTTAATTTTGGGATGTTGGAGAAACCTGTTAACGGTGTGCTATAATAATGTGAACAATCTTCTGCGATATACATACATACATACATAGGAAATCTAAACATACTCGATTGTATTCTGGTAAGTAGAAATCGTTTATTGCCTTAGAAGAGTGCGTATACCTAAATATTTGTTGTCAATTGTCTGGCAAATTGTCAGAAGCAAAGCGCACATGTTTTCGTATTTTTATATACATACATATGTACATTTGAATACTCCTTCTTATTCCTTTGCCTCGTCATATTTGAGTGCAGTGTTACGCGAACGTTTAAAAATGAATGTGAACATCGATTCTTAGAAATTGTAGGTAGCTAGGTATGTATGTGCGTTTAATTCACTGCATTGGCGGGCATAAAAACACTACTTCATACTGTACTTGTGTGCGAAGCAGAAAATATAGTTTTGTTCCCTGCAAACATTTTGGGAGAGTTTGGAAGGTTACACTGTGCGAAAAAAGAATGATGTTGAAAAACCTGGTACGTGATTAGAGTTCGACCAAAGTTGTTTTTTGGCCGAAGCCGAAATTTGGCATTCATGATACATATATACATATTCAGGTCCTAAATCGTAACATTAGGCCGAAGCCGAAAGTATAATTTTGAGCCTCCTCTGCAAAGTGGCGGGTATAATTATTCTCTCAATCGCCCAACATTATACGTTTTTCATGAAACAAAGAATTTAAAAAAGCACCGATTTCAGGTTTTAGTAAATATAATTCAGTTTCAGTTCTTACCGCTTTCAAGTCTGCTGCGCAAGAGAAAATGTGCGCTGAAAAAGGAAAGCGAAAGAGAGGAAGTTCAGGATATTTAGCACTGGACATATAAAACTAAGATGGAAATTCTATCTCCACTGAGTAAAAGCTTTTCAGTAGAAGCAAACATTGGAGAAAGAGTTGCCATATGTACAGACTATTGTAAACCTAAATGGACACTACTGGGAGTATTATCGTAGTGACCGTGGTGCGCGCGATAACTCTCCGCGAAAATCTCCGGCAAAGCTCAAAGATGGGCCATATTGTTCTACTCATTCTATTAACTCTCCCAACAAGGGGTAACATTTATTGAAATATTGATTCTTTTAAAACTTCTCTACCACTTACTCGAATCTTCTCAAATTCCACCATAGTATTAGTTTATTAGTTGCTAACACCTCCGGAAAAATGGGTCCATTTGCCACGCCACCGTTGGTACCTCCCGCACAAATGGGCCATTTTGCACCAAAAGTTAACTGCTTATAGTTCATATATGAGTTCATACAAATACTTGAATTGTACAGCGTAATGCTTTTATAGTCACTAGAGTTTTGGTACCTCTCACACAAATGGATCATTTTGCACCAAAAGTTAACAGTTTGTAACATTAATACCAGTGCATACAAATACTTGACATTTTGTACAGTGTAACGATTTTATAGTATCTAGAGTTTTCAGAAAAGTGGGCGTTATTAAAACGCCCCTTTTGGTACCTCCCACACAAATTGACCATTTTACACCATAAGTTAACAGCTTGTAACATTAATACTAATGCATACAAATACTTGAAATTTAGTACAGCGTAACGCTTTTATAGCACCCAAATGAGTCAATCTTTTAAATTGAAATATCGTCAATATAATATGAACTAGTCGCTAATTTTATCAGTGGTCGAAAATGTCCTTAATCCTTGAATATCGTGAAAAAGGAATTTCAAACTGCTTTTGTTCCATTTCTAACAAAAGTTATCACATATTTTTGCCACAAAATGTAAAATTTTCGTTATGGGTTCTCCACACGGGCAAAATCGATTTTTTGATATGTTTAACTCGAAAGAAAATATACTTGGAACACAAATTGTTAAATATTATATATTTCTAAGCAAATAAAGGGTTTTCCAACAGTAGGTGTTATTTTGGTAATGCAATTTTTTGAGATAAATGATCGGATGTTTATTTCATAATAAAGAGGAAGATATGTCGTTAATAATGAAAACAACATCAGCCAAATGACCACAACGACCACGCTTACATGATCATATCCTTTTCATGAAATTTTCCATAACCAAATCGCAAAGTGGCTGCCCTATGTCCTCGATAGCCTCACGAATTCTATCTTTGAGGTTTTGAATCGACGCTGGGCTGTTGGCGTAGACTTTATCTTTCACGTGGCCCCAAAGGAAGAAGTCGCAAGGTGTTAAATCACAAGATCTCGGTGGCCAATTGTGATCACCTCTTCGAGAGATAACGCGGTCCGGAAACTTTTCCCGTAACAGAGCAATGGTTTCGTTGATTATGTAGCACGTAGCGCCGTCTTATTAAAAGTAAACGTTGTCCAGTTCAATACCATCCAACTCCGACTATAAAAAATCATTAATCATCTCTCGATAGTGCAATCCATTCACCGTAACTGTTGATCCAACCTCATTTTCGAAAAAGTAAGTTCCAATGACCCCGCCGGACCATAAAGCGCACCAAACAGTCACACGTTGAGGATGGATAGGCTTCTCAACAATAAGTCTTTGGTTTTCCTAGCCTCAGATGCGACAATTTTGTTTGTTGACGTAGCCACCGAGGTGTAAATGGGCCTCATCAGTCAAGAAGATTTTTCGAATTTTAATAATGTCAATGCGTTGTCGAATCGTGTATAGTTCCATTTTTAGTAATGTCGTAGTTTCTGCTTGTCAAATGTCAAAGAATAAAAGCTTCAATAGTGACAGCTACAGAAATACTGGGTGATTCAATATAACACCTCTTGTGGGAAAACTAAAACATACGTCCTCCTTTCTGAGGACATGTCCTCCTTTTTCACCATCGTCCTCCCGTCATCACTCCTTTTTGAAAAATGTGGGATTTGCCCTACTTTTCTTACTGCTTAAAATCTATTTGTATAGTTCCACCAATCGTGGTTTTTGGTGGACTTTTTCAAGAATAATGAACCTCAAGCTGAAGTATACTTTCAACCACTGAATATTTGTTATTTTTTTTTGGCTATACCAGCACAAACAGCAGTGATTAACGCTCAATTGACATATGAAAGGAACCGTCTACAAATGATTCTACAAAAACTTTAATTTCCACTAAATTTTATTTTAAGAAATAGACTACCCTCCTAAGAAAGAGAGTCACATCTCCAATTTAGTAGTTTTGAGATATTTAGCTGTTACGTTTCTTAACTTTCGCGCCTTCAGTTGTATGTTTTAGTGGCAGCCGGTTTTATCAGCTCACATAAGTCAATTTAGGTTCCTAACCTAAACCTGGAAGTTAAAAAACGTAAAAGCTAAATATTTTAAAACTACTAAAATGGAGATGTGACTTTCTTTCTTAGAAGGGCAGTACTCCTCTGTAGAATTTTATAAGTATTTGTCGCCGGCCGGAAGTTGGGCCCCCAGGAAATGCACCCAAACTGAAAATGAAAGTGCGCCCCAAATTTGGGGCTATTTTCGTTACAAAAAGTGCTTTAGGAAATTACAACCCAATCCAGAAAACAGCATAAAATGTAAATACATCCCAAAAAAGTAAGAACATTTATCTTCGTAAGGGGAGTACATAAAATACACATATACGAACCCACATTCTAGTTATAACTCTTTTCTTGAGCGGTCGACCTACACCTTTTGGTACATTTGCAAAATTTATTGTTCAAATTCGCAATATATACTTTATGTAAAAAATTTAGGACAATGGCCCTTTTTAAAAAAATTCATTGTTGAAAAAATATATATTTTTACCAATTACTGCTATTTTTTACTTAAAAAATGTCCCCCGAAGGTTTCAAGGGCTCTTGTCCTCCTTTTCTGACATAAATGTCCTCCTATCCGAAAATGTTCAGGGTTTATGGTAATGGTCAGAATTTATTTTTGGTTATATAGTGTATGTCTTTAACTTAAATCAGCTGAAATACTTATGGAAGCAGTAAATTGAATTTAACAAGAACTGCTAACCAAACCCGTATTTTGCCGAACTACGTCAACATACTAAAACTCTCATACCAATACATTTTTGTTTTTTGCTTGGGTTCGCATCGCGAACCACGAAAACAAATGTAGTTTTGTCAACGGCTAATGCCGACGTCATCGTACCTCATGTGTTGTTGTTATTTATTGTTGGTCTGTGCTTTTGTTATTCAGTCAGAATTTATTTTTGGTTTGAGACCATATGTTCCATTTACTTTCTGTCTATTCCAAAAAAGTAATAGAAACAAATACAAAAATTGGTAGAGTTTTAATTGCTTGGTAGAATTGACTGCAGTTTCGATTAAAATTGTTAAAAATATTACGTTACAGCCAAAAAAACAAAGCCAAAATCTTTGCCTAACGAAACCCTACTCGCAGCTCTTATCATAAAATCAAAAGAGAGAAATTTCACATCTTGTCTTTAAAAGTCTTTGAGCTAAGTAGTTTGTTGACTTAAACAAACCCAATTATTTCAGATTATTATCACAATGTTCTTTGCGCTTGGCTAGGGAGGTGTAGGGTATTATATAGTCGCCCCCGCCTGACCTTCTGTGTTTCCTTATTGGTTTATCCAAAAGTACTCACACGAAACTCTTGACATAAAACTCGTATTGTGGTGATTTTTGATGTCCGAATACCACTGTTTTGTAAAAGTAGCGATTTTTCAGAAAAACCACTACGGTAGCGTTTTTAACAATTTTTTGTAGCGCTTTTAGTGATTTTTTACATACATCGACGAAGAATGCAAAATGACGGCGACATTAAAAAAAATCATGTATTTTATGCAACGTATCGTTGAACTCTTTTGGAGCACATAGTATGTAGAAACGATGTCGCTTTTATTTATGTTTCTCCATATGTGATTTGTGCCCGTAATCCAAAACTGAACGTTATGAAATCCTTTAAGAACAAAGTTAGTCCTGAATCCAAGCAAGTGTCAAAGTTTGTGTGTGATTCAGGACTTAGGAACCGAATGTCTTTAAATACAGTAAATTCTTTAATACAAATAAAATATGTGTTAAAGTTTCAAAATGTTTGCTGCTCGTCGTATAAAATACCCAATAATTTATGTTTAAAAATAAATGCCAATGAAACATTTAGATTTTAATTTTATTATGGCCAGAAGAGATAGAGGAATATTATACTATTTTATTTGGCCAAGAAGAAGTCATTTATTAATAATTTAATCCTAAGAATGGAAAACAACAAAGACTGTTACGTTTATGTTATAAATACAATAAGTTCTTATTTATGTTTTCAAAGAAAAATGTTACAAACATTAACTAAATGTTTAAAAAATTAATTGAATTCAAAAGGATTTTGTTTGTAGTTTTTAAAAATAATTCAGAGTTAACAATTTTGTCAGCATCAGCGTTTTTGGAAGATTTTGTTATTTTCTCACAGCGATTTTTGGCGTTTTTATACTTCGTTGTTAGTGGTTGTTTCTGCACAGTTGTTCCGTAGTGATTTTTGCGTCGGAAGAGTTGGGAACACTGTGTGTCGGTATGTTCATTGGCATATATGTACATAGTTTCCATCTCTTTGCATTGTCGTTCTCTTATCATTCATTGATACAGAGCTACACACACAGCTCAGATGCGTACATGTAGATGCCTCTCACTCTCTCTTCTGATTCCCCGCCCGCTGGTTATGAGTCATTTGGTGTACGACGGTTTCGTTTTCTGGCACTTTTGTTTGTGCGAAGATCGAATCAGCTCCGGTTTTCGTTTTGGGTACCTAACATTTTTTATTCTTTAGTCGTAGTGTGCACCGCTTAGTTCAGTTTACGTTTAATGCCGGTGGATGTGTGTAACATTGGGTTTTCCTTATACATTCTTACATATTCCCTAAATAAAGAATAATTTACAAAAGTATAACATGTAAGTACGCAGAATTATTATATTTTTCAACAACTATTATATAGTAGATTGTGTATATTCGTACGCTCATATCCATACATATGTACATATCTGTGTATAATTATTTCATCGTTTTATACACATTCTCTCTGTCTCTGCTTCGCTATGTATGTTTTGTATTTCGTCTATACTATTCTTGTGTCGTGCACACGAATGAACAGTAAACCACTGAACAATACGTTGTGTAGAGAAAACTGGTGCAAGCAAAGGCTTACTCGAAATTTCATTACGCTGCAGTCTTTCAGGAGGCATATGTACATAAACATACCATGAATATGTGCGGCTACCCAGTAAACAATTTCTTCCGAATTGTGTCCTAGGTAGGTCAGAAACTCTGCATAAGTAGTGGTAAATATTGACGCCGATTTCGGACAGATTCTGTCCAAATTCTGAAGAAAATTAGAGGGAATTCGGATTTTTCGACAAGTCTCAATGAAGTCGGCCTTAAGTCTAACAAAATAGTCAAAAATGGTCCGACTTTTCCGAACTGTTTCTGACTATTTGTCGGACCAATTTCGGAAGAAGGTCTAACCAAACATCCGAAATTGGTCCGACATTTTTCTGACTATTTGTCAGACGAATTTCGGATGAAACTTTAACTAAACATCCGAAAAAGGTCAGAATTGTCCGACCGTTTTCTGATTAACGTTCCGGCTTTTCTGTACAATAAGATATTGTGGGTTTAGAATTATGTATTTAAAAAATAGTTTTTATTCATATAGAAAAAAAATTATAAGTAAATGTTATATATTAATATTTAAACAGAAATTCAATCATACTGAGAGGTGAGAAGCAAACAAAATAATGTAGGCAAAACACTATCAACAAGAAATAGTTTTTGCTATAGTATCAAAATGAACAGTTAGCTATTCGTTAGGAATTGAATTATTTCCAAAAACAAGACAAAAACCAGTAAGGAAAGGCAGAAAGTCGGGCGGGGCCTACTATATAATACCCTACACCTCCCTAATAATGCGATAAGGGTCATTGCGATAATAATTTGGAATAATTGGTAAATGGGTAGGAACATATTATCTAATTCTGAACCGATAATCGCTAAATTAAGTAATATTCGTTCCTAAATTGAAAAACATATTTCTGGAAAATTTTAATGATCGGAAGTAAAGTACAACTTCTATAGCGCTTTGATACCAAATCAGGAGGAACATATGTACGGATGTTATATATAAATCTGAACCGATTTTCCCTGAATACTCATTCATGTAAAAAGACATCTTTCTGTC
Source organism: Eudasyphora cyanicolor (assembly GCA_963930755.1). NCBI lineage: Eukaryota > Metazoa > Arthropoda > Insecta > Diptera > Muscidae > Eudasyphora > Eudasyphora cyanicolor. Next base: position 174,663,332 of record OZ005736.1, on the reverse strand, counting down.
GAATTTCGTACTGATCGGATATAAAATACAATCTCTACAGCGCTTACATGTCGAATCGGGGGTAACATATATATGGGGCTATATCTAAATCTGAACCGATTTTCTCCGAATTTGGCAGTATTACTTCATGTAGAAGGAAATTCGCACTGATCGGATATAAAATAACATTTTTACAGCGCTTACATGTGAAATCGGGGGTAACGTTTATATGGGGGCTATATCTAAATCTGAACCGATTTCTTCCAAATTTAACAGTGTTCATTCAAATAATAGGAAACCTCTTTCTGCCGAATTTCATACTGATCGGATATAAAATAACATTTTTACAGCGCTTACACTTCAAATTGGGAATAACGTATATATGGGGGCTATATCTAAATCTGAACCGATTTCTTCCAAATTTAACAGTGTTCATTCAAATAATAGGAAACCTCTTTCTGCCGAATTTCATACTGATCGGATATAAAATAACATTTTTACAGCGCTTACACTTCAAATCGGGGGTAACGTATATATGGAGGCTATATCTAAATCTGAACCGATTTCTTCCAAATTTAACAGTGTTCATTCATATAATAAGAAACCTCTTTCTGCCGAATTTCATACTGATCGGATATAAAATAACATTTTTACAGTACTTACACTTCAAATCGGGGGTAACGTATATATGGGGGCTATATCTAAATCTGAACCGATATATTCCAAATTTAACAGTGTTCATTCATATAATAAGAAACCTCTTTCTGCCGAATTTCAGACTGATCGGATATAAAATAAAGTTTTTAAAGCGCTTACATGTCAAATCTGGGGTAACATATATATGGGGGCTATATCTAAATCTGAACCGATTTTAACCAAATTCAATAGGGATCGTCCTTGGGCCAAATAAAACATATGTGTAAAGTTTCGTCGAGATCGGACCATAATTGCGACCTGTACTTTGATTACAAGAATACATGCACAGACAGACGGACAGACGGACATAGCTAAATCAACTCAGAAAGTAATTCTAAGTCGATCGGTATAATAAACGATGGGTCTATTTCTTCTCCTTTTGGGTGTTACAAACAAATGCACAAAGTTATAATACCCTGTACCACAGTGTGGTGTAGGGTATAAAAATTATTACGAGAATGGGCAGAAACATCGCATTTATTACGATCAAGAAAAAAACAAAAAAATCCTTTCGAGAATGTGCAGAAACATCATATAAATCTCGTATGCAATTTTAGAGGATTTTCAGAATTGTCTGATCGACATTGTACGGACAAGCGTTTCAATGTCTAAAGGACATTTGAACAATTCGACTAATTGTCTAATGAAACCTACGAGAATTTGTCGACTTCCGACACGTCGGAAATAATTGTTCACTGGGTATTCACACTGTCTTGGCACGAACGACATAACAGAATTTATGCTCGTGGGCAACAGACAGAATAAACTAAGGTTAAAGCCAAAAAAGGAGAATACATTTCAAATCGAATAAAAGATAACATTTTTAGCAGAACGTATTCTGACAAATGTCGTTTCTACAATGGAATTGCAATTTTCGAACAGCATAACAATACTAAAATGTTCAAAAATCTTGCTCTCGTGGACCAGCGGGACACAGTACATTACCAGTGTTAGGAATGATTAAGTCAAAATCATAATAAGAGCTTACATACATTCTCAATTTCCCAGTACAAGCTGGAAAAGGCGTGGTGACTATGTTGTTGTGTGCAGAAATAAGTATTTAGGCCGTTAACTACGTTTTGGGCATTTGTTCACCGGGTGTTTAGACATAACAAAACATTTACCGCTTTGCACACACGAAGACCTAAAAATAACAAATTATGTGTCAGTAGAAGTTATTCGCAGTTTTACAAAATGTTACTTTCTTAACGCCGGACAAAACTTTGTCTACCTCTTAATGATTTGACTTCAAAAACGATAAAACTTTAAGGTAAGGGCATTTGTTACTTAAGCTAAAGAAAATGTACTTAATACAAATTATATATTTTAATATTTTGTTGACTTTAGGCGTCAAATCAATGGATATGTTTTTTATTTACATTGGGCATTATTATTTAGGTAGGTGTGGTTATTATATTGGAATTGTGTGAACGCAAGAGGCAAGTTCAAAAGAGAAATTGCCGCAACTGAAGTTGCCCTGTGTGAATCGGGACTTATAGTATACGTGGTACCATGGATACTAAATTTTCAGTTTTCGTTTTTTTTGTTCTGTCCAGTTTTCAGGAAAAATTGTATTTCTTTAGGAAAAATTTAGGTGTTAACTTTTACAAAAAATACTACACAAAAAATAAATTAAACAAATATTTTCAGAATAAATGTTTGGTGGCCATTTGTACTAACGCCAAACCCTAATTTGAAAAGATTAAAGATTTTGCGAACTTGTTGCTAACAAATAAAGAAAAAGAACTGAAAAATACTCGTATATCAAAAATTTGGATTTAATTTATTTCATTTTTTTTAAATTGTATTATGTAGTCGACAAGTTAGGCAACTGAATTCTACCAATCAAAAGCCAATCAATTTTTGTGAGAAAATTATTTTTTGTTGTCGTTTTTTGACTAACCAATTAATTAATTAATTTTTTTAAAATATCAAAAGATTAGGATGTTTGAAGTAATACACAATTTTGGGTTTTCAATAAACACACTTATTTTACATACTGTTTGTACAAACATAAACCAATTTTTTTAAATTCCGTAGTATCTTTGGGTGGGTGACCGGCCATAACGCTTACAAATAATTTAATATATTTTCTGGGCGATATGACCACCACATACACGGACTTAAGGCCCATTGACTAATCGGCCTTATAGCCCAAATTTTTGTATTTAAACATTTTCAGGCATAAAAGTTTTGGTAGCGTAGCCGGCTTTGGAAATACCTCATAGGAGGAAATACACCGCAGAAGAGAAAATCTTTAATACTGGTCGAAGGCCGTCCACGCAAGAAAACTCAAAAATCTTAGAAGGAAAATTTGAATGTATTTTTGTCGTGTTCCAAAAAACTCGGTGTCGATTTTTATTCACATCGGTTAAAAAATGTGTCTTCTATGGCGCTTAGATTTCACATCGGCGATACATATAAAAGTTGGCAATATCTACATATATTTGAACCTATTTGACCAAAATTTAATATGCTGTCATTGATGTGAAAGAGTTCTTCGTGCCAAATTTCTTGGAGGTAAACATTCGACCAATACTTCGGAAACATGATTGACATGAACAGACGTTTGGCTAGGTAAACCTTTAGTTGAGTCTACCTCCAGTATTTTTAGGTGTTAAGCTAAGTATACACGATTGCCAGATCGGACAACGTTATCAACTCTGTTAAAGTGCTGCAAATGTACGGACAATGACAGATTGTTAGGGCAAAGGTGAATTGACAGTTCAGACGATTGCAAGAAAACCTTACAATTAGATATCGCTCACTTACTTCAAGACTGTCATAACTCAAAATTGAAAATTTTCAAGATGTGTAACTATAAGTCCGTATAAAAAGGTAAGTAACATAAAATATGATTTTTAAAAACGGTGGAAAAGTCATGTATATTGTTGTTATAAAGTAAATTTCGTTGAGATTAATTTATGGATATTTGCAAAATTTCCATTTCTGTAAGCCAACCTCAAAAATTTTAAATTTTGAGTTATAACAGTCTTGAAGTAAGTGAGCGATATATTTACACTTTATGCACGATTGCCAATAAAAATATTTTAAGGGCAGTGTTTCCAATAAAATATTTTTCTGACAATGGCGCCGTTGTCACCTGCCAAAACTTCTCACATCTTACAATCTGCAAATTAGCTCGCAATGACTTTTCTGCTACCGTTGCAAAACAAAAATTGTATGTTCACGGGTTGCATTTTTCTGGCAATATTGTCCGATCTGCAAATCGTGTGTACTTAGATTTACAAACGTCTGTTGCAAAACAAAGTTATAATGTTTATACGCTGCACCACTAAAGTCCAGGGTATAAACATTAGAGTGGATTAAAAAAATCGATTTTAAAATTTTATATGAAAATTTGGATTTATGTATACTGTCTCGAAATAACAAATTTGTATATCGATCAGTTTAATTTTTTTTTGTGTTTTATATGGAGGCTATATTAAAACATGGACTGATATTTTCCATTTTCAATCCCAGATTCTTGCAGGTATATTGTACCGGATTTCAGTCATCTAGCTCAGTAATTGTAGATTGTGGCATGATTACAACAGACTGAATGATTTACATGCCTAAATCCGCCCAAGAATGTACATACTTATTCTATTGGGTTTCTGATCAGTATTTGGCGGTGTTACAAACGCAGTGACTAATTGAGTATGCCCTTCATCCTATGATTGTGGGTATAAAAAATGAGTACTCACAACAAAACTACCACCGTTCTCCGCACTACCTGAGCTAAACACAGCAATGAATGAACATGCATAAATAGACACACGCGACAAGAAAGCAGAATTATTCTCAACTATCAGTGTTGCCAACTCGAGAGATGTAAAATGCTTTAAGGGCCTGTTTTTGTAACTCCTTTTTTGCCACTTCGCACGTTAAATGGCAAGCTAAAGAAATTTTTGGTTTTGCGCACTTTGTTTTGGATGTAAACAAAGAAGCTTTCAATTGTCGCCAACATTTTGGTTCTTATAAAACAACAACGAACGAAATGAAATGTCAAATAAGACGATCATAAAAATTCATTCGTGTCGGTTTTGAAATATAAAGTGAATTGTTGCGTAATTGAATAAAAACTGGATAAATGAACCAAACAACATAAAAATGTATCTTTTGCTGAAGTATTCACCATAATTTTTTAAAAATTTGTTTATTAGTTAGTTTAAAATGTTTCGAAATCCTACAACCACAATGTTGCTTTTTGCATTTTTTCTTAATACCTTAAATTAGATGACCCAAACAATCGTTTAATAAACCTATCGACCTTGAATCTCTTTCTGAATTGGTTTGGTTTTGTCCGTCCGTCTGTTTGTAAATGTATCCTTGTTACCAAGTACAGGTCACAATTATGCTCAGATCACTATAAAATTTAGCAAGAACTTCCTTTTTAACTCAAGGACTTACTGAAGTGGGTGCAGAACGTTTCCGATTTAGGTATATCCCCTATATGAATGTATATATATATGATCAATCAAGCAAACGATTGTATTTGTTTTCGGTTGTTTGATTATTTCTCATTGTCAGAATCAGCTGTTGCTACCTTTACAGCTTTTCGATAGGGTTGCCCCCGTTCTGATATTTTCGTGTGGAAAAAGCTTTAATAAATATCAATAAAAACATAAAGCTAATATTGGTCTTTGACAGGAAGGCGATGAAAAAATAGCTTTTTTATCCGAACGATAAGTGACAATGAATCAAATTAAAAACATGATTGCTTGGGTGAGAATAAGAAGAAAATTACTGCTTGGGTAGCTATCGCACGTCTGCGTTTTGGTACATTTCGCTGAACAGGCTGTAAGTTTATTTTGTGTGGTTGTCAGTTATACATCTGTGGGCGAAGTAAACACACATATTACACACTTTTTTACATAATTTTTGTTGTACATCTTTTAAAATCAATACGCTCTTGCAAAAACAAAGCCAAAATCTTTGCAGACTATCGAGACCCTACTCGCAGCTCTTTTTTTTTTGATAAAATCAAAAGAGGGAAATTTCACGTCTTTGTCTTTAACACCCCTATTCACGACCGAGTGACAAGAACATTTTTGTGATAGTAACAACATTTGTGATAGTAAATACAATTTGCTATTCTGGCTTTCAAATGGAAGCTCTTTTTGTTATAATTTTCAATGATAGCTGTCAGAAACCCAATAGCCCATGATAAGATATAATTTGTGTATAAAAAACAGTTTTTCAGCGTTTTCTTGTTAGTGTTATTATCGGAAAGAGAAGACGAAGTCTGGATGCGGGATATTTTCATCTAAGACAATTTGCCTGACCCTGCGCTATGATCCTTTAAAAAAACATCTGTATTTGTTTATTGCTATTTAAAAATTCCAAAATATGCTATAAAAGCCCAGTTATCGGGAAAATGGCAATGAATTAGATTTAAACATAGTCCCAATACTTACAACGGGTGATCCAAGTAGAGATACTTTTTTCAATGGCCTTTTTTTGACAGATCACGTGTGAGTCGTGTCATGCTGTCATGTTATTTTTTGTTTGGCATTTCATCATGGAAAGACGTACGCCTGAACAACGTTTACGCGTGTCATTCGCCAGTTACCAGTCGAAATGCTCGAACGAATCATCGAAAATTGGACTCAACGGATGGATCATCTGAGACGTAGCCGCGGCCAACATTTGATAGACATAATCTTCAAAAAAAAAAAAAAAATGCCAAAGAATGTTCTTTCAAATGATAATAAACATTCCCCATTCAATTTGAAGTTTCTGTGTTTTTTCTTTAAAAAGGTAGGGAACGAAATGGATCACGCTATATTATAACTGTAATATAACTTTGGTTAGCAGAGAGTATCCTAGTTAGAATCACAAAGATTTGCTGACCGAATAAAAGCAAGCAAGCAACATAGAAAAAAAAAATAATATGCTCACGGTTATTTAAATTGGTCCAATATTGGTGTTGATACAACTAAATAAAAGCTTTGTTTCTTTACCTACTACAAGTTACTAGTTTTACCATTTTTACTCCAAAAAGCGTTCCTTTACTCAAAAAACTAGTAAAAATAGTTTACAAATTTAAGAGAGAACTTTCAAAATGGGTAAAATTTTTTGAAAAAAGCCTAAAAAAACTTTTGTCGAATTTTGTGATGAAAATTGGTATGCGTGGTCCGGAGGGCAAATAAAAAATACAATTTGAGTAGTTTTGCAGAATTTTCATTTTCGCAGAAGTTATGACCTAAAATGTCCGCTCATGCCACATTTTTGTTTTTTAATTTTCTTGAGATCTACTGTACGGATTACGCTGAATTTTTGCATATACATAAAGCGTAGATGCTACATATAACTAGTAATTTATATTTTGCAAAACGATTTCGGATGCTGCAAAAATTTGAAATTTTCACAGAGATTTGCATTTTTTGCAACTTTCTCTAGCTGCGTTTTGAAATATTTTGTATCTTAAATATTGCACATTTTGTTGTTATATATATTCAAGAATAAAAAGTTTGTACTCTTGATACGGACATTTAGATTTCCGTGTTTTTCTAATAACACTTCATACCACATTTTACTTTATCGGCAGCATTATACGTAGTAAACGTCTATTATGATTGAATACATTTGTTAGATTTGATGTAAAAATGCACCCAAATTATAAGGACTAGCTTTAACAAAAACGGCCGTTAAAATTTCTAAAGAATGGACTTTAAATGACCGCTGGCTAAAATTTATCTTACTCAATATATATTAGACTCAATTTCAACTGAATTCGGTACGCTGAAGTCGAATCTCACCTCTATATTGCTAAAAAATTTCGCGTTCGGGAGTTATATAGATCCAGATTATAACTAAGAACATAGTTCATTAAAAAAGAAATAATTGTGGAACTTTAGTTCGGTAGGTTTAGTTTTATTTGGAAATATTATTTTTAGTAACAGTTACTAATATTTGGCTATTGATTCAAAAATATCTTGCAGTTAAGGGTATTTTTGGATAAAAAGCGTGATATTGACGAGTGTTTTTAATTGCTTTCAGATCTTTATAGCGCAATTCCAAACTTCCTTTACATTTAATGTGAACATCCGTCGTCGAATAATCAAAATAAATTTTTACTGCGCCGCTGCAACTGCAAGATATGTTCTGAATTGACCCTTACCTGCAAGATATTTTTTGAATCAATAGCCAAACATTAGTAACTGTTACTAAAAATAATATTTCCAAATAAAACTAAACCTACCAAACTAAAGTTCCACAATTATTTATTTTTTAATGAACTATGTTCTTAGTTGTAATCTGGATCGATAAAAATCCCGAACGCGAAATTTGTTAACAATATAGAGGTGAGATTCGACTTCAGCGTACCGAATTCAGTTGAAATTGAGTCTAATATATATTGAGTAAGATAAATTTTAGCCAGCGGTCATTTAAAGTCCATTCTTTATTCAATCATAATAGACGTTTACTACGTATAATGCTGCCGATACACGGACATTTTAGGTCATAACTTCTGCGAAAATGAAAATTCTGCAAAACTACTCAAATTGTATTTTTTATTTGCCCTCCGGACCACGCATACCAATTTTCATCACAAAATTCGACAAAAGTTTTTTTTAGGCTTTTTTCAAAAAATTTTACCCAAATGTCTTTTACTACTTTTTTACTAGTTTTTACTCGACAAATTTTTCCGAGTAAAAGTAGTAGCATTCAAAATACATTGAAAGTAAAATAACAGAAACTTCAAATAGAAGAAATTTGTCTGTGCTTGCTATTTTTACCAGATTTCCGTTCCCGTACTTTTTTAAAACATTTTTACTCAGAGAGAATTTTGAATTATTTCTCTTTTGCTAGTTTTACTATAGAAACAAGTAAAGGAACAAATCTATAGTTTTTTTCTAACCCAAATCTATATATATATAAATGAAACGTGGTTTGTTCGACTGCTTAAAACTTGAAAACTACTGGACCAAATTAGATACTTCCGTCTGCGAATTTATTCGTAATTGCTCCGCGAGGGTTTAGGAAAAATAAAAGTTGCCAAATTCTTAACAGGTGACGCTGAAGAAATTTTTCTGTGCTTGCTATTTTTACCAGATTTCCGTTCCCGTACTTTTTTTAAAATATGTTCACTCAGAGAGAATTTTGAATTATTTCTCTTTTGCTAGTTTTACTATTAAAAAAGTAAAGGAACAAATCTTTTAAAAGTTATTTAAGAGCTAAGAATCTAAAAATGTAGATGTACATACATATCTCAAAGGTTCAAAAACAACTATTCGTTGTCTGGCCTAAGGTCAAGCTGAAGTGACCAAAGTAATTGTCACTCTTTCAGTACTTAACAAGTCTTTTAAGAACTATGAGTCCACAAACTGATGTGTAAATATACAGATTCCCAACGGAAGTGCTTTTACGCCAAGTAATTTTTGACCACTTGGCCGCTGAGTCTCCTATAAGACCTATAAAGCATATGGATAGGATAGAGTGTTTTATAAACCACGGACATTTGACAGTATCGGATTTGGACCAGTGGTCAGTTTTCGCACAATTTTTTGTTCGTATTATTTTTATGCTCTCAGAAAACTCTTACAGAAACCAACCTAAATATTTGTAAATATGTAGTACTAAACATCAAAAATTTACCTCTTGACCACTGAGACCTACTACTGAAAGTTTGCTCACATATCGTTTTTTTTTTAGTTACTGCACTGACCACATATAGATAATTCAAAATTATTTTTCGCGTTTATTTTTGTCGTGTAGTACTCCGTATGTACAAAATTTTATCTTTTAATCTTATAAGGTGTTTCCGAAAGAACAAAAACAATACTCAATTTATTGATAGCGCTACAACTGACCACAGGGACAACAAAATTGTCAGTGTAGCAGTAACCACCTTTTTCCATTATTTTAGTGTTTTTAAAAATTATTAAAGAGCTAAGAATCTAAAAATGAATCTGAAATGAACACCTAGATACCAAATGAACACCTAGAACCCAAATCTGATATTAGCAGCAATACGTGCTCAATTTGACATTCCGTTAGCTCTCGAATCGACCGAAATTGTTGCAACAATGTTGGAAGGTGGAAGAACGGCACATTTAGCACTGAAGCTTCCGTTAAACCTCAGATTGATGAAAATCCAGTTTGCAACATTTCAAAGCAATCAGCCATGGCAAAAGTGATGAAAAATTTTAAATTGATCGTATGGGATGAATGCACGATGGCGCACAAACGATCATTAGAAGCACTCGATAGAATATTGAAAGATTTGCGAAACAATAATCGTCACTTTGGTGGCGTCATGATATTGCTGGCGGGCGACTTCCGACAAACACATCCCGTGATTCCGAAATCAACAGCGGCAGATGAGTTAAACGCATGTCTGAAGTCATTGTATTTGTGGCGATACGCAAAAACAATTCAATTAAGTATGAATATGAGAGTATTTCTGAAACAGGATAAAACCGCAGACGTTTTTTCTAAAGAACTAATGAGAATTGGAAATGAAAAAATAGCGGTAGATACTTTTAGTGGTTTAATATCAATTGCACCCGCCATTTGTCAATTCACTCAAACAAAAGATGAACTCATCACTAATTTGTATCCAAATATTAAATATATCGTAACTACGATTGGCTAAGGGCACGCGCTATTATAGCAGCAAAAATTCTGATGTGAATGGATTGAATCAAATTCCGGGAGAATTGCGTTCATACAAATCAATCGATCGCATTGAAAATGAAGACGATGTCGTCAATTATTCCGTTGAATTCCTAAACTCTTTGGATTTGCCAGGCATGCCGCCCCATAATTTACGTCTTAAAGTTGGATCTGTAATTATTATGTTACGAAATCTTCATGCTCCGAAACTGTGCTATGGAACCCGACTGATAGTAAAAAACTAATGAACAATGTGATGGTGGCAACGATTTTGAAAGGACCATTACAGGGAGGGAGCGGTCCAGTGGTCAGCGCCACCTGTTAAGAATTTTGCAACTTTTATTTTTCCTAAACCTTCGCGGAGCAATTACGAATAAATTCGCAGAAGGAAGTATCTAATTTGGTCCAGTAGTTTTCAAGTTTTAAGCAGTCGAACAAACCACGGTTCATTTTTATATATATAGATAAACAATAGCTAATTTTCGATCCAAAAAAAGTTATGCAACCCAAAAATATATTATGAGCAAAACAAAGTTTGCCGGGTCAGCTTGTGTAATATAATTTTTGAAATTCTCGTACATAATAAAGTCGACATGGAAAGTCGACTTCGACTTTTTTGTGGCAAAAAATCGATTAGCCGACTTTTAGAACCCTTTAACTCTTCCCTTCCGTTTTTACTCAAACAATAAATTGTGTTTTTCTACGATCATACAAAATGGAGTATAGCTAAAAAAATCTGAATCCCAACACAACTCATCATTTGCCATTAATCGATTCCCGATCCGACGTACCGTTAAGGAGCTAGAGCAAAAATAAACTTTCCGTTCACATTTGAAAATGATGCTAAGTCCATTTTTTTTATAAATAAAAAAAAAACACTTTTCAGTCGAGGATGTCTATTTTGATGCAGTGTACTGACGTCGTTCAAAAATCGAATTTAAATTTTTCCTGTTGTTCGCCCTTTTTTGCTTCTGGTGACGATATAGCCCCTTCAAAAAAATCATTTTTTTTTCATATTTTTGACGACTGTTTCTACGTGAAAGCGATATTTACGTGAAAGCGATATTTGCAGCATATATAACATTTACAAATGTTCTTTACACAAATTTTCCAATTGTAAAATTTGACTATATTTTAGTTTATTCTGATCTAACAGGTAGGTGTAGAGTGCTCCTTCGGAGCTTTTTTACTTTTTTAAATACACACAAGTTGTATTGTTAGCGCTTCGGCAATGCAGAACTATATTTATTGGATCAAGTTCTTCTTTTTGAGCTGCTTCGTTATTTCAATTTTTTCGTTATTTCATTTTTTCTTTCCTTATTTTGTTATTTTTTTAAAGTACTCATAAAGTGTGATAACAATGTCTGGATCTAATTTTTGCCGTTTATGCCGAAGTACCTGTAACGACAGTTTACGCCTCAGTGATGCTGACGGCCGCTCTAACGAGATCTATTCGATTACTATAAAATTTTTCCACCCCACGGTAAATTTAAAATAAAAAAATATTTTTAAACCTTGCCTAGTAGATAGATAATATTTAATATTTGCTTGCGTTTTTTATAATATTTTAGTTTCTAGAGGTGGAACCAACTGCTGCAAATCCTCTCGCTGTATTGTGTTTGGAATGTTGGCATCACATTTCAGGCTTTAACAATTATCAGCAGACTGTCTTACTGCTGCAAGCCAATCTTCTCAAAGCTGTAGGACAAACAAAAGATGTCGGCCACAAGAACCAAGGAAATAATTTGCCAGTCCCAAGGGACACCATAGTAATTGCTGATGATTTTGAAGATGTTGAACCTAATTCTCAGATAGGAAATACCGCTGAAGTTGATCAGACATCTCAGATGCCCTCATCAAGTGGTTTTGGTACTGGACAGTTGATAGTTACTGACAACGCCGTACGGTTTGAAGCTCCCAATGTAGGAAATCTAACGGATTCTCTTTTAATTGCGAATGGTGCTCAAATGGCTTTCCGGGACAACGAGTCAATTTCACGTGACGATGAATACGAAGCGAACGAAGCTCCAGGAGATGTGTTTATCGTTGATGAATTGAATGACGATGACACGTCGTGGCAAATCGAATCAGTTGGTAGTTCGGATAACTCAGATAATAATCAATTGTTGGAACGGCAAAGCGTTGAAGGTGGTTCAGATAACAGCATTACGATGAAGCATAAGAGAAAAAATATTCGAGGAAAGGAAGCATCAAAAGATATGGATGCTGTTATAGCAAAATGGAGACCAACTCTGGAGTGTCACGTATGCTCCAAATCATTCAAAACTTTTACGTTAATTAAACAACATTTTCATAAAGATCACCCTCAAGATGAATTCTACGTTTCGTGTTGTAACCGTAAATTCAAATATCGCTTTCGTACCGAAGAACATGCAATTATGCATTTGGACCCCAAAGCCTTCAAGTGCTCCATTTGCGATAAGTGTTTCACGACGAGAAATGTTTTAAAAAATCACTTGGTTCATGTACATGCTGCTGGTAATGCAGACTACAAACACGTGTGCGACATCTGTGGAAAAAGCTTTAAAATCGAATCGAAACTGCGTGAGCATTATAAATTCCACAAGGGAGCGAGAGTCGTTTTTCCGTGTAAATATTGTGATAGTACATTTGAGGAGCGTCACAGCCGACAGGTGCATATGAATGACGCTCATCCCGGCATCTGTCAGGTAAAGGATTTTATTCGTTCCTGTCCACTATGCCCAACGACATTCTCCTATCGTACCGGTTACTATCAGCACTTAAAGCGTCACCATCCCGCCGAGTTTGCCAAGAGAATGAGAAGAAGAAAGTATGCGCGTAACTATTAATTAAAATCGGTTAGATGAATAAGTAGGTATATGTAGCTTATAATTATATACGTTATATACTCGACGTGTAAATCCTTTGAGAAAGGATGCATTTATTTCCATTGGTAACACTGAATATATGAAACCATAAATTCTGTAGTACGTATTCCTTAGAATTAGTGTTTTTTATTTTAAATAAAGTGGAATAACACAGTAAAAGTTTTAGAAATGTTCTTAAAAAGAAACTAGTATAACATCCAGTTTAATGGTAAGTTTATATTTTGATTTTTATCTCCTCACCTTACAGAGGAAGTTATAACGGGTGATCCAAGTAGAGATACTTTTTTCAATAGCCTTGTTTTGACAGATCACGTGTGAGTCTTGTCATGCTGTCTTGTTATTTTTGTTAAGTATTGTTTGGCATTTCATCATGGAAAGACTTACGCCTGAACAACGTTTACAAATCGTTCAACTTTATTACGAAAATTCACCTTCTGTCAGGAATGTGTTTCGTGCATTTCGCTCAACTTATGGTCAACATAATCGGCTTACTGAGCGTACTATTCGCAACACCATCACCCATCTTGAGACCCGGCATTCATTATTGGATAATATTCGACCGAATAGACCACGTCCAGCACGCAGTGAAAACAACGGTAGCGGCCGTAGTTGAGAGTGTACACGAAAACCGTGGAGAGTCGATTCGGCGCCGTTCGCAGCAACTCGGACTGACGTATGGAACGACTTGGCGCATTTTACGTCGAGATCTTAAATTGAAAGCATACAAAATACAGCTTGTGCAAGAACTGAAGCCGCCCGACCTTCCCTAGCGACATCGCTTCGCTCTATGGGCTCTTGAAAAGTTCCAAGAAGATCCGACGTTTTCGAGCCACTTTGGTGAGCAGATAATTTCACGTTTTGGGCCGGTCGATTGGCCACCAAGATCGTGTGATATCACGCCGTTAGACTTTTTTTCCTGTGGGGATATGTAAAGTCTAAATTTGATGCCGACAAACCCGCTCCGATTCAGGCCTTAAGCAAAACATCACGCGTGTCATTCGCCAGTTACCAGTCGAAATGCTCGAACGAGTCATCGAAAATCGGACTCAACGAATGGACCATCTGAGACTTAGCCGCGGCCAACATTTGATAGACATAATCTTCAAAAAAAAAAAAAAATGCCAAAGAATGTTCTTTAAAATGATAATAAACATTCCCCATTCAATTTGAATTTTCTGTTTTTTTCTTTAAAAAGTAGGGAACCTCGAAATGGATAACGCTACACGGAGAAAAAAATATGTTAAAAATATGTTTGGATGCAATCATATATATGTTTGGGACGGGCACAATCATATATATGTTTGTGGGTAAACATATTATGTTTGCACACAATCATAATATGTTCGGTGCAAAATTCTAGCATATTAAAAAACGATATGATTGTGTCCTAACATATTTTTGGCAAAATAATATATTAGAACATATTTTTTAGAGTTTTAGAGAGTATTACTCTCAGAGAGCGCAATTATATGACTCATAATTTTGTGCAAAGAAGGGTAATATGTATATGGTAACCGTGTGTATGAGGAGGAATGGCACCGACACCAAAGGGTATTATTATTATTTGATGATGCTTACTCGCCCGGTCGAGCTTAAGGTCGGGTTTTCTATTGAATATGTGTGGTAAATGTCGAATTCAAAGAAATTAGTTGTAGTTTTAACACGTACAACAAATTCAAAATGAAAGAAAGAATATGATATCAAAGATGTATAGAGGTTATTCATTAAAAAACACAATTGTTTTGGTGCAAAATTATTTTTTTTTAAAAGGAATGTATGTTACTTCAAGACATTTTATTTACAAAACGTTCTATAATACTGACGCCGTTTTATTGCCCCACATAAATTATTTCGCCAACATACATATGTATGTACGTATGTATTATGTTCGCTTATCATGTTCTTTGAACAAACACACTCCCGCACTAACAAATTGTTTTCATCTGAAATGACCCCGGGTACAGTAGTGAAGAGTACACTGTACTATTAAAGTTTTGCCTTGCTCTGCACATTACACAAATTCTTTTAAAGAGACACAACTCAAAATTTAGTAATTTTCAGAAAACTATTCTGCAGCTAATGAACTACTTTTCAGAAGCAAAGTGTGTATTACTGTTTGTTGTTATTGTATTTCTGTATATGACGTAGTGAGTGACGATTTACATTAGGTTACTTGTTGCTGTGAACCGTTATAGTTTCATGATGGAGCGAAAAGAGTAGAAGAGATCTTGTGTCTCTTTAGCCAAACAGGGTTGTCAGGATTTTTAGTAAATTTGGTTTTATGGTGGTTTTATTACAATCATATATATGATTAAATACAACCATATATATGATTACATATAATCATATACATGATTACATACAGTCATATATATGTTTGGACATAAGCATATATATGATTACATACAATCATATATATGTTTGTATACAATCATATAAATGTTTGGGAACATTACTGCTACTGCTCCAAACATATATATGTTGCCTGCAAAATATGTTTGGGACAATATGTTACAGAGGCCGTTTTTTACCTCCGTGTATATATCATTTGACCCCAAGTATGTTTGGTTGAAATTTGGGTCACTTTAAGACATTTGAGCAATCTCCGTCCGTCCGCCTGTGGATCTCTCAGCTGACTGGTGCGCACGATAACTCTCGAAAGGAGTAACCGATTGACTTAAAATTTTATTTTTCTCCATCTCATGCTAAGTTCGATGATGGGCCATATTCGTCCATACCTTCTAGTACCACCCCGATTGCAATATAAGCAAAAACCTAATATAAAAACGAAAAAATATAAAACAAAATTTTTTTGAATTTCCCTAACATTTACAAAATATGGCTTATAACTTTTACATCTATCCATAGATTTTTTTCAAATAGACAGTGTCTTCTTCGTTAGCATGCTGGCTTTTGTGATAAAATACTAAAAATAATGTTTTCGATTTTTTTCTATTTTTTTTATGGTTTTGTGTACCAGGAAAAAGTGTTTTTTTTTTTAAATATTTTTCTCATATTTTTGACGACTGTTACTAAACCAAAGATTCTACGTGAAAGTGATATTTGCAGTATATGTAGCCCTAATAATTCGCTTTAACGTATAACACAGCTCAATCAGGATTATTCTTAAAAAATTATGGTCCAAATACTAAATGTAATTTCCATAAAAGCTGGAATTTAAAAAAAATTTACCACAAACAATTTTTTTAAATATTTTTTTCGTGTTTGTTACACCAAATTACACCAGAAACTGTTATCCACATCCCTTGGACAACATTTTTGTTGCATAGTGTAATCGATAGGTTTATTTCTTCTCCTTTTGGGTGTTACAAACAAATGCACACTGTTGTGTAGGGTATAAATATAAGGGCATACCAGTGTAAGTACCACGGTTGCTTACACTCAACACTGGTTTTAGTCAGGCAAGATAACAGACAAAAGGAAAAGCGAAAATATATTTTATATTTTTGCCCAAAAGTACCTACTCACACGAATCTCTTGACAAAGAACCCATATGTGTCGGTTTGTTTATTGGCACATAGTTTGTATCTCTTTGCATTGTCGTTCTCTTATCATTCATTGATACAGAGCTACACACACACACATAGCTCAAATGGGGACACGTATTTGCCTCTCACTCTCTCTTCTAATTCCACGCCCGCTGCTCGCTGCGTTTATTATTCATTTGAGGTTCGACGGTTTGGTTTTCTGGCGCTTTTCTGTTATTTCGTTTGGTTGTGCGAAGATCGAAGCAACTCCGGTTTTCGTTCTGTGTATAATTTTTATTATTCTTTAGTCGCCGTGTGCACCGCTTAGTTCGGTTTACGTTTAATCCAGGTGGATGTGTGAAACATTGGGTTTCCATTACATATTCTCGAAAGAAAGAATAATTTACAAAAATCTAAAATGTAAGTACACAGAATTGTGTTTATTTTTCAACAATTTCTATTTAGTAGATTGTGTATATTCGTACGCACATATACATACATACGTATCTGTGTATAATTATTTCATCGTTTTATACACACACTCTCTCTCTCTCTCTCTCTCTGCTTCGTCTATGTATGTTTTGTATTTCGTCTACACTATTCTTGTTTCGTGCACACGAATGAACAGTAAACCACTGAATAATACGTTGTGTAGAGAAAAATGGTGCAAGCAAAGGCTTACTCCAAATTTCATTACAGTGCGATTTTTCAGGCATATGTACATTAGATAGGGTCGATGCCCAACCAAGAAAAAAAGTTGCGTTTGTCACCCCCTAGATTTGAAGAGTATTCAAAGACAATTTCAGAATTTTTTTTTTATTTTTTTTTTTTGGTGCACCCTACATACCTCCCTTTTAGTTTTCTTTATCCTGTGTTGCTAATTGCAGTCCGATCGTAACGGGATGCATAACGTTGTTCACGTTTTGAAAAGGCCTATATTTCGTCCACTGGCCATTTTTGATTCCGAGGTCAAATTCGATAATTGACCTCTTTATCTGGTGTTCTACCCCCCTTATTTTGAAACGATAATAAAGGCATTTAAAAATAATTAGGGCCTTATTCATAAAAAGTTAAAGAAGGTTTGAGGAACGTTTTAGCAGTGTTAAAACGTTCTTCAAACCTTCATTAAATGTTTATGAATAAGGGCCTTAAACTTTTGTCTATAAAATACTCAGTATCATTTATAAACAAAAAAGTTACATAGGGTTCAAAATTGTAAAATATATGCTGGAGTCAAATTCGACTAGTTTCTTTTGGTCTCGTTTCTGTTTCACTCTCTCTCACAGACACATGAATAACCCAATGCCACAAACACACTACCACTATGGCGGTTCTTTACGGCATCAACAAATTAAATTTGCGGGATTCTCCAACTAATTTTGAAGCTTTTTAAAGGAGGAATAAAATCACTTTGTTTTCCCATTCAGCCTACACTCCACTATTATTATTATTATCCTATCTTTACGTATGATACCTCGTGGATCATCTCTTGAAGTGCTAAATTTCTTCCATACGTCACTTTGGATTTTTACCAGATTTTCAACTTTCATTATAAAGGGTGGGCCATTTAAAATTTGAATTACCGATTACTTTGACTTGTGATTTGAGCCCTTTGGATTATTTTCTGTGAAACCAATTAAGGATAAATGCTATGCAAACAGGGTTACCATAACCTTTTTTCGGAAAGGAGGACTTTTGTGTCAGAAAACATTTACAAATAGAGTTTGAAACTTTCGGAGGACATTTATAGAATATAATTTCCTATGATAATGCTTTGTATAACAATTTGTATTTTGTAGCGCTTAGATGCCAAATCGGAGGATTATATCGAAATCTGAACAAATTTTCTTCAAATTTGGCAAGGTTTGTTCTTGGGTGCTACATTTAAATCTGAGCAGATTTACATCAAATTCGACAATTTGGGTCCTTGGATCAAGAAACTGCATCCTGCTTAATTTCAAAGTGATTGGATATGAAAAAGCTTCTGTGGCGCTAAAAGGCCATATCGGAAAGAAAATGTATATAGGGCCTATATCTAAATCTGAATCGACTTTGACCAATTACTTCCCAGGTATGAAATAGCCCTTATTGTTAAATTTTAGCAAGATCGGAATGAAAGTGCGACCTGTACTTAAGGAACAATTTTAAATAGACAGACAGACAATCGGTGTTCTTTAACGTGGGTCTAGCTCCATTATTTTTAGGTGTTAGTTATAATAAATAAGTGAAGCGGCGTTAAGATCTGACATACCCTACACCACAGATTGCATGTCAACTGTTTTTTGATTCTTTGAAATTTGTTGCGTTAAAAAGTAAAATCTTGAGGTACCTTTGTGTGGGGGCTATATCAAAACATGGACCTATGATGACCATCGTTCTTCTGAAGGGTTCTGGATATACATACTACCAAACTACCAATTTCAGTTCGTCCAGTTGAAATTTGCAGTCTCTATGGCGTTAATAAGCCAAGTCGGACAGAAGATGCTAGACATTGATCGATATTGTCCATTTTTAATCCTAAGTTACCTGCAGCTATAAGAAGTATCTGTACCAAATTTCAGTCATCGAGCTCAATTATTGTAGTACTAACTTTGTACTAGAAGTACTTGCAAGTATAATTCATGTGGAGGTTTACTGATTGTGAAAAATTTTAATTTGTAACAAAAGGAGGACAAATCCATCATTTTTGAAAAAGGAGGGAGGACGGGAGGACACTGGTTTAAAAGGAGGACGTATGGTAACCCTGTATGCAAAGCATCCAGAGATAATTAAAGAGTTGAAACATGAAATCTAATAGTCATTTCGTTTGTGCAAAAAAATGTAAATTGTTTCTACATTTTACTCTGAAACTGCATTTTTAGGTTCGTTTGTAAAAATGGTGCAGCCGTATGAAAGGGTTTTGATTTCGTTTGCAAAATTATTACACTCCGCAAATGCGAAAATATCGCATTTTCCACACTATGCCCAGTCTCCGGTGTGGAGTGTTGCACCGTCAAAAAGCAAACTTCAGAACCAAACCTAATGGAAAGCGTACATTCTTAATGCACTTTCAAATGGTTGCGCTATAATGTAGGTATTGGTTGTACTCACCGCACGATTTTTGTTCGATTGTTCGCATGCAAAATGCGAAATTAGCAGTGGGTACAGGGGAATTTTTTAAAATGTAGCAACATGATGTGTTGATATTATTTTTCAGAAACGAAATCACCATAAGTTGCCATTGAAGAGTTTCGACTCGAAACAATAGAATATGTGCTGACAAATTGGGTTGAGCGGAAAGGGTACTGTCGAGCCAGTCTTGGTAGTCATATACATGATATTGTGTTGCATTATTAAATGACAAAGTTCGACATTTCCAATAAAACCAGAAATTTGCAGAACTATCAGTAAATTTTTTTATAGCCGATTCAAATTTTAAATGGCCCACCCTTTACGGTTTGCATTTGTATTCACAAGCAAATAAGTTATAGAGAATTACACAGTGCGACAGTCCAAAAACCGCGATACTATTTTTCTTGTAGGTTTTGGCGAGTAGAACAACGTTTGTTCTACGAAATTTGCCGGACACCCCCAAAATCCGGATTTACGGGTAAAAAACCGATTTTATTGCCTTTTTTCACATGAACGCCTATAACTTTGTTAGATATTAACCGATTTTCAATTTGGAAAGAAGAGAATTAGACCTTTCCAACGATGTATATCTTCATTCATTTGAAGCTGTAGGAATATAGGTTTATTTGTTCTACAAAAACATTTTTTCACTTTTGTCCGTCATTTTCCAAGGAAAAAAATGCAACCAGTCTCTTAAAAATCCGTTTGCAATTGACGGAGTTATTAAAGTTTCATTAAAACTAAATCGGTATATAAACACTAGTTTTGGCCATTCAACTCAATAATGCTTGCTTGAGCGTTTCATTTTTCACTCGTCATCATCGTCGAAACTAGTACATTTACTTTTAATGAAACTTTAATAACTTCGTCAATTGCAAACGGATTTTCAAGAGACTTGTTGAATTTTTTTCCTTATAAAATATACTATATATGTGAATTAATTAATAGTACGGTTATTTCACAATATAATTGGTAAAAACATGTGATTGTAGGTCAAATAAAACTATACTCCTACAGCTTCAAATAAACCGAATATAGATCGTTCGAAAGGTATAATTTTCTTCTTTCCAAATTCTTTAAGAGATCGGTTAATATTTAACACAGTTATAGGCGTTCAAGTGAAAAAAAGGCAAGAAAATCGGTTTTTTACCCGTAAATCCGGATTTTGGGGGTGTCCGGGGAATTCCAAAAAAAGATTCGTGTTTTACTCGACGAGACCTACAGGAAAAATAGTATCGCGTCATTTGCTTCTTAACTTGAGTTTATTTTGATGCACTGTGTTATTAATAAAATGTTATAGACATGGTTAATTTGTTTGAACACCATATTTAACTTACATACATATGCCTTTCCATGTGTCTCAAAATAACTATCATTTACCGGCGTTGAAAGTCAAATAACTGAAGTCACTAGTACATATGAGGCGCTCAGCGCCAAAACGGCATAAGCCCAAAAAATGGTTCTGAGAAAAACGAAGTTAAAAGAAAATAAGTTTTTAAAATATTTTTATTTTTTTTTATTAATCGTAAATAAATATTAGTTGTAATATTCGTTTTAGGTTAATCATTAGGTCTTACTTAACTTAGACTGTTTAAAACAGTTAATAGAAAAATTAAAGTGGCTTAGGCCATTTTGGAATCTATTTAAAAAAATATATTGACAGGAACTGCGGGTTAGGCCATTTTAGCTCCAGTTATTAAAACATACTAAATTTCTTCAGATAAATAATAAAAATAATTTTTAGCGTTTTAAATAATACAAATATATAATAATAATTATTCGTCTTCTTCCTGAATATCTTCTTCTTCGGCTCTCGAATTTGTTTTTAGATTATTATGCTTTATAGGAGGTATGAACTCTTCGAGTTCCTGTAAATCCTTAAACTTTGCAGCTTCAATGAATCTTCCTCCAGGATAAAGCGGTTGCAGTTCAAAATTTACGAACTTGCTGGAGTTCCTCTTTGAAATATTAACTTCTTGAAATAAAACATCTATGTTATTTGAATATTTGTATTGAATTATAAATGGCTTCACATTTTGGAATCGAAGCCACTGAATCTTAAGCCCTTCAACTTTTGAAGTCTTGTCTTCGTAGATTTTTCTGTTTGTCACTAGATTCTCGATTAAGGATATGCCGTCATCTTTACCAAGTGAAATGGTTCCCTTTTCTTGCCGTGATGATTACACAGTCCCAATCATCAGGCGTAAAAATGTCCTTATAATATTTTTTTCCTTTTCAATGAGACCAAAATCTTGAGGGAATGAGTGGCCAGATACTAAAATTTGGTCTATCTGTTCCACTGGGAAGGTCAAATTATTGACCATGTATATGCAAATAGTGCTCATTCTTATGTTCCGGTTTTGGCCACCACATTGATCGCTATACATTATTAAGTTCTTATATTTGACATTGACATCACGTAATACATAATGCAAGACCCTATTTCCTGTGGGACACGTGAAGCTATTCCCTCATTCCAGGTATACATGAATGACTTGTTCGTGATAAGGTCATGAATACCAAGACAATAGGTCCATAACTGTCTTTTGTAGTAAGCTACCCCTGTGGAAATGACTGGTGTCGGCAGAGTTTTAATAAGATCGAATGCTATAACTTTTATTATTTTTCATCGAGTCAGCATCATACATGTTTATATTTTTCTTTTTATTTCGTGATATTTTTGGTTTAATAAAGAACAAAAACAAAGCAAATGAGGAAATAGTTTCAAACAATAAGAATAATACAATTATAAATTACATTTTGACATTTAATGGGTAGAAGCAAAAATCAAAACAAACTATGAAACCATGGTTGATTAAAATGCATTTTGGAACAAAATCGCAACAGCTGATGGCGTAAGTCAACTTTATTACTTAAACTATGGTTTTTAGCGACAAAAAAAAAAGTTTGGTTTTAAAAATCAACAGACATTTCTCGGCCTACTCGATCGTTTCGCTTCAGGAAAATTCAAAAATTTGAACACCCATGGCTAACTTGATTTATTTTTCGAATATACTATTGACTAAAACGTAACATGCGTTTTTGGCCTAACCCAAACATATTTTTTATTTCTAGGATTCGATTTGGCCTAAGCGGCTTAGGCCATTATGGCATTCACATTTTTTTGAACTTTGCATACAGGAAAAATAGTTTTCAGCAGGTAGTACACACTAGTGTTATACTATGCAATAGGGATTTTTTTTATTTATTTCAAAAGGTTCCGGTTAGATCAGCATGATCAGTTTGATTTTTTTGAAAATGAGGGTTAGACCGTTTTGGCGCTGAGCGCCTCATATTAAACTAGGATTCCAAACTGAAGTATGGAAGAAGTGTTGTCATTGTCAAGATATGATCATCGACGTATAATACTTAAAGATCATACTAGATTAAATCAGGAATTAGTGGAAAAAATACTATTTGGTGTAGTGTAGAGTGAATGGGAAAACAAAGTGATTTTATTCGTAAATTCTTCCTTAAAAAGCTTCAAAATTAGTTGGAGAATCCCGCATATTTAATTTGTTGATGCTGTAAAGAACAGCCATAGTGGTTGTGTGTTTGTGGCATTGGGTTATTCATGTGTCTGTGAGAGAGAGTGAGACAGAAACGAGACCAAAAAAAACTAATCGAATTTCACTCCATCATATATTTTACCATTTTGAACCCTATGTAACTTTTTTGTTTATAAATAAAACTGTGTACTTTAAAGACAAAAGTTTAATTATTTTTAAATGCCTTTATTATCGTTTCAAATAAGGGAGTAGAACACGAGTAGAACACCAAATAAGGGGAGTAGAACACGAGATAACAGAGGTCAATTATAGAATTTGACCTCGGGGTCACAAATGATCAGTGGAAGAAATATAGCCATGTCCAAAACGTGAACAACGATATGCATCCCATTACGATCGGACTTCAAATAGCAACACGGTATAAAGATAAGTAGAGGGCGGGTGCACAAAAAAAAAATGAATTTTATTTTTTTAAATTGCCTTTGAATAATCTTCAAATCTAGCGGGTGACAAACGCAACTTTTTTTATGACCCTATCTAATGTACATACACATACCAACATCCACACATGACTATGTGTGGCTGCTCACACTGTTGTCTACGCTTAAGCAAAAATAAAATAAAAAGACTTGGCACAAACGACATAACAGAATTTTTGCTCGTGGCAACACACAGAAAAAACTAAGGTTAAAGCTAAAAACCGAGAAAAATGTCAAATTACTACATACATATGTATATAAAAAATGTCGTTTTTGCAAAGCAATTGTAATTTTCGAACTTAATAACAATAGGGTAAAATTTTTTGAAAAAAGCCTAAAAAAAACTTTTGTCGAATTTTGTGATGAAAATTGGTATGCGTGGTCCGGAGGGCAAATAAAAAATACAATTTGAGTAGTTTTGCAGAATTTTCATTTTCGCGGAAGTTATGACCTAAAATGTCCGCTCATGCCACATTTTTGTTTTTTAATTTTCTTGAGATCTACTGTACGGATTACGTTGAATTTTTGCATGTACATAAAGCGTAGATGCTACATATAACTAGTAATTTATATTTTGCAAAACGATTTCGGATGCTGCAAAAATTTTAAATTTTCACAGAGATTTCCATTTTTTGCAACTTTCTCGAGCTGCGTTTTGAAATATTTTGTATCTTAAATATTGCACATTTTGTTGTTATATATATTCAAGAATAAAAAGTGTGTACTCTTGATACGGACATTCAGATTTCCGTGTTTTTCTAATATCACCTCATACCACATTTTACTTTATCGGCAGCATTATACGTAGTAAACGTCTATTATGATTGAATACATTTGTTAGATTTGATGTAAAAATGCACCCAAATTATAAGGACCACCTTTAAAAAAAACGGCCTTTAACATTTCTAAAGAATGGACTTTAAATGACCGCTGGCTAAAATTCATCTTACGCAATATATATTAGACTCAATTTCAACTGAATTCGGTACGCTGAAGTCGAATCTCACCTCTATATTGCTAAAAAAAATTCGCGTTCGGGAGTTATATAGATCCAGATTATAACTAAGAACATAGTTCATTAAAAAAGAAATAATTGTGGAACTTTAGTTCGGTAGGTTTAGTTTTATTTGGAATATTATTTTTAGTAACAGTTACTAATGTTTGGCTATTGATTCAAAAAATATCTTGCAGTTAAGGGTCAATTCAGAACATATCTTGCAGTTGCAGCGGCGCAGTAAAAATTTATTTTGATTATTCGACGATGGATTTTCACATTAAATGTAAAGGAAGTTTGGAATTGCGCTACAAAGATGTGAAAACAATTAAAAACACTCGTTAATATCACGCTTTTTATCCAGCCTCCAAAAATACCCTTAACTGCAAGATATTTTTTGAATCAATAGCCAAACATTAGTAACTGTTACTAAAAATAATATTCCAAATAAAACTAAACCTACCGAACTAAAGTTCCACAATTATTTCTTTTTTAATGAACTATGTTCTTAGTTATAATCTGGATCTATATAACTCCCGAACGCGAATTTTTTTTAGCAATATAGAGGTGAGATTCGACTTCAGCGTACCGAATTCAGTTGAAATTGAGTCTAATATATATTGCGTAAGATGAATTTTAGCCAGCGGTCATTTAAAGTCCATTCTTTAGAAATGTTAAAGGCCGTTTTTTTTAAAGGTGGTCCTTATAATTTGGGTGCATTTTTACATCAAATCTAACAAATGTATTCAATCATAATAGACGTTTACTACGTATAATGCTGCCGATAAAGTAAAATGTGGTATGAGGGGATATTAGAAAAACACGGAAATCTGAATGTCCGTATCAAGAGTACAAACTTTTTATTCTTGAATATATATAACAACAAAATGTGCAATATTTAAGATACAAAATATTTCAAAACGCAGCTAGAGAAAGTTGCAAAAAATGCAAATCTCTGTGAAAATTTAAAATTTTTGCAGCATCCGAAATCGTTTTGCAAAATATAAATTACTAGTTATATGTAGCATCTACGCTTTATGTACATGCAAAAATTCAACGTAATCCGTACAGTAGATCTCAAGAAAATTAAAAAACAAAAATGTGGCATGAGCGGACATTTTAGGTCATAACTTCCGCGAAAATGAAAATTCTGCAAAACTACTCAAATTGTATTTTTTATTTGCCCTCCGGACCACGCATACCAATTTTCATCACAAAATTCGACAAAAGTTTTTTTTAGGCTTTTTTCAAAAAATTTTACCAATACTAAAATGTTCAAAAATCTTGCTATCGTACACCAGCGGGACACAGCAAAGACAATATAATTTAAGAAGACATTCCTTCCTGTAGCGAGTAATTGTCAGTTACGAACGAATAGGAATTAGATTCCAACGAGTGAGGCTTTTCGCGGATATTCAGACCGTTTTTCCCGATTTTTTTGTAATGGTCACAATTAAAAAATTAATGTTAATCGATAAGTGCAAAAATAGTTCAATCAATGTTCGCGGAATACTGTTTTTTCGCGTGTACTGTGTCCCAAAAACAAATAGAATATAAGAAGACATTCCTTCAGGCCGAAACGTCAAAATCTATCAGTTACGAACGAATAGGAATGAATTGTAACACGCGAAAAAACAGTATTCCGCGAACATAGCTTGAACTTTTTTTGCACTTATTGATTAATATTAATTTTTTAATTGTGAGTGTTACAAAAAATTCAGGAAAATTGGTCTGGAAATCCGCGAAAAATCTCACTCGTTGAAATCAATTTCCGATTCGTTCGTAACTGACAATTACTCGCTATAGGAAGGAATGTCTTCTTAAATTATATTGTTTTTGCACAGTACATTACTCGAGTGACGAATGATTAAGTCCAAATCATAATAAGAGCATACACCATCTCACAAAAGTCAACAAACGATTGCAAAATCCACAAAAAAGTTATTAAAATAAAAAGTTTTTATGAAACAAGATATTTTATTTTCATTGGAAAATAATAAAAAATAAAAAATAGTCGCGATTCTATCCCATTTGCTACTTTAAAATTGCAGAAAACGAAAAATTGCCAAATCTACAATTTTACATAAGTCTACATATGACACAATATTTTCTCGAAATATTCAACATTAATAACATGTGGGGCAACCAGTTGCTTTAATGACTTCGGCAATTGTAGATGGCGTGAATATGTCCAGTTTTTTCTATATTTCAGGCCAATATTAGGCGAAATTTTAGTCAATTCTTCGAGCAAGACGATTTTAAGAACACTAACACAGGTACACCTTTATTTGAGCCTAACTCCAGTATTTTTAGGCGTTACAAACATTTGTCGCAAACAAACTTATAATTTTTATACGCTGCACCACTAAAGTCCAGGGTATAAACATGGATTCAAAAAAATTACGATGTTCAAAGTTTATAAGAAAATTTTAATTGCTTTAGGTATACGAGTATTCCCAAAATATTTCGTTTTTGCGATTTTTCAATTACGAGCGGTTTTCGATCAAAATAACCTCTAAAACTATCACTAGTAAACAATGCGTTAAGTTCGTCCAAGGCGAATCATAAATACCCTCCACCATGGAGCGCATTCCACAGTATAATAACTCAAATAAGAAATTAAATGGGGGCTCTATTAAAACATGGATCTATGATGGCCGTTGTTCGTGTGAATGGTTCCGCGTAAAAATAAACTTAAAACCAGTAAGGAAAGGCTAAAGTCGGGCGGTGCCGACTATATAATACCCTACACCACTCTCGTAATATTGAATAACTCTGATATATAAATTTTGTAATTCATGTATAAATTGTTTACATAAATTTACTTTTGGGACATTTTATACTTAAATAATACCCTATACCACAGTGTGGTGTAGGGTATAAACAACGATTGGATCTAAAGAGCCAACTCGGATGAAACATATATATGGGAGCTATAGCTAAATCTTAACCGATTTTCTTCAAATTCGGCAATGTTGGTTCATGGATCAAGAAACTCTACCATTCTATATTTCAAAACGATTGGATGTAAAATACAGCTTTTATAGGACTAAATGGACAAATCGGACGAAACATATATATGGGATCTATAGCTAAATCTTAACCGATTTTCTTCAAATTCGGCAATGTTGGTTCATGGATCAAGAAACTCTACCATTCTAAATTTCAAAACAATTGGATGTAAAATATAGCTTCTATAGAACTAAAGGGCCAAATCGGACGAAACATATATATGGGAGCTATAGCTAAATCTTAACCGATTTTCTTCAAATTCGGTAGTGTTGGTTCATGGATCAAGAAACTCTACCATTCTAAATTTCAAAACGATTGGATGTAAAATACAGCTTTTATAGGACTAAAGGGCCAATCGGACGAAACATATATATGGGAGCTATAGCTAAATCTTAACCGATTTTCTTCACATTCGGCAATGTTGGATCATGGATCAAGAAACTCTACCATTCTAAATTTCAAAACGATTGGATGTAAAATACAGCTTTTATAGGACTAAATGGCCAAATCGGACGAAACATATATATGGGAGCTATAACTAAATCTGAACCGATTTCAACCAAATTCAATAGCGATCTTAACAGCCGCGAAATACTGTAAACTGCAAAATTTCAGATCGATCGGAGTGAAATTGCGACCTGTATTCGACGAACAACTTTACATGGACAGACGGACAGACATCGTTAAATCGACTCAGCTAGTGATTCTGAGTCGATCGGTATACTTTAAGGTGGGTCTAGCTATAGTATTTTCAGGTGTTACAAACATCTGCCGTGAAACAAACTTATAATACCCTGTACCACAGTGTGGTGTAGAGTATAAAGACAAATGTTTATGTGAATCAGTTTAAATTTTTGGCGTTAATAAGTCAAATCGGGGATGTGTTCTATACGGAGGTTATATTAAAACATGGACTGATATTGTCCATTTTCAATCCCAAGATTCTTGCTGCTATAAGAAGTATTTGCACGGAATTTCAGTCATCTAGCTCAGTAATTGTAGATCGTGGCATGATTACAGCAGACTGAATGATGTACATGTCTAAATCCGTCCTAGAATTTGACGACGATTACGAATTTATATCCTTATCGTATTGGGCCTCTGCTCAGTATTTGGAGGTGTTACTAACGCAGTGACAAAATGAGTATACCCTCCATCCTATGATGGTGGGTATACAAAACGAGTACTCACAACAAAACTACCACCATTCTCCGCACTGCATGAGCAGGGTTACCGTTGAAAAATTGAAAAAGGTTGCACAAAAAGTCGTTTTTGAAAAATAAAGTCGCACAAAAAAGTCGTTATTGTATAAAAACGGTCTCACTTTTTATAAACATTTTACTTAAAAAAAACCTTAATGAAAATAATAAGAAATAGTTTGTATGTGAAAAACAAGTAAATTTGTTGTAATTACATGAGTTAACAGAATGATTTTTGATAGCATAATATTTGTATACTGTACCTACAGAATTTGCTTTAATTAAACCCAGCACATTGCTTAAAATATGTGTTGGCATATTAATTACTCTTGATATTTATTGGATTTCATAAATATTGATTATTTATCGAAAATTTTTTTCTTTTTGAGTGGTGTACCACAAAGACATATCGTCGGCTTAATGCTATTTTGTTCCATACGCCATTTTGTATGAACGGAGAAAAACGCAATTTATTGTTTGAGTAAAAACGGGACTGAAGAGTTACACACTTTTTATTTCATAGGGTTCCCAACAGTGTTTGTATGATTCTCGTGCATTTCTGTGCCATTACATTCAAAAATAAGCAAGCTATAACAATTTTTGTACTTGGCATTTTGGTCCATATCCACTTTTATTTTACTATTTTTTCGTATTTGTATTACATGGACCACAAAAAGGGTCGGTATGGATGGACACTAATTTACATATTGTGATCGAAAGAACGTAAAATACTGAGTGAAAAATATAGGACGATAGAAAAATTGAGACATAGAACAAAAATATCGAAATTATTTCCCGTTATTCAGAGCAAAACAAATTTACCCTACCAATATCTCGAAAACTAGGCGAGATAGGAAAAATATGATTGCAGATTCTGAAAGAGCATGCTTGGAACCCATATTATCAACTCCTAACTCAAAAAACACAAAAATGGCGTATGGACCAAAATAGCATTAAGCCGACGATATAGAATATAAGAAGTCAGGCCGAAACGTCGAAATCTATCAGTTACGAACGAATAGGAATAAATTGCACTTATCAATTAATATAAATTTTTTAATTGTGACAATTACAAAAAATTCGGGAAAAAGTGTCTGAAAATCCGCGAAAAACCTCACTCGTTGGAATCAAATTACTATTCGTTCGTAACTGACAATTACGCGCTACAGGAAGGAATGTCTTCTTAAATTATATTACGCATGTTTTCGTTACCAGCTAGCGATTTTAGTTTAGCAATTTGCAACGAAAACAACTGACTTCCACTAACTGGCGCAAAAGCAGTAAAGGTAAGTACAGACGATTTGCAGATCGGACAACATTGCCAGAAAAATGGCGGAAAAATGCAACCCTGTGAATTTACAACCGTGTGAACATAAAATTTTTGTTTTGCAACGTTAGCAGAAAAGTCATTGCGAGATAATTTGCTGATTGTTATATGTGCGAAGTTTATGCATGTGACAACGGCGCCATTGCCAGAAAATCATTTTATTTGCAACACTGTCTATAATGTATTTTTATTGGCAATCCTGCATATAAATATTTACAAAATATACTGTAAACATATGAAATTGTAATGTTTTCTTGCAATCGTCTGAACTGTCAATTCACCTTTGCCTAACAATCTGACATTGCCCGTATATTTGCAGCACTTTAACAGGGTTGATAACGTTTGCCGATCTGGCAATCGTCTATACTCAGCTTAAGTGGCAGATTTCCACTATCTAGTAGCAATGGTGTCATGAGATGCGAAGAAAAACAGTGCGCAACAGACTAAAAATTCGTGAAATTTATTTATAAAACATAAATTTACTATTCTATGTTCAATTGTTTACACTCTTTTTGCAAATATTAAAATAATTTTCCATTTTTGTTCTTCTTCTTCCCGTTAATTCACAATAATTGACAACAATCTCTCCAAAAATGAGATGCCGTACTGGGAAATATTGGATGCCCAATCTGGCAACACCATACTCGATTAAGACAGGAACACAAGCACCAAACTTCATCGGGAACTAATAATGCTTAAAAGTGCTTAGCTCCCCATACAAATTAAGCACCTATGGTGTAACGAAAACACGCCTACTGTCTTTGGTGTACCATATTTGAAATTTGTATCCCTTGTGATTTTTTAAATTGAATTTCTTTATCTCTGTTACAATTACAAATCAAAGGCGATCATTATATTTTTGTATTGCTAAATTCCTTTTAAATGATAGCACAATTTTAAGTACATTTTGTCTAAAATGTATATTAACAATGCAAATTTTGTCTAAAATGTATATTAACAATAGTTTCAAACCCCCAAAATAATTCACCTATGCATGGAAACAGATCGTGTCTTTATTAATTATTTCTTGGAATTAGGAGCACAACATGTATACAAAATGACTGACTGACAAATGCTACAATTTAGGGAATTTAATATTTTTTTTAAAATACATTTTTCGATTTAACAATTTTTTTGTTTATAGGACAGGCCTGACAGTATATATATAATTCGTTATACCGAGCATTGTTTGTACACCATCATTTATCAAAAATCTTGAACTCATAATAACTAAACTCAAAACTGTTTGTTGTGTCTACGGTTTTCTAGAAAATTATTATTAAAAAAAAGTTGCAAAAAAGTCTCTGGATGGAAAAGTCGCACAAAAGGTCAAAAGCCGCCAAAAAAGTTGCAAATTGCAACTTTAGTCGCCCAACGGTAACACTGTGCATGAGCTAAACACAGCAATGGACGAACATACATATATAGACACACGCGACGAGAAAGCAGAGTTCTTCTCAGTTATCAGTGTTGCCAACTCGGGAGATGTAAAATACGAATTACATATTCCAAGAAACCTATAAAATAAATTTAAAAATGTGTTTTTAAATATAAAATTGAAGTATGTACCTATATTGTCATTAAAAATATGAGATCGAAAACTTTGAATTTAACAAACAGAGAGTAATTATACTGTCCCATACACATTTAGTATAAAATGGTGTGTAAAACAAGACCGAATGCTCCTTATTTTTACTCGAAGTCTAAATCCTTTTATATATGTAGAAATTCCGTTATTTAACAAAATTGTTTAAAAGAAAAATATAATATTAAATGATTTTTTATTTTTTTATTTATTAACAATTATACTTATAACTAAATTACAAATATAATGCAAGCTCTGACTACTGAGGTCTTAAGCTGGAAGAGGTTAATAGTGCACTATATCATATATTTGTTTGGGAGAAAAGGAAAAATGTACATTTATAGATAAAGATATTTACTCGTATACATATGTTTAAATGGAATTGTAGAGGTTGCTTTGTTTTAGAAAATTAATTAAATCCACTTTGTTAGATGCAATATTCAAGTTGCTTAAAATATCCAATACATTTTTGTTTGGGAGAAATTTTTTTGTATGAATTTTAAATTGTGGGCATACAAGTAATAAATGAGCCAAATCTGTAGCATTGGATCCACAGTATGTGCATTCTTTTTTAATGTTCTTATCTAAAACATGATCATGTGTGAATCGGCAATGCCCTAATCGTAGCCTGATAATTTTAACTTGGTCCTTTCTCGATAGTATCTTATCTTTGGACAGAAAACTTTGCAGCGTGTTCTTACTACCGTTTAGAAGTTTATACCAATCTGAAGTTTTGTTCCATGTTTTAATTTGTTTAAATGATAAATCATTATTTATGAATTTTTTAATGTCTTTCGAAGACAGGTTTGTTGTTGCGATTAGTGGTTTTTTACTAGCTTGTCTAGCTACTTGGTCTGCAAACTCATTTCCAACAATGTTTGAATGACCTGGTACCCAAATCAGTTTGATTTTTTGTTTTTGATGGGTTAGTATGTTTCGAATTTGGTTGGAATAAATCTCAGTGTTGCTAGGATTTGCTATAGAGTCTAAGGCAGATAGTGAATCTGAGACGATTGCGAAATTGCCTTTTGACTTCTTAGCATATTTTGTAGCTTCGAATATAGCTATTATTTCTGCGGCAAATACTGAGCTGTACTCAGGGAGAAGGGAAGTTTTGAGAATTACTTCGTCGTCAACTAAGCTGTAGCTTGTGACATTGTTGATCATAGAACCATCTGTATATATAAATTTGTGATTTTTCAAATTATTTTGAATGTTTTGGAACTCGTTTAGATAGAGTTGTGGTATGGTGTGTTCTTTACTATACCTACGAAGGGATGTGTTAATTAATGTTGGGTCGAAAATCCAGCAAGGATTATTTATTTTTGGATCTGGACAATTGAATGGTAAATTATAGTTTTCACTTGCTGATAAGATACGTCCAAGTACTGAATCTATTTTATAAAATTTTTTAGATTTTATGGATCGGTTTAACAGTAGCATGAGGGGCGAACTGTCATTAATTAAAATGGTTTTAAAAAGTTTTGCTGTAGAGATATCTCTATAGTCTTCAATTGTCATGAGATTAGCTTCAAAAAGCATGTTAGAAATCCTCGTGGTTCGGTGTGCTCCGAGTGATATACGAATGGCAGCATTATAGGTAGTTTTGATTTTATTTAAAAGGTTTTTGGTAGTATATCCATATAGATATATACCATACATTATTTTTGAAATAAGAATAGATCTTATTATTCCGATTAGTGTAGAAGTATTACACATGAATTTGTTGTTGGACAAACATTTGATGACATTTAGTTGTCTGGAAAGGGATGTGTGTAATTCCTCAATGTGGGAATTCCATTTATATTTGCTGTTGAAAGTTATTCCAAGAATTTTTAAATTGTTTACAGAGGACAAGCAATAGTTGGTAGCTTTTAGAACTGGAGTACAGTTATGTTTTCTGCAAATGTGAAGATGTTTACATTTTTGTACTGACAACTCTGCTCCAGAGAAGTTACACCAGTTTTTTATTTCAGATATCACGTGGTCTAAATTGATAATCGGTTCATTGCATCTACCAAGTGGCTTTAAAATAATGAAGTCATCAGCGTATGATAAGAACTTAAGATCTTTATGGGTTTCCAATATTTCTGCAAGTTTATTATATGCAATCAAAAAAAGCACTACCGAGAGGGGCGAACCTTGAGGTATTCCATTGTAGAGATTATTAGCATCTGAGCAGTAAGGGCCAACTTTTACTTTAATTTTCCTATTTGTTAAGTAGTTTAGAACATATTTGTAAATTTTGGGCCCAATGCCCCAATCTTCTAGTTGATTTAGGATAGTATGTAATCCTATTTTGTCGAAGGCTTTCGCAAAATCTAAAGATATGATTGAAATGTGTTTCTTTGATTTTAAAGAACTATTTATGATGTAGTCTAAGAATATAAGGGGATCAGCTATGCTTTTACCTCTTTTGAATCCAAATTGGTGGCTGTTAAGCAATTTATTAGAGGTAACAAACCACCATAGCCTATTTGCGACAATCTTGTCAAGAACTTTTAAGCAACACGTATTTAAAGAAATAGGTCTATAAGAGGTTACAGATGTTTTTATGCAGTTAGGTTTTAGTATGGGTATTATGAAGCTGTTTTTATAGATATGAGGAATATGTGTATTTAAAATACTATTATATAAATGAATTATTCTTCGTTTGGTGTTACTATCGAGTTTTTGTATCATTTGGTAATTAATTCTATCTATACCAGGAGTTTTGCCCTTGAGTTTACTAAGGGAAATAGAGAATTCTAAGTAAGTAATGTCATTTTCGATGACGCTTGCATTTTTATTTGGAACCAAATGTTTTGGTCCATGTAGGTATTCCTGCTTAGCTGTTTGGAATAAATGGGGGAAGTTAGAGTCATCTGATAATTGGGACCAATATTTGCAAAATCTGTTTGCTATATCGAGGGGATTTGACAACATAACATCATTATTAGAGATGCAGTGAATAGGCGATTTAGAATTCATGCCACAGAAACGTCGAATGTTTGACCAAATTTGACTTGTGGGGCTGGAATTATTGATTTGAGATGTAAATTTATCAATCGATTGTTTCTTAGACGTTTTCAATTCTCTCTTGTAAAGGGCGTTAATTTTGCGGTATTTGATGAGATTATCATTAGTGATATTTTTCCTGAAATTATTTAGTAGATGGTTTCTTTGTCGTTTAAGGTCGTCCAATTTTTTATTCCACCATGGAACAGGGGGCTTGTTGTTATGGAAAACATACTGAGGGATAGATTCATTAGCAGCTTGTAAAATAATTTTTTGTATATTTGCCGTTTCTTTATTGATGTTGTTACTAGGCATTCTTTCGGAACAAAACTTCTCTGATAAGTGTTGAAAATGAGACCAGTTAGCTTTTTTGGTATTAAATAATGGTTTAAGACGAACTTTGTTTTCTGAATAATCTTCAGAAAATAGAGTCGTTACAATAGGGAAGTGATCACTGCCGTAGAGATCATTTTCTATGTACCAATCTGCATGTATAGACAATGCCGATGAAATTAAAGTGAGATCAATGTGGGTAAATGTTTTGTGGGTAGAGAAATGTGTTGGGGAACCATCATTTAATATAGAAAGATTTGATTGGGTTATGAATTTTGAGAGTATTTTTCCTCTTTGGTTACTAGTTGTAGAGCCCCATAGGGGATGCCAACTATTCATATCGCCGGATATGACTATAGGATGTGAGGTAGATGAGAAAATGAGTTCAAGATCTTTCAAACTAAATGATTTTGCCGGATTTAGATAGGTTGAGTATACGTAGAAAGTGGATTTGGAAATAATTTTAACAGCGACAGAATCTAAATTGTCGAAGCTGCCGATATAATCATGCTGTATTGATTTATGGATTAAGATCGCGGAATTTGTTGATGTGTAAATAGAAAAATGTATTGGTATTGGTATGTTATTGGTGGTTTTGAGGTGTGTTTCTTGAAGAGAAATTATATTTGGTTTATGCTTTTTTATTAGATTTAATAGTTCGTTGTAATTATTACAGTAACCTTTAATATTCCATTGGAGGATCTTAATTACCATGGTTATAAAAGAGATAAAAAGGAAGAGAAAGTGCAACTGAGAAAAGCAATATTTAAGAGAGTGGTTGAAATTTTTGTTAACAGTTGAGTCGAGAGAAATCCAGAAGCATGAGTAGTTTGAAATGCAAGCATAACAAACTCACCCGGTAGAGATCAAACGACTCAACTGATTGACTGCGCTGTTGTTAATTTAAGCATCGGACATATTGTCGTTTTCGTCACTTTCTGTTGAGTTTTTGCAAATTTTTTTAGTGTTCTTCATAGCGGCTGCTTTGGTTTTCAGTTCGTTTCGTGTTCGCTTCGATGTGTTCCTTGGTAGAATGTTGACTACGGTTGGTTTTTTAAGTCCAACCGCGGGAGTTGGCGGGGGTTGGTGTTTAGAAGACTTTGGTTGATCTTTTTTAGTCTCCCGATCTTCGGTGTTGATGTTGTTATTGATGGTGATGTTGTTGTTGTTTATTTTGTTGGAGGTAGTTGGACGATCATCTGATGACTCGTAGGTTACAATGTTTCTTGTAACCTTGGAGAAAGAATTGTCATTGGGATGACGTTGCTTGTAAGTAGCGAGTGCAGTTTTGTTGTCTACTTTATCAAGTGTTTTTATGGCTTGTATTTCTTTGAATTTGAGAAAAACAGGGCATTTCTTACTCAGCACGGAATGGTCGTTTTCTTCGATTTTGTTGTCTTTGCAGTTAATGCATTTAGTTTTGCTTTGACAAAGTTCGCCGTCGGCAGTATGATCTATGTCACCACAGTTTATGCAAATTTTGTTATTTTTGCATAGTTTTGTTAGGTGGCCATAGCGAAAGCATTGGCGACACCGTAAAGGCATTGGTATATATGGTCTTACGTTGGTCTTCTCATACCCGATGTCAATGTCATCAGGCAGTTTGGATGCGGAAAACGTTATAATTATAAGTCCGGTTTCTATTAGAGAGTCTTCACTTTTTTTAAGAATTTTTTGAACGTCGATTACGTTTTGATGTTTTAGTTCACCAAGAATTTCCTTCTCGGGAATTCCACGTAAGTCATTGCAATATATTACACCCTTGGTATTGTTAAGGGAGTTATGTTCTTTGACTTCAACTTTAATCTCATTTGAGAGTGAAATCAGTTGAATTAATTTTATTGCTTGAGTAGTAGTTTTTGTTTTAAGTAGGAGATCACCACTTCTGAGTTTTTTGCACATATCAATTTGTCCACAGAGGCTATCAATAACTTTTTTAATTAAGAATGGAGACACGTTTTTTAAGGTATCATCACTTTCCTTTCTAGACATTATTAGATACTTAGGTCCAAAAGTATGATTTTTGTATACTTTTTTTGTGTCAACTTCGAAATTGTTTTGTTGAAGCACTCATGTTCGTTACAACAATGTTGATAAATGGCAAGAGAGAGTTTGTACAAGACGTTCGTTTGCTTTCGCAGTTAGAATACGACTGATTAAATGATTTATTTTTTATTATTGTTTATAATTTTTTATCAATTAATATTTTTATGGATTATTATTTGTTGTCCCTGAAGGTACACATCATTGTCTGTAAAAACTTATATTCCAGAGTTACCCTGGTTACCATATTTCCAAAGTTTTGTATAATTTGTTCAAAAATTAAAAAAAATATGTGTACATTTTCTCCGATACCCATATCAAGGCAAATAGTTTAGATGTTTTAAAGATATCACACATAAAATTGTTTTTCTCGTATGTGCATTGGAAATGCATTCAGAGTTGTAATGTTTTGAATAAAACTTTTACTCTGAGTATTTTTGGATTTAAATATTTTAAAAATGAATTAATTTTCTCGTGTAATAGCACATTTTAGGTAATATTACATATTTAATGATTCTGCAGTCAAAAGCTTTAAATATCCCTATAAAGATGTAATTTCTTTCAATTATTATGCAATATACTTTATGAAGTAGAGTCCACTCTTCAAAGTAGGCATCTTAAACTTCACTTAAGAAGGTTTATGAGTGTTACAGGAGCTTGCAAAATACATCAAATATGAAATTTTCATAGAATCCCCATTTGTCTGCATTTTCGTTGCCAAATTTTGAGAACATCGGTTTTCAATCATCTAAAGCCCCGTTTATACATACATACGAGTATATGCCAATTTTGCATATATGCGCTGTATAATCCTCATCTCTCAAGAGATATTTATACAATTTGGCAGATATTAGTTTTCAGGAATGTTTCTAGCCAAATTTGAAGAATATCGGTTCATATTTAGATATAACCCTTATAAATATATGTATATCTATTTCTGAATCTTGAACCCAAGGTCTATAGAATCCGTTTTTCTGGACAGAATCCTAGAAAATGTTGCTGGTAACAAATTAACTAGAACAATGAATGAATATTGCCAAATTTGAAGACCATCTAATCGCCATAGAGTCCCCATGTCGCAACAGTTATTTATAAAAATTTTGCAGATCTATATTTATATCCAACACCACTCAGTGGTCCTAGGTATTTTGAGTTCGTTTTGGGCCAGAAGTTTATAACACCTTATAATTTTGGAAGCAGACAGACCCACCCACCTTAAATTATACTGATCGACTCAGAGTCGCTAACAGATTCGGTATAATCATGTCTGTCCTTCCGTCTGTCTGTCCATGCAAAATTATCCGCAAAGTTCAGGTAGAAATTTTATGTTGATTAACATTGACAAAATGCACTCCATCACGCCAGACCTATTGAACTTGGTCAAAATCGGTTCAGATTGAGATATAGCCCCCACATATGTACTTCCGATTTGATATACGAGTACAAGCGCTATAGAAGACACATTTTTCAACCAATTTGTACACACAGAATACAGTTTGGTTACCTCAACCGAATTTTGGTAGTTTTGTCTACTATCATGCGATTCAATCAGGACAACCAACATTCTGGTTGTGGTATACATTTGCTTCCATGGTAACAACAATTATATTTGGTTGCGCCAACTACGGAAATGGTGGCTAAAATTATCTGTTGTATGTTGCCACAACCAACTGTTTTTTAAAAATTGGTTGTTCTGACAATTTGTCAGTCATATATTACCGACAATTAATTAAAAACACTTTCATTAATTTTTATTCTATTTATTGAACAAAAAACCAAAACAATTCATAAAAAATTAAAATAAACCAGTAAGGAAAGGCAGAAAGTCGGGCGGGGCCGACTATATAATACCCTACACCTCCCTATCAAAGCGAAAGGGTCATTGCGATAATTATTTGGAATATTTGGTAAATGGGTAGGAACATATTATCTAATTCTAAACCGATAATCGCTAAATTTAGCAATATTCGTTACTAAATTAAGAAACATCTTTCTGGAAAATTTAAATGATCGGAAGTAAAGTACAACTTATATAGCGCTTTGATACCAAATCAGGAGGAACATATATATGGAGGTTATATATAAATCTGAACCGATTTCCCTGAATACTCATTCATGTAAACAGACCTCTTTCTGTCGAATTTTGTTCTAATCGGATATAAAATACAGTCACTGATCGGATATAAAATAACATTTTTACAGGGCTTACTAAATCTGAACCGATTTCTTCCAAATTTAAAAGTGTTCATTCATATAATAGGAAACCTTTTTCTGCCGAATTTCATACTTATCGGATATAAAATGCAGTTTTTACAGCGCTTACTTATCAAATCGGGGGTAACATATATATGGGGGCTATATCTTAATCTGAACTGATTTTCTCCAAATTTGGCAGTATTCCTTCACGTAATAAGAGACCTCTTTCTGCCGAATTTCGCACTGATCGGATATAAAATACAGTTTCTACAGCGCTTACATGTCAAATCGGGGGTAACATATATAAGGGGGCTATATCTAAATCTGAACCGATTTTAACCAAATCCAATAGGGATCGTCCTTGGGCCAAACAAATGATATGTGTAAAGTTTCGTAGAGATCGGATCATAATTGCGACCTGTACTTTGATTACAAGAATACATGCACAGACGGACAGACGGACATAGCTAAATCAACTCAGAAAGTGATTCTAAGTCGATCGGTATAATAAACGATGGGTCTCTTTTCTCTCCTTTTGGGTGTTACAAACAAATGCACAAAGTTATAATACCCTGTACCACAGTGTGGTGTAGGGTATAAAAATTAAATTACAAATTCATCACTATTATGAGATGTGGAAGTATTTGACACACAACTTTTATGCAAATATCGCTTAAACCTGGGCTTTCCTGTGGTACAGGGTATTATAACTTTGTGCATTTGTTTGTAACACCCAAAAGGAGAAGAAATAGACCCATCGTTTATTATACCGATCGACTTATAATCACTTTCTGAGTCGATTTAGCTATGTCCGTCTGTCTGTCTGTCTGTCCGTCTGTGCATGTATTCTTGTAATCAAAGTACAGGTCGCAATTATGGTCCGATCTCGACGAAACTTTACACATATCTTTTTTTGGTCCAAGGACGATCCCTAATGAATTTGGTTAAAATCGGTTCAGATTTAGATATAGCTTCCATATATATGTTAGCCCCGATTTGACATGTAAGCGTTGTAAAAACTTTATTTTATATCCGATCAGTATGAAATTCGGCAGGAAAAGGTTTCTTATTACATGAATGAACTCTGTTAAATTTGGAAGAAATCGGTTCAGATTTAGATATAGCCCCCATATATACATTACCCCCGATTTGACATATAAGCGCTGTAAAAATTTTATTTTATATCCGATCAGTGCGAAATTCGGCAAAGAGAGGTTTCTTATTACATGAAGGAATACTGCTAAATTCGGAGAAAATCGGTTCAGATTCAGATATAGCCCCCGATTTGACTTGTAAGCGCTGTAAAAATGTTATTTTATATCCGATCAGTATGAAATTCGGCAGAAAGAGGTTTCTTATTATATGAATGAACACTGTTAAATTTGGAAGAAATCGGTTCAGATTTAGATATAGCCCCCATATATACTTTACCCCCGATTTGACATGTAGGCGCTGTAGAGACTGTATTTTATATGCGATCAGTACGAAATTCGACAGAAGGAGGTCTTTTTACATGAATGAGTATTCAGGGAAGATCGGTTCAGATTTATATTGATTGTTCCTCCTGATTTGGTATCAAACCGCTATAGAAGTTGTATTTTACTGCCGATCATTAAAATTTTCCAGAAAGATGTTTCTCAATTTAGGAACGAATATTGCTTAATTTAGCGATTATCGTTTCAGAATTAGATAATATGTTTCTACCCATTTACCAATTATTCCAAATTATTATGGCAATGACCCTTATCGCATTGTTAGGGAGGTGTAGGGTATTATATAGTCGGCCCCGCCCGACTTTCTGCCTTTCCTTACTGGTTTATTTATGTAAAACATTTTGCACAACATATTCTGCATTCCACACATTATTATCCACACGAGATTAATTTTGACTACATATAACGTTCTTGAACAAAATGTTGAAGATTTATTTATGTCTAGTAATTTTATTTTTTGTTTGTCATATATCAGCAAAAGAACAGCAACCAATCTTTCGGTTGTATTTCCCAAAATACGTTTAATTATTCTAAATTTGGGAAATTATTGGGATAACCAAAAAACGATTATTTATTAATATTTTTTCTGTTGTAGTAACCAATTATTCGTTGCAATAATAATCTTTGGTCTATTGATAACATTTCTGTTGTCAAGAATAAAACATTGAAAGTTAAAATTGGTTAC
Source organism: Eudasyphora cyanicolor (assembly GCA_963930755.1). Taxonomy (NCBI): domain Eukaryota; kingdom Metazoa; phylum Arthropoda; class Insecta; order Diptera; family Muscidae; genus Eudasyphora; species Eudasyphora cyanicolor. The sequence continues at coordinate 174,621,712 of OZ005736.1, read as the reverse complement.
CACAACTAACCGAGTGTCATTGAAAAAACAATCAATTCGATTGATACAACCATCGATTTAGTTGCAAGCATTTTCATTTGATTTTCCCAGGTGTAAGAAATTCGACATAAAGAAATATTTTCAACCCAGAACATACATACGGGTACATTGACGAATTTCCAAAAAATCGGTTCAGATTGAAATATAGCCCCCATATATACTATGTTCCTTCCGATTTGTCATCTAATTCGAACGTAGAACGACCACTGCGAATTATTCGCTTGATTTTGGGCATTCGCTTTCGCAAACACCTACCTTGGAATATTCGCTTTCGCAAATCGCCTTAGCTAAAATATATTTAAGTATTCGCTTCCTCAAACAAAATAACAAAAAAATACATTTTGTACGCCAGTGTTTAACTACACCGCCGGGAAGTGTCCCCAGAGACAATTAAATATTGAAATAAAAAACAGTGAAGCTACTTTTTGTGACATAATGGGTGATCTAAGTAGAGATACTTTTTTCAATAGCCGTTTTTTGACAGATCACGTGTGAGTCGTGACATGCTGTCATGTTATTTTTGTTAAGTATTGTTTGGCATTTCATCATGGAAAGACTTACGCCGGAACAACGTTTACAAATTATTCAATTTTATTATCAAAATAATCGTTCGCGAATTGCGCAAAGTCCATTTTTTTTATCCAAAAAAAAAAAACACTTTCCAGTCGACCCACGACCACGATATTTCTTCAAAAATATCGTTATCGTTAATACCGTTATCGTGCCATGATAACCGACTATTTGATGCCTGAAATTGAAGCTCGTGATCTCGGCGACATTTGGTTTCAACAAAACAGCGCCACTTCCCACACATTGCATCAATCAATAGATTTATTGAGAGAACACTTCGGTGAGCAGATAATTTCACGTTTTGTCGATTGGCCACCAAGATCGTGTGATATCACACCGTTAGACTTTTTCCTGTGGGGATATGTAAAGTCTAAAGTTTATGCGGACAAACCCGCTTCGATTCAGGCCTTGGAGCAAAACATCACGCGTATCATTCGCCAGTTACCAGTCGAAATGCTCGAACGAGTCATGGAAAATTGGACTCAACGTATGGACCATCTGACACGTAGCCGCGGCCAACATTTGATAGACATAATCTTCAAAAAATAATTGCCAAAGAATGTTCTTTCAAATGATAATAAACATTCCCCATTCAATTTGAATTTTCTGTGTTTTTTTCTTTAAAAAAGTAAGGATCACCCTATATAACTTGACTCTACTTAACTTTAAATACTGAATTTTTCGAAAGTTAATAAATACACGTACTATTTATGTATCTACATATGTATGTAGAACCAACTTCTATGAACACCCAACAAGAAATGATCGTTTATTATTCCGATCGACTAAGAATCATTCCCTGACACAATTTAACCATGGTCGTCAGTAGAGGTATCCTTGTAATAAAACCCCAGGTCGTATTAATGCAATGACAATTGAATACTATAGACGTCGCATGGAGTTTGACAATTCGTTTAGTATGTCTGCATATTGAAGATGGCGCTTTGTCTGGCTAAACTGTAAAGAGAGCGTTCTGCAAAGAGAGGATAGATACTTTTACTTACTTTGCAAAGAGAGAAAAGATTTTTATCATTAATTTTATTATATTCCAACTGCAAAACATTCCACAACAAAACAAACTGAAAAACTCACTCCCTTCTCAGAAATTATTTGAGAGTACAAAAAAGTCTGCATGTTTTGACAGAGCAATAATTGAGAGAGGAATTTGTGAATGAGAGTAAGGCTGCTCGGACGCCACCTGGCGGATGAAGTCTGTAAATACCATGCGACGTTTATAGTATTCAATTGTCATTGATTAATGGAGCGATAGTGTTGAAATTAAACATAGCCCTTTTCGGTTCAGGTTTAAACATAGCCCTCATAGATGCAGATGATGAATATTGCTACATTAAGAAACTCAAATAACTTTAAAGCTCATTAAATTTAATTAAATATAGCTTAATTAGTTTTAAAAATAATGGATTTTAAATGCCCCCTGCTCGTTGGTGCATGTGCGGCATCGTACCAAAAAGTTGTTCATTACTGCTTGGAGAGTTGAGACGGGAATAGCCGCAATTGTTTCTCGAATGGATTGCTTTAGTTCATTCAAATTTGTTGGTTTTGCTTTGTAGACTTCCTATTTGCAATAACCCCACAAGAAAAAGTCAGGTGCAGTAAGGTCAGGCGACCTGGGGGGCCAACGGCATGTGGAGTTTCTGGATATCAGCTTATTGGGAAATTTTCGCCGCAATTCTGTCATAACAGGCCGGGCTATGTTTCTATCTGGATAGAAAAACTCTCTCAACATGCTCAAGTAACGGCCTCCAGTAACTGTAACGGTGTGACCGTTTTCTTCGGGACCGACAATGCAGCGTGATGAAACTGCACACCACACTGTGACACGAAGTGGATGCAATTCCGTCTCATGGAGTATCTGTGGGTTGGAAGCACTCCATATTCGACAATTTTGTTTGTTTATGTTGCCGTTTAAATCGAAATGGGCCTCGTCAGACATGAAAAGACAGTTCAACATGTTTCCGTCCTCTTCCACCATTTGAAGCATCTTCTGGCAAAATTCCAAGCGAATCGGGAAGTCTGCTGAATAACTCCAAATCTTTGTGCATAATTGACTGCAATGACTGTCTGCTTATACCCATTTGAGCAGATAAGGTTCTTGTCGAAACTCTTGGATTGTTTTGTATGGCATCAGCTACAGCAGCGATTGTTTCCTCCGTCCGAACTAAAGGGTTTCGATGGTAAGGTCTTCTGTTGACTGTCCCATGCTCGGAAAAATTGTTAACAACCCAGCGGTAAATGAAACGAAGTACCTAGATTATAATCAATGACATCAGTATGACATTCTAAGCGAGCGATTTAAGTACTTAGAATTTTATACGTGTGTAATCTAATAAATATCGACCACTTATTACAACTCCGATTACAATATAAGCGGAGAGTTAGTTCGTGTGAATATGCAAAAAAATGCAAAGAAATAAAAAAATCCGTTATAGCGGTTTTCGAAAAAAATACATAAATAACAAGAAATTTCACATTGATGTTAGTTCAATGTTGATCGCTCAATAAAGAGGTTTTTCACATTGTTGAAAGTTGGTAAATACGATAATTGTTTTTAAGCGATTTTCGGTAAGATTGGTTCAAACTTTTCAAACAGTCAGGGGAGAGGGCTTGACGATTAAAACTATTTGCATCATTGTTTTAAAAAAAACTCAAAAATAGATATTTTGCAAAATAAATCGTATTTAATAATTTTTTCACAATTTTATTTCAAACCTGAAAATCTGAATTTGTGTTGTGATATTTAGTAACTTTTGTATGTGCCCAATGTTTAGTTGTGAAATGAAATTATTTGTTTATATTTAAGTAAAATTAAAGTAAACAAATGATACATTCAAATGCATGTTTATTAGACGTTCAATTACAAAATCATCAGGATTAGTGGTACCTTCTCATAACATTGCCTTACAAGTGCAAATCAGACTGTAATCGGCGTGCATTACATTCTAATTTGCATGCGTTTATTGAAGTGCCATCAGGCTTGCTTAGAATTCCACTTATAACGTCAGTGCAATTGAAATGGCACTTCATGACATCTCCCCTTACTTTGTAAGCGAGAGCGCACCGATTAAGCAGCCTATGACACTCGTGTGTAAATGTAAGCAGAAATATAAGCGATAGAATCATCACTGATTGCTACTAAATATTGTTTACATCAGCGATTAAATAATGGGTATTTTTACCGCTGGGAAGTCTATTTGTGATCCATCTGCTCTATATACTCTATACTCTCCTTGAATCGAAACTACGGACTTCAGTGCGTAATTTCGGCGGACAATCCAAATTCTTGTTTCAGTGTCCCAGATATCCATTTTTGTTAAATCTAAAAATCAATCTGCAAAATAAAAAAAATTAACCAGATTCATTAAATAGAAAAAAAGTTATTAAATTTGGTAGCAGCTTTTATCAGCCACCCTGTATGTTCCTTAGGATTTGCCATCAACCAACCTATCTTTATGAAACTTCAACGAGAGTTTATTGATCTAAAACGAATACTGGGATTTATAAGATAATCATTTCAGATTTAGAGCAACTAAGTATATATATGCTTATTCTCTCCTAGCAAGGTGGTGTAGGGAATAATAGGCTCCGTCCATCTATTGCCATTCCTTACGGGTTTTTCAAATATGTTTGTATTTGCTATAGTATTAAATACATATTTTATAACTCAACTGCAAGACATTTTCGTATATTGGGTTTAAAAGACATAATGTAGACATAAATTTCCATTACATTATTGATACGTATATCCTTTTTTAAATACACACAAGTTGTGTTGTTAGCGCTTCGGCAATGCAGAACTTTATTAATTGGATCAAGTTCTTCTTTTTGAGCTGCTTTGTACTCGTATACACGTTATTTCAAATCTATTCAAAAAAAATCAAAATTTTAATCATTTGTTCTTTCTTTATTTTGTTATTTTTTTAAAGTACTCATAAAGTGTGATAACAATGTCTGGATCTAATTTTTGCCGCTTATGCCGAAGTACTTGTAACGACAGTATTCGCCTCCGTGATGCTGACGGCCGCTCTAACGAGATCTATTCGATTACTATAAAATTTTTCCACCCCACGGTAAATTTAAAATCGAAAAAATATTTTTAAACCTTGCCTAGTAGATAGGTAATATGTAATATTTGCTTGCGTTTTTATAATATTTTAGTTTCTAGAGGTGGAACCAATTGCCCCAAATCCTCTCGCTGTATTGTGTTTGGAATGTTGGCATCACATTTCAGGCTTTAACAATTATCAACAGACTGTCTTACTGCTGCAAGCCAACCTTCTCAAAGCTGTAGGACAAACAAAAGATGTCGGCCACAAGAACCAAGGAAATAATTTGCCAGACCCAAGGGACACCATAGTAATTGCTGATGATTTTGAAGATGTTGAACCTAATTCTCAGATAGGAAATACCGCTGAAGTTGATCAGACATCTCAGATGCCCTCATCAAGTGGTTTTGGTACTGGACAGTTGATAGTCACTGACAACGCCGTACGGTTTGAAGCTCCCAATGTAGGAAATCTAACGGATTCTCTTTTAATTGCGAATGGTGCGCAAATGGCTTTCCGGGACAACGATTCAATATCACTTGATGATGAATACGAAGCGAACGAAGCGCCAGGAGATGTGTTTATCGTTGATGAATTGAATGACGATGACACGTCGTGGGAAATTGAATCAGTTGGTTGTTCGGATAACTCAGATAGTAATCAATTGCTGGAACGGCAAAGCGTTGAAGGTGGTTCAGATAATAGCTTTACGACGAAGCGTAAGAAAAAAAATATTCGAGGAAAAGAAGCATCAAAAGATAAGGATGCTGTTATAGCAAAATGGAAACCAACTCTGGAGTGTCACGTATGCACCCAATCATTCAAAACTTTTACGTTAATTAAACAACATTTTCATAAAGACCACCCTCAAGATGAATTCTACGTTTCGTGTTGTAACCGCAAATTAAAATATCGCTTTCGTACCGAAGAACATGCAATTATGCATTTGGACCCCAAAGCCTTCAAGTGCTCGATTTGCGATAAGTGTTTCACGACGAGACATGTTTTAAAAAATCACATGATTCAAATACATGCTGCTGGTAATGCAGACTACAAACACGTGTGCGACATTTGTGGAAAAAGCTTTAAACTGGAATCGAATCTGCGTGAGCATTATAAATGCCACAAGAGAGCGAGAGTCGTTTTTCCGTGTAAATATTGTGATAGTACATTTGAGGAGCGTTTCAGCCGACATGTGCATGTGAATGACGCTCATCCCGAACAGAAGGGCATCTCTCAGGCAAAGAATTATATTATTCATTCCTGTACACTATGCCCAAAGACATTCACCTATCGTACCGGTTACTATCAGCACTTAAAGCGTCACCATCCCGCCGAGTTTGCCATGAGAAAGAGAAAACGACATGCGCGTAAATTTTAATTAAAATCGGTTAGATGAATAAGTAGATATAAATACATACATACATAGGTATATGTAGGTTAGAATTATATTCGTCATAATACTCGACGTGTGAAAGGATGCATTTATTTCCGTTGGCAACACTGTATTGCGTATTCCTTAGAATTAGTGTTTTTTATCTTAAATAAAGTGGAATAACACTGTAAAAATTTTAGAAATGTCATTAAAAAAAGCTACTGTAACATGCAGTTTATTGGTAAGTTTATATCATGATGTTGTCTCCTTATCTTACAGAGGAGGTTATGAATGTACATTAGGGATATCACTTTTTTGACTGCAAAATGCCACTCAAGTACCATGTGGGGAATGTTGTTGTGATAATAAAACCTGTTTTTTATGGTGATTCGGTGAAAAATGTTTCCGCACCGAAAGCGATTTCTAAAGTGCTTCTTAGATAAGAACAAAAAAAAATGTAAAGAAGCTAACGGTACATTTCTGCTTATAAAGGGTCCGCCAAATAACTTTTTTTTTGAAAACATCCCGCAAAACATCGAGTGTAGCTCCGGCTGTGCGGCACGTAGCGCCGTCCTGTTGAAACCAAATGTTGCCAATATCCTCCTCTTCAATTTTTGTGAACAAAAATTCGTTCAACATGGCCCGATAACGATCGCCATTGACTGTAACGGCCACTCCTTGCTCATGGCCCAATTATGCCTCTGGACCAAAATCCGCACCAAACAGTGACTCGTTTTGGGTGTATCGGCTTTTCAATGTATGCGTGCGGGTTTTCTGTGCCCCAAATGCGACAATTTTGCTTGTTTACATACCCGCCGAGATCAAAATGAGCTTCATCTGAAAAGTTGATTTGTTTGGCAAAATCGGCATCTTCTGTAAGTCTGCTTAAGTAATAAGCACTAGTTGAAAAAAAAAACGTTAGATGGCGGACCCTTTACTATATCGATTTGATCAAACATTTGCATTAGACTTATGCAAAGTGGTTTAGTATTGAAGTTTATATTAGATTTAAACAAAAAATAATTTAAGACAAAAGTAAATGTAATAATAAAAAATACAAAACAAAAATTTAACGCTTTCGGTGCGGAAACTTTTTTCACGATAGTGAAAAAGTGACACCATATTTTTTAATATTTTTCCATACCACAAACGGTTATGCGGGTGGTACTTTGATATTTGCAAAAAGTTATATCCCTTATGTGCATATCATTTGGTGTTTTAGGACATTTCAAGTCATTTGAGTAATATCTGTCCGTTTAACTGGAACACACGGTATATATCGAAAGGAGTAACGGATTGACTTTTTTCCTACATCAGGCCAAGATCAAAGATGGGATATATTGGCCCATTCCTTCTAGTACCTCCCTCACAAAGGGTTAAATTTTGTGAAATATTGATTCTCTAATAACTTCTATACTAAAGGGTCCGCTATCTAACGTTTTTTTTAACTAGTGCTTATTTCGTGAATGGTAACACTTAGCTCATGTCTGATTTGGCAGATAATTAGTTTTATCCTTCCGCTGAACGAATATGGTTGTGTATACGCTTGAACAAATGGGCCTGCGATCGACTTACAGAAGATGCCGATTTTGCCAAAAAAAATCGTCTTTTCAGATGAAGCTCATTTTGATCTTGGCGGGTATGTAAACGAGCAAAATTGTCGCATTTGGGGCACAGAGAACCCGCACGCATACATTGAAAAGCCGATACACCCAAAACGAGTCACTGTTTGGTGCGGATTTTGGTCCAGAGGCATTGTGACATTTTTCTTCGAAAATGAGCAAAGAGTGGTCGTTACAGTCAATGGCGATCGTTATCGGGCCATGTTGAACGAATTTTTGTTCTCAAAAATTGAAGAGGAGGTTATTGGCAACATTTGGTTTCAACAGGACGGCGCTACGTGCCACACAGCCGAAGCTACACTCGATGTTTTGCGCCCTGTTTTTGAAGATCGCATTATCAGCCGCAGAGCTGATGTCGTTTGGCCACCGCGGAGCTGCGATTTGACATCTTTGGACTATTATTTGTTGGGTGCCCTCAAAGATAAGTGTTACGCCGACAAGCCAGAGGCAATTGCCGCTTTAAAGGACAATATTCGTGAAGCCATTGGTGAAATACAGCTGCACACAATCGATAATGTGCTTAAAATTTGGACCAATCGTGTAGGCTACTGCATGGCCAGCCGAGGCAGCCATTTGAATGAAATTATTTTCCATTATTAACCGGAAGGATTGTACTTTCAAATAAAAAAAGAAGTTTGAGAAAATATTCAGTAGTTTTTTTATAGCATTTTCAAAAAAAAAGTTATTTGGCGGACCCTTTACTTATCCGAATCTTCTGTAATCTCACACATAATGATAGCACAGTGCAACACGAAAAAATATAATCATATACGGACACCACTACGTGATAAAAGACCAAAAAAAAAAGACCCGGGTCTCCCAGTTTTGCCCAAAGTCATGCACTTTTTTATGGGCCCCCAAAGATTTGGGGCCTCGATGTCATTTTTGCAAAAAAGAGATCATTTTCTCAGGCTCATATCTTGCAAAATATAAAATAAAAAAAACTTCATCTTCAAGGCCACAATCGCAAAAAACTTAAAAAAATCGATTTTTTTACCTTTTTCCCCAACAATCAACTACAAAAATGTACCTAAGATCTCAATAAACAACTTTCTAGAACATATGAACTTGCTAGGAATAATTCTTAACACCGTTTAGGTATCGCTTAGGTATCCGCAAAAGTGAAAAATTTCCCGAATTTTTTTTAATTTCATTTGTTTTTTCTTTACTTCAATACTGAGATACTATGCTACGAGCATCTATTACTAAAAATAATAATAACAAGTAAAAGCGTTGCCGAATCTTATATACCATCCACCATGGATAGCATGTGACCTCACAAAATAACTCAAACCTAAAGAAAATAACACCGAAAAACAAAATATATAGTAGATGAGAACAGTAGGAAATATATAGTAGATGAGAACAGTAGGAATCACATCAAGTTAGATGCTATATATGGGGGCTATATCAAAACATTGACCGATATGGCCCATTTGCAATCCCAAACAACCTGCAACTATAAGAAATATTTATAACAACTTTGATCAACCTAACTCTATTATTGCGGACTGTAGCGTGATTACCACAGACGGACGGACAGAAGGACATGGCTAAATCGTCTTAGAATTTTACGACGATTAAGAATATATATACTTTATGGGGTCTCAGATCAATATTTAGAGGTGTTACAAACGGAGTGGCAAAATGAATATACCCCCCATCCTATGGTGGAGGGTATAAAAAAAATTATCGTATTATGTTTATAATCTACAAATACTTCATTTACATCATACAGGATGATCTTGTGACTCCATCAACATACCAACAGGCAAATCAGTACACGCAACAAGGGACGCAGCACACAATATAAAAGCGACACGACGTTCACATCGAGCGCGACGTCAACGAGAGCTCAGCAGTGGAAGGTTTAGAGAAAGTGCTACAGCATAATTCGCACATAACATTGGCAACTGACAATTTCAATATGCAGTGTGAAAATATTGATTTATTTTGCTACGTTTACGGTCATCAAATCAGAAAATAAAGTTCTACAAGATTTCAAAAGGAAAATAATCTTTAAACTAGTGAATTCAAGAGAGCATATAAGTTGTTTTTCGACAAAGTAGACTTGACCGGTGAAAATTACACACCTAAGACAGTGTGTCGCCAATGTTATCACAATCTCATGGCATGGTTGAGTGTAGGCGATTTTGCAATTCTGACCTTGAAGATGAAGTTTTCCAAAATTACGAACGGTTTACAAGATATGAGCGTGCGAAAATGATCCCTTTTTTTGCAAAAATGACACCGATGCTCCAAATCTTTGGGGCCCATTAATAAAAAGTACATGACTTTGGGCAAAACTGGGAGACAAGGGTCCTTTTCTGGTCTTTTATCACGTAGTAGTGACCCTATATGGTTATATTTCCATGACTTAAAAAATTACACACAATGTATTTTACCTGTCCCTATCAGCTTGAAAAAATGGGCGAAGTTGGCCCCGTATAAACTGTTCACCGCAAAATAGCCGTATTTGTCCACACATTTCTGGTACCCCCCACACAAATTGACAGATGCATTCAAACACAGCATGCTCATAACTTCTGCAGTAATCATATAAATGTGTTCATAGACTAACAAAGAGTGAACAATTTTCATCTCCAAGCCGGTTTACCATATTACATTATTCACAAAGTGAGGGTATAACTTAGTCGGTTTACCCGACTGCAATTGTTTTGTCTGTTTTTTAAAGTAATTGCATACATAACCATTAAGAAAGACAGAAAGTCTTTATACCCTACACCTCGCTAACAATGCGAAAATAGGCATTGCGATAATAGTTTGGAATAATTGTTTTCGTTTCAGTTAAGAAAGTACTTAGCTCCTTCAAATCTCATCAAGGCTTATTCCAAGGTGTTAAAGATGTAATAAAATAGAACTGAAACGATAACCTCCAAGTGCGCAGTATTCTATCATAGATCAAGAATCGGAAGGGACAAATAGATGGGACTATACTCAATTTTAACAGATTTGCATCAATTTGGTTAGGAAACCTCAATTCTTACAAATTATACAAAGATCGGACGTAAAATACAGATTCAATAGCGCTTAAATGCTAAATATGCAGGATCATTTATATTGGTTATATATATATACTAGCTGGACCCGGTCCACTTCGTTGCCCCAGATTGAGATTTCCGATCCCGTCCATTTTTGAACCAATCACAAATCCTGCCACCAAATACGTATACATAAAATAACAACACTCTCGCTAACAAATTGTGCAAGATATCTCAATTCCAAAATGTGGCTTACATGGACGGGGCCACGCCCATTAGTCTGATCCCTCCCAATTGATCTTGGCGGGTATGTAAACGAGCAAAATTGTCGCATTTGGGGCACAGAGAACCCGCACGCATACATTGAAAAGCCGATACACCCAAAACGAGTCACTGTTTGGTGCGGATTTTGGTCCAGAGGCATTGTGACATTTTTCTTCGAAAATGAGCAAAGAGTGGTCGTTACAGTCAATGGCGATCGTTATCGGGCCATGTTGAACGAATTTTTGTTCTCAAAAATTGAAGAGGAGGTTATTGGCAACATTTGGTTTCAACAGGACGGCGCTACGTGCCACACAGCCGAAGCTACACTCGATGTTTTGCGCCCTGTTTTTGAAGATCGCATTATCAGCCGCAGAGCTGATGTCGTTTGGCCACCGCGGAGCTGCGATTTGACATCTTTGGACTATTATTTGTTGGGTGCCCTCAAAGATAAGTGTTACGCCGACAAGCCAGAGGCAATTGCCGCTTTAAAGGACAATATTCGTGAAGCCATTGGTGAAATACAGCTGCACACAATCGATAATGTGCTTAAAATTTGGACCAATCGTGTAGGCTACTGCATGGCCAGCCGAGGCAGCCATTTGAATGAAATTATTTTCCATTATTAACCGGAAGGATTGTACTTTCAAATAAAAAAAGAAGTTTGAGAAAATATTCAGTAGTTTTTTTATAGCATTTTCAAAAAAAAAGTTATTTGGCGGACCCTTTACTTATCCGAATCTTCTGTAATCTCACACATAATGATAGCACAGTGCAACACGAAAAAATATAATCATATACGGACACCACTACGTGATAAAAGACCAAAAAAAAAAGACCCGGGTCTCCCAGTTTTGCCCAAAGTCATGCACTTTTTTATGGGCCCCCAAAGATTTGGGGCCTCGATGTCATTTTTGCAAAAAAGAGATCATTTTCTCAGGCTCATATCTTGCAAAATATAAAATAAAAAAAACTTCATCTTCAAGGCCACAATCGCAAAAAACTTAAAAAAATCGATTTTTTTACCTTTTTCCCCAACAATCAACTACAAAAATGTACCTAAGATCTCAATAAACAACTTTCTAGAACATATGAACTTGCTAGGAATAATTCTTAACACCGTTTAGGTATCGCTTAGGTATCCGCAAAAGTGAAAAATTTCCCGAATTTTTTTTAATTTCATTTGTTTTTTCTTTACTTCAATACTGAGATACTATGCTACGAGCATCTATTACTAAAAATAATAATAACAAGTAAAAGCGTTGCCGAATCTTATATACCATCCACCATGGATAGCATGTGACCTCACAAAATAACTCAAACCTAAAGAAAATAACACCGAAAAACAAAATATATAGTAGATGAGAACAGTAGGAAATATATAGTAGATGAGAACAGTAGGAATCACATCAAGTTAGATGCTATATATGGGGGCTATATCAAAACATTGACCGATATGGCCCATTTGCAATCCCAAACAACCTGCAACTATAAGAAATATTTATAACAACTTTGATCAACCTAACTCTATTATTGCGGACTGTAGCGTGATTACCACAGACGGACGGACAGAAGGACATGGCTAAATCGTCTTAGAATTTTACGACGATTAAGAATATATATACTTTATGGGGTCTCAGATCAATATTTAGAGGTGTTACAAACGGAGTGGCAAAATGAATATACCCCCCATCCTATGGTGGAGGGTATAAAAAAAATTATCGTATTATGTTTATAATCTACAAATACTTCATTTACATCATACAGGATGATCTTGTGACTCCATCAACATACCAACAGGCAAATCAGTACACGCAACAAGGGACGCAGCACACAATATAAAAGCGACACGACGTTCACATCGAGCGCGACGTCAACGAGAGCTCAGCAGTGGAAGGTTTAGAGAAAGTGCTACAGCATAATTCGCACATAACATTGGCAACTGACAATTTCAATATGCAGTGTGAAAATATTGATTTATTTTGCTACGTTTACGGTCATCAAATCAGAAAATAAAGTTCTACAAGATTTCAAAAGGAAAATAATCTTTAAACTAGTGAATTCAAGAGAGCATATAAGTTGTTTTTCGACAAAGTAGACTTGACCGGTGAAAATTACACACCTAAGACAGTGTGTCGCCAATGTTATCACAATCTCATGGCATGGTTGAGTGTAGGCGATTTTGCAATTCTGACCTTGAAGATGAAGTTTTCCAAAATTACGAACGGTTTACAAGATATGAGCGTGCGAAAATGATCCCTTTTTTTGCAAAAATGACACCGATGCTCCAAATCTTTGGGGCCCATTAATAAAAAGTACATGACTTTGGGCAAAACTGGGAGACAAGGGTCCTTTTCTGGTCTTTTATCACGTAGTAGTGACCCTATATGGTTATATTTCCATGACTTAAAAAATTACACACAATGTATTTTACCTGTCCCTATCAGCTTGAAAAAATGGGCGAAGTTGGCCCCGTATAAACTGTTCACCGCAAAATAGCCGTATTTGTCCACACATTTCTGGTACCCCCCACACAAATTGACAGATGCATTCAAACACAGCATGCTCATAACTTCTGCAGTAATCATATAAATGTGTTCATAGACTAACAAAGAGTGAACAATTTTCATCTCCAAGCCGGTTTACCATATTACATTATTCACAAAGTGAGGGTATAACTTAGTCGGTTTACCCGACTGCAATTGTTTTGTCTGTTTTTTAAAGTAATTGCATACATAACCATTAAGAAAGACAGAAAGTCTTTATACCCTACACCTCGCTAACAATGCGAAAATAGGCATTGCGATAATAGTTTGGAATAATTGTTTTCGTTTCAGTTAAGAAAGTACTTAGCTCCTTCAAATCTCATCAAGGCTTATTCCAAGGTGTTAAAGATGTAATAAAATAGAACTGAAACGATAACCTCCAAGTGCGCAGTATTCTATCATAGATCAAGAATCGGAAGGGACAAATAGATGGGACTATACTCAATTTTAACAGATTTGCATCAATTTGGTTAGGAAACCTCAATTCTTACAAATTATACAAAGATCGGACGTAAAATACAGATTCAATAGCGCTTAAATGCTAAATATGCAGGATCATTTATATTGGTTATATATATATACTAGCTGGACCCGGTCCACTTCGTTGCCCCAGATTGAGATTTCCGATCCCGTCCATTTTTGAACCAATCACAAATCCTGCCACCAAATACGTATACATAAAATAACAACACTCTCGCTAACAAATTGTGCAAGATATCTCAATTCCAAAATGTGGCTTACATGGACGGGGCCACGCCCATTAGTCTGATCCCTCCCAATTTTTAACTAATCACGTAGACTGCCACCAGATACATATACACAAAATTACAGCATTCTCGCTACTAAATTGTGCAAGATAGCTCAATTTTGGGTTATATGGGCGGGGCCATGCCCTTTGGTCAGATCCCGCTCATTTTTAGACCAATCACGTAGGCTTCCACCAGACACATATACACAAAATTACAGCACTCTCGCTAACAAATTGTGCAAGATATCTAAATTTCAAAATTTGGCTTATATGGGCGGGGCCACGCCCATTGGTCCTATCCCGCCCATTTTTGGACCAATCGCGTAGATCGCGAACGGATATATATGCACAAAATTCCAGCTCTCTCGATAACAAATTGTGCAAGATATCACATTTTTTAAATTTGGCTTATATTGGCGGTGCCACGCCCATTGGTCCGATCCGGCCCATTTTTGGACCAATCACGTGGACTGCCACCAGATACATATGTACAACATTACAGCACTCTAGCTAACAAATTGTGCAAGATATATTGAGTTTGGGGGTTGTGGGTTCGATTCCCACCAGAGGCTCTGGTCTGTCGCTGCAAACATTTAGCCATATGGTCTTTGTAACCCGGCCTTTCCCTGGACCTTATAATTAGAATATAAATTTACTTTGTATTGTAATTCATATAAATAAATAAATAAATATCAATTTAAAAATTTGGCTTATATGGGCGGGGTCACGCCCATTGGTCCGATCCCGCCAATTTTTTTACCAATTACGTAGAATGCCACCAGATACATATTCGCAACATTGCAGCACTCCCGCTGGCAAATTGTGCAAGATTTCAAAATTTGGTCTATGTGGGCGGGGCCACGCCCATTGGGTCGATCCCGTCCATTTTTGGACCAATCACTTGGACTGCCACCAGATACATATGTACAACATTACAGCACTCTAGCTAACAAATTGTGCAAGATATATCAATTTAAAAATTTGGCTTATATGGGCGGGGCTACGCCCATTGGTCCGATTCCGCCCATTTTTTTTAAATTCACATAATCTGACACTAAATACATACACGCCAAAATACCAAAATTTTACCCATATGGGCGGGTTCACGCCCACTTGATATATCGAAAATTCAAGTACCCTACACATGTACATTCTGTGAAAATTTCAAGATGATCGGTCCAGCCGTTTATACGTCTATACGGAACAAACCCACAAACAGACACTCTCTTTTATATATATATAGATATAAATCTGAACTGATTTTCCCAAATTAAGCCGTATTCGCTCCCAAATTATGTAACTTCTTTCTGCCAAATTTTGTAATGATCGGAAGTAAAGTACAGCTTCTGTAGCGCATCGATACCAAATTGGGAGGAACATATAAACGGGCGCTATATCTAAATCTGTCAGTCTTTATTCATGTAGTAAGAAACCTATTTCAGCCGAATATCGTACTGATCGGATATGAAATACAGTTTTTACAGCGCTTACATCTCAAATCGGGAGTAACATATATATGGGGGCTATGTCAAAATCTGAACCGATTTTCATCAAATTTAGTATTGTCTCGAAGTGTATCAAAAAACCTAAGAGTATGTTAAATCCTCCATAACTTTGTGTTTGTGAATAAAATTAAACGGTGTTAAGAAAAAGTTTCATGGTTTTTAGAGTCTTTTTGATAGTAATGAGAAATATACAGTGATCAATGGGAAAATGCAGCCATTGACAAACCATGAACAACGGTATGCGGTTTGTTTCGATAGGATACCAAATAACAGCACTACAAATAAAACATATTTGGGCCGTACGTAGGGTGCACGGATCAAAAATGTGTTTGGTGTTCTGAAATTGTCTTTGTATAATCTTTAAGGACCAACTATAATATGCATAAACTAGCTTAAGTGAACTTTTCGTTAAGTTCTCTCAGTTCCCATTTACTTAAGCAGGGTGCGAAACATAACGCACATTGCGTACGGAATTGCTTATGCATATTATAGTTTGGCCTTTAAACAAAGGGGGTACGGGTACCCATCTCAATACATTTGGGCATTCTTGAAAATTCACTGTGGAGTTACCGCCGCGGCTTACACTAAACACTGGTTTCAGTCAGGCCAGTCAACTGACACGAGGAAAAGCAAAAATATATATTATAGTTTTGCCCAAAAGTACTCAAATGAAATTCTTGATAAAGAACCGATGTGTGTCGGTATGTTCATTGGTACATACATAGTTTTTATCTCTTTACATTGCCGTTCTCTTATCAACCTTTGATACAGAGCCAGACACACACACATAGCTCAGATGCGTACATGTGTATGTCTCTCACTCTCTCTTCTAATTCCACGCCCGCTGCGTTTATGATTCATTTGCTGTACGACGGTTTGGTTTTCTGGCGCTTTTCTGTTGTTTCGTTTGGTTGTGCGAAGATCGAAGCAACTCTGGTTTTCGTTTTATTTAGAATTTTTATTCTTTAGCCGTAGTGTGCACCGCTTAGTTCAGTTTACATTTACGTTTGCCGGTGGATGTGAGTGCGCAACATCGGGTTTTAATTTTTTCATATTCTCGAAATCACATGACTAATGGGAATAAACTAACAAACGTATAATTTACAAAACTATAACATGTAAGTACACAGAAATATTGTATTTTTCAACTTAGCGGATTATGTGTATTCGTACCTATATTATCCATACATACATACATGCATAACTGTGTATAATTATATGGTCGTTTTATACTCTCTCTCTCTCTCTCTTTGATTACCCCTGTACCCGGTTGGTAGTTTATGGGTTGTTCTCACTAGATTTTATTGAATTTTTGGGGTGTTTGTTTTTTATTTTTTCTCTAATATCCTTGTGTCGTGAACAGAAAACTGCAGAACAGTACTTTGTACTTGTGTAGCGAAAAATGGTACAAGCAAAGGTTTACACACAATTTCATTGTACTGCAGTTGCAGTCTTCTGGATGTGCATATGTGTGTATATAACCATACATATTTATGTGTGTGGACATTTACACTGTGGTCTATGCTTAAGAAAAAAAAGAAAAAACAACACTTGGCAGTCATAACGGAATTTATGTTCGTGGGCAACAAACAAAGTAAAATAAAGCTAAGTACACGCGATTGCCAGATAGGACAACGTTATCAACCCTGCAAAAGTACTGCAAATATACGGACAATGACAGATTGTTAGGCAAAGGTGAATTGACAGTTCAGACGATTGCAAGAAAACCTTACAATTTCATATATTTAGAATATATTTTGTAAATATTTATACCTATGCAGGATTATTTTTTTTTTGGTTTTAGGGTTACTTCTATGCAGGATTATTATTATTAGTATTATGCCAATAAAAATATTTTACAGTGTTGACAATAATATGTTTTTCTGACAATCTGCAAATGATCTCACAATGACTTTTCTGCCAACATTTGCAAGACAAAAATTATATGTTAACACGGTTTTACGATCTGGCCATCGAGTGTACTTAGCTTAAGGAAAAAGCTAAAAGGAAGAAAAACGATCAAATCACATTAAAATTAATTTTTTACCAGAACATATTCTGACAAAAATTTCATTTTCGATCTTGAATGTTAACGGCCTGTTTCTGTATTTCTAACGAAAGTCTCTGTGAACGAAAACCAGTCACTCACTTTCGTCAGGAATTTGGTTTCTCTAATGTTTGTTCGTTCGTTCGCCTGGCCTTACGCCAATAACGTTAGCAATTTTTTAAGTCACAGAAATAGGCTGTAAATGTGCTCTCTTCCAGCAGCGGGAGAAAATGCATTACTCATATTTGTGATGATCATGATCATAATGAGAGCATACATTCATAATTTCTCATTATAAGCTTGAAAGGTGTGCTGAATTAATGTTGTTGTGTGCCAAAGTAGCAAAGATCGTGTATTTTAGCCTTCGAATACACAAAGTTTTCGGAATTTGTGCGTCGTGTGTGTATTATTCATAATTTCTCATTATAAGCTTGAAAGGTGTGCTGAATTAATGTTGTTGTGTGCCAAAGTAACACAAGATCGTGTATTTTAGCCTTCGAATACACAACGTTTTCGGAATTTGTGCGCCGTGTGTGTATACTAGGGATGTCGATCGAAATCCCGGTATTTTCCAAATCGTTTGGAACAGTTTTCTTATTTACATCATACGAGTATCCACTCGTTCTCAATTCGGTAAATGTCATTTAAACATAATAATTCTAAGTTTATCTTAATCCGGCCTCGAGAATTTTGTTTGCTAAAGGAAATAATATGTGTTTAAAGTGCTATAAATGTAACTGTAGAAGCTCGATGGCTAAATCATACCGAAATTTTATAGCTCGTAACTTTAATACCAGTGCACATAAACACATACAATGTTTTTGAAATATATACCGATCGGCATTTTTATACCCTCACTTCAGTGATGCGATGGTATATATCATTTGCTACGGGCCAAAAGTGACCTAAGACCCCAGGTATGTTCGGCGGATACAAACATTAAATGGCTCATAATATTAGTACATATAAGGGAATATTTTCATTACTCAAAAAGTGAGGGTATACCTTATTCGGTTTACCCAACCGAAATTTCTTACATGTTCAAATTCAATTTGGTATCCCCACTCAATTTCACCGATTTGTTGGAAAACAATATCCTCGAACATTCCTTCAAACACAGTTTCTGGTCCCACACATCGAACATTTTATATAACACTAGATTTAACCCAGTGCGCTTCGCAGCCCCCATCTTTTATTTATTTTCTGTTTAGGGTACTGTAAAATAGTTATACCTCGTTCTTTCAAATTGACATGATTATTACATATGGTGCAAAACGAAGAAGAGTTGATTACTTTTATATATCAAATACGAACCCTCGTTTCATTTGGTTTCCAAGATTTGCCACAGTACTACTAAACGCATAAATCTCGAAAAAAAAATATTATTATTTCATATTTAACTCACCCTCTCCCCCTGCATCCATACTTTTACACACTGTACTAAATGTACGCTTTTTGACCCACTGTACCATATTTAACCGTTTTGGGTCCACTGAATCAAATTTAACACCTTTTGTCCTTGCCCAATAAGCGTTTACTATGGCTTTTTGTCCCACTGTACCATACTTAACCCATTTTGTTCCACGATACCATATTTTTCTATTTGTGCCCACTGTAACCATTTTTGTCATACTGTACCATATTTAACCATTTGTGTCCCACTGTACCATAGCTAACACATTTTTTCCCACTGTTCAATAGTTAAAGTTCTTTGACGCACTGTACCATATTTAACCCATTTTGTCCCACGTTAGCACATTCAACTAATTGTGCCCCACTGTACCATAGTTAACCCTTTTTGCCCCACTGTGTACCATATTTAAAAATTTTTACAATTTTTACCCCACTGTACCACAATTTTTACCCCTTTTTGCACAACTGTGCCCCATTCAACTCTTTACTCACTGTACAAAATTTTTACCCCACAGTACCATATTAAACAAATTGTTGTCTCACTGTACCTTCTCACTGTACTGTAGCTGTCTCCACGCTAGCATACTTAAACCTTTTTCCCCGACTGTAACTTATTTAATCATATTTTCTCCACTCCACTATTTAACCATTTTTGACCACAGTGCTCCTAAAACCATATAAACTCCTCATATCTCATGTTTAAGTTCCAATTTAGGCAGATTGTTCCCTTTTTTTCCATGCTCCATAATTAACCCGTATTGTCCCACTGTGCCTCTTAAAGTTAGAATTATTAAAAATAACTTCCAATCTCAGTTTATGTCCCAAAAGTTACCCTGGAACCAGTGATCAATGTTTGACATATTGAAGCCACTGTATTTTACACTTTTGCCCCACTGTGCCCCGAAAACTACGAATACAAAAAAACAACTGAATACCCCGATCAGTTGTCATAAAGACATCCCTCGCTTAAATTTTCACCATTCTAATTTTAGGCTTTAAATTTGGCGGTGGGACCATAAATATGGTACCTGTCCCACTGTGCCCCTAAATTTTTAAAAAATCACTCCTTGTTCTTGTTTACGTCCCAAGAGCTACTCTCACACCAAATTTCACGATTCTAGGTCTTGACATTTGGATTTGGCTGTTGTACCACATTTTTCCCATTTTACCCCACTGTGTACGTACTTTTTTCAACAGCCTTTTTTGACAGATCACGTGTGAGTCGTGTCATGCTGTCATGTTATTTTTGTTAAGTATTGTTTGGAATTTCATCATGGAAAGACTTACGCGTGAACAAAGTTTACAAATCGTTCAACTTTATTCGAAAATTCACGTTCTGTGAGAAATGTGTTTCGTGCACTTCGCTCAACTTATAGTCAAGATAATCGAGTTATCGAAAATTGGACTCAACGGATGGACCATCTGAAACGTAGGCGCGGCCAACATTTGATAGACACAATCTTCAAAAAATAAATGCCAAATAATGTTCTTTCAAACGATAATAAACATTCCCCATTCAATTTGAATTTTCTGTTTTTTTTTTCTTTAAAAAAGTAGTGAACCTCGAAATGGATCACCCAATATTTTTTTCACACAATTAAAAAAATTAAATTTTATGTCACTTCATGTGACGTCACGTCACGTTTCACAAAATGGGCTGTAAAAGAAAATTAAAAAAATCAAAGACAAATAGAATATAAGAAGACATTCCTTCAGGCCGAAACGTCAAAATCTATCAGTTACGAACGAATAGGAATGAACTGTCACACGCGAAAAAACAGTATTCCGCGAACATTGATTGCACCTTTGTTGCACTTATCGATTAATGTTAATTTTTTAATTGTGACAATTACAAAAAATTCGGGAAAAACGGTCTGAAAATCCGCGAAAAACCTTACTCGTTGGAATCAAATTCCTATTCGTTCGTAACTGACAATTACTCGCTACAGGAAGGAATGTCTTCTTCAAAGACAAATAGAATATAAGAAGACATTCCTTCAGGCCGAAACGTCAAAATCTATCAGTTACGAACGAATAGGAATGAACTGTCACACGCGAAAAAACAGTATTCCGCGAACATTGATTGCACCTTTGTTGCACTTATCGATTAATGTTAATTTTTTAATTGTGACAATTACAAAAAATTCGGGAAAAACGGTCTGAAAATCCGCGAAAAACCTTACTCGTTGGAATCAAATTCCTATTCGTTCGTAACTGACAATTACTCGCTACAGGAAGGAATGTCTTCTTATATTCTATTTGTCTTTGGTCTTCTTATATTCTATTTGTCTTTGAAAAAAATAATTATATTGACAAAGTGTAAAACAAACATGATAATAATCCAAATTTTATATAAAAACAATTATAAAAAATTCCGACGAAATTCGCAGTGTTTTGTATTAGTGAAAAAAAAAATAAAAAACAACTTCTATTTTTGTCTCGTCACTTCATCTCATCCTTTTAATTGTTAGTATTTTAGGACCTTTATGATCAATTGTTTTCTTATCTTCTACAATATGTAGATCTTCTTACGTCTAACGCCATAATATAAATAAGTAAAAAAATTAAGTGTTTTCTTGTTTTGCATCTTATTGAAACGTAGGTGACATACATATCGCTCGTTTAGAAAAAGAACGTCGCATTTTAAGTTATGACATTTCACTTACATAGGTGTGATTTAAATGATTTATACAAAATAAACTATTTGGCATGACATAATTCATGAAGTGCGCCAAATATTATTGTCTTCCTCTGGAATCAGCTCAAACTTGGATCGGATTGTAGAGGGTTTTCTAACAAGAGGTGTTATTTTGGTATTCAAAGAATAATTCCATTTTTTGAGATAAATGATCGGATGTTTATTTCATAATAAAGAGGAAGGTATGCCGTTAATAATGAAAAACAACATTAGTCAAATGGCCACCACGACCACGCTTACAGGACCATATCCTTTTCATAAAATTTTCCACAACCAAATCGCAAAGTGGCTGCCCTATGTCCTCGATAGCCTCACGAATTCTATATTTGAGGTCTTGAATCGACGCTGGGCTTTTTGGCGTAAACCTTATCTTTCATATGGCCCCAAAGGAAGAAGTCGCAAGGTGTTAAATCATAAGATCTCGTTGGCCAATTGTGATCACTTCTTCGAGAGATAACACGGTCCGGAAACTTTTCCCGTAACAGAGCAATGGTTTCGTTGCTTGTGTGGCACCTAGCGCCGTCTTCTTGAAAGTAAACGTTGTCCAGATCAATACCATCCAACTCCGACCATAAAAAAGCATTAATCATCTCTCGATAGCGATACCTATGTCCTCGATAGCCTCACGAATTCTATCTTTGAGGTCTTGAATCGGCTCTGGCCTCTTTCACGTGGCCCCAAAGGAAGAAGTCGCAAGGTGTTAAATCACAAGATCTCGGTGGTCAATTGTGAGCACCTCTTCGAGAGATAACACAGTCCGGAAACTTTTCCCGTAACAGAGCAATGGTTTCGTTGCTTGTGTGGCACCTAACGCCGTTTTTTTTTTTGAAAGTAAACGTTGTCCATTTTCAAAAAAGTAAGGTCCAATGACCCCGCCGTACCATAAACCGCACCAAACAGTCACACGTTGAGGATGGAGGGGCTTCTCAACAATAACTCTTGGGTTTTCAGAGCCCCAGATGCGACAATTTTGCTTGTTGACGTAGCCACCGAGGTGCAAATGGGCCTCATCAGTCAAGATGATTTTGTATCGTTCGTATGGGTTTTTGATCGTTTTGTATCGTTCGATGATCGTGTATCGTTAGTAATGGCGTAGTTTCTACTTGTCAAATGTCAAAGAATAAAAGCTTCAAAAGTGACAGCTTCCGAAATTCCGGCTGATTCAAAATAACACCTCTTGTTGGAAACCCGAAAATCGCAAACACTTATTGCATTTTTCAATATCCAGCATGAAAATGCTAAATTGAAAAAAATATGTGGATTAATGTAGAAATGACTCCCCGCTAGTGTAACGAATCAGCTTATTCAATCTGACATCAGCGTAAACGATTACCCAACGAAATGTAAACGGACGGCTAAAGGCTGGGTTAGGCATACGTAACCGTAACGCCCCTGTAACGTAACGAATCGGCTGATTCAATTTGACATATCGTCGGCTTAATGCTATTTTGTTCCATACGCCATTTTGTATGATCGGAGAAAAACGCAATTTATTGCTTGAGTAAAAACGGGAGTGAAGAGTTACGAATTTTTTATTCCATAGGGTTCCCAACAGTATTTGTATTATTCCCATGCATTTCTATGCCATTATATTCAAAAATAAGCAAGTTATAACAAATGTTGTACATGGCATTTTGGTCCATATCCACTTTTATTTTTATATTTTTTCGTATTTGTATTACATGGACCACAAAGAAGGTCGGTATGAAAGGAGAGTAATTTACATATTGTGATCGAAAGAACTTAAAATAGTGAGTAAAAAATATAAGGCGATAGAAGAATGGGGATATAGAACAAAAATATACAAATTATTTCCCTTAAATCAGAGTTAAATCGATTTACCCTACCAATATCTCGAAAACTAGACGAGATAGGAAAAAAATTATTGCTGATTCTGAAAACCCATATTATCAACTTCTAACTTCAAAAACGCAAAATTGGCGAATGGATAAAAAATAGCATTAAGCCGACGATATGGAAATCTGTATAAACGATTAGCCAATGAAAATGAAACGTAAACGGACAGCTGAAATTTGATTTGGAATGTACGTTTACGTGCATTTGCAAACAAAATCAGCAAAACAACAAAAAAAGGCGACATTAATGCGAATCTTTTGAAATGGAATGAAAAACAAATAATAAAATGTTAAAATAGGAGCAAGAAAATATAAAATAAAATAACGATGTTACAATTTTGGTTGTGAATCTCTGAGTCATATGGCACGTTTATCAAGTTTTGGGTATTGCTAAGTGTTAAAAAAAAGTCCATAAATAATTGAATTGCTAATGATTAGCTGAACACATTTTTGCTAAAATCCAGAAATCGAAAATTTCCGACATGAGCTGTTATTGCAGAAAACCACAGAACTTTCTGTTAGATTAGCCTATTGACTTCAAATTTGGTATGGGTTAATATTTGTTTCTATGTCTGGCTAAAGCTATGTACACGCAGTGGTCAGATCTTACAATTACAGACAGATATGAAAATGTTTTTTCTGAATTTTCCTTACTTTTAAGTTATGGGTTATAACATATACATTTATCCATCGATTTTCTTGACATAGGTATGGTTCTCTTCATAGCAGGCTACTCGTATTACCTTTTTGCTATTTTTTGCATTTTGATAGATTTCTTTGTGCCAGAAAAAATAAATATTTTTTTCAAAGGTTCTACGAAAAAATGGAATTTGTAGTATTTTTAGCACTTACCCAAACTTAATGCGTACCGGGTTGATAGTTAAAAAATATAATCCAAATACTAGAGGCACATTCCATTAAAATTTGATTAATGTTAAACAAATTTGTCAAAAATTTTTTTTTTTAATATTTGTTTTCGTATTTATGATTTCACAAGTTATGATATACATACATAAGTACAACTCATTGACAAACATTTTTTAAAATTAGCCTTACATAAATGCTTTTGCAGGGCAATGCAGGACTTTATTCAATTGAATAAAGTTTTTCGTTTTAAACTGTGTAAACATTAGTTTTGATTTTTATTTAAATTCTTATAAAAATTCTAATTTTGATTATTTTGCCTTTCTTTAATTCATTATGTATTTAAAGTAATCATATAGCGTGAGCACAATGTCTGGGTCTAATTTTTGCCGCTTATGCCGAAATAGTTGTGACAACAGTATACGCCTCCATGATGCTAACGGTCGCTCTAATGAGATCTATTCGATCACTATAAAATTTTTTCACCCTACGGTAAAATTTCAAGTCGAGAAAATATTGTTTAACCTTACATCTATAGGTGTTATGTAACATTTGTGTGTGTGTTTTTTTAATATTTTAGTTTCTGGAGGTAGAACCGATTGCACGAAATCCTCTAGCTGTATTGTGTATGGAATGTTGGCATCACATTTCAGGCTTCAATAATTATCAGCAGACCATCTTACTACTGCAGGCCAACCTTCTCAAAGCTCTAGGACCAATTATGGATGTGGGCCAGCAGAGCCAAGGAAATAATTTGCCAGACCCAAGGGACATAATAGTAATTGCTGACGATTTTGAAGATGTTGATCATATTTCTCAGACTGGAAATTCTATACAAATTGATCAGGCATCTCAGATTCCCTCATCAAGTGGTTTTGGTACTGGACAGTTGATAGTTACTGACAGCTCAGTACGGTTTGAAGCTCCCAATATAGGTAATATAACGGATTCTCTTTCAATTGCGAATGGCGCACAAATGGCTTTGCGGGACAATGAGTCAATTTCACTTGACGATGAAAACGAAGCGAACGAAGCATCGGGAGACGTGTTTATCGTGGATGAATTGAATGACGATGACCCGTCCTGGGAAATCGAATCAGTTGGCAGTTCGGATAACTCAGATAATAATTTATTGTTGGAACGAGAAAACGTTGAAGGTGGCTCAGAGAGTAGCTTTACGACTAAAAGGCGTAGGAGGCAAAATGTCCGAGGAAAAGAAGCAGCAAACGATATGGATGCTGTTATAGCAAAATGGAAACCGACTCTGGAGTGTCATCTATGCTCCGAATCATTCAAAACTTTTACGTTAATTAAACAACATTTTCAGAAAGATCACCCTCAAAATGAGTTCTATGTTTCGTGCTGTGACCGCAAATTAAAATATCGCTTTCGTGCCGAAGAACATGCAATTTTCCATTTGGATCCCAAAGCCTTCAAGTGCTCCATTTGTGATAAGTGTTTCAAGGCGAGAAATTGTTTAAAAGGTCATATGCTTAATGTACATGCCACAGGTATTGTAGACTACAGACACGTGTGCGACATCTGTGGAAAAAGTTTTAAAGCCGAATCGAATTTGCGTGACCATTATCAGTGCCACAAGAAAGCCCCTTTTCCATGTAAACATTGTGTTTGTACATTTAGGGACCGTGTCAGCCTACGTGAGCATGTGGATGACGTTCATCCCGGTAAAACGAGCATCACTCAGGCACACGATTTTATTCGTTCCTGCGAACTGTGTCCACAGAGATTCAACTATCGTACCGGTTACTATCAACACTTAAAGCGTCACCATCCCGAAGAGTTTGCCAAGAGAAAGACAAGAAAGAGCCCGCATAAACTTTAATTAAAACCGGTTAGATCCATAAGTAGATATACATACATACATAAGTACACCTTAGAATTACCTATAGTTGTTATAATACCCGACTTGTAAATCCTTTGACAACACTGAACATATGAAGCCATATATTCTGTAGTACGTATTTCTTAAATAAATAATAAACAAAATAATATTTTCAACATTTTAGTTATTAAACAAACAAGGGTAACATCGAGTTAAATGGTAAGTTTATATTTTGAGATCGGTAAAACAGCTATAGTAAAAAAGCAAATTGTTTGATAATACTACAACATCTGGACGATAACAAACAAGGCAGCGTTGTACATTTCATAGTCAACTCCAGGTATAGCGAATACTCAGTTTAACAAAGGACGGATATAATAAATGATCAAATTTTTAGATAAATTTTAATATGAAAGCGAAGGGATGTACATTATTTTTTATGGTGTTCACGGTATCCGAAATATTGGATACATTAATATTAATTTTTTTTTAATTCCAATTTTCATGGAGTGTAATTTAAGGTAAATACGAGGGCTAGTAACAGTCATCAAAAATATGAAAAAATATTTAAAAAAAAAAATCTGGCGCCAAAAAATCCATAAACTTAGAAAACGCCAAAACTTCCATATTCTAAAAGCTAGCACAGCACGATAACGAAAAAGACAATGCAAAGTTTGGGTAAGTGTAATGGGTGATTCATCGTGAGGTTTGATTTATAATGTAAAATAAAACACATACATTTGAAAGTGAGCTTAACATTACAAAAAAAAATATGGCATTTGCTGTTTGAAAATGATATCATGTAAATGTTGGCCATGACTAAGTCTGGTGTTCTATTCGGAAGGCCCAATTTTGGGCGACTCGATCGAGTAACTGGTTTCTTCCTGAAGCCCTCAGACTTTACATATCCCCAGAGAAAATAGTCTAAAGGTGTGATATCGCACGATCTATGTGCTCAATTTACCGCAGCAAAACGTGACATTAAGTGCTCACCAATATGATTTTTCAACAAGGTCATTGTTTCACGCGCTGTATGGATCGTAGCGCCGTCTTGTTGATACCAGGGCTCACCGAGGCCATGCGCATGAATTTCAGGATGCACATAGTCCGTTAACATTGTACGTTAACTGTTACCATTGACGTAAAATTCAGATTTTCCTCATTTTTTAGGAAATAGGGACCAATGATCCCACCGCCCCAAACCACACCACACCATTGTTTTTAATGGACGTATGTATAGCGTGATCCATTTCAAGGTTCCCTACTTTATTAAAGAAAAAACACAGAAAATTCAAATTGAATGGGGAATGTTTATTATCATTTGAAAGAACGTTATTTGACATTTATTTTTTGAAGATTATGTCTATCAACTGTTAGCCGCGACTACGTCTCAGATGGTCCATTCGTTGAGTCCAATTTTCCATGACTCGTTCGAGCATTTCGACTGGTAACTGGCGAATGACACGCGTGATGTTTTGCTCCAATGCCTGAATCGAAGCATGTTTGTCCGCATAAACTTTAGACTTTAGATATCCCCACAGGAAAAAGTCTAACGGTGTGATATCACACGATCTTGGCGGCCAATCGACCGGACCAAAACGTGAAATTATCTGCTCACCGAAGAGTTCTCTCAATAAATCCATTGAGTGATGCGATGTGTGGGAAGTGGCGCCGTCTTGTTGAAACCAAATGTCTCCGAGATCACGAGCTTAAATTTCAGGCATCAAATAGTCGGTTATCATGACACGATAACGGTCGCCATTGACGGTTACGTTCTCACCGGCATCATTTTTGAAGAAATATGGACCGAGGATTCCACCGGCACACAAACCACACTAAACCGTTGTTTTTTCTGGATGAAGTGGCAGCTCTTTAATTTCTTCAGGTTGATCTTCGTCCCAAATACGCCAATTTTGCTTTTTTACATACCCATTGAACCAGAAATGGGCCTCATCGCTGAACAAAATTAGCCTCGAAAACGTCGGATCTTCTTGGAACTTTTCTAGAGCCCATAGAGCGAAGCGATTTCAAGTCGTTCCATACGTCAGTCCGAGTTGCTGCGAACGGCGCCCAATCGACTCTCCACGGTCTTCGTGTACACTCTCACTCACACTGTTCTCAAGATTGGTGATGGTGTTGTGAATAGTACGCTCAGTAGGCCGATTATGTTGACCATAAGTTGAGCGAAGTGCACGAAACACATTCCTCACAGAACGTGAATTTTCGTAATGAAGTTGAACGATTTGTAAACGTTGTTCAGGCGTAAGTCTTTCCATGATGAAATACCAAACAATACTTAACAAAAATAACTTGACAGCATGACACGACTCACACGTGATCTGTCAAAAAAGGCTATTGAAAATAGTATCTCTACTTGGGCCATCCGTTATATGTTTAGTATGCACTGGATTTGAATTTATAAACCGATGACTTTGTTTGCAAAATGTTCAATATGTATGGGAGGTACCAAAAGAGGCGTGGCAATAATAACCATTTTTCAAGGGACTTTACGAGGGCGGTACCAAAATTAGACGAACTGACAAATAGATGGCGGTAGTAGTTTTAATTTTTTTTGAGCTCTCCAAAGTAAACGATCTCAATAAATTTGTAAACATGAAAAATTTGGTCACTGATATGTAATACAATACTTTAATTTGAAAGGTCTCAGTCCAACCAATATTAAAACCGAGCTAGATTCTACTTCGGAGGAGTATGCTCCTTCGTTTACAACTATAAAATATTGGGTGGCAGAGTTTAAACGGGGCCGAACGAGCTGCCAAGACGAACACCGTAGTGTTCCACCAATTGAGGTGCACACGCCAGAAATGGTTTAAAAAACCCACAAAATGGTATTGGATGACCGTCGGTTAAAGCTTCGCGAGCTAGTTGAAGTCATAGGTATTTCAAAAAGTGCTATACAATGCATGTTGACGGAAAATTTGATGATGAGATAGCTGTGCCCAAGATAGCTGCCGAGTTTGCTCACAATCAAGATAAGGCACACATCCACTATTGCGATGGGCAAAATCAATGAATTAAAGTTCGAATTGCCTCAGCACGCAACTTATTCGGCAGATTTAGTGTTTTTTTGTTAGGTCGTCTAATTTTGTGACCGCCGTCGTAAGTACTTTAAAAGCATTACACTGTACAAAATTTCAAGTTTTTGTAATGCAAAATTGTCCATATGTATGGCAGATATCAGAAGAGGCGTGGCAATTTTTCCCTTTTTCTCAAGTCAATAGCGACAAAGTAATTAATACTATGTGTGGACTTGTAAAACATTATGATAACTAGTATAAAATTTATTAAAGAACCAATAGTTCACTAAATGTTGGGGAGGTAACGAACGAGTGGACCAATCTGGTCCATATTCTATCTTAGTCTGGGATAGACAATAATATTGACACATAGCAAATTTTAAGTCAATCGGTTAGTCCCGATATTCACTGGCTGAATGTTCAGCAGATTATCGGCGTTTGGTAGAAGAGATAGGCAGTCAGCAAGAGGGGGGGAAAACTCCCCCTGAACGTTTTGAGTTCTTCGTACAAGTTCAAAAGAGAATTTGATGATAAGCTGCTGAAAACTTGACTATGGTAAATCTAGACTTTCTCCTGTCGAAAGTTATCGTGCCACCAGCCAGATGGACATGGCTCCAATTAATTAAAATGTCCCAAAACGGATTTCCCCCAAATATTCTTGGGGTCTCTTACGCCACTCCTTCGATGTGTTACACTTTTGGTTACAGCAACTGATATAAACCCTCGTTCACAGTAGCGAAGTTGCAAAAACAAGATTTTGTTGAGATTATCTTACTTCCACCAAAAGGGTTATCATTTCTATATTTATCCAAAGATTATTTTCATATTGGAACGTCCAAGCAAAAAAGATTTTCTTAAAAAATTGTTTCGAATTTTTTCTAATTGTTTTAACGACATTTACTAAACTTCTGTTTCTATGTGAAAGTGACATTTTCAACATTTGTAGCCCTTTTAATTTAAAAAACGATATACCGGATTTGTCGAGCTTTTACTTCAAAAATATGGTACTAATACCAAAGGCGACTTCCAAGATAATCAGAATTTTAAAGAAATTAAAAAAAAAAAATCGTGTTTAAGACACCGGAAAATGTTTTGCACAGACCTTCAACAAACATATTGTACGCTAGTGTAATGTGAACAGCTTCAATTCTTTAATTTCTTATTATTTTTGGAATGAAAATATTTTTTTACAAAAATAATAAATGAACAAAATTTTTACAAAAAGTTTGTTCGGTCTATATTACTTATCGACAAACTCACCTACAATATTTGGATCTGGCGCAATTTCGTTGCTTCAGTAAAAAACATTCTTTGTAAACTTTCTCAGTATTTTATTTTGCTATAATCAGTATTTTATAGAAGAATAATAAATCTAATTTCAAAATAATGTGATTATATACGCTCAACTGTAGAGACATGTCAGTTCATATCTTATCTCGGCCGATTTTCTCCGGGTGATGGGTTCTCATGTGTTCATTGATATACGCTGGAGTGATACTTAAATAGTTTCGTGCAATGGGCACAAGTGTGAATGGACTCAGTTGGCTTCGCCGCTAGTTTCTTGGTGTGTACAGAATTAATGTGATAGGACAAGCTGGAAAGATATTTAAATCTCCTTTGTGATTACGTTCTCCCGTATGAATGGCCAGATGTTGCCGCAGTGCAAAGGGCACCCTAAACTCTTTACCGCAGATTTTGCATTTGTGTCCACACTTTTTGTCTAGATACCTGGCATGGACATGCAGCATATGATGTTTGGACGTGGCAATCTTCTTACAAATCTCCCACTGAAATGCCCCAGGATTCAAATGGAACTGGGCATGCTCTTCTAAGTAAACACGCGATTTGAAAACCCGGTGACAACAAAGTATAGATAACTGAGTTTTGCTATGCATTTCCCGAACATGATTGTGTAATAGAGTAAATGTTGGGAATGAGTAGTCGCACTTTAGCGCTGACATCCATTGTGCTATCACAGCATCAAGTTCCTCGGTAGATTTTCTTGGTCTTCTCCGCTTTGTTTCTTTATTTTTTGGTCTACTGCCACGTTGCACTGCTTGGTGGGAGTCACTCGAATCACCTGAGTTAATTGGAGCAACAGCCGCTGCTAATTATGAATGTGATTCATCATCACCATCGTTGTGGGGGGCGTCATCGTTGCCATCCAATTGGTCATCAAAATTAATGTACTCCATCTCCTCTGGTTCTTGCTTTATATTAATATCTTCTGTTTCTTCAATAAAATCCGGAACTAAAAGGTTGGATTCGGCCCATTGGGCTTCGTCAAATTTAGTTTCATTATCTTCTGTAATGTCAGATAATTCTTCATGGTACATTGCTCCTTGTTCTGGAGTTAGGTTAGGTTGAGAAGAGGAGGCGGTGAAATTCCTCCAGTATTCGGCCTGTTGTGTGCTCTAATTGTTATTAAAAGGTCATTGGAAAGTTATTTTAGGAACTATGTACTATCGACATAGTCCTTAATCTTCTTCCAGTCTACACCCCTAATTTGGGTCAAGTCTGGTATAGTATCATTTCCTAACAAACGGGATCTATTGTTCGCGAACGCTGGGCACTGGCAAAGGAAATGCTCCAACGTTTCGTCATCCTCCCCGCATGCCCTACATACGCTGTCCTCTACAACTCCTATTCTATGTAGGTGTGCTTGTAAGCATGTGTGTCCTGTAAGGACACCCATGATCTTACTGGTTTCTACCGTGCTCAATCTCAGCAAGGTCTTGGTCTTGTCCTCGTTTGGGTCACCCCACAAGACTTTCGTTGTCTTCCCAACGATTTCACTATTCCATAGCGTGATATGGGCGTTCTTCGCCCATATTTTTAGTTCAGAACGCGTAACTCCGAAGAGTTTTGCGTTCTCTAGAGTTGTTGTTTGCAAGTCTCTGGCTGTACATAGATGCCAAGGCATTTGCTTTCTCGTTACCCCTTACTCCACAATGACCAGGCACCCATATGATGCATATAGTACCGTGTTCGGAGTAGGCGTTAATCACCATTTTACAATCTAAAACTGTCCTCGACTTCACCGTTCTAGACATTATTGCCCTGATAGCCATTTGGCTATCTGTGAAAATATTCACATTTGTTGGTCTCATGTTAGCCCCAAGCCAGCTCACACATTCTGTAATTGCTCGGACTTCCGCCTGCAGGACTGTGTTATGGTCTGGCAAACGGAATAAGAGTTCGGTTTCCGGTTCCTCGATATAAAGTGCTAGCCCCGTTCTCTCCCATAGTTTCGATCCATCTGTATAACAGCAATTTCCAGATGTTGTCTGCACTACGGTTCCATCAATCCAAGATTGTCTTGTATCATGATCTCACTCTCAGCAACTATTGATTTTTCAGGTATTCTGTCGGATACTGATGATATGTCAGTTAAATTCACCGTCACTACCTCAGCTATCTTTTTATGATATGACTTGTGATCGCTTTCGATCCATTCGCCCATCACTTTGAGTCTCGTCGCCGTGAGGCAGCTTCTGTATTTATATTAGTTGGATATTTAAGATTGTCTCCAATGCCCTACTGGATGTGGTCCTCATTGCCCCGCTTACGCCGAGACAACACATTCGTTGGACCTTTTGTAATATCATTACGTTGCACTTCTTCTTCGTTGATGTCCACCACACTACTGATGCGTAAGTTAAAATAGGTCTGATTACGCTCTTGTAGAGCCAGTGTGTCATACTTGGATTAAGGCCCCATTTTGAGCCAATGGCTCTTCTACATAGTGCCCAGCATATGTGAGCTTTGTTTGCTCGTTCTTCAATGTGGCCATGTTCTCCCTGGAGTTACATATTTAATATTTGCTATATTATCCACCCCTGAATTAGTATCAGAAGCTGCTGGAATCCATTGACCTTTACAACTTGTATCTGACGGAGAAAAAGTGTTATTTTCAATCTTAATGGTCATGTCTGTTCCAGTACCTACAACGGATTCCGCTCTTTGTCTGACAGGTTGAAGGATTTCACCATTCTCAGCCGAACTATTTATATATTGAAACTCTTCTGGAACATATTTAATGTCTTCACAACATTCCTGAATAGAAGTAGTATCTGAAATCTGCAGACCGCAGCTAGCACAATCAGCATTTGCCACTTGGTACCTACTTCTTATAGCTGGTGGAGAGAAACTTCTACTTCTTATGTTTATGGCAGTTTGTATGCAGGACTTCTCTGCGCGCTCAATATCTAGGAGGAATTTTGACTGCACTAGCAGTATCGTCTGTTGAAAATTATGAAAGCTTGATAGATGATGCCAACAGTCCAAACGGCCGATGATTTTTGAGTCTGTTGATCTACGACCATAAACTGAAATGATCAGGATAAAAGAGAGTAATTAGATATCCGGCATTATAACTATAAAATACCCGTATTTCAATTTGCATTTACAGTGGGACGAAAAAACTTGATCGAGATAGTATATACCTCTGTAAATTGGCCATTTGCATCACGGAGACGTATGGAGTGTTGACAACTATTTCTGCATAATCGACGATGGTTTGATGGAGGCATTTTTATAGCTGTGATAGGGGAAAAATGGCAAATGTTCCATAAACTACTAAACACTTTTTAATAAGCTCCTAATAAAAAAGTATTTTATATAAAAAATACAACATATTTGAGGTCATCAAGTACAAACTCCTTCTCGTGTGAAATTTCTCAAAGTAGTTCTCGAAACTAGGTTAGATCAGGTTAAGAGTGGCTGCCAGTAAAACCGACTTTGACTATACAGTCCATTGTGGTACCGCAGGGACCTAAGGGAAAACATAGTTATCCCTAGCCCCTCCCGTTGTACCAATTTGATTGCTTTAAAAAACTCAAAAGTTGGCGGATTCCAACATCAGCCAAGTAAAAGCCTAAGGTTGCATGCCTCACAGAGGTATTTTAGATGCAAAAAATCAATTTTTCGACAATCACTTTTCAAAAATCGAATAATGCAGTTCTACAGAGAAGTGTTTCAATACGAAAAATCCATAATTTGTTTTAGTAAAAAATAATATTTTGTCATAGAAAAAGTCTAGTGAAGACCTATATATTGTTAAGCGAAAACTAATGAAAAATTGTATGTAACTCAGTACCGTATGCATTTTTTTCCAATTCATTACATTTATTATTGAATCTTTCATTATTATACAATGAAAATAATAATAAGTGGACAAATCTTAACCTAAAATACTATTCTCTGGGTTATTGCCATTGCGATAAACCATTGAGACTTTACACGATTTTTTACTTTACCAAAAGGATAACATTTCAAATTTAAGAATTAATAATTTCACTTTTGTTTTTGATTAGTTTTAATTTAAATCAAGTCCAGCGTATCTCTCCTTCTAAGGAGAGAAATTTAGTGGTTCTCGAGCCAGGATGTTTGGATGATTCAATAGTTTGCCCACGTAACACCTGCAATATTTTTCAATTTCCTCTTTTACTGTTGGCATGTTGAGATCCTTATGGATGTTAGCACCTACAATTAAACGAAGAATATTCGATTGTCTTCTTTGTAATTTGCATACATATGTAGCGCACGGTGTATCCCAGAGCTAGATACCATATGTCCAAATGGGCTTCAATAACGTTTTGTATAAAATAACTTTATACTCTTGATCTAGGGCAGATCTTTGGCTGATAAGCCACTGAAGTTGATTAGTTTTGAGTTTTATTTGAGTTACTTTGGAATCTATGTGGCGCGACCACGTCAAACGCCGATCTAAATGGATTCCAAGATATTTTACATGATGCTTTTGGGGAATCTGGGTAAAAGTAACATGAGTACACTTTGATGCATTCATCATTATTTTCAATTTTTTTAACCATTCTTCTAGGATTGGGACATGAGACTGCAGTTAATCAGACGCAACTGAAGGGTTTTTGTGAGTACTGATGAAAGCAGTATCGTCCGCAAAAGTAGACGTGTGCGTAAAGTTGGTTATGGGTATATCTGCCGTAAAAATAACGTATAGTATAGGGCCAAGAATGCTCCCCTGTGAAACACCGTTGGAGGAAGAGGCATGTAATATATTTTATGTAATATATTTAAAAATGTAATATATTTAAAATGCCGTTATTATTGAACTACAGAACCTTCTTTTTAATTTAAAAAAAAGTTATTGGCTGATTTCATGTAAATGTTGGCCATGACTACGTCTGAGGTGGTCCATTATGAAGGTCCAATATTGGGCGTCTCGTTCGAGCATAGCGACTGGTATCTCGCGAGAAATGTTGGCTCCTAAAGCGTCAATCGTAGCTGGCTTAGTCCCGATATATACTGGCTGAATGTTTTGCAGATTAACGGCGTTTTGTTGGAGGGTTGAGGCAGTCGGCAAGAGGGGGGGACAAACTCCCGTACTCGGGCTCAATGTTTTGTGTTTTTCACTCCACTTTGAAACAACAATAATTCACACAGTAATAGCCGAAACAAAATTACGTCGTCTAAACGCAAAGGCAATTTGAAAATAGAATTAGAGAAGAAGCTGCTGAAAAATTTATACCGTGTAAATCTGGACTTATTTCTGAAGACTTCAGACTTTACTCAATCCCAGAGAAAACAGTCCACAGGTGTGATATCGCACTCGTGAAATTAAGTGTTCACCAAATGGTTTCTAAACAAGGTCATTGTTTCAAGCGTGATCTGTAAAACAAGCATAACGGAAATCAAACCTCACGATGAGTCACCCGTTACTACAATGAGGCAACAAATGTGTTACGTATGATGCAATAGGGCAGAAAGGTTTTAACATGGAACAGTGGGGCGAAAAGTGTTAAATATGGTCCCTGGATGCGAAAGTGTCCCCTAATCATAAATCAAAGGTAAGAAGTTGATTTTCGAAACTCGTGCCTTAAGGGTACAGTTAAGAAAATTGCAGCAGGGACAGCTCTGTATAAGAAGAAGAATCTGTTTAAATTTTCTCCCATATGAAATGATTATTTAATTTTAAAAGAGAGATGTGTAGTGTATATACGTATACATACGCAGAGTATGCATGTTTTGATTGTTTGGAGTTAGCGCCACTTACACTTATGACCAATACAAGAAGTAGAGCAACGAATCGTATAAATAGAGCAGATCCCGTACATTGACTTGACTCGCGACCATTGATGAAATATGATCTCGAATCCACAACAAGTACTTTGAATCTGCCAAACGCCCACTGGTGATGAGACGACATGACATTTGGTTGGCGACAAATGTAGTTGGTCGTTCCCGATTTTAAAACGTAATTTGAATCCTCCCGTTTGCGACTGGAACGAACTGTAACGGAAAGTGAGCGTTAACAGAGAAGTACTGAAGAAAGACTTGAAGGGAATTCTCGTAAGCCGAACACCAACGAAATCAAACACCATCCCTCCGCCAAAAGAGTACTGTTATAATAACATTTCTTTACATGTAATCTAGAATTAGAAGTATTTGTTTGTGAACTTATCTTTAGTAACTGTAAAACTTTTAGTATATAAGACATCAAATTTTATCAATAAAGTCTCATTTGGAAAACTAAACTCGCTTACATTACAGATGTATAACTATTTTACAATACCCCAAACTAAATAAATGATTAAAGATTGGGAACTCTACGGTAGATGAGATTGGGGGTTCGATTCTAGGATGTCGCTGCGAAATCTATCCCATTTTTTATCTCCTCAACTTACAGGGAGGA
The DNA here is from genome assembly GCA_963930755.1 of Eudasyphora cyanicolor. NCBI lineage: Eukaryota > Metazoa > Arthropoda > Insecta > Diptera > Muscidae > Eudasyphora > Eudasyphora cyanicolor. Next base: position 174,584,549 of record OZ005736.1, on the reverse strand, counting down.
GGGTATACATATATCATTTGCTACGAACCAAAAGTGTAACATATCGAAGGAGTGTCCTAAGACCTCAAATATGTTTGGTGGAAATTCGATTTGTGTCATTTTAAGTCATTTGAACAATGCCCGTCCGTCTGCGTGTCTGTGTTTATCATTAGTTAGGAACTTTATAATTTTATTTAGATTTAATAAATATACATTACAGGGAAATGAAAATCCAATTTCATATTAAAACTATTATTACTATGAATGTTTAACCTTAAGCATATGTATATAATTTCAGATCATATCTGGGTGTTGTGTTCTCATGTGTCGACTGAGGCATTTGCGAAGTATAAACTCTTTCGAGCAATGGACACATTTGGTAAAGGGCCGCTCGGTTGTTCGTTTCGGCATTTGTTTCCCGGGGTGTGCAGATTTAATATGATAGTACAACCCTTTACGATATGTAAAGGACTTTTCACAAAAGAAACAATTATGACTTCGTTCTTTCGCGTGAGTGGCCACATGACGCCGCAGTGCAGATGGCACCCTAAACGATTTACCGCAGATGTTGCATTTGTGCACTGCCTCTCTGTCTAGGCCCCTGGAATGGACATGCACCATATGACTTTTCAAACAATGTATGGACAAGCAAGCCTTTTTACAAATCACACATTCAAATACCTGAGGATTCAAGTGGAGTTGTGCATGTTCTTCCAAACAAGGACGCGATTTGAAAACCCGGCCACAACAAGGTACCGATAATTTAGTTTTATTATGCATTTTCCTAACATGATTGTATAATCGAGTACATGTGGGGAATGATTCGGGGCATACATCGCAATTTAGAGTTGGCATCCATTGGGCTATCACAGCATCAAGTTCGTTGGCAGTTTTTTTCCGTCTTTTTTTATTTCTTGTTCCACTGCTATGTTCTTCGGGCTGGTCGCTCGAATTATCTGAGTTAATTGCAGCATTGATGGCCCCTGGTTGTGAAAGTGATTCATCATCATCGTCGTCGTCATTGTGAAGAGCGTCATCGTTGTCGTCTTCCATTTCGTCAGCAACATAAATATCCACTATCTCCAGTGGTTCTTCTTGTTTTATGAGAATATTTTTAGATTGCTTCAAATCTTGAACTGAGGATTTTGAATAGACCAATACTTCGTCAAATTTGGTTTCAGTACCTTCTGTAATGTCAGATAGTTTTCCATGTTGCACTTTTGGAGGTACATATTTTATATCTTCCATATTAGCCTCTTCTGGAATCATATCAGCATCTGTTGGAATCAATTGACATGTACTAATTGCAGCTGACGGAGATAGACTGCTAAGCTCAATCTTAATGTCAGTGTTTGTTCCAGGATCCTCAAGGGATTCCGCAGGTTGTCTTACAGGGCGATAGACCCCCCTACCCACAACCGAATCATTTATATAGTCAAACTCTTCTTCCAGTTGTGAATGTGACTCTTTTTTTGGTGGTACATATTTAATGTCGTTAATGGATTCCTCTGCTGGTTCAGCTGATTTGGCGCCCTCAACATCTTGGAGGAATTTTTCCTGCACTAGCAATATCATCTGTTGAAAATTATTAAAATTTGATATATGATGCCAACATTCCATACATAAAACAGCCAGTGTATTTGGAATATTTTCTTCTACTTCCATAAACTAAAATGATCAGGATAAAATAGATTTATTACAAATTCGACATTATAGATAAGTACATATCGATATCTCCATTCTAAACTATGCTAAGTGCAAAAAGGTAGTTTTTCAGGAAAGGCGATCAAAGTTTGATGATTTTTTTTTAAATTTGTGTGGAATTCCTTTGTAATGCAAATCGAATGACCTGTACTGTTTTGTGAATAACTTTTGATTGGGTTGGCGGATAAACACCAAATTTTGACTGAATATAATTTGAAATATTTAGAAAATAAAAATGCAATCTCGCTAAAGCTATGCTAAGTCGACTTAGCATGTTTTAGAATGGAGGTATCGATATGTATCTTATTTTCAATTTGCATTTACCGTGGGAAGAAAAAATTTAATCGAGATGTGATATACCTCTGTAAATTGGCCATTTGCATCAAGGAGATGTATAGAATCTTGGCAACTATTTCTGCACAATCGGCAACGGTTTGATGTGGGCATTTTTATTGCTGTTGAGGGAATAAATGGGGACAAATTCATAATGGTACGGTGTTATTAATTAGAAAGTTTTTGCTTTATACGAATTATCAAAATTTAAAATGTTCACATGACACTTATTTAAGGAGCTATTGCCATACGAAATTTGGACAAAGCAGCTCAAAATTAAAAAAAAAGTCTTCACAAAAATTTATCCGTTTTGCTCTAGTACGTATATTTAAGGGGATATTGCTGATTAAAGATTGGCATTCACCAAGAAATGAGTAAAATAAATGTGGCTAAAAAAAACAAAATTTTTATTAACAAAATAAGTAATCTTAGTGACTTCGGACATTCACAAAAAAGTGAAAATATTTTTTCCTTTTCAAAATAGTCAACACAACAATATTTGATCTCAAAATTTCATCGTATTTTAGGAAACATTGTCATTTTAACTTAAAATTTTAATAAAAAATAAGTGTTAGTTCGCAAACTTTCCTGCTTTTTTTAAACTTTTTATTTAAGGTGTTTTTGCCATTTTATATTTTTTAGGAGAGTTCAAAATTGTCGCCTAGAAACAAAACAAATCATAACAAGCCTTTTTGCTCTAGTACGCTTATTTAAGGAGATATTGCTATTTTAAGTTTGACATGGCCAATTCAAAACTTTCACCAAGAAATCAGTAAAATAAATATGGCTAAAAACTTTAAAAAAATTAATGGCAAAATAAGTGGTTTTAGTGATTTCTACATTTTTGGACTTTCACAAACAAAAAGTGACAACAAACTTTCCTTTTTTTAAGATTTAAAGGTGTTTTTTTTGCCATTTAAAATTTTTATAGGAAAGTTCAACATTTTCGCCAAAAACCAAAAGAAGTCATAACAATTAACATTTTTCGCTCTAGTACACTTATTTAAGGAGATATTGTCATTTAAAGTTGGGCTATGGATTAAGAGCCTTATTGATAAAAAGTTAAAGAAGGTTTAAGGAACGCTTTAGCAGTGTTAAAGCGTTCTTCAAACCTACATTAAATTTTTATGAATAAGGACCTAAGTAATCACAAAATTTCGTCCTTTTCGCTCTACGACGCTTCCATGAAATAGAAATCACTTAACAGAAAATACATGAATTATAAATTAGACGTATACAAATTACACTATGCAACAAAGCATTTTTTGTCTCCGAGACCTAAAAATTAGTTTCTTATGTATATTGAGGCATAATTTCATAAAATCAAAACAAACAAAAAATTTACAAAAAAGTATTGTTTTAAATACCAATATTGAAGGTACCTTTAGTCATTGGAACATATTTTTTGAGGTATAAGCCTGATAGAGCCGGGATTCATGGCTACAAATGTTGCAAATATCCCTTGCACGTAGAATCAGTGGTTTCTTCGAAGAGAGTGGATTAAAAAAATGTTTTTACTGGCGCGAAAAAAGGTAAATAATTTACCATTAACCAAAAATTTTTTTTATTTCATTTTTTACACACAGAATACAGTTTGGTTGCCTCAACCAAATTATTTGCCAACCGAATTTGGTAGTTCTGTCTACTATCATGCGATTCCATCAGGACAACCAATATTTTGGTTGTGGTATACTTCTGCTTCCATGTTGACAACAATCATATTTGGTTGCGCCAACTACGAAAATGGTGGCTTAAGTTATCTGTTGTAGTTGCCACAACCAACTGTTTTAAAAAATTGGTTGTTCTGACAATTTGTCGGTCATATACTACCGACAATTAATTAATAACAGTTTTCATTAATTTTTATTTTATTTATTGAACAAAAAACAAAACAATTCATAACAAAATTAAAAAACCCATATTACAAATTCATTCATTCAGATGTGGAAATATTTGACACACATTTTAGTACACGAAATAAAAACAAAACTTGTATGCAAATATCGCTTAACCCTGTGCTTTCAATTTCATGATTGTTGCTTTTATTTTTTATTTATGTTAAACATTTTGCACAACATATTCTGAATTCCACACATTATTATCCACCCGAGATTATTTTTGATTACCTATACCGTTCTTGAACAAAATGTTGAAGATTTTTTTATGTCGAGTAATTTTATTTTTTGTTTGTCATATATCAGCAAAAGAACAGCAACCAATATTTCGGTTGTATTTCCCAAAATACATTTAGTTATTCTAAATTTGGGAAATGATTGGGATAACCAATAAACGATTATTTATTCATATTTTTTCTGTTGTAGTAACCAATTATTCGTTGCAATAATAATCTTTGGTCTATTGATACAATTTCTGTTGTCAAGAATAAAACATTGGTTGTCACAACCAAAAATCAATCATATGGTACTATAATGAAAATTTAAAATTGGTTACCGCAACTAACCGAGTGTCAATGAAAAAACAATCTTAATTCGATTGATACAACCATCGATTTAGTTGCAAGCATTTTCATTTGATCGTATCCATGTTATTATTGTCCCTTCAACTAATTATATATAAATACAACCGACAGATGGTGTAAGCAATATACTTTTTGTTGCTAGTACTATTTTTTTATTGTTACAATCGAATTCCAACCAATTATTTTCCTGGGTGTAAAAACCTAGCATCCCAACGAAGAAACCCGTGCCAATTTCACAAAAAAAATCTATGGATAAATTACGAACCATTTTTTAAAAGTAAGGGAATGTGTTCTTCTAATGCAATGGCAAATGAACATTTTAAAAAATTTAACTATACTTATATTGTATGAACTTGCATGTGTTGTAATTTGTTGTTTTTTGAAGTTCTTCATTTTTCTTTCTCTGGCGATATAATCTATTTCGAATACGATGTCTTTCTTTTCGCTCTTTAATCTTTTCACTGTCAGGCGACAACATTTCCTTCTGGCGTTGCTTTCGCTTTCTCTCAGCCTCTTGTGTGCACAGTGTCTTCCACTTTTCCAGATTATTTCGCATTCTCCATTGGCGTCCGCGATGTTTTGATACCTCCTTGGTATTTGCGTTTTCCATTGTTAACCTAAATAAATTAAAATAAATAATTTTTGCATGGCTTAACAGCGACATCTTCACGGGGATTATATCAAACATAGTATATATTTATAAGGCACAAACTGAACAATTTCAGAAAAATCGGATGGAAAATGTGATGTTTATTGTGTAAAGAAGCAAATTGAAAAGCGACCGGTGTATGGTGACTATATCAAAAACTACACCGTGGTGCTGGTTATTACGAGTTTGTGCATTTGTTTGTAACACCCCAAAGTAGAAGAGATAGGCCCATTGTTTATTACACTCAAACCTCGTTTTATGCGATTGATTCGTTCCGCATAAATCGAATTCGCATCAAACGATACCCTAGCCCCATATAAAAACTTCTGATTCGTTCCTGAGTATAATAAAAGTCGTGTAAATTCAAATCGAAGCTTAAAAAATAAAATAAAATCGCTCAAAAAAGAAACAAAAATTTATTTCATTTAATAAGCAATAAAACAAGTAAGAAAGTTTCAGTCGGGTAAACCGACTAAGTGAGTAATGTAATATTGAATATTACTCGAATTATTCTGTCAATTTGTGTGGGAGGTACCAGAAGGGGTTTATCAAATACACCTTTTTTTCGCTGAACATTAGATACTTTAAATTCATTGCACTGTGCCGACTTATAAGCATTTATGTGCACTGGTATAAACGTTATGAGACATTAAATTGTGGTATGGTTTGGGCATTTTGTGTGGGAGGTACAAAAAGGGGCGTGGAAATAACGCCCATTTTTCACAGGGCTATAGACACAAAATTTCAAGTATTTTTATACACTGGTTTTAATGCTATAAGCTGTTAACTTTTGGTGCAAAAAGGTACCTTTGTGTGGGAGGTACCAAAAGGGGCGTGTCAACAACACCCATTTTTCCCAGGACTGTAGGCAATATAAAAGCATAATACTGTACAAAATTTCAAGTACTTTTATACACTGTTATTAATGTTATAAGCTGTTAACTTTTGGTGCAAAATGGTGCATTTGTGTGGGAGGTACCAAAAGGGACGTGGCGACTTCGCCCATTTTTCTTGACGTGTTAGCGACTATAAAACTAATACCATGTGTGAGAAGATTCGAGTAAGTAGTATAGAAGGTATTAAAGAATAAATATTTCACTAAAAGTTAACCCTCTGTGGGGGAGGTACCAGAAGGTTTTTAACAAATACACCTATTTTTCGCTGAATAGTAGATACTTTAAATACATTGCACTGCGCCGAAAAAGGGCGTGGCTGTACTGTACAAAAGTTCAAGTATTTTTATACTGGTATTAATGTTATAAGCTGTTAACTTTTGGTGCAAAATGGTGCATTTGTGTGGGAGGTACCAAAAGGGGCGTAGCAACCTGGCCCATTTTTCTCGAGTTGATAGAGACTAATACTATGTGTGGAATTTGAAAAGATTCGAATAAGTAGTATAGCAGTTATTAAAGAATCAATATTTCACAACATGCTAAACCTTTGTGGCGGGGTACTAGAAGGGGTGGACCAATATGGCCCATCTTCGAACTTAGCCGGAGATAGAAAAAAATATTACCACATACCAAATTTTAGGTCAATCGGTTACTCCTTTCGAGAGTTATCGTGCGCACCAGCCAGCAGACAGACAGACGGACGGACATTGCTCATTCGACTTAAAATTACCCAAAACGGATTTCCTCCGAACATACTTGGGGTCTTAGGTCACTCCTTCGACGTGTTACACTTTTTTCCGTAGCAAATGATATATACCCTCGTCACACTAAAGTGAGGGTATAAAAAACAGAAATTAAAGAAAAGACAAACTTGGATACAAATAAAAGTTATCAAAGACAAATAGAATATAAGAAGACATTCCTTCAGGCCGAAACGTCAAAATCTATCAGTTACGAACGAATAGGAATGAACTGTCACACGCGAAAAAACAGTATTCCGCGAACATTGATTGAACTTTTTTGCACTTATCGATTAATATTAATTTTTTAATTGTGACAATTACAAAAAATTCGGGGAAAACGGTCTGAAAATCCGCGAAAAACCTCACTCGTTGGAATCAAATTCCTATTCGATCGTAACTGAGAATTACTCGCTACAGGAAGGAATGTCTTCTTATATTCTATTTGTCTTTGATATTTATATCGTATTTTCGTTTGTTTTTGTATTTGCGTTAATATTTATATATCAGATTCAGAATCGACAAATACTTGTCTGCGTCATATAACTTTCAATCAATGCACTGAAAAAAATAGTAATAAAATTAATGACGACACATTCTTAAAGTAAGTCGAGATTCACACAAGGCAATTTTTTTTAAACAAAGTGTCAAAGTTTGTAAGGGAGAAGCAGACGGAAAGAGCCCTCTGCCTCTCTCCTACAAACTTTGACACTTGCTTGGAAAAGATTGCCCCGTGTGTAGCACGACTGAGTAATTATTAATTCAATCACAATTTTCATTAAAATAATGAAAATTTACATGTTTTTTTACAAATTTTTTCTTAATTTAAATTTTTTTGTATTTGAATTAGTGACTATTTAAACATTAGTTTTATGTACGACCTTTTTTAAATGTACGCCTTTAAATAAAAGAACAAACCCATTATTTCTGTGACAATCCGGATTATTTTAAGTAATATTTCAATATTTATAAGGATTGTCTACATTAAAACAGTGATGTGGAAATGTCCTAGTTTTAATGCCGAATCGGATTTAATGGTCAGTATGAATTATAATTATAAGTATGGAAAATAAGGAACGTTTTCACATGGCACCCATTTTTTTGTATTAAAAATCGATGGTTTAAATGTTTAATGCATATACATATATTGATAGTCATTGACATTAAAAAATACTTGGGTAATATTTCAATAAGAATTATTCAGAAGACAAACCCTGTGGGTTTTTGAGTAAATAATTTTCTTCCGAAAATGAATGTTTAACTTAAATGTTGCTTGCTTGCTTTTATTCGGTCTGCAAATCTTTGTGATTCTAACTAGGATACTCTCCCGGCTTCAAGACCATTTTGTTTCTATATTATTATAGAAACAAGTATTTTATACATGGCGGTGTATAAATATGTATTAAAAATTGGCAGCACACATACTGGATCATGATTTCTGAGCCGTATTGTATTAACTTTGGTTAACAATTGTGTTTTGGAAGATTTTGGAGAAGTGTGGTTTCACAAAGATTTCTCATTTGCTTGTGTTTAGAAGTCAACCATATAGAGCTCCGTTTCTCCCATACATTTGCAGCAGAACTGTTGATAACGAGTGTCACGGCTCAGAAATCATGATCCAGTATGTGTGCTGCCAATTTTTAATACATATTTATACTCCGCCATGTATAAAATACTTGTTTCTATAATAATATAGAAACAAAAGGGTCTTGAAGACGGGAGAGTATCCTAGTTAGAATCACAAAGATTTGCAGACCGAATAAAAGCAAGCAAGCAATATAACAAATGCATGGCTCGGCAAAACATGGTGAGTCTTTTGACTCACCACAACTACACTTAGTGCAGTCAAAAACCATAAAAAGCTTTTCTGCATAGTGTGGTAATTTTCCATTTGATGGAGCAAAATTTGCTTCTCATTGGACATGGCTGGTGTTTTGTATTAACTTTGGTTAACAATTGTGTTTTGGAAGATTTTGGAGAAGTGTGGTTTCACAAAGATTTCTCATTTGCTTGTGTTTAGAAGGCAACCATATAGAGCTCCGTTTCTCCCATACAATTGCAGCAGAACTGTTGATAACGAGTGTCACGGCTCAGAAATCATGATCCAGTATGTGTGCTGCCAATTTTTAATACATATTTATACACCGCCATGTATAAAATACTTGTTTCTATAATAATATAGAAACAAAATGGTCTTGAAGCCGGGAGAGTATCCTAGTTAGTTTAACTTAAATTGTATGTTAAAATACTCCGAACAAAAATGTTGGACATATCTTTAACTAATTTTAACGTTTCTATATTTAAATATTATATGAATTGTATTAATTTAAATAATATATTTATTGTATTAATTTTTTTGAAAAAAATGACACGGCGAGGCGAAATGGAAAATTCGTCTAATACTGCGTTAACATTTACTGGAATGTCTCGATGAAAATTCAGGGGAGCCAATAATTAGATATGGAATATAGGTCGAAATCTTATAATATTCTTCAATATTTGTGGCATCAACATTGCAACGATGACTTTGTCGAAATCCTGGGTTTCTTGATTTAAAAGTCTTGTTCTTCACATCAATGCCCATCAATTCATTTTTCGTATTTTCAGCCAGATGGACGGCTTCAGCTAAATCTTGATTTACACTTAGAAGAACGCGACTTAATGATAATGCGAAGCAGTGAACTGAATGAACTACATGGACCGAAACTTGAAAATAGATATTGTGATTTAACTCCTTACGACTTCTTCCTTTGGGGCCACGTGAAAGATAAGGTCTACGCCAACATCCCAGCGTCGATTCAAGACCTCAAAGATAGAATTCGTGAGCAGAGTATGAAGCCGTCGAGCCTAGCCGCCACCGACCTTTTTTCACCAGCCAAAGCCGCCGCCGATCTTTGCGGCTAAAACCCAGCCGCCGTTCCATAGAAAAACTTTAAAATATGGATAGAAACAATTTACATTTTTGATAAGCAAATAGCTATATATCAGATATATCGTCCCCTTAATAGAAGAATAATGTGTACGCATATACACTATTATTTTTTATTGCATTCTAAGAATCTACGCAGTTGGATCTATATCTGGTGAAATTCTACTTCCACAAATTGGGTTATTGAGTGTTTGAAATTGTTCGTTAATAAATAATAATATCGAGTTTCAATTTCACAAAAACTTCAACTATGATTTTCTCGAAGCGACAAATAAATTATACGCTATTCATTTATTGGGCGGGCGATATGGAAGTGAGTGATTTTCGTTCTGATTCGTTTATTGTCACAAGCGGGAGCTTAACATGTCTTAAAAATCATAATATTGATAGTAATAGAAAAATAATTATAAAAATTATTTTTTAAAGGAAATAATAAGATTTTTTTATTTATTATTAGATAAAAATATTTTCGGAACAAATCAATGGAGTATTAAAGAATATTATAAACATATAAATTAATACCTCCATTCTAAAGAATCAATCAAGTTAAGCTCAAAACAGTAGAGGTCATTCTATTTAAACCACAAGGTAATTCCACACAAATTTAAAATTTCACTAAAACGTCGATTCGCCTTTCCTGGAAACAACCTGTTTCAACTTAAGCTATGTCAGAAAAACATTTTATTGGCCACTGTCTATAAAATATTTTTATTGGCAATCCTGCATATAAATATTTACAAAATATATTTTAAATATATGAAATTGTAAGGGTTTCTTGCAATCGTCTTCACCTTTGCCTAATAATCTGTCATTGTCCGTACATTTGCGGCACTTTATCAGGGTTGATAAAGTTGTCCGATCTGACAATCGTCTACACATAGCTTTAGGATACTTTGAAAATAGAGTATATCATAGAGCCGCCTAGCGGCATGGAATCGATGATGTCTTCGCCTCACAATATCTTACAATTAACTTAAAAACACCTATTATATAAGAAAAAATACCAGAGCTTAACTTGTCAACTATTATTTTAAATGTTAAAATGTCTATCATAGAGCCGCCGTAGGTCAATTGTATGTCGGCTTAGCCGCCGCCGCCGATCTATAATTTTCAATGGCAGCCGCCGCCGCCAATTTTGGCTCGGCTTCATTCTCTGTTCGTGAGGCTATCGAGGACATAGGGCAGCCACTTTGCGATTTGGTTATGGAAAATTTCATGAAAAGGATATGGTCCTGTAAGCGTGGTCGTGGTGGCCATTTGGCTGATGTTGTTTTTCATTATTAACGGCATACCTTCCTCTTTTTTATGAAATAAACATCCGATCATTTATCTCTAAAAATTGCATTTTTCTTTGAATACCAAAATAACACCTCTTTTTGGAAACCCCTTTATTATCAAAAGAATTTTTATTGAGGTATGACTACGTGAAAGTGCCATATGGAGGTGTTCTAGCTTAAACAAATGAAAAATAAATATCTACTGTCATACAAAGAAGAACGCTCCATATTGGTACAACAACTTTCAAAAATGTATATACGGTCTGTTCTGTAGCAAGATGATTTGAAATCACGGTGATTTTAAAATCACCGGCGACTTACAGTCACTGTTGGAGTTCGAAATCGCCCGGTTTATTATTCATAGCCTCCCAAAAAAGATTTTTCGAAATATGTTCTGGTGATTTCGAACTCCAAAAGAGATGTTAAGTCGCCGGTGATTTTAAAATCACCGGTGTACACCGAGAGAAAAATCGCAACTTAAAATCGTTGCGTATCGATGTTGAATTAAAAATTTTGCAACTTTGCCCAATTCAATGTTGATTTAAAAACGAGTAACGTTAAAATAAAGTAAAACCACCCTAAATCAAAGTAAAACTATGTTGAAATATGTACTCAACTTTTAATCAAAAATGTTTTTCTTAATTTAAAAACGTTCAACATTCAATTGAACATGAACATTTTTGATTTTTGTATCCACGTAATTTCGACAAAGACGACTTTAAATTGAAAATGTATCAATGTTGAATCAAATTTGTAAAAAACTTCAATTAAAAAACGCAAGACTTTAAAATGACGAGGAACATTTTTAGTTCAAAGTTTTAACGTTTTTGAAGTGAAGGCAGGCATTGTTGAAAGCATTTCAATGGTGAAACAAAGTTGAATTAATATTGATTCATCCTTAAATTAACAATGCGTTTTTAATTTAAAGTGGCTCAACTTTAAATTGAGATCCTGTAATTATAATTTAAAGTTGGACAACTTCGCATCAAAGTGGAACACTTTTGAGTTAAGGTGGTACCATTGTCATGATGTAAACAAAGAAATTAATTATTGCGAGCTGCGAGTCAGGTCGGACTGAAAAATTGTGTCAAAATTCAATTAAATATAAGTAAAATGGAAGGCTTTGAGTTGCTAAATAAAATAATAATTAGTGGTGATGAGATGATAGTGAGTGCATTACATAACTCTGAAGGGATGCTTGAATCTGTAGAAGAATATGAAGCCCCAGCAAGTGATGATGACTTGGACAAATTAAGGTCTCTATTAAATGATTTTAATTTATTGCAGCTGCTGCCCACACTACAAGGTAAGCTAATTTGACACGGTTTGTTTCGAATCTTTAGCAATATTTTTAATTCACAGCTGCTAATGTGACATACATATGTTTGCAATATATTCAGAAGCAAGAGCTAGTTGAAGCAATACCCCACTTGGGACTTCGGGTGGAGTTTCGCGAGAAAGTATTTACATATATGGTGAAAAAAAGAAGTAAACCATTTTAGATTTTAAAACTAAAACGTTTTTTTTCAATTTCGTTCCAGTTTGGTATTGGCGATTAGACTCTTTCGAACCCAAACAAAGATCAAGACTGGCTCAACCGAGATTTTCCTAATGTCCCTTCACCATGTTCCTCAAATTCATCGATAAAACGTGTTTTGAATAAGGTAATGTATTATGAGATTTTGTTATCTGTAAGGAATAATTTATTTGTATTTTCAAATATAAGAATTTGGCAGACATATTAAATCGTACTTCAAAGGGGCAGTCCTGTCTAGAAACATATAAACAATCTCAAAAACTTACTGATAACAACCGTGACGATATTATTAATATTATTATAGAGGAAATTATTTGTAACAAAATATCTCTTAAGCCAAATGACTTTGTGGGCATTGTCAGTGATATTTGCGAGATTTTTCCCTGTGATTAAGTGCAAAGGTAGAGTACTTTGTTTTTCAAAATTGTGAAGAAAATTGTATATCTTAATATTTTTTATTTATATAATTACATTTCAATAGGATTATTACTACATTGCACGCCAGGGGAAAAAGAATCCCAGCGGCAAGTTATAATCCAAATATTTCAACGCTCGATCTATGCATACGAAAAAGCCAGTTCAATCTACATCCGAGTTCAAATGTGACGAAATCAACGATGAAGTGGTAGAAATAGACGAATATATTGCCTTAGCTTTGAAAGCATCACTAAATAGGGATAGTTCCAATTGGCAAGAAGTCTGCAAAAATGGAAGAAAACGTATTATGTGAGACAAAAAGATTTTAAACGTCTTAGTCATTCTGAGTTTCTAAAAGCTTGGCCTAAATATTCGGATGCTCGAGCTCCTGAACTAGTAAGTATTATTTTGAATCACCAATAAAATTGACATTGTATAATATATGTTATTTTTATTAGATAAAAATTGATTTGATTATTATGTATCCAGATAAGGAAAACATGTTATATTCAAAGTGGAATAGATTTAAATAAAAAAAATTACATTGTACTTTGATGATAATATTCACAACGCTTACTGCAAGCAACCTTTATCCCTTGCAAAATCTACTAAAAATATATAAATAAATATAAATGTATATATATACTGATGTATAAAATCATTTATTTCTAGATGTTGGAGACTACATACTTGCATCATTGCTTGCTGGAGTTTTGTTGCCGTCAAATCGTTTTAAAAGTGAACAGGGGAAATTGAGGAAGAAAATAACCATTATCGATTCACTGGAAAGTTTTGTTCTTCGTCTTACATCACTCAACAATTACGAAGCTGAAATTGCTGAACGTACAAGCAAGTATTACTCTATTGGACTAACAATTCAACTATTTATAATTGTTGAGGGATCTTCTGATAACACCGTTAAGTCATTTTACGTTTATTTTGACAAAACTCTCTACAAATTTAATTCCTTCATTGAAAGTTTGGACATTTGCTTTAAAATTTTTGAAAGTTTGAAAGATGAATAATTTTGAAATTTTGAAGAATGTCCAACTTCAGATGCAACAAAAATCTTTTGCTAACAAATTTTATTTTACAAAGACATTGATTTTACAAAGCAATAGTATTAAAATATGTAATAATACATTAATATTACATAGCTACTCATGAAATGAATTTTAAGGCATGTAAAATATTTTTTTGTTTGTCATAATTTCCAATCACATGAAATAATTAAAGAAATGGTTGAAATTTATACATTATCCTATTCCATAAATAATGAAAAAAACGCATATCCTTCAAAAAATTTTAATAAAAAAATTCACTAAATCGCCTAAAAAATATATTGTTTATTCTTTAATTACAAATGTAAATGGTAAGTATAACTTTTGGAAAAATGAACCACTGTGCAACCGCAGTGGAGTAGGCCACAAATTTAAATCGGCAATGAACGTTTTCAGTTCAAAAACTCCACATTTCTAAATTGAAGGCGTGCACCATTGATTTAACGTTGCTCAACTTTGATTCAAATATATTTCTATTTTTGATGTAAAGTTGCTTGTTTATGATTTAAAAATGCCAAATTTTTGATTTAATATTGGGATATGTTGAATGAAGAACGAGCAACATTAAATCAATGTTGTTTTATGATTACATTCGTTTTTATGTTGAACGTTGCCGATTTTACAATTTTCCACTTTGGTCGTTTTTTGAAGCTGTTTTTTGTTGATTCAAGGTGGAAATTGTTGATTTCATGCTGTTTTTTCGCTGGGTGTACTTTTTCCTGTTAGTTGTGTGGAACGAGTTTTGTATGCTGTGTGATAAATCTTTAATGTTTATATTTATACCCTCACTTTAGTGTGACGAGGGTATATATCATTTGCTACGGAAAAAAGTGTAACACGTCGAAGGAGTGACCTAAGACCCCAAGTATGTTCGGAGGAAATCCGTTTTGGGTCATTTTAAGTCGAATGAGCAATGTCCGTCCGTCTGTCTGTCTGTCTGTCTGTCTGTGTGTCTGCTGGCTGGTGCGCACGATAACTCTCGAAAGGAGTAACCGATTGACCTCAAATTTGGTATGTGGTAATATTTTTTTCTATCTCCGGCTAAGTTCGAAGATGGGCCATATTGGTCCACTCCTTCTAGTACCTCCCCCACAAAGCGTTAAAATGTTGTGAAATATTGATTCTTTAATAACTGCTATACTACTTAGTCGAATCTTTTGAAATTCCACACATAGTATTAGCTTATTAGTCGTTATCAACTCGAGAAAAATGGGCGAAGTCGCCACGTCCCGTTTGGTACCTCCCACACAAATTCACCATTTTGCACCAAAAGTTGACAGCTTATAACATTAATAACAGTGTATAAAAATACTTGAAATTTTGTACAGTATTATGCTTTTATATTGCCTACAGTCCATGGAAAAATGGGTGTTGTTGTCACGCCCCTTTTGGTACCTCCCACAAAAAGGTACCTTTTTGCACCAAAAGTTAACAGCTTATAACATTAAAACCAGTGTATAAAAATACTTGAAATTTTGTACAGTGTAATGTTTTTATAGAGTCTATAGCCCTGTGAAAAATGTGCGTTATTGCCACGCCCCTCTTTGTACCTCCCACACAAAATGCCCAAATCATACCACAATTTAATGTCTCATAACGTTTATACCAGTGCACATAAATACTTATAAGTCGGCACAGTGCAATGAATTTAAAGTATCTAATGTTCAGCAAACAAAAAAGGTGTATTTGATAAACCCCTTCTGGTACCTCCCAGACAAATTGACAGAATAATTCGAGTAATATTCAATATTACATTACTCACAAAGTGAGGGTATACCTTAGTCGGTTTACCCGACTGAAACTTTCTTACTTGTTTACTTTATTCTTTACCAAAATCTCGCTAAATCTTTAAAATTTTCATGAAATTTTCTCTAGAATGCAAATTATTTACAGTTCTAAATTTCACAAAAAGCATTGTCGCCATGCATATCTTTCGACAAATGGTTGGTCATAAACTTATCGAAGACTGCATTAATCTGTTTACAAAACAAGTAAGAAAGTTTCAGTCGGGTAAACCGACTAAGGTATACCCTCACTTTGTGAGTAATGTAATATTGAATATTACTCGAATTATTCTGTCAATTTGTGTGGGAGTTACCAGAAGGGGTTTATATAATACACCTTTTTTTCGCTGAACATTAGATACTTTAAATTCATTGCACTGTGCCGACTTATAAGCATTTATGTGCACTGGTATAAACGTTATGAGACATTAAATTGTGGTATGATTTGGGAATTTTTGTGTGGGAGGTACAAAAAGGGGCGTGGCAATAACGCCCATTTTTCACAGGGCTATAGACACTATAAAAACATTACACTGTAAAAAATGTCAAGTATTTGTATACACTGGTTTTAATGTTATAAGCTGTTAACTTTTGGTGCAAAATGGTGCATTTGTGTGGGAGGTACCAAAAGGGACGTGGCGACTTCGCCCATTTTTCCCGAGTTGATAGCGACTAATAAGCTAATACTATGTGTGAAATTTCAAAAGATTCGAGTAAGTAGTATAGCAGTTATTAAAGAATCAATATTTCACAACATGTTAACCCTTTGTGGGGGAGGTACTAGAAGGAGTGGACCAATATGGCCCATCTTCGAACTTAGCCGGAGATAGAAAAAAATATTACCACATACCAAATTTGAGGTCAATCGGTTACTCCTTTCGAGAGTTATCGTGCGCACCAGCCAGCAGACACACAGACAGACAGATAGACAGACAGACAGACGGACGGACATTGCTCATTCGACTTAAAATGACCCAAAACGGATTTCCTCCGAACATACTTGGGGTCTTAGGTCACTCCTTCGACGTGTTACACTTTTTCCGTAGCAAATGATATATACCCTCGTCACACTAAAGTGAGGGTATAATGACAATGTTTGTAGAATTTAATATTTCTTATATTTTCCTGAACAAATATAATTTTACCTAAAAACAAACAAATTTCCATTTGATGCGATTTACAACTTAAGCTATGTGCACACGATTGTCAGATCGGACAACGTTATTAAACCTGCTAAAATTCTGCCAATGTACGCATAATGACAAATTGTTAGGCAAAGTTGAATTGACAGTTCAGACCATCGCAAAAATACCTTACAATTTCATATATTTACAATATATTTTGTAAATATTTATATGATGGATTGCCAATAAAAGTATTTTATAGACAGTGTTGCCTATAAAATGTTCCTCTGACAATGGCCCCATTGTCAGGTGCATAAACTCGCACATCTTACAATGTCTTACAATTTATTGGCCGATGACTTTTCTGCAAAATTGTAAGATCACAGAGTTTCATGTTTTCGCCGTTTTCCTGACAATATTGTAAGATCTTACAGCCGTGTGTACATCTTTACGTATGTGAAGAAACTGGTTTTAAATCGTACCGCCTGATATAATTTTGGAGTACATACATATATGGAAAATTTTTGATACTATTCTGCTGTCTAACTTGTCGACAACATAATGCAATAAAAAATTCAAACAAAATAAAAACAAAGGGTAGATTTTTAGTCTGAAACAATCATGACATACTGTATGTGATACTTCCTCTACGTCATAGACATTTTTGCGTTTTCTTTTTTTGTTATCTTCTATATTGCTGGAAGTTGACATCACCTTTTTATTACAATTGCAGCACTCATTTGTATCTACATCAGAGAGTGAGAGAAGAGTAGTAGAAAAGAGCGGAGGCACGTCCACACATACACACGTTCGTTTGCCATAAATATTTAACTGACTAACGGAGTGAATTGAGAAGAGTCCCAAGAAATTACAGAGCGCGAGGAAAAATTCAACAAATGAACGAGTATGTTGAACATGTCGTACATGTGTACATCAGGGATGGAAAACTCCATTTCTAAAAAGTACTGAAATGGTACTTTTTTCTTTAATAATAACACTGTGCGACGCCAAAATCGGCGGGGGTTCTGACTACCGGTCAAATAAGTTATACGTGTCCCGGCGTTTCACTGGGTCACGTCTAGGAATCTAGATATATCGATTTGAAGTAAGTAAGTATCATATAGGGGAATTTGTCTCGTTTGAAGGTCTTTTGTTTGACACAACTCCGAGAACGACTACTCCGATTTTTCTGAAACAAATTAAGAATTACAATTCCTACAAATTTTAGTAATGGCTATTCCGCGAGGAAACAGAAGTTTTGTAACTGTCGTTAAAACTCTTAGAAATAAATTAGATTTTTTCGACAAAAAAAGGTTTTTTGTTGGCACGAAAAAACCATAAGAAATAGAAAAAAAAGCAAACATTTTTTGAAAGCAATATAACAAATATAGGGTGATCCATTTCGAGGTTCCCTATTTTTTTAAAGAAAAAAAAAACACAGAAAATTCAAATTGAATGGGGAATGTTTATTATCATTTGAAAGAACATACTTTGGCATTTATTTTTTGAAGATTTTGTCTATCAAATGTTGGCCGCGGCTACGTCTCAGATGGTCCATCCGTTGAGTCCAATTTTTGATGACTTGAATATGTTGACCATAAGTTGAGCGAAGTGCACGAAACACATTCCTCACAGAACGTTAATTTTCGTAATAAAGTTGAACGATTTGTAAACGTTGTTCAGGCGTAAGTCTTTCCATGATGAAATGCCAAACAATACTTAACAAAAAAAACATGACAGCATAACACGACTCACACGTGATCTGCCAAAAAAAGGCTATTGAAAAAAGTATCTCTACTTGGATCACCCGTTACAACAATGCATATGGATAATTGCACCAAAAGGTCTACGGCGATCAAAAAAATTAAAGCTATTAAAATCACGTTAATGTAAAATCCTCAAATTTCAACGAATTGGTCGGAAATTTGGTATAATGAGTTTATTTGTACCCGAAACTATACATATGCGAATCATGGTGGAGGGAATATAATATTCTGCATTACCGAACTTAATCCTTTTTTACTTGTTTTATTTAAAAAAAAATTATGGAAAAATGTCACGTTCGACATGTCACGTTCGAACCAACATAAAAATTAAATTAAAAAAAAAAAAATACCAAAAATATATGTATTTCGATCAAACAAAGGGGAATTTAAAAACGTTATTATTTTTTAATATTTTAAAATGTCCATCTTTAACACATTCTTTGTGATTTCGCTGAATCTCATGTTTTTAAAGATGTTCACGAAAACTACTTATATTTTTGTCGCGTTCGAACCGCTCCTTTTTTTGTCCTTATTTGCTAATCAATACTTCGCCTGAAAAAGGCCAAAACAACAGTGATGTCACTATTAACGATCTATAAGATTATGTAAAAAATCAATCTAAAATATGTTTTATTCTGACCTTTTTATCACTTTGAATGTGTACGAAGGTCACGTTCGACACCGTGGAATTGCCCATATTTGAAAAAAAATCTATAAATAAATGTAGGAATTATAGCACTTTTGGTAGAAATAAGAGGATTTCAACATAATCCTGTTTTTATACCCCCAGTATTGTGAACAAGGGTATATATAAAAACTGCGGGCAAAAAGTGTAACATATCGATGTTTGACCTAGAGTCTGTCTGCCTGGTTGGCGCGCACGGTTACTTTCGGATTGACTTTTTCTATCTCAGGCTAAGGTCAAAGATGGACATTCCTTCGATTACCTCCACCACGAAGGGTCAACATTAAATGAATCTATATTTCACTCATAACTTCTATACTAATAAACAGAATCTTTCACAATTCCGCATAGTATTAATTTCTTGCTCGTTATAATATTGAAACAAATGTGCAAAGTTGCAACGCCCTTACCTCCCATACAAATGGACCATTTTGCACAAAAAACTAACGGCTTATAACTTTGATTCCTGTCCATACATACACTTCGATATTTTGTGAATTGTAATGCTTTTATAGTACCTACAGTCCCGTAATAATAGGCGTAATTGGGTCATATCTTTTGTATCTCCCATACAAATGGACCATCTTTCACAAAAAGTTAACTGCTTATAACTTTGATTACAGTCTATACAAATACTTTAAATTTTATGGAGTATAAAGCCTGTACTGTTCCTTTTTGATACCTCCCATACAAAAAGACAATTTTCCACAAGAAGTTAACTGTTTATAATTTCAATTCCTGTACATACATACTCTTGAAATTGTGTACAGTGTAATCTGTAATGTTTTGATAGTACCCATAGTATGTTAAACATGGGCGTTATTTCCACGCCCCTTTTTGTACTCCCCAAACAAAATAGCCAAAATAAAAAAATATGAAAAATTATTTTTCTGTATTTCCCTATTTGTATAATATCCCAGCAAAATCTTGGTAAGTACCTGTCATTATTCAATGCATTACCAAATAATGACATCTCATTATTCGCTGCATTACTTTCGGCTTATTAATAATGACTTATCAATAATAACAGAAATAAGTGTTTTTACGAATATTATCAAAATCATGTTGACAAATTAAAATATAATGCAACATGTTTTCAAATAATACGTGCAGATTTTAATGAAAATACCATAAATATTTACGTATATCACCTGATATAAATCCTTTGAAGATTTTTTACATGGGAGTTTGGGTTCAGAAATTCGAATCTGGCATGAGGAAATTGTTTGTTTCGAGAAATATGCTCAAAATCACTTTAAATGGCCATTTCTAAATATCTACTACAGTAGAATTCGCTTATAGTCCATTATACATATAGGAGAATTTCAGATATTGTCCATAAACAATACTTTGGCTGTCAGCATATCCTGAATTTCGTGTAAGTCGTTTGCTTTATAATCCATTAAATATATATAGGCGAATTTAGCATATATGCCATATATATGACGAATTTAATACCAAAAATCCATATAAAATATTTAAGATAAAGTCCACACTGGAAATTTAATCGCATAAAAACATTTAAACCCTGTTTATGAATTAGTGCAAAATTTGCAATAGACTATTGAAGAGCGCTAGATTTGATGGGAAAACCTTCATATTGGCTACACTATGATTATGTTATAACAATTGGCAGTACTGATTTTCTGAGGGAATTCCCATTCTATTAATGCATTACACGTGTTTGATAAGTTTCGAGTGAAACAAGTACAACTATTAAAGCATTAGCTGGAACAAAATGAGTAAACGCGTTAATTTGTCTGTGCAAAAAAAAATATTAGACGATTTTGAAAATAATTCTTTAGATTGTAAGCAATTAAGCACGAAATATAAAGTGGATAAATCTACAGTTTATAAAATCATAAAATGTAAAGAGAAAATAAGAGAATCAGCCAAGTCTTCCAACTTGAAATCAAAGCGGCAGAGAAAAGGGGAGCATCATAACATTGAGCGAGCTCTGAAGATTTGGTTTAATGACATGCGGAATCATAATGCCGTCATTACAAGCCTCATGCTATTAAACAAAGCAAAAGAATTTGCGATTCAATTAGACGAGGACTTTGAACCAAGTTCAAGTTGGTTGTTTCGATGGAGAAAGCGAAATGGAATAAACTATGGAAAAATAAATGGAGAATCCAAGGATAATGATGATAATGCGGCTCAAAATTTTATAGACAGAGAACTACCATGTTCATCGGAATATTTACATTGTGATGACGACCTTGTTTGTTTTGGAGTTCTAAGTGAGCAAGAGATTTTAGAAGCAGTAGCTCCAAACAGTGTTACAGTTGAAGACGATCTCGTAAACCAAAATGAAACGGACTGTGAAGTTTTTACTGATACAAAAAATATTTCTACAAAAGAAGTTTTAGACTCTGTAGAAATATTAAGAAATTATTGCTATGAAAATGAAATAGAATACAATTTTGTGTTTGAAAAAATTGAGGACAACATTTTAAAAAGCTCCTTAAAGCTCCAATCAAAAATCACAGATTTTTTTAAATAGTTATTTCTAACAACATAAAACAAATACATATGTAACAACATTAAACCAAATACATTGAATTTAATTTAGTTTCTTCATACATAAACTTAATACACTGAATTAAATGTATATTTTTAAGTTTTATTTAACAATTAAAGCATTTTTAAGCTTTCGATTAAAAATTAGACTTTTATTTATTCATTCACTTATAGTCACATTTGCGGATAATACATGAAAACATTTATATGCCAAAAAGTGGCATATAACAAAATCCGCTTAAAGTCGAATTACCCTTATTGTCCAAAAAAGTGTAGCAATTATAGGTGTGGACTATAAGCGAAAATTACTGTACTAATTTTATAACTTTTTGGTAATGCATTATTCAAGTACTTAAAATCGTGAAAATATAAGCACATATTTATGTGGTATGCCTATGCTACAAATAAGTACTTATTATGCTACTTTATTGTATGCTTTTGGGAAGTACTTTCCTCCAATGACATCCCCATGTTAAAATAATGAGAAAAGTGGGTAAATAATAAGTACTTACCATTATCGAACTTTGCTTACTTGTCGGATTATTTGGTAATGAGAAATTTAGCTGGGATGGGTCATAATTTATATATTTATCCATAGACTTTTTGCAAATAGGCATTGTTTTCTTCTAAAGGGTTTTCCAACAAGAGGTGTTATTTTGGTATTCAAAGAAAAATTAAATTTTTTAAGATAAATGATCGGACGTTTATTTCATAAGAGGAAGGTATGTCGTTAATAATGAAAAACAACATCAAGGAAGATGTCGCAAGGTGTTAAATCGCAAGATCTCGGTGGCCAATTGTGATAACCGCTTCGAGAGATAACACGGTCCGGAAACTTTTCCCGTAACAGAGCAATGGTTTCGTTGCTTGTGTGGCACGTAGCGCCGTCTTGTTGAAAGTTAACGTTGTCCAGATCTATACCATCCAACTCCGATCATAAAAAATCATTAATCATTTCGCGAAAGCGCAATCCATTCACCGTAACTGTTGATCCAACCTCATTTTCGAAAAAGTAAGGTCCAATGACCCCGCGGGACCATAAAACGCACCAAACAGTCACACGTTGAGGATGGAGAGGCTTCTCAACAATAGCTCTTGGGTTTTCCGAGTCCCAGATGCGACAATTTTGGTTGTTGACGTAGCCACCGAGGTGGAAATGGGCCTTATCAGTCAAGATGATTTCGTATCGTTCTTATCGTTTTTTTGTTCGATCGTTTTGTATCGTTCGATGATCGTATGTCGTTCCATTTTTAGTTATGGCGTAGTTTCTACTTGTTAACTGTCAAAGAATAAAAGCTTCAAAAGTGACAGCTACGGAAATACCTTGTATAGGATGCTAGCTTTAAAAAAAATAGAACAAACAATTTTTTGCGATTTTTTTTCTATTTTTTATGGTTTTCTCGTGCAAAAAAATCGAATAGTTTTAAAGACAGTTACTAAACTTCTATTTCCACGCAGAACTGCCATTATATAAATTTGCAGGAATTGTAATTCTTAATTTTTCTAAATTTGCTGCAGAAAGATCGGACTAGTCGTTCTCGAGTTATGTCAAACAAAAGACCCCCAAACGTGATACGAAGCCGTAGCCGAACTTCGGCTAATTTACAACCTTCGGCCGAAGCCGAATGTTTTATATTTGTTAAAGAATTGTTTACTTTGCACCAAAAAATTGTGTGTTTTAATCAGTTTATGTCTGCTGCTTACGTATTTATTTACTTAGCACATAAAATTAAAAACCTTAATGTTATAATGACAAAGAAAGTATTTTTTCTGCATTAAGACCATGTATACTATTTCCTCACTTTGAATACAGCTGCCCAGCAGCATAAACAACTGCTCTCTAGTATGTCGTTCCATTTTTAGTTATGGCGTAGTTTCTACTTGTTAACTGTCAAAGAATAAAAGCTTCAAAAGTGACAGCTACGGAAATACCTTGTATAGGATGCTAGCTTTAAAAAAAATAGAACAAACAATTTTTTGCGATTTTTTTTCTATTTTTTATGGTTTTCTCGTGCAAAAAAATCGAATAGTTTTAAAGACAGTTACTAAACTTCTATTTCCACGCAGAACTGCCATTATATAAATTTGCAGGAATTGTAATTCTTAATTTTTCTAAATTTGCTGCAGAAAGATCGGACTAGTCGTTCTCGAGTTATGTCAAACAAAAGACCCCCAAACGTGATACGAAGCCGTAGCCGAACTTCGGCTAATTTACAACCTTCGGCCGAAGCCGAATGTTTTATATTTGTTAAAGAATTGTTTACTTTGCACCAAAAAATTGTGTGTTTTAATCAGTTTATGTCTGCTGCTTACGTATTTATTTACTTAGCACATAAAATTAAAAACCTTAATGTTATAATGACAAAGAAAGTATTTTTTCTGCATTAAGACCATGTATACTATTTCCTCACTTTGAATACAGCTGCCCAGCAGCATAAACAACTGCTCTCTAGTACACTTGGGTACAAGTACTTTTCTGCCACCATTTCCAAATTTTTGGAACATCTCGACTTACAGTATTAAAAAATATGAATGATTCTTGGACTCAATGGCTCATTATTATCTATTCGTACTACTTTTACAAGAATGCTTTCACTAGTTCGAGAGCTTTTAGGTGAGGAACTGAGTCATGTTTTCTTTGTCCTTCCTTCCTTTATTGTCGTTTCTCCAATTATTTTTGTAGTATTGTTCACTTATGTACACGAAGATTTCCATAATAGAATTTTCTTTATAAAGTCAAATAATTCTATTTTTGTTAACAAAATATCGGCCTTCGGCCAACTTCGGCTGATTTTGTGGCCGAATGTCGAGTTTTGGCCGTAGCGGTAGCCGAACATTCGGTCGGGCTCTACAAATTACCCTATATGATACTAACTTCAAATCGATATACTATCTCGATTCCTAGACGTACTCGTATAACTTTTTTGACCGATATAACTTTTCCCAGTAGTCAGAACCCCGCCGATCACTGACCCCTGTCATTCGTCGCAATGTGTAATAATTTAATGCAAATATAATAAAATTTTTGACTTTTTCATTGAAAATATTTAACGATGTATTAAATATGTATATGCCAACACTATAATAAGGCATTTTTAAATATACATTCCACTAGTATCAATTCCCTAAAATCATTTCATAGAATTATGAAATTGTCAAATGCAATTCTATTCTGAAAGTAAACTTCTAATTGTTTCAAAAAAAATCTGTTGTCAGGAAATTAATCAACGAAAAATACATATATAACAAGATTAAATCCCACTCCTAAGTCAAATCTTCGGAGTTTGTTAACTTCATACGCCTAAACATGTTCTTTGATAGAAAACTTACGTGTTGTTTGTTTTAAGAAATAAAGGGCATATATTGGAACTTCTGTAGAGTAAGTAGATAGGAGGAAATGGTGCCAAAATTGTCGTGGGGGTACTTCGGTACTTTTGAAAGTGGGAAAGTACTAAAAATGTACTAAAGTAGTGACTTTTCCATCCCTGATGTACATTCAGATATGCTTACGAGAGACGCATTATTTTATTCGTTTCATGGGTACGCGTATACATATGTATAATTAAACTGCTTAGTCGGTTGGCTAGGTATACACCGTTGGCAAAAACAATGAGCAACTAAATATTTATGTACATGCTTCGGCTACGGATAAAATGACACGATAACAATAAAATATATACTCACACGAAGAACTGTTTTTGTTTAGCTTTATTTCAATTTCCAAACAACAATAACACTTCACCACCAAAAGTAAGTCTGTAGTTTTCGCTTCCACTGTCATCAAAGAACTAAATATGAATACATCAGCGATGGGCAAAACTCTACCCGGGGTTTTTTCCCTCACGTATACATGAGCAGACACATTGAATGAGAGTTCATTCAGTTGCGCTTGGACATTCGATCGATGAGGTTGTGTCGCAGCTTGTTGCTTGGCGTACACAGAAAGACAAAAGGTACGATAAATTGCAGCTACTTTTTAACATAAATCGAAAAAAATTACATATACATATATAGAATATGTCCATCTTTTCTTTTTGCTTCGAAATTGTTTTCTTCTTTATAACCTATCAAATGAAATATGTTGGGAAAATTCACATACCAACTTTTCGCAGTGCAAAAAGAGAGTGTTAACACTTCCCACAAATACAGACATAGGTACGATGTGGAATTTTGTAGAAGAATGTCTGCCTATCGCAGCAATACAGTGTGACCCTGAAAACATTTTGCTATAGCAGGCGATTCGCGGGCGAATCGACCACGATTTATTCGCAATCGCGGCGATGAAATGCCCGCGAGCTCTCAGGAGATTCGCGAATCAAAAAAATGTCTCATTACTTGTGTGCGATCTTGCATTCATCGCATATGCGTAAACTATAGGCGGTACGCGTTTCATGTCATCAAATGTTGTGAGAACTGGATTGTTGACTTCCAAATATTTACTTGTGTACGATCACGTATTCATCGCTTATGTATAAAGCGTAAGCGATGGTACGCGATTTGTGTCATCAAATTTGGTCAGAACTGAATTATTTTTACAAAAATGTCGAGTAAAGTGTGCACGATCGCGTATTTATCGCCAAAATATCACAAAAATGTTTGCAGGGGAATGTGCCGCATTCACACACGAAGAGAAACGAAGAAAAGTTGTATGCTTTCTAATTTTGTAGGATCAGAGTTGACAAGTATCACGAAATCATATTCAAAATTCGTCACATGAACTTCAGAGTTTCAATTTCAGAATTCATAACTTGAATATCAAAATTTTAATATTAATTTCGTCTGTCGTCAATTTAATTTCAGAAACTCCATTTAAAATGCAGAACACTAAATCATTTCCATGTGTAAATTAGAAAAGATCAATTGGAATTCACCAATTCCATTGGAAATTTAGAATTCGTCACCTGAACTTCAGATTTTCAAATTCAGAATTGTCACTTGAAAATCAAAATTTAAAATTCGTCTGTCGTCAATTTAAATTGAGAAACTCCATTTATAATTGAGAACTTTTTAATATAAACACCGAACTTTTATTTTATAAATCAGAATTCGTCATTCTTCATTTGAAATTCAGAATTTTAATTCTCAGAACCCTTTAAAACTTAGTTCAGTATGTAGGCTTGAGGTTATATACTTCTTTTGCCCGATTGGGATTTATGCGATGCAAGTATAATCAGTTTCTACATAGTTGACCCAACACATCATTTGTAATAAACACGGACCATCCAGAATAATAACAAGTAAGAGCGGCGTTACGTTAGGCCATGCCGAATATCCACTATGGATCGTCTTACACAGTACATATAATAAATAAAATTGGGAATTATAAAAAATATTCAAATCGTGGAAAACTTTTGTATTGGTGCTAAAACAAAACAAGTAAGTTCAGCCAGGGGCTTAATTACCGCATCCGTTTCGTATCGTAATCTAAATTTTCGAGAGCATAAAACGAGTAATTGGGAAATTATTTCTTCGTTTATTTTTTATAAATAAGTTATGAATCACCTTTGGAACGATATGCTGAAATTTTATCAATATCTGCCCATAAATGTTAGAGTAATTAGAATAACGATACGAAACGGATGCGGGAATTAGGACCCAGATCAGAAAAATCTTTGAAAATGAAGCAAATCAGGGACTATACGATTTTTGTTTTAGCAAATTATTATTAAAATTATTTACTATTATTATTTTTATTCATAGTTTTGTTTATTATTTAACAAGTAAGAAAGTTCAGTCGGGTAAACCGACTAATGAATCCCCTCACCATCAGTCTCAGAAAATATTAGTAATTATTTTTTTTTGATATTATTTATGAATCATTTATTTTATTGCTTTAGTTAGTCTACAAAGATGTGGTTTTAGCTAACCTTACGTCTATAAGTTATGTATTTCTATAAAGGAAAGAACATTGAGAATAATCATATTTTTGGAGAAGGAAAAGTTGAAAAAAAACCTTCAATAAAGTTTTTTTTTAAATTTTTATCAGTTGAAATTGCATTTAATAGCTTTATAGCATGTACTGGTAATCAAGTTAAAAGAGCGCCCCAGTAGGTGAGTTGGTAGCGTACTCGCCTATGTATTTGGGGGTCGTGGGTTCGATTCCCACCAGAAGCTCTGGTCTGTCGCTGCAAAATCTAGCCACATGGTCTTTGTAACCCGGCTTTTCCCTGGACCGTAAAAGTAGAATATAAATTTACTTTGTATTGTAATTCATATAAATAAATAAATGAAGTTAAAAGCCGTTTACTTGTGGTACAAAATGGTACTCTTTAATATTAATACCGAACTCTTTAATATAAATAAGAAGTCTTTAATATAAATCTTTCATTTCAAATGCAGAATTCGTCTTTTGAAATTCGGAATTCTTCATTTGAAATTCAGAATTTTTAATTTTCAGAACCCTTTAATATTTAGTTCAGTATGTAGGATTGAGGTTATATACTTCTTCTGCCCAATTGAAATGTATACGATGAAAGTATAATCTGTTTCCAACACAACTTTTGTAGAAACACAGACCATCCGGAATAATAACAAGTAAGAGCGGCGTTAAGTTAGACCATGCCGAATATCCACTATGGATCGTCTTACACAGTACATATAATAAATAAAATTGGGAATTATAAAAAATAATCAAATTGTGGAAAACTTTTGTTTGGGAGCTAAAACAAAACAAGTAAGAATGGAAGTAATTTCGGCCGGATCAAAAAGATTTTTGAAAATTAAGCAAATCAGGGACTATATGGATTTTTTAGCAAATTATTATTAAAATTATTTACTATTATTATTTTTATTCATAGTTTTGTTTATTATTTAATTATTAAAAAACGAACGCTGCAAATAAGCAAAATATTTAAGAGTGACCTGTATATGGCGACTATAGCAGAACATGCATCGATGTGAATAATTTTTGTTGATTATTCATAGTTTTTGTTTTAAATGTAGTGACTACGGCTTGGATAATTATATTCATGAGTGACCTCTGTAGGAGATCTATATTAAAACATGTACCGATATGGTAAATTTTCGTTGTACAGAATTAAAGTACATGTGAAGCAAAAACTGCAAAATTCCATCCAATCATCTGAAAACTGTGGTATTTATAACTTAAATTAGCATATTTGAAAGCGAACTCTACACGGGGACTACAATAAAATATAAACTGATTTGGATAATTTTTATTGTTTTATTATGAATTCTTGCCAACATAGAATACAAACGGGAAATTATTAGCAAAATTGCTTAAAAAATGTGGTATTTATACCATGAATAACCCAGTAAAAAAAGAGCATCCAAAGAAGCAATAACAATCCCCAACTTATGATCCGGAAGTTGTTCTAATTTGGATTTTCACCAATGAATTTAACAAGGGGTTGTCGCGTCGGGGAAGTACTTCTTTGTCACCACTTTTGCACAACTCCTTTTAAAGCACTGTAAGATTTGCTTTTTTGGTGTTGTATTTATTTGATGAATGTATGTCGTTTTTATTAACATCTTTGGGTCCAGAGATCTCTTATTTTAAAGGAATACAAATGTTGATATAGGGAAGGGAATGTTTTAATAATATACTATTGGCCAAAGAGATCAACGATCATACATATACCATACATTTTAGGACCCGATTTAGCTATGTCAGTCAAGATTTAGCTATGTCAGTCATATGTCAGGTCACAAATATAGTCCGATCTCAAAGAAATTTTGCAGGTATCTTTTTTTTTTGGGACAAGACAATTCGTATTGAAATTGAAAGGCAATCCGTATTTAGATATAGGGTCTGTTTCGTAACTTATTTTCTTTCGTCTACGGCGAACGATCAAAAATCTCTCAGCTATTTGAATATCAGTTTTGAACCAGATGTCTTAATATACGAGTATATGAATGTACCTTCGATTTAGCTTATACCCTCTATAGAAGTTATAATTTCCTTTCGATATTCATGAAATTTGGTAAAGAGTATATTATTTTAACAGTTAATATCTGTGTGAACAATATCGGTTCAAATTTACATATAGCCCCACATACTCGCATGGATGTGTTCCTTCCGATTTAGCATCTAAGCTCCATAGAAGTCATATTACATTTGACTAAAAATGTACTATATTTTGCACAAATGGTCACTAGCAAGGTTGGAAAAATGTGTTTTCATGTTTTAATTCAGATCATTATTAAATTTGGCAGAGATTAATTTATAGAATCATGAACACTGCGAAATTTGATAAAAAATGAATACCATGCAGATAAAGGCCAAATTTAAATACAGACCCCGTTCTGTTTAATACAAAGTGGGTTACGTCTTTTGTGCTTTATCAAAAAACGAGCACTTGATGTTTCGTCTTTTTTTCTTCAATAAAATCGTGATTTTTGGACGAAAAACGAATTTTCATTGTTTGAGAGTGGGCATTTCTGGTGACGATATACCAACATTTTTGGAAAGTATGAAGTGTTATTAATAAATTCAGTTTTTATCGCAATCCAATGTACTACAATTCCACAATTTAACATATTTCGAAGAAAATCAGCATACTTTGAAATTACTTTGTTATTTTAATCGACTATGAAAAAGTCGACTAATAATTTATATTTCTAAATTACATTTTGGTTAGTTATTTAAAAGAACTTCATTAAATGCCGAAAAAATGTTCACACTTATGATTTGGAAGTACTTATAATGTTATTCTTTTGGAAGTACTTCTTTTATTTTTTGCTGGGAAGCGTATTTTGGAGCGACCACTATAGGGTGTCTATTACAAAATATGAACCGATTTGGTAAATGTTTGCTGTGGTAAATTCTTGTCAAAATAGAACGGCTAAGTTTCAGCTAATAATCAAATAAACAGTTTACGGTTTGAGGGATACAATTTTTTATAAAAATTAAATCTAGAAATGAGCAGTTCTATACGAGCCATGAAAAGATAAAATCGGGCCGAAATTGTAGAAGTTATTTCTGTTTTGGTAAAAATTCACCTTAAATTGCACTAAAATTGAGAAAAAGCTACTTTATATTCCACCTTTTTGTAAATGAAGTCACGTTGCCCTATAAGTAATCGTCCAGATTTTAATGTCCAGTGGTCAGTTCCTAAAAGTAATTAAAATTGACGATTCTGTTAAGAGAAAATCTGAATTTTAGATTTTATTTAAACCACATAAAGCCCTTAACTTCGCGATCGCAGAAACGACATATTTTGCGAATATACTTAGAACAAACCAAGTTTATATAAGCTTTGAACAGCGCGATCTTTTTTTCGTCCTCACCAAAGAAGCCATTCTAGTGTGGGGCCTTTGTATGAGAAATCAAAAAGTGGATATCTGACGATCGTTGTTCGTGTGAAGGGTTCCGGGTATAAATAAACATAAATTAACAATTCTCAGTCCGATCAATTTAATGACGAATTCTTTTCTGCAAAAAAGTGCAACGGCACTTTTGTGATACTTTTTTTGAATTTGGTAATTAAGTTACTCGAATTTAGCACAACTAAAATTTCAAAATTTCAAAAAAGCGATACAATAGTGCTGTTTTCGGAAAAAGGGCAATGCAAGTGTTGCACTTTTTTGCAGAAAAGAATTCACCATAAGTTTGTGGTCTCTGGCGTTAAGAAGTCGCCGATACAGCCCATTTTCAATTTCAAGTTTCCTGCATCTATAATATGTAAAGGGTTTTCCAACAAGAGGTGTTATTTTGGTATTCAAAGAAAAATTCAATTTTTTGAGATAAATGATCGGATGTTTATTTCATAATAAAGAGGAAGGTATGGCCTTAATAATGAAAAACAACATCAGCCAAATGGCCACCATGACCACGCTTACATGACCATATCCTTTTAATGAAATTTTCCAAAACCAAATCGCAAAGTGGCTGCCCTATGTCCTCGATAGCCTCACGAATTCTATCTTTGAGGTCTTGAATCGACGCTGGGCTGTTGGCGAAGATCTTATCTTCCACGTGGCCCTTCGAGAGATAACATGGTTCGGAAGCTTCAATCATTAATCATGTCTCGATAGCGCAATCCATTCACCGTAACTGTTGATCCAACCTCATTTTTGAAAAAGTAAAGTCCAATGACCCCGCCGGACCATAAACCGCACCTTACCTTTGATTTTACATATCCCCACAGGAAAAAGTCTAACGGTGTGATATCACACAATCTTGGTGGCCAATCGACCTGCCCAAAACGTGAAATTATCTGCTCACCGAAGTGTTCTCTCAATAAATCCATTGATTGATGCGATGTGTGGGAAGTGGTGCCGTCTTGTTGACACCAAATGTCGCCGAGATCAGGAGCTTCAATTTCAGGCATCTAATAGTCGGTTATCATGGCAAGATAACGGTCGCAATTGACGGTTACGTTCTCAACGGCATCATTTTTGAAGAAATATGGACCGATGATTCCACCGGCCCACAAACCACACCAAACCGTTGGTTTTTCTGGATGAAGTGGCAGCTCTTGAATCTCTTCAGGTTGCTCTTCGTCCCAAAGGTAGCAATTTTGCTTGTTGAGCCAGAAATGGGCCTCATCGCTGAACAAAAATTGGCTCGCAAACGTCGGATCTTCTTGGAACTTTTCAAGAGCCCATCGAGCGAAGCGATGTCGCCTGGGAAGGTCGGGCGGCTTCAGTTCTTGCACAAGCTGTATTTTGTATGCTTTCAATGTAAGATCTCGACGTAAAATGCGCCAAGTCGTTCCATACGTCAGTCCGAGTTGCTGCGAACGGCGCCGAATTGACTCACCATGGTCTTCGTGTACACTCTCAGCTACGGCCGCTACATTTTCTTCACTGCGTGCTGGACGTGGTCTATTCGGTCGAATATTATCCAATAATGAATGCTGGGCCTCAAGATGGTTGATGGTGTTGCGAATAGTACGCTCAGTAGGCCGATTATGTTGACCATAAGTTGAGCAGAGTGCACGAAACACATTCCAGAACGTGAATTTTCGTAATAAAGTTGAAAGATTTGTAAACGTTGTTCAGGCGTAAGTCTTCCCATGATGAAATGCCAAACAATACTTAACAAAAATAGCATGACATCATGACACGACTCACACGTGATCTGTCAAAAAGGCTATTGAAAAAAGTATATCTACTTGGATCACCCGTTATTAAACCACACTTAAGTGATATGTTATAACTCGAATTGCGACCCTCCTTCAGGAAGTGAGCGATATATACTTTATGGGGTATCTGCTCAATATTTGGAGGTGCTACAAAAGAAGTAGCAAAATGAGAATACTTCCTCCAAATGCGGAAGGTATAAAAACAAAATATTAAGAAAGAAAAGTAAGCACATTTCAGTCCGTTAAACCGACTAACCCATACCCTAACTTTGTGAGTAATGTAATATGGTATTTCGGGTGGCAGATATTCCTTGATCGCTTTGTTTCCTCAGGTCCTTACCGCTGCTCTACCAAACGAGCCCTTCTCCCATACGTTCTTTTCTATTTTTCAACTGCTCACTTTTTATAGCGACATCCACTTTCGATTCGCAGATCGTCTGACTTAAAAGGTCTTGGGCTGCTGCACAGAGGTTAATATTAAGCTAGATGAACTTCACTTGCCAGTAGCAATGCCGTTGGGAATCGCTAAAAGGGATATCTTCGATTACTACCTCAAACAAGCAAAGACAAGGTGGGATAAGACTAAAACATGTTAAATGTTCAGAAGCACCTGGCCACATTCCAACATATAACGAACAAAGTGTCTGATCAGCCAAAATCGATGGAACTTATCAAGACTTATTGCAGTGCTGACGGTCCAGTGGATAATTGGAAATCACACAATGTGACTCAAGATTCAATAAAACGATCATTGCCGTATCAGGTGACGAAGAGGTGAACATCTCTTTTGCTGCTGTCACGCGCTAATTCAATGCAGTCTTAAGACATTAGGTCTACCGTTTCTTCATGACCTCTCCGAAGTACCAGAAATAGGTCTGTATCTAAACTGGATTTTTAAATATAAAGGAACTGCAGACAATGCAATTTTGATAGGAATAGAAAAATAATTTTCTAAAATTAATCTTAAAAGGAAATTATATTATTTATTCTGTATTCGATTATTTACATATAGAGATTAAATATTTTTGGAATAAACAGAAAAAAATATTAAGAAATATAAAAAATTAATGGAGTATTACAGAATTGCATAACATATAAATGAAAACAGATTTTGACCAATATCAGAAGGCTTCCTCCCCGATGCAGGAAGTGCTCTTTACCAAATTTCAGCCAGGAGTTGGGCAGACGGACAAGCGGTCATGTTTAAATCGATGATTCTGAGTCGATGGGTAAACTTGAGGAGGTACAAAATGGGGCGTGGCGATAACGCCCATTTTTCACAGGACTATAGGCACTATTAAAACATTACACTGTACAAAATTTCAAGTATTATTATACACTTGTATTAATGTTATAAGCTGTTAACTTTTGGTGCAAAA
This sequence comes from Eudasyphora cyanicolor, assembly GCA_963930755.1. Lineage (NCBI taxonomy): Eukaryota > Metazoa > Arthropoda > Insecta > Diptera > Muscidae > Eudasyphora > Eudasyphora cyanicolor. The sequence continues at coordinate 174,550,242 of OZ005736.1, read as the reverse complement.
TGGTACCTTTTATGGGAGGTACCAAAAGGGGCGTGGCAACAACGCCCATTTTTCTCTGGACTGTAGGCAATATAAAAGCATAACACTGTGCAAAATTTCAAGTATTTTTATGCACCGTTATTAATGTTATAAGCTGTTAATTTTTGGTGCAAAACGGTGCATTTGTGTGGGAGGTACCTAAAGGGACGTGGCAACTTCGCCCATTTTTCTCGAGGTGATAGCGACTAATAAACTAATACTATGTGTGGAATTTCAGAAGATTAGAATAAGTAGTATAGTAGTTATTAAAGAATCAATATTTCACAACATTTTAACCCTTTGTGGGGGAGGTACTAGAAGGAATGGACCAATATGGCCCATCTTCGAACTTAGCCGGAGATAGAAAAAAATATTACCACATACCAAATTTGAAGTCAATCGGTTACTCCTTTCGAGAGTTATCGTGCGCACCAGCCAGCAGACAGACAGACAGACAGACGGACGAACATTGCTCATTCGACTTAAAATGACCCAAAACGGATTTCCTCCGAACATACTTAGGGTCTTAGATCACTCCTTCGATGTGTTACACTTTTTTCCGTAGCAAATGATATATACCCTCGTCACACTAAAGTGAGGGTATAATTACTCGACATAAACAAATCTTCAACATTTTGTTCAAGAATGGTATAGGTAATCAAAAATAATCTCGTGTGGATAATAATGTGTGGAATGCAGAATTTGTTGTGCAAAATGTTTTACATAAATCAAAAATAAAAGCAGCAATCATGAAATTGAAACCACAGGTTTAAGCGATATTTGCATACAAGTTTTGTGTTTTTTTTCGTGTTCTAAAATGTTTGTCAAATATTTCCACACCTCATTTAGTGATGAATTTTTAATTTTGTTATGAATTGTTTTGTTTTTTGTTCAATAAATAAAATAAAACTTAATGAAAACTGTTTTTAATAATTGTCGGTAGTATATGACAGACAAATTGTCAGAACAACCAATTTTTTAAAACAGTTGGTTGTGGCAACTACAACAGATAATTTAAGCCACCATTTTCGTAGTTGGCGCAAACAAATATGATTGTTGTCAACATGGAAACAGAAGTATACCACAACCAAAATATTAGTTGTCCTGATGGAATCGCATGATAGTAGACAGAACTACAAAATTCGGTTGGCAAATAATTCGGTTGAGGCAACCAAACTGTATTCTGTGTGAGCTAGCGCTTAGTAATAAAACAAACAGTGGCGCAGAATAAACCAGTAAGGAAAGGCAGAAAATCGGGTGGGGCCGACTATATAATACCCTACACCTCCCTAACAATGCGATAAGGGTAGAAACATATTATCTAATTCTGATCGGACATAAAATAAAATTTTTACAGCGTTTACATGTCAAATCGGGGATAACGTATATATGGGGGCTATATCTAAATCTTGACTGATTTCTTCCAAATTTAAAAGTGTTCATTCATATAATATGAAACCTCTTTCTGCCGAATTTCATACTGATCGGATATAAAATACATTTTTTACAGCGCTTACATGTCAAACCGGGGGTAACATATATATGGGGGCTATATCGAAATCTGAACCGATTTCTTCCAAATTTAAAAGCGTTCATTCATATAATAGGAAACCTTTTTCTGCCGAACTTCATACTGATCGGATATAAAATACAGTTTTTACAGCGCTTACATATCAAATCAGGGTTAACATATATATGGGGGCTATATCCAAATCTGAACCGATTTTCTCCGAATTTGGCAGTATTCCTTCATGTAATAAGAAACCTCTTACTGCCGAATTCCGCACTGATCGGATATAAAATAACATTTTTACAGAGCTTACATGTCAAATCGGGGGTAACGTATACATGGGGGATATATCTAAATCTGAGCCGATTTCTTCCAAATTTAAAAGCGTCCATTCATATAATAGGAAACTTCTTTCTGCCGAATTTCGTCTCGGTTATAAAATAAAGTTTTTACAGCGCTTACATGTCAAATCGGGGGTAAACATATATATGGGGGCTATATCTAAATCTGAACCGATTCTAACCAAATTCAATAGGGATCGTCCTTGGGCCAAACAAAAGATATGTGTAAAGTTTCGTCGAGATCGGAGCATAATTGCGAACAGGACTTTGATTACAAGAATACATGGACAGACGGACAGACAGATGGACATGGCTAAATCGACTCAAAAATTGATTCTATGACGATCGGTATAATAAACTATGGTTCTATTTCTTATCTTTTTGGGCGTTACAAACAAATGCACAAATTCATAATACCCTGTACCACAGTGTGGTGTAGGGTATGAAAAGGGGAAACAAATTGAATACAATTGAAATAAGTTTGAGTAATACATTTTAGTTTTAACTAAATATATTCCAAAACAGTACCATAGTTAACACCTGTTTGCCCCCATGTACTATAGTTAACTATTTTTGTCACACTGTACCACATTTAACCTTTTTTGCCCCTCTGTACAATAGTTAATAAATTAATGCCCATACTAAGCCATAGTTAACCCTTTTGTCGCAGTGTGCCATATTTAACACTTTTTGCCTCACTGTGCCATATTTAAACCCTTTTACATCACTGCAGTGAAGAAAATGGGTTAAATATTGTATAGTGGGGCAAAAAGGGTTAAGTATGCTTCAGTGGGGCAAATAAGGTTAAATATGGTGCAGCAAATATTGTAATATTTTATCCATTTTCTACACTGTTACAAATTTAACACCTTTTTGCCCCACTGTACCATTGTTAACCTTTTTTGTCACACTGCGCCATATTTAACCTTATTTGCCCCACTGAAGCATACTTAACCCCTTTTGCCCCACTGTACAATATTTAACCCATTTTCTTCACTGCACCATATTTAACACCTTTTTTTATCCCACCGTACCATATATCAAATTGTACCATACCTTACCCATTTTGCCGCACTGTACCATACATAAGCCCTTTTGCCCCACTGTACCATATTTAACACTTTTTTTTATCCCACCGTAAAATATTTAAAATTGTACCATACCCTACCCATTTTGCCCCACTGTGCCATACATAAGCCCTTCTGTCCCACTGTGCCCCTAAAATTTTCAAAAAAATCGCTTCTTGTTTTAGCAAAAGCTACTCTCAAACGATTCTAGCTCTTGGCATTTGGTTTTGGCTGTTGTACCATATTTATCCCTCTTTACCCCACTGTGTGCGTGAATATTCGAATTTCGAAAAATGATGTCAATTTCTGAGTCTATCTCTTAAGGTCTACCCTCACACCATATTTCAAGATTCTAGCTCATATAGCGGTACCATATTTATCCCGTTTTGCCCAATATTTATCCCGTTTGTCCTCCCACCAAATTTCATGATTCTAGGATCAGCCGTTTGGGCTGGGCAATGATCAGTAAGTCAATCAGTCACTCAACAATTTTAAATACATATGTATATAGAAAGAAGAAGATAGATATAAAATAAACTTTATTTGTTTATCCACAGATAGAAAATTAAAGAAAAACATTTCAAAAAAAATTATCAATATATGTATATATTTCTAGGTTGAAACTCTGCGCAGATCAATAATGGGAGTAATACACCTATGGCTTAATTTGCTCTTTTCTTTATCATTTTTTTTTATTTTTAACGGTTTTTTCGGGATGAGCGGCATTCATATGGTAATGCAAGCTGGAGCGGTATTTAAATGATCTAGTACAATACAAACATTTGCGCTCCTGTTCTCCCGCGTGGGTAGGTAGATGGTGCCGCAATGCTGTAGGACTTTCGAAGGTCTTATCGCACTTGGTACATGTTGGTCTAACCTTTCTGCGTTTGGACAATCCTTCCAAGCTATTGGGATGTACATTCGCAATGTGATGGTCTAAATCTGATTGCGAGCTGCAGCACTTTCTACAGATTTCACACTGGAAAGCTTCGGGATCCATGTGTAGACGTACATGTTCCTCAAAATCACGGCGAATTTCGAACTTTTCTTTGCAACAGGTTATATAGAATTCTGTTGTTGGATGATTTTCGATAAAATGTCTTTGCAATAGAGTTAGCGTATCACAAGTTGCATTACAAACATTACATTCCAGCGTAGGTTTCCATTGAGCAATCTCAGCATCAAGATCTGCTTCTGTATTCTCTTTTCGTTTACCACCTGATCGAGTTGAACGTCTTCTATACTCCAGTCTGGATTCTGAATCTGAACTTATGTGACTTTCGGTTGCCTCCATTTCCGAGAAGGTTTCAACAACATCGTCTACAGGCTCTTCTTTAATAGTAATTGAATCTTGCGGCTCTTCCTCAGTTTCATTTGACTCCCCTTTCGACGAAATTGTTTCTTGAGTATTTTCTTCGTTCTCCAAATTGACTTCAGGATTGAATACAACCTCATGTTTTGCAATTAGTAATTGATTTTCCTGGCGGGTATTATTTACTAGTTCTACTTCCGACAGAGAAACGAATTCTTCTTCCACGTCCATATTTATGTCATGACTTGGTTCAATTAAGGATTCCTGATATAAATTAAATGACATTTCTGTGTGTTGAGGAACTGTTAAGGATTGTCCTGCATCATTAATGATGCTGCTATTGTATGGAACAAGTAAGGATTCTTGTGCATCACTGTTTGTGACTATTGCGGATTGTTGCATTTCCTGGGTACTGATGACATTGTTTGGGGTTAACGAGAACAGCTGTGTGCTGTTAGCGCTGACGTCTTTGCTGGGGACCCTCGGGACTTCCTGTATTGAATTTTCTCTTATATTTGGTGCAATAATCTTTGCATGCTCCCCATCTCTGCGAAGTTGCGATTGCAATAACAGTACAGTCTGTTGAAAATTGTTAAAAGTGGATATCTGATGCCAACATTTGACACATACCGCCGCCAGAAGTTTAGAAACCCCATGTTCCATCTTTAGAAACTAAAATCATCAACAATGAGAAAGACAGATTAATACTTCTATTAGGATACATATAATGACACCGCATTGAGACATTACCATAGGGTGAAAAAATTTGATGGTGATTTCATAAATTTCAGAATAATGACCATTTGCATCATAAAGGCGAAAACTATCATTGCTAATATTTCTGCATAAACGACAGGAGCTGGGTTGAGGCATGTTTGGCAATATTTTAAGGATCTAAAGAAAGAGAATAATATAAGGAGTTAAATTTATTTGAGGCAAATTCTTCTATCTAAAGCTATTATACTTAATTAAAGGAAATTTTGATTTACGACATGTTGGCAGGTTATTTTTAACGTTTTCCTAGCTGTTCCGGTTAAACCAATCTAATTTCTTTAAAAAGGTTAAGATTTGGAGGAAATTTAAGCCTTTTCGTTCTACTGCGTTTATTTAAGGAGATAATGCCATTTTTATAACTTTCATACCAGTGCACATAAATACGTGACATTGTACAAAAAAAAAAAAAAATAAATTGACGAATAATTTTTGAGACTGAAGGTGAGGGGATTCGTAAAGCGGTTCACCCGATTAAACTTTCATACTTGTTATACCCTCACTTTAGTGTGACGAGGGTATATATCATTTGCTACGGAAAAAAGTGTAACACGTCGAAGGAGTGACCTAAGACCCCAAGTATGTTCGGAGGAAATCCGTTTTGGGTCATTTTAAGTTTAAGAGCAATGTCCGTCCGTCTGTCTGTCTGTCTGCTGGCTGGTGCGCACGATAACTCTCGAAAGGAGTAACCGATTGACCTCAAATTTGGTATATGCTAATATTTTTTCCTATCTCCGGCTAAGTTCGAAGATGGGCCATATTGGTCCACTCCTTCTAGTACCTCCCCCACAAAGGGTTAAAATGGTGTGAAATATTGATTCTTTAATAACTGCTATACTACTTATTCGAATCCTTTGAAATTCCACACATAGTATTAGCTTTTTAGTCGCTATCAACTGGGCGAAGTCGCCACGTCCCTTTTGGTACCTCCCACACAGTTAACAGCTTATAACATTAATAACAGTGTATAAAAATACTTGAAATTTTGTACAGTATTATGCTTTTATATTACCTACAGTCCAGGGAAAAATGGGTGTTGTTGCCACGCCCCTTTTGGTACCTCCCACACAAAGGTACCTTTTTGCACCAAAAGTTAACAGTTTATAACATTAAAACCAGTATATACAAATACTTGAAATTTTGTACAGTGTAATGTTTTTATAGTGTCTATAGCCCTGTGAAAAATGGGCGTTATTGCCACGCCCCTTTTTGTACCTCCCACACAAAAAGCCCAAATCATACCACAATTTAATGTCTCATAACGTTTATACCAGTGCACATAAATGCTTATAAGTCGGCACAGTGCAATGAATTTAAATGTTCAGCGAAAAAAAGGTGTATTTGATAAACCCCTTCTGGTACCTCCCACACAAATTGACAGAATAATTCGAGTAATATTCGATATTACATTACTCACAAAGTGAGGGTATACCTTAGTCGGTTTACCAGACTGAAACTTTCTTACTTGTTTTTTAAATTCTTTGAAATTGACCCTTTCTTATTATAGACCTACCGTTTCCTATATCCAGACAATTTTAACAGAAACTACATAGGTATTGCAAAATTTTGATTGGTTTTCTGATGTTTATAAGCAGTTACTTTAAAATTTCAAAGGTTTTTAAATTTAAAGATACATATTTGACATTAATTAAATATAGATTTTTCTATTTCGAAAATATGAATAATAATCAAAACAAATTCATAAAACCAATTACGAATCCCTCACTTTACCTTCAGTCCCAAAAATATTCAAAAATTTATTTATTTTAATTGAACTATTATCAATTTTTGACTGTACACTAGATACTATACAAGCATTATACTGTACGAAATTTTAAATATTTCTATGCACTGGTATTAAAGCTATAAGCTGTTAACTTTTGGTGAAAAATGGTCCATTTGTGTGGCAGGTACCAAAAGGGGAGTGGCAAATTTTCACCCATTTTTCTTGAGGTGTTAGCGACTAATAAACGAATAAACTATTCGAGTAGGTAGTATAGAAGTTATTAAATAATCAATATTTTAAAAAGTTATAGCTAATTTAGTACGGTTTTAACTTTAAAACTTTCTTATCGCTGTAAAATTTACAAAAACAAACTTTAAAAGGTAAGATTGGAGATTTTAATGTTTTTATACCCTCCACCATAGGATGGGGGGTATATTCATTTTGTCACTCCGTTTGTAACACCTCTAAATATTGATCTGAGACCCCATAAAGTATATATATTCTTAATCGTCGTAAAATTCTAATACGATTTAGCAATGTCCGTCCGTCTGTGGTAATCACGCTACAGTCCGCAATAATAAAGCTAGGTTGATCAAATTTGGTACAAATACTTCTTATAGTTGCGGGTTGTTTGGGATTGCAAATGGGCGATATGGGTCCATATTTAGATATAGCTCCCATATATATCATCTAACTTTTTGTTATTCCTACTGTTCTCATCTACTATATGTTTCCTACTGTTTTCAAGTGTTTTCGATGTTATTTTCTTTAGGTTTGAGTTATTTTGTAGGTTTGAGTTTTCATGCTATCCATGGAGGAGGGTATATTCGGCATGGCCGAACTTAACGCTTTACTTGTTTGACGTCCAGCATCAGAATCTATGCATTAAAACAGAAACCCAAGAAAAAATGTTGTTTTTGTCGACCGGTGTAATTATTGGTTGGCTTTAAATTTATGATAACCAGATATGGCGAAACTTAAGTTAAAATTACATTTATGATTTCTTATCTATCTACCTTTTTATACCCTCACTTTAGTGTGACGAGGGTATATATCATTTGCTACGGAAAAAAGTGTAACACATCGAAGGAGTGATCTAAGACCCTAAGTATGTTCGGAGGAAATCCGTTTTGGGTCATTTTAAGTCGAATGAGCAATGTCCGTCCGTCTGTCTGTCTGTCTGTCTGTCTGTCTGTGTGTCTGCTGGCTGGTGCGCACGATAACTCTCGAAAGGAGTAACCGATTGACTTCAAATTTGGTATGTGGTAATATTTTGATCTATCTCCGGATGAGTTCGAAGATGGGCCATATTGGTCTACTCCTTCTGGTACCTCCCACACAAAGGGTTAAAATTTAGTGAAATATTGATTCTTTAATAACTTCTATACTACTTATTCGAATCTTTTGAAATTCTGCACATAATATTAGTATATTAGTCGCTATTAACTCGAGAAAAATGGGTGAAGTTGGCATGCCCCTTTTGGTACCTGCCACACAAATGGACCATTTTGCATCAAAATTTAACTGCTTATAACTTTAATACAAGTGCATAAAAATGCTTGAAATTGTCTACAGTATAATGTTTTTGTAGCGCCTATAGTCCGGTAAAAAATGGGCATTATTGTACAGCCCCTTTTGGTACCTCCCACACAAATGGACCGTTTCGTACCAAAAGTAAACGGCTTGTAACTTTAATACCAGTGCATACAAATACTTGAAATTTTGTACAGTGTAATGCTGTTATAGTGCCTATAGTCCTGTAAAAAGTGGGCGTTATCACCCCGCCCCTTTTTGTACCTCCCACACAAAATGACCAAATCATACCAAAATTACATAGCTCGTAACTTTAATATACCAGTGCACATAAACGCTTATAGTTCAGCACAATGCAATGTATTTAAGAATGTACTGTTTACCGAAAAATATGTATATTTGGAAAACCCCTTCTGGTACCTCCCACACAAATTGACAGATTTATTGGTGTAATGTTATATATTACATTACTCACAAAGTGAGGGTATACCTTAGTCGGTTTACCCGACTGAAACTTTCTTACTTGTTAACATGTAGTTTGCAGTGATGGAATGAGTTTGCCCAACCGTGTATGTAAATTTGACTTTATATTGGGCGTGGTAATAAGTAGTACGGTTTTGGCCATTACACAGAACTTATCACGGTATTTGATAATAAAGGCTTACGAAATCATAAAATTGGCAACGACTAAATTAAGTGACATGCGTAGAAATTCAGATGCGGAGTTTTATAAACTGTTTGAAGAATCCACACAACTTGCAAGAAGTTTTGGAATAGAAGCTGCACTACCTAGAAGAGTAGGCACTCAAAAGTATAGGGCTAATATTCCTGGTTCAGATGCCAAGGCGTATTTTAGGACAACATTGTTCATACCATATCTGGACGAAGTAATATCACATTTATATAATAGATTTTCCGAACATGAAGCTATAGTTACAAGTTCGTTTTAATATCGTTCCGATACGAGTTGTAAATCTAATAAAGAAAGATTTCGAAGAAGTCAGACTTTTTTACAAAAACGATTTAAAAAATTCAGCAAAATCTGTTTTAGCTGAAATAAGTATATGGATTGATTATTGGAAGCAGAAGAATGATAAGCCATCAAATGCATTAGATGCTATTTCAGTTTGTGATGAGGACATGTTCCCAAGCGTTTTTACCCTTTTGCAGATACTGGCCACAATACCTGTGACAACGGCATCTGCTGAGCGAAGTTTCTCGACGTTAAGAAGAATAAAAACTTATCTCCGGAACAGAATGGAAAGAGAAAGGCTTTCTTATGTGGCTTTGATGTCTATATACAAAGATGAAGTCAAAATAAATGAAATAATTGATATATTTCTTTCAAAAAATCGAAGATTAAATTTTTAACTCTTACGTATTTTATTATAAAAAGTTTTACTGATCTCGTACTTAAGTACACATTTATATTTAGGAATAAAATTCGAATAAAAAACCAAGGAACTTAACTTCCATTACCTACACAATAAACGCAATTTTTTAATTGTTTATCTTTTTTATGGAAAAAAGAAGAAGTTTGCTGTGGAAATGAACGAAGAATTTAGTGCAAGTTCTGGCTGGCTTCATCGTTGGCAGAAAAGAGAAAGCATAACAATAAGAAAATTCCAAGGAGAAGGTGCATCCGCTGATATTGATGCCGCAAATGCTTTCTTTGATTCGGTTTTGCCAGAATTGATTATACCATCAGAAATATTTAACGCTGACGAATGCGGTCTGTATTTCAGGGTTTTGCCAAAATCATCTTTAAGCAAAAAAGGGGACCAAACACGGGACTTTAAAGGTCCAAAAGAACGTTTGACATTACTCTTTATTTGTAATGCGACTGGCGACCATAAAAAAGTTATAGTCGTTGGCAAATCGAAAAATCCACCATGCTTCAAAAATAAAACTTTGCCTCTCAAGTATTACTCCCAAAACAAAGCTTGGATGACACGAAATTTATGGTGTGAAATTTTGCTTTCTCTAATACTTTTCGTTGATTATGCATTTTCTCATAAGACATCAGCAGTTTTAACACATCAATAGCGCAACCACTCGATCAGGGTATAATGTACTTTAACAATTTTAAAGAAAAGTTAATTTCTTCTACTGAGAATATTAACTTGGGAAAGGAAAACAAATTATTACGCGAATTTAAAAAATTATATCTGCTGCGACGATAGCTTGCCATGCTGTTGGAAACATACAGATGAGGGAATCATTAAGGGGATGTAACATTTAAAAACTTTTTTTTGCTTTTTTTTTAAATTTTTTTCTGAATAGAGAACCTTTCAGGAATATTGTGTGAACATTTAAGATGAATCGGAGCAAAACTGACAAAGATAAAGCTCATAACTCAAAAACAACTGAACCGATCCTTTTGAAATTTGTAGCTCTATTTCCTTACATATTTTACGAGGTAACTCTGTCGGGTTTTTTTTTAATTTGTCAATTTTTTTTATTTAGTCGATTTTTTCTCGCAAAAGTCGAATCTTTCACTTCAAAGTGTTTTTTGAATTTTGAAAAAAAAGCTCGACAGTGTTACCTGGCTATAGCGATTATCTAACTAAATAAATTTATTTACTTTTATTTTTTTATTTCTGATGATCCGGTATCGAGTTATGAGGGGCACCGCAATTCAACTTTTTATCGAGAGGCTTCCGCACAAATGCTGTCGTTACCATATTTTTTATGAAAATTTTACACAATAAACATTAGATTTGTTCCTTTACATTTTTTATAAATAGCAAGCACAGACAAATTTCTTCTATTTGAGGTTTCTGTTATATGTATTAGTTTCAATGTATTTTGAATGCTACTACTTTTACTCGGAAAAATTTGTCGAGTAAAAACTAGTAAAAAAGAAGTAAAAAGAAAGACATTTTGAAAGTTCTCTCTTAAATTTGTATACGAATTTTACTAGTTTTTTGAGTAAAGGAACGCTTTTTGGAGTAAAACTGGTAAAACTAGTAATTTGTAGTAGGTAAAGGAACAAAGCTATTGTATGTTATACTTTAATGTACCCATTGGTTTCAATCAAAAAATTTTAACCGTTTCGTAATTAACGTTACGTTTTATGTTGTTTCTTGAAAACTCAATTAAGCGGAAATTACTGTATCCCCAATAGCATAATGTGATATAGAAACCAGTAAGGAAAGGCAGAAAGTCGGGCGGGGCCGACTATATAATACCCTACACCTCCCTAACAATGCGATAAGGGTCATTGCCATAATAATTTGGAATAATTGGTAAATGGGTAGAAACGTATTCTAATTCTGAAACGATAATCGCTAAATTAAGCAATATTCGTTCCTAAAGTGAGAAACATCTTTCTGGAAAATTTTAATGATCGGAGTAAAATCAGGAGGAACATATATATGATGCTTTAATGTAAATCTGAACCGATCTTCCCTGAATACTTATTCATGTAAAAAGACCTCCTTCTGTCGAATTTCGTACTGATCGGATATAAAATACAGTCTCTACAGCGCTTACATGTCAAATTGGGGGTAACATATATATGGGAGCTATATCTAAATCTGAACCGATTTTCTCCAAATTTGGCAGTATTCCTTCATGTAATAAGAAACCTCTTTCTGCCGAATTTCGCACTGATCGGATATAAAATACAGTTTTTACAGCGCTTACAGGTCAAATCGGGGGTAACATATATATGGGGGCTATATCTAAATCTGAACCGATTTCTTCCAAATTTAATAGTGTTCATCCATATAATAAGAAACCTCTTTCTGCCGAATTTCATACTGATCGGATATAAAATAAACTTTTTACAGCGCTTACATGTCAAATCGGGGGTAACGTATATATGGTGGCTATATCTAAATCTGAACCGATTTCTTCCAAATTTAATAGTGTTCATCCATATAATAAGAAACCTCTTTCTGCCGAATTTCATACTGATCGGATATAAAATAAAGTTTTTACAGCGCTTACATGTCAAATCGGGGGTAACATATATATGGGGGCTATATCTAAAGCTGAACCGATTTTAACCAAATTCAATAGGGATCGTCCTTGGGCCAAAAAAAAGATGTGTGTAAAGTTTCGTCGAGATCGGACCATAATTGCGACCTGTACTTTGATTACAAGAATACATGCACAGACAGACAGACGGACAGACAGACAGACGGACAGACAGACAGACAGACGGACATAGCTAAATCAACTCAGAAAGTGATTCTAAGTCGATAGGTATAATAAACGATGGGTCTATTTTTTCTCCTTTTGGGTGTTACAAACAAATGCACAAAGTTATAATACCCTGTACCACAGTGTGGTGTAGGGTATAACCTGTACCACAGTGTGGTGTAGGGTATAAATATATCAACATATCAGCAGAACCAAAAACAATATAATTTAAGAAGACATTCCATCCTGTAACGAGTAATTGCCAGATACGAACGAATAGGAATTTGATTCCAACGAGTGAGGTTTTTGTCGGATTTTCAGACCGTTTTTCCCGAATTTTTTGTAAGTGCAAAAAAAAGTTCAATCAATGTTCGCGGAATACTGTTTTTTCGCGTGTTACAATTCATTCCTATTCGTTCGTAACTGATAGATTTTGACGTTTCGGCCTGAAGGAATGTCTTCTTATATTCTAAATATTTGTCTTTGAGCAGAACCAATTAAATTCGTTCATTGTCAGTTAAAGCAAAACCTCGTAGTTGGCATTACTAACTGTTGTATTTTCTGTTTTATACCTACTTCTTTCTGTACATCTGTACAACAAACAACCTTCGTTGTCGTCATCACGTTCCCATTAAAACACACACAAGCAAACACATACATATATACAGTGAACCACTCTAGAGAAAAAGTGTAACACAAAGACAGCACGAATTAAAAAACACCCTCAGATAAGCAAATAGCCGATGCGAGAGAGTTACGAAGAGAGTCGCTAAGAGAATTATTCGAAGAGACTGTACGGAATGAGATAAAATTGTGTTTGTATTCTCATGCATGGGAAAATGAACAAATCAAATGTACATTTATTGAAAATAAAAGAATAACCAATACGCATAAAATGCAAAAGAAATTCCTAAATCTACGTGTGGTATAACAAGAAAACTCACATGAATGCTGTTGTGTCTTCGGTTGGTTGTGAATGGATCGGTGAATGTTTCTTAGCGACGTTTCAACAAAAAATAAATAAACACACAACTGTACGCTTTCACAGACATTAAAGAACTAAATGCTTTGCAATAAAGACATGGTATAAATAATAAACAGCCATACGACATTGAATTAGCAGCGGTAGCGACAGCGGCCGCAGTGTTGCCAATGTTGGGGAAATTGTAATTTTATTTTCAAAAATGTATTCATTATTTTTTCCTTTGAAGTGTTCTAATCAATAAAACATGTGTATTTGGAACTTTTACAAAGCGAGTGTTAGATACTATATGTATACATACATATGTACGTATGTATATAAAACTCATTTCATTTTTATAGGTACCTATAATCTGTACTGAAATAATATTTACTGAAAGTGATACCTATTTTTCTTATTTAACTGAAATTTACAAAAAATTCTGGCCGAGGTATACCTAGTAATCTTTAAAATAAGTTAATACAGGGTGGCTGATGAAAGCTGCTACCAAAAAAAAATTAATAACTTTTTTTCTATTAAATGAATCTGGTTAATTTTTTTTTCATTTTGCAGATTAATTTTTAGATTTAACAAAAATGGATAGCTGGGACACTGAAACAAGAATTTGGATTGTCCACCGCTATTACGCACTGAAGTCCGTGGTTTCGGTTCAAAGAGAGTATAGGGGCACGTTTGGCGGCAATCCTCCGAGCAGATGGACCATAGACTTGTTAAAAATTTTTCCGAGCATGGGACAGTCAACAGAAGACCTTACCATCGAAACCCTTCAGTTCGGACGGAGGAAACAATCGCTGCTGTAGCTGATGCCATACAAAACAATCCAAGAGTTTCGACAAGAACCTTATCTGCTCAAATGGGTATAAGCAGACAGTCATTGAAGTCAATTATGCACAAAGATTTGGAGTTATTCCGATATAAAATTCAAATGGCCAACAAAGCGAACTCAGCAGACTTCCCGATTCGCTTGGAATTTTGCCAGAAGATGCTTCAAATGGTGGAAGAGGACGGAAACATGTTGAACTCTCTTTTTATGTCTGACGAGGCCCATTTCGATTTAAACGGCAACATAAACAAATAAAATTGTCGAATATGGAGTGCTTCCAACCCACAGATACTACATGAGACGGAATTGCATCCACTTCGTGTCACAGTGTGGTGTGCAGTTTCATCACGCTGCATTGTCGGGCCCTACTTCTTCGAATAAAACGGTCATACGGTTACAGTTACTGGAGGCCGTTACTTGAGCATGTTGAGAGAGTTTTTCTATCCAGAATTACGCCGAATGAGAATTTCTTTCAACTCTGTGTGGTTTCAGCAAGATGGTGCAACTCCTCACATAGCCCGGCCTGTTATGACAGAATTGCGGCGAAAATTTCCCAATAAGCTGATATCCAGAAACTCCACATTCCGTTGGTCCCCCAGGTCGCCTGACCTTACTGCACCTGACTTTTTCTTATGGGGTTATTGCAAAGAGGAAGTCTACAAAGCAAAACCAACAAATTTGAATGAACTAAAGCAATCCATTCGAGAAACAATTGCGGCTATTCCCGTCTTAACTCTCCAAGCTGTAATGAACAACTTTTTGGTAAGATGCCGCACATGCATCAACGAGCAGGGGGGGGCATTTAAATTCCATTATTTTTAAAATTAATTAAGTTATATTTAATTAAATTTAATGAGATTTAACACGAATAAAAGAAAACTGAATTCCATACACAGAAAACAAGTTATTTTAGTTTCTTAATGTAGCAATATTCATCACCCACCCTGTATGTGCTTAAATTTATAAAATGAGCAAATAATATTATTATAATTATTAATAACGTCACGTAAGTAATTTATACGCATTGTCCAAATTATTTTTGTGTCTGCCACCAATCAGCAGCAAGAGTTTTTATGCATAACTTTCTTTTTCAATTTGTATACCCTACACCACACTGTGGTACAGGGTATTATAAGTTTGTTCCATGGCAGATGTTTATAACACCTAGAAATACCACAGCTAGACCCACCTTTAAGTATACCGATCGACTCAGAGTTACAAGCCGAGTCGATTTAACCATATCTGTCCGTCCGCATGTCCATCTTATGTTGTTCGTTGAGTACAGGCCCCAATTTGAATTGAATTTGCAGTTACGAGTCTTTCGTACCTATTGAATTAAAAGAAAATCGGTTCAGAGTTAGATATACACTCAAAAAAAATTAACCCTGGAGCAAGTTAAAATGAACTAAACTGTAGGAATATTGAACTTCGTATGGCGCTAAAGCTAGTTTTCCTTACATCAAGTTCATACATTCCTCACAATTATGAAATATTTTGAACTTAATTCTAGATAACTTGAAATTCCTTTAAGTAACTACTAACTAAATCTGACTTGAAATTATGCAAATTCAGCATATTTTTGTCCTTATTGCAAGTAAATTTTGACTCAAATTTAGGAAAATTTAATTAAATTTATGCAAAAAGATATATTAAATTTTTCTTGGACTTTTTTAGTTCTTCATATTTTTTTTTGCGATTTTTGATCACCTCCTCCATTTATTGTTCGAATCTCTTTTACCACTTGCTCTTTGGATTAATCTCATCTTCATTGTTTTAGGAATTGAAATTGATGATCATTACACACGAAATGTTCAATATTATATGTATAAAATTTTACCTCCGCTCTGAATGTGATTCGATCCCTGAACCTTCCGTTTTGTGAGCCACATGTTTACCAACTGAGCTACGTAGACGCATACATTTTTACAAAAAAATTTGTTTTTATATACAATTATATATCCCCAAATTTTCGAAACAATGTATTTTTATGTACATTTGAAACTGATAAAAGGATTGCCATCATTGAATGATAAATAGAGTTGCCATATATGTACTATATTTATAGGCGACGAAGAAATTTTATTATGAATGATATTTTCATATCAATTCCAAAAGAGTTTCGAAGCTCGATATATAGTGTGCCTGGCTCACAATCATAAGGTTGTCGGTTCGACTCTCGTCCCGGGCGTAACATTTTTAATGTTTCGCCAAAAATTTAAGTTTCTGCAAGTAACGATTTTCTCAAAAATTAAGATTGCGGAATGAAAAAGGACATACAAAAATTTTTCGTTTTCGGGGCTACAACATAGTCCGAAAATAGTTAATTTTTCCTTGATTTTAGTATGTTTTCCTAATTTTGAGTTCAAATTCATGGACTCGAAATGAGGATTCATGATTATTTTTAGTTAAAATTTTCTAAAACTCATGGTTTCCATTTTTAGTTCATAACTAGCTGGACCCGGTCCACTTCGTTGCCCCAGATATCGGATTTTCGATCCCGTCCATTTTTATTGAAGTTTTAAAAAATAACTCCACTAACGTGTATTCCAAATTTCGTTCTTCTAGGGTCAACACTTTTTGAGATATTCGGATTTTAAGTAATGCCACGGCAATTCTTGCCCGCCCACTTTTTTGTAAAAAATTTTTTTTCCATAAACCATCTCTAACAAAGAACCTTTCAAACAAAAGAAAAACAAATAAAATCGGTCCAGTGGTTTCAGAGTCTATAGCATACATACATACATACAAACATTTTTCCATTTTTATATATATAGATTTCCGTATGTCTATGTTGGGTGTCCACCGCATATGCCTAAACTTGATAAATTTATGAATATTCGAACTATTATTCAGTCAGAATTTATTTGGTTTGAGACCATATGTTCGTTCCATTTACTTTCTGTCTATTCCAAGAAAGTAATAGAAACAAATACAAAAATTGGTAGAGAGTTTTAATTGCTTGGTAGAATTGACTGCAGTTTCGATAGACACCACTCTATCATCTTCAGAATTCAGTAGCAATAGTGTATGTCTTTAACTTAAATCAGCTGAAATACTTGAGGAGTGGTGTCTATCGAAACTGCAGTCAATTCTACCAAGCAATTAAAACTCTCTACCAATTTTTGTATTTGTTTCTATTACTTTCTTGGAATAGACAGAAAGTAAATGGAACGAACATATGGTCTCAAACCAAATAAATTCTGACTGAATAACAAAAGCACAGACCAACAATAAATAACAACAACACATACAAACACATGAGGTACGATGACGTCGGCATTGGCCGTTGACAAAACTACATTTGTTTTCGTGGTTCGCGATGCGAACCCAAGCAAAAAACAAAAATGTATTGGTATGAGAGTTTTAGTATGTTGACTTAGTTCGGCAAAATACGGGTTTGGTTAGCAGATCTTGTTAAATTCAATTTACTGCTTCCTCAAGTATTTCAGCTGATTTAAGTTAAAGACATACACTATTGCTACTGAATTCTGAAGATGATAGAGTGGTGTCTATCGAAACTGCAGTCAATTCTACCAAGCAATTAAAACTCTCTACCAATTTTTGTATTTGTTTCTATTACTTTCTTGGAATAGACAGAAAGTAAATGGAACGAACATATGGTCTCAAACCAAATAAATTCTGACTGAATAACAAAAGCACAGACCAACAATAAATAACAACAACACATTCGAACTATTTTCAAGAAATTTTATTTTAGTTAAAATATGTCCTCATTTTTAGTTAAATAACTATTCTGCATAAAATTAACTCAATATGAATAAAAACAATGAACTCAGATTCTGTTCGTCGTAATTATTTTCGCATAACCCTTACAAAGTTCATTTTGGTAAAAATCAATTGTTTTCTCGGAAATGTCAATATTTGCGACATGTCGATATTTACCACAAAATGTTCAGGCCAAGAGAAAGCTGGAATCAAGACATTTTTAATAGACTACTATTGAGTTCAGATCCTTTCTTGAGTAGCATGAGGCCTATAAAAAGGAAAAAACCAAATTGTTTTTTTACCAGAAACTACACCCAGGAAAATAATTGGTTGGAATTCGATTGTAACATTAAAAAAAATAGTACTACCACAAAAATTATATTGCCTACACCGTCTGTCGGTTGTATTTATAAATAAATAGTTGAAATAACAATAATAACATGGATACGATCAAATGAAAATGCTTGCAACTAAATCGATGGTTGTATGAATCGAATTAAGATTGTTTTTTCAATAACACTCGGTTAGTTGTGGTAACCAATTTTAAATTTTTATTATAGTACCATATGATTGATTTTTGGTTGTGACAACCAATGTTTTATTTTTGACAACAGAAATTGTATCAATATACCAAAGATTATTATTGCAACGAATAATTGGTTACTACAACAGAAAAATATTAATAGTAATCGTGGTTATCCCAATCATTTCCCAAATTTAGAATAATTAAATGTATTTTGGGAAATACAACCGAAAGATTGGTTGCTGTTCTTTTGCTGATACATGACAAACAAAAAAAAAATCTTCAACATTTTGTTCAAGAACGGTATAGGTAATCAAAGATAATCTCGTGTGGATAATAATGTGTGGAATGCAGAATATATTGTGCAAAATGTTTTACATAAATAAAAAATAAAAGCAACAATCATGAAATTGAAAGCACAGGGTTTAGCGATATTTGCATAAAAGTTTTGTGTTTTTTTTCGTGTACTAAAATTTGTGTCAAATATTTCCACATCTCATAGTAGAGATGAAATTGTAATATGTTTTTTTTTTTAATTTTGTTAGGAATTGTTTTGTTTTTTGTTCAATAAATAAAATAAAAATTAATGAAAACTGTTTTTAATTAATGGTCGGTAGTATATGACTGACAAATTGTCAGAACAACCATTTTTTTAACAGTTGGTTGTGGCAACTACAACAAAAAATCAACTTTATTAATTTGATATGTCCAACTGAGCAGTATTCATTGATAGTATTCCAAAAAGCCTTTGGTTCTGGTCTGCTATCGGTTTTCTATTGAATTCATAAATCTCAGATATAACCAAAGTTAGAGAAATTTGATCTATCGATTCAGATTCTGAACCACTGTGCGGACACGCAATTACGAGTATCTAAACAAGTAAAAGCTGTGATGTGTCCATGCCGAAACTTTTATACCCTCCATCATAAATCGCATGTGAATGGTTTTGGATACAAATACAGAACGGTTTAAATTCGGCCCATGCCATCCACCATGAATCGCATGGGAATTATTTCGGGTACAAATAAACTCATTATACCAAATTTCAGCCCAATTCGCTGAAATTTGAGGTTTTTGTGGCGTTACGAAGTCAAACCTAGAAGGACCGTTGTATGGGGGCTATATCAAAACTTGGACATATGACTACCGTTGTTCGTGTGAAAGATCAGTTGAAATTTGTGGTCTCTGTGGCGTTAAGAAGTCCAATCGGAGAGATGCTTTATATGGGGGCTTTATCAACAAATGGACCGAAAGTGGCCATTTTTAATCCGAACATACCAGCAGATAAAAGATGTAAATGTATCAGCTACCTAGCTCAAGTATTATAGATTGTAACGTGATTACAATAGACGGACGGACTGACGGAATTTTACGACGATTAATAATACAGGGTTTTCCAATAAGAGTGATATGATTTCTTTGAAAAACAACACACTAAGAAAATGCAAAAGCTTTTTATTTAATGTGAAGTACAATTGATACAAATAAGTTCTAAATAAAACGTCGTTCAAATGGCCTCCACGACTTCTTCTGCAGGAACGAATTCGATTAACCCAATTTTCGAGCACTTTTTCCACTAAATCATGTTGTATGTCATGAATGGCGCGTTCAATATTGACTTGTAAAGCTTGAAGGGTGTCTGGTTTATTTCGAAAGACCAATGACTTCAAATAACCCCACAAGAAATAGTCTAATGGTGTTAAATCACAACTTCTTGGAGACCGTCTATATATCACAATTTCTTTAAATAATCGAATATCCAACTTTTCTCGCAACAATTCAATTGATTCATTTGCTGTGTGGCACGTAGTCACAATCGGCCAATGGCAAAAAGATAGCTCCTAACGAGAGCTAAAATATTGCTCATGGGTGTCAAGGTCGTAGGTCGCCTGGAAAGTGTTTTTTTTGGATTTAAAAAATGGACTTGGCCTAATTTTCAAATGTGAACGGATAGTTTATTTTTGCTCTAGCTCCTTAACTGTACGTCGGATCCAAAAATAATGAATAATAAGATATGTAATCCCGGAGCGAGTAAGTTGTCAGTTACGAACGAATAAAAATTTGAACGAGTAGGACTTCAAAGAGTGAGGTTTTACTCGGATTTCGGACCGATTTTCCCGAATTTTTTGTAATTGTCCCAATTAAAAAATTAATATTAGTTGATTAGTGCAAAGAAAGTTCTAACTATGTTCGCGGAAAAGTGTTTTTTCGCGTGTGACATTTGATTCCTATTCGTTCGTAACTGATAGATTTTGACGGCACATCTGTCTAATTTAAGGTCTGTGGTCATATCGGGAATTGGTCAATAGCAAAAATCAATATCATATCATCCCTATTGGAAAACCCGTTAAATTACTTTATGCGGTCTCAGATAAATTTTTAGTGGTGTTACAAACGGAGTGACAAAATGAATATACCCCCATCCAATGGTGGAGAGTATAAAAATGGGTCAATATTGCCCATTTTGGATTGTAGCGTGTTACTTCCATCCTATGGTGGATATTATACAAATGATAGGCACACCATATCGGTGCTGCTATGAAGCACATGTTACGGCTACAGCTGTGTAAATAGTGGTGTAGGGTGGTCCACCCGATTTTTGTACTTCCTTACCTGTGTACCTTGGTTTTCTTCGGGAATAACATTAATTGCTGCATATTTCTATTTTTAAAATAGAATTTTTATTAAATAAAAAACAATAAATAAATATAAACATTTAACATTAAATTACAATACAACAGTCAGTAAAGGAGTATATTTTTTTAATGCGGAGTTTACATCTGGAATTAGTTAAAGTGTAGTGTAATGTTTTTATTTTAGATTATAATACAATGGACAGTGAAGGGATATATTTTTTGTGCGTAGTTTACATCTTGAATTAGTAAAAGCATAATGTGACGTAACATCTTGAAAAATGGACACGTGCGTTGTTCCGTCGTGAACGCATTTTACGCATGAGTGTGCATTGTGAATTAGTGAAAGCGTAACGTAACGACCTTGTTCAGACAGCAGAAGTGTATACGTAGCCACGAACCATTATGTACATCGCCACCTAAGAGTGAAAAGGCGTTAAGTCCACCTTTTCCCAAATGTATTTTTTGAAGCGGAAGGTAAGATAAGTTGGATATACATCGATTTGAAAACAAAAAGCCAAAAAAAGCATGCTTTGTCATCTTTAAAAGCTGAATCGTAAAAGCACTAAGTCCATAATCCCTTTATAAAAACATTCATATACAGTAAGTATTTTGCCTCTCCTGTACAATTTTTAATATTGGACTTAGCGCCTTTACACTCTTAGGTCGCGATAGTAGCATTACTTACATTTTCCCATGAGTAAATCTCTAAGGATATTTGCCACTTGGTAGATTTCATAATGCAAATTCTGCCGAGATTATAAAACGCAATAGGATTTAAATTGTTGTCCTCAACATGTTATGCTCTTCGCTAATTCTTCGTACCGATCGCTTGAGTTTTTTCTGTTTTTTACTATCTTCTCAGGATGCACCGTATTTATGTGATAAGTCAAACTGGAGCGGTATTTATATGATTTATCACAAAACAAACAACGGCTAGTAAATTCTCCCGTATGCGAGCAAAGATGTTCCCGCAATGTAGATGGGACTTTGTAAGCCTTATCACACATGGGACATTTGTGCCTGAAGTTCTGTTTTTTTCCTTCGGACATTTTCTCTGTGTCATTGGGATGCATGTGCTGCAAATGTTTCTTTAAATTAGATTTAGATGAACAGCACTTCTGGCAATGTGAACATTGAAAAGCCTTGGGATCCATGTGAAGACGTGCGTGTTCTTCGAAACAACGTCGAAGTTTGAACCTTCGATTGCAGCAGGATATACGGAACTCAGTTTTGGGATGCGTATTATGAAAATGCTGTTGTAATAGGGTAAATGTGGTACATGTATCGTGGCATATATCACATTCTAGAGCTGGCTTCCATTGAGATATTACAGCATCAAGTTCTTTCGACGGTGTTTTCTTTTTCCTACAATGGTCTTTTGCTGAAGCTGAGTTATCCGTTGTGATTGCTGGACTTTTCATAAGTTCTATCGTATTATTCTCAAGCATGTGGTCACTTTCCTCATCAGAACTGAATTGAACATCAATGGCTTCCAACTCAGAAAAAGATATATCAGATAAGGCATCACCGTTGCTGAATTCACCTCCCACAAAAACACCTACAGGATCTTCAAATTCTTCTTCCATCTCTACAGAAGCTTCATTTGAGGAATGGATTTCATGCGTACACTCCTTCTCCTGCAAATTGGTTTCAATTTCTACATTGGCCTCCAGCTCTGCTATAACCAATTGTCCTTCTCGTTGTGCAGTTATCGTTTGCATTTCTGACATTGAATTAAATTCTTCTTCTAACTCAATACTGAGATCATTGTTTGGGAACTTTGACGAGTGGCATTGCCTTGGAATGTCATCTTGTTTTTGTGCAATAGTCGCTACATCCTTAGGTAGCTTTGCTTGTAGTAGCAGTACTGTCTGCTGAAAATTGTGAAAGGCGGATATATGACTCCAGCAATTCATGCATAAAGCTGCGAGATGTTTTGATATATCGTGTTCCATGTGCAGAAACTAAAATGAGCAATACGAAAATGTAGAATGAGCGACTGGTTTAGAAGACAATTTTGTCGAAGACATTAAAACTCAACTTTACCATAGGGTGAAAAAATTTGATGGTAATATTATAGACTTCTGAAAAATTGCCATTTCCATCATAAAGTCTTACGCTATCCTGGCCGATGTTTCGGCATAAACGGCATTCGCTACACTGAGTCATTATTTCACTATTTTGAAGAAAATATTAAAAATATATAAAAAATAATGTATGAAAATATAGTTCGAACATCTTGATAATATAACATAGTTGCAAAACCTACACAGAGAAAAAATTCCTTCGCGACTCATGTCAAATAATGCCGGACAAGCTGAAATTTAGGAATATGGAGGATTTTACGTCAAGTGAGTAAATTTTTTCTGATTGGGATGAAACTTGCACCAAGTTTTGTTCTATGGATAGTCCGAGTTGGAGGGTGTCGAATTTTGGCGTTATGTCCAAACGACCCTTTTTCCCTTCCATATAACTAGTTACACTATTCAACAAAATTTTTGTCGAAGATGTACACGAAAAAATATGAAAAAAATGTTTACGATACATCTTTTTTTAAAAAAATTTTCTTTATTTTTTCCATTTGCTTGCAAAATATTCGCACAAACATAGTTTTTTCACTTGTGAAAGCTGGCATCCTACTAAAGAAAACAATACCTACTCAAGAAAATCTATGGATAAATGTAGAAATTATAGCATTTTTGGTAAAAATAAGAGAATTTCAACATAATCCTGTTTTTATAACCCCCCCCCCCCTTTGTGAACAAGGATATATATCAGATGCTGCGCGCCAAAAGTGTAACACATCCGTGACCTAAGAGACCCCAAGAATATTTGGCGGAAATCCGTTTTGGCATTTTAGCAATATTTGTCAGCCTGTCTGTCTGGTTGGTGCGCCCGATAACTTTCGACAGGTTTAACCAATTGACTTCAAATGTGGTATGTGCCAGTAATGTTTTCCATCTCAGACAAAGGTCGACTATATTGGTCCACTCCTTCGAGTACCTCCCCACGAAGGGGTAAAATTTACTATGTATTATACTACTAATCTGATTCTTTCACAATTCCACACATAGTATTAGTTTTTTGGTCGCTATCATCTTGAGGAAAATGCGGAATGTTGCCACACTCACACTTTGTTCCTCCAATACAAATGAATCATTTTGCACAAAAAGTTAAAGGCTTATACCATCAATTCTGGCGCATACAAACACTTGCAATTTTCTACAGTGTAATGTTTTTATAGTACCCATAGCGTATTAAAAAATGGGCGTTATTGCCACGCCCCTTTTGGTACCTTCCAAACAAAATTGCCAATATAAAAAAATATTTTCTTGGAATTTCCCTATTTTTACATTAGGCGTGTTTTCGTCACACCATAGGTGCTTAATATATATGAGAGCTAAGCACTTTTAAGCATTTTTAGTTCCCGATGAAGTTTGGTGCTTGTGTTCCTGTCTTAATCAAGAATGGTGCTGCCAGATTGGGCGTCCTATATTTCGCAATATAGCATCTAATTTTTGGAGAGAATGTTGTCAATTATTCTGAATTAATATTTGCAAAAAGAGTGTAAACAATTCAATATAGAATACAAAATTTATGTTATATCAGTACACTACACGAATTTTTCTGTTTCGCACTGTTATTTCTTCGCAACTCGCGACAGCATTGATACCAGATTGTGGAAATCCGCCACTTACTGCTTATGCGCCAGTTAGTGGAAGTCAGTAGTTTTCGTTGCAAAGTGCTAAACTAAAATCGCTACCTTGTAACGAAAACATGTCTATTATGGGTCATAATTTATACATTTATCCATAGAATTTTTGCAATTAGGCATTGCTTACGCTAAGTATACACGATTGCCAGATCGGACAACGCTATCAACCCTGTGCTGCAAATGTACGGACAATGACAGATTGTTAGGCAAAGGTGAATGTTATGTAAGTATATATATGCAGGATTGCCAATAAAAATATTTTAAATACTGTGTTGCTAATAAAATGTTTTTCTAACAATGGCGCCGTTGTCACATGCATAAACTTCGCACATCTAACAATCTGCAAACTATGTTGCAATGACTTTTCTGCTAACATTGCAAAACAAAAATTGTATGTTCACCCGGTTGTAAATTCACAGGGTTGCATTTTTCTGTCAATATTGTCCGATCTGCAAATCGTGTGTACTTGGCTTTACTTCGTTAGGATGCTTTTACGATTATTTTCTATTTTAATGTTTTTTTTTTGAAAAATGACACCTTTTTTCTAATTGTTGATTAATGATTACACTTTTTGTATACTATGAAACCAAAACTAAATTTTTTTTATGGTAAAATTTGGCGTTAATATACTTAAAAAATTAAACAAAGCTATTAATATACTTGAACAATTTAAGTATACTAAGATAAGTGTTAGGGTTACATATGTTTGTAAAATATTTTTTAACAATTTTTTAAAATGCTGAAAACATCACTTTCGTGTAGAAACTGAAGTTTACAGCCTGTTTCTGTAACATGAAAATTGGCATTGTCCATATTCACACTTGCAATTCTGCGGGGGATAATTGCAAGTGTGAATATGGCTTTCGTTCGCCTGGCCGACGACAAACAGATGATTTGGGTTTCAGTAACCACCATCAGAACGACTAGTCGCATAATGAACTCGTACGAAAACGTAATCATTTCAGATAAAATTTTGGTTTTTGTATCTCACTTTGTTGTCATCTGGGCGAACACAAATGGCATATCGAGTCACTTTGTTTTATTCGTCGACTGATAGGAACAATGATAAAAAACATTATTGAAATAATTATGGTAAAACCAATTAAATAATTATTAAATTTTTATACATATGTATACATATTTAAGCATATAGAAGCCAAAATTGGCAGCACGCTAAGATGTAAAAAAAATAATCAGGGCACAATGAGAGAGACGTAAGAGATAGGAAAAGAAGTAATAGTCTTGGTTCAGCTCAGCTGACCCCACCCAGGGTTGATTATTTTACTTGCAGAGACTATCGTGCCTCGGCTTCATTCTCTGGATGTGACTAGTTTATCTATCAAAATAGAGATAAACATGTAAAAAATAGAGGTTATCATAAGTCGAGAACCATTTATCAGAATTTTTTGAGGAAAGCTTTCAAAAATCTAGAATTAAGTAGCCTTAAATTTTTGTCTAACATCGTCTTTTGATCCGTTCAGCGGTTTCGACGATATCTCGCCAAATTTTCCAAAAAAATATTTTTTTGCGAATATTTTATTAATTCTTTAATAAAAGTCTCTTAAAACATTTTATTTTTATTATTTTAAAGTAGAGTTTGATCGGTCATGAATAGAGTGAATAATAGTAGGTCCAGATTCACACTTGCAATTTTTTCTGCTGAATTGCAGTGTTTGTGGGAGAGGGACGCAGTCGGTAAGGGGGGAGAACAAATCTTCCGTACGCGCAATTTTTTTGCAATGCGTTTTGCGTTTTCTTTCGCTGTAAAGTTTTTCGACATTTCCACTGCTTTTCATTTAATATTCGTTGTTTTGTGCTCGGTTCAACATATGTAAATTTGTGCGACATACATTTTAATAAAATTTAATGAGTTTTAATGAACGGTAAAATAAAAAATTGTCGATACAGAATACATTGTCTGAACGCAAATGCAGTTTCAAAAGAGAATTGCAGAAAAAAATTGCAAGTGTGAATCTGGACTAATGATCATTTTAAAAGTTGTAGCTTCAACGTTCGAGATTTTTTGTCCGGCGATTCGAATGGAATCTCTCTTGTGTATATCCTTGCTCGTTGAATTAACAATTCTACCGTCGCTATCGCAACAACACTTACATGAATGAAATATTTATTTTTTCGAGCTAGTTTGATGTAAATTGTTTCCGTAGGAATGAGAAATATTCACACTACCGAACGCTTCTACTATCATTAAAGAACTAAAGGCCCAACTATAATATGCATAAGCTAGCGTAGCAACTGTGTGAATGCATGAAATCGTATGCGCCAAACTATAATGTACTTAAGTGAACATTTCGGTAAGTTCTCTCAGCTCTCTCTCAGTTCCCATTTGCTTCAGCAGGGTGCGAAACTGAACGCACTTTCCGTACAGAATTGCTTATGCGTATTATAGTTGGGCCTTAAGGCCCAGTTAGGCAAACTTAACCGTAACGCCCCCGTAGCGTAACGAATCAGCTGATTCAATCTATCATATGGAAATCAGTTTAAACGATTAGCCAACGGAAACGAAACGTAAACGGACGGCTGAATCTGTTGAAATCAGAATTGGACGTTCCGTTTACGTACAATTTGACAACAGCTGATACTACATGTTGTTTACAATTACAATTGTATGTTCACCGAGAAAAGTAAAGAAAATAATTTATTTGTTGGTTTAAAGTGCAAATAAACATGAAAGACGAATATTTGATTTCATTGGTGCAGTCGCACGAGTATTTATACAATAGGTTTAGGTTAAAACCTAAACCTTTATACAATAAATAAAATCCAGCATATAGGATATCTGAAAAAAAGCGAGAAGCTTGGAAGCAAATTGGCAAGGAGCTGGGCGTTACAGGTGAGTTTTATGAAGATCGCGGCTGACTCCATTAAAAATTAAATTTATAATCTGCTTCAGGATTCTTTTGACGACAGTACGAGACAATCATTGCGCCAATCTTCTTCATTGTGGGTTAATTTGGCAGCAATATAAGCGTCTATACAAACGAGGACTTATATATACTGATTTGGCTGAGTCCCTCTTCAATGGAAATAGACATAAGTAAAGGGGTTTCCATTAAGGACATACGAATTTAATAAATATATTAATATTATATTAATAAACATATATTAATAAAAAACAGAGAATATTTAAGACATAGAGTTCAAATTTATTCCAGGTTAAGAGCAAATGTTACATTTTAAGAATGAAATTCAATTTCGGTCATATGACCACCACGAGCCCGTCAACAGCGATCTATTCTTTGGACCCAATATTCCACCACTCTTGGACACATTTCGACCGGAACGTTGGCAATTTCGCGTTGGATGTTGTATCTGAGCTCGTCTAATGTTTTTGACTTAGACCAAGGATATTCCTCAGGGGAAACGCAGCATCGCCAATAAAAAATGAGGAAAGGCTTCAGAGGATGCTGACGATAATGGTTTACTAGGAGGTACTGTACCTAAAATAACTGATTGGCCAAACGCAGAGTACTGGAATATAGCTGTATTTAATTTAAATTAAGAAATGTAAATTGTTTGTATTAAAATAGAATATAAATAAATTGAAGTTTAATGGACATACCCCCATCGTGTTGGCTGCCATAATTTCCAACATTAACTGATATGAATGTATAGTTAGCATCGCAGATTCCCACACAATTTGGCATATCCCACATTCGTTGAAAATCATTGGCAATGTGTTTGTACTGCTGTGTAGTTTGTTCGCTTAAATAAATCGGCGAAAGCAAGCGCCACAAAACTTCACTGCATTCTAAAATAATATTTAGAATTGATGTTTTTCCCAGCTTGTGACTCCATGCAATCGATTGTATGGAACAACCGTGACCCAAATATCTACAATTTTAAAGAATAGAATGTTAATATTTCCCAACTTGGAATCAAAGGATAAAGCAATATTTGACATACAGTGGTGTTATTGCTAGTCTCTGCCGGTCTAATCCCTTGCTTTGGTGTAGTTAACTCATATTTTATTAATGTTAATAATAAAATAAAAACTTCCATAGGCATTCTAGTATCCGGCTTTCGCCAGTCATTGTTTATAGGACGTCCACCCCATCTTCTTATCCGACGATATTTTCTTGATTACTTTTATTGTAAATTCTGCATAGATTTAAAACAACACAAATTTATAAACATTCTTTTTAACATAATTTCTAATAAACCTAAACAAAAAGAAATCGCGGCTTTATTGTTTACTTATGTGTTGTTGTTGTCAGAACATATGACTCGTTTTCTCAACGTTGGCTAATCGCTCAAACGGGCAACGTTACGACAACGGTAAAGATAAATTACGGTTACGTATGCCTAACCCGACCTTTAAATTGTAACGAAAACGCACATATAGCAAATGCAAAACACAATAAGTGGCAGCAGTAACCATAAACACTCAACTACTAGATGTTTCTTCGCTCTCTTAAGCAAATTTCTCGAGTTACGAACGATTAAATTTTTGACATTAGTAGTTAAGAGAAGAAAGAGCACAAATTTGTTTTTATTTTTTATACATATTTTTGGCATTTTTCCTCAAACATGTCACTTTACAGTCACAATTGGAGCAAACACAATTGATTTTTTAAATAAAATTGCAGACAACACATCTTTAAATCATTAAATTAAATCTCGAGAGCTAAGAAGAGAATGCCAAAGAAACTCGAAGAGAGCAAAACAAATGTCAAAAATTTAATCGTTCGTAACTCTCACTTTTTAAAGAGTCGGACGTTATGGCAGTAACGACTGTTGCACTAGTCAAACAAAACAACCCGAACAACCCCTCGGATAGTGAATGAATGAATAATGGAATATGCCATAGAGAAACATCTGCTCGTATACGTTCGTTTCTTTTGTGCTCTGCTCTTTCTGCTTTAATAAAAAATATACTCGTATCAGAGTTGCCACATTTTTGGAATTTTGTCGATTTCTTTTTTATACACTAACCTTATTGTACTATCGTGCCTCGGCTTCATTCTCTGGATGTGACTAGTTTATCTATCAAAATAGAGATAAACATGTAAAAAATAGAGGTTATCATAAGTCGAGAACCATTTATCCGAATTTTTTGAGGAAAGCTTTCAAGAATCTAAAATTAAGTAGCCTTAAATTTTGTCTAACATCGTCTTTTGATCCGTTTAGCGGCCTCGACGATATCTTGCCAAATTTTCCCAAAAAAATTTTTTTTTGGAATATTTTATTAATTCTTTAATAAAAGTCTCTTAAAACATTTTATTTTTATTATTTTAAAGTAGAGTTTGATCGGTCATGAATAAAGTGAATAATAGTAGGTCCAGATTCACACTTGCAATTTTTTCCTGCTGAATTGCAGTGTTTGTGGGAGAGGGACGCAGTCGGTAAGGGGGGAGAACAAATCTTCCGTACGCGCAATTTTTTTGCAATGCGTTTTGCGTTTTCTTTCGCTGTAAAGTTTTTCGACATTTCCACTGCTTTTCATTTAATATTCGTTGTTTTGTGCTCGGTTCAACATATGTATATTTGTGCGACATACATTTTAATAAAATTTAATGAGTTTTAATGAACGGTAAAATAAAAAATTGTCGATACAGAATACATTGTCTGAACGCAAATGCAGTTTCAAAAGAGAATTGCAGAAAAAAATTGCAAGTGTGAATCTGGACTAATGATCATTTTAAAAGTTGTAGCTTCAACGTTCGAGATTTTTTGTCCGGCGATTCGAATGGAATCTCTCTTGTGTATATCCTTGCTCGTTGAATTAACAATTCTACCGTCGCTATCGCAACAACACTTACATGAATGAAATATTTATTTTTTCGAGCTAGTTTGATGTAAATTGTTTCCGTAGGAATGAGAAATATTCACACTACCGAACGCTTCTACTATCATTAAAGAACTAAAGGCCCAACTATAATATGCATAAGCTAGCTTAGCAACTGTGTGAATGCATGAAATCGTATGCGCCAAACCAGGGATGATAATTGAGAGTAACCAAATGGTACAAAAATCGTTCTAAAAAGGTACTTTTCGACCCCAAAAAGTACCAATTTTAAAATTAAAATTTGTTTAAATTCTTCTTGAAGTATTGAGATACAAATTGGTAAGATCCAGTAACCAATTTCTTGATAACAAGCTACTAAAATCTTATATACGCAAATATAAACGAATATTTACAATCGGTCAATGTTTTGATTTAGACTCTACTTATATAGAGGTACCTTCCGATTAGAATTCTGGACTCTCTAGAGAACGAATTTTTAGCCGATTATCATGAAAGATGTTTCATATTGCATAAAATCATCTGTAAAAAAGGTAATTCATGTCGGTACAGTTTTAATATAAAATTAATTGACTTTACATTGCATTTTATCCAGTGACGCTCCTTGTTAAAATTGCTTCAAAATTTGTCAAATCGCAAATTTTTACACTTTTGAAACTGAAAAGGCGCGATTTCATAGAAGATTTCATAAAAAGAAACTGAATTTAGTTGTAATACAAGAGCCAAACATATTTCTTGGCGTTGCGTAGCTATTTCGAACCATGTGGAAAGAGCATGTGTACGATTTATATAATTTTTTTGAAAAAGTGTATTTTATTTTCGTGCAAAGACATGTTTGATAAAAAGTATCAAATGTATCGCGGGAGTATCACGGTACTTTGAGTGTCTGAAAAGTACCAAAAAAAGTACTAAAGTATCAAATTTATCATCCCTGCGCCAAACTATAATGTACTTAAGTGAACATTTCGGTAAGTTCTCTCAGCTCTCTCTCAGTTCCCATTTGCTTCAGCAGGGTGCGAAACTGAACGCACTTTCCGTACAGAATTGCTTATGCGTATTATAGTTGGGCCTTAAGGCCCAGTTAGGCAAACTTAACCGTAACGCCCCCGTAGCGTAACGAATCAGCTGATTCAATCTATCATATGGAAATCAGTTTAAACGATTAGCCAACGGAAACGAAACGTAAACGGACGGCTGAATCTGTTGAAATCAGAATTGGACGTTCCGTTTACGTACAATTTGACAACAGCTGATACTACATGTTGTTTACAATTACAATTGTATGTTCACCGAGAAAAGTAAAGAAAATAATTTATTTGTTGTTTAAAAGTGCAAATAAACATGAAAGACGAATATTTGATTTCATTGGTGCAGTCGCACGAGTATTTATACAATAGGTTTAGGTTAAAACCTAAACCTTTATACAATAAATAAAATCCAGCATATAGGATATCTGAAAAAAAGCGAGAAGCTTGGAAGCAAATTGGCAAGGAGCTGGGCGTTACAGGTGAGTTTTATGAAGATCGCGGCTGACTCCATTAAAAATTAAATTTATAATCTGCTTCAGGATTCTTTTGACGACAGTACGAGACAATCATTGCGCCAATCTTCTTCATTGTGGGTTAATTTGGCAGCAATATAAGCGTCTATACAAACGAGGACTTATTTATAGATAGAGATTGGATCTGATTTGGCTGAGTCCCTCTTCAATGGAAATAGACATAAGTAAAGGGGTTTCCATTAAGGACATAAGAATTTAATAAATATATTAATATTATATTAATAAACATATATTAATAAAAAACAGAGAATATTTAAGACATAGAGTTCAAATTTATTCCAGGTTAAGAGCAAATGTTACATTTTAAGAATGAAATTCAATTTCGGTCATATGACCACCACGAGCCCGTCAACAGCGATCTATTCTTTGGACCCAATATTCCACCACTCTTGGACACATTTCGACCGGAACGTTGGCAATTTCGCGTTGGATGTTGTATCTGAGCTCGTCTAATGTTTTTGACTTAGACCAAGGATATTCCTCAGGTGAAACGCAGCATCGCCAATAAAAAATGAGGAAAGGCTTCAGAGGATGCTGACGATAATGGTTTACTAGGAGGTACTGTACCTAAAATAACTGATTGGCCAAACGCAGAGTACTGGAATATAGCTGTATTTAATTTAAATTAAGAAATGTAAATTGTTTGTATTAAAATAGAATATAAATAAATTGAAGTTTAATGGACATACCCCCATCGTGTTGGCTGCCATAATTTCCAACATTAACTGATATGAATGTATAGTTAGCATCGCAGATTCCCACACAATTTGGCATATCCCACATTCGTTGAAAATCATTGGCAATGTGTTTGTACTGCTGTGTAGTTTGTTCGCTTAAATAAATCGGCGAAAGCAAGCGCCACAAAACTTCACTGCATTCTAAAATAATATTTAGAATTGATGTTTTTCCCAGCTTGTGACTCCATGCAATCGATTGTATGGAACAACCGTGACCCAAATATCTACAATTTTAAAGAATAGAATGTTAATATTTCCCAACTTGGAATCAAAGGATAAAGCAATATTTGACATACAGTGGTGTTATTGCTAGTCTCTGCCGGTCTAATCCCTTGCTTTGGTGTAGTTAACTCATATTTTATTAATGTTAATAATAAAATAAAAACTTCCATAGGCATTCTAGTATCCGGCTTTCGCCAGTCATTGTTTATAGGACGTCCACCCCATCTTCTTATCCGACGATATTTTCTTGATTACTTTTATTGTAAATTCTGCATAGATTTAAAACAACACAAATTTATAAACATTCTTTTTAACTTAATTTCTAATAAACCTAAACAAAAAGAAATCGCGGCTTTATTGTTTACTTATGTGTTGTTGTTGTCAGAACATATGACTCGTTTTCTCAACGTTGGCTAATCGCTCAAACGGGCAACGTTACGACAACGGTAAAGATAAATTACGGTTACGTATGCCTAACCCGACCTTTAAATTGTAACGAAAACGCACATATAGCAAATGCAAAACACAATAAGTGGCAGCAGTAACCATAAACACTCAACTACTAGATGTTTCTTCGCTCTCTTAAGCAAATTTCTCGAGTTACGAACGATTAAATTTTTGACATTAGTAGTTAAGAGAAGAAAGAGCACAAATTTGTTTTTATTTTTTATACATATTTTTGGCATTTTTCCTCAAACATGTCACTTTACAGTCACAATTGGAGCAAACACAATTGATTTTTTAAATAAAATTGCAAACAACACATCTTTAAATCATTAAATTAAATCTCGAGAGCTAAGAAGAGAATGCCAAAGAAACTCGAAGAGAGCAAAACAAATGTCAAAAATTTAATCGTTCGTAACTCTCACTTTTTAAAGAGTCGGACGTTATGGCAGTAACGACTGTTGCACTAGTCAAACAAAACAACCCGAACAACCCCTCGGATAGTGAATGAATGAATAATGGCATATGCCATAGAGAAACATCTGCTCGTATACGTTCGTTTCTTTTGTGCTCTGCTCTTTCTGCTTTAATAAAAAATATACTCGTATCAGAGTTGCCACATTTTTGGAATTTTGTCGATTTCTTTTTTATACACTAACCTTATTGTACTATCGTGCCTCAGCTTCATTCTCTGGATGTGACTAGTTTATCTATCAAAATAGAGATAAACATGTAAAAAATAGAGGTTATCATAAGTCGAGAACCATTTATCCGAATTTTTTGAGGAAAGCTTTCAAGAATCTAAAATTAAGTAGCCTTAAATTTTGTCTAACATCGTCTTTTGATCCGTTTAGCGGCTTCGACGATATCTTGCCAAATTTTCCCAAAAAAATTTTTTTTTTCGAATATTTTATTAATTCTTTAATAAATATCTCTTAAAACATTTTATTTTTATTATTTTAAAGTAGAGTTTGATCGGTCATGAATAAAGTGAATAATAGTAGGTCCAGATTCACACTTGCAATTTTTTTCTGCTGAATTGCAGTGTTTGTGGGAGAGGGACGCAGTCGGCAAGGGGGGAGAACAAATCTTCCGTACGCGCAATTTTTTTGCAATGCGTTTTGCGTTTTCTTTCGCTGTAAAGTTTTTCGACATTTCCACTGCTTTTCATTTAATATTCGTTGTTTTGTGCTCGGTTAAACATATGTAAATTTGTGCGACATACATTTTAATAAAATTTAATGAGTTTTAATGAACGGTAAAATAAAAAATTGTCGATACAGAATACATTGTCTGAACGCAAATGCAGTTTCAAAAGAGAATTGCAGAAAAAAATTGCAAGTGTGAATCTGGACTAATGATCATTTTAAAAGTTGTAGCTTGAACGTTCGAGATTTTTTGTCCGGCGATTCGAATGGAATCTCTCTTGTGTATATCCTTTCTCGTTGAATTAACAATTCTACCGTCGCTATCGCAACAACACTTACATGAATGAAATATTTATTTTTTCGAGCTAGTTTGATGTAAATTGTTTCCGTAGCAATGAGAAATATTCACACTACCAAACGCTTCTACTATCATTAAAGAACTAAAGGCCCAACTATAATATGCATAAGCTAGCTTAAGGCCCAACTATAATATGCATAAGCTAGCTTAAGCAACTGTGCGAATGCATGAAATCGTATGTGCCAAACTATAATGTACTTAAGTGAACTTTTCGTTAAGTTCTCTCAGTTCCCATTTGCTTAAGCAGGGTGCGAAACTGAACGCACATTCCGTACGGAATTGCTTATGCGTATTATAGTTGGCCCTTAAATTGTAACGAAAACGCACATATAGCAAATGCAAAACACAATTAGTGGCAGCAGTAACCATAAACACTCAACTACTAGATGTTCCTTCGCTCTCTTAAGCAAATTTCTCGAGTTACGAACGATTAAATTTTTGACATTAGTAGTTAAGAGAAGAAAGAGCACAAATTTGTTTTTATTTTTTATACATATTTTTGGCATTTTTCCTCAAACATTTCACTCTACAGTCACAATTGGAGCAAACACAATTGATTTTTTAAATAAAATTGCAAAAAACACATCTTTAAATCAGTAAATTAAATCTTGAGAGCTAAGAAGAGAATGCCAAAGAAACTCGAAGATAACAAAACAAATGTCAAAAATTTAATCGTTCGTAACTCTCACTTTTTTCGGACGTTATGGCAGTAACGACTGTTGTGCGAGTCAAACAAAACAACCCCTCGGATAGTGAATGAATGAATATGAAACATCTGCTCGTATACGTTCGTTTCAGGGATGATAATTGAGAGTAACCAAATGGTACAAAAATCGTTCTAAAAAGGTAATTTTTCGACCCAAAAAGTACCAATTTTAAAATTTGTTTAAATTCTTCTTGAAATCTTGCAATTTCTTGATAACAAGCTACTAAAATCTTATAGCAGCATAAAACTTTGGTTTGTACTAGCCTATACCTCATTGTTGGAGCAAAATAAGCACATAAATATTTGAAATGCTTCATTATTACACGTACAGGTCGTAAATATAAACCGATATTTAAAGAAATTGATACATTATTTTTCATCCCTATTGAAAATGCGGCATATCGGTCCATGTTTTGATTTAGACTGCATATATAGAGTTACCTTCCGATTATAATTCATGAGAACGAATTTTTAGCCGATTATGATGAAATAGGTTTCATATTGCATAAAATCATCTGTAGAAAAAGTGATTCATGTCGGTCCAGTTTTAATATAAAATTAATTGACTTTATCAATTTTATCCAGTATCGCTCCTTGTTAGAATTACTTCACGTTTTGATATACAATTATACCCCACGTGATGGTTGCAGACGAATTTGAGTTTTGGTCTTACGGTTTACAACCTACGTGCATTTAATCTTTTCTTATAGGTTTCATACACAATAAAAAGAAACTGAATTTTGTTGTAATACAAAGAGCCAAACATATTTTTGTCGAATAATTTTGTCGAATTCTTTTTTATACACTAACCTTAGTGTACGAGAGTATGTAGAGTATTTTGCTACGGGCCAAAAGTGTAAATAACAGTTTCTTGATTCAGATTTATAAAGTGTGGTAAAATTGTAAGGGCCGATATTGAATGTGAACCACACCTAAACGTCAAGTTTTTTTTTTCATTTCATTTGACATTTCTGAATTTCAGACTAACTCAATTTGAACCATGGAAAGATACACAATCGAGCAACGCGTTAAAGTTTTGTAAGACTTTTACGAAAATGGGCGTTCAAATCAAAATGCATTTCGTGCACTTCGTGATGTTTTTTTGATCAGCATAATCGACCAAATGTGTCCAGAATCGGGAGAATTGTGCGCAAATTTCAGCAAACCGGGTCGGTAGGAGATGTGAAAACACCTGTGCATGCTCGCCCAGTTCGATTGGTGCGGCTTATGGGCTGGCGACGTCATCGGGTCATACTTCTTCGAAATTAGGCCGGTCAGGCAGTTACTGTGAATGGTGTTCGCTATCGTGAGCTGATAACGAACTTTTTATGGCCCGAATTGGAAGATATTGATGTGGACAATATGTGGTTTTAACAGGACAGTGCCACTTGGCACACAGCAAACGAAACAATGGCTCTTTTGCGCAACAAATTCAATGGCCGTGTTATCTCCCGTCGTGGCGATGTAAATTGGCCGCCAAGATCATTTGGGGTTATTTGAAAGAAAAGGTGTACGTCGATAAGCCAGCAATAATTCAAGAGCTAAAGGATGAGATAATTCGGCACATTAACGGCATAGAACCTCAATTATGCCTTTGCGTCATCGAAAATTTTTACCATCGGATGGAGGTGTGCCGCCGAGGTCGCGGCGGCCATTTGGCCGATATTTTGTTCCATGCATAATTAAACCATACCAATATTATCATAATAAAATGAAATGACAATAATATCCTAAAAAACGTGTGTTTTATTTTAAATCAACATCGGCCCTTAAAATCGAACCACCCTTTATATTTAAAAAATCTATGTTAATTTTTTTACCAGACCAGTATGCAAATTAAAATTATAGAGGAGATAACCCCCCAGCAAAATCTTGGTAAGTACATGTCATTATTCCCTGCATTACCAAATAATGACATCTCATTATTCACTGCATTACTTTCGGCTAACTAATAATGACTTACCAATAATAACAGAAATAAGTGATTTTTTGTTATCAAAATCATTTTGGCAAATTTTAATATTAATGGAATGTTTTCAAATAGTTCGTGTAGATTTTAAGAGGAAGAATAATTTTTCAACTGGAGGTTTGGGTTCAGAAATTCGAATCTGGCATGAGGAAATTGTTTGTTTCGAGAAATATGCGCGACAATATGCAAAATATCACTTTTAACGACCATTTCTACATATCTACCATGTCTACTACGTGAAAATATAAGCGCTTTATTGTATGCTTTCTTTATTGTAGGCTTTTGGGAAGTACTTTCCTCCAATGACATCCCCAAGTTAAAATAATGAGAAAAGTGGCTAAATAATAAGTACTTACCATTATCGAACTTTGGTTACTCGTCTGATTATTTGGTAATGGGAAATTTTGATGGATATATGCATATATACAAACTAGCTGGACCCGGTGCACTTCGTTGCCCCAGATTTCCAATCCAGCCCATTTGTTGGCCAATTACGTAGACTGCCATCACAAACAAACGATTTGCCACGCCCACATTTTCCCAGCCCACTTTTTGCAAAATTTTTTTTTCCAAAACCAACTCGGACAAAATAGCTTTCAAACAAAAGAAAAAATTTTAAAATCGGTCCAGTAGTTTAAGCGTCTATAAAACACATACATACAAACATTTTTCCATTTTTATATATATAGATTAGTATTTTTAAAACTATGATATTTTCTAAGTGGGCTGTGCGTTTGCCAGAGGAGTGAATGCCATGAGGACTGCATTAACCTCTCGTACACCTCTCATACACATAAAATGAGCTTAATTGAAAAAAATTTTGATATTCTGCTCTAAAAAATAACGGCAAATAAATGTAAACTCATTGCAAGAAAATAGTAAAACAAAGGCAAAAATAAAATAAACTCAAACCAAACATAACATCACTGCAGCATGGTAATGTTTGGCTATATTTGTTTTTGCTTGCCTCTGGCTTTTTTTCACGTCACCGCGCATAGCGTACGCAAAAAAACACAAAAACAAAATACATTGCCATTCTCTGTTGCTATCCATAGCACACACACGCTCGGCCATATGTAGGCAAAACAAAAACAAATCACATTGCTATTCTCAGCAAAGCAACACTCACTGTAGGATGGGAGAGTAAAATATTAGGCATGTTTTCGTTACAAGCTAGCAGTTTTAGTTTAGCACTTTGCAACGAAAACAACTGACTTCCACTAACTGGCACATAAGCAATAAGTGGCGGATTTTCACTATCTGGTAGCAATGGTGTCATGAGTTGCGAAGAAAGAACAGTGCGAAACAGACAAAAAATTCGTGAAAAGTATTTATAAAACATATATTTACTATTCTATGTTCAATTGTTAACACTCTGTTTGCAAATATTAAAATAATTTCCCATTTTTGTTCTTCTTCTTCCCGTTAATTCACAATAATTGATAAAATCTCTCCAAAAATGGGATGCCATATTGCTAAATATAGGGTGCCCAATCTGGCAACATCATACTCGATTAAGACATGAACACAAGCACCAAACTTCATCGGGAACTAATAGTGCTTAAAAGTGCTTAGCTCCCCATACAAATTAAGCACTTATGGTGTAACGAAAACACGCCTATTGAAACACTCGCATCGTGTCGATGTGCCGCACACTGCTTTATTTTTCACTACCACAACTACAATTTTTATACGCTAAGAGTCGTTCATGTCCGTTTGTGCTTGCAGGTGAATTTTACTTAGGATTTTGAAAGCCATGAATCTCCTTTTCTAATAAACTTTTTAATAATTTTTTTGGCCTAAAACCTTCACCAGGTCGAGAGCTTTTTATTATAAAAAATTTCATGAAAATCAGTCGGGCCTTTCTCAAGATTGTTCCGAACATAAAAAAGGCACTTCAAAATATAATATTAGTTTAGATATTGTCGAATTTTGGAATATACAGTGTGTCTCAAAAGTATTTTGCTAACTCTTTTTTAAAGCAATTTTTTTAAATTTTGTTTAAAATTGCATTGAATCTTCTCAATTATAGCATAGATTCTTTATAATTCTATAGATACATTGTTTCATTGTTACATTGTGCAAAAAATTCTACGTTATGTATGGTTTTAGAGCTTTAAAAGAATGTTGCCTCTCAAATTAGAACTCACAAAAGTATTTTGCTTTTTTAAAAAAAAACTTTAACCATGGATATTATTGTCATTGCTCTTGCGTGTGAAAATTTCTTCATACATTTTAATACAAATTAATCACAATTTGAGCATTTTCGTTTTTAATTGTTGAAAATGCCGAGAGGAACAGAATTAAACGTTTCCCAACGGAAAATCATCCTATATCTTCATAACCAAGGTAAATCAGTGTCTTATATTTCGCAAATGTTTGAGAGATGTCGTCAAACGATCGAAAATGTGATTAAGCGAGCGAACGCGGAAATATTGAAAACAGAGCTCGTACAGGTCGCCCGAAATTGTTATCACACAGAAACGAGAGGATGAGAGGAACGAGAGGATGTGGGCGTATCTCGAGGAAAAAGTTCGTCAGCACCAAATTTCTTCAAAGACTGCATTGAAACAAATTTTACAGGAAGAATGGAACAAAATACCCACAGAAATGTGCCGAAATGGTGGTGGAATCCATGCCACGACGATTAGAAGCTGTCGTTAATAACAATGGATATGCTACAAAATATTGATGTTCCTATTCTAACTATTGTATGGCGAAATACTATTTTATAATATAAAAGCAAAATACTTTTGTGACCCTACAAAATACTAACTAAGTTATGAAATCTCACATATCTCGTATAATGATGAAGTTATTTTCAATATTTTTTTATGAATTCAATCCTTAAGTTTCCCTTACTTTGATATAAATAATATATTTCTGTTTTTGGGAATATTAATCAATATAAATGTATTTAAAAAAAATGATATTCATTGGAAGCAAAATACTTTTGAGACTCACGTATCTAGGATGTTCCAGTCAAGACCTTAAAGAAAGGCTGTCAGGAATTTTGTAAAAACTATATTAAAAAAAAAAACGGGGCTGAACACCAGAATTTGAAGTTGGTGTCATTAATGTGTAAAATGCAATGTAGATGCATCGGATGCATTTAAAACCGCTAATGACACGAAAATGCCTTCAGTTCTCGAAACGAACGCATTTTGAAAATATTTCCTTAATTTCTCAGAATTCAGATGCTAATAACATCTGGAAATATTCTTTGTATTTTTTTCGCCAACTATAAGATTTTGAGCAGAGAATCTATATGCAAATATATTTTGAAATCGGGAATGGTGACCCAAAAAGGTATTTGGTTTGACATGGAATGAACGATGTACATGTTCCTGCCTATTTAGTATTTAAGCTCTATTGAACCTTTATTCTACGCCCGGTCTTTATATAATTTGGCAGTAATGAGGTTTTTGATCCAATTTGATGAATATCTGTTAAGATTACGTATTGTCCCACCTACTTATTCCTTCCGAGTCTTGATCTATGAAAGAATTCAGAGCGTTTTAGATCTAGTTCGATCAAGATCTTCAACTCCTCCTTGGAGTAAGCCTTGATGAGGAGGTGCAGCTATGTACTTTGCTAACTAAAACGAACTCAATTATTCCAAATTATTATTTTGATAGTAATTTTTAAAAATCTTATGAAGTGATGAGCTTATCTTGCTCTCCAGCCAAGCTAA
This sequence comes from Eudasyphora cyanicolor, assembly GCA_963930755.1. Taxonomy (NCBI): domain Eukaryota; kingdom Metazoa; phylum Arthropoda; class Insecta; order Diptera; family Muscidae; genus Eudasyphora; species Eudasyphora cyanicolor. The sequence continues at coordinate 174,508,807 of OZ005736.1, read as the reverse complement.
ATTTTTATGAAAAAACAAAAACCTTTCAAATTGGAGTAAAACACATTGAAAAGGCATCAAACAGACATAGGGGAAAATAAAGTTGTAATACTCTGTACCAAAGTGTGGTTTAGAAATTTTAGGAAACAAGCAGGCGCAATTTTTTAAGTACCAACAAATTAAACTTTTATAGCATAGGTTATGAGTTATGTATTTCATTTTATTATATAAGGTACTAGTTTGTAATTATTTAAATTGTTAAAAAAAAGGCTCAATAAATAAACTTAAACTTAAACTTTCATTTTATTCAGATTTAAAGAATACAAGTTCATGTTAATGTATAAATAATTAGTGTTAATATGTACTCCCAGATGGATTTTATTTGGGTGTTGGGTTCTCATGTGACGACTCCAGTGGTTTCGGATCTTGTTTCTCGCTGTGTGCAGTTCTTATGTGACTGGACAAGGTGGAACGATATTTGTAGGACCTTTCGCAATAGGAACAGTTGTGAGTACGCTCTTTGGTGTGGATGGCCATATGTCGCCGCATTGTAGAGGGCACATTAAACAGTTTACCGCAGATTTTGCACTTGTATCCATCCCCTTTGTCGAGGCCCCTGGAATGGATATGCACCATATGACTTTTCAACAACTGTTTTTTCTGCCCCGCTTTTATATTTGTTGGTTCACTGATATGTTTCTCGGACTGGTTGGAGTCACTCGAATTATCTGAGTTAATAGGAGCATAAATCGCCTCTATATGTGAACGTGATTCATCATTACCGTCGTCATCATCCATGTGCAGGGCGTCATCGTTGTCATGGTCGTCCAATTCGTCAACAACATACATGTCCACTATTTCCACTGGCTCTTCATGTTTAATGTAAATAGATTTGGTCCCCATCAAATCGTAAGCTAAGGAGTTGGAATCGACCAAGTCTTCGGTAAATTTGGTTTCAGTACCTTCTGTACTGGCAGATAGTTTTTCAAGCTGAAATTTTGGAGGTACATATTTTATATCTTCCATATTATGCTCTTCTGAAATCATATGACAATCTGTTGGATTCAAGTGACTTCTACCACTTGTAGCTGACGGGGAAATACTGCTATTCTCCATCTTAATGCTAAGGTCTGTTCGAGGGTAAACAAAGGGTTCTGTAGATTGTCTAACAGGTTTAAGGATCCCGCCAACCCTAACCGAAGCATTTATATAGTCAAGTTCTTCTTCATGTTGTGAATTTGTCTCTTCTTGTGGTGGTATACATTTAATGTCTTCCCAAACTTCCGATTTGGAAATCGTTTCTGAAATATCCAGACCATATCTTTCATATTTGTTTGCGCAATCAGCATCTGTCATTTGGTATCTACGTCCTACAGCTGGTAGAGAAAAACTTCGTATGTCAATGTCAGTGTGTATAAAGGATTCCTCTGCTGGTCCAGCTGATTTTGAGCGCTCGACACCTTGGAGGAATTTTTCCTGTCCTAGCAGTATCGTCTGTTGAAAATTATGAAAGCTTGATATATGATGCCAACATTCCATACACAGAACGGCCAGTGTATTTTGAATATTTTCTTCTACGTCCATAAACTAAAATGATCAGAATAAAAAAGATTTATTACAAATTCGACATAATAAATAAGATGCATATCGCACCTGTTCCACAAAAGGGTAACAACTCAATATTTAAAAAAATGCCAGTAGAGGCCAAACACTGTTTCCGTTAATATTAATGATACATTACAAAAAAGAATATGTCGTTGCAATAAACTATCATAGAAAAAATAATACGCTATTTTTTTTTTGTTTTTTTTTATTGATTATAGAAAAATAACAACTTTTTTGAGTTGTTGCTTTTTCCTGAAAAATTTTTGTATATAAATAGTGGTATTATTTTGAGTTGTACCTTTTTAACTGAAAAATCTTACTCGGATCATAAGTTGAAAAGGGCACAACTAAAAATATTACTCTTTAGATGATAAATCAACGGCCCCATTTGCATTAAACACTTGGAGACAATTCAAAATGTAACTCTTTAGTTGAATCTAAAGACGTTATTCTGAAAACACAGATAGAGTCATAACGGTTTTTTATTATGAAAAAGGAGAATAATCAATGGATATTTTTTCAGTGCATAGAAATTGCCATTGTACGTTGTTTCCTTGCGAAAAAGCAAAAATTTATAAATTTTGAGTTGTTACCCTTTTGTGGAACAGGTGCGATATGTATTTTGTTTTTAACTTCCATTTACCGTGGGATGAAAAAATTTAATTGATATGCTATACACCTCTGTAAATTGACCTTTTGCATCACAAAGAGGTATAGAATCTTGGCAGATATTTCTGCATAATCGGCAAAGGTTCGATGCGTCCATTTGAATTGCTGTGAGGAGAAAATTTCATAAAAAACTATCATTTTATAATAAGTTCATTACATTCAAATAGATCAATGATGAAATAAGTTTTTGCGGTATAACAAGTGAAAACGCCCTTAAGTTCGGCCATGCCGAATCTTATATTCCCTCCACCATGGATCGCAAGTATATTTACCAAATTTCAGCCACCTAGCTCAAGTACTATAGATTGTAGCGTGATTACAACGGACATAGCTAAATTGTCTTAGAATTTGACGACGATTTATAATATACGAGTTGAGTCTCTTATCAATATTTAGAGGTGTTTCAGGCGGGGTGACAAATTGAATATACCCTCACCATCCTCACACTTTGTGGAGCAGTGGTGTCCAAACACTTGTTAGAACAACGAAGATTAATCGGCTTTTTCATATACTCAGCCGAACGTCAACGAAAATAAAAACAGAGAGCGTAAAAAACAGAAAAAAATTGTTCAGTTGCTTGTTAGTAGTCAGCGAAGAAGGTCTATGTCGCTTTGTTTAATAAAATAAGTACACTGAAAATATTTTACAACAACGAATGATATTTATACCCTACACCACACTGCGGTACAGGGTATTATAAGTTTGTTTCACGTCAGATGTTTGTAACACCTGAAAATAACACAGCTAGACCTACCTTAAAGTATACCGATCGACTCAGAATCACTAGCTGAGTCGATTTAACGATGTCCGTCCGCCCGTCTGTCCATGTAAAGTTGTTCGTCGACTACAGGTCGCAATTTCACTCCGATCGTTCTGAAGTTTTGCAGTTTAGAATATTTCGCGGCTGTTAAGATCGCTGTTGAATTTGGTTGAAATCGGTTCAGATTTAGATATAGCTCCCATATATATCTTTCGTCCGATTTGGCCCTTTAGTCCTATAGAAGCTGTATTTTACATCCAATCGTTTTGAAATTTAGAATGGTAGAGTTTCTTGATCCATGAACCAACATTGCCGAATTTGAAGAAAATCGGTTATGATTTAGCTATAGCTCCCATATATATGTTTCGTCCGATTTGGCCCTTTAGTCCTATAGAAGCTGTATTTTACATCCGAACGTTTTGAAATTTAGAATGGTAGAGTTTCTTGATCCATGAACCAACACTACCGAATTTGAAGAAAATCGGTTAAGATTTAGCTATAGCTCCCATATATATGTTTCGTCCGATTTGGCCATTTAGTCCTATAAAAGCTGTAGTTTACATCCAATCGTTTTGAAATTTAGAATGGTAGAGTTTCTTGATCCATGAACCAACATTGCCGAATTTGAAGAAAATGGGTTAAGATTTAGCTATAGCTCCCATATATATGTTTCGTCCGATTTGGCCATTTAGTCCTGTAGAAGCTGTATTTTTCATCCAATCATTGTGAAATTTAGAATGGTAGAGTTTCTTGATCCATGAACCAACACTACCGAATTTGAAGAAAATCGGTTAAGATTTAGCTATAACTCCCATATATATGTTTCGTCCGATTTGGCCCTTTAGTCCTATAAAAGCTGTATTTTACATCCAATCGTTTTGAAATTTAGAATGGTAGAGTTTCCTGATCCATGAACCAACACTACCGAATTTGAAGAAAATCGGTTAAGCTATAGCTCCCATATATATGTTTCGTCCGATTTGGCCCTTTAGTTCTTTAGAAGCTATATTTTACATCCGATCGTTTTGAAATTTACAATGGTAGAGTTTCTTGATCCATGAACCAACATTGCCGAATTTGAAGAAAATCGGTTAAGATTTAGCTATAGCTCCCATATATATGTTTCGTCCGATTTGGCCCTTTAGTCCTATAGAAGCTGTATTTTACAACCGATCGTTTTGAAATTTACAATGGTAGAGTTTCTTGATCCATGAACCAACATTGCCGAATTTGAAGAAAATCGGTTAAGATTTGGCTATAGCTCCCATATATATGTTTCGTCCGATTTGGCCCTTTAGTCCTATAAAAGCTGTATTTTACATCCAATCGTGTTGAAATTTAGAATGGTAGAGTTTCTTGATCCATGAACCAACACTACCGAAAATCGGTTAAGATTTAGCTATAGCTCCCATATATATGTTTCATCCGATTTGGCTCTTTAGATCCAATCGTTTTTATACCCTACACCACACTGTGGTACAGGGTATTATTTAAGTATAAAATGGCCCAAAAGTAAATTTATGTAAACAATTTATACATGAATTACAAAATTTATATATCAGAGTTATTCAATATTACGAGAGTGGTGTAGGGTATTATATAGTCGGCACCGCCCGACTTTAGCCTTTCCTTACTGGTTTTTTATTGCATTTATTTTCAATTTAATACAAAATAATTTTGATTTTTTACTTTTTGTTATTTTTTAGTTTAACAATATATAAAATTATTTATATATATTTTTGTTGCCCAATAAATTGTTGGCAAAGACCACATGTACCTATTTTCTTGAAGAACATTTTTTTGTTACATATGCATTGTTTTTATGTTTATTTCTTTTTTTATTGGCTTCATTGCTAAAATTGAACACACAAAAACATAAATAGTAAAACAATATAACAACGTAAACAAACAAAACCAAGTGATTTTGTTCAGTGCAATTGTACCACTACAATCTCATTTTTGTGTAACCTAACTAACACATTCTCATTTCTCTTTGTGGGCACCACTGTTGTGGAGTCTCTGATCAGTATTTAGAGGTGTTACAAAGAGTGAGTGACAAAATAAATATACCCTCACCATCTTATGGTGGAGGGTATAAAAAGGAATTACTGGCGGACAAGGCTATTATAATGACTCCAAAATGAGAAAAACGGTGTTTTTTTAAGTAGATGTTTGCTGGTACGAATAAGGCTTTGAAACAAGGAAAAAATCGTAAATAACATATACAGCCTGTTTCTCTATTTCACACGATAGCGATGCGAACGAAAAACAGCTGATTTTTGACCTACAAAATGGCATCAGCCATTACGTTTGCAGTCAATTTGTCGTTCTGATACGTTTTAGTAGGTCTAAAATCAGCTGTTCTTCGTTCGCATCGCTTTCGTGCGAAATAGAGAAACGGGCTGATATTGTTTCATGTTTTAAAAGCCAGCAATGCTAAAGAAAAAAAAAACAATGCCAACTTGTAAAAAATCTATGGACAAATGTCGAAAGTATAGCCCTTTTGATAGAAGTAAGAGAATTTCAACAAAATCATGTTTTTAAACCCTCACTATTGTTAACGAGGGTGTATGGGAAAAGGTCAAAATGTTTAACATACACGGACAATTTTTTTTCTAAAATTAAAGATTTTGCCAAAGACGCCTTTAATCATTAAAATATGCACATTTTGTACTTAAAATGCAGATCATTTCATTTTACAGATCATTACATTTTCTTCATTTTAAGTACAAAGTGTACTTATTCAAAAGAGAAGAATACCATTTTGTGGATGTTTTGAACCATTTCTGCCGTGGACACCTCAATTGGTTGATTTTGTCGTAGCCACGACCGGTGTGAACAAAATATTTAGTTAGTGTTAATCCGTTCACTGCTTCATATATTTCCTGCTCCAGGAAACGGGCCGCCACAACAGGGTCTGTGCATAACGAAGCTTGGGTCTGGTTCGTCGGCATAGCGGGGCAGTTGAACAGGTGGATGGTATTGTGAGGTCCTGTCTCGCATGCTGGACAAATATCAGGAATGGAGTCGTCTTGTCTGGATCGATAGGAGTTTAGACGGCTGCACCAACCTGACCTGGGCCAGAACTACTCTCGTCTTTCTGGGCAATCTCTGCTAGATATCTGCGATGGGTGTTCACCTAGAACAATGATTGTCCTATAGCTGCTTGTTGCTGTTGAAACGCAATCCTGATGGATGTTACTCATCCCTTCCGTATACGAGGCTTCAGTTAGCTGATACGAGAGGTGTTGTTGGATCTCGCCTCGATGAGTCCACACTATCCTCCTGACATGTCTCGTGGTGATCCCTCCGGTGACATCCCGGGAGGAACTATTTTGATAGAAGTTCGCAGTGCTCTTTCACTGCAAGGACTGTAGTCTCTTCATGCAGATGGTCCGCAGAAGACATCTGAATGCAGCCACTTATGATACTCAGTGGTGCGTTCTGGCAGATTTGAAGCCTTGCTCAGACTTGGGGTCCATATTGGCGCTGCATAATTCATCACTGGCCGGCTGATTGCTTTGTACGTGGTAAGTACAGTTTCTGTGTCCATGCCCCAAGTGCTACCGGCTATCGACTTGAGGACCTTATTCCGCGAGCGTAATTTGTTGCAAATCACGGAGACATGCGCTGAGGACGAGAAAACGCTGCCTAGGGTCACCCCAAGTATCTTGGATTGATTCACTGTCGGAATTCTTTGTCCACCGACTTCGACAGCCAGTTTTTAGGAAACTTCCTTTGTCCAAGTGGTGAACTGATGATTTGTGGCTGATGATTTATCAGGGGATAGCTTCAGATTTCTGCTGAGGAAAAATCCGGTCAGGGTGCTAAGATAAGCATTAAGTCGGTTGCACAGATCTTCGATACCATGCCCCCCCCCCATCCCATAGTGTGGTTATGGTTATTGTCGTGCTATGCATTTTCCGGAATACGTGTCGGTGTTCTGCTGGTGGTAGGAGTCTGGTCAAGCTTGGCAGGAGTAGCGATATAAGTGTCTTTGCAACCGGTGACAGGAGGAATATTGGTCGATAGGACTCTCCCTGGTTTGGAAGTTTGCCTGGCCGCTTAAGCTCGTTTACCAAATTGCTGCTATCCTGGTTAAGCTGGGTGATCCTCCGGTGGCTGCGGTTGGTTCTGCGGAGCTCATCACGCACATCTGCGAGTGCCGCTGCTTCAGCCAGAAAGTTCGGACTAGCTACCGGTATTCGACCAGCTGCGGTGATGACTATGCGGAAAACCTTATCTGCGTTGCGAATATTAGAAGGGGTCTGTTTACAACGGAAGATGTTGTCCGTACACAGAAAGAAAAAATTGAGTAATCCGTACTTGAATCAAGCCGCAGCGGTGTCAAATGTACGGTACGTATGGGTTTTCTTAACCTAGTACAAAATACTTGAATCAAGTACGGATTTTTATTTTTATAAAAATAGTAGTTAGTCCTTTTTGCCTGTCAACGATATAAATCGGTCTTAGGTTATTTGACATAAACCTGCGCAGCGAACTTGTAAACAACTTACCGATACGCAACAACAAGACGCACGCGGAATTGTTTACTAGTTAAGGTAACACGTGGAGTTATTTTGAGTAAAAGCGTTGTTTTGATAAACAACTCCTTTTGGAGTAAACATGTTCCCGTTACCCCAATTGCGTATAAAGGCGACAACCAACGCGGAAGACGGGACAGTCAGTGTTAAACAGTAGCCACGAGCAGACGGTAAGTGTACAAGTGCAGTGAATAAACTAAGTGAATACTAGGGTGTGCCTTTCACTACCCGCGAATTAGTAACTCTGTATATTTTAGGGTATGCCTTTCGCCATTCTCCCGTTCTAAAATTCAGTGTACATTAGGGTGTGCCGCTACCCTCGTGATTAAATCCGTGCTTGAATTAGGGTGTGTCTTTCGCCACTCTCCCTTTTTAAAACTCAGTGTACATTAGGGTGTGCCGTCCGCTACCCTCGTGATTAAAACCGTGTGTGCATTAGGGTGTCCTTTCGCCACTCTCTCCGTTTCTAAAGACCAGCGTACATTTGGGTGTGCCGTCCGCTACCGTTGTGAATAAACCGTGCGTGTATTAGGGTGTGCCTTTCGTCACTCAGTGTACATTAGGGCGTGCCGTCCACCTCCTTCGTGAATAACAATCGTATGTGTGTTATTGTGGCCCGCTACTCTCCCGACCAGACGCAGCCAGCTTCCCCACACAGCCTGGACGCACATCAGGGATATCCTACAGCCAAGGACGTTAACGAGAATCCATAACGAGGAGTTACTAGTTGTAAAATATATTTTTAACACAAATTAACCCCACTTTAGAATTAAAATAAAGCATATTAAAACAAAAAATCCCACTGCACACTCTCTGTCGCCGAAACCAAATAAACTTCTGTGACGAACCTGGCCCTGTGAGCTACCCCAGCAACCAGAGTCAAAACTTGTTGTTACAAAGACTATTCCCTATGAAATGGCAAACCAAACTGAGCATAAATCAAGTGACAGCTGTCAAAAAGACCAACTCCGAAAATAGTACTGCCTGATTGAAAACCACTCGTCTAAAAAACACTCTGTAATATTTAAATGTACTCTATTTAACATGCAATTGATAGTAATAATACATTGATAGTAATAATTGTTCTCCGTGGATTTGTTGGCAGACAATGGTGGAGGGTTTTATACAGTCGATTCCGCCCGACTTTAGTCTTTCCTTATTAGTTTCTGTATAGAAGGTCGCTTTTACATATAAGTATTTGGTTAAGCCACGTTTTTGGCTGTACATTTTAAGATTCTATTTAAGATATCAAAGTATTTGATACAAAAATCATGTCGGTCAATGATTTGCTTCATTTCGTATTCAATGAGTTATCCGGTTATTATGCAATCCTAGGGCGATACATACATGAACAATGCCACGAAATCTACAAACGACGTTTTATATAGGAATTTCTGGTATTAAATCTTACTGAATTATTTTGATTTTTTTATTAATGATACTTCTAACATATAACATAAAAATTAATTTATCAATCATTAAATTTAAAATGAAAAAAAAAACTTTCTGCATTTTATCCTTGGTTCAACAATGCAACTGCAATGGCAAACACTGCTGAAAAAATAGTAAGTGTTTGGTCCTCCTTTCAACTATATAACTTCTTGCAGTCTCTAGGGTAGCAGTGGGTCAAATTTTTAAGTACATTTTGCGGGTAAGTTTTCCCATTCTGCAATCATAACAGGCTTCAGTCGTTGGACTGACGATGGATTCGAATTTTGTAACATTACCCAACATACTAAATAGAAATAAAACTGCAATACAAAGTTAGAACAATATTATAAAAATAGTGGATTCACAATCAGTTTTTAACAATGCTTGAGGAACTCTTATATACACAATTGTTTCTTAAGTATGCACACGAAAACTATCAACTAGTACCGTTATGCTTGAGGAACTCTTATTATACACAACCTTTCCTTAAGTGTGTAAGAGAAATCTGTCAGCATGCCGCTTCATTTATTGGCAAATTATTTTGTGTTTGGCTTTTATTGTATGATTTGGTGAAAACTGTTTACAAGGAACGCTTCATTTTTTGAAGAAATTTGTTTCGTGTTTGCATTTCGTGTTCAATTTCAATGTGAGTGCAACTATAATTGTGTTGTGTTATAAAATAATTGTTATTATTCTAATAAAATAATTAGAATTGCCTAATAAATATAAACAAATATTATTATACTCGTACAATAAAAACAATATACAAATACAGTACAGTACAATATACAACAATATTATATTCTTTTCGTAAGCTTATTCTACAATTACAAGGATAAGCTTATAGTAAGCGTACATAATTAATATTATCAAGAGGGCTCCGTTTTGATTTTTCTACAATTGTTATACAAGCTTTTTACAATAGATTCTCAACTCATTTTCAAGCTTGATGCTTGTGTTAGTAAGCTTATTATAATACTATTCTCAAGTCATTTGGTATGTTGGGTGAGGTCTGAAGACTAGGAAGGATGTTCCACTAACACTCCCTAACCAAAAACGAGGAATATTTTGGTCGATATTGTTTCCAAAAAAAGGAATTCAACTTTAATTTTTCGGAAAATTTAAATGTTCGTAAAATTTCTTTATAATTGAAAACGTATAATCTTACATAATTATGCAAATTGGATCAATTAATAACACTGTACAACAATTTCAAACTTTTTTCAAAATAACAGGGTTCTGTCAGAGGATTCTGGTAGAGGAGACCAAAAAAATATATACGTGTATCTACGTTTTGAAAGATCACATCGGAATTTTATTTTAGGGGGTTAAAGTTTCCCCCCCGTGTGCTTGTTCGTGCAGAATATCGGTATATAAAACTATGTGTTCTGTTCATCTGAGGTGTAGGGTATCTTCAGCAACTTTGTAGCAAATGTTAAGGCCTATATTTTTGTGGAATATATTAACTCTCTAGCTCCCCCCATAACGGTGATTTTTTATATTTTAACAAATCGCCTAAAAATGGGTGGGGCGGGTTTAAAATGTTCTACAAAAAAGATGGCCATAAAATTTTACTATATATGTCAGAACACCCCAACCTCAAACTTAACACAAACACCAAAAAACCGGCCAAATTCAAGATTGCCTGTTAAGGGTTAATTTAGATATTATATAGTGTTAGTACCAAAAAGGTATTTCAAAATTGGATTTTTCGGGATTGATGTGAGTGATGCAAAAAAAAAATATATTTTATAATTAAATAATATTTATTTTATATTAAATAAAACGGAGAAATACTTATTAAATACATAAGTTCATTTATTTTTAATTCACTTTTCTTTTCACTCTTGGCAATTCGACGCCATTATCAAACAAAGTCCAACATAAATCTGTTATAAGAGACAAAATGCTCTTGCCTTTATAGCGTTTTTCAATAGGAAGACATATCTGATGTTGACAACTGAAAATCAAAATATAAATATATATAATCAAATATAAATCAAAACTTTTATTACCTTCAGACCACAGCATCAAACCGATATAGAAATTTCGGCAGATGTGTTTTGGCACCCATGGCTAATCTGGAAAAACTTCCAGTTCAAAATAAATTTAATATGTGATTCTAACTAGGATACTCTGCCGGCTTCAAGACCATTTTGTTTCTATATTATTATAGAAACAAGTATTTTATAAATGGCGGTGTCTTGAAGCCGGGAGAGTATCCTAGTTAGAATCACAAAGATTTGCAGGCCGAATAAAAGCAAGAAAGCAACAAAACAAATGCATGGCTCGGCAAAACATGGTGAGTCTTCTGACTCACCACAACTACACTTAGTGCAGTCAAAAACCATAAAAGCTTTTCGGGATAGTGTGGTAATTTTTCCATTTGATGGAGCAAAATTTGCTTCTCATTGGACATGGCTGACTGTTTTGTATTAACTTTGGTTAACAATTGTTTTTGGAAGATTTTGGAGAAGTGTGGTTTCACAAAGATTTCTCATTCGCTTGTGTGTAGAAATCAATTATATAGAGCTCCGTATCTCCCATACAACTGCAGCAGAACTGTTGATAACGAGTGTCGCGGCTCAGAAATCATGATCCAGTATGTGTGCTGCCAATTTTTAATACATATTTATACACCGCCATGTATAAAATACTTGTTTCTATAATAATATAGAAACAAAATGGTCTTGAAGCCGGGAGAGTATCAGAGAACAAAAGTACTCTTGGTAGTTGTTGAATAACAACTTTCTCTTCAGAGCTGGGAGAACCTACATACATATGCGAGGAATAACAAATTAACCCTTAACAGGCAATCTTGAATTTGGCCGGTTTTTTGGTGTTTGTGTTAAGTTTTGGGCTTTGGTGTGTTCTGACATATGTATATAGTAAAATTTTAAGGCCAACATTTTTGTAGAACATTTCAACCCCGCCCACCCATTTTTAGGGTTTTTTTAAGTTAAAAATAGGCAAATATAGGCAAAACTCACCGTTATGGGGGTAAGCTAGAGGGTTAATATATTCCACAAAAATATAGGCCTTAACATTTGCTACAATGTTGCTGAAGATACCCTACACCTCAGATGAACAGAACACATAGTTTTATATACCGATATTCTGCACGACCAAGCAAAGGGGAAAACTTTAACCCCCCCCTAAAATAAAATTCCTATGTGATCCTTCTAAACGCCGATACACGTATATATTGTATTGTTCTCCTCTACCATAATCCATTGACAGAACCCTGTTATTTTTTTTGTGTTGTACTGTGTAATTTAATGGCGATACGATTTTTTTTTTGCTCAAGGTGGTTATTTAGCACTTTTTAATATTTTTTTTCTATATAAAAAAAATACATAGAAAAGGTGCAAAAAATCCACCTTGAGCAAAAAGATTCGTATGGCCATTAAATTGGTTGATTAATTGAACCAACGTCCAATTCTCAGAATTTAGTCCCAAAATCACGTGCTGTACTGTGTAATGATACATTATGACTTAGAATAGTTAGAAATTAAAAAACAGTGGTTTGAATCAAATGTTATTGTTTCTTATGTCATTTTAAATTAAAAGGTATAACTCTAAATCAATGAAAAATTTCCATCGTTTCGAAAATCTTTTTTAAACAAAATATATTTGGAGAAACTCCCAAACAATTATACAGGGTGGCGCAGAATGAGCTATATGGTTTGAATTCTTTATAACTTTTTTAATTGTTATTCTTTCTTTGTTTTTTTTCAGCATTTTGTGAAGGAGACTTGGGGAATTAATTATGAATCATTACACGATCGAACAACGTACAAAAATAATTGAATTTTATTTTTCGGAGAACGCATTATTTCGCGCACAAGCCATTTTAACTGGCCTCCACGTTCACCAGATTTAACAGCTCCTGACAGTTTTCTTTGGGGATATTTGAAAGAAAGAGTGTACGTTAACAAACCAAGAACCATACTCCAACTAAAAAACAACATTCGAAATGAAATCATGGCCATTAGACCCGAAATTTTGCGAAAAGTATAAAAAAGAAAAAAAAAAACAAAGAAAATATGCTAAAAAGAGCACGTATGAGCGAAGCAGAAAGTGGACATCACTTACAGGATATAATTTTTCAAAGTTAATTGCAAAAAATTTCCCAATAATATACTGTATTTAAAAAAAAAATATAATAATTGCAAAAATGAAAAAGTTGTATACGACACTGATAGAAAAAGCTTCGTCATCACGACGAATTTGTACATCATCACGATTATTTTTTTCGTCAAAAGTCAGCAAACGTACGGAATAATCCTCTTGATTAATTTGTTCGTCACCATAACTAATCTCTGTTTCCAAAAACTTTCGTCCTCAGGATGATCACATTTCATCCCTACGACGAATCGACTGCATCACCACGACGAATCCCATTCATCACCACGAAGTATTCATGCCTCCGAATGTTTAAATTTTAAAAATTTCAATAAATATTCTTATGGTTTTAGAAAATTAAAAACGGTATGGAAAATAAAATTACTTGACTGCTTTGCCAGGTTCAGTTCTGATTATTCTGATATTTTAAATCAAAAATAATCTCATCAAGTAATGTAGTATTTACCAACAGACGACGAATTCCATTCATCACCACGACGAATCCTACTCATCACCACGACGAATCCCCTTCATCATCACGACGAATTCCATTCATCACTATTATTATATTTTTTAAATTAAACTTTTACAAAAAATTATTTAACAAAGGTAATCAGAACGCATATAGAACAGTACAATTAAGCACAAACTATAAATTGATTGCTTCGTTTTATCATATTTTCAGCAATATGGTCAAATATATCTTTTCGCCGTGGGAATGAAACATTATCGTTCCCTTCATTAACGTTTGAAATCACCAAAAACATGTGTTGATGATCGTGTTCCTTCTATTGATGTACAAAAACATCGCATGTACGAAAATTTTCGTCACCAGTACGAAGATATATTGACGAAACCGATTCGTCATGGAGACGAACAGTCAGTGGATTTACACCATATAGCTCATTCTGCGCCACCCTGTACTATTTGTATATAAACCTAATTAGTTTGCAAATATGTTTTGTTGTTATATATTAATTTATGCGTTTCAAAACAATTTTATTGATTTTCAAAAAAAAAAAAATATTTGCTCAGAAATATATAATATTTATTTAAAAATTTGTGTTGAAATATATTTTTTTACGATTTAAACATACAAACAAAGGCGATTTGCCCCGTATATGGACCAGGATAAAACTAGCGAATTTTGACAACACAAGACCCTCAGATTTGATAGGACATACAACAGACACTCGATTATACAGATGTTCCGTCGTGCCTTTGTTTACATTTGTGTCAGTTACGACCGAATAGAAATGATTTTTACAAAAATAATAAATAATAAGATATGTCATCCAGGAGCGAGTAAGTTGTCAGTTACGAACGAATAGAAATTTCAACGAGTAGGACTTCAAAGAGTGATGTTTTCCGCGGATTTCGGACCGATTTTTCCCAAATTTTTTGTTATTGTCACAACTAAAAAATTAATATTATTTGATTAGTGCAAACAATGTTCTAACTATGTTCGCGGAAAAGTGTTTTTTCGCGTGTGACATTTCATTCCTATTCGTTCGTAACTGATAGATTTTGACGTTTCTGGCTGACGGCACTTCTGTATAATTTAAGGTCTGTGGATTTTTAAACGTGAAAAAAATAGTTTTCTGGAGTCTTTTTTGAACATTTTTGGTACTTAACGATCGATATTAATTTTCTAAATGTGATAATTACAAAAAAATCTCGAAAGTTTAAATCAAATTTCTATTCGTTCGTCACTGATAGACTACACGCTACTGGATGGAACTTCTTTATAAATTTATTTTCTTTGGGACATATACATTTTTGGGCAAGTGTCTTAACCTCTAGCTATTTTACCATAATATGCACTTACATGGGTTGTTATTTGTTGTTGCTGTTTGAAGTTCTTCATTTTTCTTTTTCTGCCGATATCTTCTCTTTCGAAGACGTTCTCTTTCTTTAATCTTCTCACTGTCACTCGTCAACATTTGCTTCTTACGTTCCTCTCGTTTTCTTTCACAGTCTTTTTTGCACAGTATCTTCCACTTTTCTTGATCACTTCGCATTTTCTCTCTCCATTTTCGCAAGCGATGGTTTGATTTCTTTCTTTTTGCGTTTTCCATTGTTAACTTAAACAAATAAAATACAACAATAAATAACAAGGTGTAACAAATCAAATTTTGTTTGTGTCCAAGACCTAAAAACTGGTTTTGGTGTAGATTGAAGAAGGATACTGCTCGCATTCCATAGCATCAAAACCAAAAAATGTTTATGGTAAAGTTTTTTTTTAATTCAAATTTTGATTGAAGTTACCTTTAGTATTTTGACTACATCTTTTGAAGTATAAACGCGCTACAACCGGATGGTTACAAATGTTGAAAATATTTCTTTTACTTAGAAACAGTGTTTCAGTAACAGTCTTTTAAAAATGTAGATCCTGTCCCACATTGTGGTACAGGGTATTATAACTTTCTGCATTTGTTTGTATTATTTGTTTGTTTATTATAACGATCGGCTTAAAATCACTTTCTGATCATGCAATCAAAGTACAGGTCGCAATTATAGTCTGAAAGAGCTAAAATTTGGTTCATATATCCTGTTTTACCTAAAGACGAACCCTATTGAAATTGGTGAAAATCGGGTCAGATTCGGGTCCAATTCGTCTTCTAACGACTATAGAAGATATATGTATTTTACACCAGATCGACGTAAAAAATGGCAGAGGCAAGTCTCTTCACCCATTAATAAAGACTACTAAATTTAGTGGAAATCGGTTCAGATGTAGATATAGAGCCCATATATATGTTCCTTTCGATTTGGCTTCTAATGCCTATAGAAGATATTTTTTACACCAGATCGACGTAAAAATTGGCAGATACAAATCTCTTTACCCATTAATAGACTACTAATTTTAGTGGAAATCGGTTCAGATTTAAATATAGCCCCCATTAATATGGTTCTTCCGATTTGGCTTCCAAGGGCTGTATAAGATGTATTTACAGACCCTGTTACAAAAATTGGAGGAAGGGAGTCACTTTCTTCATGAATAAACAAAGCAAAATTTTATCGAAATCGGTTCCGATTTAGATACGTCATTTCGGTTATGCATGTAACGATTGGAGAAGCAAAATTCTCCGAACGATTTTATGCAATTTAAAACAAGCTTTATTCAACACAGGTGTTGAAGATATTGATCATAATAAACTAGATCTGAAACGATAACCTTAAAATGCGCCCTGAAAAACTACCATTTTGCACTTAACATTGTTTAGAATGAATGTATCGATATATCATGTATCGGAAGGAACAAATAGATGGGACTATATATAATCTAAGTAGATTTTCAGCAGCATGGATCAAAAACCTCATTTCTGCCAAATTATATAAAGATCGGACGAAAAATACAATTTCAAAAGAGCTTAAATACTAAATATGCAGAAACGTATACATGTGGCTATATCTAAATCTTTACCGATTACCCCCCAATTTAAGCAGTATAAGTTACTAAATTAGAAAACCTTTTTTTGCTAAATTTTGCAGTGATCGGAAGTAAAGTACAACTTCTATATTGATTTGATACCAAATCGGGAGCAACGTATATATAGGGGGTTATATCTTAATCAGAACCGATTTTCTCAAAATTTGGCAGTGTTCATTTATGTAAAAAGAAAGCTTTTTCTGCCGAATTTAGTACTGATCGGATATAAAATACTGTTCCTACAGCGCTTACATGTCAAATCGGGTGTAACATATACTTTTATATATCTAAATCTGAACTGATATTCCCAAATTTGGCAGTGTTCATTCATGGGATTAGAAACCTCTTTCTACAGAATATACAAAATACAGTTTCTATAGCGCTTACATATTAAATCAGGGTCACTGCTAGTGTGAAAAAAATGTTGAGCGAGTCACCCCCTAGTTTTGAAGCTTAGCTGAAGAGGATTTAGGAAACACAAACATTATTTGTTTTCGCGCAATCTTCATACCGCAAAAATGGTTTTCTTTTCGTAGGTCATTCATTTATATGTTGCTCGATCACAACGTGTGATATGTCGCTGTTCTTGACTAGTCAATTCGTCCATATGTCATTTTTGACTTCAACGTGAAATTAAATATCTTACCTTCAATACCCGACTTTCTACTACCCTAACTGCAATATATAAAATTTGCGCGTTTAAAATTTTGAGTTTATTCGCAAACAAAAAAGTTCTGGTTTTCACAAATAACAACTTAAGTCAGAAAATAAAAATATTCAGGGGAGCGTATACAAACAAGTTTTGGGTTCTAGTGCTTTCCTTGTGGGAGTGACAAATTTCCATGCGGCACAAAATAATCAGTCTGTCCGTCTGTCTGTCTGTGCATGTATTCTTGTAATCAAAGTACAGGTCGCAATTATGGTCGATTATCTCGACGAAACTTTACACACATCTTTTTTTGGCCCACGGAAGATCCCTATTGAATTTGGTTAAAATCGGTTCAGATTTAGATATAGCCCCCATTAGACCGTTTATAGCACATGATGCAAAAAGTGAAAGTTGCTGCGTTCTTTGATTTCCGAACCGAAAAAGTTTCCATTTGGCCTACAAGACTTCCATAAAAAATTTTGTGCCGATCGGATAACCTTAGGGTCTGCCGAAAGTTCATTCAAAAGTTAGAACACACTTTATAGGGGAAATATTTTTTTATTAAAAAATCGTATGTTTAAGTAAGTAAAATTACATTTCTTTGTATTATTAATTAATAAATAGTTTTTAAATATTAAGATCGGTGAAAAAAAAATACAATTAATTCAATATTATATTAGATCTGACTTGTTATGTGAGGGACATTTTCTACGATATTCTTCAATGCACTGTAATATAAATTGATTTTGTTCTTCGTCTTTCGTAAGTATTCTGTTGTAATCATTCATAAATTGTACACCGCGTTCAGCAGTGTCGTTAACAACAAACAGATTACGACAAACATCGAGAGCATCTTGATAATCTTTCCAAATGGATGTGTCATGCTTTAAAAATTCAGTACTCAATCCAAAAGCACCGAAAAAATTTTTGGTTTTGTATGAGACGAAATCGCTCAAATTATTACACAGCAATAGTTTCGGGTCGTAGAATTTTCGATCGTTTTCCAGATTTACAACGGGCTCTGCTGATTGCAGACGCCTAACCATTTTTCCTTTCTCTTCGAGTGAAACATCCGAATCGAAAAATGCCAAAGCCATTGATTCTGGGGCCAAATACCACAAATGAATTTTCCATTTCTTCATAACCGCTTCAGACATATCTCGGTCGATTTCTGCGTATGCGAAATCTTGATTTGGTGCTCATATGGCATTTTGCATCTAAACCACGCTTTGACATACAGCCGCACGAGAAAAATACATATATCCCGTAGCCCACTGGACTCTCGTTTTGTCGATGCAAACTGCTCTCGAAATAGGTATATTTTTAAGGCATAAATAAATGCCTTTTCCCAAGAACCTTGCGTGGGATGTTGGACCAGGTGTTCGGAAGTTATCGCCGGCACCACCAAGAAACATTATTGTTAATTGTAATAGTTCCTTGTAATCAGCTCTGATTTGTGTTTCATTTAGCTGTTTAATGCAGAATTTCTTAATGGCTTCGCAGTCAGCATTACTTATTTTTGAGCGTACAGTTGGATCTTCGAGTCCGTTTTTAAACGATTTGTGGTCGAGACTTACCCAAACGGCAGCAACACGATTAAAAATAGGCACTTCAGGACCACAAGTCGCAGAAGTTTAACCTCAAACACATGTTTCAATACTATCTCCATCATGTGATGAGAACATGGGAACTTGATTAATTTTCGATCTAATTTGTTCTGCAACAAAATGCACGATCCAGTGTTTTGACCTGTAGTTGATGAGTGTATCATGAACGACTTTGGCCATATTTTCTCCAGTACCAGCCGGGATTTTGGGGCGCCCAAAAATTTTGATGTGTAGATCGATTAATCACAAGCTCACCAACAGTGGTCAGAGGCGTCGCAGCATTATACATTACAGTTATCACATCATGAAATATCTGTCTGTTTGACGGCAGTTTGGCTCCAGATATTGTATGTGATAGGTACATGCCCAACTGATTCTATGGTGCGAAATTTATCACTGGATCTAGTAACCATTTTGGATGTGGTCGGTCTGGAGACAAATAAGAATATGACTAAAATTAAATTTTGTGCGAAGCTGTCCCTTTCTCAATTCACTTAGGCTGGAGGCAGAGCGCGTTCTGTAAACGACCCTGTTGCATGGCCGTATAGCGCGCTGCAAAGTTCTGCTTATGTTTTCTTATTTGACCAGTAGAAAAATGTCAGACTGATGCGAAAAATCAACTATCATGCAAATCCGTTGTTTTTATCATGCATGCACAAGCATGATCTATTTTTTATTGTGATTGTATAGAGGCCATGTCGGTGTGCATGCATGCCCTGTCATGACGTAAAATTCAAATGAAAACTGCTGTAACTTTTTCGTTTCTCGGTCGATTTTGATTGTTTACAACTTGTAAGAAAGAAAATTTTATTCAAAGATCATTTAAAAACTTTTCATGCTAATAAAATATTTTTTAATTACTTGAACATGTGACATTTGATAAAAACCCAAATTTTGTTCATGTAAAGTGAGTTTTGTGTTTTTAAACAACTTTGGGCAGACCTTAGCGTTATCCAATCCGCATCAAATTTTTTATTGGAGGTTTGTAGGTCAAATGGAAACTTTTTCGGCCCGGAAATCAGTACCGAAAAAATAATAAATGGTCTAGCCCCCACATATACGTTACCCCCGATTTGACATGTAAGCGCTGTAAAAATGTTATTTTATATACGATCAGTGCGAAATTCGGCAAAAAGAGGTTCTTTTCTACATGAAGGAATACTGCCAAATTCGGAGAAAATCGGTTCAGATTTAGATATAGCCCATATAAATGTTATCCCCGATTTGACATGTAAGCGCTGTAGAGACTGTATTTTATATCCGTTTAGTACGAAATTCGACAGAAAGAAAATCGGTTCAGATTTATATATAACAGTGTTCGGCGTAAAGAGAACGAGCCAACATTGTGTCTGTATTGGTGTGTTTGCACTGAACAATATTGTTGGTTTTGTTATTATGTGTTGTGTTATACAGAGTGGAAAATTATTTTTTTACTGACTAAGTATAATGTGAATTGGTGTGAACGTTTTAATAACGCAAATGTTGCAAATTCGAATCAAAGTTTTTATTTTAAAAGAATTGAAAAATATATTTTAATTAAATAAAAATAATTTTCATTCCAGTTGATTACTACCAATGATTTCGACAAACTAAATTTTATTGATTAAGATGAAAAATGTTACTAATATTATTTATTTTTTCCGTTGATAAAAATTAGAAATAATGTGAATGTTTTAATAAAGTAAATGTTGAATATTCAGTTTATTAGTCCTTCATTTTTAAATAGAAGTAAAGTTAATGTGCAAGTTTATTTTTGCCGTAGATTAAAATTTGAAAAATACGAATGTTTTAATAAAGTAAATGTTAAAAATTCATTAATTAGTCCTTAGTTTTAAAATAGAAGTAGAACATTAAATTTATTTAACGTAATACCATTTTCACATTTACTTCATTTAATAAAGGGTAATATCAAATGATGAAGCTCATTTTGATCTTGGCGGGTAAGTAAACAAGCAAAATTGTCGCATTTGAGGCACTGAAAATCCGCACGCATATATTGAAAAGCCGATACACCCAAAACCAGTCACTGTTTGGTGCGGATTTTGGTCCAGAGGCATAATTGAGCCATTTTTCTTCGAAAATGAGCAAGGAGTGGCCGTTACATGGCGATCGTTATCGGGCCATGTTGAACGAATTTTTGTTCACAAAAATTGAAGAGGAGGATATTGGCAACATTTGGTTTCAACAGGACGGCGCTACGTGCCACACAGCCGAAGCTACACTCGATGTTTTGCGCCCTGTTTTTGAAGATCGCATTATCAGCCGCAGAGCTGATGTCGTTTGGCCACCTCAGAGCTGCGATTTGACACCGTTGGACTATTATTTGTGGGGTGCCCTCAAAGATAAGTGTTACGCCGACAAGCCAGAGACAATTGACGCTTTAAAGGACAATATTCGAGAAGCCATTGGTGAAATACAGCTGCACACAATCGATAATGTGCTTAAAAATTGGACCGATCGTGTAGGCTACTGCATGGCCAGCCGAGGCAGCCATTTGAATGAAGTTATTTTCCATCATTAATCGAAAAGATTGTACTTTCAAATAAAAAAAGAAATTTGAGAAAATATTCCGTAATTTCTTTTTTATAGCATTTTCAAAAAAAAAAAAGTTATTTGGCGGACCCTTTATTTCCAGAAAATATGCTACAATTTTTTCATTGGGTACATCAAAAAATAAGGTACAAACAATAAATGTGATTTCCATGATAAGTGGAAATAAATGTACAAAAAACCTTTTTTTAAAAAACTTAGAATAGAAAGAAATTAGAAATTAGAACTAGTTATATACCTCCCTTCGACAAAAAAATAAACTAGTGTTATTACCATCATGTATTCTAAAGTGTCCAACTTTTTTAGATTACGGCAAATCAGTCGTATGTAAATTTCGTTGGTCATATACTCATTTTATTTTGATCTGCATATACTAAATATTTTTGCTGATATATGTATGTCTATCTACAAAATTAAATTTTTATAGGTGTTTTTGGTCATAATACATTTTACATTTACAATAGAGATCCATATTTTCCCAAATGTAACACTTAAATATGCGTTCATTATTTGTCTGCATTTCTCATTGCATAGTGTTATGTAATTGTTACATTTTGTCATATGCCGATTGCTCGTTTTGATGCTCAGTATTTGCTCCGCTTTGGAAATATGTATAATTTCTCAGTGTACCAACTTTCCGATAAAAAGCGACATGAACCTGCTTTGTTGAACGCTGATGAGCGACTGACACATTTTTTTCTTACTTTTGTGCTCTTTGTTATGCTGTTCGTGTTGTGTACGTGTGAAAACCCGATTGCGTTCGGGGCTCGGCCTAACCAGCCGCCGAACACTGATATATAACCTCCATATATATGTTCCTCCTGATTTGGTATCAAAGCGCTATAGAAGTTGTACTTTACTTCCTATCATCAAAATGTTCCAGAAAGATGTTTCTCAATTTAGGAACGAATATTGCTTAATTTAGAGATTATCGGTTCAGAATTAGATAATATGTTCCTACCCATTTACCAATTATTCCAAATTATTATCGCAATGACCCTAATCGCATTGTTAGGGTATTATATAGTCGGCCCCGCCCGACTTTCTGCCTTTCCTTTCTGGTTTTATTTGGCGGAAAGTTACATTTGATATTGGATTTAATAGTGCATTTACATAGAGAAATTTTAAAAATGGAATCCCATTTTTTTTTGTGAAATACACCGGGTGTTTAATTATGTGATAGTATTTATCAAAAAGACGAATGAGTAATTTACGTATAGTGGTTTTTCCGAAAATTGGAATGATTGCACGCTTCCATATGTCGCAACGACTTGTCAACATAAATTGCACATATCTGTATAACTTTATATTTCTTTTACACAAAGAGAATCATGTTGCTTCAAATATAACAGATATGGGCATTTCCGCGGGTCGCGAACTTACGTTCGTACGCTTTTTACGCAAATTTTCTCATGAAAACAAATGAGATATGCTATGATACCATTATAACTATTTTAAAAATTTTGACATTTTGTATTCATTTTTTTATAATTATTCACAATAAAATACGATGATTAACAAAATTTTAATTTTTCGGCCCTGGTTGACCATTCGGCGGAAATGCCCATATTGGATCACTTCACGATTTGTGGGCATTTTGCTCGTATCGATGTAACACGCGACAAAATACATTTCAAAAATTAATACTGGTTAATACTCGCAATATTACAATCTCTTAATATTCTCAGAATTCAATTATGAAGTAAAACCAAATGTTCTCGATTTCGACTGAACTCAAGCCAAAGAAAGCAAATGTTTAATATGAATAAAAACATTGTTCTGACAGAATTATCAAATGTTACCATATTTCTAATTCAGGCCATAAGATAATCAAGTTATTTATACCGTAAAATTGGAATAACTAATTTGTTTGTAAAGCGATCTAAACTTTTTAAAAGCGCAAATTTCATGTATTGACGAAAGCTCTTACTGCGTGCAAGAAAAAGTTCAATTTAGGGTAGTAGAAAGTGGGGTATTGAAGGTAAGAAATTTAATTTGACGTCGGAGTCAAAAATTGCGTATGGACGAATTATAACGCGTGACTAGACAAGAACATCGATATATCACACGTTTTGATCACATGCATAGTCCTATCTTTGTACGTTACGATTCTCGATGTATGGAAGCGCACTTTATGGTTATCGTTTCAGTTTATAGTTTAGTATGTTCAACATCTCATTGGAATAAGCCTTGATGAGGCGGTGGTGCTAAGTACTTTCTTCTTCGAAAGAAGATCAATTAATATTTTAAGGGAGGTGTAGGGTATTATATAGCCTAAGGTGGTAGACGATACACTTTGGATGCAGACGAGGAAAAAATATCTGAATAACAATGAATTTTACTAGGACATCAGAAACAATAGCCATGACCAATAATGATCATTTTTGTTGCGACTAATGAAGACACAAAAAAGGTGTGGAAGAAGAGATAGAGAACATGAGGAACAACGATGGATCCAACGCGGTCCTGTTGTTAGACATCAGATAAGGCCTGGTGTTATCCCATAACCTAACGTTATGGTGGGTCCAGCTGCAAGATTTGAGAGTGTTACAAATATCTGGACCAAATCAAACTTATGAGAGCCAGTACCATAGACTGGTGTAGGGTATACAAATCGTTTCTGTAGTATATTTGCCGGAAGCATATTATTTTTGGGAAAATGAAGTCAGGAAAAATCCTGTAACTTATTTAAAGTTATTCGGGATTTTCAAGACAATCAAGACCAAAAACAGACAATTATTTTATTTAATATTGCTCTCAAACATATTGTTTCTTCAATTTTCTTTTCTCCGTGTGCAGTACGCAAAAAATGTTGACAACCGGACATGACTAAATCGACTCAGAACGTGACTCCGAATCTTTCCCATAAGGTGTTATAAACACATGTACAAAGTAATAATACCCTGTGGTGTAGGGTCAGCGTTGCCAGATATTTTTTTGAAAAAACTTAAAATTTTTATAGAAAAAACTTATTTTGCAACAAAAAACTTATTATATATCTTTTAAAAACAAGTTAAAAATAGTACCAATTCAATCTTTAATTAAATTGGAATGCTTCGTAATTAAACAAATTGTACAAGAAATTAAATTAAATAATTGGGCCATATTTCTCAAATCAGGATAAAGTATAGTCGATATAAGTATAAATATACAAAACAATTATTGTAATAAAATGTTTCCTGTAACTCCATGGTGCATTCCGCCTAAATTGGAAAATGTGTTTTCTGAAAATGCTTAAATTTGTGTTTCTTATTAAGCTCTATTATTTTCTTGTTCGTAAAAAATGTGTATTTCATTTTACAGTAAATTTATTCGTATTCTTCCAAGTAAGTGATTTATTATATTTTCAAAATTTAGTATTAATTTAAAATGGAATTAAAGTTAACTGATTTTGGAAAGGTTTAGTGTTTTTCTGAGATAATAATATAATATTAAATTTTTATAGAGTTAAAACAAAACGTATTTGTGGAAGAAAAAACTTAAAAGTTAAATTTTTCTTTAACAAATACTTGAAAAATAAGTTTAAACTTATCATCTGGTAACGCTGTGTAGGGTATACAAAATATATCAACTTTACCAATTGATTTTGTCGATTGCCAGTTATAGAGTAATACATTGCTATCGAAACCTCGCAGTTGACATTACTAACTTTATTCTCTGTACAACAAACAATCTTTTTAGTTTACTCTACACAATGTTGTTGTCATCATCACGTTTCCCTTAACCATAAACAATCAAACTAATAGATGGTCCGTCCGACTCTTTAAAAAGTGACAGTTACGAACGATTAAATTTTTGACATTTGTTTTGCTCTCTTCGAGTTATTTTGGCATTCTCTTGTTAGCTCTCCAGATTTAATTTGCTGATTTAATGATGTGTTTTTTGCAATTTTATTTCAAGAATCAATTGTGTTTGCTCCAATTATGATTGTAAAGTGAAATGTTTGAGGAAAAATGCCAAAAATATGAATAAAAAATAAAAACAAATTTGTGCTCTTTCTTCTCTTAACTACTAATGTCAAAAATTAAATCGTTCGTAACTCGAGAAATTTGCTTAAGAGAGGGAAGGAACATCTAGTAGTTGAGTGTTTATGCCCTTAACAACACTACGTGTGTGTATTGGAGAACATCTTTAGAGAAAAAGAGTCACACTTAGTGAGCACAAATTATTAAAAAAACCAACCTCAGACAGGGTTGCCAGAAAAAAAATTGCTGTTGTTCCCACCAAATCACAAGAAAATCCACAACTTAACCCCACATAAAACTATTTTCATTAAAAACAAGTCATACTTATAAAAAACTGCAGCATCGAAATTAATCAAAAAAAAACACATTTTAAAAATTACACGTTTTGACTTTAATAAACTTTAAAAATTCCTCTACAAAGATTTTTGACGTTTTTAGTTTTCAGAATTCGTTGTAGTTTTTATGGTACAGATCTCAGGACTTTTTCTAAAAATACAATTTGTTAAAATTGTCATATCTTCTTAACCCCTTCACGTATCTTTTTGAGGTGACAGGAGGTCAGAATAAAGAAAACAAAAAGAAAAACATCCTTAATCCTTGAAGAGTATCAATTAAGGTCCTTAATATTGTTGATACTAAAGGGTCAAACTGTTACGAACTGACCATGAAACAAGTAAGAAAGTTTCAGTCGGGTAAACCGACTAAGGTATACCCTCACTTTGTGAGTAATGTAATATTGAATATTACTCGAATTATTCTGTCAATTTCTGTGGGAGGTACCAGAAGGGGTTTATCAAATACACCTATTTTTCGCTGAACATTAGATACTTTAAATTCATTGCACTGTGCCGAATTATAAGCATTTATGTGCACTGGTAAAAACGTTATGAGATATTAAATTGTGGTATGATTTGGGAATTTTGTGTGGGAGGTACAAAAAGGGGCGTGGCGATAACGCCCATTTTTCACAGGGCTATAGACACTTTAAAAACATTACACTGTACAAAATTTCACGTATTTTTATACACTGGTTTTAATGTTATAAGCTGTTAACTTTTGGTGCAAAAAGGTACCTTTGTGTGGGATGTACCAAAAAGGGCGTGGCAACAACGCCAATTTTTCCCTCGACTGTAGGCAATATAAAAGCATAATACTATACAAAATTTCAAGTTTTTGTATACACTGTTATTAACGTTATAAGCTGTTAACTTTTGGTGCAAAACGGTGCATTTGTGTGGGAGGTACCAAAAGGGACGTGGCAACTTCGCCCAATTTTCTCGAGTTGATAGCGACTAATAAGCTAATACTATGTGTGGAATTTCAGAAGATTCGAATAAGTAGTATATCAGTTATTAAAGAATCAATTTTTCACAACATTTTAACCCTTTGTGGGGGAGGTACTAGAAGGAGTGGACCAATATGGCCCATCTTCGAACTTAGCTGGAGATAGAAAAAAATATTACCACATACCAAATTTGAAGTCAATCGGTTACTCCTTTCGAGAGTTATCGTGCGCACCAGCCAGCAGACACACAGACAGACAGACAGGTCACTCCTTCGAGGTGTTACACTTTTTTCCGTAGCAAATGATATATACCCTCGTCACACTAAAGTGAGGGTATAAAAATATAGCAATTTAATTGTGTCAATGTTAGAATATTTCTTGTACTTTTTATATAGAATTTTAGATTCCTCGGTCGGACTAGTGTAAATTCTAAACATTTAAAATAATTATGCATGACATCTATATATATTGCAATGTAGTATTAAATTTTAGTTATTTAGAAGTTTATATACTTCAGCATCACCATCAATACCGTATCAATTCTTAGCACTTATTCTGTTTTAATTGAAAACTTAATGGTTAAGAAAATCTTTATATTGCATCAAATAAACCCCAAGAAACCCCAACAAAATTTACAAAAATCCCATAACAAAAACCCCATCCCAAAATATATTTTTTATCTCAATTTCTATTGACTAAACCCCAGTATTGGGGTCAAAACCCCAGTTCTGGCAACCCTGCCCTCAAATAACTAGAAAAGAAATAACCGACGCGAGAGAGATACGAAGAGAGTTGCTAAGAGAATTATTCGAAGAGTCTGTACAAATAAGATAAAATCGTGTTTACAATCCGATGTATAAGAAAAAGAACAAATCAGTTGTATGTAGATTTATTGAAAACAAAAGAATTACCAATATAAAAAGCAAAACGAACAGCTAAATCTACGGGAGGTATAATAAGAAATCTTACCTGAATGTAATTGTCGTCGGTTGGTTCGGATTAAATGATGGATCGCTGTTTCAACACAACAAAAATAAACACACAACAGCACGCTTCCACACACATTAAAAAACTAAATGCCTAGCAATAAAGAAGCGGTATACTCTTACATGAAATAGGCAGCCAGTGTGCCCAACTCTTCGAGGCAATTTATTTTGGTATTCAAAGAAAAATGCAATTTTTGAGATAAATGATCGGATGTTTATTTCATAATAAAGAGGAAGGTATGCCGTTAATAATGAAAAACAACATCAGACAAATGGCCACCACGACCACGCTAACCAAATCGCAAAGTGGCTGCACTATGTCCTCGACAGCCTCACGAATTTTATCTTTGAGAAGAGCTTTCGGAAGAAGCCCAGGAGGCACGAAATCGCGATTTTCGCAATGTTCAGCAATATCACTCCCGAAAAAGTTCAAGAGAATTTCAAAATGAAGATATACGAAAAAATGAAGATTTGCAAATCTTCTCCGATCTTCCGATCCTGTTCTATCTTTAATAAGAAAAAGATGGATATGTTACCGATCTTTGACATGTAACAATCCTAAAGAATATAAGGATTTGCTTTATCTCCCAAACATGAACCATTCAGATTATTTTACAGAAATAAAATAATAAAATATATATTACAAAAATAAAATAAGAAAATAAATTGTTTTTCTAAGAACTAAATGGCTATACACAAATTTAAGGCAACAAGAGTCACACCAACTTATTATAAAGGCCAACATCTTTTATCCTTCTTGCTCAATTATTAATTATGATTGTTCTTCTTACTAAATTGTATTATTGTTTGATAAAAACATGTGATCTACAAGAAATCAGTGCATATTGACAGATATAATAACCAATAAGTACAAGAAGGTAGGGAAAAATTAAAAAAAATATTTTGCATATAGACAGAAACGTAAATACGGCATAAAATTCTTAAAAATATATATATTTCGATGCATTTTTTTTAAAGTTCTTTATTTTGATATTAGAAATTTCTAATGGAAAATTATTGGAAATTTCTAATGGAAAGTCCTTCAATTCCCAAAAAATACACCAAAATCCCCAAAAATGGGATTTTTACTTTTAGTCCTATATCTTCGATATGAAAAGCCGTGCTCGGGATTCCCTTTGCAGTCGATTTTGTTACACCCTAATATGTACAAACAAGTAAAAAAAATTAACAATTTAGCTTTGCGATTGGAGAAAATCGATTACATTTTTGAAATGTATGTAAAAAAAGGGTCCAAATCAGAAAATTTTCTCTGACAGATTCTGTGAAACGTCTCCCTTAAAATGAGTATAAATTTGATATACTTTATGTAACAAACTTTTTTTACAAGACCTAAATACGAATTGGACTTTTTTCGGCAAAAATCTCCAAAAAATGAAATTTTTTCAAAAATTTGACTTTATAGGGCCATAACTTTCTTATTTCTTGGCATATCTTATCGATTCTTTTTTTCATGATATTGTAAATTTTATTGGCAAAAAAACATGCGAACAAAATCGGAAAACTTTTGACTGAGATATTGGCTAAACTTCAAGGCAAAGTCGAATTCAAATTTAAAATCCACATATCTCGGAAACTGTTCAAGATATCTTCAAGCTATAAAATGTTTATAGTAGGTCTGGTCTAGGAGTACGCCACTCAAATCTGACACTCCATTCAAAAGTTAGAAACCGATGAAAATTTTGTATACCCGAGGTGGTCAACTTTAGGTCCGTGTTGCTCCGCCCCTGTATGAGATAGGGGGCCCAAGTTCCGAACACAAACTCTCTGGCACCTCTTGTATACACACCTAAAATTCCATCGCCATAGGATAAGTGGTTTTGAAATGGCAGAATTATGTCCATTTTTTTTCATTTTAACCCACTGTGCGTTGTTCCGAGTAAGTATAAATCAAGTGACAGCTGCCAAAAAGACCAACTCCGAAAAAAGTATTGCCAGATTGAAAACCGCGCCTCTAAAACAACACTGTAATATTTAACATGCAAATGTTGATAGTAGTACACTGAGCCAAAAATTAACCTTATATAAGGTTAACTTAACCCTAAATAAACATGATTTGGAGTCTACGTTATATAAGGTTAATTTGAACATTTTCTTGTTGACTGGTATTTAACAATAATAATATTTAATTTAACTATTCCATGGTTGAATTTTTTAACCACGAAAATTGTTAATATTATAATAATAATTGTTACTTTAACAATGCATTTTTGAATTTTTTAACCATGAAAATTGTTAATATTAACATTTCATAGTTAATTTATTGAAACAATGCATGTTCAATTTAACAATGAAATTGTTAATATTATTAACTATGAAGATTGTTATTTAAACCTTTTTTATTGTTAATTTAACTATTTATTGGTTACTTCATGTAACCAGAAACATAGTTGTTTCAATAACCTCGAGCTCGATTAATCATTAATTTAAATCATTAATTTAAAAATTTCAATAATTTTTAATATTTATATTAAATAAAACAAGAAAAATCTAACTTTCGCATTTTTATTTTTTATTTTATTTACAAAATATATGTTAATATATATGTATGTATAAGAAACACCTGAAAAGAAAAAAAAACAAAAAGGTTAGAAAAATATAAGTATAAATGTAAAAAAGGGTGCAATTCTAAGAAGATCTTTTGACCTTTTACCTAAATTCTGTAGTTCAAAGAGCATAACCATTTACCGATGGGATGATCTAATGGAAAAATCTGCTCTGTGACTATAAGTTAAGTGCCTACGTGTCTGTGCTTGACCAACATGTGATCAGTCCCCGCTCAAAAGGTGCCGTCCACGTAAACTCCCTGAATCTTTCGATTATTAAGGGCCCAGGACGGTTAGGCACTTAGTTTGGGGTACTGAGCTTAGTCCGATCTTACGGCAAACTTATAGGAGAGAGGAGATTAATAACAAAGGCAATCTGATAGAAAGCCGATGTCCCACCAAAATCATAATCGGAATAGATATAAAAATCAAGGATTGGGTAAGTCAATGGATGATACTTCAAGGAAGTGCACTGAATTGTATATTAAAAACAAGTAAGAAAGTTTCAGTCGGGTAAACCGACCAAGGTATAGTTGTTATTAAAGAATCAATATTTCACTAAATGTTAACCCTTTGTGTGGGAGGTACCAGAAGGAATGGACCAATATGGCCCATCTTTGAACTTAACCGGAGATAGAAAAAAATATTGCCGTATACCAAATTTGAAGTGAATCGGTTACTCTTTTCGAGAGTTATCGTGCGCACTAGCCAGCAGACGGACGGACATATCTCATTCGACTTAAAATGACCCAAAACTAATATGCGCTGAACATACTTAGGGTCTTAGATCACTCCTTCAATGTGTTACACTTTTGGCCCGTTGCAAATGATATATACCCTCGTATTACTAAAGTGAGGGTATAAAAAAACAAATGTATGCATGCATACCACTTTTCCTGTAATTACTCCGCACACTACAACTAGTATTGATACAGCTTATCAACAGTTTCTAGTATTGGCACAACTTACCAACAGATTCAAGGCCGGACTCCCAGCACAAGCAGCCGCAAGCCACAGAAAAAGAAACAACTGAAAAGAAAAAAACAAAAACATCGTTTATATGTATGTATGTAGGTATTACGAAAGCACTTCTAACAACATATGTATGTATGTACATTTAACAGTATCAACATCGCACAACAAAAAAAAAACTAACGTATGTATGTACGGCGTAGCAGCCACAAGTGTTCAAACGAAAAGACAAGATGAACACATACCCACACGTACACATCACTTCTCTCCGTATGTTTGCTTACTGTTGCATATACTTACGTACATACATTGTTGTTGGTTGTTTTTTCATGCTCAGTTAATGCGACAGCGTGTACATATTTTTTTCCACTCTTAACCACTGAATTTCACAATTTTAATTTCATAATCACAAAAAATAATATTAATATTACATTCGCCTTTACTATAATTAAACAGGCACAAAACACTATTAAAATTTTTAACACACATATTTTATTATTTCACTTTTTAAATACACATATGTACATACATACAAATGAATGTAGTTTTTTACAAAATGTTTTACTACTTACCTCTATACTAACAGCTTCCGACACCAGCACTAGTCCCATCGACTATTCAACACCAACTGAACTCCCGCACTCGGTCAAGCACCGAAGCTGGCATTTGGTGGTGTTTTGAATGAGCGAGATAAATTCTCTTATGACGACAGTCGCATTCGTTTCAACTTCGTTTAACTTAATACTCAACTTCGTCTAACACAAAGCAGTTGAAAAACGTCGACCACAACAGAGCCGAATTGTTGTTTATCTCGCACATTTTTCTGCCTCTCTTTCAAAAAAACCAACCATATATAATGTTAACTTAACCATTTTTCATGTACATTTGAACTTATATAAGGTTATTTTTGTCTTCGTAATCAAACATTTACCATGAAAAATTTAACCAGACACATGGTTAAAAAAATCATTGTATTTTCGGCTCTGTGTAATTGTTCTCCGCCAATGGTGGGGGGTATTATACTTATACAAGGGTTGCTATTTATATTTCCGTCCTGGCAATGCTGGTGTTGCCAGATGAAACTGGAACTTCCATTTGAAAGTAAGACATTTTTTAGCATAACTTCATTCAGACCGTTTTGTCATTTGAGCGCGAATTGTTTTGGTACAGCGTGTTGAAAATTCACCTCCAAAACATGGCTTTTAAACGCTTCGACAGCTGCTTCAGGCGTCGAAAAACGTTGACCAAGCAGTTTTGTCTTGATGTGAGTGAATAAGAATAAGTCATTGGGTGT
Source organism: Eudasyphora cyanicolor (assembly GCA_963930755.1). Taxonomy (NCBI): domain Eukaryota; kingdom Metazoa; phylum Arthropoda; class Insecta; order Diptera; family Muscidae; genus Eudasyphora; species Eudasyphora cyanicolor. Next base: position 174,476,389 of record OZ005736.1, on the reverse strand, counting down.
CAAATCAGGGCTGTACGGCGGAGGACCCATCAATTCGACGATTTGGCCGGTCAGAAAGGCGCTGGTTTGAGCCGATATGTGAGAGATCGCATTGTCAAGGTGCACAATGATTCGTCTTCTCTTGTTCGTTTTTCGAATTTCTCCGAAGACTTCAGGCAAACAAATTGTGGTGTACCACTCAGAATTGACTGTCCTACGTTGCTCACGCGGAGCAGTCACCACATGACCAGTTTTGCCGAAGAAACAGGCGACCATTTGCTTCGAAGTGCTTCATACACGAACAACTTTCGTTGGATTTGGCTCGTCTTCGAAGACCCACACGGTCGATTGCTGTTTTGTTTCGGGCTCATACGCATAGATCCAAGATTCGTCATCTGTGACGATCTTATAAACGTCTTTTGAAGCACCGCGATCATTATTTTTTCAAAATTTCTTTGCTCCAATCGACACGAGCCTTTTTTTGGGCGATTGTCAAATTGTGCGAGATCCAACGAGAACAAACCTTTTTTACGGCCAGGTGTTCATGCAATATCGAATGTATGCTGGTGGAAGAAATGCCCAAGGATGCCTCTATCTCACGGTATGTCACATGACGATCTTGCATTATCAGTTCACGCACGGCATCAATGTTCTCTGGCACAACAGCCGTTTTTGGACGACCTTCGCCTTTGAGCGAGCGTCGGCCACGATTGAATTCATTAAACCAGTTTTTCACAGTGCTATAGGATGGTGCTACATCGCCATAGAAAGATTAAGTTCATCGATGCACTCTTGTCGTGATAATCCACGTCGAAAGTTGTGAAAAATGATCGCACGAAAATGTTCACGAGTAAAGGCCGGGTTAGGCATACGTAACCGCAATTTATCTTTACCGTTGTCGTAACGTTGCCCGTTTGAGCGATTTAGGTTTTGGTTTAGGTTAGGGTGGCAGCCGTATTTTTTTACAAGCTCACATAGACCAGTTTAGATCCCTAGTGTTACCACGGGCTGAAATGCCCCTCATCGAAACCAACTTGTTTGATATATAAATTTATCGATAGTACGAATATAAGTACTGGAAAGATCTGTTAGGCTGCCTAAAAAGGCCGACCCCAGTATGTCCAGTCGTCGTTTACTCAAAGCGGGACAGTCGCAAAGCAAGTGCTCAATGCTCTCCACTTCTTCCTCATCTCCACAGCTTCGGCAGAAGTCATTGGAGTCAATATCCAATCTTTTGGCATGTTCGCCGATCAAGCAGTGTCCCGTCGGAACCTGTACTAACGTAGACAATCGTTTCCTCTCTAGTGCGAGGAGATATTTTGACCTTCTCAGGTCATACCTTGGCCAGATTTGTCTAGCTACCCTGCAGGTGCCGATTTCTGTCCATCTTTCGTTGGACTGCCTGATTGCCTAAGCCAAAGCTTGCACGTGGATAGTGGCGCACCAATATATGCAAACAATACTTAACAAAAATAACATGACAGCATGACACGACTGACACGTGATCTGTCAAAAAAGGCTATTGAAAAAAGTATCTCTACTTGGATCACCCTTACTTATACAGTCGGTTCCGCACGACTTTAGTCTTTCCTTACTAGTTTCTGTATAGAAGGTCGCTTTTAGATATATGTATTTGGTTAAGCCACATTTTTGGCTGTAAATTTTAAGATTCTATTTCAGTTTTCAAAGAATTTGGTACAAAAAATAATTTCGGTCTATGATTTGCTTCATTTCGTCTGCAATGAGTTGTCCAGTTATTAAGAACTGAACGCAATCCATGGTGGGCGATACATGCATATATATTCATATTGATATTTCATGTAGTAAAATGTACTGAATTATTTTGATTTTTTTATTAATGATACTTCTAACATATAATATAAAAATTAATTAATTAATTAATTAAATTTAAAATGAAAAAAATTATTTGCATTATATCCTTGGTTCAACAAAAGACTATAAACGGCAAACACTGTTTAAAAAAATATAGTAAGTGGTTGGCCCTCCTTTTAACTTTATAACTTCTTTTTCCCATTCTGCAATCATAACAGGCTTCAGTCGTTGGACTGACGATGGATTCGAATTTTGTACCTGTTACTTCAAATACAGGGTGGCTGATATATATTGCAACCAACTTCAGGTTGCTATCATTTCTAAACCGCTAGTCTGATAGCTGACAGATTTATTTCAGTGACAGTTCGTTTTATTGTTTACAAGCTTACAAAAGCATTTTGATCTATTGCATTCAGAAAAAAAGTTATTCGTGATGGAATTCAAGCTTGATAGTGTGATTGCTTTATATTTGGGTGGAAAAAAGCAAGTGGCTATCGTTAGAGCCCTCCAGCATTTAAATGTGAATAAATCTTTTGTTTCTCGTACCATTGCTCGTTACCGTGATACTGGCAGTGTTGCATCGCGTCCAAAAAGTGGACGAAAAAAAAGGTAACAACACCAGAAATGATTCGAAAAGTGAAGGCCAGATTTGATCGAAATCCACGCCGCAGTGGTAGAAAAATCGCTCGTGAGCTGAATATATCGCGAGAACGGATACAACACATATTCAAAAATGAGCTTGGACTAAAGCCATTGAAGTTCCAAAAAGTACAAGAGCTCACCGATGCACACAAAAAAGTTAGACTGGAAAGAGCCAAGGAGTTGCTTCGCTTGCACGAAAGTGGCCAGTTACAGAATTTGGTTTTCTCCGATGAGAAGCCATTCCAAATTGAGCAGTTTGTGAACAAACAAAATGATCGGGTTTACTTGCCAAAGAGGTCAGCTGAAAATGTACACCTTCGATTGGCCACCAGAACTCAAGCGCCGCCGATGGTAATGGTGTGGGCCGCCGTAACGGCCGATGGTCGCTCCCCGCTCGTATTCATCGACCATGGGGTCAAAATAAATGCCGAATATTATCGGGAAAATGTCCTAAAGACAGTATTGAAGCCCTGGGCAGACAAACATTTCGGCCGCAGACCATGGACATTCCAACAGGACTCAGCACCATCGCACTCAGCACGCGTCAACCAAGAATGGCTTAAAAAGGAGGTTCCTCGCTTCATTTCTACCGCACAATGGCCACCAAGATCTCCGGATCTCAATCCGTTGGACTTTTGCGCCTGGGGCATTTTAGAGAGTAAGGTTCGCACTAAAAAATACCAAAGTATCGATCATCTCAAGACGGCGCTTCGCCGGGAACGGGCCAAAATACCGCAGAGCCACTTTCGTGCAGCGTGTGATGGCTTTGTCGACCGTTTGAAGGCCATAATTCGTGCCAAAGGTGGCCAATTCGAACAAATCTAAACTGTTTCTAAAATTTTATGTTATTTCCGACATTTTTGCTTTTGAACAATAAAATTTAAAAACCAGTAAGGAAAGGCTAAAGTCGGGCGGTGCAGACTATATAATACCCTACACCACTCTCGTAATATTGAATAACTCTGATATATAAATTTTGTAATTCATGTATAAATTGTTTACATAAATTTACTTTTGGGACATTTTATACTTAAATAATACCCTGTACCACAGTGTGGTGTAGGGTATAAAAACGATTGGATCTAAAAAGCCAAATCGGACGAAACATATATATGGGAGCTATAGCTAAATCTTAACCAATTTTCTTCAAATTCGGTAGTGTTGGTTCATGGATGAAGGAACTCTACCATTCTAAATTTCAAAACGATTGGATGTAAAATACAGCTTTTATAGGACTAAAGGGATAAATCGGACGAAACATATATATGGGAACTATAGCTAAATCTTAACCGATTTTCTTCAAATTCGGCAGTGTTGGTTCATGGATCAAGAAACTCTACCATTCTAAATTTCAAAATGATTGGATGTAAAATACAGCTTCTACAGGACTTAAGAGCAAAATCGGACGAAACATATATATGGGATCTATAGCTAAATCTTAACCGATTTTCTTCAAATTCGGCAATGTTGGTTCATGGATCAAGAAACTCTACCATTCTAAATTTCAAAACGATTGGATGTAAAATACAGCTTCTATAGGACTAAAGGGCCAAATCGGACGAAAGATATATATGGGAGCTATATCGAAATCTGAACCGATTTCAACCAAATTCAATAGCGATCTTAACAGCCGCGAAATACTCTAAACTGCAAAATTTCAGAACGATCGGAGTGAAATTGCGACCTGTAGTCGACGAACAACTTTACATGAAAATAGCGCTTTACTTTGTTGCATTACATATCAGCCACCCTGTATTCCCACAAATGTTCAGAAACATTACCCAACATACCAAATAGAAATAAAACTGCAATACTACTTGAGAACAATATTATAAAAATAGTGGATTCACAATGAGTTTTTAACAATGCTTGAGGAACTCTTACATACACAATTGTTTTTTTAAATACGCACACCAAAACTATCAACAAGTACCGTTATTATTGAGGAACTCTTATTATACACAACCGTTCCTAAAGTGTGTAAGAGAAATCTGTCAACATGTCGCTTCATATGTTGACAAATTAGTTTTGTGTTTTGCTTTTATTGTATGATTTGGTGAAAACTGTCAACATTTCGTGTTCAATTTCAAAGTGAGTGCAACTATAATTGTGTTTTGTTATAACATAATTGTTAATATTCTAATAAAATAAATAGAATTGCCTAATAAATATAAATAAATATTATTATACAATACAGTATACAAATACAGTACAGTACAATATACAACAATATAATATTCTTTTCGTAAGCTTATTCTACAATTACAAGGATAAGCTTATAGTAAGCGTATACATTTAATATTATCAAGAAGGCTCCGCTTTGATTTTTCTACAATTGTTATACAAGCATTTTACAATAGATTCTCAACTCTTTTTCAAGCTTGATGTTTGTGGTATAAACCTAATTAATTTTTGTATATAAACCTAATTAATTTCTGTATATAAACCTAATTAATTTAAAAATATATTTTGTTGTTATATTTATATTAATTTATGCGTTTCAAACAAATTTGACAGGATATAAAAATTTTTGGTCAAGTGTCTTAACCTCTAGTTATTGTACCATGATATGGACTTACTTGGGTTGTTATTTGTTGTTGCTGTTTGAAGTTCTTTATTTTTCTTTTTCTGCCGATATCTTCTCTGTCGAATACGTTCTCTTTCTTTTCGCTCTTTAATCTTCTCACTGTCAGTCGTCAACATTTGCTTCTTACGTTGCTCTCGTTTTCTTTCAGCCTCTTTTTTGCACAATGTCTTCCACTTTTCTTGATCATTTCGCATTTTCTCTCTCCATTTTCGCCCGCGATGGCTCGATTTGTTTGTTTTTGCGTTTTCCATTGTTAACTTAAACAAATAAAAATACAACAATAAATAACACGGTGTAACAAATCAAATTTTGTTTATGTCTAAGACCTAAAAACTCGTTTTTGCTCGCATTCCATAGCATCAAAGCCAAAAAATGTTTTTGGTAACGTTTTTTTTTAATTCAAATTTTGATGGAAGTTACATTTCGTATTTTGACTACATCTTTTGAAGTATAAGCGCGCTACAACCGGATGATTACAAATGTTGGAAATATTTCTTTTCCTTAGAAACAAAAGGAGATGAGATGGACCCATCGTTTATTATACCGATCGGCTTAAAATCACTATCTGATCATGCAATCAAAGTACAGGTCGCAATTATGGTCTGAAGGAGCTGAAATTTTATTTGCCTAAAGAAATTGGTGAAAATTGGATCAGTTTCGGGTCCAATTCGTCTTCTAACGGCTATAGAAGGTATATGTATTTTACACCAGAGGCCCATTTCCAGGGTTCCCATACGTCCTCCTTTGGGAGGACATGTCCTCCTTTCTAACCAGTGTCCTCCCGTCCTCCCTCCTTTTTCAAAAATATAGGATTTGTCCTCCTTTTTTACAAATTCAACTTCCTCACAAACTGTAAACCACATGAATTATTCTCACAACTTCTTGTAGCTGCAGGTTGGGATTGAAAATGCGTAATATCGGTTCACTTTTTGATGTAGCCCCATATAAAAGTCCCACTGAATTTGACTTCGAAATCACCATAAATTTGTTTCAGGACAGATGTTTGTAACGCCTGGAGCTAAACCCACTTTAAAGTACACCGATCGACTCAGTATCGCCGTTTTTTATATCTAGTCACTTTAAAATTAAGCAGGATGAAGTATTTTTATCCAATAACCCACATAGCACCCAAGTACAAAACGTGCCAAATTTTAATAAAATCTGTCCATATATAGCCCTCATATATAAATATTTCCTCCAATTTGGCATATAAGCGCTATAAAATACAAATTGTCCATCATTGGAAAAATATATTTATAAAACATGACAATATTTCTTCTTATTGTGCTCCGATACGCCCCGTACGGACGTTCCTTACAGGTTTAAAGTTAAAATAAAAAAATACTCTTTCTTTGCAATTACTGTGTTTTTAAAATGTCCTCCGAAAAAACCAAACTCTCTTTGTAAATGTCACAAATGTCCTCCTCTTCTGGCACAAAAGTCCTCCTTTCCGAAAAAAGTTTATGGTAACCCTGCCCATTTCTGGCTCAATGGGTATGTAAACAAGCAAAATTGACGCATTTAGGACGAAGAGCATCCTGAAGAGATTCAAGAGCTGCCACTTCATCCAAATAGAACAACGGTTTGGTGTGGTTTGTGGGCCGGTGGAATCATCGGTCCATATTTCTTCAAAAATGATGCCGGTGAGAACGTAACCGCCTATGGCGACCGTTATCGTGCCATGATAACCGACTATTTGATGCCTGAAATTGAAGCTCGTGATCTCGGCGACATTTGGTTTCAACAAGACGGCGCCACTTGCCACACATCGCATCAATCAATGGCCAGTAGATAATTTCACTTTTTGGGCCGGTCGATTGGCCACCAAGATCGTGGGGATATGTAAAGTCTAATGTTTATGCGGACACACTCGCTTCGATTCAGGCCTTGGAGCAAAACATCACGCGTGTCAATCGCCTGTTACCAGTCGAAATGCTCGAACGAGTCATAGAAAATTGGACTCAACGGATGGACCATCTGAGACGAAGCCGCGGCCAACATTTGATAGACATAATCTTCAAAAAATAAATGCCAAAGAATGTCCTTTCAAATGATAATAAACATTCTCCACTCAATTTGAATTTTCTGTGTTTTTTTCTTTAAAAAAGTAGAGAACCTCGAAATGGATCACGCTATATATGTTCCTTCCGATTTGGCTTCTAAGGCCTTTAGAAGATATTTTTTACACCAGATCGAGGTAAAAATTGGCAGATACAAGTATCTTTACATATTAATAAAGACTACTAATTTTAGTGGAAATTGCGTCTGATTTAAAGCTAAATTCTCCAAACGATTTTATGCAATTTAAAACAAGGTTTATTCCGCAGAGGAGTTGAAGATATTGATCATAATAAACTAGATTTGAAACGATAACCTTAAAATGCGCTCCTGAAAACTACCTTTTTGCACTTCACATTGTTTAGAATGAATGTATCGATATATCAAGTATCAGAAGGATCAATATTTAATCTAAATAGATTTTCAGCAGCTTGGATCAAAAACCTCAATTATGTAAAGATCGGACGAAAAATACAGTTTCAAAAGAGCCTAAATACTAAGTATGCCGAAACATATGTATATATGTGGCTACATCTAAATCTTGACCGATTACCCCCATTTTGAGCAGTATAGGTTACTAAATTAAAAAACTTTTTTCTGCTAAATTTTGCAGTGATCGGATCTATATTGATTTGATAACAAATCAAGAGCAACATATATATAGGAGGCTATATCTAAATATGAAGCGTTTTTCTTCAAATTTAGCAGTGTTCATTTAAGTAATAAGAAAGCTCTTTCTGCCGAATTTAGTACTGATCGGATATAAAATACTGATCCTACAGCGCTTACATGTCAAATCGGGAGTAACATATGCTTATATGTATATGGGGCATATATCTAAATCTGAACCAATATCCCCCAAATTTGGCAGTGTCCATTTGTGTAATAAAAAACTCTTTCTGCCTAATTCCGTACTGATGCGATATAAAATACAGTTTCTACAGCTCTTATATTTTCCCAAATTTCGCAGTGTTCATTCATGGGATTACACGGAGAAAAAAATATGTTAAAAATATGTTTGGATGCAATCATAAATATGTTTGGGACGGGCACAATCATATATATGTTTGTGGGTAAACATATTATGTTTGCACACAATCATAATATGTTCGGTGCAAAATTCTAGCATATTAAAAAACGATATGATTGTGTCCTAACATATTTTTGGCAAAATAATATATTAGAGCATATTTTTTAGATTTTTAGAGAGTATTACTCTCTGAGAGCCCAATTATGTGACTCATAGAGCATCCACCATCACCACTGTGCTAAGCCATCACAGCGAACACACGCACGCACCCACATACAACCATTGACAGCCACAGCCAGTCAGAATGAATATATGGCTATGCTTATACTTTCTTGTTTCGGGTGTAACATGAAAGTGAATTAAAATACACGCTGTGCATATAATTCTCGTTGATTCTATATAGCCAGTGGTATAAGGTGTTGACGTTTTTCAGTCAATGGGGTGGATCAACGGAGCTACCAACCAAGTTGAAAGAAAAGTGGCATAGTCCGCAGTCCGAATAATGGATAATTAATGGAACATTAGACTAGAATTTTATAAATATATTATAGGTGCGTCACAAAGGGTTCAGACTTTTGATAAAAAACAACAATATACAATAATATACATGATTAAATGCAATCATATATATGATTACATACAATCATATAAATGTTTGGACATAAGCATATATATGATTACACACAATCATATAAATGTTTGGACATAAGCATATATATGATTACATACAATCATATACATGTTTGGGAACATTACCGCTACCCCAAACATAATATGTTTGGGAGCTGCTCCAAACATATATATGTTGCCTGCAAAATATGTTTGGGGCAATATGTTACAGAGGCCGTTTTTTTCCTCCGTGTAGAAACCTCTTTCTACAGAATATACAAAATACAGTTTCTGTAGCGCTTACATATTAAATCAGGGGTAATATATTTTGGGGGCTCGGCCGGGTCACTGCTAGTGTGAAAAAAAATGTTGAGCGAGTCACCCCCTAGTTTTGAAGCTTAGCTGAAGAGGATTTAGGAAACACAAACATTATTTGTTTTCGCGCAATCTTCATACCGCCAAAATGGTTTTCTTTTCGTAGGTCATTCATTTATAGCTCGATCACAACGTGTGATATGTCGCTGTTCTTGACTAGTCAATTCGTCCATACGTCATTTTTGATTTCGACGTGAAATTAAATATCTTACCTTCAATACCCGAATTTCTACTACCCTAACTGGAACTTTGTCTTGCACGCAATAAAAGCATTCTTCAATATATACAATTTGCGCATTTAAAATTTTGAGTTTATTCGCAAACAAAAAAGTTATTTTGTGGTTTTCACAAATAACAACTTAAGTCAGAAAATAAAAATATTCAGGGGAGCGTATACAAGTTTTGGGTTCTAGTGCTTTCCTTGTGGGAGTGACAAATTTCAATGCGGCATCAAATGATCAAAAACGCCAATTATCGCATACATTTATCTAAAAAACTTGAAAATGACTCAACTCGACTTCAGTGGTTATTAGTGAAAACCACAGATAATAGGTACAGAACCAATGTAAAGGAATATGTGAAATATAATAATATTACTTACCGGATATATTTCACATGATAAAATTTCATACCCAAATGTGCCCGGCCAAACTCCTGGACCAGTTTGTTTTCCAAATAGTGTTATAATTAAGGCTTTAAAAAGCAATTCATGGAAGTGCAGAAGACAAACGTTCCACTGCAATGGTCTCAGCAAAAACTTCTCCATGCATGCATTAATTCCTGTAGTCAGTATTTATAGGAGCCCCACCGTAATTTATCGCAACCAAATTATCAATAATTTTCTAAACTTACCTTTACCACTTTCTGGTGTTGTATAACCGATACATTTTGACGTGTCCTGTTAGTTGTATACGATCTCCAGCTTTAAATTTTTTAATGTTTGATCTTTCTTCCCGTCGTAAGAAATACATGACAAGACGTCAATATTGGTAGTAGCGGCTTTGACTTTAATTCTGTATTTAGCACGCTCTCTACGAATTTTATTTTTATCTGTAACAAGACCCTCAAAGTATTTAATAATTTATTCACTTAAGTCAGGGAACTCTTTCTTGGATTTTGCAGCAATAGATACTCTCAAATCCTTTATTAAGGTTGTAGCAAGCAGGGATCCAAACCGATCAGATGTGTCAGTACGATCCAAGGCCAGTGAATAATTCTGCAGAGATACATATGTACCAAGTTTTCAATTCAAAATTTCCTGTTTCCACTTTGTCATATGTACAGTCATGTTCCTCGCTGCCGCTTGGGACGTATTCACCTGTATATGAAGATCCAACAGTGTCTACAATTGAACACATTTCGAACGTACCAACATCTGAGTGATGTACCGACTAGGGATGTAACGAAAGTGACTTTAGCGAAAGCGAATATTGAAAAATATTTCTTGCGAATGCGAAAAGGGATGTATGCATTTTTGCGAAAGCGAGAAATAGTTTTACCCTTTAGTACCAACAAATTTAAGGAACTGAATTGATACTTTTTCAGGATATTCAAGTATTAATAATGTTTTCCATAGTTTTACCTCCTGTTACCACAAAGACAAACATATTTCTTCAACTGTTTTGAAGAGAAGTAGTAGAGGTTTTCGTTGGCATTAATATCTTCAAATTGTGTGAAGGGAATATGGAGTTTTAACAAATGGAAGCGAATACTGAAACATATTTTTGCGAAAGCGAATAGTCATAATATGTTTTTTGCGAATGCGAAAGTGAATGTGAAAATGATGCGAATAATTCGCGTTCGCATATGCGAATGCTAATATTCGTTACATCTTTGGTACCGACTCCAATCTTGGTCTTTTATAGTTTGTAATATATGTACACTGCACTTTTTTCTGGAATTTTTTTATTTGGTGGAATGTTACATTTGATATTGGATTTAATATTGCATTTACATAGAGAAGTTTTAAAAATTGTATCCCATTCATTATACCCTACACCACACTGTGGTACAGGGTATTATGACTTTGTGCATTTGTTTGTAACACCCAAAAGGAGAAGAGATAGACCCATTGTTTATTATACCGATCGACTTGTAATCACTTTCTGAGTCGATTTAGCTATGTCCGTCTGTCTGTAGACGTATTTTTGTAATCAAAGTACAGGTCGCAATTATGGTCCGATCTCAACGAAACTTTGCACATATCTTTTTTTAGGCCCAAGGACGATCCCTATTGAATTTGGTTAAAATCGGTTCAGATTTACATATAGCTCCCATATATATGTACCTCCGATTTGGCATATATGCACTGTATAAGCAACATTTTGTAACCGATTTGTACAAAAATTGACAGAGAGTAGTCTCGTTATACACTTAGATACAATACAAAATTTGGGGGAAATCGGTTCAGATTTATATATAGCCCCCATATATATGTTGCACCCGATTTAACATGTAAGCGCTGTAAAAATGTTATTTTATATCCGATCAGTGCGAAATTCGGCAAAGAGAGGTTCCTTATTACATGAAGGAATACTGCCAAATTCGGAGAAAATCGGTTCGGATTTAGATATAGCCCCCATATATATGTTACCCCCGATTTCACATGTAAGCGCTGTAAAAACTGTATTTTATATCCGATCGGTATGAAATTCGTCGGAAAGAGGTTTCCTATTATATAAATGAACACTTTTAAATTTGGAAGAAATTGGTTCAGATTTAGATATAGCCCCCATATATACTTACCCCCGATTTGACCTGTAAGCGCTGTAAAAACTGTATTTTATATCCGATCAGTGCGAAATTCGGCAGAAAGAGGTTTCTTATTACATGAAAGAATACTGCCAAATTTGGAGAAAATCGGTTCAGATTTAGATATAGCTCCCATAAATATGTTACCCCCGATTTGACATGTAAGCGCTGTAGAAACTGTATTTTATATCTGATCAGTACGAAATTCGACAGAAGGAGGTCTTTTTACATGAATGAGTATTCAGGGAAGATCGGTTCAGATTTATATTAAAGCTCCATATATATGTTTCTCCTGATTTGGTATCAAACCGCTATAGAAGTTGTATTTTACTTCCGATCATTAAAATTTTCCAGAAAGATGTTTCTTAATTTAGGAAAGAATATTGCTTAATTTAGCGATTATCATTTCAGAATTATATAATATGTTTCTACCCATTTACCAATTATTCCAAATTATTATGGCAATGACCCTTATCGCATTGTTAGGGAGGTGTAGGGTATTATATAGTCGGCCCCGCCCGACTTTCTGCCTTTCCTTACTGGTTATAGTCAGAATCGATAACAAAAATGCGAAAAACCAGCCTTCTAACTCACTAAAAGTAAACTAAAAACAAAGAATACTCCACGGCGCCGCCTATATAAAGCATCTAACCAAACTTCGTTATAAAAAAGCACGCACGGACACACGCGGGTATTTAAGCTATTCGCTCGACGCCGAAAAAACATCTGTGTTGTAGGGCAGCGTCCACCCCTTCGATCAAATACAGGGCTGAAATGTTGCATTTTTGCCCCGTGCGACAGTTTTCACAAAAGGAAACGAAACCATTTCACAGTGCAGCATTTATTTTACAATCGAAGACAAAAAGGCATTTTTGGGGCGAAAGACATTAAAAATGTAGCATTTTTTGGCACAAAAGAAAACACCATAGGAGAACAGATATTGGAACACTTCACGATTTGTGGGCAGTTTGCTCTTATAGATGTCACACGCGACAAAATACATTTCAAAATTTAATTCTGGTTAATACTCGCAATATTACAATCTCTTAATATTCTCAGAATTCAATTATCAAGTAAAACCGAATGTTCTCGATTTCGACTGAACTCAAGCCAAAGGAAGAAAATGTTTAATATGAATAAAAACATTGTTCTGACAGAATTATTAAATGTTACCATATTTCTAATTCAGGCCATAAGATAATCAAGTTATTTATACCGTAAAATTGGAATAACTCCTTTGTTTGCAAAGCGATCGAAAAGCGCAAATTTCATGTATTGAAGAAAGCTCTTACTGCGTGCAAGAAAAGTTCAGTAAGAAATTTAATTTGAAGTCGGAGTCAAACATTTCGTATGGACGAATGATAGCGCGTGACTAGACAAGAACATTGATATATCACACGTTTTGATAACATGCATAGTCCCATCTTTGTACCTTACGATTCTCAATGTATGGAAGAGCATTTTATGGTTATCGTTTCAGTTTATATTTATTATGTTCAACATCTCATTGGAATAAGCCTTGATGAGGCGGTGGTGCTAAGTACTTTCTTCTTTGAAAGAAGACCAATTATTCCAATTATTATTTTAAGGGAGGTGTAGGTTATTATATAGCCTAAGGTGGTAGACGATACACGTTGAATGCAGACGAGGAAAAAAGATCTGAATAACAACCCTAAGAAAAACATCGCTTCTGTAGTATATTTTCCGGAAACATATTACATATATTTGGGAACATTAACTTTTTTCCTATAAGTCGAAAAACAAATTCTGTAACCTATTTAAATATTTCCCCTTTTTTAGGATAATCCGCACCAAAATTCCAAAAAAAATAAAATTGATAAACGAGATATTCAAACATTTTTTTCCGGTATATATATATTAAATATTTAAGCCAAAGTATATTTTATTTAAATTTTGCTCCCAAACATATTTTGTTTCCTGTTTTTTTCTCCGTTAATGAATTCTACTAGGACATCAGAAACAATAACCATGACCATTAATGATCATTTTTGTTGCGACTAATGAAGACAAAAAAAGGTGTGGAGGAAGAGATGGAGAACAACATGAGGAAAAACGGTGGATCCAGGCCTGGTGTTATCCCATAACCTAATGTTATGGCGGGTCCAGCGCCAAGATTTTAGAGTGTTACAAATATCTGGACCAAAACAAACATATGAGAGCCAGTACCTTAGACGGGTGTAGGGCATAAAAATCGTTTCTGTAGTATATTTTCCGGAAGCATATTATTTTTGGGAAAATGAAGTCAGGAAAAATCTTGTTACTTATTTAAAGTTATTCGGTATGTTCAAGACAATCAAGACCAAAAACAGACAATTATTTTATTTAATATTGCTCTCAAGCATATTGTTTCTTCAATTTTCTTTTCACCGTGTGCAGTACACAGAAAATGTTGACAACCGGACATGACTAAATCGACTCAGAAAGTGACTCCGAATCTCTCCTACGAGTATAAGGTGTTATAAACACATGTACAAAGTAATAATACCTTGTGATGTAGGGTATACAAAATACTCGTATATTAACTTTACCAATTGAATTTGTCGATTGCCAGTTATAGAGTAAAACATTGTTATCAAAACCTCGCAGTTGACAGTACTGACTTCTTTCTCTGTACAACAAAAAATCTTCATAGTTTTCTCTACACGATGTTGTTGTCATCATCACGTTTCCCTTAAAGACACACCAGCGCTGCCAGTTTAGGGAATTTATATATATTATATATATTTTTGGGTTTGGGGATACGGGGATTTGGCGGGGATTGCAATTTTGAATCAGATATATTTGATAATTTGACAACGTACATTTTGTACAAACAAAATGAATTTTAGTACAAAGTCCATTGAATTGTAAAATACATCATTCACATAAGTTAAAATATTTTCTGGGGATTTTTTTGGGGATGAGAAATCTTTTTATGGGGATTTAGGGGATAAAAAATAAAAATTTGGGGATTCGGCACTAAAATAAAACTGGCAAGCCTGCAACACACACGTAAACACATACATGGAGAACCTCTTTAGATAAAAAGAGTCACACATAATGAGCACGAATTAAAAAACCACCCTCAGATAACTAGAAATGAAATAACCGACGCGAGAGAGATACGAAGAGAGTTGCTAAGAGAATTATTCGAAGTCTGTACAAATAAGATAAAATCGTGTTTACCATCAGATGTATAAGAAAAAGAACAACTCAGTTGTACATTTATTGAAAACAAAAGAATTGCCAATATAAAAAGCAAAACGAACAGCTACATCTACGGGAGGTATAATAAGAAATCTTACCTGAATGTAATTGTCGTCGGTTGGTTCGGGTTAAATGATGGATCGCTGTTTCAACACAACAAAAATAAACACACAACAGCACGCTTTCACACACATTAAAGAACTAAATGCCTAGCAATAAAGACGCGGTATACTCGTACATGAAATAGGCAGCCAGTGTGCCCAACTCTTCGAGGCAAAAATCGCTACAAATCACTATAAACCAGTACCAAATAAGTAAAGAGTTTTCCAACAAGAGGTGTTATTTTGGTATTCAAAGAAAAATACCATTTTTTGAGATAAATGATCGGATGTTTATTTCATAATAAAGAGGAAGGTATGCCGTTAATACCATCCAACTCCGACTGTTGATCCAACCTCATTTTCGAAATAGTAAGGTCCAATGACCCCGCCGGACCATAAACCGCACCAAACAATCACACGTTGAGGATGGAGAGGCTTCTCAACAATAACTCTTGGGTTTTCCGAGCCCCAGATGCGACAATTTTGCTTGTTGACGTAGCCACCGAGGTGGAAATGGGTCTCATCAGTCAGGATGATTTTTCGATGGAATTTGATGTAGTGAATTTTAAATTTCAATGCGTTGTTGAATCGTGTATCGTTCCATTTTGAGTAATGGCGTAGTTCTACTTTTCAAATATCAAAGAATAAAAGCCTCAAAAGTGACAGCTACCGAAATACCGGGTGATTCAAAATAACACCTCTTGTTGGAAAACCGTATATGTCCAGTCGTCGCTTACTCAAAGCGGGGCGCATAGCAAGTGCTCAATGCTCTCCACATCTTCCTCTTCTCCACAGTTTCTGCAGAAGTCATTGGGGTCAATACCCAATCTTTTGGCGTGTTCGTCAATCAATTAGTGTCCCATTAGAATTGATACTAACGTTGACATCTTTTCCTCTCTAGTGCGAGGAGATATTTTATCCGTCGCAGATCATACATTGGTCAGATGTGTCTATCTACCCTGCAGGTGCCGATTTCTGTCCATCTTTCGTTGGACTGCCTGATTGCCTCTTGCCTACATAAACACTCGACGAATAGATGATACGTCGTGCTCTTAAGCAAATTTCTCGAGTTACGAACGATTAAATTTTTGACATTAGTAAAAAGAAGAAAGAGCACAAATTTGTTTTTATTTTTATTATACCCTACACCACACTGTGGTACAGGGTATTATAAGTTTGTTTCACGGCAGATGTTTGTAACACCTGAAAATAACACAGCTAGACCCACCTTAAAGTATACCGATCGACTCAGAATCACTAGCTGAGTCGATTTAACGATGTCCGTCCGTCCGTCCGTCTGTCCATGTAAAGTTGTTCGTCGACTACAGGTCGCAATTTCACTCCGATCGTTCTGAAATTTTGCAGTTTAGAGTACTTCGCGGCCGTTAAGATCGCTATTGAATTTGGTTGAAATCGGTTCAGATTTAGATATAGCTCCCATATATATCTTTCGTCCGATTTGGCCCTTTAGTCCTATAAAATCTGTATTTTACATCCAATCGTTTTGAAATTTAGATGGTAGAGTTTCTTGATCCATGAACCAACATTGCCGAATTTGAAGAAAATCGGTTAAGATTTAGCTATAGCTCCCATATATATGTTTCGTCCGATTTGGCCCTTTAGTCCTATAGAAGCTGTATTTTACATCCGATCGTTTTGAAATTTAGAATGGTAGAGTTTCTTGATCCATGAACCAACATTGCTGAATTTGAAGAAAATCGGTTAAGATTTAGCTATAGCTCCCATATATATGTTTCGTCCGATTTTGCTCTTTAGTCCTGTAGAAGCTGTATTTTACATCCAATCATTTTGAAATTTAGAATGGTAGAGTTTCTTGATCCATGAACCAACACTACCGAATTTGAAGAAAATCGGTTAAGATTTAGCTATAGCTCCCATATATATGTTTCGTCCGATTTGGCCCTTTAGTTCTATAGATGCTATATTTTACATCCAATCGTTTTGAAATTTAGAATGGTAGAGTTTCTTGAACCATGAACCAACATTGCCGAATATGAAGAAAGTCGGTTAAGATTTAGCTATAGCTCCCATATATATGTTTCGTCCGATTTTGCTCTTTAGTCCTGTAGAAGGTGTATTTTACATCCAATCATTTTGAAATTTAGAATGGTAGAGTTTCTTGATCCATGAACCAATATTGTCGAATTTGAAGAAAATCGGTAAAGATTTAGCTATAGCTCCCATATATATGTTTCATCCGATTTGGCTCTTTAGTTCTATAGAAGCTGTATTTTACATCCAATCGTTTTGAAATTTAGAATGGTAGAGTTTCTTGATTCATGAACCAACATTGCCGAATTTGAAGAAAATCGGTTAAGATTTAGCTATAGCTCCCATATATATGTTTCGTCCGATTTAGCCCTTTAGTCCTATAAAAGCTGTATTTTACATCCAATTGTTCTGAAATTTAGAATGGTGGAGTTTCTTGATTCATGAACCAACATTGCCGAATTTGAAGAAAATCGGTTAAGATTTAGCTATAGCTCCCATATATATGTTTCATCCGATTTGGCTCTTTAGATCCAATCGATTTTATACCCTACACCACACTGTGGTACAGGGTATTATAAGTTTGTTTCACGGCAGATGTTTGTAACACCTGAAAATAACACAGCTAGACCCACCTTAAACACAGCTAGACGAGAGTGGTGTAGGGTATTATATAGTCGGCACCGCCCGACTTTAGCCTTTCCTTACTGGTTTATTCATATTTTTGGCATTGTCCTCAAACATATCACTTTACACTCACAATTGGAGCAAATGCAATTGATTTTTTAAATAAAATTGCAAAAACCACATCTTTAAATCGGCAAATTAAATCTCGAGAGCTAACAAGAGAATGCCAAAATAACTAGAAAAGTGCAAAACAAATGTCACAAATGTAATCGTTCGCAACTGTCATTTTTTAAAGAGTACGACGGTACATCTAGTACTCCATTGTTTATGCTTGCCTAAGCCAAAGTTTGCACGTGGATAGTGGCGCACCAATATATGCAAATTCTTCGACATTCTTTGTAATGTCGTCCCTTTCCTAGCAAGCTCATCAGCTTTGCATTCCCCGGGATATTTCTTTGCCCAGGCACCCATATGCGGAGTATATTAATCTGCTCCGACATTTCGTTAAGAGATCTGCGGTAGTCAAGGGCTGTTTGTGAATTTAGGGATGTGGTCTCCAGAGAATTGATGGAAGCCTGGCTGTCCGAGTAAATGACAACGCCAGTATTGGTTGCTATTAATAGACACGGCAATGGCGATTCCGATTGTGAAAAAATGTTGCCCCATCGACGCGAAATTTTCAAAAATATTTGCCCTTTTTGGTTGGAACTGATGGAGTCCCTCGAATTAAACCTAGCTCCTATTTCAAAGTTCCAAAATTTTGTATAAAAGTACAGTTTTCCGGAAAAGGGCAAAGAAAATGTTGCACTTTTTTGCAGAAAAGAAATCGCCATAAATTCTTCATAGTGTATTCCGAAGCCAACATTTTAATCTTTCTTCCAACCATGTGTGTAAAAGTGGAAATGGTTTCTATTACCTGGTATTCTACCAACCTATTCAGCTCTGGCTGGAATCAAAGTGATGTAGTTCCTCTCGAAGGTGTGCATAGTTGGTATATAGTACACACTGTCGGTTACCATAGCACTACACTTTGATATCCTCATGTGACCGTAGTTCTTCTACCTCCACATTGATAGGCAGTATAATCTTAGTGCCGCTCTGGTTTCTACTTCTCTCGCGACAGTATTAGGTAGAGTTGGGCACTATAGTTCTTTTAAGTGATCGCTCTTGTTAGTTCAGTTCAATTAAGTGAACTAGTTCGTTCATTTAGTTCAACAGCTCATTTTAGCACACCAACTCTTTAGCACACAGGCTCTATAGCTCACCAGATCTTTAGATCATCAGCTCACTTTACTTAAACAGTTCATTTCGTTCAGTAGATCACCAGTTCAAATTAGCAGCTATTAAAGGAATCTGATTGGAATATAAATGGAATGAGTTGAAAAAACCTATACAAAGGTGTTTGTATAGGTAGAATCATACATTCATGATGAAATAAAAATGGAAACAACACATAACAGCTGAGAAGGGAGAACGAAATGAGAAGAGAGGACGAAATGATATGGTTGAAGAAAAAACATAGTGAACTACTGAGCTGAAATGAACGAGTTGTGTGAACTAGTTCGTTCAGTTCAGTATAGTGACCCGTTCAATTGAATTAGTTCGTTCACAAACTACACAACTCTAGTATTAGGCCTTAGGGCCTTATTCATAAAATGTTAAAGAAGGTTTGAGGAACGTTTTAGCAGTGTTAAAACGTTCTTCAAACCTTCATTAAATTTTTATGAATTTGGGCCTCAGTCGCTGTAGTTCATAAGGCACCGCTTATGCTCAGGCAGGCCGTTCTCTGAACCTTAGCTAGTAGGTTGGTGAAGGTTAGTTACCTATAGTTATGTCGAGTCTCATCATGGGATCATACAACCTGTAGCGGCATGGTCAAAATATATGGTATATTAAAAAATATATGGTGAGCAAACGATTACATTCACACTTCTCCCAAAAAGACCCATCCTCCCAACCTTTACCCTTTTCAACCGCCCAAATCCATTCCCACGCACTTTGTGGCGCTTATAATGTGTTGAACGTGTCTCAAATGGTAAGACACGTAAGACGGTGTTTCGCTGTACATCTTTTAGAGCGATTCCTATTGTTCGCCTTTCATTGATGTTTGCCTTTGTTCTTGGGATGATTGCTCTGATTCCCTTACTCGTCCTTCAGGAACAAAGAGTTAAGTTGGATGGGACCTAACTATCAAAATTGTAAGTCACGTTCGCAACATGACACGTTAGTTAAGTATAAATTCATATAAGAAAACAATGAAAACGGTCGCTTGCCGTCCATCCCTCCAGTGGTTATTGGGCAAAAGTATAAATGTGACATCATTATCGTTTTTGACCATCTTTTGGAGGCGACACAAAAGCCACTGGCTCCTTATCTTGGACATAGACAGTGGTGGTGGTCTTTGTAATATTATCTATATGAATATAATTTTTTACAGCTTTCTGTTTTTTTAAATAACCATTTAAGCGTGTAATGGTTATTTAGTCGTATAAATTGTCGTGTTGAACGTATTGACTGAACCACGAATGTGCGGGACGATTTTATATTTGACATTTATTAATTTATTTGTTAAAACATAAAATATTATACATATGAACTTATACCCATCGTTTACTATAACGCATAGATTGAGATTTGAAGCTTTAACAAAAATCTGCCGTTTCTTTTCCAGATAATTGATTATTATAAAACTTCGGGCATTAATAGAATAGATATTTTCTGCCTTGGGTCCTCAATTCTAAACTTCTGTACGAACCTAATGACAAAGCTGGTCTGAATAATTTGGTCGAGCACATCAGTACATCATTCAATAGCTCCCTTCAAGAAGCCTGCCAAAACCAAGCGACAAGGATAAAACTAAACCACTATAAGTATAGTGGACTTCTGCGTTAAAGGCTAGGAAAAAGACCTGCTACAAGCCATTCTTGCATTATCTGCTACACCCTATGA
This sequence comes from Eudasyphora cyanicolor, assembly GCA_963930755.1. Classification (NCBI taxonomy): domain Eukaryota; kingdom Metazoa; phylum Arthropoda; class Insecta; order Diptera; family Muscidae; genus Eudasyphora; species Eudasyphora cyanicolor. Next base: position 174,455,631 of record OZ005736.1, on the reverse strand, counting down.
GGTCAATAACTGCATAAAAAACAATGAACAGTCGCTAAAACTACTGCTCGACACACATTTTCCGGGGAACTCAACCACAGAACTCCAGGAACAGCATGAGCAACAAGAGAACGAGCGAACTGAAAGCGTCGCTAGATTGTTAACTGAGAATCCAGAATTAATAGATTTAAGATCTTTAAATTAACTTGACCATACGGCATTACTCTAGCAAACATGAAGAAAATGTTGAAGTATATTTTCCCCTGGCTCTAATATATCCCCGATCGATGGTGAACACCAAAGTGCGATTCCGACCCAAAACGGGAAGACTAACGCACACTAGGCCAAGGAAAATCAGACCAATTAGCCTATATTCCTTCCTTCGGAATGGTCTGGAAAGACTTTTAGATTCTTTCATTAGAGAACACCTGGATCGAAAACTCCTGTCAGGAAATCAGCATGCTTACAACAAGGGCAATTCTAAAGAACCTGCCTTGCACGAATTTGTGAGTACTATTGAATAGTCCCTACAAATTCAATGTATTCCCTATGATCGCCTTTTTTAACGTAGAAGGGGCTTTTAACAACATCCAATCAGATGCGGCGATGGCGACGTTGTCACATCTTAAGGTGAACTCTAGCTTCATTAGACTAATCCGAGGCCTGCCTGATTAGACTAAATAGGATCCGAATAACAGCAACAGGGGCCTCACTAGGAGCAGATCTGTCTCCACTAATTTGAAGAAAGAGTTACAAAGGCCCACAGATGTTGGTCGTTGTGCAGAAGAGCTATAGGTTCAAAATGGGGACTACGTCCAAATATGACACACTGGCTTTACATGAGCGTGATTAGACCAATAATCACCTACGCCTCTGTAGTGTGGTGGACATCAATGGACAAAAAGTACAACGTAATACCATTGCAAAAAGTGCAACGTATGTGCTGTCTAGGCATAAGCGGAGCAATTAGAACCGTAGCCCTCACAGCAAGACGTCTACAAGTGATGGGTGAATGGATAAATCGAGACCACAAGTCGTACCATCAGAAGATATTACAATCACTGGTCGGTCATATTCAAACAACGGAAATCTCCGACCGCATTCCTGAAGTGCGGCTTACAGCTTCCTGTGAATCGTTCGTGCCAGACAAACGCTCCTGGGAAAACGGAACACTTGCTCATGCGCCAGTGGGAACCAGCTGCTACACTGATGGGTCCAGGCTAGGAGGAAGGACGGGTCTGGGACTTTTTATTGATGAACCAGAAGTCGAACTTTACTTCCGCCTCCCAGACCATAACACAGTATTTCAAGCAGAAGTTCGAGCAATCACGGAGTGTGTTAACTGGCTCAGTAATACCACAAAGCCTAAATATGCCAACATATTCACAGATAGCCAAATGGCGAGCAAAGCAATAACATCGGAAAAGGTCAAATCCAGAACAGTGTTAGACTGTAAAAGAACGATAAAAGGTACCGGGACACAACGGAGTGATTGGAAATGAACGAGCAAACAGCTTGGCTTCAAAGGGCAGAGAACTTCGAGTAATAAACTTGGAAAATTGGAAACCTTTCGAAGCCACGAAGGATGAGTTGAAGCATTGGGCAGTGATGGCTCACAAAACTGTGTGGAATAGGGCAACTGTAGGAGCAACTGCAAAGATACTGTGGGGTGACCCAAATGAGAAGAAAACCAGTAGTTTTCTGAAACTAAACAAGATCGAGATTAGTGAGATGATAAGTGTTCTAACGGGACCCTCAAGCTTACAGGTACATCTTCATCGCATAGGACTAGCAGAAAACGACGAGTGCAGGGCATGCAGGGAAAACATCGAAACGATAGAACATTTTCTGTGTCACTGCCCAGCTTTCACACATGCAAGATCCCGATATTTCGGTTCCGACATATTGCCAGACTTGACTCATCTCAGAGGATATGACTGGAAGATACTGAGAAAATACGTGTCTAGTACCGATTTTCTGTAATCCATGGGGTATGAAAATCATAAATAAGGAGCGCACAACAGGCCGAACCACTGGCTTAAGTGTATGTCCATGGACATGAGACGTTTTAAACGTCTCCTCTATTCAACCTAACCTAACCTAACCTAATTTGGAATCTAGCGGTGGATGGAATCCTATTAGATCTAGAACGTTGTGGCTACAAAGTCGTGGCATATGCGAATGATGTGGCTATCGCTGTCTCTTGAAAATTCGTCAACGTCCTCATAGACATCCTACAGGTGGCTTTTAACTAATTGGCTATATGGGCCAGAAGCAGCGGTGTGGACGTTAACCCAAACAAGACAGAATGCATTATCTTTATTAGGAGGAATAAAGTCCCAAATGGGAACCCTCCTCTGATAAATTTAAATGGGCTGGTCTTTTCTGAAAGTACAAAATATCTAGGAATAATTCTAGATAGGAAATTGTCATTCAGACTTAATGTACGGGTTCGCATATGCGAACGCGAATTATTCGCATCATTTTAATATTCGCTTTCGCAAAAATATATTTCAGTATTTTTGGAGCGCCCCAGTAGGCGAGTTGGTAGCGTACTCGCCTATGAGTTTGGGGGTCGTGGGTTCGATTCCCACCAGAGGCTCTGGTCTGTCGCTGCGAAATTCAGCCATATGGTCTTTGTAACCCGGCCTTTCCCTGGACCTTAAAATTAGAATATAAATTTACTTTGTATTGTAATTCATATAAATAAATAAATAAATATTTTAGTATTCGCTTCCATTTGTTAAAAGTGTTATATCTTCTTATTCGATTCACACATTTTGATAATATTAATTCCAATGAAAACCTCTCTTCAAAACAGTTGAAAATATGTTTGAAAAATAGGTAAAACAAGTAAGAAAGTTCAGTCGGGTAAACCGACTAATGAATCCCCTCACCTTGAGTCTCAAAAAAATATTAGTACATTTATTTATTTGTTGTTTTATTTAAATTACATATTATCACTTTAAATTGCATTTAATAACTTTAAAGTATGTACTGGTATTAAAGTTAAAAGCTGTTTCCTTTTGGTACAAAAAGGTACATTTGTGTGGGAGGTACCAAAAGGGACGGGCCAATAATGCCCATTTTTCTCTGGACTCTAGGTACTATTAAACCATTACACTGTAAAAAATTCCAGGTCTTTAAATGCACTGGTAATAAAGTTATAAGCTATTAACTTTTGGTTTAAAATTGTCCATTTGTGTGGGAGGTACCAAAAGGGGCGTGGCAACATCGCCCATTTTTCTCGACGTAATAGTGATTAATAAAGTTAAATAAGTTAAATAATCAATATTTCAGTAAATGTTAACCCTTTGTGGAGGAGGTACTAGAAGGAGTGGACCAATATGGCCCATCTTCGAACTTAGCCGGAGATAGAAGAAAATATTATCATATACCAAATTTGAACTCAATCGGTTACTCATTTCGAGAGTTATCGTGCGCACCATCCAGCAGACAGACAGACAGACGGACGGACGGACATTGCTCATACGACTTAAAATGACCCAAAACGGATATCCGCCGAACATACTTAGGGTCTTAGGTCACTCCTTCGATGTGTTACACTTTTGGTTCGTAGCAAATGATATATACCCTCCTCTGTAAGGTGAGGGGATAAATATGGAAACATTCTTAATACTTGAATATCCTGGAAAAGTATCAATTCAGTTCCTTAATTTTGGTACTAAAGGGTCAAACTATTATACGAGTAAACTATCCATTACAAAATAATTATGAATGGTTCAAAGAGCTGTCTGCCTATGCATAAGCGGAGCTTTAAGGACTACAGCGAATGAGTCTCTACAAGCCATACTCCATCTACTGCCGATTAATGTTGTGACGAGAGAAGTTTCCACCAGAGGGGCATTACGATTAAACTGTCTATCAATGTGGATGTATAAGAACTTCGGATACATGAGTATATCACAATGTAGGGCTATGGTAACCGACCGCGCGTACAATATGCCAACGGTTTACTTTTTCCAGAGGAACTTATCCACTAAGATACCAGTCAGAAAGAAAAGCCTGATGATAAGGTTGGCCTCGTAGTACACTGTTAGGAAATCAGTCTTGACAAAGCTCACAGAATATCAGATAACGGCAGTATTTATCAAGCCGAAATAATGACAATAAAAGAAGTCGCCAAGTGGCTGAATAGCAACATTGTGACCAACATTGGCATTGTCATTTACTCGGACAGTCAGGATGCCATCAATTCTGTAGATGCCACATCCTTTAAATCACAAACAGCCCTCGACAGGCGCAGATGTCTTTACGAGATGGCTGAGCAGTTTAACATACATATGGGTACATGGGTATAGAAATATCTCGGGGATCTGCAAAGCTGAAGATCTTGCTAGGAAAGGGAGGACATTACAAATTCTCGAAAAATGTACGCCACATGCAAGCTTTGGCTTAGGCAATCAGGCAGTCCAACGAAAGATGGACAGAAATGGGCACTTGTTGGGGTAGCTAGACAATTGTGGCCAAGATACGAACTGAGGTGGTCAAATGTTATATAGAGGACAATACTCTTTACGTTAGTGTCAGGTCTGACGGGACACTGCCTGATCGGCGAACACGCCAGAAGTTTAGGTACTGAGTCAAATGGCTTCTGCAGAAGCTGTGATGATGAGGGAGAGTACCTGCTTTAGTAAGTTGAGTAAACAATATCTGGATCGGGCTTTCTAGGAAGTCTGACAAATCTTTCCGGTGCGGATCCTACTGTTGATAACTTTGTTTACCAAGCGGGTTGATTTTGATGAGGGGCATCTGAGCCCGTGGTATCACTATGTGATATGTATACCTCAGATTATATGCATTTGCATATTTTTTTGGAAGATTGATAGAAAAATTCTGATTGGACCAAAATTCGTTTTAAAGAAAAGGGAATCGAAAAATAGGTGCATATTTTTAATTTTTTTTTGCATATTTGTGATATGCAAAATATGCAAAACATATGCAAAATATGCAAAAAATGTGCAAAAATATGCAAAATATGCAAGAAATATGCTAAATTTGTTTGCGATATATTAATCAAAAATGCGAAATTTTAGAAGGATTTGTCAATACTATTTAAAAAATCATGACACAAAAATTGATGATTTCAAAAATCATCCAAAAAAGTGCCTAAATATATGGAAAGTATGGGATAATTCCAAAGGAAAGCGACCCACTCTGAATATTTATGAATTCAGATTTGGATGAAATTTTGCACGCGTATACTACAAGACAATACGGAATTATGACCAAAATCAAAGCAGTTCAGATTTTATACGGTGCCAAATTGGTCATCTAAAATTTAGCTATATTTGAGTCGATATAACTTTTTAACGGAATATCAGATTTGAATGATATACAGTAGGGCGGGTCGATTTAAAAATCGCCCATTGCTCAGTGAAAATCGTATTCTAGGGATCAAAATAAGAAACTTTGCCGAAGGAACCATACTTCCAAAACGAATTCTGATTCTACTCATGGGAATTTTGTAAAATTTCATACATAGTAATCATTTTACCGTCTCTACAAGCTGGACAAAAAAGAACTATAATGCCACGCACCTTTTGATACCCCCACACAAAGTGGACAATTGGTACAAAAAATTAACAGCTTATAACTTTATTACCAGTGCATACAAATACTTGAAATTTTGTGCAGTGTAATGTTTTAATATTACCTACAGTCCAGTATAATGTGGGCGTCATTGCCATGCCCATTCTAGTACCTCTCACACAAATGGTAACAATTTTGTTAGTTTTAACATTTCACAAAATTGTTACCATTTGTGTGAGAGGTACTAGAAGGTAGAGTTGGGCATTATAGGGCTTTTTAGTGATCTCTCTTTTTAGTTCAGTTCAATTGAGTGAACTAGTTCGTTCATTTAGTTCAACAGCTCACTTTAGCACTCCAGCTCTTTAGCTCACAGGCTCTTTAGCTCACCAGATCTTTAGCTCACCAGCTCTTTAGCTCATCAGCTCTTTAGCTCACCAGCACACTTTACTTAAACAGATCATTTCGTTCAGTAGATCACCAGTTTAAATCAGCCGCTATTAAAGGAATCTGATTGGATTATGAATGGAATGAGTTGATACATACATTCATGATGAGAATCATACATTCATGATGACATAAAATTAGAAACAGCACATAACAGCTGAGATGAGAAAACGAAATGAGAAGAGAGAACGAAATGATATGATTGAAGAAAAAACATTGTGAACTACTGAGCAGAAATGAACGAGTTGTGTGAACTAGTTCGTTCAGTTCAGTATAGTGACCCGTTAAATTGAACTAGTTCGTTCACGAACTACACAACTCTACTAGAAGGGGCGGCAATAACGCCCACTTTGTACTGGACTTTAGGTACACAAAATTTCAAGTATTCGTATGCACTGGTATTAATGGGTCGGGCACGCGCTTCGAAGATCTCATGCAGTCCCTATGTTCCTTACAGGAACGAAAAAGGAATCTAAATATGGGTAGTTCTTTCTCAAGTGTCACAGGTCAAACATTCGATCTTTCTCAAATTCTCAGAAAATGTTGCCCTAGTATGTGGGAGTAATGACCCACACTATTAAAAAAACCAATAAGGAAAGGCTAAAGTCGGGCGGGGCCGACTATATAATACCCTACACCACTCTCGTAATATTGAATAACTCTGATATATAAATTTTGTAATTCATGTATAAATTGTTTACATAAATTTACTTTTGGGACATTTTATACTTAAATAATACCTTGTGCCAAATCGGATGAAACATATATATGGGAGCTATAGCTAAATCTTTACCGATTTTCTTCAAATTCGGCAATGTTGGTTCATGAATCAAGAAACTCTACCATTCTAAATTTCAAAACGATTGGATGTAAAATATAGCTTCTATAGAACTAAAGGGCCAAATCGGACGAAACATATATATAGGAGCTATAGCTAAATCTTAACCAATTTTCTTCAAATTCGGCAATGTTGGTTCATGGATCAAGAAACTCAACCATTCTAAATTTCAAAACGATTGGATGTAAAATACAGCTTCTATAGAACTAAAGTGCCAAATCGGACGAAACATATATATGGGAGCTATAGCTAAATCTTAACCGATTTCAACCAAATTCAATAGCGATCTTAACAGCCGCGAAATACTCTAAACTGCATAATTTCAGAACGATCGGAGTGAAATTGCGACCTCTAGTCGACGAACAACTTTACATGGACGGACGGACGGACGGACATCGTTAAATCGACTCAGCTAGTGATTCTGAGTCGATCGGTATACTTTAAGGTGGGTCTAGCTGTGTTATTTTCAGGTGTTACAAACATCTGCCGTGAAACAAACTTATAATACCCTGTACCACAGTGTGGTGTCGGGTATAATTAAATGAAAATTGGAGACAGAGTGAGGTCAAAGTACAAAAATTTGATGTTTTTTCATCTGTAATGGTTTTTTGAATAATGGTTTTAAATAATACAATTTAATGTTAAAAAAATACTAATTTTATCTAAAACAGTTTATTTCGATCACTTTTCACGGAAATTAAAAATATAAATTGAGATATCTCTGAATCGACTTAATTTTTTTCCCTTAAATTTTTTATAAAAATTGGTCCATATGTACACTATCGATGGTGTAAATTTTGGAGTGTGGACGACTTTGGTTCAGAAGTTACATGATAATAACCGCAAATCTTCACCAAATTACAAAGAAAAAATATTTGTACTCGTATGTGTTTTTAACTTGATTTTTTTGTTGATTTTTTTTTCAAAGAAGATTTTCAGTTGTTAATGTAACTTCTGAACCAAAATTGTGCGCACTTTAAATTTACACCATTCCAAATTTACAGAGTACGTATTGACCATTTTTTATAAAAAATTTAAAGAAAAAAATTGGATCGATAGAAAGATATAGTTTTTGACCTGTGGCAGAAAGAACTACCCATATACGTACGAAATTTTACGTCATTCAGTCACTCCTTTCCAGAAAAATCGTTAGCACCATTCAGTCGAACTGACAGACGGACGGACATTAATTAGTTCATATTTTTTTACCATGAAGACCAATGCTGAAATTTTTAATTTTTTTTGGGAAAATATGTGGGTAACTTTGAAAAATATAACAAACAAATTTAAGATACGCTTTTCAGGATTTCGTCCTTTTGAGTCCTTAATACACAAAAATGTGTAACTTAGTTTATAACTCTTAGAGAGATTGTTAAAATCTTTTAAATGGTACATATATCATTCAAATCCGATATTCCGATCAAGTTATGTCGACTTCAAAATAGCAAAATTTGGAAAAAAAATTGTAGATAACCAACTTTGGCACCCTATAAAATCTAAACCACTATGAAATGGGTCGAACGGTAAAAGGCTTTAATTTCTCATTGTCTTCTAATATACGCCTGCATCCAAATCTACATAAGTAAATATTCAGAGTGGGTCGGTTTCATTTGGAATTACCCCATACTTTTTATATATTTAGGGAATTTTTTTTTGGATGATTTTTAAAATCACCCATTTTTCATTTTTGTGACACGATTTATTAAATAATATCGACATATCCTTCTGATATTTAGCATTTGTGATTCGTATATCGGAAAAAAATTGCATATTTTGCATATTTATACCCTACACCACACTGTGGTACAGGGTATTATAAGTTTGTTTCACGGCAGATGTTTGTAACACCTTAAAATAACACAGATAGACCCACCTTAAAGTATACCGATCGACTCAGAATCACTAGCTGAGACGATTTAACGATGTCCGTCCGTCCGTCCGTCCGTCCGTCCATGTAAAGTTGTTCGTCGACTACAGGTCGCAATTTCACTCCGATCGTTCTGAAATTTTGCAGTTTAGAGTATTTCGCGGCTGTTAAGATCGCTATTGAATTTGGTTGAAATCGGTTCAGATTTAGATATAGCTCCCATATATATCTTTCGTCCGATTTGGCCCTTTAGTCCTATAGAAGCTGTATTTTACATCCGATCGTTTTGAAATTTAGAATGGTAGAGTTTCTTGATCCATGAACCAACATTGCTGAATTTGAAGAAAATCGGTTAAGATTTAGCTATAGCTCCCATATATATGTTTCGTCCGATTTGGCCCTTTAGTCCTATAGAAGCTGTATTTTGCATCCGATTGTTTTGAAATTTAGAATGGTAGAGTTTCTTGATCCATGAACCAACATTGCCGAATTTGAAGAAAATCGGTTCAGATTTAGATATAGCTCCCATATATATCTTTCGTCCGATTTGGTCCTTTAGTCCTATAGAAGCTGTATTTTACATCCCATCGTTTTGAAATTTAGAATGGTAGAGTTTCTTGATCCATGAACCAACATTGCCGAATTTGAAGTAAATCGGTTAAGATTTAGCTATACCTCCTATATATTTGTTTCGTCCGATTTGGCCCTTTAGTCCTATAGAAGCTTTATTTTACATCCGATCGTTTTGAAATTTAGAATGGTAGAGTTTCTTGATCCATGAACCAACATTGCCGAATTTGAATAAAATCGGTGCAGATTTAGATATAGCTCCCATATATACCTTTCGTCCGATTTGGTCCTTTAGTCCTATAGAAGCTGTATTTTACATCCGATCGTTTTGAAATTTAGAATGGTAGAGTTTCTTGATCCATGAACCAACATTGCCAAATTTGAAAAAAATCGGTCAAGATTTAGCTATAGCTCCCATATATATGTTTCGTCCGATTTGGCCCTTTAGTCCTATAGAAGCTGAATTTTACATCCCATCGTTTTGAAGTTTAGAATGGTAGAGTTTCTTGATCCATGAACCAACATTGTCGAATTTGAAGAAAATCGGTTAAGATTTAGCTATAGCTCCCATATATATGTTTCGTCCGATTTGGACCTTTAGTCCTATAAAAGCTGTATTTTACATACAATCGTGTTGAAATTTAGAATGGTAGAGTTTCTTGATCCATGAACCAACATTGCCGAATTTGAAGAAAATCGTTGAAGATTTAGCTATAGCTCCCATATATATGTCTCATCCGATTTTGCTCTTGAGATCCAATCGTTTTTATACCCTACACCACACTGTGGTACAGGGTATTATTTAAGTATAAAATGTCCCAAAAGTAAATTTATGTAAACAATTTATACATGAATTACAAAATTTATATTTCAGAGTTATTCAATATTACGAGAGTGGTGTAGGGTATTATATAGTCGGCCCCGCCCGACTTTAGCTTTTCCTTACTGGTTTTGATATGCACTCAAATTATTTAAATTTGAGTGATGAAACATCTAAATACAAATTTGGGTTCAAATCGGATGAAAATTGAAAGATATGCAAAAATCCGAGGTCTAGTGATATGTTAAACCTGGCTACCACCCTAAAATAAACCCAAATAGTTTATCTGTCGCTATCACCTTGAGAAAAATGGGTGAAGTGGTTCTGCCTTTTGTAGTGCCTACGGTCTGGTGGAAAATATGCCCCTTGTGGTAGCTCCACACAAATTGACAGATTCATTCGAAAATATTCCCATAATTTCTGAAGTAGTCATCTAAATGTTTTCATACTCTGCATTAAGGCAACTGAGCAAAATGTTTGTACTCTGACTCGTACAGGAAGTAAAAATTGTTTTATTACATTCCTCACAAAAAAAGGTTCCTCCTTATCTCACTTTGTTACACCACAGGAAAAATATTGCTATGCCAATATTTATGTAGGGCATTACATAGACAGCGCGCCCGAGTTTAGGATTTCCCTACTTGCTTCATACATAGATCCTTAAATAATTTTTCCGTTGTCCAGTTATATATTTATGTTTTAAAAGTGGGTGTTGTCCAATGTAAATTTTCATCATTTTACAATAAGTGCAGAACTTAAATTAGTCAGTAAGTATTCATTGTTACTCTATACAAATCATTTAAAAAGACTTTTCTTCAAAATGAAATTAGACAATCATCAATTACTGTTAAGTTTACATATCTACAGAAACAAGCAATTTTCGATTGAAAAAATATTGCTTAACTGTAGCTTTATAGTCGTCTTGCTATAGAGCTTTACATTTTTTTTTATTTTTACCACTTGCTTTTTGTTTTCTTTGCTTTTCAAAAGAAACACTAAATAAAAAGATGTCTATTTGTATTTATTCGTTTTCGTTTCTATTTTCTCTGATTTAATGTACACACCACAGGACTTTTTTTCTCTCAGCTCTAATAAATTCATAGAAAAAAGAGTACGACCGAGGGTGTGAGCGTGTGGTAGGGATCCATTGGTGTAATGCCTGAACTAGAAGGCCTTATACTAGGCCTTAATGCTGGACACAAGTCCTTCTGAACCTAAAATAATAACTGTGATAAGCTTTCGCAAAGAAGGTCTAACGAGATATCGATAGAAACAAGCATTACAGATAGTAAAAAAGGCTAAAGGTCTTCACACTGAAGACATTAAATACGACTGCTCCGGTTGAGCAACGTAGGATAGATCAATTCTGAGTGGTACACCACAATTTGTTTGCCTGAAGTCTTCGGAGAAATTCGAAAAACGAACAAGAGAAGACGAATCATTGTGCACCATGACAATGCGAGCTCTCATACATGGGCTCAAACCAGCGCCTTTGTGACCGGCCAAAACGTCGAATTGATGGGTCATCCGTCGTACAGCCCTGATTTGACACCCAATGTCTTATTCTTATTTACTCACTTCAAGAAAAAACTGCATGGTCAACGGTTTTCGACGCCTGAAGCAGCTGTCGAAGCGTTCAAAAACCATGTGTTGGAGGTGAATTTTCAACACACTGTAACCAAAACAATTCGCGCTCAAATGACAAAACGGTCTGAGTGAAGTTATGGAATCCTTTGTCAAAGGTTTTTATAAATTTATGTAGAAATGGATACAAAATTGGTTTATAGTACTCGTATTATACATTCACAGAATGTACATGTGTGGGGCGTGTTGAAAATAGGGTACATAAATTTTCGATATATCAAGTGGGCGTGGTCCCGCCCACATAAGACAAATTTTAAAATTGAGATATCTTACAATTTGTTAGCGAGAGTGCTGGAATTTTGTGTATATGTATCTTTTGGCAGTCTACGAGATTGGTCCAAAAATCGGCGGAATCGGGCCAATGGGCGTGGCACCACCCTTACATATAAGCCAAAATTGAGATATCTTGCACAATTTTTAGCAGGAGAGCTGGAATTTTGTATATATATATCTGGAGCCAGTCTACGCGATTGGCCCACAAATAGGTGGGATCAGACTAATTGGTGTTGCCCCGCCCATATAATACAAATTTTGAAATTGAGATATCTTGCACTATTTGTTAGCGAAAGAGCTTTAATTTTGTGTATATATATCTGGTGTCAGTCTACGTGAGTGGTCCAAAAATGGGTGGAATTGGGCCAATGGGCGTGGACCCATACACGCCAAATTTTGAATTTGAGATATCTGCACAATTTGTTAGCGAAAGAGCTGGAATTTTGCACATATATAACTGAAGACAGTCAACGTGATAGGTCCAAAAATGGGCCGGATCGAGCCAATGCGCGTGGCTCCGCCCTTTTAGGGCCAATTTTGAAATCGAGATATCTTGCACAATTTGTTAGCGGGAGAGTTGCCATTTTGTGGATATATAGATATGTTGGCGATCTAAAATGGGCGTGGCCCGCCCATATAAGCCAAATTTTGGAAGTGGAGTGCTGGAATTTTGCGTATATGTATCTGGTGGCATTCTACGTAATTGGCCCAAAAATTATCCAGATGTGACCAATGGGCACGGCCCTGCCTATATAAGCCAAATTTTGAAACTGAGATATCTTTCACAATTTGTTAGCGAGAGACGTGTAATTTTGTGTATATATATCTTGTGGTAGTCCACGTGTATGGTCCAAAAATGGGCGGGATCGGACGAATAGGTGTTTATGTCCCTACTAAGTATACCCCCATCCTATGGTGGAGGGTATAAAAAACGTAACGGGTGTGACCTTATTGCATATATATGCAATAAGGTCACACCCGTTACGTATACTTAATAGACTTAATTTCCAATAATTTAAATTACTATTCCATTTGTAGTAAATATATTAATATGTAACGGGTGTGGCATTGTCTCAATCTGGAGGAGAAATAAGTAGAAAAAATATTGTCCAAGATTTATTAGCCAACATGCATCTACACGGGGCAAAATCGCCTTTTTTGATATGTTTGAATCGAAAAAAAATATATTTGGAACACAAATTTTTAAATATTATATATTTCTTAGCAAATAAATTTTATTTGAAAATCAATAAAATATATTTGGAACGCATATATTAATATATTACAACAAATTATATTTGCAAACTAAATTTCTCAAATAAAATATGTGTTTAAATATAAATAACATTATTATTTAGGAATTTTTCCAAATATATTTTATTTAAAAAGATTTTCAAAACTTTTGCTGACTTTTTCGAATTTCAGTTTTAATTTTTTCTTGGTTTCGAATTGTACCTCCCAGTTATGATACCATATGCAGCATTAACATATGTTTTAAATCAATCATTTCAAATTTCTGAGTTAGTATTCCAAGTCACATTACTTGTCAATCCTCCAATTAATTTATTATGATCCAAGATTATACGATTTCAATTATTGTTATTTATAATTTTTACGAACATTACATTTTTTTAAAAAAATAACTTTGAATTAGTAGAAAATTTAACACAATTAACGCATTTTCTGAATTTTTAAGTGAAAATAAATATTTGTTTCGGAAATAACAGTCCCAAAAAACACATATTGGGATGTAAACAAAGATTCCTTTAGAATAAAGTTTTCCCAAATATATACTTTTTGTGTGTACCCAATATTATATGTTTAGAGTGTACCCTAAACATATATATGTTTCAAGCCGAATATGTTTGGGGCAATATACTACAGAATCGATTTTTTTTCGGCGTGTATTAAACTTGTTTTTTCTTCGAAAAACAAAATTGAAGTCACTAAATCATACCCATATTGGCTACATTATTTATATCATAGAGTTAAAACTTACAAATAAAAAATTCGCTGCCAAAAACAAGATTTGACATCTTAAAACCTATTTCTCTTTTTTATCAATATTTTTGACAATGATATTTTTTTATTTTATACATAAAATTAATTTCTAAACTAGAATACGCTGTGCATCCTGCTAGAATATTATAAATAGGACTCTTTTCCAAATAATGTTTAGGTCGGTAATTCTTGGTTTTTTAATTTTCCACCTATTCTCTAAAATATATTGATATTCTTTTACTCCATTTGAGAAACATACTCGTACTTATGCCTTTTATTCCAGAAGCAATCACAACATTGTAACAATGAATAGGCTGATTTAAAATGACCTTATGGGCCTTCACTACCGCACACATCACTCTCTCTTATGTGATTTAGTTTGTGCAAAAAAATGTAGTAAAAGGTTCTTTTGTAAAAATGGTGCAGCCGTATGAACGGGGTTTGATTTCGTTAGTAAAATTATTACACTCTGCAAATGCGAAAATATCGCATTTTCCACACTCAGCCTAGTCTACGGCGTGGAGTGTTGCACCGCCAAAAAGCAGACTTCAGAACCAAACCTAAATGAAAGCGTGCATTCTTAATGCTCTACCAAATGGTTGTGCCATAATGTAGGCATGGGTTTTTCTCACCGCACGATATTTGTTCAACTGTTCGCATGCAAAATGCGAAATTAGCAGAGGGTGCAGGGGGAATTTTAAAAATGTCGCAATATGATGTGTTGACATTATTTTTCAAAACCGAAATCACCATTAATAATTGCCCTTATAATATCGATTTATTTTTTCAATTTATACCGAAATTTCTGATTTATTTTTTTTAATTTCATATCTGAAATAAAATGAATAAATATATAATATTTTCAAATCAATTAAAAACTATTTACATTTTTTGCGTAACGGGTGTGACAAATCTTAGAATGCAAACTATAGCGTAAATATTCAAATTGTACTGAAACATGTTGATTTACATTATACTATAAGTATATAACCTCGACATAACTTACACAAAATATGATATATGCATATCTACAGAAAATGTATTAAATTTAAGTTTTTGTATATTTTCGGTATCGGTTGTGACAAACATAACACTCCATGTTACAAAAACGTTTGCAGGCACTGAATATTTTCCAAAACTTACGAGTTTACAATAAACGACGCTTAAAGATGTGTAGTTTCTTGTGGTCAAAAGACAAATTTCAGCAAACAAAAAATATGTCGAAAAATAGTAGTACATGTCAGTTCAATAGTAAAATTAGTGCATCCAATAATTGTATAATAACCTACGGAAACTCATTGGCAGGAAAAAAGTATTCATAATTTTCATCACACCTTCATGAATTTATTAAATGGTATTTTGTTTTTGCAAAAATCTGATCTATTTTTTTAAGTTTGGTGTTGTGGGGTTAGTTTACGTGGAATCAACCTTAATCATGCTGTCTTAATTGTGGGGCGAGAAATAAATCAAAAATAATTAATAACAAGGCCTTATTTCTGGCCTTGTCGTAGAAGATCTACAAATGAGTCAAAAACCAAACCCTTCACAGTCATTTTAAATGGAAGTGTTGCCTTGAACATGCCTTATTTTAGGAAGGCCTTGAATATTCCACCTTTCGGGAGTGAGTGTCCTTTGTATGAACGAGCTTAGTTTTCAGTTCGACCGTGTGTTCGTTCTGCGGCGTATGTGTTTGCGTTTGCTGTGCTCATTCATTTGTTTTATTTGTTGTTTGTTTGGCGTTTGCTGTTTCGTTGTTTGGTGTTGGTTTATCACTTTGATCTTAATTCTTTGTGCCAATTTGTTTGGCTTGGCTTTAGTGCTGCAGTCAGTGTCTCTTTCTCCCTATTTTATTTTTTGGTTTCCTTTGAAATGGGTTAAGAATTGAACATGGGAGTATGGTTGGAGGAGTGTGTGTGTGGTGCGGTGCCGTGTAGCTCAATATTTAACTGGCGATGTTATTTGCGACATTGTGATCAATGACTTGTTTTAATTGTTCCTTTATTTTCATTATCCCGAACACACTCAAAGAAATTTGTTTTAACTCCAATAGGCTTCCTACGGGACAACTTCAAAAGTTTTTTTAGTTTTTTTTTAAAAGGGACGAAAAGGACCCCTATGGAATAGAAATACGGGATCAAAATGAGTTACACAAATGTTCGCTAAATTATATTATTGCAACTATTTATCTTAAGAGCAGTACAGAGTTTGTCTTTTTAACATTTTCTACAACCACTTCTAGGGGGGAATCAGTACGGCAAGTGTGCTCACGTTCAATCTGCGGCCAACTAGTCCTTGGAGTTTTGTCACTCATCGAGTTTTGTCATATGGTAAATAAACACTTCACGATTAACGAAACTGATGTAGAGAACATCGTCGTAGTAACGAATGATCGAAGCTATGGTAGTAACGATCGAACAAAGTCGTCGTGGTACCGAACAACCAAAGCTGTCGTAGTATCGGAAGAATCTGTCATAGTAATGAACGAAGTCGTAGCAGAAATGATCAGCCAAAGCTGCCGAGGTAACGATCATATGAAGTCGTCGTCGTATCAATCAGAATACAAATCAGTAAGGAAGGGACTAAAGCCGGGCTGAGCCGACTTTGTGATACCCTACACCACTCTTTCAGAGTCGACTAAGGCGAAATATTGCAAATTTTATCAATGTTGTTTTTCTAATGATAACACAGTGCGACAACTACCGGAAAAAGTTATATCGGTCAAAAAAAAGTTATACGTGTCCCTGGGTCACGTCTAGGATTCGAGATAAGTCGATTTGAAGTTAGTAGGTATCATATAGGGGAATTTGTTACGTTTGGGGGTCTGTTGTTTGACATAACTCGAGAACGACTAGTCAGATTTTTCTGCAATAAATTTTGAATTTCTACAAATTTTAATAGGAAGCGTGGAAGCGCCACCACATGGAAACAGAAGTTTAGTAACTGTCTTAGTTTGTAGCATCCTAACGAAGAAAACAATGCCTATTTGCAAAAAGTCTATGGAAAATACATAAATTATGACTCATACTGTAAAAATAGGGAAATTCAGAAAAAAAAAACAATTTTTCATATTTTTATTTTTTCTATTTTGTTTGGGGGTTAACAAAAGGGTCGTGACAATAACGCCCATTTTGTATACTATTATGGGTAATATAAAAACATTACACTGTTCAAAATGTCAAGTGTTTGTATGTGCAGGAATCAAAGTTATATATATATATATGGGAGGTACCAAAAGGGGCGTGGTAATAACGCCGATTTTGCACGGGAATATAGGTACTGTAAAGGCACTACACTCTAAATTTTTTTCAATTATTGTGTATAGATTGGATTCAAAGTTATAAGCAGTTAGGCAGAGGTACCAAAAAGGGCGTGGCAACTCCGCCCATTTTTCTTGAGATGATTGCGACAAAGAAACTAATACTATGTGTGCAATTGTGATAGATTCTGAGTATAGGTTTATGAGATTATCAATATTTCACAAAATGTTGACCCTCCGTGTCGGTGGTATTCGAAGGAGTGGACCAACATAGTCAATCTTTGACCTTAGCATGAGATAGAAAAAAATATTGACACATACTAAATTTGAAGTCAATCGGCTAATATTGTCTAAAGTCATAGTACTCACCAACCAGACAGACATACGGACAGACTTAAATTGCTTAAAATGGCCCAAAACGGGTTTCCGCCAAATATTCTTGGGTTCTCTTAGGTCAATTCATTGATGTGTTACACTTTGGGCCCGCAGCATCTGATAAACATACCTGGGGTCTCAGGAGTGAACTAAGACCCCAGGTATGTTTGGCAGATATTCGATTTGGGTCATTTTAAGTCGTTTGAGCAATGTCCGTCCGTCTGTCTGTCTGCTGGATGGTGCGCACGATGACTCTCGAAAGGATTAACTGATTGACTTCAAAATTGGTATGCGATAATATTTTTCTCTATCTCCGGCTAAGTTCGAAGATGGCCATATGGTCCACTCTTTCTTGTACGTCCCCCACAAAGGGTTAACTTTTAGTGAAATATTGATTCGTTAATACTCGTAACTGTTATATTACTTACTCGAATCTTCTGAAATTCCACACATAGCATTAGTTAACTAGTCGCTAACACGTCAAGAAAAACGGCCGGAGTCGCCTTTTGGTACCTCCCACACAATTGACCATTTTGTTTATAGCTTTAATACCAATGCACACAAATACTTAAAATTTTGTATAGTGT
The DNA here is from genome assembly GCA_963930755.1 of Eudasyphora cyanicolor. Lineage (NCBI taxonomy): Eukaryota > Metazoa > Arthropoda > Insecta > Diptera > Muscidae > Eudasyphora > Eudasyphora cyanicolor. The sequence goes on along the minus strand of OZ005736.1, from coordinate 174,437,424 downwards.
AATGTTTTTATAGTACCAAGAGTCCAAAGAAAAGTGGGCATTATTGGCACGCCCGTTTTGGTACCTCCCACACAAATGGACCATTTTGCACCAAAAGTTAACAGCTTATAGTTATAATACCAATGGATTCAAAAACTTGGAATTTTGTAGAGTGCAATGATTTTATGCACGAAACTTTAACCGCTCATAACTTTAATACCAGTGGATATAAATACTTGCAAGTTTGTACAGTTTTTACAGTACCTAGAATCCAGAGAAAAGTGAGCGTTATTGGCTCGCCCCTTTTGGTACATCCCACACAAATGGACCATTTTGCGCCAAAATTAACAGCTTTTAACTTTAGTACCAGTACATACTTTAAAGTTATTAAATGCAATTGAAATTGAATTAAAACAAAAAATAAATACATTTAGGACTCAAGGTGAGGGGATTCATAAGTCGGTTTACCCGACTGAACTTTCTTACTTGTTTTTGTTATTTTTTCTATTTCTTATGGTTTTTTTTGTGCAAACAAAAAACGTTTTTTTTTGGTAAAAAAATCAAATATTTTCTAATAGTTTTAGCAATAGCTACTAAACATCCTTTTTCCACGTGGAAACCCCATTTTTAAAATTTTTAGGTATTGTAATACTTAATTTTTCTAAATTGTTTGCAGCAAAATCGTATTAGCCGTTCTCGAGTCATGTCAAACAAAAGACCCCCAAGCGTGAAAATTCCCCTATATGATACTTACTAACTTCAAATCGATATATCTCGATTCATAGACGTGATCCAGCGAAACGCCGGGACACGTATAACTTTTTTTGACCGATATTATTTTTTCCGGCAGTCAGAACCCCGGCCGTAGCACAGTGTAATTAGTTATATGGATGGGAAGTCAAGTCCCTTTGACCAAAATGTCAAAATTCAACACCCTCCAACTCGGACAGGCCTTAACCGATCTCGTTGAAATTGTGTCATAACTACTATTTACTGGGACTAAATAAACTTGGTGCAAGTTTCATCCCGATAAGAAGACATCGGTTTAAAAAATTGACCCACTTGGCATGAAATCGCCCATATATGTATCATTGGCGGAAAAAATGGTATTGCAATATTGACCTAGGGAATATTATCCCAGCAAAATATTGGTAAGTACCTGTCATTATTCCATGCATTACCTGCATTATACGCTGCATTACTTTCGGCTTATTAATAACGACTTACCAATAATAAAGAAATAAGTGTTTTTATACCCTACACCACACTGTGGTACAGGGTATTATAAGTTTGTTTCACGGCAGATGTTTGTAACACCTGAAAATGACACAGCTAGACCCACCTTAAAGTATACCGATCGACTCAGAATCACTAGCTGAGTCGATTTAACGATGTCCGTCCGTCCGTCCGTCTGTTCATGTAAAGTTGTTCGTCGACTACAGGTCGCAATTTCACTCCGATCGTTCTGAAATTTTTCAGTTTAGAGTATTTCGAGGCTGTTAAGATCGCTATTGAATTTGGTTGAAATCGGTTCAGATTTAGATATAGCTCCCATATATATCTTTCGTCCGAGTTGGCCCTTTAGTCCTATAGAAGCTGTATTTTACATCCAATCGTTTTGAAATTTAGAATGGTAGAGTTTCTTGATCCATGAACCAACATTGCCGAACTTGAAGAAAATCGGTTAAGATTTAGCTATAGCTCCCATATATATGTTTCGTCCGATTTGGCCCTTTAGTCCTATAGAAGCTGTATTTTACATCCGATCATTTTGAAATTTAGAATGGTAGAGTTTCTTGATCCATGAACCAACATTGCCGAATTTGAAGAAAATCGGTTAAGATTTAGCTATAGCTCCCATATATATGTTTCGTCCGATTTTGCTTTTTAGTGATGTAGAAGCTGTATTTTACATCCAATCATTTTGAAATTTAGAATGGTAGAGTTTCTTGATCCATGAACCAACACTACCGAATTTGAAGAAAATCGGTTAAGATTTAGCTATAGCTCCCATATATATGTTTCGTCCGATTTGGCCATTTAGTCCTATAAAAGCTGTATTTTACATCCAATCGTTTTGAAATTTAGAATGGTAGAGTTTCTTGATCCATGAACCAACATTGCCGAAATTGAAGAAAATCGGTTAAGATTTAGCTATAGCTCCCATATATATGTTTCGTCCGATTTTGCTCTTTAGTCCTGAAGAAGCTGTATTTTACATCCAATCATTTTGAAATTTAGAATGGTAGAGTTTATCGATCCATGAACCAACACTACCGAATTTGAAGAAAATCGGTTAAGATTTAGCTATAGCTCCCGTATATATGCTTCGTCCGATTTGGCCCTTTAGATCTATAGAAGCTGTATTTTACATCCAATCGTTTTGAAATTTAGAATGGTAGAGTTTATTGATCTATGAACCAACACTACCGAATTTGAAGCAAATCGGTTAAGATTTAGCTATAGCTCCCATATACATGTTTCGTCCGATTTGGACCTTTAGTCCTGTAGAAGCTGTATTTTACATCGAATCATTTCATTTTTTAGGGTATTATATAGTCGGCACCGCCCGACTTTAGCCTTTCCTTACTGGTTTGTTATCAAAAACATTTTGGCTAATTTTAATATAATGCAATTTTGGCTATAACGATACCTCCATTCTAAACTATGCTAAGTGTAAAAAGGTAGTGTTTCAGTAGAGGCGATCAAAGTTTGATGAATTTTTTAAATTTGTGTGGAATCCCTTTATAATGCAATTCGAATGACATACACTGTTTTGTGAATAACGTTTGATTGGGTTGACGGATGAACACCAAATTTTGACTGAATATAATTTTTAACATTTGGATGGTAAAAATTCAATCTCCCTCAAACATGCTAAGTCAACTTAGCATGTTTTGGAATGGAGGTATCGATATGTGTGTTATTGTGCAAGATTTATTTATTTTTCAACATTTTTTCAAATAACACGTGCAAATTTTAATGTAGATACCATAAATATTTACTTATATCGTATGATGTTAGACCATTATAGAATTTTTCACATGGAGGTTTGGGTTCAGAAATTCGAATCTGGCATGAGGAAATTGTTTGTTTCGAGAAATATGCGCGTCAATACGCGAAAAATCACTTCAAATGGCCATCTCTACATATCATACTACCATACCATACCATATCTACTACTTGTTATCCCCTCATTTGAAAAAGTGTAACAAATCGAAGGAGTGACCTATGACCCTAAGTATGTTAGGCGGATATCCGTCCGTCTGTCTGTCTGCTGGCTGGTGCGCACAATACCTCTCGAAAGGTGTAACCGATTGACTTCAAATTTGGTATGTGGTAATATTTCCTTCTATATCCAGCTAAGGTCGAAGATGGGCCATATTGGTCCACTCCATCTAGTACCTCCCCCACAAAGTATTAAAATTTGGTGAAATATTGATTATTTAATAACTTATATACTACTTATTTGAATCCTCTGAAATTCTACACGTAGTATTAGTTTATGAGTCACTATTACCTCGAGAAAAATGGGCGAAGTTGCCATGCCCCTTTTGGTACCTCCCACACAAATGGACAATTTCGAACCAAAAGTTAATAGCTTATAAGATTAATACCATTGCATACAAATACTTGAAATTTTGTACAGTGTAATGCTATTATAGTACCTAGAGTCCAGAGAAAAATGGGCGTCATTGGCACCCCCCTTTTAGTACCTCCCACACAAATGGACCTTTTTTACCAAAAGTTAACAGCTTTTAACGTTAATACCAGTGCATGCAAATACTTGAAATACCGTGCAGTGCAATACTTTAATAGTACCTAGAGTCTAGAGAAAAGTGGCCGTTATCGGCACGGACCGTTTGGTAACCCCCACACAAATGGACCAATTTACAAAAAAAATTAACAGCTTATAACTTTAATACTACTACATACTTTATAGTTATTAAATGCAATTTAAATTGATAATAATTTAATTAAAAAAAATAATAATTTACTACATTTTTTTGGGACTCAAGGCGAGTGGATTCGTAAGTCGGTTTACCCGACTGAACTTTCTGACTTGTTTTATAACTTATTGGTAATGCATTATTCAAGTACTTAAAATCGTGAAAATATAAGCACATATTTATATGGTATGTCTATTAGGCCGGGTCGATTTGTGGGGAGGCAAAAAAGTCGCCATTGCTCAGTGAAAATCGTATTCTAGGGATCAAAATAAGAAACTTTGCCGAAGGAACCATACCTCTAAAACGAATTCTGATGTCCCGGAATTTGGGTCGAACTTTTGGGTAGGGGCAAATTTTGAAAAATCCCACTTTGACCCATTTAGAGTGCTCCAATCGAGACCAAATGTATGACCGACCCCCACTAACTTTGGAGGCCCGACCCACCCATGCCAGTGACACACCCCCTGGAACCCCCTGGGGGTTCCGTACATTCGGACTCGATTGGAGCACTCTAAATGGTTCAAAGTGGGATTTTTTCCGAGATATCAGAATTCGTTTTAGAGGTATGGTTCCTTCGGCAAGTTTCTTATTTTGATCCCTAGAATACGATTTTCACTGAGCACTTCACTGAGTGGGGGTCGGTCATACATTTGGACTCGATTGAAGCACTCTAAATGGGTCAAATTGGAATTTTTTCCGGGACATCAGAATTCGTTTTAGAGGTATGGTTCCTTCGGCAAAGTTTCTTATTTTGATCCCTAGAATACGATTTTCACTGAGCAATGGGCGATTTTTAAATCGACCCGCCCTAATGTCTATGCTTCAAATAAGTACTTGTTGTGCTACTTTATTGTATGCTTTTATTATGATTAGGATGTCATTGGAGGAAAGTACTTCCCCTCCAATGACATCCTAATGTTAAAATAATGAAAAAGTGACACAATAATAAATACTTGCCATTATCGAATCGGATTATTTGTTAATGAAAAATTTTGCTGGGATATAGTCGGCCACTCCTGACTATTGTTTTAACTTATTGCTTATTGTATCGTACATTTTCTTCAACAAAGGTCTTCTTTCATCAGTGAGTTTAATAGTGAAGTGAAACATCATCGATTAACGAAACGCTTTTATTTGATGTAAACAACACGAACGTTGCTTGGCTTTCAACAACACCATTGCTTAATACAACGTACAATTCATTCTTGCAACGAAGCTTTTTGTTTCAGTATAGTATGCATTACAGTCGTTCTCTACCGTTAACAATATTGCTCTACAATGCCGTATTTATATTGTTTTATGACCACTCCAGTTCCGCTCTCTCAAAGCCAACACTGGAATCTTAATTTTTACGAACACAAAAGGAACGGCGTGATTTCCGTTTTAAGTGTTTATCAAAGAGATAATTTGTCACATTTATAGCCAATTGAAGTTGAGGGCCAAAAATACGAAAGCACACAACATCGCTAGTGTTTAAACTTGTAGATATCTTAATTATGCCAGAATTTGTATGGGAATACTCTTATAATGGCACACAATGCACTTATCAGAACAAATGGAGGGGCAAAAGTCTTAAAAGGAATATACATATATAAATGTCCATTACAAGAGTGGCAATAAATTATGTAAAGTTTAAAGAGGCAATACAAAATGCCGATATGGATCATGGTTGGCATACAGTTTATTAGCTCACAATTTAGCTTTTATACCAGTCCAAGACGATACACTTTGCCATGGGACATATTCATAAGTCAATGGAGATTTTATGGAATAACATAAATTTTCCAATTCTATGTCCATGAAGAACATGTTCGAAGTAATCTGTCGGTTTACGTGTAATAATTATTTGTTCAAATATTAGATACGTGCTCTCTAAATAAATAGGAGCACTTATTAGCCGTAGTGATAACATCAGGGAGAAGAAACAATAAATACTTAGTAGGGACATAAATACTGTTACACACATTTTATGCTATAACATTAAAAGTAATAAATACTTTTGGATCAAATTTATTGTATATATTTGTCTTCATATATTCTTGTATATATCTTGGCAAGAACTCATTCGAAATGTTCGCCTTTGGCCTTCACACATGGCCTAAGTCGCACTGACCAATCATCAATAGCTGCACGCACCTCGTCCCTTTGGGAAAGTGGCCACAGCAAGAAACAAAGCAGTCTTAAAGAATCGATGTTGAGGCATCTTTTGTGACAGACCTTGTCCTCTAAAACTGTCCACAATTTGTAATCCAGTTGGTTTAAATCAGGGCTGCCGAGAGCCTTGCACCAGAAGAAATAAAAGCTGGCAAATTGTTTTAAAGCCATGTCAAGGTCATTTTAGCATTATGAGCCGGCGCAGAACCCCCCTGGAAAGTCCATGCCAGGTTTTGGAATAGGGAATGGTTAAGTGCTGTGGTGACAGCTTCCAAAACGGTTTCTTGGTAATTTTTGTTTTTTATTTTTATTTATTTATTTCCAAAATGTAACCGAGCCATGTGGCCATATATGGTTAAAATACTACACAAATTTGGACAAATAAATATAATTTAACAAGTAAGAAAGTTCAGTCGGGTAAACCGGCTAATGAATCCCCTCACCTTGAGTCTCAAAAAATATTAGTAAATTTATTTATTTTTTAGTTTTATTTAAATTATTATCAATTTAATTGCATTTAACAACTTTAAAAATATGTACTGGTATTACAGTTAAAAGCTGTTTACTTTTTTTTTTGGTACAAAATGGTCCATTTGTGTAAGAGGTACCAAAAGGGGCGTTCCAATAACGGTCACTTTCTCTGGACTCTGGGTACTATAAAAGCATTACACTGTACAAAATTTCAAGTATTTATATGCACTGGTATTAATGTTATAAGCTTTTAACTTTTGGTGTAAAATGGTCCATTTGTGTGGGAGGTACCAAAAGGGGCGTGCCAATTACGGCCACTTTTCTCTAGACTCTAGGTACTATAAAAGCATTGCACTGTACGAAATATTAAGTATTTGCATGCACAGGTGTTAAAGTTATAAGCTGTTAACTTTTGGTGTAAAATGGTCCATTTGTGTGGGAGGTACCAAAAGGGGCGTGGCAATAATGCCCATTTTTCAGTGTGTTCTAGGTTCTATTAAACCATTACATTATTTATGTACATTGGTATTAAAGTTAAAAGCTGTTAACTTTTGGTCTGCCTGTCAGCCTGCAGACAGACAGACGGACGAACGGACATTGCTCATTCGACTTAAAATGACCCAAAACGGATATCCGCCGAACATACTTAGGGTCTTAGGACACTCCTTCGATGTGTTACACTTTTGGTTCGTAGCAAATGATATATACCCTCCTCTCTATGGTAAGGGAATAAAAAGCATGTAAAAAACTAAAAAGGATTTGGAACTACTCGAATAGTAAAGAAAACATATATAATTTTTATGAAATATATATTTAGAAAAAACAGCTAATTAAAGCAATATTAAAAAATGTAATATTAAAATTAAAGATATTTAAAAAAATAGTAATGATCGGAAGTAAAGTACAACTTCTATAGCGCTTTGATACCAAATCAGGAGGAACTTATATATGGAGGTTATATATAAATCTGAACCGATTTTCCCTGAACACTCATTCATGTAAACAGACCTCTTTCAGTCAAATTTCTTACTGATCGGATATAAAATACAGTCACTACTGCGCTTACATGTCAAATAGGGGGTAACATATATATGGGGGCTATATCTAAATCTGAACCGATTCTCTCCGAATTTGGCAGTGTTCCTTCGAGTGATAAGAAACATCTTTTTGCCGAATTTCGCACTGATCGGATATAAAATACAGTTTTACAGCGCTTACATGTCACATCGGGGGTAACATATATATGGGGGCTATATCTAAATCTGAACTGATTTTCTCCGAATTTGGCATTATTCCTTCATGTAATAAGATACCTCTTTCTGCCGAATTTCGCACTGATCGGATATAAAATACAGTTTCTACAGCGCTTACATGTAAAATCGGGGCTAACATATATATGGGGGCTATATATAAATCTGAACCGATGTTAACCAATAGGGGTCGTCCTTGGGCCAAAAGAAAGTTATGTGTAAAGTTTCGTCGAGATCGGACCATAATTGCGACCTGTACATTGATTATAAAAATACATGCACAGACTGACGGACAGACAAACGGACAGATAAACAGACGGACACAGCTAAATCAACTCAGAAAGTATCGATCGGTATAACAAACGATGGGTCTATTTCTTCTCCTTTTGGGTGTTACAAATAGATGCACAAAGTTATAATACCCTGTACCAGAGTGTGGTGTAGGGTATAATGAATTAGTTAAATCGAATTGAATACTACTCTAAATATATTTGGCCAATGTTTTGACCCCATGTTCACAGAAATTCAAGTCAGTGACGCCTTCATAAGATACACCCCATCAAACCATGATTGATGCTGTATCATAGACCTTTTCGACCCGTAGGATCACTTGAGATGCTTTGACGAACGTGCATACACCATATCATTTCGTTTGTTAACTTTTACTTGCAGGGTAAAATTTGTTTCATTTGTGAACAAGATTTTTTTGTGCAAGTTATCAGCGTGCTTCACCAAAAGACGTTTGCATTTTTCTTTGCTATTTTTATAAAGCAATCATCAAAAGTCTATTGCGGCCTTTGAAAGCCCCAAGTCGAGGCGTCCCGACCGGTGGCGGTATTTGACATCTCCAGTCTCAAACAGTTTAATGCACCGGTAGATGAACATAAGTTTAATCCCAAGCGGGCAGAGCGTTTTGAAAATGTTGTTATTTTTTCATTCCACATTTAAAAAGCGCTATAACAGCGATGCGGTTCTCATTATCTGACTACTCCACAGTCAAAACTGAAGCAATTTTGAATTCCCGTAACAAGCTAACACTACACAGGTTAGGTTTCATTATCCACGTGGTAAGGGCAGGGTATGTTCAATTACACTATTGTAATGGGTGTGTTCAATTTTGTGTACAGTATATATAAAGCCAAAACCACTTAACAATTCAGTGACTGGAACTATGAGAAAATGATAAACTGATGGGCGATTCCAACGGAACGGGTGTGACATTGTATTAAGTATATACCTGTATTTGATATATATAATTGGTAACGACAATTCACAAATGGTTAATGATGGTGGAAGGAAATTAAATAATATTTTTAATAAATTAAATTTGGTTGATATATCACCGTAGCGGGAGTGACCTTGGGTTGTGATAAAATCTTGATCAGCCGCTTTCTATATTGCAAACTGTAAAATGTTTGTAGGTACTGTCAACAAAAAAATGTGTTGGTATCTCGAGAGTATAGTGTATATTGTAGTCTTCATTTCAAATAATTTAAGTTATTATTCCATTTGTAGTAAATATATTAATATGTAACGGGTGTGACATAGTCTCAATCTGGAGGAGTAATAAGTAGAACGAATATTGTCCCGGATTTATTAACCAACATGCATCTATTAAACTTGTTTTTTTCTTTGAAAGACAAAATTTAAGTCGCTTTATTCACTAAATCATATCCATATTTCCTACATTCTATCATAGAGTAAAAACTTACAAATAAAAAATTCGTTGCCAAAAAAAAGTTCTGACATCTTAAAAACTTTTTCTCTTTTGTTCAATGTTTATGACAATGCTATTTTTATCATTTCGTACAAAAAATTTATTTCTAAATTAGAATAAACTGTGCGTCCTGCTAGAATATTATAAGCATAACACTTTTCAAAATAATGTTTAGGTCGGTTATTCTTGATTTTTTAGTTGTTCATTTGAGAAACATACTTATGTCTTTTATGCCAGAACCAATCAAAACCTTGTAACAATGAGTTGGTTGATTTAATACGACCTTACTGGCCTTTATTGCCGCACACATCGTTCTCTTTATGATTTAATTTCATACTTGAAATAAAAATAATAAAAAGACAATATTTTTAAATCGATTAAAAATAATAAAAGGTCTTTGCGTAACGGGTGTGACAAATCTTAGAATGCAAATTCTAGGGTAAATATTTTAATGATACTGAAATATTTTGATTCACGTTGCGTGCTTGCTTTTATTCGGTCTGCAAATCTTTGTGATTCTAGCTAGGATACTCTCCCGGCTTCAAGACCATTTTGTTTCTATACTATTATAGAAACAAGTACATGGCGGTGTATAAATATGTATTAAAAAATTGGCAGCACGCACTATAAGTATATAACCTCGCCCTAACTTACACAAAAGATGATATATGAATATTCACATAAAATGAATTAAATCAAACTTTTTATATTTTCCGTATCGGGTGTGACAAACAAAACACTCCATGATACCAAACCGTTAGCAGGCACTGAATATTTTCCAAAAGTTACGAGTTTTACACTAAACTACACTTAAGGTGTGTGTACTTCCTTGTAGTTAAAAGACAAATTTCAGAAAAATAAAAAAATATGTCGTAAGAGTAGTGCACCCAACAATTTTATAATAACCTATAGAAACTCATTGGTACGAAAAAAACTATTCCTAAATTTCATCAACTCTTCATGAGTTTCTTAATCCAATTGTTCGTGATGTCCCTTATCTTTTTTTTTGTAAAAATCTGATATATTTTTTGATGTGTGTTGGGGTCAGTTTACGTGAAATCACAAAAATTGGACGACATACTCGAGATAATAACAAATTAGAATCTTTGTCTGCCGACTTACTTTATAATTGGAGAATTGGCTAGATTGGTTAGGCGGAAGGTGAAAAAACGGCAGGTCTAGTCGATTCCTAATGCTGAATTCATACCACACATATCACAGGGTTTTGGGCCCTATGCTCCTTATAGGAACAACGGGAATATATATATATAACACAGGTTAGTGAAAACATGCGTTATGGTTTCGTATCTTACACTGACTGTGGAAGGGAAGGTATCAACTGAGGTTGACAGCAAGCCCTCTGGAAGTGCGGAGCTACCCAAGCCCATAAATCCTGGAGTCTTAAGGTCCAACTATAATATGCATAAGCAATTCCGTACGGAATGTGCGTTAATTTTCGCACCCTGCTTAAGCAAATGGGAACTGAGAGAACTTAACGAAAAGTTCACTTAAGCACATTATATTTGGCACATATGATTTCATGCATTCGCACAGTTGCTTAAGCTAGCTTATGCATATTATAGTTGGGCCTTTAGTTCCTAACGCAAACGTTGTAACATCTCTATCTGAGGACGAGAGAACAACTTCGGTTACTGAAGGGCCGAGGAGAGTTTGTGGACTCTTTGAAGCATCTAAGGGGGACATAATCCTCGACTGGCACAGTTGACATTGTCCTGATGCAGGAATCCTATGTATTAGGGGGACGAGTTTGCATTGTCAGGACACCAAACTTCAAGTTGCTTTTGGCCAATGAGCATGCATTTTGGCCAGGAGAGATCTTAACATTTTGTCCTAATTCATTTCAGTAGAAAATATCAAACAGCTGCTAGTCTAGAGATAGGTAATTGTAGGATAGGTAATCTGAAATGTGAAAAATTTTGGGAAAATATCTGAAAATGTGTATTTTAGATGTTATGTATTATGCAAACGCGTGTACGGAATTTTACAAATGATGGCTCGTTTGTAAGGTCTTGACTTAAAGTACATATACTATAGGGCCATCTCGAAATTTGCAGGGTCAGTAAAGGGCAAATGAGGCTGCATGGCTATATTTTTCTCAGAATTTTATTGGTGTCATTGATGTGCAAGATGCACAATAAAGTTGCATATGCTACCAATGCATATAAAAACTTTGAATTATATAGGGTGATCCAAGTAGAGATACTTTTTTCAATAGCCTTTTTTTGGCAAATCACGTGTGAGTCGTGTCATGCTTTCATGTTATTTTTGTTAAGTATTGTTTGGCATTTCATCATGGAAAGACTTACGCCTGAACAACGTCTCAGATGGTCCATCCGTAGAGTCCAATTTTCGATGACGGGTCAGTAAAGGACGATTTGTCCTTTACTGACCCTACAAATTTGGATATGGTGTTCAGCCTCGTTCTTTTTTATAACAATACTTCTTCTTCTTCTTTTATAATAATCCGTCCACGCGTTCCGAAAATACAGAACTCGAAACGTACGCCCTTTTAGAATATTTTCCTATTTTCTCAGTTTCAAATGCTAATATCATCTGGGAAATTTTTTTGTACTTTTTTTCGCCAACTATAAAATGTTTTGTTTTGAGCAGAGAATCGATATGCCAATTTATTTTGAAATCGGGAATGGTGACCCATAAAAGGTGTTTGGCATGGAATGAACGATATGCTGGGTGGTTTCCAGGTTCCTACCTTATGAAGATGTGATAGTATCGACAGCTCTCTTCAGGGGAGTAGTAGAAGAATAATCGCCTAATGAGTGCGAGCTGATAATTGGCGAAGATACGAATGCTAATAATCGTATCTGGGGTAGAACAGATACTAACAGTAAAGGTGAGTTACTTCTTGATTTTATTGTAACTACCAACTTTCGAATTTTTAGCAAATGCAATAGAGTGACCTTTGCCAATAAAGACAACAGGAAGTACTCGACGTCACGTTCACTGCTGACTCTCTGTCCGACAATATTATTGGTGGGAACGTACTGGACGTCCACTAATTCTCAGATCACCATTATTTAGAGTATAAACTCGTCTAAGGAGTACCTAAACCTGCCGTCTGCTGAAATGTGAGGATGACATAGTGGCACCTGTGTGGGAAAAAGTAAAAAAACTCAATTCTCAATTTCTGTATGAATAAAAGGTCGTATCCCGCCTGGAAATCAGGTCGAGCACATCACTACATTATCCAATTTAACTTGAAGAAGCCTGTCCAAAACCACTAGGGTGGACTTCTGAGTTAAAGGCTGGGAAAAAGTCGGTCGGCGGCAGATCGGCTGAGCTCATTAAATTTCAACAATCGGCTGAGCCGATAAATGTGGCTTTTTGAGATATTTAGCGTTAGATGAAAAAAAACTTAAAATTAACACAAAGTTATGGAAGTTTGATGTAAAATGAAAATCGGTTCAATAATTTGTTTGAATAAGGCAAATGGTTCATACATTTGTTACTGAGATTACGATCCTTGGACGAAATACTAAGATTTGCTAATTTTTGACGTTTTTCTTCTGCACATATGAATTTTCAAATGTCTTGCATGAAATTTGGAATGTACTGTTTTCCAGAAACAGAAGAAAAATTTCAAAAATGCCGGATGCGGTAATTATACCCCTGCTTTAGTATTTCATCCATAACTTTTACAAATAGTTAGCCAGTAAAAATCCAAACACAGTTTTGGATTTGTGAGAGTACGTGGAATATTCTTTGTGAATTGAATTTTTAAACTCAAGCTTTAAAAAAGTATACATTTTTTAAAAACTATTTCGACAGAAAAAGGTTCCTTTTGTTCTCTTTAAAAGAACGTAGACTTTTTAAAAATCGGTTCAGCTGTTCCAAAAGCTATTGTACTTTCCGTAAAACCTAAATTGAATTCTTTACTTAAAATCCCCATACATTTTTGGAATATATTTATACCCTCCATCATAGGAGGGAGGGTATATTCATTTTGTCCTCCTCCTCCTCCTTTTTTAACACCTCTAAATATTGATCTGGGACCCCATAAAGAATATATTCCTAATCGTCGTAAAATTCTAAGAGTATTTAGCCATGTCCGTCCGTCTGTTGTTATCACGCTGCAGTCCGTAATAATAGAGTTGGTTGATCAAATTTGGTACAAATATTATATTTGCAGGGTGTTTGGCATTGCAAATGGGCCATAGCGGCCAATATTTTGATATAGCTCCCTTGTAGAGGTCTCTTCAAAATACGGGGTTTGAGCCACAGATACCAAATATAGCAGAAACTTTGCAGTTTGTATTCTATTTTGACAAGAATTCATCACATTTTACAAATCGGTTCAACAACAATCTTCAAAAAATAAATACCAAAGAATGTTATTTCAAATGATAATAAATATTCCTATCACCCTTTATATTTAAGTCATAAAAACCATATTTCCTAAGCATTTTAACCGAACCTTTCCAGTGTGTATTTAATAAAGACAAGAACTAATCGCAGTAAAATTTTTTTAAATCAGTTCATATTTTGTTATAGTCCACCTATGTCGTTCCCACAAAGGCTTATTTAAGCCATATACACCACATTTTCATTTTCATTTTCAGTTGAAGAGTTTGGCTAAAGAATTTGCGGCCTAAAAATTGCAGCGTTCGTTTTTTAAATAATTTACTTAAGCAATGCAATCCATGGTGGAGGGTATACAAGATTCGGCATGACCGAATTTAATGCTTTTACTTGTTTTCAATAAACGATAGCCATATCTTATATTACCATCTAGCAATTTTTTAAACTTTTGTACGTTAAAATGAACTCTACATAAATATTACAGATTCTGAACCTAAGGTATAACATAGTAGTCACTTTCTAAATTTGCATGGATGCACCAAATAAACTTTGGCGGCTGAGTTTCAGCCGAAGTGAGCCGCTAAAATCGGCGGCGCCGTCCGATAAAATATTATTGATAAAGTAGATATCCAAACATATTTTTCCATTTAAATTTTGCTCTTAAACATTTTTTGTTTACTGTTTTTTTCTCCGTGTAAGGAAAGCAAAAATACGTTCTTGGTATACTTTCTGTGGAGACGTGGAAAAGGACTCGGATGCCGCAAGGCTTCATAAGATATTATCCGCTAGAGCCTGTACAGCAGGTTATTTGCAGCATGAGGCAAATAACTGGACAAACAAGTAAGAAAGTTCAGTCGGGTAAACCGACTTATGAATACTTTGAGTCCCAAAAAAATATCAGTAATTATTTTTTTTAAATTAAATTATTATCAATTTCAATTGCATTTAAAAACTTTTAAGTATGTACTGGTATTAAAGTTAAAAGCTCTTTACTTTTGGTACAAAATGGTCCATTTGTGTGGGAGGTACCAAAAGGGATGTCCCAATAACGATCACTTTGGACTCTAGGTACTATAAAACCATTACACGGTACAAAATTTCAAGTATTTATATGCACTGTTATTAAAGTTTGTATGCTGCTAACTTTTGGTGAAAAATGATCCATTTATGTGGGAGGTACCAAAAGTTGCGTGCCAAATACGGCCACTTTTCTTGTACTTGTACAAAATTTCAAGTATTTGTATGCTCTGGTATTATTTGTGTGGTAGGTACTAAAAGGTGCTTGGTAACTTCGCCCATTTTTCTCGAGGTAATATTGACTAATAAACTAACCTAATCTAACTAATACTATGTGTAGAAATTCAGAGGATTCATATCGTTAGCTTAGTATGCAAACGTGCTAAGTCCTATTTTTTAAAATTTTCAGGAGGAAGAAAAAACTTCCTAACTTTTTTTGTTTTGAATATTTTTTTAATATTCAAACGCAGTTATCTTTTTCTATTTGTCCAGCTTCGACACCAATAATCGCCATATTTGAAAATATTACAGATTTAGACTAATAGCCTATTTTGGAACTTAGCACATTTGCTCTTTATTTTTTGGTGGTTTTTATGTGGACTTAGCACAATTTCTTGGCAATTTTTTCCATTGTTAAAAGAATTTTTTGTTTGTATATTTTTACTTTTTATGCTTTAATATAAATAATAACAAAATACAGTCTTACTTCAATGCTGTTAAGAATAATAACATATGTATTTCATCGATAAATGTTTTATAAAGTCCAAGTACTTAAAATCATTCGTGTGGTAAATCTTCATAAAATTTATGGTGGTCTTTAGGTAAAATTTGTTTTAAATACTGCAAATCTTCGTATTTTCTACCACTTATTTTTCTTCTTTCCAGGTAAAGTGGCTCCAAATTCGATAACTCCATAGCATTTATATTTGTATTTATTCTTTGTGACAGTGCCTTCCACTTATCAGAAAATCGGAGTTTAAAATAAATGTCTTTATTTGAAGTATATCTAATGCAACGAATATCTGTCACTTTGGTATCCCCTTTACCACGACCAGGTCGTACACTTTTATAAAATTCTATATTATTAAATTTTTTAAAAAAACGAGAGATCTAAATGAATGACTTCGTACGGTTCAGGCTTTTTTCGAGCTGCTTTACATATGCCAATATAATCAGCCGGGACATCAATATTTTTGTTTTTCATAGCACGTTCGATGGTGGAGTGCACGCTGTCTGCCTCCATTTGTGTGTCCCAATTTCAAGAATTTTTTGTTCAATTATAATGTTATGCTTCACGGCAGCATTAAGCAAGGCATTACTCATAACACTATTGCGATTTTGGTACGTACAACCATCGCTATAAAAAATTATTTTTGCTGGATTCTCGTTTAAGGAGATAATATTTTTCTCAATGAAGGAAGTCCAAATACTAGCAAATTCTTCAGCACCTAAACCGCCTTCTACTTCATTCCACAAATAACAGTAACCTTTTTGGTTTTTAAGGTTGTAAAAAACTAAATTGTGAACTTGTAACTTTGTTCTATAGTACAATCTACTCACTTAAGATTTTGGTGACATTAGGACAGATTGAAGATCTACGGTGAAAACATGTGTTTCATCGTCCTAATCTTTGGTTTTTTCATTCCTGGCCTCTTCTTTCTTTATTGGGTGGAGAGTATATTCATCTTGCGACAGGCTTCCGACCGAAAACCGCGTGCAAATTTCGCATTGGTCTTTTTTTGGTGCAAACAAGGCCAGGTTCTTAGCACTGAACGTTTCATAAAACACTGAAGTAGTGACTGCTTACACCAGTCACTAACATATAAGTCATACAACTTCTTGTTTGAACACCATTCCGCCAGCAGATATTTTTTAGTAGTTACAGCACGACAGTAGTGAGATTCCATTGATGGTAGACAATCAAAAAATGCATTTAGGCACTGTCTCTCTGCTGTTGAGCCTATATTTTTCTTTGGAGCACTTTTCTTTGAAATTGTTTTTGTCTTTTCAACCCAATGTTCGTCTGCCAATGTTCAATATATTTAGAAAAAAGTTTTGCACACTCTCATATTTGTATTTTCTACTTTTAGGAAGTATTGGAAGGTTCGACATCTTTTGGAATCGTTGTCATCTTTCCTATATCTAGGCCTTTTAGTTGACACAGTCTGAATTAAAGTATTAATATAAATTTTTTTCTCGTGCCAAGTCATTTGCCAAAATTCTGTAAATATGTGCTTTCTTTGGGCGTCAGTTATCGGCGCACATTTCATGGAGACTTTTTTTGACAGTTACATCGTTCCTTCAAAGTCCGTGATTCCTTAATTATTTTGTAGTTCCAGCTGCTGTCCACTTTTTGTTTTCCTAAATAACGTTTCCCTCTTCTCTATGCTTTCTATATCTGGCGGCAAACCATGTAGAGTCTTCAACACGAACCCTCTTCTTACGTCTTTTTGATGTCGATGGCAATTCATATGAATTATCGGAATCACTATTGAAACCATAGGGAACAAGTCCGACAACTCCGTCATCTAATTCAGTCCCATAATCATCACGATTGCTGGTATGCTTATCAGCAGAATCCATAACAATTTCTTAAATAAAATAGTTATTAATTAAATAATGCTTAGCGAAAAGCAAGATACGATATACACCTTCTTTATATAGATAACTTATCAAATTAATTATTAAGTTAAATATTGGCACGACTTTGTCATTTAACAACAAAGAATTGATTGAATGGAACAATTTTTATTTTCAACTGGACTTAGCATGTGGTCTGCGTTCTCTTTTGTTAAGTGTGGACTTGACACATTTGCTTACCACTGCATAACAACAAAAAACAAAAACATAACGGTAGTTTTTTGTGTGTAACCGATGTATTTTTTGTGAATCTATCTTTTTGCATGTAAATCGCAATTGTCGTAAAAAGTGGACTTAGCACGTTTGCATACTAAGCTAACGATATATGTAAGTGGTATAGAAGTTTTTAAATAATCAATATTTCACTACATATTAACCCAGACAGACAGACAGGCAGACAGACGGACGGACAGACATTGTTCATTCGACTTAAAATGACCCAATATGGATATCCGCCGAACATACGTAGGGTCTTAGGTCACTACTTCAATGTGTTACACTTTTGGCTCGTAGCAAATCTCTAAGGTGAGGGGATAAAAACAGCGAGCAATCATTAAATGGAACTCCCCGACAGATCTCGAGGAATACCTGATCCAAAAAGAGAGCGAGAACATCAAGCGTCACTATGTTGTTGATTGATAAATCCAGATTAAGCTGGGCTATTAACAGCTTTGAGCCCTTCAAATCACATCGAGAAGAGGGCATCACTCTAGCAGAAATGCAGAGAATATTTATGATTGTTGTATCAGGCCCTCATATATTCCCAATCGATGGAAGGACTCAAAGTGATAATCATACCCAAAGAGGGAAAGATATCGCACACCAGGCCAAACGACTTCCTATCTTCCTTAGTTTTTTTTCATTAGAAAAAAACTTGATACAAAATTCATGTCGAGGAACCAGCATACTTACAATAAATGCGGTCTACAGAATCAACCCTCCACGAACTTGTGGGCACTATCGATTAGTTCTTACATTTCAAGGAAGACACTATGGTGGCCTTTCTTGACATTGAAGGTCCATTTAACTACATTTACGCAGATGCGGCAATTGCGTCGCTGTCACATCTTAGGGTGAACTCTAGCATGATTAGACTAATAGACTAGGAAGAATAAGGTCCCACATGTGGACCCTCCTCGGATAAGTAGAACAGATCGATCCTGTTCTATTTATCCGGGAGTATGGCCGTCTTTACAAGCCCTACTCCCTCTACTGCCGATTAATATTCTGGCGAGAGAAGTCGTTAATAGAGCGGGATTAAGATTAAACTGCCTATCAGTGTGGAGGTACAAGACAAACGGCTACATGAGGATATCAATGCGTAGTGCTATAGAAACCGACCGACTTGACTGTACGATTACACAATCGGCATACAACTTCGAGAGGAACTTCACCGCTAAAATCCCTTTCAGACAGGTATGGGATGGCAGAATATCAGGAAACATAAACCATTTCCACGGCTACATATATGGTTCGAAGCTTGGTGATAAGGTTGGTTGGTAAGGAAAACAGTCTTGATACAGACTACCAGATCCCTACAGTGTCCATCAAGCAACATACTCGTAGTAATCAACACTTGCGTTGTCATTTACTCGGACAGTCAGGCTGCCACCAATTCCCTGCAGGCCACATCCCTAAATTTACAAACAGCCTTCGACCGTCCCAGATCTTTTAAAGAGTTGCCTGAGCAGTTGGAGATACACCTCACATGGGTACTTGCTCATTGGGATATTCCGAGGAACTGAAATTGTGATGAACTTGCCAGGAAATGGAGGAGATTACAAATTATAGTAGAATTTGCATATATTGGTGCGCCACTATTCACATGAAAGCTATGTCTTAGACAAGCAACAGTGCAACGAAAGATGGACAGAAATCGGAACCTTTTGGGTAGCTCGACAAATCTGGCCAATATACGAAGTGAGAAGGTCGAGATGTCTCCTCGTACTAGAAAGGAAAATACAGTTTACGTTGGTGTCAGTTTTGACGGAATACTGCCTGCTCGGCGAACACCCCTGAAGGTTAGGTATTGAGTCCAATGACTTCTGCAGAAGCTGTGGTGATGAGTAAGACGTGGAGATCATTTAGCACTTGCTATGCTACTGTCCCGCTTTGAGTAAACGACGACTGGACCTACTTGGGTCGGCCTTTCTAGGCAGCCTAACAGATCTTTCCAGTACCAATATTCGTGCTATCAAACAAGTTGGTTTCGACGAAGGGCATTCTAGCCCGTGGTACCACTAGGGACCTAAACTGGTCCAAGTCTCTGAACCTTTGGCAGGAATGCTGAACCTAACGGCAGTATTTTTCTAGCTTGATAAGTCTTGACATTTGGAATTCATGAGTTTAACAGAGCTATGTGCTTATAGATACTACACAAATATTTGTCTTCTTATGCATATCTGGAGTTCGGTTAATTCTAGATTCCGTTTGAGACAGCACTTTCTTTGATCGATGCACAATTGAGAAAAACATAAGATAGTAATCTTATATCCTTACAATTACACAGTGCGACAAATGGTGGGCTATGCTATATCGGTCTAAAAAAAGTTATACGTGCCCCGGCGTTTCGCTGGGCCATGTCTGGAATCTATATATATACTACCAGGAATGGCTGAACGAAACTGCACTGTACCGAATTTTAAGCTTTTACGAATTTTAAGCTGATATTAACGTTTGTGGGAGGTACCAAATGGGGCGAGGCAATAACACTAATCTTCTACCGGACTGAAGGCACTATAGAAGCATTATACTGCACAAATTTCAAGTATTTTTACTGATATTAAAGTTATTATCAGCGAAATTTTTATATAAAATGGTCCCTTTTGTGTGGGAGGTACCAAAAGAGGGCGGGGCCATTTCACCCATTGCGCTCTAGCTGATAGCGACATATAAACTATTACTATGTGTTGAATTAAAAACAAGTAAGAAAGTTCCGTCGGGTAAACCGACTTACGAATCCCCTCACCACAAGTCCCAAAAAATTTTAAATTTATTTAAATTTTGTTATAGTTAAACTATTGCACAATGCAACACGAAAAAATATAACCATATACGGACACCACTACGTGATAAAAGACAAAAAAAAAAACAGTAACAGCGTTAAGTTCGGTCATGCCGAATCTTATATACCCTCCATCATGTATTGCATTCAATTTTATTACTGGACAAATCTTTGGATATGGAGCAAATCATGAAAAGATCCTTCTTTTTAAGTAAATTATTAAAAAAACGTACGCTGCAATTTTTAGGCCGCAAATTCTTTAGCCAAACTCTTCACCTAAAAAATGTGGTGTTTATGGCTTGAAATAGCTTTTTTTAGAGCTACATCTACACAGGGACTACAACAAAATAAAATTTTATTTGTATAAATTTTATTGAGATGCATTCTTGCCAAATTGGATTCCAAACTGCAAAGTTTCAGCCAATTTCTTAGAAAATGTGGTGTTTAGACCCTACACCACACTGTGGTACAGGGTATTATAACTTTGTGCATTTGTTTGTAACACGCAAAAGGAGAAGAAATAGACCCATCCTTTATTATACCGATCGACTTAGAATCACTTTCTGGGTTGATTTAGCTATGTCCGTCTGTCTGTCTGTGCATGTATTCTTGTAATCAAAGTACAGGTCCGATTTCGACGAAACTTTACACATATCTTTTTTTGGCCCAAGGACGATCCCTATTGAATTTGGTTAAAATCGGTTCAGATTTAGATATAGCCCCCATATATATGTTAGCCCCGATTTGACATGTAAGCACTGTAAAAACTTCATTTTATATCCGATCAGTATGAAATTCGGCAGAAAGAGGTTTCTTATTATATGGATGAACACTGTTAAATTTGGAAGAAATCGGTTCAGATTTAGATATAGCCCCCATATATACGTTACCCCCGATTTGACATGTAAGCGCTGTAAAAATGTTATTTTATATCCGATCAGTGCGAAATTCGGCAGAAAGAGGTTTCTTATTACATGAAGGAATACTGCCAAATTCGAAGAAAATCGGTTCGGATTTAGATATAGCCCCCATATATATGGTACCCCCGATTTCACATGTAAGCGCTGTAAAAACTGTATTTTATATCCAATCAGTATGAAATTCGTCAGAAAGAGGTTTCTTATTACATGAAGGAATACTGCCAAATTCGGAGAAAATCGGTTCGGATTTAGATATAGCCCCCATATATATGGTACCCCCGATTTCACATGTAAGCGCTGTAAAAATAATATTTTATATCCGATCAGTATGAAATTCGTCAGAAAGAGGTTTCCTATTATATGAATGAACACTTTTAAATTTGGAAGAAATCGGTTCAGATTTAGATATAGCCCCCATATATACGTTACCCCCGATTTGACATGTGAGCGCTGTAGAGACTGTATTTTATATCCGATCAGTACGAAATTCGACAGAAGGAGGTCTTTTTACATGAATAAGTATTCAGGGAAGATCGGTTCAGATTTATATTAAATCTCCATATATATGTTCCTCCTGATTTGGTATCAAACCGCTATAGAAGTTGTATTTTACTTGATCATTAAAATTTTCCAGAAAGATGTTTCTCAATTTAGGAACGAATATTGCTTAATTTAGCCATTATCGTTTCAGAATTAGATAATATGTTTCTACCCATTTACCAATTATTCCAAATTATTATGGCAATGACCCTTATCGCATTGTTAGGGAGGTGTAGGGTATTATATAGTCGGCCCCGCCCGACTTTCTGCCTTCCTTACTGGTTTTATATCCGATCAGTATGAAATTCGACAGAAAGAGGTTTCTTATTATATGGATGAACACTGTTAAATTTGGAAGAAATCGGTTCAGATTTAGATATAGCCCCCATATATACGTTACCCCCGATTTGACATGAAAGCGCTGTAAAAATGTTCAGTGCGAAAGTCGGCAAAAAGAGGTTTCTTTCTACATGAAGGAATACTGCCAAATTCGGAGAAAATCGGTTCAGATTTAGATATAGCTCCCATATATATGTTACCCTCGATTTGACATTTAAGCGCTGTAGAGACTGTATTTTATATCCGATCAGTACGAAATTCGACATAAGGAGGTTTTTTACATGAATAAGTATTCAGGGAAGATCGGTTCAGATTAATATTAAAGCTACGAGTTCATGTATATGTTCCTCCTGATTTGGTATCAAACCGCTATAGAAGTTGTATTTTACTTCCGATCATTAAAATTTCCCAGAAAGATGTTTCTCAATTTCGGAACGAATATTGTTTAATTTAGCGATTAGCGTTTCAGAATTAGATAATATGTTTCCACCCATTTACCAATTATTCCAAATTATTATGGCAATGACCCTTATCGCATTGTTAAGGAGGTGTAGGGTATTATATAGTCGGCCCCGCCCGACTTTCTGCCCTTCCTTACTGGTTTTGGCTTAAATAAGCCTTTTTGGGGCGTCATCTATAGGTGGACTAAAACAAAATATCAACTGATTTAAAAAATTGTTACTGCTGTGAATTCTTGGCTTAATTAAACACAAACTGCAAATATTCAGTTAAAATGCTTAGAAAATATAGTATTTATGGCTTAAATACGTATATTTTGGAGCGACCTCTATAGGATGACTATAACAGAATATGATCCGATTTGAAAATGTAGCGTGATTACAACAGACGGACGGACGGACATGGCTAAATCGTCTTAGAATTTTTCGACGATTAAGAATGTATATATAAGGGGTGATCCAAGTAGATATACTTTTTTCAATAGCCTTTTTTGACAGATCACGTGTGAGTCGTGTCATGCTGTTACTTTTGTTAAGTATTGTTTGGCATTTCATCATGGAAAGACTTACGCCTGAACAACGTTTACAAATCGTTCAACTTTATTACGAAAATTCACATTCTGTAAGGAATGTCAACTTATGGTCAACATAATCGGTCTACTGAGCGTACTATTCGCAACACCATCACCCATCTTGAGACCCAGCATTCATTATTGAATAATATTCGACCGAATAGACCACGTCCAGCACGCAGTGAAGAAAATGTAGCGGCCGTAGCTGAGAGTGTACACAAAGACCATGGAGAGTCGATTCGGCGCCGTTCGCAGCAATTCGGACTGACGTATGGAACGACTTTGCGCATTTTACGTCGAGATCTTAAATTGAAACCATACAAATAACAGCTTGTGTAAGAACTGAAGCCGACCTTCCCAAGCGACATCGCTTGGGAAGGTCGCATTCGCATATGCGAACGCGAATTATTCGCATCATTTTAAAATTCGCTTTCGCATTCGCAAGAACCATCTTTGGATTATTCGCTTTCGCATTCGCTTTCGCAAAAATATATTTCAGTATTCGCTTCCATTTATTAAGGTGTTAAATCTCCTTATTCCCTTCACACAATTTGAAGATATGTGTGTACCTGTGGTAACAGGAGGTAAAACTATTGAAAACAGTCCTAATACTTGAATATCGTGGAAAAGTATCAATTCAGTTCCTTAAATTTGTTGGTACTAAAGGCTCAAACTATTATTCGCATTCGCATTCGCTTTCGCAAAAATGCATATTTCACTATTCGCTTTCGCATTCGCAAGAAATATATTCGCTTTCGCATTCGCTATCGCTAAAGCCACTTTCGTTACATCCCTAATTTGGACGAAGAGCAACCTGAAGAGATTCAAGAGCTGAAGTGGCAGCCAGAAAAAACAACGGTTTGGTGTGGTTTGTGGGCCGCAAAAATTATGCCGGTGAGAACGTAGCCGTCAATGGCGACCGTTATCGTGCCATGATAACCGACTATTTGATGCCTGAAATTGAAGCTCGCAATCTCGGCGACATTTGGTTTCAACAAGACGCCACTTCCCACACATCGCATCAATCAATGGATTTATTGAGAGAACGCTTCGGTGAGCAGATAATTTCACGTTTTGGGCATGTCGATTGGCCACCGAGGTCGTGTGATATCACACCGTTAGACTTTATACTGTGGGGATATGTAAAGTCTAAAGTTTATACGGACAAACCCGCTTCGATTCAGGCCTTGGAGCAAAACATCACGCGTGTCATTCGCCAGTTACCAGTCGAAATGCTCGAACGAGTCATCCAAAATTGGACTCAACGGATGGACCGTCTGAGACGCAGCCGCGGCCAACATTTGATAGACATAATCTTCCAAAATAAATGCCAAAAATGTTCTTTCAAATGATAATAAACATTCCCCATTCAATTTGAATTTTCTGTGTTTTTTTCTTTAAAAAAGTAGGGAACCTCGAAATGGATCACGATATATATTCATAATCGTCGTAAAATTTTTAGACGATTTAGCCATGTTCGTCTGTTCATCCGTCCATCCATCTGTTGTAATCACGCTACAGTCTGTAATAATAGAGTTAGGTTGATCAAATTTGGTATAAAAATTGCTTATAGTTGCAGGTTGTTTGGGATTGCTAATATGGCCCATCGGTCATGGCCCATCGGTGATTCCTCCTGTTCTCATCTACCATATTTTTGTGTTTTTCGGTGTTATTTTCTTTAAGTTTGAGTTATTTTGTGAGGTCACATGCTATCCATGGTGGAGGGTATATAAGATTCGAACTTAACGCTTTTACTTGTTTTGTCTCATCTTGGCATGTTCCGTTTGCGTATGATCTTTATTAATGTGAAAAAAATATCATTCGTACGCAACGATATTTATATGGGGGTGGTTGGTGCCTCATTACTCGTTCATCGGAAAAAAATTGTCTACAGTCATCCAATAGTCCAATATAATCAAATGGTAATAGGTAATATAGAAAATCTATTTTGTTTCAAAAAATTTCCCCATTATTTGCCATAAATGCATGTAAACGTCAATTTACCGCCCTCAAATATTTTCTTGAGTGACAAAAACAAAAAATAGAAAACAGACAATATTTGGCAGCCTTTGTAATAGTTTTTGTTTCTGCCATTATAACTTTGTAGTTTTTTGTGTGTGTTTTGATAAAATGACATGCATTAAATTATGCATCGTAAAACTGTCTGGCATAAATATATATATACATAAGTGCAGATTGCCACCAAATCTAAGACACAGCTAGATTTACACGGCCACCTCCACTGAACAGTGGTTTAAACAAGATTACAATATAAAAGAAAATGTTAGTCTAGCAAACCGTCTACAGTAGGTGCACTGTCGAGAAATATAGAATGAAATTTTGTGTCGGAGATGACAAAAATCGTGGGAAATATATTGAAAAACATGTAAGAAAGTTCAGTCGGGTAAACCGACTAAACTATACCCTCACCTTGTGAGTAATGTAATATGGCTTATTGCGAATTAATCTGTAAATTTGTGTGGGAGGTACCAGAAGGGGTTTCACAAATACATCTATTGTTTGTTGAACAGTAGATACTTCAAATACATTGCATTCTGCCGAATTGTACGTATTTATGTGCACTGGTATTTTATTGTTATGATCTATTCAATATTGGCATGATGTGGCCTTTTTTTGTGGGAGGTACCAAAACGGGCGTGTTGATAACGCCCATTTTGCACGAACTTTAAAAGCAATACAGTGTGCACAATATTGTAGTATTTTCGTGCCCTGGTTCTCATAAGCTGTTAACTTTTTCTTCAAAATGGTACATTTGTTTGGGAGGTACCAAAACGGGCGTAGCAATAGCCCCCATTTTTCACTGGACTGTAGACACTATAAAATCATTACACTGTACAGCATTTCAAGTATTTTTATGCCCAGGTATTAAAGTTATAAGCTGTTAACTTGTGGTACAAAATGGTCCATTTGTGAGGCAACTTCGCCCATTTTTCTCATGATGGTAGCGACTAATAAACGAATACTATGTGTGAAATTTCAGAATATTCGAATAAGTAATATATAAGAATCAACATTTCATTAAATTGTAACCCTATGTGAGGGAGGTACTAGAAGTAGTAGACCAATATGGCCCATCTTCGAACTTAGCCGGAGATAGAGAATAATAATTGTGTACCAAATTTGAAGTCAATCGGTTACTCCTTTCGAGAGATATCATGCGCACCAGCCAGCAGACAGACACACAGACAGAGAGACAGACAGACGAACGAACATTTCCGCCAAACATACTTGGGGTCTTAGGTCACTCCTTCGATCAGGCTATGAAGCCGACGCGGCGCAAATCGGCGGCCATTTTTTCCAGCCGGCGCCGCCGCCGATTTCAGCGGCTCACTTCGCACAGTGGGCTAAACTGGAAAAAATGGACATAATTCTGCCATTTCAAAACCACTTATCGTATGGCGATGAAATTTTAGGTGTGTATACAAGAGATGTTAGAGAGTTTAAGTTCGGAACTTGGGCCCCCTATCTCATACAGGGGCGGAGCTACAGGGCCCTAAAATCGACCACCTCGGGTATACAAAATTTTCATCGGCTTCTAACTTTTAAATGGAGTGTCCGATTTGAGTGGCCGACTTTGCCTTGCAGTTTAGCCAATATCTCAGTCAAAAGTCTACCGATTTTGTTTTTATGGATTGCCAATAAAATTTACAATATCATGAAAAAAGAATCGAGAAGATGTGAAGAAACAAAAAAGTTATGGCCCTATAAATCAAATTTGTGAAAAAAAAATTAATTTTTGGGTCGACAAAATCGACTGCAAAGGGAATTCCGAGTGCGGCTTTTCATATCGAAGATATAGGACTAAATAGAAATATCCCATTTTGGGAATTGAGGGATTTTCCATTAGAAATTTTCACATGTTGCATTTGATTATTATTTTTAATATCAAAAAAATAAAGATCTTTAAAAAAAATTCATGGAAATATATACATTTTTAAGAATTTTATGCCGTATTTACGTTTCTGTCTATATGCAAAATATTTTTTTTTATACCCTACACCACACTGTGGTACAGGGTATTATAAGTTTGTTTCATGGCAGATGTTTGTAACACCTGAAAATAACACAGCTAGACCCACCTTAAAGTATACCGATCGACTCAGAATCACTAGCTGAGTCGATTTAAGCATGTCTGTCCGTCCGTCCGTCCGTCTGTCCATGTAAAGTTGTTCGTCGACTACAGGTCGCAATTTCACTCCGATCGTTCTGAAATTTTGCAGTTTAGAGTATTTCGCAGCTGTTAAGATCGCTATTGAATTTGGTTGAAATCGGTTCAGATTTAGATATAGCTCCCATATATATGTTTCGTCCGATTTGGCCCTTTAGTCCTATAAAAGCTGTATTTTACATCCAATCGTTTTGAAATTTAGAATGGTAGAGTTTCTTGATCCATTAACCAACATTGCCGAATTTGATGAAAATCGGTTAAGATTTAGCTATAGCTCCCATATATATGTTTCGTCCGATTTTGCTCTTTAGTCCTGAAGAAGCTGTATTTTACATCCAATCGTTTTGAAATTTAGAATGGTAGAGTTTCTTGATCCATGAACCAACACTACCGAATTTGAAGAATATCGGTTAAGATTTAGCTATAGCTCCCATATATATGTTTCGTCCGATTTGGCCCTTTAGTCCTATAAAAGCTGTACTTTACATTCAATCGTTTTGAAATTTAGAATGGTAGAGTTTCTTGATCCATGAACCAACATTGCCGAATTTGGAGAAAATCGGTAGAGATTTAACTATAGCTCCCATATATATGTTTCGTCCGATTTTGCTCTTTAGTCCTGTAGAAGCTGTATTTTACATCCAATCATTTTGAAATTTAGAATGGTAGAGTTTCTTGATCCATGAACCAACACTACTGAATTTGAAGAAAATCGGTTAAGATTTAGCTATAGCTCCCATATATATGTTTCGTCCGATTTGGCCCTTTAGTTCTATAGAAGCTATATTTTACATCCAATCGTTTTGAAATTTAGAATGGTAGAGTTTCTTGATCCATGAACCAACATTGCAGAATTTGAAGAAAATCGGTAAAGATTTAGCTATAGCTCCCATATATATGTTTCGTCCGATTTTGCTCTTTAGTCCTGTAGAAGCTGTATTTGACATCCAATCATTTTGAAATTTAGAATGGTAGAGTTTCTTGATCCATGAACCAACACTACCGAATTTGAAGAAAATCGGTTAAGATTTAGCTATAGCTCCCATATATATGTTTCGTCCGATTTGGCTCTTTAGATCCAATCGTTTTTATACCCTACACCACACTGTGCTACAGGGTATTATTTAAGTATAAAATGTCCCAAAAGTAAATGTATGTAAACAATTTATACATGAATTACAAAATTTATATATCAGAGTTATTCAATATGACGAGAGTGGTGTAGGGTATAATATAGTCGGCCCCGCCCGACTTTAGCCTTTCCTTACTGGTTATATTTTATTTGTGTCCCTACCTTCTTGTACTTATTGGTTATTATATCAGTCAATATGCACTGATTTCTTGTAGATCACATGTTTTTATCAAATAATAATAAAATTTTCTTCTGAATAATCCATGTCTAGGAGATAAAGCAAATCCTAGTATTCCTCAGGATTGTCACATGTCAAAGATCGGTAACATATCCATCTTTTTCTTATTAAAGATAGAATAGATTCGGAAGATAGGAGAATATTTGCAAATATATCTTCATTTTGAAATTCTCTTGAACTTTTTCGGGAGTAAAATTGTGAACATTGCGAAAATCGCGATTTCGTGCCTCCTGGGCTCTTCCGTAAGCTCGCCAAAAGGTAGAATATGAAATGCAATAATTATATCTCCCTGACGCAATACTTTATGTACTGTTGGGGTCATATCTTTCCATGGATACAGTTCTATTAGATGTTTCGAAATACCTAGATAGTATTTTCCAAATTTGTCTGCATTCACTTTGTTCTTGCTGTTGATTGCCATTAGAATTATGCTGATTTTTCTCAGTAATTCTATATCAATTCCTGTGAACTTAGATGTGATTTCATAATCCTTGAAGAAACGCCTTGCAATATTACCATCATTTGTATTTCCATATCCCACTAGTGGTTTGTCGACGTTTAGTCCAGTCTCTTTCCAAAATTCCTCTTGAATTCTTTTTTTCGGGAACTCGGGAACTCGATGCTTTCAACTCCTTTTTGTCCGGTAATTTGTTTGCATTCTCTGGATTACTATAATAATGCAAATCGTATGCTATGTGTAGGAAATGTTCTAAAAACCCTATGCGAGTATGTAATGGGGAAATTCCATATCTTAGAACATATGTGTTAATTGTTGGGTTCTTCGATAAATCCGAAAATTATTTTTTTTCCCTCCACATAGTGTACATCTCCACGTAGATGATGTACCCGTAACAGCATTGCAAACTTTCCCATCGTCCATAGTGAAATTTAGGATGAAGGAAGTCCAATATTTTGATTGATATGGGTTCCAGCTCCTTAATTTCCTTCTCAATATGATCAACCAGGTTTTGTGTGTTGGTAGCCGACACGTTTGTATACTCAAACCATATTAGTCTACAAAAGTTTTTTGATCCTGGAATCGAATTTATCCAAATCTTACTAAATTTTATTATTGTTTGCTAAAAACATGTGATCTACAAGAATTCAGTGCATATTGACTGATATAATAAACAATAAGAACAAGAAGGTAGGGACAAATTAAAAAAAATATTTTGCATATAGACAGAAACGTAAATACGGGATAAAATTCTTAAAAATGTAAATATTCCGATGAATTTTTTTAAAGTTCTTTATTTTGATATTAGAAATAATAATCAAATGCAACATGTGGATATTTCTAATGGAAAATCCCTCAATTCCCAAAAAATACATCAAAAATCCCCAAAAATAGGATTTTTAACTTTTAGTCCTATATCTTCGATATGAAAAGCCACGCTCGGTATTCACTTTGCAGTCGAATTTGTTACACCCTAATACAAATAAATAAAAAAAATTAACAATTTAGCTTTGCGATTGGAGAAAATCGATCAAACTTTTGAAATTTATGTAAAAAAAGGTCCAAATCGGAGAAGGGTGGCAAACATACCAATTAAAATTTTGGCTTCGGATTGTAGCAGATTCTGTGAAACGTCTCCTTAAAATGAGTATACATTTGATATACTTTGTGTAACAAACTTTTTCTACAAGACCTAAATACGAATTGGACTTTTTTTGTCAAAAAATCTCCAAAAATGCAATTTTTTCAAAAATTTGATTTTATAGGGCCATAACTTTTTGTTTCTTGACGGTTCCTTTTTTCATGATATTGTAAATTTTATTGGAAATCCATAAAAAAAACTCGCGAACAAAATCGGTAAACTTTTGACTGAGATATTGGCTAAACTCCAAGGCAAAGTCGGCGAAAAAATGAAAAATTCAAATTTAAAATCCACATATCTCGGAAACTATTCAAGATATCTTCAAGCTATAAAAAGTTTATTGTGTGTCTGGTCGGCACTCCATTCAAAAGTTAGAAGCCGATAAAAATTTTGTATACCCGAGGTGGTCAACTTTAGGGCCCTGTAGCTCCGCCCCTGTATGAGATAGGGGGCCCAAGTTCCGAACTTAAACTCTCTAACACCTCTTGTATACACACCTAAAATTTCATCGCCATACAATAACTGGTTTTGAAATGGCAGAATTATGTAAATTTTTTCCATTTTAGCCCACTGTTCATCGGCTGAAAATCAGCCGCCGAACTTTATTTAGTGACTCAAAAAGATTTATTTTATGCAACCATGAAAATTAAGAAAGTGACTACTAAGTGATACAATATTGTTAGAAATTTTAATGAAGTTCATTTTTGCGTACAAATTTATAAAAAGTTTCTATATGGATCTCGCTATCATTTATTTAAAGAAATCCATAACACATATACAGGGTTGCCCATATTCGACGGACCCATCTGGCAACGCCATAACTTTTGACAGAGATGTCAGATCGCTTAATGACATACCGCGTTTGAAGCGTCAGTCCAAGCAGATTTTTACCATGGAACAATACAAGCCACGCGAGCGCTCTGAAATAGTTGAAATTTACATTCAACAGAAGAAGTCAATTGTGAAAACTCAACGTGCTTTTAAAATATTAAAAAATGTGAGAAGTGCGCCTTCTAAGAACACCATTAAGCGTTTATACGAAAAATTTTCGACTGGTGAGGCTCTTTCTAATCCGAAGAGGCCAAATAAAAGTCGACCAAGGCGATCGGCCGAGAATATCGCTGCCGTACGAGCCAGTGTTGAGAGGTCCCCAAGAACATCCCAAAAACGCCGTTCTCAGCAGTTGGTATTTCACATTGAATGGGACCGTAAATAAGCAAAATTGCCGTATTTACGCCACTGAAAATCCTCAGGAGATTCAAGAATTGCCTCTTCATGACGAAAAAGTCACAGTTTGGTGCGGCGTTAGTGCGAAAACGGTCATTGGGCCGTTTTTCTTCCAAAACGAAAATGGCCATGCTGTTACCATCAACCAGGAGCGTTATCGCGACATGATGACCAATTTTGTGATGCCAATTATTCGTCGAAAGCGTATGAGGCAGTTCTGGTTTCGACAAGACGGCGGTCCACCGCACACAAGTCGCATAACAATCGATTTTCTGAAGAATTTGTTTCCGGGCCGTTTGATGTCGAAAAGTGGTGATTTGGACTGGCCACCGCGTTCGCCCGATTTGACGCCGCCTGACTTCTTCTTGTGGGGATATTTGAAGTCAAAGGTTTACGTTAACAAGCCAAGGACCGTAGAAGAGCTCAAGGACAACATTCGTGAAGAAATAGCCGCTATTCCGGCCGAAATGTTGGCGAAAACGATGGAAAATGCTGCAAAAAGGGCACAATACGCCATCAACGCCAGAGGCGGCCATTTGAGAGATATCATATTCAAAAATTGATGTAAACAAATCTACTTGGAACAAATTAAATGATTAAGATTGCCAACCGCCAAATTTTTATTTTTTTCTTTGATTTTTTTTAAAAAAACATGGGTCCGTCGAATATGGGCAACCCTGTACATACGTATATGGTATTAAAAAATTGAAAATGCGTTTTTTGGTTTTTACGGAAAAGTTTAATAAAATTCAACTTTTTTGACTCGCCGCGCCGCATTCCCCCTGCATTGGCCCTTCTCCATTGGTCAACTCTTCGGAAAGTTATTCGAAAGCGATATGATAGGAGTTGGCGTCACATCCAGCTAATAACTCATTACTTGTGTGTTTGGATTCCCTCACCAGACATTGTAATTCCGACGTAGGTGGCAATGTCGGCGCATCGAATGGCAGATATATTGACGCCAGGTACATACTTCCATTACCTTGCCTCAACATCGGACGCAACGGTGCTGATGCAAGGTAATGGAAATATGTACCTGGCCAACTCCCATCACATCGCTTGGGGTAGTACTAACACCAATAAAAGGGGACACGCCCTTATCGAATTTTTGAATACAAATGACCTCATAACTCTTAAAATAGGAAACATTGCAACCTTTGTTAACAAAATTAGGGAAGAAGTATACGATATAACGATATGTTCAGAAAATCTTATTGATGAGATTCACGAGTGGGGGGTTTCGGATGAACACTCCTACTCAGACCACCGTTATATAAGGTTTAAAATTGCACGGCCACCGCCAAACCCCATAAGTTTCCGTAATAAGGCTAAGACCGACTGGACTAAATTCGGAAAAATCTACTTAGGAATCGATTGGGGCAGCCTATACGCGATTATCTATGTGCAGAAGACATTGATATCAATGTTAAGAAGATTACCGAGGCTCTTGTAAAATCATTCGAAGATAGTTGCCCACTTCGAGAAAGGAAATCTGCCTTTGAGAAACCCTGGATGACAGGACAAATTCGCTCGATTGGCAAAGATGTCCGCAGACTTTACAACAGAGCTCTACGTAAAAAACAATCAGTATATTGGGACGACTACCACAGAAGACTCAAAGAATACAATAAAATCGTTAGATCGGCGAAACGTAACTCCTGGGGACTTTTCTGTGAACAGGTAGACAGCGTTAACAGCATGTCTAAAATGAAAAAGTTCCTCTCAAAAACTCATGTCCAAACCGAAACACTGGTGGATGAAACGGGTAAAAGGATGGAAACTATAGAGGATACAGTAAGGCTCTTGATGAAAACTCATTTTCCGACTGGTAATGCTGAACCAACAGAGGAACAGTTACAGAATGAAAATGTATTGCATCAAGTACCTATTACGGATATAACAGATGGTATGGTTAAAGAAGCGATAAAAAGTTTCTCTCCCTTTAAGGCTGCGGGACCGGATGGAATATTTCCAGCACTTCTGCAGAATGAGGTGGATCTGGTATCAACTCATCTGGCTGGAGTGTTCACTACATGCCTAACCCATACGTATACCCCAAAAAACTGGCAGGAATCAAGGGTGGTCTTCATACCAAAGCCTGGCAAGGCGAGTTATACGACCCCAAAGGCTTATCGACCCATTAGCCTTACTTCTTTCCTGTGAACAACAATGGAGCGAATAATTGATAACATGGTCAAAGGTAAAATAGCGGATGACAGGCTAAAATTCAAACAACACGCCTATGTCAAAGGAAGATCAGTGGAAACAGCTCTGCATGAGGTAGTGCACCACATAGAAGAGTCCTTCAGAAAGAAATGTATACACTTGCTGTTTGCATAGACATTGAGGGCGCATTTAACAATGTACAGACCGATACACTTATCCAGTCCTTAGACGAGTTTCAAGTTGATCGGGCGCTGAAAAACTGGATCAACAATATGCTAAGGAATAGGTGGATTATTTGTGGGTCATATGACGTAAAAATTAGAGACAAGGGGGCATTTTATCGCCTCTTCTATGGGTTACGACGATACACAGTCTCCTAAAAGCCCTCACCAATGAAAGACTTAAACCAGTCTGTTATGCAGACGACGTTGTAATACTTCTAAGGGGCTTTCATCCAAATCTATTATGCAGAAGAGCTGAAGAGGCACTTAACATAGCATATATCTGGGCACAACCAAGGGGATTAAATGTTAACCCAGACAAAACAGAAATATTTCTATTTACAAGGAAAACGAAGATCCCACGTTTTACCCCGCCTCGATTCCTGAATAAAACAATTGTTATAACTAAAAAGGTAAAATACTTGGGAGTAATCTTGGATCAGAAACTGTACTGGAAAGATCATCTTGAAGAAAGAGTTACAAAGGCACACAGATGTTGGTCGTTGTGCAGAAGAGCTATAGGTTTAAAATGGGGACTACGTCCAAATATGACTCACTGGCTTTACATGAGCGTGATTAGACCAATAATCACCTACGTGTGGTGGACATCAATGGACAAGAAGTGCAACGTAATACCTTTGCAAAAAATTCAACGTATGTGCTGTCTAGGCATAAGCGGGGCATTTAGAACTGCACCAACAAAAGCGTTGGAGACTATACTGCACATCCAACCAATAGACATCCGTATAAAGTATGAGGCAGCCCTCACAGCAAGACGTCTACAAGTGAAGGGTGAATGGATAAATCGAGACCACAAGTCGTACCATCAGAAAATTTTAGAATCCCTAATTGGTCACATTCAAACGCCAGAAATCTCGGACCGCATTCCTGAAGTGCGGCTTACAGCTACCTGTGATACGTTTGTGCCAGACAGACGCTCCTGGGAAAATGGAACTTTGGCCCATGTGCCAGTGGGAACCAGCTGCTACACGGATGGGTCCAAGCGAGGAGGAAGGACGGGTCTGGGACTTTTTATTGATGAACCAGAAGTCGAATTTCACTTCCGCCTCCCTGATCATAACACGGTATTTCAAGTAGAAGTTCGAGCAATCACGGAGTGTGTGAACTGGCTCAGTAACACGACAAAGCCTAAATATGCCAACATCTTCACAGATAGCTAAATGGCGATTAAAGCAATAACTGTGTTGGACTGCAAAAGAACGATAAATGATTACTCAGCCGAGTCAATTGCGTATTTGCTGGGTACCAGGACACAACGGAGTGATTGGAAATGAACGGGCAAACAGCTTGGCTTCAAAGGGCAGAGAACTTCGAGTAATAAACTTGGAAAATTGGAAACCTTACGAAGCCACGAGGGATGAGTTGAAGCACTGGGAAGAGATGGCTCACAAAACTGTGTGGAATAGCGCAACAGTAGGAGCAACTGCAAAGATATTGTGGGGTGACCCAAATGAAAAGAAAACAAGAAGTCTTCTGAAACTAAACAAGATCGATATTAGTAATATGATGAGTGTTCTAACGGGACACTCAAGCTTGCAAGCACATCTTCATCGCATAGGAGTAGCAGGAAACGACGAATGCAGGGCATGCGGAGAAAACATCGAAACGATGGAACATTTTCTGTGTCACTGCCCGGCTTTCACACATGCAAGATCCCAACATTTCGGGTCCGACATATTACCAGACTTGACTCATCTCAGAGAATATGACTGGAAGATACTGAGAAAATTAGTGTCTAATACCGATTTTCTGTAACTCGTGAGGTATAAATAGATCATAAATAAGGAGCGCACAACAGGCCGAACCACTGGCTTAAGTGTACGAGGGCGGTTCGGAAACTTCTTAGCCTAGCACAAACTGCGCGGTATAAACAGAAAAAAGTTAAGTGTTTTGGAAACTTCCATCTCTGCTATGAACACATGTTAAATTTTGTTTCGATCTGGCAACTCCTTCATATAGAACAGGTATTCACAAAAGACGCATCCGCGATTTTTTTACAATGGAAAAATTAGAAATGCGTGGTGTCATTAAATATTTACATAAAAAAGGTTTATCGGGACAAGAAATTCATAATGATATGGTGAATGTGTTAGGTGAAAGTGCTCCTTCATATGCAACAGTAAAAAATTGGGTTGCTGAATTTAAACGTGGTCGTACAAGCATTGAAGATGAACCACGTAGTGGACGTCCAAAAACAGCAACAACAACAGAAATTGTAGCCAAAGTGCATTATATGGTATTAAATGATCGACGAATAAAAGTGCGTGAAATAGATAATATCATGGGCATCTCAAATGATCGAGTCCATTTAATTTTGCATGAAGAACTACAGATGAAAAAGCTTTCTGCAAGATGGGTGCCGCACTTGTTAACAGTCGACCAAAAACGCATAAGAATAAACATTTCTCAAGCTTGTTTGGATCGTTTTAAGCGAAATAAAATTGATTTTAAACGTCGTTTCATAACCGTTGATGAGACATGGATCCACCACTATACTCCAGAGACAAAAGAACAATCCAAACAATGGACTGAAGCTGGAGGAAGTGCCCCAAAGAAGGCAAAAACAATTCAATCGGCTGGTAAGGTTATGGCAACGGTTTTTTGGGACTTCAAAGGTATTTTATTAATTGACTATCTGCAAAATGGTAAACCAATAAATTCAGAGTACTATTGCAACCTTTTGGATCAATTAAATGTACAAATTCGAGAAAAACTTGCTTACAACACAAAAAAATAATTTTTCATCAAGACAACGCACCAGCGCACAAGAGTGTTTTAACAATGGCTAAAATCAACGAATTAAAGTACGAGTTACTTGACCACCCACCTTATTCTCCTGATTTAGCTCCCAGTGACATTTACCTGTTCCCAAATCTAAAAAAAATCCTTGCTGGCAAGCGTTTTACCTCAAATGAAGATGCAATTACAGTTGTAAACCACTATTGTGAAGACCTTGAGGAAAACTATTTTAATCAAGGGATAGAATTGCTAGATAAGCGTTGGACTAAGTGTATTGAAGTTTCAGGAGATTATATTGAAAAATAAAAATATTTCTGAAAAACTAATTGTTCTCTTTCATTGATAGGCTAAGAAGTTTCCGAACCGCCCTCGTATGTCCATGGACATGAGACGTTTAGACGTCTCTCTCTTCAACCTAACCTAACCTATTCGAAATTTACATATAGGAATTACTTTCAAATAAGAGCAATCTCAATTCAGTTGCCTGCTGCCGTAGTTCTTTTTCTTTCTTTCTGTATGTTTACACACCTACCGAAGGAAACTAGCAATATATTATGTAAAAAAATAGGCATTAAGATAAAAAAGTTAATAAATAAACAAAATTTCCTGTTTTCAACAAATAAATAAAATGTATCCGCTAGTATCATGTACCATTTATTTATTTATATGAATTACAATACAAAGTAAATTTATATTCTAACTTTACGGTCCAGCGCAGCCGGATTACAAAGACCATGAGGCCAGATTTTGCAACGACAGACCAGAACCCATAGGCGAGCACGATACCAACTCATCTACTGGGGCGCTCCAATATATATATATATATATATTTTTAATGCTGTGCATTAAACCTCAAAAATGAATTTTGATTTAACAGATATTTAAAGTTATTAACATTTATAATTGTTATCAATTGTTACGTTCCTATGCTCCACATAGGACTAAAAGGAATAAATATACCTATACATATATTATATAAATTTAAAATTTTAATAAATTTGAAGATAGACTTTAACCCTAGCCCTGTACTTATCGTAGGCTGCCAACTGTAATTGAATCATATAATAGTTTTTCGGAAATGGAATCAGTTGCAGCATGTCACCATTTAAAATCAAGTTTTCAATAATTACATCATGCTTAGGATGAAAGTTGAGAGAGAAGAAAATCATAGATTATTATTTATTTTTAATTTTTTTTTAAAAAATTCTTTGCAAAACTTACGTCATAGGGGCATGAATGATTAACATTGGAATAGGGTTTAAAGATTTCATAGAATATTTTCCAAAACATGTGGCGGGAGGGATTTTTCAGAAAACTGCAAAAGTCTGTTGTGGTATTATACAAAAAGGGACGATAGCCATTTCCACGTTGAAACAGTTGGGCATTGACCTACATAAGTATATGGGACATCGAATAGATTTACTAATTACTCGTACATTAAAACATTTTAATTTTTTTCTGTATTTACCGTGATATTATTAATTGGTAACTCATGTAATTCTGTATGTAAATGCATACTGACAATATCTCGGGCCAAAGCTTTTAAATAACATTTTTTAAAAGTTGCAAAGGGTTTGTCTAATTCTTCGCACTGCAAATTGGTAAATTTTAATTTTACTAACTCGACCAGCCAAGTAAAATGTATTGTTGCGAAGAGAGCCGATACTAAAAGCGAATTAAAATGCTTCATGTTTGATTGTCGACTAAATTAAATGGAGTTTATGGCTAAAAGAACAAACCTGAACAAAACAAAATTTAATTACAACGGAAGTGAGATCTGATAGAAATGTTAATATATTAGTGTGTACACTTTCCGCGTCATTAACAAACGAAATCAATTTGTACACTCTCACCTTAAAGGGTGGAGGGAATTCTAATTTGGTACTCGTATATAACATTTTTAAACACTTTTAAGTAATTTTCGGTCAATAATTAAATTTAGTATAAAATAATTATTTTACAATTTATATACATAAAATAAATGCATAAACAAATAGAGTCAAAATATTTTTATACCCTACATCACTCTGTGGTACAGGGTATTACAACTTTATACATTTGTTTCTAACACCCTAGGGGAGAAGAAATATATTGTTTTTTTAAACGATCGACTCTGAATCACTTTCCGAGTCGATTTAGCTATGTCCGACTGTCTGTCTGTGCATGTATTTTTATAATCAAAGTACAGTTAGCAATTATAGTCCGATCTCAACGAAACTTTGGCCCAAGGATGATCCCTATTGGATTTGGTTGAAAACTGTTCTGATTATCATATATAGCTCCCATATATATGTTACCCTCGATTTTACATGTAAGCGATGTAGAATCTGTATTTTATATCCGATCGGTACGAAATTGGGCAGAAAGGGGTTTCCTGTTAGATGAATGAACACCGCCAAATTTGGGGAAAGTCGGTTCTGATTTAGATATAGCCCCCATATACGTATATGTTACCCCCGATTTGACATGTAAGCGTTGTAGAAACTGTATTTTATATCAGATTAGTATGAAATCTGATAGAGAGGGTTCTCGTATTACATGAATGAACACTGCCAAAGTCGGAGAAAATCGGTTCAGATTTAGATATAGCCCCCATATATATGTTTCACCCGATTTGACATGTAAGTGCTGTAGAAACCGTATTTTACAACCGAAATTCGGCAGAGAGAGTTTTCTTATTACATGCATGAACACTGCAAAATTCGTGGAAAATCGGTTCAAATTTAAATATAGTCCCAATATACTTATATATGTTACACCCGATTTGATATGTAAGCGCTGTGGAAACCGTGTTTTATATCCGATCAGTACGAAATTCGGTAGAGAGAGTTTTATTATTACATTTATAAACACTGCCAAATTCTTACCGTAATGCACATTTTCGCATTGTTAGGAAGGTGTAGGGTATTAAATAGTCGCCCCCCCCCCGACTTTCTTTCTTTCGTTACTGGTTATGTTGGAGAATTGCTCTATTCCAAAAGACAATAGTAAAATTCGCAAATTCTTCCTTTTGGCCAACGACCGTTTATTCCAAAAGTAATTCCACAAGTGCACAAAACATATGGTAGTAATCGATAAACAGAAAATAAACATACAATAAAACATCTACATTCGAGACAACGTCGCATTTCAAAATGATAATCCAATCAAAATCGCCGCGACAGGTTATAAAATGTCTTTTCTCGAAAACTAGAGCCAATTCAAAGAAATGAACTTATAGGTTGAGAACTTCATTATGCTTTTTTGTAGCCCTTGTAGATTATTACACATTTCTCCAATTATTGCAGAACATTTCATCGTCGCAACCCACCCCACCTCCCATTTTTAGGGATGTTTCGATTTTTTAAAATATGCATAACCAACAGTTCTTCAGATTAAAAACGTTAATAGGCATCGGTTTAAGGTAATGTAAGTCTAATTTTTCTTAAATTTATTACAACCAAATCGGGCAGGTCGTTTCCGAGTTGTGATAAATTATGTGCAGAAATGAGGATCGTAAAACAAAAGTCACATCGGTTAACCAGATACAACCGTCGGAGAAAATTTCATTTTCTCAGAAAAAATTTTCAAAATCAAGTTTCAGCTAAAATATTCTATAAAATCCGAATTGGAGCTAAACTAGAAACACCCAAATTTTTTTTTGATTTGTCCATTATTTCATGTTTGCGAAAATATCAGGTTTTCGACATTACGTCATATACGTCACAGTTTACGACGGACCATCTCTGATGATGGCTTTTGCTGAAGCTATGGAGACGAAGAGAAGGAGGAATCAATAGAACACCTTCAGTGTGTGTGCCCCGCCTCTCTAGAAGGCGAATACAACCTTGGGTTCTTATTTAT
This sequence comes from Eudasyphora cyanicolor, assembly GCA_963930755.1. NCBI lineage: Eukaryota > Metazoa > Arthropoda > Insecta > Diptera > Muscidae > Eudasyphora > Eudasyphora cyanicolor. The sequence continues at coordinate 174,396,701 of OZ005736.1, read as the reverse complement.
TTGAGAAGTTAGCTAACTTGGCTCATGTTGGAGTCCGCCAACTTTTGAGCTTTTTAAAGTAATCCAATTGGTTCAACGGGAGCGGCTAGGGATAACTTATATTTTCCCTTACGTCCCTGTGGTAACACAATACACTGGATAGTCTAATGGCGAATTCTTTTCTGCAAAAAAGTGCAACATGTTCATTGCCCTTTTTCCGAAAACGGCACTTTTGTGATACTTTTTTGAAATTTGGTAATTAAGTTACTCGAATTTAGCACAACTAAAATTTCAAAATTTCAAAAACGCGATATAATAGTGGTGTTTTCGGAAAAAGGGCAATGCAAGTGTTGCACTTTTTTGCAGAAAAGAATTCACCATAAGTGAGTGCATCACTCTTAACCTAACCTAACTTAGTGTAAGAAATGTCTCTGTACCAATTTTTTGTGACTTGCACTTTGATCACAATAGGACATAGACCGACAAAAACCTCATTTTAGTTAAGGAATAGTGAATGTTAAGTAAGAAAATGAAGAAAACCTGTAGGGAAAGACAGATGTAATACCCCACACCTCTGTAACAATGCGCGGTGAGGCATTGTACGTAGCTCCACAGCGTCATAAATGCTTTTTCCAAGGAGTGTTGAAGATGTTGATCATAATAAAAAAAATTTAATTTCTGCCAAATTATAATGAGATCGAACGTAAAATACAGTTTCAATAGATTCTAAGTACTAAATCTGCAGGAACATCTGAACTGATTATCGACTTTGGACCAAAAGATACAGATATGTTGAAAATTTCGTTGAAATCACAGTACACACAATATAACCTGTACTTTGATCACAAAAAAAATCTGATACTCAAGACTGATTCAATATTGATCGGTATAATAAACTATGGATTCATCTTTTCTTAATTGGGTGTTACAGACAAATGCACAAAGTCACAATACCCTATACCACAGTGTGGTGTAGGGTATTAAAATGGTAAAGGTTTTTATATTCTAGCTTTCTGATTTGGCCAAATTCTGACATTTTCGTAAAAAATGGTGTAGTTTGGAGAAGCGTGGCAGCGCTAATTATGCAAATTTGTGAGCCATTCTTTTTTCGAAAACGTTCTCCAGGAAGTTTCCTTTAAGATGAATATAAAAAAGTTTTACTTTGTTTTCATAATTTCCTCTATATCTCTATATCTCCATACTACATATACCTTTTCGCAATAAAATACAGAACTTACTTATTTTTTATCACATCACCTTACGGAGGAAGTTATATATTTTCCTACAAGCCAAAAGTATAACACATCGAAATTAGATTTGGGTTATTCACGACAATCCTTAATACAAATATAGCAAATATATAATTTTGTTGCCAATTAAAAAAGAGTGAAAGAAATGTTTGCATATTCTGCTCTGATATACACAAAAAATTACAAAATTAAATTTTTAATTGTAGTTGACTCTACAAGACAATTCTTAGATGTTAAAAATCTTCTTTTGCAGAACTCAGTTAGTAGAATCCAGGCGAGAATCACGAAAGTTATATGGGTTAAACATTTTGTGGCCAACTTTGCGGCCCTGTAGCTCCAACCCTGTATATAACAGTTGTCCCAAATTGTAACTTATTGGCCTTCGTAGCGCAGTGGTTAGTGCGTTAGACTTGGATTACGAATGTGGTGGGTTGGATTCCCAGCCAAGGCAATGGGAAAATTTAATAAAAACAATTCATGTTTTATCATAATTCAAGTTTCTACAGCTACTCATCACTACAACAACATCTAATTGCTCAAAATAATAGGGAAGCTAAAAATATACGTAACTTCATGACAACTATTAATAGAATTGCTGCGTTTCTAAAGGGGAAGAAAAAAAGTTAAACCCAAAAAACACCCATTACCTAAGATTAGCAGAAAAATTTTATTAACATCCGGACAACATTTAGTGAAATGAAAACAACTTAAGGTTCCCACAATAATCGGATATATGCCGGAACGAAATGTGTAACAAAAATAGACTAAAGCATTATCACCTCGCTACTACAACAAGCTGCTACTACAACAACTACATGCATAATATCCCACCGTAAACGTTACATAAACATCAGATTAACGTATATACATAGCTTTAACGAATCAGCCGGTTATTCTGAGTAGAGTCGATTCGTATACTAGACCCACCTAGCTTCAGTATTTTTATACCCTACAACACACTGTGGTACAGTGTATTATAAGTTTGTTTCACGGCTGAGTCCGCCCGTCCGTCTGTCCATGTAAAGTTGTTCGTCGACTACAGGTCGTAATTTCACTCCGATCGTTCTGAAATTTTGCAGTTTAGAGTATTTCGCAGCTGTTAAGATCGCTATTGAATATGGTTGAAATCGGTTTAGATTTAGATATAGCTCCCATATATATCTTACGTCCGATTTGGCCCTTTAGTTCTATAGAAGCTGTATTTTACATCCAATCGTTTTGAAATTTAGAATGGTAGAGTTTCTTGATCCATGAACCAACACTACCGAATTTGAAGAAAATCGGTTAAGATTTAGCTATAGCTCCCATATATATGTTTCGTCCGATTTTGCTCTTTAGTCCTGTAGAAGCTGTATATTACATCCAATCATTTTGAAATTTAGAATGGTAGAGTTTCTTGATCCATGAACCAACACTGCCGAATTTGAAGAAAATCGGTTAATATTTAGATATAGCTCCCATACATATCTTTCGTCCGGTTTGACCTTTAGTTCTATAGATGCTGTAGTTTACAGCCAATCGTTTTGATATTTAGAATGGTAGAGTTTCTTGATCCATGGACTAACATTGCCGAATTTTAAGAAAATTTATACATGAATTACAAAATTTATATATCAGAGTTATTCAATATTACGAGAGTGGTGTAGGGTATTATATAGTCGGCCCCGCCCGACTTTAGCCTTTCCTTACTGGTTGAAAGTTACAATCGTCTGGCCCAAAATAAACTTAAGACACCATATACTACATAGTGTGTTGTACGGTATATACACCAACTGCAGGGCCGGTTGAAAAATGTGTCTTATTGAATATACTTATGAGTAAATATATCAAATTTCCAGTAGGGTTCGCACATTTTCCCATGGCAATTCCGGTGAAAAATTACGTGACGATCCTGGACAACAGTGTGGTGTTTTAATTATTCAATTCAACCAATTTGACTCCTGAACTAGATTTTTTTCAGGGGATGTGTATGAAATAAAAAACACATGAAACCTATCCCAATTAAAATGCACCATCTAGGGTAAAATTTTAAGTATTCCCTTATAACACCTGCTAACTTATATGACTTATATTTATTAAATACTGGTGTAGGGTTTACGTTTTTTATTAATTGTTCTGAAGTGTAAACTGATCAGTAGTAATGCATCGTATTTATCAAGCCCCATCTGCTAGGTTAAGTTTTAGGTTTAGGTTTAGGTTAGGGTGGCAGCCGTATTTTTTTACAAGCTCACATAGACCAGTTTAGGTCCCTAGTGTTACCACGGGCTAAAATGCCCCTCATCGAAACCAACCTGTGTGATATATAAATTTACCGATTGTACGAATATCAGTACTGGATAGATCTGTTAGGCTGCCTAAAATGGCCGACCCCAGTATGTCCAGTCGTCGTTTACTCAAAGCGGGACAGTCGCAAAGCAAGTGCTCAATGCTCTCCACTTCTTCCTCATCTCCACAGCTTCTGCAGAAGTCATTAGAGTCAATACCCAATCTTTTGGCGTGTTCGCCGATCAAGCAGTGTCCCGTCAGAACCTGTACTAACGTAGACAATCGTTTCCTCTCTAGTGCGAGGAGATATTTTGATCTTGTCAGGTCATACCTTGGCCAGATTTATCTAGCTACCCTGCAGGTGCCGATTTCTGTCCATCTTTCGTTGGACTGCCTGATTGCCTCTTGCCTAAGCCAAAGCTTGCACGTGGATAGTGGCGCACCAATATATGCAAATTCTTCGATATTTTGTAATCTCGTCCCTTTCCTAGCAAGTTCATCGACTTAGCAGTTCCCCGGGATATCCCTATGCCCAGGCACCCATATGAGGTGTATATTAAACTGCTCAGCCATCTCGTTAAGAGATCTGCGGCAGTCGAGGGCTGTTTGTGAAATTAGGGTTGTTGCCTCCAGAGAATTGATGGCAGCCTGGCTGTCCGAGTAAATGACAACGCCAGTGTTGGTTACTATGTTGCGACTCAGCCACTTGACGACTTCCCATATTTCCATTATTTCGGCTTGATAGACACTGCAGGTATCTGGTAGTCTGTGAGCTATATCCAGACTAAGTTCTTCACAGTGTACTCCGAAACCAACCTTTTCATCAAGCTTCGAACCATCCGTGTAAAAGTGGAGATGGTCTCTATTACCTGGTATTCTGCCGACCCATTCATCTCTGGCGGGAATCATAGTGATGTAATTTCTCTCGAAGGTGTACACAGTTGGTATATAGTCCACTCGGTCGGTTACCATAGCACTACACTTTGATATCCTCATGTGACCATAGTTCTTGTACCTCCACATTGATAGGCAGTTTAATCTTATTGCCGCTTTGGTTGCAACTTCTCTCACCACAATATTAATCGGCAGTATATGGAGTAGGGCTTGTAGGGACTCGGTCGCTGTAGTCTTAAGGCTCCGCTTATGCTCAGGCAGGCAGTTCTCTGAACCTTTGTTAGTAAGTTGGTAATGGTTAGTTTGTCAGTTGCCGTCCACCATACCACAATACCGTATAACAGTATTGGACGAACTACTGCTATATATATCCAGTGGACGATTTTAGGAGAGAGTCCCCACCGCGACCCTACAGCCTTTTTGCAGGAATATAAGGCGACGTTGGCCTTCCTTATACGTTCCAAGACGTTAAGTCTAAATAACATTTTCCTATCTAGAATTATTCCTAAAAATTTTGCACTTTCAGAAAAGACTAGATCTGTTCCATTTATCCGAGGTGGAGGGTCCACATGTGGGACATTATTCATCCTAGTAAAGAGAACCAATTCTGTCTTGTTGGGGTTAACGCCCAAACCGCTGCTTCTGGCCCATCTTGCCAACTTGTTCAGAGCCACATGTAGGATGTCTCTGAGGACGTTTAAGAATTTGCCACTCACTGCGATTGCCACGTCGTCCGCATATGCCACGACCTTGCAGCCACAACGTTCTAGATCTAGCAGGATTTCATTCACCGCTAGGTTCCAAATTAGTGGAGACAGTACTCCTCCTTGCGGGGTCCCTCTGTTTACATACCTTGTTAGAGTTGTGGACCCTAGACATGCTGTTATGCGTCTTCTGGTGAGCAGACTTTGAATTAGTCTAATCAAACTAGTGTTAACTTTTAGATGTGAGAGTGCCGCAATTACCGCATCTGAGTGAATGTTGTTAAAAGCCCCTTCTATGTCAAGAAATGCCACCATGGTGAATTCCTTGAAATGCAGGGACGATTCGATAGTGCTCACAAGTTCGTGCAGGGCTGATTCTGTAGACTTGCCCTTATTGTAAGCATGTTGGTTCCCCGACAGGAGTTTTGTATCCAGGTTTTCCCTAATGAAATGATCTAAAAGTCTTTCCAGACCTTTCAATAGGAAGGAGGATAGGCTAATTGGTCTGAAGTCTTTTGGCCTAGTGTGTGATATCTTTCCCGCTTTAGGTATGAATACCACTTTGGTATCCCTCCATCGATTCGGGACGTATGAAAGCCTAATACAGCCTACATAAATTTTCTGCAGCCAGGGGATAATGTACTTTAACATTTTCTGCATTTCTGCTGGAGTGATGCCGTCTGGTCCAGGTGACTTGAAGGGCTCAAAGCTGTTAATAGCCCAGCTTATTCTGGATCTCTCAGTCAAGAAGCTAGCGACGCTCGCAGTCCCCTCGCACTCTTTTTGGTCCTGCTGATCCTCGGGTTCTGTTACAGAGTTCCGCGGGAAATGTGTGTCGAGCAGTACATTGAGCGACTGCTCGCTGTTTTTGGTCCAGTTATTTGCCTCATTCTGTAAATATCCCACTGTACAGGGTGTGGCAGATAATATCTTCCTCAGCCTAACGGCGTCGGAGACCTTTTCCACTTCACCACATAAGGTATACCAAGAGCGCCTTTGCGCCTTTCTAAGCTCCTTCTTATAGATCTTGAGTTGTTCTTTATAGGCATCCCAATCATTAGCGACCCCAGTAGATTTAGCCTTATTTAATAGCTTTTGCAGGTCTTTTTCATAGCCGTTAGCTCAGAAGTCCACCATTGGGGTTTAGTTTTACCCTTGTACCTTGTTTTTGGACAGGCTTCTTCAAGGGATCTATTGAATGATATGGTGATATGATCGACCAGATTATCCAGACCGGCTTTGTCATTCGGTTCGTACAGAAGTTTAGAGTTGAGGACTTTCTTGAAATTCTTCTCATACAGATGCCGCTTTGTCTTCCTTACATTTCTGTGGACGGCGGGTTTAGGCGCTTTTTCCGCGAGTTTGAACTCAATATAATGGTGATCTGAGAATGAGTGGTCGTCCAGTACATTCCACCCAATAATTTTGTCTGACAGCCGGTCAGTAGCAAACGTTACGTCGAGTACTTCTTGTCTGTCTTTAATTGTGAAGGTCGGTTTATTACCTATGTTACAAATACTAAGGTTGGTAATTAGAATAAAGTCAAGAAGCGAATCACCCCTATTGTTTATATCCGTACTACCCCAGATATTATGATGAGCGTTCGTGTCTGCGCCAATAATCAGCTCGAGCTCGTCAGGCGTTGCTTCTTCTACTACTTCCCTGAATAGAGCAGTCGGTAATACAGATTCATAAGGCAAGTAGCTGGAGACCACCCAATATATGCGATTACCGATCTCCAGGCTAGCAGCTGTTTGGTCTTTACTACTTAAATTAGTCAGGAGAAAGATACTCAGATCTTTCCTGGCCAAAATGCAGGTTCTTGGAGTGCCTTCACAGTTGGCCACAAGCGTTTAAAGTTGGGTGTCCTAATACCACACACCCTTCCTCCCACTACGTAGGGCTCCTGTATCAGGACGATGTCCACTGCGCCTGTGGACAGGCGCAGCAATAGAGCCGCTGAGGCTGCTTTAGCGTGATTGAGGTTAATCTGTAGAATTCTTACCATCATTGGTAATTGACAGATTAACATCCACCCCGACAAGGGTGTTATCGAACTCTTCGTCCGTATCGTCGAGAAGCATGTCCCCGCCAGATGCGTCAAAGAGTCCGGAGACTCCCCTCAGCCTCTCTGTGTCCGAAGTAGAGCTTTTGTCCTCAGAGAAGGACGTTACAGATCTTCTGTTAATGTTGGAGTCACCAGAAATAATAGGCGTGGGTACCTCCTAGGTTAAGTTAATGTGGTCACTCCTAGTCTTGCGGTTGAATCAAGTTGAATTTTTCTAGAAAGTCCATGAGTTGGTAAATGTTAATATTAGACAAGTTTGCGAGCGCAAGAGAGAAAAGCGAGACTAGAGTAGCCTGTCGTAGAACAGGGCATAAACACAAGATATGTTAAATCGTTTCTTCCGCATCATCCTTTTCGTCACCGCAGCTCCTACCTACCAAGGACATTTGTCAAGACTTCAATTTTCTTGGAGTGCCGCCAAAAAGACTGTGTCCGTCATGCATTTAGAGTTCAGCAGGGCCGCATCAGCTTCCAATGTACCTATGTTTTTGACCAGTGGCCATCTGCCGTTCGTCGTCATAAGGGCGCAATCTCTCAAGGAGATCATGTTGGACAGCAAGTAACATTTCTGTGCTGAATCTCTGATATATGGAATTACATATTATATTCCTCTGAGCTTGAATAGTGGTAGTAATAGTACCACTGTGCATACCCTCCATCATCGTCATCATGCAGACGATGATCACAAGTAGCACTGACATTCCCATCGATGTCATCATCGTATGCATCGCTTCTGTTCCTTTCGCATCGTATGGAACATTGTGTCTGACTGCCATAAGACAGAGTCAGACTTTATTAACTGTTATCGTTCGTATGCAATCTATTTTTATTAGATTTTCAAACATATTTTGCCATTTTGTCATTTGGCATTCTATTTCCCTTTATTCGTCTTTTTTTGCTGAATGTAATGTCTTGATTTTTGTCGCAGACAAAATTATCTATAAATTGTCATTTGATTTGATTGTGAAATAAATGAATGTATATGAAGTGGAGACGCATGAGTAAATTGCATTTCTATTGACTTGTATTCGTACATACTCGTAATGCCAATTGTGTTCATGCAAGTGTCATGGGTATTAGGTTGGGATGGTTTTTGTGTAAAAATTTCGAATATAAATCTGATGTTACAGAAGGATTGGTTGTAGTGCAACCTATGTATAGAATATATGTATGTGTTGGTCCAGTTTTAGACACTAGGATAGCTCTAGTGTCATTTATAACCTAACCTAACCTAAGAACAGCAGGACCAACAAAAGAGCGAGAGGACTGCCAGAGAAATCTAGCAATAGCTGGTCTATTAATAGCTTTAACCGTGGATCAACAGCACTACTCCAGCAGAAAATGTTAAAGTACGATTATATTATGCCCTGAAGAGTATGTCAGGCTCTCATATACGATCGATGGCTGTACACCAAAGTGGTACTCATACCAATGCTGGAAATATATCGCACACTAGGCCAAAGGACTTCGGGTCAATTGGAATTTCCTCCTTCCTCCTGAGAGGTCTGGAAAGACTTGAGATTCATTTATTAGAGAAACCCTGGATACAAAACTCCTGTCGGGGCACCAGCTTGCTTACACCAAGGGCAAGTACACAGAACCTGTCCTGCCCGAACCTGTGCGCACTATCGAATCGTCCCTTATTTTCTAGCGATTCACTATGGTGGCCTTTCTTGACATAGAAGGGGATTTTAACAGCATTCACTAGGGGAGAACTCTAACTAGATTAGATTAATTCGAAGGGGCTCTCAAGGAGGAGTACTGTCTCCACTAATTTTGGAACTTAGTGATGTATGAAATCCTGTCAGATCTAGAACGTTGTGGCTTTGCTGAAAATGTAAAATATCTGAGAATAGTTCTAGATAGGAAATTGTCATTCAGTCTAAATGTACTGGAACGCGTAAGGAAGGCCAACGTCGTCTTATATTCCTGCAGGAAAGCTTAGGGTCGCTTTTAGGCCTTTCTCCTAAAATCGTCCTTTGGACTTATGTAGCGGTAGTTCATCCAATAGTGTTGTACGGCATTGTGGTTTGGTGGACGGCAACTAATAAACATTACACATTACCAATCAATTATCAACAGTTTAGAGAACTACTTGCCTATGCATAAGCGGAGCATTGAGGGCTACGACGACTGAGTCTCTACAATTTCTACTCCATCTATTGCCGATTAATATTGTGGTGAGAGAAGTTGCCATCAGAGCATCAACGTTGTGTATATACCTACGTTGTACTACTTCCAGAAGAACTTTACTACTAAAATACCTGTCAGGGAAGAATGGGTTTGCCGAATACCAGAGAACCAAATCCATCTCCACTTCTACACAGATGTTCGAAGCTTGATGATAAGGTTGACTTCGGTGTACCCTGTAAGGTACTCAGTCTTGCTATAGCACATCACATATCACATACTACTGATACATGCAGTGTCTATCAAGCCGAATTATTTGGAATAAGGAACTTCGCCATGTGGCTGAGTCGCAATATAGTGACAAAAATTGGCGTTTTCATTTACAGGGGCAGTCAGGCTGATATCAATTCTCTGTAGGCCACATCCTTAAATTTAAAAACAGCCCTCGACTGCTTCTGATCTCTAACGAGAAGTCTAAGCAGTTTGAGATATAGATCATATGTGATATAGATATATGTCATCATGACGAAGAATTTGTACATCATCACGATTATTTTTTCGTCAAAAGTCAGCTAACGTACGGAATAATCCTCTTGATGAATTTGTTCGTCACTATGACGAATCTCTGTTTCCAAAAATTTTTGTCCTCAGGATGATCACATTTCATTCCTACGATGAATCGAGTTCATTACCACGACGAACTCCATTCATCACCACGACGAATCCCATTCATCACCACGACGAATTCCATTCATCATCACGACGAATCCCACTCATCACCACGATGAATTCTAATCATCACCACGACGAATCCCATTCATCATCACGACGAATCCCATTCATCATCACGCCGAATCCCATTCATCATCACGACGAATCCATTTATCACCACGACGAATTCATGCCCCGACTATTTAGATTTTAAAAATTTCAATAAATATTCTTCTGGTTTTAGACCATTAAAAACGGTATGGAAAATAAAGATATTTGACAGCTTGCCAGGTTCAGTAGTGGTTATTCGTTGAGTCTTTAAGTTTTTCTCCCATATTTGTAATCTACGCAAAATTCCCTTTAATTTGATGGGTCGCACGATATTTGGACCAAAAACCCGTTTTTCAAGAATTCTAGGGGGCTGTGTTGAAGGATCTTCAAACAATTCCTCCCAAAATTTGTGCACACATTTACTCACAGCAAAGCCTATTACGCTTTACAAACTTTGGTCGAAATTCAGCGCCACTATTGGTAACAAATTTCATAGTTCTGCAATTACTCCTTCTATTTTTGTGACATCGATACATGAAGACAGAGCAAAAATTGGCTTATATGGGCGGACCCACGCAGCCCATATAAGCCAATTTTTTAAGTGATTCCTACTGTCCGTACCTACGGATAGATTAACAAGATTCTTACTGTCCCTATCTACATGAGCCATGTTAAATGAACGGGATCGGAAATCTGAAGTTTGGGGCAACGAAGTGGACCGAGTCCAGCTAGTCGGTTATATCTTATAAAAAATCTTGTCAAAAAATGAATGACCAGAATAAAAGTTCTATAAGTCTCATAGCAACAATTGCCTTGCTGCAATATCTAATGGTAATAAACATGTAGTGCTTTCGTTGGTATCGTTCTCTATGCACCAGTACTATACATCGATGGCATATATCCAGTTGTGGCTATATTAAAAAACAAATTTTTTTAAAGACTCAACAGCAAAATAACTTTTTAATTTGAGCTTCAGCGAATTTTTGTTCTGGTCGATTAGGACGAAATTTTAAAAACAGCGTAGAACCATTTTTATGTATATTAATGTAGGCCCATAAAAAATTTTCACTAGATTAGACTGCTTGGCGTATTAGATTGCCAGATAAATCGATAAATCGTCATTTCTGGCAACAATGCCTATGACCCCAAGTATGTTCGGCGGATATCCGTCCGTCCGTTCGTCTGTCTGTGTGTCTGTCTGCTGGCTGGTGCTCACGATAACTCTTGAAAGGAGTGACCGATTGACTTCAAATTTGGTATGTGGTAATATTTTTTTCTATCTCCGGCTAAGTTCGAAGATGGGCCATATTGGTCCACTCCTTCTAGTACCTCCCCACAAAGGGTTAACATTTAGTGAAATATTGATTCTTAAATAACGTCTATACTACTTACTCGAATCTTCGGAAATTACGCACATAGTACTAGTTTATTAGTAGCTTACACCTCAAGAAAAATGGGCGAAGTTGCCACGTCCCTTTTGGTACCTCCCACACAAATGGACCATTTTGCACCAAAAGTTAACAGCTTATAACTTTAATACCAGAACATAAAAATACTTAAAATTTTGTACAGTGTAATGTTTTTATAGTGCCTACATTCCGGTAAAAAATGGGCATTATTGTACGGCCCCCTTTGGTCCCTCCCACACAAATGAACCATTCTTCACAGAAAGTTAACAGCTTATAACTTTAATACCAGTGCATACATATAACTGAAATTTCGTACAGTATAACGTTTTTATAGTATAGAAAAATTGACATCATTGACACGCCGCTTATGATACTTCCCACACAAATAGATGTTATTAATGCAATTTAAATTGATAATAATTTAATTGAAACAAAAAAATAAATTAATTTACGAATAATTCTTGGGACTCAAGGTGAGGAGATTCTTAAGTCGGTTTACCCGACTGAACTTTCTTACTTGTTGTTTAAGTAAATTGTTAAAAAAACGAACTGTGCAATTTTTAGGCCGCAAATTCTTTATCCAAACTCTTCACCTGAAAAATGTGGTATTTATAGCTTAAAATAGCTTTTTTGAGAGCGGGGGGGACTACAACAAAATACAACTTTATTTGTATACATTTTATTGAGATAAATTCTTGCCACAATAGAATATAAACTGCAATGATTCAGCTAAATTTTTTAGAAAATGTGGTGTTTATGTCTTAAATAAGCCTGTTTTGAGCGACATCTATATGTCGACTATAACAAAATAAGAAGTGATTTAAAAAAATTTTACTGCGATGAATTCTTGTCTTAATTAAATACAAACTGCAAAGATTCAGTTAAAAGGCTTAGAAAGTATGGTATTTATGGTTTAAATATGTATATTTTGGAGCGACCTCTGTAGGGTGACTATACAAAAATATGAAAATATGAACTTGCGATGATTTAAGTATACGAAAGAACAGCTAAATTGTTACCACTTATGAGTTATGGACAATTTGAAAAAAAAAATTTGATTGATTTTGGGCAAATATCTTCTTGCATTCAGATATGAAATGATTAAAGGTAAAGCGAGAAAATAATTATGCGTTCTTCAAAATTAACACATAATTTCAATTTGCTAAATTCGAATGCAAGGTGTTGTCATCCTGCAACGAGAAAAATAAAAACATTTTATAGTAAAGGTTAATGTTAGAAAATATGGTGCTCAAATCCTCCAGTACATCGGATTAAGAGACCCGATACCCACTGAAAAGTCAACTTTTTAATCGATTGACGAATGCTGAGGACACCTTCAAATATGTAAATGCTAGATAATCTTAGAATCTATTTCTCAGAATCAGTTCCACTTAAATATAAATTATTCTTAAATTTGAGAAAATCATTCCAGCCTATGTTTCCTCATCTAAAAGAAATGTTAATGAAGTTTGAATTTCATGTAAATGGAGTAAAACTGTTGACAACAAAAATATTGCATATAATACAATTTATATTTTATTGCCTGCACTCAAAAACTAATTTAGAAGTGAAGGAAATCATAGCCTAATCACATGCTTATTGTGTTTATGTACGGTGTGTTACTGATGTACCACTCAAACAGTTTATGGCAACGCGTTCAGCAGCGTCAGTCTGTTATATTGGTTTTAAGCCTAGAGAAGCATATCGGTTTACATAACAATTAACGACGTTGTCGAAATGATATTAACATTTCAAAATTGTTGGATGCACTGGCCAAATAGGCAGGAATATGTTCTTATACATATATGGAAGCTATATAAGATATTCGATCTTATATCAAGAAACTTGATATTGCCAAATTTCATAAATATTGAATGTAAAATACGTTGTCAATTCAGAATGAACATATATTTAGGAGATATATCTGAATCTATACTTCTCTTTTAAATTCAGCAGTATTCATGCTTACATATTTATGGCGACTACACTTAAATCTGAGAAGATGTCCACCAATTTAAATATGTATTAGCCTTGAGCCAAAGACTAATTTCCAGCCAATGCGACGGACAGGCTGACATAGCTAAATCGACTCAGACACCTATTCCAAGACGATCGGTATAATAAACAATGGATCTACCTCTTCTCCTGTTGGGTGTTACGAAGAAATGAACAACGTCATAATACTCTGTACCACAGTACGGTGTACCACAGTGCTCTGTCTTCATGTATCGATGTGACAAAAATAGAAGGAGTAATTGCAGAATTATGAAATTTGGAACCAATCTGTATTTGGTCATAGTTAAAAACAATTTTAGATTTGGACCCAATCGGACCACGGGTCTCGTAACCCCATGCAAATTATTACGGGACCTCAAAAATTCACCAGACTATAACACTGAATTGGAGCATTGTATATTAACGAATTTTAACATGTCATAATATATCAGTTGCGGTGCAAAATTTCGACAGGATATAGCGAGTCCTTTTGGTACCTCCCAAACAAAGGTTTCAAACGACTTAAATTAAATATATAAAGAACGCTCAAGAGTGGCGCTGGATTTCGACTAAAAGTTTGTAAAGCGTAATAGGCTTGCTGTGAGTAAATATGTGCACAAATTTGGGAGAAATTGTTTCAAGATCCCTCAACGCAACCCCCCTAGCAGATCTTGAAAAATGGGTTTTTGGTCCATATATCGTGCGACCCAGCAAGTTAAAGGGAATTTTGCGTAGATTACAAATATGGTGAGAAAAAATTGAAGACGCAATAGGGGAAATTTCTGTATTCCAAACGTCGTGTACGTCGACCAAAGTGTTTTTGCGTAGTATTGTACTATATTGTTTCGTTTTAAAAGTTTATTGCCTGTATTTGTCAGAAGAGTTTCCTTCGTTGACTTCTAAAATAATATTATCATTTCCGTCAAAAATGTCATCAAAGATACCGCATAGATATATCTTCGTTTAAAGGATACTTGATATATTACTCTTAAAATTATCGGATAATTTTGTGACTGGCTTTCTCAGATAAACAACCTTAAATTAAATAAAAGTTTTCAGAAATAAAATTGTTAATATTTATATACCTATTGGCAAATTAAAGCTTCAAATTATTATCCTTGTTGCTGTTAGGAACTCCTTAAATGCTTTACTGCTAATTTTTTGTCGCAAGAAAGTTTTAGACCTAAAGCAAAACAACTTTTTGGTAATTTTGTGCACGAATAATTGTAACTTTTATATTTTATTTTTAAAAAGGACATGACATTAATTATTTTTTTTTGCGCAAAAATTTAGATCTTTACGATTTTTTTCCAATGACATAAAATATTATTTTTTTTTGGATTTTTCGAAATTAAAAACACCATTTTAGAAGGAATTTTTTAAAATGTTTATCAAAAATATTTTATAAATATGATTTTTTGAATTTTTAAGAATTATGTCAACTACGAGTATAAGGCGCAAAAACAATTATGGGTTTGTTCTACAAGTTAAAAGATATGGTTTTTGTAGAACCAACTAAAAAATGTTTAGACCTAAAGCAAAATTACTTTCTCGAAATTCTGTGCGCGAATAATTTGAACTTTCATATTTTATGTTTAAAGAGGGGACATAATTAATGATATCTGGCGAAAGAAAAATTAGGGATCTTTACGAATTTTTTTTCCGATGCCATACAATATTTAGTATTTTTTGATTTTTCGCCATAAAAGCATCATATTAAATCCAATTTTTTTTATATATTTCTCAACATTAATATATAAGTATGAATTTTTGTATTTTTTAAGAATTCTGTCAGCTATCTGGCGCAAAATATGGGTTTTGATCTACACATTAAGCGTTGACGACTGTTTTTGGAACACCCCTACAAATTACATTTTAAATTAATGTTTTTAGACATAAAAAATTATATATTTTTTTTAGTTTGTGCGCCTTTATTTTAAGTTTTTATATTTTTTATTAAAGAGTATCAGTACATATATTGTTTTTGAAGAATACAATTTTCTCATTCCAATTAAACTTGCACATTTTTTTCACTTTAACAAAAAATACGAATTTTCCAAAGCACTTTAGAATAGTACAAATGGAATTTTCTTCCAACTTGGCATTTTTGTATTATTAGGAATTCGATTCATTGGTTTCATTTCCTTAATAAACGAATTTTATACCGCTATTTTACAACGTTCATTTAAGGTAGTTATTTTTTGGTCGATTTGCGTATACAACAACTGACTTTGGCGCCCTCTCGCGGTGTCAAAGAGAACTAAATAAAAAAATATTGTTATTATTTATCTTAATTGGTTTGTTAAGCTATGATGAGTGCCAACTTTAACATTATTTGAGCCAGTACATTGTTTTCGATTTTTGTCAAAGGGACAGATCACTGTGCGGTGTAGGTTAAACAAATGAGCTAAGAAGCAACGCTTTAATAATTTAATGACGGACGCACCATAAATTATTTAAATTGTTCTGAAACGGAATGTCCCCGAATATATCGGTCATTTTTTTAGATGTCTTCGATACCGGTTTTTTGGTAACTAATAACAGAAAATCTCTTAGAATGGATTAGTTTGGGATCTATGAGTGAAAGGTTTAAAATCACCTAATATGGTTGCCGGACATATCTGTGAACTGTTTAGCAGATAAGCTAAGGAACTTCTTTACATGCTCCGTGTATTGTAATATTGGAATAAGTTCCAAGGAAAATGCAAGAATCACATTCCGTTCATCCATCTGTCCACACATTCTTGTGATCAAAGTTAATCTCCGAAATACTAATCAATGTTTACAAGGAATTGCACAGATACTGCCTTGAGGTGAGGGAGGAACCCGGTTGTTTTGTTTATATCGATCCATTATTTTAAACTATAGTCACACTGAATCAAATTTATTTTTCATTATCCTGTTAACTATTCCTGAAAAAATGTGGCAAATTCATGCATGTTTGGATATATCCCCCATATGACAATAGCTTCCAATTTTGCATCTTCACGTTCTAGAAGACAAACTGTACAACTAAATCAGGCAGAAATTTCCAGAGTTCGGAAAAAACACTAAGGAACGGTTCTTTAGCGTTCTGTACCGTTCTTTCGTCGCGAACAGTAACGCAACGCTTACAAGAGAACAAAATACACTAAACATTTTTATCCCCTCACCACATCGAAGGAGTGACCTAAGACCCTAAGTATGTTCGGCGGATATCCGTTTTGGGTCATTTTAAGTCGAATGAACAATGTCCGTCTGTCTGCTGATTGGTGCGCACGATAATATTTTTATTACCAATATTATATTTGGTATGTGGTAATATTTTCTTCTGTCTCCGGCAAAGTTCGAAGGTGGGCTATATTGGTCCACTCCTTCTAGTATCTCCCTCACAAAGGGTTAACATTTAGTTGAATATTCATTATTTAATAACTACTATACTACCTATTTGAATGCACTGAAATTCTACATATAGTATTTATTAGTTTATTAGTCACTATTACCTGGAGAAAAACACAAATGGCAATTTTGAACCAAAACTTAAAACTTGTAACTGTATTACCAGTGAATACAAAGACTTGTACAGTGAAATGGTTTAATTGTACCTTAAATACAGAGAAAATGGATATTATTGCCACGCTCCTTTTGGTACCTCCCGCTCAAATGGACTATTTTGTACCAAATGTTACCAGCATATAACTAACTTGAAATTTTGTAAAATGTAATGCTTTAATAGTACCAAGAGTCCAGAGAAAAATGGGCATTATTGGCTTGCCCCTTTTGGTACCTCTCACACAAATGGACATTTTTGTACCAAAAGTTAACAGCTTTTACTTTAACACCAGTGCATACAAATTCTTATAATTTCGTACAGTGCAATGCTTTTATAGTACCTAGAGTCTGGAGAAAAGTGGCCGTTATTTGCAAGCCCCTTTTGTTACCTCCCACACTAATGGACCATTAAACACCAAAAGTTAACAGCTTATAAATATAATACCAGTACAAATAAATACTTTAAATTTTGTATAGTGTAATGCTTTTATAGTACCGAGAGTCCAGAGAAAAGTGACCGTTATTGGGACGCCCCTTTTGATACCTCCCACACTAACGGACCATTTTGTACCAAAAGTAAACAGCTTTTAACTTTAAACCAGTACATACTATAAAGTTATTAAATGCAATTTAAATTGATAATAATTTAATTAAAACAAGAAATTAATAAATTTGCTAATATTTTTTTTGGGACTCGAGGTGAAGGGATTCATAAGTCGGTTTACCCGACTGAACTTTTGACTTGTTTTAGTGATAACGTACACGACGAACGGTACCACTACGATGACGTACGGACATCATCATGCTGGAATTTAAATATTTGTACTATGTATTCATTCAATCGTGTCTAGTGAAAATTAGGCATATCGGTCCATATTTTAGTATCTCCTCGTCTTTGGTACCGTTCGTCGTGTTCTAAGAACCGTACGTTATCGTAGTGGTAGCGTTCGCTAACAGTAACACTAAAAAATAAATAACGTTAGTGTTCTCTGAAGGAACCGTTCCTATGACGTACTGTTTTTTTCTGAACACTGATATATTCCCTTAACTGATATTTTATGCACATCACAATTGATCGCTATATGTGGTTGTTATCGTCAACTTGTACATAATTCAGGACTCAACAGCAAAATTCAATTCATTAGCGTTTAAATGCCGGTGTTACTAAAAATTGCAAAGGTAAGAAGTCATACATACTACATGATGAATACGTTTCTTAAATATACCGATTGCTTTTAGCTTCCTATGGCATAATAAATTTAATAAATGTATTTTATTATTTTTCCTTCTTTTACGGAATTGAATTTATAAAAATTTCACTCGATTTTCTTTCATTCTTACATTGTACCTTTTCCCATCCCATGATGAAGTCACTGGCACTTTACTCCATCATATGTTGTAAATCTCAACTTCATCTTCATCGGTTGACTTTTATTGCACATTCACATTTAATATTTAACTCGGCACTCGGCTCTCAGTATCCGGCACTGTGAACAGAACTGCTTTGCATGAGGAAATTGGTTTCCTGTTGAGCTTTCCTTCGTTCGTTCGTTTTTTGCGTTTCTTCGTGAACTATTTTCTTTTTATTTTGTAACTTTTCTTCACATCCGTTTTAGTGCAAGAGAATGGTTTTTGTACATGAACGAGTAAGTACGTATATATGTATGCCTGTGTGTGTGTGTGTGTGTGAGTGAGTGCGTGGATGTCCATGAATGTTCTCCTGGGATGGCATTTCTTTCGACTCAAACTATAAATTCATAAATTTAATTCTCATAATGAAGATTGCTCTGATTGTATATCCAAAAATGTAAATTTTTTTATTTAGATTTCAAATGCACTTTCTTTCATTTCAGAGACATCCATTAAAATTATTCCTGTACTATGATGATCTTGGCTTATATATATTTGAGTATGTACTTGGAAATCCAATCTATAAGAGGAAGCGTGTAGAAATTGCGGTATGGAATAACTATAGCAGATTTAAAGGCAAATCATGTAGCCACACGTAACCCTAATATAAGTGTATCATAAATCTAACGACGCAATTAGCCATCGTTTAAAAACGTGATATATAATTCAGCTGTTGACAACAGTAGCAATTAACATTAGAGTGACTCACGTGTATTCTTTCGTCAACTAGTTGTAAATAGTATTTTCTTTAAGTCAATTCGAGATGGACAGAAATAGACACCTACAGGCTAGCTACACAAATCTGCCCAAAATCCGATCTAAGAATGTCAAAATATCTCCTCGCACTAGAGAGAAAAAGACTGTCTACGTTAGTCTCAGTTCTGACGGAGCATTACTAATCGGCAAACACGCCAGGATGTTGATAATTGAGTCCAATGACTTCTGCAGATGCTGTGGAGATGAGGAGGAAGTGGAGCACCTGCTTTGTTATTGTCAAAGTGGGAGGAGTGGGAGAGGGAGGATTAAAAAAAGGAAAATAATTCGCATGTTTCCGATATCGCCCATTTTCAATCCCAAGTTACCTGCAGCTATAAGAAGTATCTATACCAAATTTCAGCCACCTAGATCAAGTATTATATATTATAGCGTGATTACAACAAACGGACGGACGGACAGAAGGACATGCCTAAATCGTCTTAGAATTTTACAATTCAATATTTAGAGGTGTTGCAAACATATACCCTCCACCATCGTAAAAAAGGTCATTATTGGTACGCCCCTTTTGGTACCCCCAAAACAAAATGGCCAAAATAAAAAACTTGAGATATATTTTTTCTTCGAATGGCCGGGACACGTATAACTTTTTTTTGGACGATATAACTTTTCCCGATAGTCAGAACTCCCGCCGATCACTGACCCCTACCATTTGTCGCGCTGTGTTATTAGAATTATTCTGCTAACCGAGGCTTACAAAAAATCTTTTTACGTTATAGAGATATTTGCAATTGAAAATTAAATTTTTGATTTTTTCCGCGACCCTGTCGTAGTATTTTGTGAATATCGAATGAACTATTTTTTTTATATCAATCGAAAATCGATCCGATACTCACAATAAAAGCAAAGCACAGTGGGAGGAACCCAAAAAAGGGAAATAATTCTGCCGTTTCTTAACCAGACAACTCTAATACCTCTTCTACAAACATGCCAGTAGAAGAGGTATTAGAGAAGTTAAGGAGCTGCAGGGCCTCAAAGTTGGCTACCTCGGTTGAACAAAATGTTTAAGCGCGTATACTTTCGTCTTTTCCGTCCGATTCATAAAATTCATTCATTTGTGTGTATTCTAATAGCCAAGGTCTACAAAAGGCTTTTTGCACCTAACAGTTATCTTGTATATTTACCGAGATATCTGTATTTAAACATTGAATTTTTAATTTTTTCCCCGACCCTGTGCTAGTATTTTGTAAATATCGAAGCAGACTATGCACCAATTATATCCACTTAAGCATATCTAGATTGGCATACCCAATAGGACAAAAGTGCATAAAGTATTGCGGAGAGCTTACGGAAGAACCTCAGGAGGCAAGAAATCGTGATTTTCGACATATTCAGCAATTTCACTCCCGAAAGTGTTCAAGAGAATCGCAAAATGAAGATATTTTCAAAAATCTACTCCTTTCTTCCGATCCCGTATTGTCGTCAATGAGGAAAAGATGGATTTGTTACAGTGATCTGACATTTGGCAAAACTGAAGAATTTGGCAATAATTTAGTCCTATAGAAGCTGCATTTTACATCCAATCGTTTTGAAATTTAGAATGGTAGAGTTTCTTGATCCATAAACCAACATTGCCGAATTTGAAGAAAATCGGTTAAGATTTAGCTATAGCTCCCATATATATGTTTCGTCAGATTTTGCTCTTTAGTCCTGTAGAAGCTGTATTTTACATCCAATCATTTTGAAATTTCTTGATCCATGAACCAACACTACCGAATTTGAAGAAAATCGGTTCAGATTTAGATATAGCTCCCATATATATCTTTCGTCCGATTTGGCACTTTAGTTCTATGAAGCTGTATTTTACATCCAATCATTTTGAAATTTAGAATGGTAGAGTTTCTTGATCCATGAACCAACACTACCGAATTTGAAGAAAATCGGTTAAGATTTAGCTATAGCTCCCATATATATGTTTCGTCCGATTTGGCCCTTTAGTTCTATAGAAGCTATATTTTACATCCAATCGTTTTGAAATTTAGAATGGTAGAGTTTCTTGATCCATGAACCAACATCGCCGAATTTGAAGAAAATCGGTAAAGATTTAGCTATAGCTCCCATATATATGTTTCATCCGATTTGGCTCTTTAGATCCAATGGTTTTTATACCCTACACCACACTGTGGTACAGGGTATTATTTAAGTATAAAATGTCCCAAAAGTAAATTTATGTAAACAATTTATACATGAATTACAAAATTTATATATCAGAGTTATTCAATATTACGAGAGTGGTGTAGGGTATTATATAGTCGGCCCCGCCCGGCTTTAGCCTTTCCTTACTGGTTTTCAAATAATTTGTTCTAGAATTTCAAAGTAGATTTTCCGACCGAACTTCAAATTGCCATAACTTTTGTCTGAGTTGGTGTATCTTAGCGAAATTGTTTGCATCATTTAGAAACTATTCTTGTTAATAATTGGTTTGAAAGGATTCGGCGTATATTTGGATCTAATATTAACAAAATGCTAGGAGAGGATCGGGGAAATAGTCAAAAAATCAATTTTCAAATGCAGACAGAAATGTAATAGCGCCATAAAATAATTAAAAGTCAACATATTTCAATGAAATATTTTGTAGATTGTAGGTCTTGACTTCACAATAATTCTCAAATCATTATGTTTCCAAAAGTCAATCCCATAATTCCCAAACTAATTTTAAATATCCCCAAAAATGCGATTTTTTTGGGTTTTCCCCGATATCTACTATACTAAAAGCCGGGTTTCAGATTCCTTTTGCAGTTCAACTTACAACCCCTTACCACATATAAATATGCCAATAGTTTTGACATTTTAGCTTTGCGATTGGAGAAAATGTGGCTTACTTTTGAAATTTGTGTAAAAAATTGTGTAAATTGGAGAAGCTTGGTAACAATACCAGTAAATATTTTGACCCGTTCTTTTTGATAGCAAAATGATAGTAAATATGTTACATTTTTTAACTAACTTCTTCTAAAACTCAAAAATACGACATATACTTTTTTCCTAAAAAAATTACAAAAAATCGATTTTATTTGAAAATATAACTTCAAGTGGCCATAACTTTTGTCCTATTGGGTATATCGAACCAAGTCTCATTTTAGAGTTATAGAAAAAGTTAATTAAAAAAAGTAAAAACATATCTATATTCATTTTAAAGAAAAATTCCTAGAGAAAGAACGTGTCAAAAATATTCACTGGTATATGAAACTTTTACTATTTTTATACGTGGTGTGGCGTTGCAAGTTTAACTGCCAACGAAATTTGGGCTTTTAGAATAGCATATATTGGGTAAAATGCAAAAATTCAATTTTTGGGAATTACGGGATCGACGTGTGCGAATATTCCATAAAAAAATATTTCATTGACCACCTTTTTAAACCTTTACCATTTTATATGTAGGAGTTACACGGTAAACTAGCAAAAGTGATTTTGAGCCCGGCTTTTAGAGATGATTAATAATTTTTTATGGTCGGAGTTGGATGGTATTGATCTGGACAACGTTTACTTTCAACAAGACGGCGCTACGTGCCACACAAGCAACGAAACCATTGCTCTGTTACGGGAAAAGTTTGCCACCGAGAAGAAAATGGAACATTTCAGGTAAAGGATATGGTGTTGTTTTTCATTATTAACGGTATACCTTCCTCTTTATTATGAAATAAACATCCGATCATTTAAACGTCCGAGCATTTTTCTTTGAACACCAAAATAACACCTCTTGTTGGAAAACCTTTTATATTTGATTTTGGAGAAAAAATTAGTTTTTGGTGATTTTCGAATATATTTTGGGGAATTGAGGAACATCCTTTAAAAATATAATAAACTATGATTTCTGGCGCCAAGACCTACAAATTACCAAAAAAAATTTAAATATGTTAATTTTTAAATATTTTTAAATCTATAAAGTTTCCGTCTGGCTTTGAAAATTTTCTTTTAATTTTTTCCCCGATTCTTTCCTTCGAATATATCCCGTTCCTTTCTTATTATCTTTTCGGGATAAACCACAAATTTTTCAATTTGATGCAAAAAAGTTGCCATTAAAATATCAATTTTCAAATGCTGACAGAAATCTAATAACGCATACAATTTTTAAGAACGTATATATTTCAATGAAATATTTTGTAGTTTGCTGGTCTGGACATCATGAATCGAAGAAATATTTGCAGTAATCAATCCCACAATTCTCAAAAAAATTCAGGAAATCCGTAAAAATTTGATTTTTGCGTCTTGCCCTAAATTTGCTATACTAAAAGCCGGGTTCCAAATTCCCTTTGCAGTTCATCGTGCAACACCTTACCACATATAAACCTAGTAAAGGTTTAAATATTTTAGATTTGCGATTGGAGATAATTGGGCTTACTTTTCAAATTTGTGTAAAAAGTGGTGTGAATTGGAGAAGCTTGGAAACATATTCATCGAAAACATTCTCTAGGAAGATTAATATAAATATGTTATACTTATAAAATACCTTATTCTATAATTCCAAAATAACACATACTTTTTCCAAAAAAAACAAAGAATCAAATTTTTTTGAAAATATAACTTCAAATGGGGATAACTTTTGTTTTATCGGGTATAATTGATTGTAGTCAATTCAGAAAAGCTAACGTAAGAAAAATTGGTGCATATTCTGATTCGATATTCACAAAATATTAGGACAGGGTCGGGGAAAAAATTAAAAAAATAATTTTCAATTACAAATATCCGAGATATTTGAGAGAGGTAACCCTTAGGCGGAAAAAGTCTTTTGTAGGCCTCGATTGGTAGAATTCACACAAAAAGATTTTTAGAATCGGACGAAAAAGAAGATTGTTACAATCGCATGAACTTTTTGTTCAACCGAGGTGACCAACTTTGAGTCCATGTCAGGCGCGAATTTCCTGCCGGCGCCGAAAATTAAGAAAGTGACTACTAAGTATACAATAGGGTAAGAATTTTTAATGAATTTAATTTTTGCGTAAAAATTTATATAAAACTAGCTTTAACCCGGTGCGCTTCGCAGCCCCATCATTTATTTATTTCCTTTTTAGGGTACTGTAGAATAGTTATACCTCTTTCTTTCAAAAAAAAATTATTCCATATGGGGAAAAATGATCCTGTTTATGTTCCTGGCATCAACGTACATACAATATTTATCCCTTTTCCCTTCTGTGCTTCTAAACGTCAAAAACTATTTTTTGGACAAAATTTTACCTTTTTCCCCTAGTTTATGTTCCAATAGCTACATTTACACCCTGATACAATATAAAACAATGTTTGCCCCACCGTGGCTTTAATTAAAAAAATGTAAAATGAATGCCTAGTTTAATTTGCAAGACTTATAATTGCCATTTGGATCATATTTAATCATTTTCGCTCCATTCATTCAGCCCAATGTGTCATAATTTACCATTTTTGCACCACTGTATAACATTTAATCGTTTTTGCCCCAACAGCGCCACTAAAAGTGTGCATTTAGAGAAATCATAGTTTATATTCGAAAAGCCATATTCGCAACCTTAGGCCGTATTTTACCCTTTTTGTCCCCTATCTGTGACACGTTTAACTTTTTACCATACCGTGCCTTATTTAACTTTTTTCCCACGGTTTACATAAAAGCATCGCACTCTGGTTATGAATCACTGCACTACTTAACATAATTCAATATTTTATTATTCCACTGTTCTTCTAAAGTATGAAATTGTATACATATCTTGGACTATATATAACACTTTTTCCCCAGTTACCACATTTACAATTTTACCACACCTTACCGTATTTAAAATTTGTTTACCCCACTGTACCACATTTTACCCTTCTTGCTTCATTGTACCACATTTAACCCTTTTTGCTATACTCAACCATATTTAACACTTTTTAGCCACTCTGCACCATAATATTAAACTTTAACTAAAATCATAACATTTGAAAAAAGTACTTCTTATCTCATATTTATGTTCCAGATGTTGCCCTCACTTCCTAGATCCATGATTTTGCCCATATTTAGCACCTTTTTGTAACAGTACCATATTTAACCATTTTTGTCCTACTGTAGCATTTTTAACCATTTTTTCCCCACTGTACCATATTTAACCGCTTTTGACCCACTGTACAATAGTCAACAATTTTTGTCACATTGTACCTTATTTAATCATTTTTGTCCCTCTGTACCATAGTTAACACATTTTTGCTTCACTATTTCCGAGGTAACGCTTTTTGGCCTACTGTACCATATGTAACCCATTTTGTCTCACTTTTCCATTATGACCCTTAAACCCTTTCCCATTGTGCAATATTAAACCCTTTGTCTCCCTGTAACATATTTAACACTTTTTGGCCCACTGTACCATAGTTAATTCTATTAGCTACACTGTATCATATTTAACGCATTTTTGTCCTTTTTTGACCCACTGTACCATAGTTAACATTTTTTGTCACACTGTAAAATATTTAATCCTTTTTTCCCCACTGTATTATAGTTAATACATTTTTGCCCCACTGTACCATATTCAATCCATTTTGTGCC
This sequence comes from Eudasyphora cyanicolor, assembly GCA_963930755.1. Classification (NCBI taxonomy): domain Eukaryota; kingdom Metazoa; phylum Arthropoda; class Insecta; order Diptera; family Muscidae; genus Eudasyphora; species Eudasyphora cyanicolor. Next base: position 174,371,046 of record OZ005736.1, on the reverse strand, counting down.
ACTTTACCATATTTAACTATTTTTGGCCCATCCTTTTTGTCCCACTGTGTCATATTAACCCTTTTGGTCTCACTGTTCCATATTTAACACTTTTTGTCTCACTGCTCCATATTTAAATATTTTCACCACTCTACCATACTTAACCTCTATTTCACCCACAGTACCATAGTTAACCATTTTTGTCACACTGTACCATATTTAATCCTTTTTGCCCCACTGTATCATAGTTAATACATTTTTGCCCCACAGCTCCATAGTTAACCCTTTTTGTCCCACTGTACAATGTTTAATCCATTTTGTCTAACTACAATATTTAACTATTTTTGCCCAACTTTACCATAGTTAACCCCTTTGCCCCTCTATGCCATATTTAACCCTTTTTGCCTCACTGTACAATATTTAACACTTTTTGTCTCACTGTACCGTATTTCAAAAATGTCACCACTCTACCTTACTTAACCCACCTTTTTGACCCACCGTACCATATTTAACACTTTTTGTCTCACTGTACCATACTTAACACTTTTTGTCTCAATGTACAGTATTTATTTGTCCCCACTTTACCATACATAACCCTTAACGTCCACTGTACCATATTTAATCATATTTTATCCACTGTACCATTTTTGCCCACTATACAGTATTTAATGTTTTTGACCCACTGTGCTCTTCACATCTCAAGTTTAAGTTCCAATTTTGCCAGATTGATTCATTTTTGCTCCTATGCATCATAGTGAACCCGTTTTGCCCCACTGTACCTCTTAAAGTTAGAATTTCCAAAAATCACATCCGATCTCTAGTTTATGTTACAAAAGCTACCCTAGAACCATGTGACCATATCTAGCATTTTTAAACCACTGTACCCTATTTTACAATTTTTGCCCCACTGTGCCCCGAAAAGTTCGATTACAAAAAAAAGCTGACTACCCCTATCCGTTGTCCTAAGGACATCCCACGCTTCAATTTTCACCATTCTAATTCTAGACGTTAATTTTGACGGTGGTACCATATTTATCCCTTTCTGTCCCACTGTGCCCCTAAAATTTTCAAAAAATCGCTCCTTGTTCTAGTTTACGTCCAAAGAGCTACTTTAACAGCAAATTTCACAATTATAGCTCTTGCCGTTTGGATTTGGCTGTTGTAGCACATTTATCCATTTTTGCCCCATTGTGCGGGTAAATATTTGGATTAAAAAAAACAGTCAATTTCTGGGTCGACCTCATAAGGGCTACCCTCAAACCGAATTTCAAGATTCTAGCTCAATTCGTTTAGATTTGGCGGTGGTAGCATATTTATCCCTTTTTGTCCCATTGTGCTGGTAATAGTACGAATTTGAAAAATCCCGTCTTATTGCTCGTCTACATCCCAAGGGCTACCCTCCCACCAAATTTCATGATTCTAGCTTCAGCCGTTTGGTCTGGGCGATGATCTGTCAGTCAATCAGTCAACCAGTCACGCAACAATTTTATATATATAGATATGTAGATAGATTTCTAAAATATGTATGGGATTTGAAATAGAAAAATCTGTTTTTGGTTTTTACGGAAATTACAATAGCTCTTGAGCGACCGAACCAGTTTGTACAAAGCCTTCGTCGTTAAGAGAACACCACTGGCACTATGGCATTCACAATAACTGCTCTTTCAAAACAAAGAATAATAAGTATAGATTTATTGAACCGATTTTCGACATTAAATCAAAACATCCATAACTTTTCTTAAATTTTTGTGTTATTTTTCATCTAATTGTATATGTCTTAAAGCGCCATCTTTGCCTAGGCATAAAATTCGTGCGCTATCGTTGGAACTTTATCGGCTCAGCCGATTGTTAAAATTTGATAGGCTCAGCCGATTGTTAAAATTTGATAGGCTCAGCCGTTGCCGCGGATCGGTATTTTCCCATGCGCCGCCGCCGCCGATAATTTTGGTCGGCTTCATTGCCTGGTCCATGTATCTCCGCCCCTGTATAACAAATGTTTGCCATGTTATGTTTTGTCGTAATCGATTGTCTGGTTAAGGAGCGAACGAATTATTTCCCTACTTGTTACTTCCTCCCACTCTATGACGTCTGAGTATACTGTGGTCGACCTTTCTAGGAAGTCTGACAGATCTTGCCACACCGATGTTCGTATAATTGATATCTTTGTGTGTCAAACAGGTTGGTTCCGATGAGGGGCAACTGCGGCTCCCAGCCTAACCTAACCTGTAGCCTACGCCACCTTGTGGTATTAAAGTTATTTACATTGCTGTACTATTACTTTTAGGTCAGATCTTAAGGTATACCGAGTGTCTCTGACTCACTAACTGATTGGATTTAACCATCTGTTCGTACACCCATATTACGATTGTTCCCAAAATACATTTGGAGAACTCATTTGTAATCATATTTACCTGAACTATGTAATAATTTATACTTTACACTGCACTTAATCGTTGCTAGTGAAATTGTTAACATAATGTAAAGTTCTCTTTGGATTAGACCCAAGAGAACTAATTTTTTTACCAATTGTGCTGAAATTAGGATATTATACTTACTTTATATTGCCTAAAATTATTCCTGGCGTTCGATCAGATCCCACATATCATCAGACATCCATGACTTTCTATTAGATATTCGGCTCAGTCCGAGTTTTTGTTCTGCGAATGCCATTACAGTTCTACATAAATGATTCCGTGATTGAACTTCGTTGTACAATATATGTACTTCCTTACAAAACTGCTACAATGGATCGAATCATTTTTGTTGGGATAGGGGTTTAGCACCCCACCAGGTTACAACTAGTGTTTTGCTTATCTAATAAAAATTGCAATAAAAGTATATTTTCAACATAATTAGGCACATATAGGAAAGATCATAAATAAGGAGCGCACGACAGGCCGAACCACTGGCTTATGTGTATGTCCATGGACATGAGACGTTTTAACATCTCCTCTCTTCAACCTAACCTAACCTAGGAAGTTGTTCGGTAATACGATTGTTTCTGCTACACAAATGTATCCGGTACTATATCATTCGTTACAGCGACATCTGGCTTGAGTTCTAAAGTTTTAAAAATTAAATTTTTTTCCCATTTATACAATGTAACTATGACACTCTTTAATGGACATATAGCCCGATCCCATGTGTTATTGAAATATTGTAAAGCTTTTCAAATTTAATGTGGTAACCAATGATGATAACCGATTTCCCCTTCAGTTTCTAATCAGGTAGCATAACTACTTATGACATGTGAATGTAGGATTAAAAGTTATCCTTATTTTAATTTATCACTCACATGATAAATTATCACATCCATCAACTGGAATTGGTGGTTTTGGGTGGGTGTGTGACTGTGATTGCCTTCTGCTCCAAAAACTAGCAGGACATCATTAATCGAGTTTCCCCCAATAACCAATTCAATTTGTGACAACAAGGTACTCCTAAGCTACACTCCATCCTTGTATGTATGCATGCATGGCTGGGAAAGATGAATAGATGGGTGGATGGATGGATGTCTGAGAGTCTGTGTGTTGGAGTAGGTATCATGTGTCATAATTAACGGCGTATATCAATATTGATGGTTGAAGTGCTGCAGGAGTGAGAGGGTGTAGACACGTCCGCCCACTAAGTAAAACTTCCGCATTAGTTACTACGAAATTAGATTAATTACCTCTCAAAAAACCTTACCTTTTATGTCTGAAAATATTGGCCACATACACACGCTGGAACGGAAATGTACATTAGATCAGTTCCTATTTTTTAGATTTTAAAAAATATTTTGATTTCAGCAATTAAAATATATGGTCTTTAGGGCATCACAAACCCAAAATGAAATGAGTACCCAGCAAAATTTCCCATTACCAAATAACCTGACGGGTAAGCTAAATTCAAATCTAGTAACTGCTTATAATTTGGCCTCCCTTCGAATTATTTTTACACATGCATGTCATTGGAGGAAAGTGCTTCCACTCAAGCATACCAGAAGCTGAAAAATAACCACTTATCCCCACGCTTACAATTATTAAAAAGTAAGCGTGGACGTAAGTAATTCTTTTATGAGTGTGTTTGTGGGTCGTAGATATTTCTGAGTTGCTACTGCTTGTTCACCACCATCAGTGGAGGCATGCGGTGAGAAAGTAGAAGAGCGTAAAATTGGGAAGAGCGTAACATTGGGATGAGCGCAACATTGGGTAGAGCGTATAACTGTGAGGGAGTAGTTATCGATTGTTGTCGTCATATGACGAAAAATTTCATTTGCCGGGAGGTGGGATTGAAATCGCGACCTCCTGGTTTCGTAGATTAGCATCACAACCACTGGCCTACCTCGCGATTCGTAGACAAATCGCTTAATAATCAAGTACAAAAATATAACCCATCAAAATCTTGGTAAGTAAATGTCGTTACCACTTGCGTTACCAGGTAATGATATCTCAATATCGCCAGCATTACTTTCGGTAAATAAATAACGACCTTCTAAATTAAAACAAAAATAAGTTATTATTAGTAATCTAACTTAGAGAATCTAATTTGAACTTATAAACTTTTCTTTAAATGATTTAACTGAATACCACCTACAACGTATATACGTAAATCATTTAAGTAAAAATCATTTAACGAAAAGTTTATAAATAAAAATAAGATTTTCTAAATTATTTTATTTATTTATTTATTTATATGAATTACAATACAAAGTAAATTTATATTCTAATTGTAAGGTCCAGGGAAAGGCCGGGTTACAAAGACCATATGGCTGAATTTTGCAGCGACAGACCAGAGCCTCTGGTGGGAATCGAACCCACGACCCCCAAACTCATAGGCGAGTACGCTACCAACTCGCCTACTGGGGCGCTTTTTCTAAATTAGATTACTAGCAATAACTTATTTTTGTCATTATATTGTTAGTCGTTATTTATTTACCGAAAGTAATGCTGGCTATAATGAGATATCATTACCTGGTAATGCAGGTGGTAATGACATGTACTTACCAATATTTTGCTGGGTATTTTTATACATAAGGGAATACTAACAGAAAATAGAGCTTTTCGCTGACCCCAAATTAATTTTTAGTGATATAGAAACAAATGATCTGTTTTCTCATAGCAATCTCGCAACTCACAAATATTGATTTAGAGAAATAAGAACAAACGACCAAAACAAGAGTTTGCTCAATCTGGTATACAAACACAGCTTCTAACATGATAAAACATCTTCTTATAATAGGACTTTTGATATATCGATACCTCCATTCTAAAACATGCTAAGTCGTCTTAGCATGTTTTTAGGGAGATTGCATTTTGAATTTCAAAATATTCAAAATTATGTTCAGTCAAAATGTGGTGTTTATCCGTCAACCCAGTCAAAAGTTATTCACAAAACAGTACAGATCATTCGATTTGCATTATAAACGATTTCAAAAAATCATCATCCTTTGATCGCATCTCCTGAAAAACTACCTTTTTGCACTTGGCATAGTTTAGAATGGAGGTATCGATATATAAGTATAATTAGAGAACTATTTTCTTCAACTGATCACATCACGACATATTGTTACTGAGTCACTTGCAAATGTGCCAAATATCAAACCGATTCAGGCGATGGTTCTCCAAATATTTCGTTTTCAGAAATAAAGCTGTAATAAACGGGCCCTGTCCACTGATCCGATATCTCCATTTTTTGTTGTGTCACTTAAAACACATTCACTAACTACTTGGTTAGGTTAAGAGTGGCAGCCTGTCAAACACACTCACTTTGATTATACAGTCCATAGTGTTATCAAAGGGACGTATTCGAAAACATTAGCTTTCCCTAGCCCCTCCCGTTGTACCAATTTGATTCCTTTAAAAAGCTCAAAAGTTGGCGGATTCCAACATCAGCCAAGTTAGCTAGCTTCCCGAGGAAGTGGGAGCCTAAAGTTGCATGCATCCTTCTAGAGAGAGCGGGACACAGACGATCTTTAATTCATTTCTCTTGGTCAACACAGATTCAGCAGGATAGGTTAGGTTGAATAGAGGAGACGTCTCCTTTCCATGGACATACACTTAAACCAGTGGTTCGGCCTGTTGTGCGCTCCTTATTTTTGATTTCTTTATAGCTCACAGGTTACAGAAAATCGGTACTAGACACGAGATGAGTCAAGTCTGGATCCGACATGTGATTGCTCGAACTTCTGCTTGAAATACCGTGTTATGGTCTAGGAGGCCGAAGTAAAGTTCGACTTCTGGTTCATCAATAAAAAGTCCCAGACATTACTTTGAAAATCATGGTAATGTTGCAGAATGTGTGCGAAAATTGCGTACGGATTTTGGAAGAAGAGAAGCACCGTCAGCTCCGTATGTTCGTTATCTTGTGAAAAAAGTCAAAGAAACTGGCATCCTCATCGATAAACCAAAGCGTGAAAAGCCAAAAACAGTGCGTATACCCGAGAATATTGCTGCTGTGGCAGAAAGTGTGCGTGAAGCGCCATCAACATCAATTCACCGTCGTTCTCAACAATTGAACATTTCGGAGACATCATTGAGACGAATTTTGCATAAAGACCTTGGTATGACGCCATACAAAGTCCAATTGCTTCAGGTGTTGAAGCCAACTGACCATCCAATGCGTTTTTAGTATTTTTTTTTATAGCATTTTCAAAAAAAAAGTTATTTGGCGGACCCTTTATATACCCAGCTTTTCCAGTTGCGTTTTACAGGTATGTAGCGCTACCACTGCCTTCCTTGCTCTTTCCAAAATGATGGGTGTGAAGTGCTACTTCCTGTCCAGTAAAATACCTTAGTATTTTAAGCTTTCAGAAAAGGGAATTTCAATACATCCAAGGAGACAGGTGTAACTGGTAGTACCTTATTTCTCCTGGTGAAAAGAACTAGTTCCGTCTTGGTGGTGGTGGGTTTACCACCAAGAAATGTGGAATACAAGTCCAGTTTTTGGGAAAAGGGAAGCGAAAATGTTGCATTTTTTGCAGTAGCGAAATCGCCATAAGAAACCTACCATAGTATAAGTATATTCCTTAACAGAGAGGGGTTCTTCCATAACGCTGACTAAATTATGCAGAGCGCTTTCGGTGGGCTTGCCCTTTCTGTAAGCTGCTGATAAGGTAAAGTAACTATCTATAAATCTCTCCAGGCTTTTAAGGATAAATGATAGACTAATTTTACCGGAAATCCTTAGCTCCAGTGTGGGATGCCTTTCCCGCTTGTGATGAGAACAACCATTTTGTTGGCATTTGGTATGCCTATTGATACAACATGTGTATGTATATATCTCTTACCCAGAGAGCAATTATATTAGCCAATGCCTGTAGCACTGCGATCTCTGATGGCTGCACTTCAATGTTGTCCCCAATTGATGTATTCAATGCCTCAGCAGAGTTGCCCGTGAAATGTCTTTCCAGGATCACTCCCAGCGATTCCTCACTGGACGTAGCCAAGAACTACCATGTTTCTTGGCGTGCCCAATAGCACAAGGTGTCGACGCTAAGATAACCTTGCGGCTTCGGATAAGCTTTCTACCACACAGCACATCCACACTATAACTAAATGAGGCGCTATTTTGGCTTTAGTTTGGGACATGCGACTTGTAACGAGTCGTTAAGAATTTCAGTGACTTGTTCCACTGTTTCATTCTGATTCCGAATAGGTTGCATCTTTTGGAAGAGAGCATTGGAAGATACCTCTTTGGCTTAATGCTATTTTGTTCCAATCGTCATTTTTTATTATGACAGAAAAACTGCTTGAGAAAAAAGGGGACTGAAAAGTTACATACTTTTTAATCCATAGATTTCCCCACAGTGCTTGTATGATTCTCATGCATTTCTATGCCATTACGTTCAAAAACAGTCAAGTTATAACAATGTTTGTGCATAGAATTTTGGTCAATATCCATTTTTTTAAAAATGGGTCGCCAAAGAATGTTCTTTTTCTGATCATCGTTACATACGATTTAAGATAGCACGGCCGCCGCCCAACCCAATAAATTTCCGAAATAAGACTAAAACCAAATGGAAAAAATTCCGGAAGTTAATTAGAGAAAGACTAGGACATGAGGATTGTGAGTGCCTAAGTGTTTAAGACATTGACAATAATTTTGATAATATTACGGATATAACAGTGAGGTCATTCGAAGATAGGTGTCCGTTTCGAGTTAGGAAATCAGCCCAAGAAAAGCCTTGGTTGACCGGGGATATTCGCAACATTGGGAGAGAGTTCCGTAGACTTTACAATAGGGCTCGCCGTAAAAAATCTCCAGTATACTGGGACGACTACCATAGAAGACTCAGAGAATACAATAAAATCACAAGAACAGCAAAACAAAAATCCAAAAAGCAATTCTGCGAACGATTCGATAGCGTAAACGATGTTTCTAAAATAAAAAAAGTTCCTCTCAAAAACCCATACCCAAACCGAAACAATGGTAGACGATATGGGCAGAAGAGTAGAATCAACTGAATAAATGGTAAAGCTTTTGATCAACACCTATTTTACACAAGGTACGACGGGACATACAGAGAAATTGCACTACAGGGAAAATGAAGCACAACAAAGTTATATCATTACAGACCATATTGTCAAAGAAGCTGTTAAAAGCTTCTCACCATTTAAGGCATCAGGACCTGATGGAATATATCCGGCACTACTACAGATGGAGGCGGATTACATATCAACTCATCCAACCGTTATATTCATAGCATGCCAAAAATTTGCATATACAGAATGGCTGATATGTAATGCAACAAAGTAAAGCGCTATATTTTTTTTTAATTTTTTTTTAATTTTATTGTTCAAAAGCAAAAATGTCGGAAATAACATACAATTTTAGAAACAGTTTAGATTTGTTCGAATTGGCCACCTTTGGCACGAATTATGGCCTTCAAACGGCCGACAAAGCCATCACACGCTGCACGAAAGTGGCTCTGCGGTATTTTGGCCCATTCCCGGCGAAGCGCCGTCTTGAGATGATCGATACTTTGGTATTTTTGGTTCGAACCTTACTCTCTAAAATGCCCCAGGCGCAAAAGTCCAACGGATTGAGATCCGGAGATCTTGGTGGCCATTGTGCGGTAGAAATGAAGCGAGGAACCTCCTTTTTAAGCCATTCTTGGTTGACGCGTGCTGAGTGCGATGGTGCTGAGTCCTGTTGGAATGTCCATGGTCTGCGGCCGAAATGTTTGTCTGCCCAGGGCTTCAATACTGTCTTTAGGACATTTTCCCGATAATATTCGGCATTTATTTTGATGAATACGAGCGGGGAGCGACCATCGGCCGTTACGGCGGCCCACACCATTACAATCGGCGGCGCTTGACTTCTGGTGGCCAATCGAAGATGTACATTTTCAGCTGACCTCTTTGGCAAGTAAACCCGATCAAACTCCTCAATTTGGCTTCTCATCGGAGAAAACCAAATTCGGTAACTGGCCACTTTCGTGCAAGCAAAGCAACTCCTTAGCTCTTTCCAGTCTAACTTTTTTTTGTGCATCGGTGAGCTCTTGCACTTTTTGGAACTTCAATGGCTTTAGTCCAAGCTCATTTTTTAATATGTGTTGTATCCGTTCTCGCGATATGTTCAGCTCACGTGCAATTTGTCTACCACTGCGGCGTGGATTTCGATCAAATCTGGCCTTCACTTTTCGGATAATTTCTGGTGCTGTTACCGTTTTTTTTCGTCCACTTTTTGGACGCGATGCAACACTGCCAGTATCACGGTAACGAGCAATGGTACGAGAAACAAAAAAGATTTATTCACATTTAAATGCTGGAGGGCTCTAACGATAGCCACTTGTGTTTTTCCACCCAAATATAAAGCAATCACACTATCACGCTTGAATTCCATCACGAATAACTTTTTTCTGAATGCAATAGATCAAAATGCTTTTGTAAGCTTGTAAACAATAAAATGAACTGTCACTGAAATAAATCTGTCAGCTGTCAGACTAGCGTTTTAGAAATGATAGCAACCTGAAGTTGGTTGCAATACATATCAGCCACCCTGTATAAGTACACCGAAAGCCTGGCAGGAGGCAAGTGTAGTTTTCATACCTTAACCCGGCAAGACAAGTTATGCAACACCTAAGACCTAAGTACCAATAAGCCTAACATCTCAAAACCATGGAGCGCATAGTGGATACCATGATTACAAGTATGACACCAGCGAAATGTTAAAATTTAAACAACACGCTTATGTTAAAGGACAATCATTGGAAACCGGCCTACACGAGGAATAGAAGAATCCTATACCAATATAGAAGAATACTTCAATGGCAAGATGTATACACTTGCGGAATGCATTTACATTAAAGGTGCTTTCAACAATATGCGGACCGATACACTTATCCAATCCTTAGACCAGTTACAGGTAGACCGGGCTCTCCGAGACTGGATAAGCCACATGCTAAGAAATAGATGGATAAATTGTGGATCTCACGATATAAAAATTAAATACAGAATAGAACAGGGAACACCTCAGGGTTGTTCACTACTATAAACAGTCTCCTCAGGATCCTAACAGTAGTATGGTGTACATCGATGGAAAAGAAGTTCAACATAAAAATATTACAAAAAGGTCTAACGAATGTATTGAATCGCCGTAAGCGGAGCAATGAGGACCACATATAATTGGGCATTGAAGACAATTTTAAATGTCCAACAAATAGAGATACAGATTATATATGAAGCCACCCTCACGGCAGTGAGACTTAAACTGATGGGCGAATGGATTGAAGGCTATCACAGGTCATATCATCAAAAAATAATCGAGGTAGTGCCAGGGAATTTAACTGACATAGCGTCAGTATCTGACAGAATACTTGAAACATTAGTAGTTGTTGAGTGTGAAGCCCTGATACCAGACAGACAATCTTGGACTGCTGGAACCCTAACGCAGACACCCGTTGGAACTTCCTGTTATACAGATGGTTCGAAACTCGGGGAAACGACGGCGCTGGTACTTTATATCGAATAACCGGAAACCGAACTTTTATTCCGCCTACCAGACCATAACACGGTCTTACAAGCGGTAGTCCGACCAATTACTGAGTTTGTGAGCTGGTTTAGGGCTAACACAAGAACAAAAAAAGTTAATATTTTTACAGATAGCCAAATGGCAATCAAGGCAATAACGTCTAAAACGGTTAAATCAAGGACAGTTTTAGATTGTAAAATGGCGATTAACGCTTACTCTGAATACGGCACAATACGCATAATATGGGTGCCTGGTCATCACGGAGTAAGTGGAAATGAGAAAGGAAATGCCTTGGCATTACGAGCCAGGGATTTGCAAATGGCAAACTTAGAGAATGCAACACACTTCGGAGCTACGCGTTCTGAACTGAAAACATGGGCAAATAACTCCCATATCACGCTATGGAATAGTGAAACCGTTGGGGAAACATCCAGCGTTCACAAACAACAGACCCCGTTTCTTGTGAAACGACTCTTTACCTGACTTTACCCAGCTTAGGGGCGTAGACTGGGAAGCAATTAAGGAATATGTCGAAAGCACAGAGTTCCTAAAATAACTTTCTCAGGACTAGTCCATGAAACAAACAATTACAGCGCACAACAGGCCGAATGCTGGCTTATGTGTATGTCCAAGGACATGAGGCGGATCAATCTGCCTCCTCTTTTCTTTAGGGTTAAAAAATACCAACTTCCATGTTTTATGCGGATCGGTAGACATAATGAAGACATATAGTGGCAATATCAAATCTTAGACCGGTATGATCCATTTTCGGTAAGAATCATTCCCACAATAAGTCTTTCCCACAATAAGTCTGTGGGCATTTGTAACTCTTTCTTCAATATGATCTTTCCAGTACAGTTTCTGATCCAAGATTACTCCCAAGTATTTTACCTTTTTAGATATGGCAATATTCTTATCCAGGAATCGAGGCACGGTAAAAGGATGAATCTTCCTTTTCCTTGTAAATAGACATATTTCTGTTTGTCTGGGTTGACATCTAATCACCTTGGTTGTGCCCAGTTATATGCTATGTTAAGTGCCTCCTCAGCTCTTCTGCGTAGTTGGTTTGGATGTGTGGCCCTTAGAAATATTATAACGTCATCTGCATAACAGATTGGTTTAAGTCCTTCATTGACGAGGGCTTTAAGGAGACTGTGTATCGTCGTAACCCATAGGAGAGGCGATAAAATGCCCCCCTGAGGTATACCACGATTTACCTTGTCTCTGATTTTTACGTCATATGACCCACAAATAATCCACCTATCCCTTTGCATATTGTTGATCCAGTTTATCAACGCCCAGTTTATCTCTCTTAGATCACCCTATACTTCTACGCTCCAATACTAATATGGTCCAAATACTAAAGGCACATTCTAAGAAAATCTGAATAAAATAAATTAAAAAATAAAAAAAAAATTAAAATAAAAAAAATGTTGTAGACTTGTGTTATTATTATGTTGCAGGCAAATCGAACGTACTTTTGCTCCAGTCTAATGTTCTCACTCAATTACGAGTATATCTGAGTAAATCCTACTAATGCCTAAGGAAAACACGTGTTTGAGACTTTCGCAACTTTATTAAGTGCGAAACCAAAGCTAATTGCTACTTTTGTATTTTCTTTGAATGTATGTATGTGTAATAATGAATCTATACAAACAAGCAAACACCTTCACCGATATCCAAATGTGGACATCCAAATATATGTACTTATACATGCATACACCAAAAAGGCATTACAGTGTGGGAAACCAATAGAATTTCTATCAAAAAGTCATTGTGACGTAACTATGAATTTTGCATGCATGGCTAACAGATAAAGGGTAATATTAAATGGAATGTCAGATCACAAGCAAATAATCGTGAATATTACTCTGGCACAATGATGGGAATGAAAATAAATAAAATGGACGAGTTGCGGCTTGCAAAAAAATATATTCCTTAACTTGTTTTATAACATCTCCCTGGTGTGCACTTCCTACGAATCAGAAGGAAGATAATGTGGCTCTACGAGTATATGCTGCTGTGATATAACAAGTGTGCGTTGCCCTGCCCATTAGCTACAAATTGCAGAAATAGTCTTGAAATTTGGGATTCATGAGTTTAACAGAGCCATGTGCTTATAGATACTACACAAATATTTGTCATCGTATGCCTATCTGAGGTTCGGTTAAAGCTAGTTTCTGTTTGAGACAGCACTTTCCTTGATCTATGCACAATTGAGAAAAACATAAGATAGTAATCTTATTTCCTTACAATTACACAGTGCGACAAATGGTGGGGGTGAGTGATCGGCGGTGGTTTTGACTACCGGCAAATGTTATATCGGTTTAAAAAAGAGTTATACGTGCCCGGGGTTTCGCTGGGCCATGTCTGGAATCCAGGTATATATTACCATTAGATACTTCAAAGACACTGCACAGTACCGAATTGTAAGCTTTTATGTTTACTGATATTAACGTTATGAGCCATTAACTTTTTGTATGATTTGACGATTCTGTGTGGGAAAATGGTATCTTTGTGTGGGGGCGAGGCAATAACACCAATCTTCTGCCGAACTGAAGGCACTATAGAAGCATTACACTGCACAAAATTTCAAGTATTTTTACTGATATTAAAGTTATTATCAATGAGTGTGAGGTACCAAAAGAGGGCGGGCCATTTCACCCATTGAGCTCTAGCTGATAGCGACAGATAAACTATTACTAAATGTTGAATTGAAAACAAGTCCCAAAATTGTAAACTTATTTAATTTTTGTTATAATTAAACTATTACACAGTGCAACACGAAAAAGTATAACCATATACAAACACCACTACGTGATAAAAGACAAAAAAAAAACAAATAAAAGCGTTAAGTTCGGTCATGCCGAATCTTATATACCCTCCACCATGGATTGCATCCAATTTTATTACTGGACAAATCTTTGGATATGGAGCAAATCATGAAACGATACTTCTTTTTAAGTAAATTATTAAAAAAACGAACGCTGCAATTTTTAGGCCTTCTCTTCACCTAAAGAATGTGGGGTTTATGGCTTGAAATAGCTTTTTTTGAGAGCTATATCTACAAAGATAATATAAATTTTATTGAGGTGAATTCTTGCCAAAATAGAATACAAACTGCAAAGTTTCACTAAAATTTCTTAGAAAATGTGGGCTATAACAAAATATGAACTGATTTAAAAAATGTTTACTGCTGTGAATACTTGTCTTAATTAAACACAATCTGCAAAGATTCAGTTAAAATGCTTAGAAAATATAGTATTTATGGCTTAAATACGTATATTTTGGAGCGACCTCTATAGGGTGAATATAACAAAGTATGATCCGATTTGAAAATGTAGCGTGATTACAACAGACGGACGGACGGACCGACGGACATGGCTAAATCGTCTTAGAATTTTTCGACGATTAAGAATATATAGGGTGATCCAAGTAGAGATACTTTTTGTTATGTATTGTTTGGCATTTCATCATGGAAAGACTTACGCCGGAACAACGTTTACAAATCGTTCAACTTTATTGCGAAAATTCACGTTCTGTGAGGAATGTGTTTCGTGCACTTCGCTCAACTAATGGTCAACATAATCGGCCTACTGAGCGTACTATTCGCAACACCATCACCCATCTTGAGACCCAGTATTCATTATTGGATAATATTCGTCCGAATAGACAACGTCCAGCACGCAGTGAAGAAAATGTAGCGGCCGTAGCTGAAAGTGTACACGAAGACCGTGGAGAGTCGATTCGGCGCCGTTCGCAGCAACTCGGACTGATGTATGGAACGACTTGGAGCATTTTACGTCGAGATCTTAAATTGAAAGCATACAAAATACAGCTTGTGCAAGCCGCCCGACCTTCCCAAGCGACATCGCTTCGCTATATGGGCTCTTGAAAAGTTCCAAGAAGATCCGACGTTTTCGAGCCAAATTTTGTTCAGCGATGAGGCCCATTTCTGGCTCAATGGGTATGTAAACAAGCAAAATTGCCGCATTTGGGACGAAGAGAAACCTGAAGAGATTCAAGAGCTGCCACTTCATCCCAATAATACAACGGTTTGGTGTGGTTTTTGGGCCGGTGGAATCATACGTAACCGCCAATGGCGACCGTTATCGTGCCATGATAACCGACTATTTGATGCCTGAAATTTAAGCTCGCAATCTCGGCGACATTTGGTTTCAACAAGACGGCGCCACTTCCCACACATCGCATCAATCAATGGATTTATTGAGAGAACACTTCGGTGAGCAGATAATTTCACGTTTTGGGCCGGTCGATTGGCCACCGAGGTCGTGTGATATCACACCGTTAGACTTTTTCCTGTGGGGCTATGTAAAGTCTAAAGTTTATACGGACAAAACCGCTTCGATTCAGGCCTTGGAGCAAAACATCACGCGTGTCATTCGCCAGTTACCAGTCGAAATGCTCGAACGAGTCATCGAAAATTGGACTCAACGGATGGACCATCTGAGACACAGCCGCGGCCAACATTTGATAGATATAATCTTCAAAAAATAAATGCCAAAGAATGTTCTTTCGAATTCCCCATTCAATTTGAATTTTCTGTGTTATTTTCTTTAAAAAAGTAGGGAACCTCGAAATGGATCAGACGATTTAGCCATGTTCGTCTGTTCATCCGTCCATCCATCTGTTGTAATAACGCTACAGTCCGTAATAATAGAGCCAGGTTGATCTAATTTGGTAGAAATACTTCTTATATTTGCAGGTTGTTTGGGATTGCAAATGGGCCATATCCGTCAATGTATTGATATAGCTTCCCTCTAGAGGTCGCCTTAAAATATGATTTTAGAGCCATAGATTAGCAGAAACTTTGCAGTTTGTATTATATTTGAACAAGAATTCATCACAGCAAAAATTTTACAAATCGGTTCATATTTTTTTATAGTCACCCAATAGAGCTCGCTCCAAAGCATACGTATTATATAAGCCATAAATACCACATTTTCTAAGCAATTTAGCTGAATCTTTGCAGTTTGTATTTATTTAAGACAAGAATTCATCGCTGTAAAAATTTTGTAATTCAGTTCATATTTTGATATAGTCCACCAATAGATATCGCTCCGAAAAAGGCTTATTTAAGCCATAAAGACCACATTTTCTAAGAAATTTAGCTGAAACTTTGCACTTTGTATTCTATTTACAAGATATAAATCTTTTCTGTAGTCCCGTGTAGATATGCTATTTAAGCAAATATGCTATTTTAAACCATAAATACCACATTTTTTCGGGTGAAGAGTTTGGCTAAAGAATTTGCTGCCTAAAAATTGACAAAAAATTGCAACGTTCGTTTTTTTCTAAAATTGCGTTAACAAAAATTATTTTTCATTTTGATACTGCACATATATTTCTTTTGGACCAAGGACGATCCCTATTGATTTTGGTTATAATCGGTTCAGATATACATATGTATAGCTCCCATATATATGCATGTATCTCCGATTTGGCATTAATGCACTGTATAAACGAAATTTTTTAACCAATCTTTATAAAAATTGACAATTTGAGTAAAATCAGATTTAGATATAGCTCTCATATATAAGTATATATTATCCCCCGATTTGATATGTAAGCAATTCAGCAGAAAGTTGGTTCTTCTTACACGAATGAACACTGGCAAATTCGGAGAAAATCGGTTCCGATTTACATATAGCGCCCATATATATATTACCCCCCGATTTGATATGTAAGCGTTGTAGAAACTGTATTTTATATCAAATCAGTACGAAATTCGACAGAAAGAGGATTCCTATTACACGAATAAACACTGCAAAGTTTGGGGGAAATTGGTTCAGATTTAGATATAGCCCCCACATATATCGAGCCCTAACCGCCAGAAAGACGTAAACGCCACCATGATTTACTTTTAATTTGTTGAGGGAAATCGTTTACTTATGACAAATGGCATCATGAGTCCGAAATTTATAGCTGTAAAATGTACTGTTATACTAAACTTCACAGTTATATAAACAGATGTATGCACTACATATGCATTTAATGAAAAATAATCGCAAAAGAAACCTTCTCCTCTAAATTTTTGTGAGGGGCGCTGACGTTTTTTTGGCGGTTAAAGATCGATATGTTACTCCTGATTTGACATGTAAGCGTTGTAGAAAGTGAATGTTTTAACCGATCAGTACGAAATTCATCAGAAAGAGGTACCTTATTACATGAATGATCGCCGCCAAATTCGAAGTAAATCGGTTCAGATTTAGATATAGCCCCATATATGTATATGTTCCTCCCGATTTGGTATCAAAGCGCTATTGTACTTTAGTTCCGATCATTACAAAATTTAGCAGAAAGTAGTTTCGTAATTTAAGCAAGAATACTGCTTAAATTGGAGATAATCGGTCCTGATTTAGATATAGCCACATATGTTCCGGCCTATATATTATTTGAGAGAATTTTTAACTGTATTTTATGTTCGACATTTATTTAATTCTGCTGGAATAAGGTTGCTGATCCAAGTTGATGAAAGTCTGTTTAGATTATGTACAGTTCCACCAGTTTGTTCGATCAGAATCTTATTTTATGAAAGAATACTGCGTATTTTAAGTTTATCGTTTCTTCTAAAAATATGACTTGATGAGGATGTGGAGCTAAGTACTTTGGTAACTGATGTTTGAACCAGTAAGCGTTTTTACTGGCTAGTATATTTGCGAAAATAAGCGAAATAAAAAGCGAAATGAAATTTTGTAATTTCCGAGAATTCAACTTGTTTATTAAAGGACTTGTAGCTAAGTAACATCAAATTTCCAATCTACATAATTAGATTGGCTTCCTTTTTATACATATTTAATTAGTTCTTAAACATATTAACGACATATATGTGCGCAGCCAGCAATGTGCGCATCCAGATATGCGCCAAACATAATGTAAACAAAAGACACATAGATGCACATACAAATTCATGCCCACATACAAAAATCCAACAGCCAAAAAGTGACTGCGCAGCAATGATTCTGCAAATAGGCATTTAGATATGTATGTGTGAAAGTGCGTGCATCTATAAGCAAGAACGATACGAAAAAGGGAGACAGACCATGAACGCTGTCGACGTTCATATGTATGTATGTCTGTATTTACAGTAGACAGCATTAGAAAATTACAACAAAATATAAGCTCTGCTTTAAACGCAGTCATATGCAGTAAACGAGTATATGTACAAACAGGCAATGCACAGGCAGTGAAGAGGAAGCAGACTATTGCCCTCAACAGGGCCGGATCAGAGGGCCGCGGTTAACATCCTCCCCCCGTTGAAGGGCAGGGACCTTCAACTGACTTCTCAATTGGTAAAACTGCGACCTTAGAGACAGCACGCTTGAAAACTCCATTGTTCGTTCGAACGTTTACAACGCGAACAACACCATCCTCGCCGCAGATGACTTCTATTACTCGTCCCAGTTGCCATTTAAGAGGTGGCATGTTTTCTTCCTTCAGGATAACCATAGTGCCAGGTTTGATATTGTCACTTTGCTCACGCCATTTCGAGCGCTCTTGCAACAGTGAAAGATAGGAACTGCTCCATTTGCGCCAAAACAGTTGCTGCATTTCGGAAAACTTCTGCCAACTATTCAGGCGACCAAAATTGATGGTTGACAAATCGGGCTCAATTATAGATATTAGTGGGCCACCCACTAAGAAATGACCGGGCGTCAGTACGTCTAGGTCACCAGGGTCTTCAGAAATTGGGAACAAAGGGCGAGAATTTAGTACAGCACATATTTGACAAACTAAAGTCCTCAGCTCATCAAATGTCAGGGTATTTGAACCAACAGTCCGGTAAAAATGAAATTTTGCGGATTTTACGGCTGCTTCCCACACGTATAAACTTCCACTCTATTCCGTCATCGAGGCACTGCTGGTGGATAGCATTTTGATGGGTTTGACTGGAGAACATTTTTTTCAACTCCTCCAATTCATTTTTAGCACCAACAAAATTTGACGCATTGTCGGACCAAATTGTGTGTGGTTTTCCTCTGGTGGCAACAAACCGACGCAGAGAACATAAAAACGATGGGGTTGATAAATCTTGGACGACTTCAAGATGAACAGCCTTCGTCGAAAAGCATACAAAAATGCACACATAGCATTTTGTTGGAGGGCGGCTCTTCACATCAGATTTGTAAAAGAATGGACCGCAAAAATCTATCCCAGTAGTGTGAAAGGCGCGATTCGGCTTCACTCGATCAGAGGGTAGGGATCCCATAACATGCTGGCTCAATCTCGGCTTCATTTTGAAGCATCGTAAGCATTTCGAGATAATCGAGCTTACAAGTTTTCGGCCCCCAATGGGCCAATATTGCTGCCGAATTGATGCCAGTAAACATTGCGAACCAGCATGCAACAGTTTTTTATGAAAATGCATCACCATAGATGCCGTAAATGAATGATGTTTGGGAAGTATGATGGGGTGCTGAGCATCATAGTCCAAGCTCGAATGCTGAAGTCGGCCGCCTACTCGAATCAGGCCAAAGTCGTCTAAAATTGGCAACAGGGAATACAGCTTGCTTGAAGATGAAACGTTTTGATTTGCCTTCAAGGCTTTATATTCGGCCGTGAAGTGAACTAACTGGATATTTTTGATTAGCAGATAAGTTCCATTCTTGATATCACCAGGAGTTAGCACTTCGGATTGACCTCGCAATTTAGAAAAAATGAATTTGTAAACGTAAGCGAAAATTCTTTGAATTTTGGGAAATGTATTGTGATACTTACACTGCATCGACAAATCGGTAAGGGAAGTCACCACCAAAACATTTTTACGACACTCCGGCAACTCGGTCAGAAATTCCACATTATCTGGCCAAGATGACGCATCACCCAGCAAGAAATGTGGACCAGAATTCCAAAGCTTGGAGCACAACAGCTCTTCAGGAGATGCACCCCTCGATAAGATGTCGGCCGGATTCAAATTTGTTGGTACATAATGCCATGTCATTGGAATTGGGTATGACTGAATACTGGAAACTCGGTTTGCCACAAAAACATTGAACTTTGATGGCTGTTCACGAAGCCAGGATAGTACCACCATAGAGTCAGACCAACAGTGAACAGAACAGCTGTTTTGCAAGGACTTGAAAACAGAATCTACCAACTCAGCCATCAGAGAGGCAGCTAAAAGCTCGAGCTTTGGCACAGTAAGGGTTTTTAATGGAGACACCCTCGATTTTGAACACAATAAGGAAGTTTTGATGACGTCACCCAACTCAGCACGAACATAAACACATGCGCCATAAGCAGCCAAGCTGGCGTCGCAAAATGCATGGAGTTGGATCATCGATTTCGGCAAAGAAACGTAGCGAGGAAATGTGAATCGGCGAATGACATCAAATTTGGAAACATAATCAATCCAAGCCGAATGCAATGACTGTGGTAGACTTTCGTCCCAGTCCAAGTTAATTTTCCATAAATGCTGCATGAAAATTTTAGCCTTTGTGATGATTGGGCCGACCAAACCCAATGGGTCGTATAGTCTAGCTATCGAGGACAGAATTGAGCGCTTGGTAACAACTTTCCAATCGCTAAGAGGCTGAATTACGAAAATGAATACATCATCCTTTGGATCCCAGACAAGTCCAAGTGTTTTTGTGACATCAGTACCATCGTGAAACTTCAACATAGTTTCGCATTGATCAGAAGGTAAGCCATCCAGTACTGCAGGGACATTAGAACACCACTTTCGTATAGAAAATTCACCTTTCTGAAGTAATGCTGAAACTTGCTGCCTTATCGCCAATACATCTTGAACTGAATCACCGCCAGAAATTAAATCGTCCACATAAAAATCTCCTCTGACGATTTTTGCTCCCAACGGAAAATTACATTCTTCGTCAGCAGCGAGTTGGTGCATGGCACATATTGCTAAAAATGCAGCAGGCTTCGTACCGTAAGTAACCGTATTGAGCTTATAGACTTGGATTTTATCCTCCTCATTTTCTCTCCACAGAATACATTGTAGATAGTCATCAGGATGAGACATTCGAACACACCTGTACATTTTGCAAATGTCACCGCTCAATGCCACTTAAAAAAATCTATATCTCAGGAGGGTGTTGAAGAGTTTGGGCTGTATAGTTGGCCCGGCAAACAAAATATCATTTAGAGACAGACCAGTTGTAGTTTTGGCGGAACCATCAAAAACTACTCGAAGTTTGGTTGACGTACTATCCAACTTATGGACGCAATGATGTGGCAAAAAGTATTTAGAGGCTGATACCTGCGTTGAAATTAAAGACATATGGTTAAGTGCGGCATACTCACTGACAAAGTTAGAATATTGAGCCTTAATATCGGGATATCTTCTAAACTTCTTCTCCAAGTTAAGAAAACGTTGCAAGGCACGTTCATAAGAGCCTCCGAGTGAGGCGGTGGTTTTGCCCTCTACCAACGGCAGTCGAACAGAATATGCTCCAGAAGCAAGGCGAACGGTATTGCGAACAAAATGGTTTTCGCACAAAATGGCTTCATCATCAATTTCAGCTACGGATCGGAAGTTGTTCTCGACCTCCCAGAAGCCTTTTACAATGGCTGACAACTCCTCTTCATCCTTTACTTCTGAGCACGCAATAGCCAATGACCAGGACCTTGGAGAACGCAAACCACCGCCAGCAACCACCCAGCCGAAAACTGTTTTCTGCAAAATGGGCAAATTTTCAGCTAATTTTATTTGCCCCACAGACATCAGCTCAAAGAAATGCTCAGCACCAATTAGCATATCGATACGTTCAGCTTTATCGAAAGAAGGATCAGCCAGTTGAATATTTTTGGGAATATTCCAGCCAGAAGTGCTGATGCTCACGTTCGGTTGATAATCCGTGATAGTGGGCACCACCATTGCAGCAAGCGATATCAGAAAATCGCTGCATCTGGATTTCACTACGAACTCAACAGACTTGTCAACATTGACACTTCCATCGCCAATGCCAGATATGGTAGTACAAACACGTCTGCACTTCAAGGACAGACGATTCATGAAGCGACTAGTCATCAGATTCAGTTGGGATGCCGAGTCCAAAATTGCCCGACAGGGAACAAAAACTCCACATTTGTTTTTGACCAAAACAACAGCAGTAGCCAACAGAACACTTACATTTGATGTTGATGTTTCAGATGTATTAGATGGTGACGAAACGAGCACAGTTTGAGATGTATGTGGAACAGTGGGATCTGACGGTGACGCTGAAGGCTGGAGGGACGGGCTAGGCTCTAAGTGCAACATAGTATGGTGTTTTAATGAACACTTGCGACAACTTCCAGAAGTACATTTCTTCAATACATGACCCTTGCGCAAACAGTTGAGGCACAACATCAGTCTTTTGGCCTCTTTGTATCGAATAGATGGCGCAAGATTCGAAAACAAAGCACAACTCGTTATATAGTGGCCTGCAGAGTCACAAAATGTACATACGGCAGAGGAGCCGGAAGCTGCAACGTGTACATGACGATTTTTGGGATTTGCCTTTTTGAAGATTTGCTGGCTAGCCGACACACCAACGACAGAATTTTCCAAATTCTCCAGCATTTGGCATCTCCTTTCCAGAAAGGCGGACAATGACTCCCACGTTGGCAGCTCATTCATTTTTTGTGACTCTTCCCACTTTATGTGAGATGCCTTATCCATTTTCGTCGTGGCCAAATATATTAACAAACCATCAGCAATTTGTTCCTTCTTGGCAATGGTCAACATAGCACGCAGATGCGAATTCAATTTGTCGCTGAGGTGTCGCAAGCCAACCGCCGAGTCACCGTTCACAGCCTTCAACGAAGGCTGGTGGAACTTTTCGAGGTCACTCAAACCAGTGTTGTCATCAATGACCGTCGAAAAAAGGGCATAGAAATTCGGCCAGTCCGCATATGCTCCACTAAACTTGGGCAGTTGGATTTCAGGAAGCCTAGGTTTGTATGAGGAAGATGGCGCATCAGAAAATGGCGCCCCATCAAGAGAAAATTGGCGCATCGTTGACGAACGAGGCATTGTGTCGCACTTCCTGGTCAAGTTTAACTGCCTAGTTAACTTCGCCTTCACATCGAAATAGAGGGACACGAACTTCATTCGTTCGCAGCTCTCCAACTCACTAGTCACTTTTTGCTCCAGTGCTGACTGCGCCTCCTCGAATGTAGCATTCACTTGCTCTACGAAATCCAGCCGGACGGACAAATCAGCGGCGTCATAGTCATCCAATTGCTTGGTTGTGAGGGACAGTTTTAACGCCTCGAGCTGCTTCACCATGGCTGCCACCTTGGTCATGTATGGAAGCAGATTGTTAGGGCTATCTGCTCCATCACTTGTGTTGCTACTTTGATCACCAGGCATTATTTTCACTTGTTAGAACACTTGCGAACTTTGTACAAAAATCACGAAACAGTTTAATACTACCCGAATTGATAGTTTAATATTATCCGAATGATAATATTCTATTGTTAATATGTATTATCCGAATGATAATATTAGTGAAGTGATATCGATTTATATCACGTCGGGGTCACCAATGTTTGAACCAGTAAGCGTTTTTACTGGCTAGTATATTTGCGAAAATAAGCGAAAATAAGCGAAATGAAATTTTGTAATTTCCGAGAATTCAACTTGTTTATTAAAGGACTTGTAGCTAAGTAACATCAAATTTCCAATCTACATAATTAGATTGGCTTCCTTTTAATACATATTTAATTAGTTCTTAAACATATTAACGACATATATGTGCGCAGCCAGCAATGTGCGCATCCAGATATGCGCCAAACATAATGTAAAAAAAAGACACATAGATGCACATACAAATTCATGCCCACATACAAAAATCCAACAGCCAAAAAGTGACTGCGCAGCAATGATTCTGCAAATAGGCATTTAGATATGTATGTGTGAAAGTGCGTGCATCTATAAGCAAGAACGATACGAAAAAGGGAGACAGACCATGAACGCTGTCGACGTTCATATGTATGTATGTCTGTATTTACAGTAGACAGCATTAGAAAATTACAACTAAATATAAGCTCTGCTTTAAACGCAGTCATATGCAGTAAACGAGTATATGTACAAACAGGCAATGCACAGGCAGTGAAGAGGAAGCAGACTATTGCCCTCAACAGGGCCGGATCAGAGGGCCGCGGTTAACAACTGAAACGAAAGCAATTATTCCAAATTATTATCGCAATAAGTTAGGGAGGTGTTGAAGTATTATACGAGGTCTGTTGAATAGAAAAGATCTCTTTAATTTTGAAATTTCTCGGGGTACGTGCATTTGATTAGTGTTTTTATTTTTTTATGTCGGCACACTTATCTCGAACATATGTTATTATTTCAGTTAAGTTTGTTTGTGAAAGACATAACAGTTAGACGTTTTTTGCTTTTTCGGCAATACGCATCATGCCAAAAATTTCCGAAAAAATTGTATGGCATGAGCCAACTCTCTGCAACTTATCTAATACTGATTCGAAGATTCTCCATAACAATATCTTTCACTTTCTCAACATTTTCATCTGTTTTTTATACCCTACACCACACTGCGTACAGGGTATTATAACTTTGTGCATTTGTTTGTAACACCCAAAAGGAGAAGAAATAGACCCATCGTTTATTATACCGATCGACTTAGAATTACTTTCTGAGTTGATTTAGCTATGTCCGTCTGTCTGTCTGTCCGTCTGTCTGTGCATGTATTCTTGTAATCAAAGTACAGGTCGCAATTATGGTCCGATCTCGACAAAACTTTACACATATGTTTTATTTGGCCCAAGGACGATCCCTATTGAATTTGGTTAAAATCGGTTCAGATTTAGATATAGCCCCCATATATATGTTACCCCAGATTTGACATGTAAGCGCTGTAAAAACTTTATTTTATATCCGATCAGTCTGAAATTCGGCAGAAAGAGGTTTCTTATCATATGAATGAACACTGTTAAATTTGGAATAAATCGGTTCAGATTTAGATATAGCCCCCATATAGGTTACCCCCGATTTGAAGTGTAAGCACTGTAAAAATGTTATTTTATATCCGATAAGTATGAAATTCGGCAGAAAGAGGTTTCTTATTATATGAATGAACACTGCTAAATTTGGAAGAAATCGGTTCAGATTTAGATATAGCCCCCATATATACGTTACCCCCGATTTGAAGTGTAAGCGCTGTAAAGATGTTATTTTATATCCGATCAGTATGAAATTCGGCAGAAAGAGATTGTTTATAATATGAATGAACACTGTTAAATTTGGAAGAAATCGGTTCAGATTTAGATATAGCCCCCATATATACGTTACCCCCGATTTGAAGTGTAAGCGCTGTAAAAATTTTATTTTATATCCGATCAGTATGAAATTCGGCAGAAAGAGGTTTCCTATTATTTGAATGAACACTGTTAAATTTGGAAGAGATCGGTTCAGATTTAGATATAGCCCCCATATAAACGTTACCCCCGATTTCACATGTGAGCGCTGTAAAAATGTTATTTTATATCCGATCAGTGCGAACTTCGGCAAGAAGAGGTTTCCTTCTACATGAAGAAATACTGCCAAATTCGGAGAAAATCGGTTCAGATTTAGATATAGCCCCATATATATGTTACCACCGATTCGACATATAAGCGCTGTAGAGATTGTATTTTATATCCGATCAGTACGAAATTCGACAGAAAGATGTCTTTTTACATGAATGAGTATTCAGGGAAAATCGGTTCAGATTTATATATAACATCCGTATATATGTTCCTCCTGATTTGGTATCAAAGCGCTATAGAAGTTGTACTTTACTTCCGATCTTTAAAATTTTCCAGAAATATGTTTCTCAATTTAGGAACGAATATTGCTTAATTTAGCGATTATCGGTTCAGAATTAGATAATATGTTCCTACCCATTTACCAATTATTCCAAATTATTATCGCAATGACCCTTATCGCATTATTAGGGAGGTGTAGATTATTATATAGTCGGCTCCGGCCGACTTTCTGCCTTTCCTTACTGGTTTATGTGATGCATCGTCGTCTTCTCGACCTTCCTCGAAAAGCATGTATCACTTGTTCCAGTTTTCTGACTCAGAGTACAATCACATAGCTCTCACTTACTTCAAGACTGTCCTAACTCAAAATTGAAAATTTTTGTGGTTATCTTATAAAAATGCGAATTTTGTAAATATCCATAAATTAATCTTAACGAAATTTAGTTAATAAGTAAACAATCATATTTCGGATTATTCCACCTTTTTTAAAACTTCCTATTTCATCTTATTTACCCTTTATTTATTTATTTATATGAATTACAATACAAAGTAAATTTATATTCTAATTATAAGGTCCAGAGAAAGGCCGGGTTACAAAGACCATATGGCTAAATTTTTGCAGCGACAGACCAGAGCCTCTGGTGGGAATCGAACCCACGACCCCCAAACTCATAGGCGAGTACGCTACCAACTCACCTACTGGGGCGCTCATATTTATCCTTTTATATGGACTTAAACTTAGAAATCTCGACAATTTTAAATTTTGAGTTAGAGCAGTCTTGAAGTAAGTGAGCGATATGCCTAATCAACTGCAAAACATGGTTTTTGCACATTAACAAAAAACTGGACAGATAATTAGTTTCTTAATCAGAGAGAACAATATGTACAATATTTCCAGGTTATAGACAATATTTTTTTTCTTCATATAAAATAAGAACATATATTCGCGAATTTTTCCCTTCAAAAATCGTTTCATTCCAAAATAATGTATTTCCTTTCAAAAGAAATTATTAATCACAGCTTGTTTGGAACGCTGTGCTGTGTCTGCAAAATTCTCCCCCCAAATGTTTTGATGTTGAAGCCAAAATTTACCGTAAAAGTAGTCACCCTCTTAATCCACTGGCAACAGGTGACTTCTGCCAGCCGGTCTGTCCGACAGTGTTCGTATCCTAGTTGCGTTAAAACGGAAGGTAACTTGAGAGTATTTGAGCATTTAATCAATTTTGCAAGTTCACAACTACATCAGTCAATCAGGTCGGGTTAGATTATTGAATGCATGTGTTTGTATATGTGTGTGTGTACATTCAACACCAATGACTAAGTTTATACCAATACCACAAACACCATGTATGAAGTTGGGACTGTATAATCGAATTTTCCAATTAATAGCTGCCACTCTGATGTAGTCTCTTTCTCGTTAATTGCCCCTTAGCTGTCGACTTAACTAGAGATTCAGGATATACTCGTACACAACATTATAGTTAATTATGCCAAAAAGGGGAACATAATCTGATAACAAGGTGTTTGGGCATTGCAAACACATGGGAAAATGCTTGAATAGAGTGTCAGCTTTGACCTAATAGTTTTTGCACATATAGTATATCTTATGAGGGTATACGAGTACATACATGGTGATAATTACCTGTTTTTTTACTTTTAGGGGTGCAGAACTTTAAATTGAAATAAAATAACGGGAATTTATATTCAATTCAATTGAAAATTGACTTTATTATTTGAGATATAATTTGATTATATTTGTGATTGAATACAATTTTCGACATGTGGTCGCCGTATCCAACTCGGATGTACTGCATTCCGGAAGTCCGATTTTCAAATATTTATCAGGGAATTGTTGCCGTAGCTCAGCACTTTTGCGGACAATGTTGTCTGCTAGAATTCCAGTGTGGTTCGCGTGAACGAATGCCTTCACATAAGGCCACGATATCACGTAACTGTAGTGAAAATAACATCGAAACGTTAAATAGCTAGGTTTTAGTGACTGGCCCACTTTGAAAAAATAACAAGTTTACTAAAAGATTCTTCATAAGTCGATTGTTTGATGCGCTCTATGGCAAGTGGCGACGTCTTGTTGAAAAAATATGTATTCAGTTAACATACAGTTAAATTGGGGTTCGAAACAATAGACAATCACGGAATCCGTGGGCATCGGCACTCGAATTGTTATACGAGTGTTGCAAATGCTTTCATTCTGTAAAATTTTTTAATTAAAAACTCTTGTGAAAACATTTTAAATTTTATGAAAAAGTTGTTGTAGTTTGATGTAGCCATAGTTCGAATAAAATTAGTAAGGAAAGGCAAATCAGGCGGCACATAAATCCCAACACTATTTTAGTAATATCGAATAACTCTGCTATATTCAGATTATACTTCATAAAAATTGTTCACTTAAATTAACTTTGGCAATTTTGTAGGAAGTACTCAGCTTCTCTGCCACCTCACAGCTTATTCCTTGGAGGAGATAATATGTCACACATAATTTAAAATGTTATCATAGAATAGTTAATTGAATATATTTTTGTCATTACCATCGCATTAAATAATATTAAAACCAGTAGGGAAAGGCTAAAGTCAGGCGGTGACGACTATATGATAGCCAACACCACTCTCGTGGGATTGGATACCAATGAATACACTATGCAACAAAAAATTTTTTTTTGTGTCCTAGACCTACAAATTATTTTTTTTGTATAGACTGTGGCATACTGTTATATAAAATCAAAACCAAAATTTTTTTTATGGATAAATTTTTTTTTTAAAAAATTTTTTATTAGAAATACTATTATCGTCGAGGGTACACTTGGTATTTGCACTATAATTTTTGGAGTATATGCCCGATCAGGTCGACTTGTACGTTAAATTGAAGCTATTAATGTGGGCTACCAATGTTGGAAATATGTCTTTCACCTAGAAACAGTTGTTTAGTAACAGTCATTAGAAAAATTATATTAAAAAAAAAAAATTCTGGGCCGAAAGAAAACATAAAAAATAGAACAAAAATCGAAAATAATTATTTTATTTTATTTTATTTTTTAAAAGTTTACATCCTAGCAAAAAAAAATAATGCCTATCTGAAAAAAATCTATGGATAAATATAGCCCTTTTGGTAGAGGTAAGAGAATTTCAAAAAATCTTTTTTTTGTAATTTCTGTTTAAATAGCGGTTTTATTTGTTACTTTTATTTATATTATGTACATTTGAGTTTATTTACATGTACAAGTTTCACTAGAAGTAATTGTGAGTTCTTTGTTGGCGTTTGTAGATTTCGGAATCGGGTTCTCTAATGAGGAACCAAATATAATCTCCCATCATTCTTTCATCCCAGTGCCCTTGGTAACGCCGCTCGATGGACTTCATTTTTCGTGAAACCTTTCGCCATGTTCGTTGCTAACATCGCCAAGATTTTATGGGAAAAAGTTTAAATGAGAATGCAAGAAATGAAATTTTAGGGACATATTTACACCTGTTGGAATTCATAAAGCGAAAAATAAGTTAGAAGAATACATACATATGTGTTATATACATAAATATAGAAAAATATATTTCTTACCAATTTTTTCATAATTTTTTAACAAATTACACTGTGCTCGAAATGGACACTTTAAAAATGTAACAGAAAGCCTAACCCTATGGATATACTTATTTCGACCTTGCTGAATCCAATGGAGCTAACCGTGTTTCTAGGTTAGCTCTTGTTTTCGCGATATTCGACCACAAAGTTTGCAAACAAATCAGAGAGGTTAGTTATCTCGGAGGTGATTTTGAAGTGTAAGACTTCCGAAAACGCGCTTCAGTCCAAAGAACAAAATAAAGGGAACCCTTCGAGTATTATTTCTCTCAAAATAGTCAACCACGCTTGTCACCACTTTAAAAAATATCCCTCGCGAAAAATTACTATGAGTCTCCTTTCAACATATTTATGAAAAATTAACAGGTTTCACAATTCAGCAGGTTTTGTTGGTTACCTTTGAAATTTCCATTAACACTAACGAAAAAATAATTTACAAAAATTTAAGTCAAAAAATTTTATTTCAAATACTTTCTGCTATGAGCAGAAAAATACACAAATTATGTAATAACTCGGAATTTGCTTAATTCTCATAAAAAAGTTGAGAAAGGACTTATAGTATTTCTTCGCGAAGAATATTTTTCTCAACGATGCCTACTAAAAATGTCGACGATATGTATGATTTTTAACATATGATAAGATTTCATTGCACTTTTTCAGTGGTAAGGGGGTGAGAAGCATGGACGACTGTTTTGAGAAAAATAATTGTCCAAATGTTCCCTTTATTTCGATCTTTGGACTGAAGCGTATATTCCGAAGTCTTACACTTCAAAATAACCAAAGAGATAAGTCACCTCTCTGATTTCCCAACAAACTTTGTGGTCGAATATCGCGAAAACAAGAGCTAACATAGAAAAACGGCTGATGCCACTGGATTCAGCATGGCCGAAATAGGTCTATCCATAGGGTCTACTTTCTGTTACATTTTCGGACTAGCACAGTGTTATTAATCATAGTTTCATATTGCGGGCTTTTATTTGATCCAAAGAAACTATAAACCACAAGCTTAAACGACCTCCATGCTGCAATTTTATCCGACATCAAATATGATTCGAAATTTACATCTTTCATTAGTTTCCTTATTTTAGGCCCATAAAAAACGCCTTCTTTGAATTTTTGAAAAGAGAGACTTTTAAATAAACTTTTTAAATATGAGAGTGAATTGCCATCTTTCCTTAAGGCTTTCACAAACATTTTAAAAAGCCCCAGATTAATATGCGGTGGTAGGAAAATAATGTTTTCTTTTTGGACGACAGGTGTGTATTTTATGTTGTTTTCATCCAATGTAATGTGTTTTCTGGTTTCTTTCTTCTGTAATGATCTTCGCGAGCACGGCTATCCCAGAGGCATAACATACCAACTACTTTTAAATCGCAACAAAATTTTCCAGTCATGTTCATATTTTATGTATTTTATCAATTTAGCCATTGTTTCGTATGATTCCTTAGTGTTGACAGCATGAGCAACGGGAATCGACGGTTTCTGATTTCCGTT
This sequence comes from Eudasyphora cyanicolor, assembly GCA_963930755.1. Lineage (NCBI taxonomy): Eukaryota > Metazoa > Arthropoda > Insecta > Diptera > Muscidae > Eudasyphora > Eudasyphora cyanicolor. Next base: position 174,340,298 of record OZ005736.1, on the reverse strand, counting down.
GTGCAAAAGTACTGATTTCAAACTTTCTGTACTGCTGTCAACAAATAACCGCCATTCCTTTGAATTGTATGTTTGATTAAGTTCCTCGAACAATCCGGGAATGTCGTTGCAAAAGCTTATGTTATCCACAGTTGTATAAAATTGTTTGTAAGGTATATCACGGACTCTATAATATGATATGTTAACATCTGGGGCCAAAATATTGTACTGTTTCATCCAAGATGCAAGTAGTTCTGCCTTATCTTTGGTCAGTTCCAAATCTCTCACTAGATCAATGAGTTGAAACTGAGTTAAAAGCGATTACTTCTGACTCAAACTTGAATCGCTCAGAGTTGAGTACTCAGTTGAACTTGATTATGTTTCCGTAATTAGGCTGTTAGCTATACTTGGACACTTCAGTCCCTATCGTAAATGAATGGTTGTCTCCAAATCATTGGCATTCCAAATTGCACGTGAAGTCTAAAATTAAAACGTTTTATTCCACAAAACATTGTAATACATTAATTTTAAAGTACTTATCGCATTCTTCCACTAGTCCATCGAGTAAGATTTACATGGCACGAATTACAGAAAATACTAGGTGTCCACGGTTCGTTCATATTTTTAACTCGTATACCAAAATATTACACATATATTTCTTCTATTATTTTACTAAACGCACATCGATTTTTTTAATTACATATTTACCGCAGATGTAGCAGAAATTGTCGGGATCATTTACACATTGAAAAGTTCTTTGACTTTTACTCATACTTCGAAATATAACTTTGTAATATTTTTCAGAAAATCTACTTAGATATCTCTTTATAGCGCTGAAATACACTCATTTATTAATAAGAAATTTTACTCTTAAATTCAGGGTTTAAGGTTCATAAGTTGCAGTACCTGTAGCTGACATGTAGTTTCATTCGAACGTAGATACCCAATATTTTCAAGACTGCGGCGTACTACTTTGTATTGCGGACATATAATTATAATTTTGAGTGACCCTAAACCTGAGCGGATCTCATCCAATATAGCTCTCACATTGCATATCATGTTTTATGGAGGGTTACGAACGGGCATAAAACCTCGTCCTCTCTATAATTTTATAATATCAATCCTCATAAAATAAAATGCAAGTGCAATGTCTCTTATATGTCTCTCTCACATATGGCGAATTCAATATAAGCAAAAACATCATTTAAAAACAGTGTTTTCTTCGTTAGCATGCTGGCTTTTTAAAAATGTGATAAAATAATTTTTTAAATTTTTTTTTCTAATTTTTATGGTTTTTTTTGTACCAGGAAAAAGTGTTTTTTAAAAAAAAATCATTTTTTTTTCTCATATTTTTGACGACTGTTACTAAACCAAAGATTCTATGTGAAAACAAAATTTGCAACTGACTCAAAACTTTCAAATTGCACCAACAATTAACATTTGCATATGAAAATGTTTTCGAGGAGCCTTCCGAATCACTCTTACAAAGACCATAATGATCTAATGAAATTTGGACAACTTCGGTAGAGTATTATCCTACGCTAGGTGAATTGAAACGAAGTGAGTGTGTTTCTTTTAAATCGATTTTATTTTTATAAATGTAAACCAATTTTGAGTTGAATACCCATTTAAATTCGTACATCCAAATTGTCATTTTACATTGGCGGAAATTTATTACCTTTTTGGGAAACAATACCCAGTTGAGTGCGTGGACCCTCATTTGGCCGCATAACGGAGACCGATAAAACTCTGTGCAATCAGTTAAGCTATAAATAATAATTGCCCCTAAAATTTCTTGTCGCTTATGATGTTGGTTGGGTTATTGGTGCTGGTGTTTTGTCGCTTTGCTGCCCCGTCCCGTCTACCCCGGCTAAACTGTGGCGGAACAACAAAACTAACCCATGTTTACGGTACAAGTTAAAAATGATATCAAATAGTTTTGAACTCTCATTCAAATATTTGCAGATACGAGCCAAAGTCATAAACAAATACAAATGCAAAAAAATTGTTCGCTCCATTTTTATATTACGGCAAACAACCAGAAAGACCGACAGCAAAAATCTCCCCATGGACACAGATATGGGGAAATGTATAAAAAAAACAATAGCACATTTGACCTCATATCTGCTCCATAACACTGGGTATATCTCACATATGTGTCATTCCATTCCATTCACTTTATATGACAATCAAAACTAGTATAGGCTCATTTCGAAGCAAATTAAAGCAAAAGCACACAAAAATACACTGTGGGATAGGGTGTTATAACTTGGTGCATTTGTTTGTAACACCCACAAGAAAATGGGCAGTAAATGGAATATGATTTGTAGAGACTCAGTTGCTGTAGTCCTCAATGCTTCGCTTATGCATAGACAGGCAGTTCTCTGAATATTTTATAACACTGTGCGACAGCCAAAACCGGCGGGGTCTGACTACCGGGAATAGATAAAAAAAGTTATACGCGTCCCGGAGTTTTGCTGGGTCACGTCTAGGAATCGAGATACGTAGTATGTTCAATATCGCGAATTTTGTATTTTTTCAAAAAGTATTTATTTATTCATGAATATCTATTTTGTCCCCTTCAAAGTAATTCCCCTCGGATATAATACACTTCTGCCAACGTTTTTTCCAATCCTCGAAGCACTTTAAATAATCATTTTTTGTGATCTTGTTCAGCTCCTCGTTCGATGCCGTCTTTATCTCCTCAATCGTGGCGTAGCGTCGTCCTTTCATGGGCCTTTTCAGTTTTTTGGGAACAAAAAATAGTAACAGGGGGCTAGGTCAGGGGAATATGGTGGATGCGGCACCATTACTGTGTTGTTTTTGGCCAAATATTCGCGCACAAGCAACGATGTGTGTGCAGGGGCGTTATCATGGTGCAAAAGCCAGTTTTTGTACTTCCACAAATCCGGGCGTTTTTGGCGGATTTCTTCGCGCAATTTGCGCATAACTTGCAGGTAATATTCTTTATTGACCGTACTACCCTGTGGCAAGAACTCATAATGCACCACGCCCCTGCAATCAAAGAAAACTGTGAGCAAAAACTTTACGTTCGAAAGAACGTGGCGCGCTTTGTTCGGTCTTGGTTCATGCGGCAGCTTCCATTGGGATGATTGAGCTTTAGTTTCCATGTCGTAACCAGTTATGACCCTCTGGAGCAAATTTGGAACTTCACGGAAGCCGACGCGGCGCAAATCGGCGGCGCGCCACAGCCGGCCATTTATTTCCAGCCGGCGCCGCTGCCGATTTCAGTGGCTCACACCGGCTGAAACTCAGCCGCCGAACATTATTTAGTGAGTTAAATCGATTTATTTTATGAAACCATGAAAATTAAGAAAGTGACTACTAAGTAATACAATAGGGTCAGAAATTTTAATAAAGTTCAAAGTCTATGTCGTTCTAGAGAGAAAACAACAGGCGGTATGTCATTCACAATAAATTCTCTTTCACAACAAAGACTAATAAGTAGACATTTATTGAACTGATTTTCGACATTAAATAAAAACTTCCTTAACTTTTCTTAAATTTTTGTGTTAATTTTAGGTTTTGTCATCTAATTGTAAATATCTTAAAGCGCCATTTTTGCCTGAGATTGACATTCGTGCGTCATCGTTTGTTGGAACTTTGTCGGCTCAGCCGATTGTTGAAATTTGATTGGCTAAGCTGATCAGCCGCCGCCGCCGATCGGTATTTTTCAATGCGCCGCCGCCGCCGATAATTTTGGTCGGCTTCATTGCCTGGACCCGACTCATGCCCAAATCATTGTTTAAAATAGAATGGCACGAGCCAATCGATATGTTTAGATCCTCAGCAACTTCTCTAATGGTAATTCGTCGATTGGCCAATATTATTTTATTCACTTTATCAATGTTTTCGTCTGGGCGTCCGGCACGCTGTTCGTCCTTCGCATCTTCTCGGCCCTCTAAGAACATTTTGTACCACCGATAAACGTTGCTTTGGTCCAAGGTAGCTTCACCATATGCCACAGTCAACATTCGGAATGCGTCAGCGCACTTTATTTTGTTTTTCACACAAAATTTGATGCAAATTCTTTGATCCATTTTCTGAAATAGATAAAAATCGAAGACAAGTTAAAACACATCCAAGCACAACAGCTGTCAAAAATTAACTAAACATTCAAAATGGCCGACCTTGTCAGCATAAGTAAGGGACATGAGTACCAATATAACGCTACAAAAATATCAAAAATCAAATACAAATAGCCCGCGGAAATTAAAAATTCCCGATATTTTTTGAACATACGACTATATCGATTTGAGTTTAGTAATTATAACATAGGAGAAAAAATTTGATTTAAAAAGTAACTTATTTGTTAACACGAAGAAACCATAAGAAATAGAAAAAATGGCACACAATTTCCTTATTAAATTTTTTGAAGTTTGAATAACAATTTCTTATCCAGAAGTATTCCTAGATATTTTGCACTTTCAGAAAAGACTAGATCCGTTCCATAAATCAGAAGAGGGTCTTCGTGTGCGACCTTATTCTTTCTAGTAAAGAGAACCAATTTGATCTTGTTTGGGTTAACGTTCAAACCATTGATTCTGGCCCATCGGGACAATTTGGTCAGGGCCACCTATGTATAATGTCTCTGAGGACGTTTTCGAATTTGGCGGATAATGCGATTGCAACGTCGCGACGTTCCCATATGTCAGGACTTTGCAGCTCCAACGTTGGAGATCTAACAGGATTCCATTCACCACTAGATTCCAATTAGTGATAGTGATAGTACACGTCCCTGTGGAGTTCACTTGTTTACAAATCTCGCTAGAGTTGTGGCCCCGAGACTTGCTGTTATGCGTCTTCTGGTAAGCAAACGCGAAATTAGTTGAGATTCCAAATTAGTGATAGTGATAGTACACCTCCCTGTAGAGTCCGCCTGTTAAGCGTCTTCTGGTAAGCAAACGCTGAATTAGTTTTATCAGGATATAGTTCACCCTTAGATATGACATCACCGAAATTACTTCATCTGTGTAATAATTGCACCTTCAATATTTAGAAAGGCCACCATTGTGTTTTTTTTTAAATGTAGGGACGATTCGATAGTGCCCACCAGTTCATGCAGGGCCAATTCTGTGGACTTGCCCTTGTTGTATGCATGTTGGTTTCCCTACAAGAGTTTTGAACCCAGGCTTTCTCTAATGAAAGAGTCTAAGAGTCCCTCTAGACCTTTTAATAGTAAGGAGGGCAGACTAATTGTCCTGAACTCCTTTGATCAAGTGTGGAATATCTTCCCTTTTGTGGGTATGAACACCGCAGCCAGGACATGATGTAGTTCAACATTTTCAGCATTTTTATTGGAGAAATGCCATATGGTCCAGGTGATTTTAGTATTAAGCGTCGTTTGTCGTCCACTCGCTTCGCTTTTTGTGCTGCGGAAAATGTGTGTAGAGAAGTACCTGTAGTGATAAAGATAGTGTAGAAGCATCTACTCGCTATTTTTTCTCAAGTTGTTATACTCATTCTGCAAGTAACCAGCTGTACAGGATGTAACGCATAGTATCTTCGTCAGCCTTGCGGCGTCTGAGACCTTTCCAATTCTACACATAAATTGTACCAATAATGTCTTTGCGCTTTCCTAGAACCGATATTATTTAAAAAAATATCTCACACATATATCACTTTGCCTTACTCACATTTCAGTGGATGGCAGTTTTAGCTGCTGATCTGGGAATAAGAGGTCGTCACCTGTGAACAGGCGCAGTAATAGAGCCGCTGTAAAAATAACGGCTAGATGAGACCATAAGTGTCCGGCTTCATATGTAGTTGTACCGGAAAGATTTCATCAGATCCCGATGCCTTAAATGATGAGATGCTCTTTACGGCTTCTATGACCAAAAAGGTCTGTAATGACAAATTATGTTGTGGTTCATTTTTCCTATACTCCAGTATCTAGTCTGTCCCGTCATACCTTGCGAGAAATGGGTGTTCGTCAAAAGCCTTAAGGTCAGTTGATTCTAATCATCTGCTCATATCGTCTACCGATATTCGCTTTGTGTAAGGGTTTTTGAATGGAATATTTTTGTCTTAGAAACATCGTTAACGCAATCGGTCTATTCACAGAATAGCTTCCAGGAGTTTCGTTTTGCTGTTCTTGTGATTTTGTTGTATTCTCTCAGACTCATATGATAGTCGTCCCAGTATACTGCATATCGTTTACGGCATACCCTATAGTACGGCATACCCTATAGTAAAGTCTGTGTACCTATTTCCCAATACGAGTATTGTGAATTTCCCTGTTTATTCAGGGCTTTTCTAGGCCTGATTTCCTTTCTCTAGGAATCATCGAAAACCAAATTTGTTTGCCCTAGCCTTTCTCGAATTAGCTTTCCGAATTTTGTCCAGTTGGTATTTTACATATTCCGGAAATTTATTGGGTTCGGCCATGCCAGTTTTATTTAAAACCTTTTGCCACGTTAGTCAGAAAAAAATGTTCTCTGAAGAACCTACATTGCTGTACTTCAAATATTAGATACCAAGTTATAATGTACATTTTTGCGTAATACTCCTTACTTTTCAGAGAAGTTCCTATTCCGAAATATTAACCATAACATGGTCAAATATTGGAATATTTTGAATTTAAAAACACAATATTTCTCAATGAAAGTTTTCGAATGGAAATATCGTTGTGGAACTTTTACATTTCCCCATATCTGCGCTCAAGATGAGATTTGAGTTTAAAATTATTTGAAACTATTTCTTGCGTTTTGACAAGGAATGACCCATATGCGTGTGTATAAACAGCATCCAGGATATGCATAGTCCGATGGAAAATGGCAGATGTGGGCCAACCAGCCGTGGTGTGCATTGGGTGGTCTCAGTACGTAAATAAAGTCCTAAAATACGATTATCTTGATGAATTGCTATTTGAGTTTTGTTGTTCGCTGTTATTACATTGCTACAAACAATCGCATATACACATTTACATTTTTATTCCTTTCGTATGTATATATGTGAGTATCTATGTGATATATCTTTAGGGATATGTTCACGCATACAGACACATCGTACTAAAGACAGTTATCGGCTGATATATTATTTTGTATTATTTTAAGTTATGTTCAATATAATCGCAAAAACTTTCCTCTAATCGCTGTGAAATTGCAAAAAACAATTGAAGCTGGATAGCAACATTGGTTAGACAATGACAGAAATCTTAAAAAGGCCACCCAAAGATAATTATATGTGATAATTATTTTAACTTTGTTAATTTTATTATTATTGTTTTCTATTTCTTTTTATTTTATTCTAAAGTAAATATTCAGTGTACAAGATTACTATCGGAATCCAAGGTTTGCGAGTTTTATAAGTAATCTCTTGGAACTTATCGCAATGTTTCCCATATCCGAGATGGCTCACCGACTAGACCCGCACCCACTAGGGATCATCATGTTTCTAGGACACATTTCAACTGTGAGCTTGCGAAATTAACTTGAGATACCTATAACATTTCACAAGTTACAGAATTATTTCCAAAAACAAGTAAAAAATTTCAGTCGAGTAAACCGACAAAGATATACCCTCACTTTGTGAGCAATGTAAAAATGCACTGGTATATGTACTAATATTATGAGCTATTTCATTTTGTTATGTCTTGGCACTTTGTGTATGGGAGGTAATACAACGGGTGTGGTCATAACTCCCAGTTTGAATAGGACTGTAGGAATTTTAAAAGCTATGCACTGAGCAAAAATTTTGAATATATATGTATTGGTATTCACGATATAAGCTGTTAACTTTTTGTACAAAATGGTACGTTTGTGTGGGAGGTACCAAAAGGGGCGTGATAATAACGCCAATTTTTCGACACACTGTAGTTACTATAAAAACATTACACTGTACAAAATTTTAAGTATTTGCAGGCACTAGTATTAAAGATAAAAGCTGTAAACTTTTCGTACAAAATTGTACCTTAGTGTGGGAGGTACCAAAAGCGGCAAGGCTATAACGCCCATTTTCTCTGGATTGTAGGTACTATAAAACTATTACACTGTACACAATTGCAAGTCTTTGTATGCACTGGTATACAAGTTATAGGTCGTTAACTTTTGGTCCAAAATAGTACATTTGTGTGGAAGGTTCCAAAACGGGCTTGCCAATTACGCCAACTTTTCACTGGACTCTAGGTACTATAAATGTATTACACTGTACAAATTTTCAAGTATTTGCATGAAGCGATATTAAAGCTGTAAGCAGTTAACTTTTGGTACAAGTTCACATTCACATTTATATATAGGGTGATCTAAGTAGCGATACTTTTTTCTATAGTCTTTTTTTGACAGATCACGTGTGGGTCGTGTCATGCTGTCATGTTATTTTTGTTGACAACGTTTACAAATTATTCAGTTTTCTTATCAAAATAATCGTTCGCCAATTGCGCTAAGTCCATTTGTTTTTAAATCCAAAAAAAACCAGTAAGGAAAGGCAGAAAGTCGGGCGGGGCCGACTATACCCTACACCTTCCTAACAATGCGATAAGGATCATTGCCATAATAATTTTGAATAATTGTTAATTGGTAGAAACATATTATCTAATTCTGAAACGATAATCGCTAAATTAAGCAATATTCGTTCCTAAATTGAGAAACACCTTTCTGGAAAATTTTAATGATCGGAAGTAAAATACAACTTCTATAGCGGTTTGATACCAAATCAGGGGGAACATATATATGGAGCTTTAATATAAATCTGAACCGATCTTCCCTGAATACTTATTCATGTAAAAAGACCTCCTTCTGTCGAATTTCGTACTGATCGGATATAAAATACAGTCTCTACAGCGCTTACATGTCAAATCGGGGGTAGCATATATATGGGAGCTATATCTAAATCTGAACCGATTTTCTCCGAATTTGGCAGTATTCCTTCATGTAATAAGAAACCCCTTTCTGACGAATTTCATACTGATCGGATATAAAATGCAGTTTACAGCGCTTACATGTGAAATCGGGGGTAACATATATATGGGGGCTATATCTAAATCCGAACCGATTTTCTCCGAATTTAGCAGTATTCCTTCATGTAATAAGAAACCTCTCTTTGCCGAATTTCGCACTGATCGGATATAAAATAACATTTTTACAGCGCTTATATGTCAAATCGGGGGTAATGTATATATGGGGGCTATATCTAAATCTGAACCGATTTCTTCCAAATTTAACAGAGTTCATTCGTGTAATAAGAAACCTTTTCCTGCCGAATTTCATACTGATCGGATATAAAATAAAGTTTTTACAGCGCTTACATGTCAAATCGGGGCTAACATATATATGGGGGCTATATCTAAATCTGAACCGATTTTAACCAAATTCAATAGGGATCTTCCTTGGGCCAAAAAAAAGATATGTGTAAAGTTTCGTCGAGATCGGACCATAATTGCGACCTGTACTTTGATTACAAGAATACATGCACAGACGGACAGACAGACAGACGGACAGACAGACAGACAGACAGACAGACGGACAGACAGACAGACAGACAGACAGACAGACGGACATAGCTAAATCGACTCAGAAAGTGATTCTAAGTCGATCGGTATAATAAACGATGGGTCTATTTCTTCTCCTTTTGGGTGTTACAAACAAATGCACAAAGTTATAATACCCTGTACCACAGTGTGGTGTAGGGTATAAAAACACTTTCCACTAGACCCACGATCTTGACACCAATGAGCAATATTTTAGCTCTCATCGGGATAACATCGGTTCATATTTCTTCAAAAATGATGCCGGTGAGAACGTAACCGTCAACGGCGATCGTTATCGTACCAAGATAACCGACTATTTGATGCCTGAAATTGAAGCTCGTGATCTCGGCGACATTTGGTTTCTACAAGACGGCGCCACTTCGCCACACATCGCATCAATCAATGGATTTATTGAGAGAACACTTCGGTGAACAGATAATTTCACGTTTTGGGCCGGTCGATTGGCCACCAAGATCATGTGATATCACACCGTTATACTTTCTCCTGTGGGGATATGTTAAATCTAGAGTTTATGCGGACAAACCCGCTTCGATTCAGGCCTTGGAGCAAAACATCACGCGTGTCATTCGCCAGTTACCAGTCGAAATGCTCGAACGAGTCACCGGAAATTGGACTCAAAGAATGGACCATCTGAGACGTAGCCGCGGCCAACATTTGATAGACATTATCTTCAAAAAATAAATGCCAAAGAATGTTCTTTCAAATGATAATAAACATTTCCCATTCAATTTGAATTTTCTGTGTTTATACCCTACACCACATTGTGGTACAGGGTATTATAACTTTGTGCATTTGTTTGTAACACCCAAAAGGAGAAGAAATAGACCCATCGTTTATTATACCGATCGACTTAGAATCACTTTCTGAGTCGATTTAGCTATGTCCGTCTGTCCGTCTGTCTGTCTGTCTGTCCGTCTGTGCATGTATTCTTGTAATCAAAGTACAGGTCGCAATTATGGTCCGATCTCGACGAAACTTTACACATATCTTTTTTTTGGCCCAAGGAAGATCCCTATTGAATTTGGTTAAAATCGGTTCAGATTTAGATATAGCCCCCATATATATGTTAGCCCCGATTTGACATGTAAGCGCTGTAAAAACTTTATTTTATATCCGATCAGTATGAAACTCGGCAGGAAAAGGTTTCTTATTACATGAATGAACTCTGTTAAATTTGGAAGAAATCGGTTCAGATTTAGATATAGCCCCCATATATACATTACCCCCGATTTGACATATAAGCGCTGTAAAAATGTTATTTTATATCCGATCAGTGCGAAATTCGGCAAAGAAAGGTTTCTTATTACATGAAGGAATACTGCTAAATTCGGAGAAAATCGGTTCAGATTCAGATATAGCCCCCATATGTATGTTACCCCCGATTTGACATGTAAGCGCTGTAAAAACTGTATTTTATATCCGATCAGTGCGAAATTCGGCAGAAAGAGGTTTCTTATTACATGAAGGAATACTGCCAAATTCGGAGAAAATCGGTTCAGATTTAGATATAGCTCCCATATATATGTTACCCCCGATTTGACATGTAAGCGCTGTAGAGACTGTATTTTATATCCGATCAGTACGAAATTCGACAGAAGGAGGTCTTTTTACATGAATAAGTATTCAGGGAAGATCGGTTCAGATTTATATTAAAGCTCCATATATATGTTCCCCCTGATTTGGTATCAAACCGCTATAGAAGTTGTATTTTACTTCCGATCATTAAAATTTTCCAGAAAGGTGTTTCTCAATTTAGGAACGAATATTGCTTAATCTAGCGATTATCGTTTCAGAATTAGATAATATGTTTCTACCCATTTAACAATTATTCAAAATTATTATGGCAATGACCCTTATCGCATTGTTAGGAAGGTGTAGGGTATTATATAGTCGGCCCCGCCCGAATTTCTGCCTTTCCTTACTGGTTTTTGTTTTACAATAAACACTTAATGAAATTTTAATCACTTTCGTATATTATTTAAAAACCGGCCTTAAAACCGGTTAACCTGTTTCGACAAAAAATTGTAACCGAAAACCGGGTTTTAAAAAAAGTAATATTTCGGTTAAACCGGAAACCGCTTTTTCGAAATAACCGGTTTTTTGGACACCCTAGTAAGTACCTGTCATTATTCCCTGCATTACCAAATAATGACATCTCATTATTCGCTGCATTTTTTTCGGCTTATTAATAATGACTTACCAATAATAACAGAAATAAGTGATGTTTCGTTATCAAAATAATTTTGGCAAATTTTAACATAATGCAATTTTGGCTATATGTGGGTAACTGTACAAGATTTATTTATTTTCAACATGTTTTCAAATAATACGTGCAGATTTGAATGAAAATACAATAAATATTTACGTATATCTTATGATGTTAGAACATTGAAGAATTTTTCACATGGGGTTTGGGTTCAGAAATTCAAATCTGGCATGAGGAAATTATTTGTTTCGTGAAATATACCCGACAATGTGCAAAAAATCACTTTTAATTGCCATTTTTACATATCGACCATATCTACTACTTATTTTATAACATATTGGTAATGCATTATTCAAGTACTTAAAATCGTGAAAATATAAGCACATATTTATGTGGTATGCCTATTCTACAAATATGTAAGTACTTATTATGCTACTTTATTGTATGCTTTTGGGAAGTACTTTCCTCCAATGACATCCCCATGTTAAAATAATGAGAAAAGTGGCTAAATAATAAGTACTTACCATTATCGAACTTTGCTTACTCATCGGATTATTTGGTAATGAGAAATTTTGCTGGGATAGTACACATATATCATCTGCGAAGTGGAGGTCTTCAAGATGATTGTATTGACTAGATGATAGTTATATTTAGGGGCTACGTTTAAAAATTGAGCCGATTTTCTTTAAAATTGGCAAAGTTTCTTGTCGGCGCAAACAACTTTCCTGTACAAATTTCGTAAAGATTAGAGGGAATACCTCCGTGCGGCGTATAAGCCATGTATACGCCTATTTAGGACGCAAAAAAGCAAAGTTTTGACAATCACTTTCCAAAAATCAAAAGACGCAGTTCTCTAGAGAAGTGTTTCAATAAGAAAAACCCGTAAAAGGTTTTAGGAAAAAGATAACATTTTGTCATAGAGAAACTGTAGTGAAGTCACCTATATATTGCTAAGCGAAAACTAATGATAACACAGTGCGACAGTCCAAAAACCAAAAACCGCGATACAATTTTTCTTGTAGGTCTCAGCGAGTAGAACAACGTTTGTTCTACGAAATTTGCCGGACACACCCAAAATCCGGATTTACGGGTAAAAACCGATTTTCTTGCCTTTTTTCACTTGAACGCCTATAACTTTGTTAATTATTAACCCATTTTCAATCTCTAAAGGAAAGCAGAGAATTAGACCTTTCGAACGATGTATATTTTGTTTATTTGAAGATGTAGGAATATAGGTTTTTTTTGCCATACAATAACATTTTTTCATTTTTGTAGGTAATTTTCCAGTTTAGGCAATGTTTTTACTAATTATATTGTGACCGCACGATTAATTAATTTACATATATAGTATAATTTATAAGGAAAAAATGCAACCAGTCTCTTAAAAATCCGTTTGCAATTGACGGAGTTATTGAAATTAAAACTGTTAAAAGTTATAGGCGTTCAAGTGAAAAAAAAGGAGGAACATATATGTGGAGGTTATATCTAAATCTTTACCGATTTTCCCTGAATGCACAATCATGTAATAAGAAACCTCTTTCTGTTAAATTTCGTACGGATCGGATATAAAATGCAGTCTCTACGGCGCTTACATGTTAAATCGGGTGTTACATATATATGGGGGCTATTTCTAAATCTGAACCGTTTTTTTCCGAATTTAGCAGTATTCCTTTATGCTATAAGAAACCTCTTTCTGCCGAATATAAAATAAAGTTTCTACAGCGCTTACATGTTAAATCGGGGGTAACATATATATGGGGGCTATATCTAAATCTGAACCGATTTCCCTCAAATTTTGCAGTGTTAATTAATGTTATAAGAAACCTCATTCTGCCGAAGTATAACTTCAAATGGCCATAACTTTTGTCTCAGCGGGTTTATCAAATTACTATATTTTGCAATCAAATAGAAAATTTTGTTGTCAATTCAGAAAATATAATGAGAAAGGAATCGATTTATAACCGGCTCATTTAACCACATTCTGCGCCACCCTTTATTACCGATTCGTAGAAACGGATCGGGAAAAACAAACAACATTTTTTTTTCAAAGGAAATTTTATAATTCCATAACGTCTTTAAAAATTAATAGAACTCAGTTATGTTTTTTTGTAATATGTACGTCTTGAAACCAGAAAGTGAGGCTAATTATGATATTATTATATTTATAAATATAAATCCCACAAATCCCAAAATAAATTCGAAAATCCCTCCAAAAAAAAATCTCGAAAATATTCTCCAGGTATCCAGAGTATCCATTTCGAGGTTCCCTACTTTTTTAAAGAAAAAAAACATAGAAAATTCAAATTGAATGGGGAATGTTTATTATCATTTGAACATTCTGTGGTATTTATTTTCGAAGACTCGTTCGAGCATTTCGACTGGTAACTGGCGAATGATACGCGTGATGTTTTGCTCCAAGGCCTGAACTTTAGACTTTACATATCCTCATAAACTTTAGACTTTACATATCCCCACATGAAAAGTCTAACGGTGTGATATCACAAGATCTTGGTGGTCAATCGACCGGCCCAAACGTGAAATTATCTGCTCACCGAAGTGTTTTCTCAATAAATCCATTGATTGATGCGATGTGTGGGAAGTGGCGCCGTCTTGTTGAAACCAAATGTCGCCGAGATCACGAGCTTCAATTTCAGGCCTCAAATAGTAGCCGGTGAGAACGTAACCATTGACGGTTTCGTTCTCACCGGCATCATTTTTAAAGAATAATATTCCGGAACGTCAGATCGGGAACCGGTCAATGGCAAAAAAGATAGCTCTTAATGAGAGCTAAAATATTGCTCTTGGGTGTCAAGATCGTGGGTCGACTGGAATTTTTTTTTTTGGATTACAAAAAACTTACTTAGCGCAATTGGCGAACGATTATTTTGATAATAAAACTGAATAATTTGTAAACGTTTTTCAGGCGTAAGTTTTTCCATGATGAAATGCCAAACATTCACAAATCGAGTGTAATTCGCGAATTATATTACCAAAAGTCAATCCCACAATTCCCAAAATAATTTTGAAAATCCCCAAAAATGTGATTTTTTTTGATTTTCCCCTATATCTACTATACTAAAAGCCGGGTTTCAGATTCCCTTTGCAGTTCAACTTACAACACCTTGCCACACATAAATATGCCAAAAGTTTTAACATTTTAGCTATGCCATTAGCGAAAATGTGGCTTACTTTGAAATTTGTGTAAAATATGTTGTAAATTGGAGAAGCTTGGTAACAATAGCCGTGAATATTTTTGACCCGTTCATTCTTTGAGAAAATTCTCTGGGATGTTTCCTTTAAGATGATAGTAAATATGTAAAACCTTTTTTAACTAACTTCTTCTAAAATTCGAAAATACCACATAACCTTTTTCCTAAAAAATGTTAAAAAATCTTTTTTTTTTTAATATTACTTCAAGTGACCATAACTTTTGTGCTATTGGGTATATCGAACCAAATCTTTTTTTTCATTATATAGGAAATTTTATTGCCAATCTAGCTGTGTTTAAGTGGATAATATCGGTGCATGTCTTGCTTCGATATTTACAAAATACTAGCACAGGGCCGGCGAAAAAATTAAAAAAATCAATTTTCAAATGCAGAAATCTCGGTAACTATACCAGATAACTGTTAGGTTCAAAAAGCCTTTTGTATACCTCAGGTACAAGAATACACGGAAAAAATATTATGAATCGGAAGAGAAAACCAATGTTACACGCGCTTAAACATTTTGTTTGCCCGAGGTTGCCAACTTTGAGGCCCTGCAGCTCTGCCCCTGTATACCACAGGGGGCCCACACTCAAAACTTAACTTCTCTAATACATCTTCTTTTTTGAATTCCTCCCACTGTGGAGTGTAGGGTGAATGGGTAATCAGAGTGATTTTATTTTTAAATTAATAACTTTAGAAAGTTTCAAAATAATGCAAAATTCCCGCAATTTTAGTTTCTTGTGGTGGGACGAGCCGCCCTAATGGTTGTGGGTTTTTCATGTGTGTGTGTGGGAGAGAGAGACAGAAAACGGGGTAAAAAGAAACTAGTCGAATTTGACCTCAGGGTATATTTTACAATTTCGAACCCTATGTAACTTTTTTGTTTATGAATAAAACTGAGAACTTCAAAGAAAAAAGTTTTAATATTTTAAATGCCTTTATTAGCGTTCCAAAATAAGTCCTAAATAGGGCGTAGAAAACGAGATATCAGAGTTCACTAATCGAATTTGAACTTGGAGTCAAGTGGACGAAATATAGCCCTTTCCAAAAATTTAATAACGATACGTTACGATAGGACTTCACATAGCAACACTGGATACAGAAAACTAACAGGGCGGTATGTGGGGTGCAGAAAAAAATGAAAAAAGTCCGAACTTTTTTTTGGTTGGGCAAGACCCAACGATGTAAAATACGATTTCTGTTGCGCTTAGATGACAAATCCAAATTCGTCTTTGGAACAAGGATGGGACCTGTACGTTGATTACAAGAATACATGCACAGACAGACGGACGGACGTTATAGACAGACATAGCTAAATCAACTCAGAAAGTGATACTACACGCAAAAAAAAAACGTTTGGGCGTCGTTTATTTGAAAACATTTTTCTTTGTCTCAAACGCTCTACTTTTCCCGTAACGGTTGAAATATTTGCGGTGAATGCAAAAGTTTATCGTAAACGTAGTTTCTCTTGCTGTAAACGAACAATCTTTCATTCCAAAATTTGCGTAATTTGCTTTTATGGTAAACGAAAACGAAACGAAAGGTGATGTAGGGGATGATGGATACCAAGCAACGGCTCTGACTGGCTATAACATGGCAAAGCCCAGGCCTATCTTGGTCCCTCCCTCATCTCAAATGTGGACACTGACCTCCCCGTGGTGTCACCTGGGGTAGCTACCTTCAACATCCGTCAAAGGTAGTGAGCTAATATGTGCCGCGCGTTCCCATAAGAACGATAAAACATGGTTGAGGCGTCGGGTTAGTAACCCACCCTCATAAAAAAAACCCAGCTACTATGAACAAACGAAGAAAAAGATTAATGAACCCCCCTAATGTTGACGACCCCCGCAAACGTTTTAAGGACCACGATATGCGAATCTGCACCTGGAATGTCCGAACTCTCTACAGAGAAGGTGCAGTGTACGCACTGGCGGATGTACTAGAAAAGTACAAGGCCGATATTACCGCCCTACAGGAAGTGCGATGGAATGGGAAAGGCGTCACAACAACACCGAAAGGAGACGCACTGTATTATAGCTGCCATGAAACAAGACATGAGTTCGGCTGTGGATTCGTGGTTAGCCGGAGACTCAAACACCTCGTCTCCAGATTCACTCCGGTGGATGAGAGGCTAGCCACAATTCGAGTAAAAGCCAAGTTTTTCAACATCAGTCTTATTTGCGCCCATGCCCCGACCGAAGATAAGGACGAACAGACCAAAGATATATTCTACGAGCGGCTAGAGAGAGCATATGACCGCTGCCCCGACCATGACATTAAAATTGTCCTAGGAGATTTTAATGCAAAAATAGGAAAGGAGAATATCTTTGGTCCAACAGTCGGAAAATTTAGCCTCCACGAGGAAACATCCGATAACGGAATGAGGCTAACAGACTTCGCCGCGGCAAAAAACATGGTAGTTAGCAGCACCAGATTTCGACATCTCGATATACATAAGGCCACGTGGCTGTCGCCAGATCAAAAAACGAGAAACCAGATTGATCATGTTGTGATAGATGGAAGGCATTCATCCAGTGTGTTAGACGTACGATCGATCCGAGGTGCAAACATCGATTCGGATCACTACCTTGTTGCAGCAAAGGTACGAACCCGCCTAAATGTGGCGAGAAACGTACGATCTGACACAGCGCGGAAACTGGACGTCGGAAAGCTGCAGACACAACAGACAGCAACGGCATACTCCACTCGACTGACCCAATTGCTTGCAGAAAGCACTCCTTGTCCCGACAATATTGCTGCGCAATGGCAAAACATTGCACACTCTATGGAAAACGCCGCAAAATCCGTACTTGGGTACCAGAAGCCTCCCCCAAGGAATCCATGGTACGACCAAGAGTGTCGCAATGCTACTGAAGCGAAGAATGCGGCATACAGGGCAACTCTGCAGTCAGTGGCAACGCGCCAAGCAATGGAGAGGTATCGGGAGAAAAGGAGAGAGGAGAAGCGTCTATTCCGCAGGAAAAAGAGAGAAATGGAAAGGCGTGAGTGTGAGAGAATCGAGATGCACAGGAGTCAGAATGAAGTCCGAAAATTCTACCAAAGAGTGAAACACCAGACAGAGGGCTTTGGTACATGCACATCCTCCTGCAAAGACAAAGAAGGTAATCTGGTGACAGAGGCAGATAATGTGCTGAGGATATGGAAAGAACATTTTTCCCAACTGTTGGTATCCGATAGTAGCGGCGACGAAGATGCCCCAGAACCAATCCCAGACGACGGTATTGAGTGTATACCGCCTAGCCAGAATGAGGTCAGAATAGCTGTATCCCGGCTGAAGAATAATAAGGCAGCAGGAGCCGATGGATTGCCAGCTGAACTATTTAAGACCGGTGGTGACATGCTGATAAGGCGTATGCATCAGCTTGTCTGTAGAATCTGGGTAGAAGAACGCATACCCGATGATTGGAACCTCAGCATATTATGTCCCGTGCACAAAAAAGGAGACAAGACAGTATGTGCCAATTACAGAGGAATAAGTCTCCTTCCCATCGCATACAAAATACTGTCCAGCGTAGTGTGTGAGAGATTAAAAACTAAAGTCAATGAGATAATTGGGCCATATCAATGCGGCTTTAGACCTGGCAAGTCCACCATAGACCAGATATTCACACTACGCCAAATCCTGGAAAAGACCCAAGAAAAACAAATCGACACTTACCATCTATTTGTCGACTACAAGGCCGCTTTCGACAGCCCTATACGACCAAAGGTGTTTCAAGCCATGTCTGAGTTTGGTATCCCTACAAAACTAATACGGCTTTGCAGGATGACATTAACTGATACGCGATCCTCAGTTAAAATAGGAAAGAACCTCTCCGAGCCGTTCAGTACCAAACGAGGTTTCAGACAAGGAGATAGTCTGTCGTGTGACCTTTTTAACATCCTGCTGGAAAAGGTTATGCGAGACGCAGATGTGAATAGGACTGGCACGCTATTCACGAAACAACACATGCTGCTCGCCTATGCCGACGATATCGACATCATGGGTCGAACATTGCGAGCAGTAACTGCCACCTTTGAAAAAATCGAAAAGGAATCTGCCAAAGTGGGTCTGGCAGTAAACGCCGATAAAACCAAGTTGATGGTATCTACCACCAAAACTTCCAGCAGACTCGGACGAACAGTGGAAGTTAAAAACCACAACTTTGAGATTGTCAGCGACTTTATCTACCTCGGTACCGCCATAAACAAAACAAACAACATCAGTTTTGAGATAAAACGAAGAACAATCCTGGCTAATAGATGCTACTTCGGACTAAGTAAGCAGTTCAAGAACAAAGCCATCTCTCGACAAACAAAAATCACACTCTACAAGTCGCTGATACTACCCGTGCTGTTATATGGTTCTGAAGCATGGGTACTTGCGAAAGCAGACGAGGCAGTACTTGGAGTATTCGAGAGAAAAATTCTTCGTAAAATCTATGGACCAATCTGCGTTGACGGAGAATATCGGTGTCGTATGAACCACGAGCTGTACGAGCTATTTGCCGACATTGACATAGTTAAGCGTATTAAATTACAGAGATTACGTTGGCTAGGTCATGTGGTGAGAATGAATGAAGATGCTCCAGCAAAAAAGTCATTTCAATACGAACCTGATGACGGTTCACGCAGAAGGGGAAGGCCAAAACTCCGATGGAAAGATCAGGTGGAGGAAGACATCTCGAAACTTGGTGTCACAAATTGGAGAAGAAGCGCAGAAGATCGAAGCGCTTGGACATCTATTCTACGTTCGGCTTCAGGAACTAATGTTCTGTAATAGCCGATTAAGTAAGTAAGTAAGTAAGTAAGTAAGTAAACGAAAACCGTTTACGGAACCATATTGTATTTAAACATGATTCAATATATTAAAGAGAGTTGAGAGAACAAAGAGTTAAACTTGATTTTAATTTGTGAGAGTGCGGTTTTATAATTTTTTATAATTTATATGACGGAAGATGTATGTGTATGTATGTGACGGCAGATGTATGTGCACAGAACTCAAAAGATGGAGATGTGTGTGTATACAACACAAAAAGCGACCTCCGCACTGTTATACAATTTCATAACATTTGCAATCGTACTCAGCATGCGTAGAGTCGTATGCTGGTGGGCCTTTAGTTTTGTACTGGCGCTTGTGGTGCTCGGCGTTTGTGCGCGTGTGTGGCAAAATTAAAAATATTTTTTTATCAGTGAACTCAAAATGATTTCATTCAAAGAATTAATTAAACCATCTAAATAGTCGGAGGTGCGATATCTCGCAAATATACTGCGGACTCCAATTTAATGTTATAGGTAAATGGTTAATGAAGTGAAGACATGTGGGAAAATAACCAGATAGTTAATAGCAAAAAAATGGATCGAGCACTGCATGAAAATATTGAATATTTTGTGGAAAGCTGGAATAACAAAAACAATAGATTTTAACAGAAACTGAGACCATATACTGCTTTTGTAAACGACTAACTGGTTATTTTTCCACACGCCTTAAATTGTGAATAAGCAGATTAAAATCATTAACAATCAATTATCACACGTTTAGGTACTGAATCTGCCAATGGTAATTGTGAAATAAATTTATTCAGGCACAATACAACGGGATACTTCTGAAAACTACTGATATTTTCAACACTAAACAGTTAAACTTTGTTTTTTAATGACACTATGCAACACGATTTTTCACCCGAAGTTTTTCATGTTATTTTCTGATGTAGTATTCTATTCATGGACGTGGAAACTTTTGAATTGTCAGCATTTGGGTCAGAATATTGACCTATAAAATTCACATTTGACTAAAAAGTTTGATACATACATATATGGTAAGATAACATCTCACTTTGATCCATACAATGGACTACTACATTTTTAATATGTTCTAACATACATGCTTTCTTATTTACAGTTTGTCTACAACTCAATTAGAAGATAGCAGCCAAATAATAGCAGAGGTGTTTGGTACATTTTACTAAAAATTGTGACATTTTTGATTATAAACATAATTTTATGAAACATATTAAATATCACAATTCAATTTCTCAATTATTGCTAAACTGACATTGCTTGTGACAAACGCAATGACCGTTTCCAACAAACGTTTTACAGGGTTTGGGATAAACATGCATTGCTTGTGACAAACACAATAACCGTTTGCACCAAACGTTTCACAGGGTTTGTAATAAATATAAATCATTTACGATAAGTACACTAACCGTTTGCTATAAAAGTTTCTCTGGGTTTTGTGATAAACATGAATCGTTTGCGACAAACATACACCACAAACGAAATTCGTTTGTCTAATTTTTCGTTTGGGAGTAACGAATTTTTTCTTTGCGTGCAAGTCGATCGGTATAATGAAGAATGGGTGTATCTTTTCTCCTTTTAGGTGTTCCAATCAAATGAACAAACTCATAATACCCTGGACCACAGTGTAGTGTAGGGTATGCAAACAAACAAACCTTTCAGGAAATAACATTCACATTTTCTTGGTGGAATGTTTTTTATAAATAAATACAATTTTTATTATATTTGAGTTACTTTTTGCTTATACACTGAGAAAAAAAGGAACTAAAATGAGTTGAACAGCATTTAGTCTAGTTTCCTTATCGAAATTAAAATTTACCTAAAAAATTACAATTTTTATTGTTTCATATAAAATTATTCCCAATCTTATGTCGTGAACAAACGTTGAGTGTCCAAATAGAGATCGAATTAAGAATGATTCAAATAATGGATGAGTTGCCATAGCGAATAACATAGGCGCCTTTAAAGTCGTATTACATAGATTAAAGTCGACTGTTACCTACTTTTACCACTGTGAAAGATGCATACTAAGAGGGATGGTTCCAATCAATTGATCTCATGCTGTATGTAAAGCAGACCATTGACCGTGTCAGTGGGATACTGTGGCACTACGGTCGCGTCTACAAGGACTGCGGATATATACTGGTATGTGAGACTACAACTCAAACAAAGGGAGGGATTGGGCGCAGACATATGTATGGAGGGGCGAACGCATAAAGTCCTACACACTCCCTAATCTATAGTCGTTCTCGTATTCGTCGAAATGAGTTAAAGTCAACATAACAAATGTATAAACGGTCCAACAAACTAACGGCTGGAACAGCAGTAAAAGCAGTTAAAATCATAATAAAAAGTCCCCGAGGCATCTAAACTTTTTCCGTTAACTATTTTTCATGTTTGACTCATTTTAGTAAACGTTCAGCATATGCCGCTATGAAACACAGTGGTGTAAAGGAGAATGTTCTTCCATGTTGGTGAATTCATAATACTCTTATAGACGACAGGCAAGGCAGGAAATTTTGAGAACATAAAACAAGATGAAAGCGGAAAAATATAAGATGTATTGTAAAAACACACTTTTATATCGGAGCTATTTTCATTCATAGCAAAATAGGGACCCATTAGGAAAGCGGACGTCTCACTTATCGTGTCTGTCATGACGGGTCACTGCCTTATTGGATGGCTCGCAGAGAGATTAAAGGTCTAACCTAATGACTTTTGTTGAATCTGTGGTGACGAAGAGAATGAGTAATCAATAGAACCATCTGTGTCTGTGGCCCGCTCTCTCTCTAGAAGATGGCATGCAAGCTTAGGCTCTCATAACTTGGGAAGTTAGTTAACTTGGATGATTCTAAAATCTGCCTACTTTTTATCTATTCAAAGAAATAAAATTAGGAACAACTTGGTAGCACAATGGACTATATAGTCTAAGTAAGTCTGTTATAAAGGTTGTCACTCTTAACCTAACCTAATCTTACATATCAACTATACCAATTTTTATAAATTACGAACGATTGTAGTTTCGAAAGCTGTGAGTTTTAATACAATCGTTTCAGATGTATAAATCAGTAAGGAAAGGCTAAAGTCGGGTGGTGCCGACTATATGATACCACACAAAAGAAAATATCCAATGTATACTTCAACTAAAATTGGTTTACACAATTTACATTTGTTACGTCTCTGCCTCTTTTGCCAGATCTGACAAAACTTGTATATGGGAGATATAACTAAATCTGAACCGTTTTTATCCCCTCACCTTAGAGAGGAAGGTATATACATTTGCTACAAGCCAAAAGTGTAACACATCGAACGAGTGACCTACGAATCTAAGTATGTATGTCCGGCGGATATCCGTTTTGGGTCATTTTAAGTCGAATGAGCAATGTCCGTCCGTCTGCCTGTCTATCTGCTGGCTGGTACGCATGATAACTCTCGAAAGGAATAACCGATTGACTTCAAATTTAGTATGTGGTAATATTTTCTTCTATCTGCGGCTAAGTTCGAAGATGGGCTATATTGGTCCTTCTAGTACCTCCCCCACAAAGGGTTAAAATTTAGAGAAATATTGATTATTTAATAACTTCTGAGAAATGAGAAATGTCCGTCCGTCTGTCTGCTGTTTGGTGCGCACGATAACTCTCGAAAGGAGTAACCAATTGACTTCAAATTTGGTATGTAGTAATATTTTCTTATACCTCCGGCTAAGATCGAAGATGGACATTATTGGTCCGCTCCTTCTAGTACCTACCCTCCAAAGGGTTAAAATTTAGTGAAATATTGATTATTTATTAACTTCTATATTACTTATTTGAATCCTCTGAAATTCTACACATAGTATTAGTTTAGTAGTCACTATTACCTCGAGAAGAATGGGCGAAATTGTCACGCCCCTTTTGGTACTTCCCACACAAATTGACAATTTTTAACCAAAAGTTAAAAGCTTATAACTTTATTACCAGTGCAAAGACTTGAAATTTTGTACAGTGTAATAGTTTAATAGTACCTAAAATACCGTGAAAAATTGGCATTATTGCCATGCTTCCACACAAATGAAACATTTTGTACCAAATGTTACCAGCACATAACTTTAATACCTGTACATACAAATACTTGCAATTTTGTTCAGTGTAATAATTTAGTTGAAACATAAAAAATTATAAATTTACTAATATTTTTTTGGGACTCAAGGTGTGGGGATTCATAAGTCGGTTTACCCGGACGAAACATGTATATGGAAGCTATTGGGTAATTCCAATGGAAAATGACCCAGTCCGAATATTTATGGATTTAGATTTCAATGAAATTTTACACGCACATATTAGAAGACCATGCAGACTTACTACCTTTTACTGATTGTCCAAATTCATAACGGTTTTGATTTTATAGGGTGCCCAACTTGGTCATCTGCAACATGTGTTTTTTTTTACAAATTTAGACTTTTTGAAGTCTACATAACTTTTGAACGGAATATCAGATTTGAATCACATAAGTACCTTTTGAAATAATTTGACATTCTCTCATCAACTTTATAAACTAAGTAATTAATTTTTGTTTTTTAAGAACATCAAAAGGACTAAAATGTCCTTTGGTCGCAATCGGGGGTCTGGTTAAGAAACGGTAGAACTATTCCCCGTTTTGTATATCCTCCCACTGTATGTTGTTCGTTGAATACAGGTTGGTTGAAATCGATTCAGATTTAGATATAGCCCCCCTATATTTAAAGGGTCCGCCAAATAACTTTTTTTTTTGAAAACATCGCGCAAAACAGCGAGCGTAGCTTCGGCTGTGTGGCACTCCAGCAAAATTTCCCATTACCAAATAACCTGACGGGTAAGCTAAATTCAAATCTAGTAACTGTTTATAATTTGGCCTCCCTTCGAATTATTTTTACATGTACATGTCATTGGAGGAAAGTGCTTCCACACAAGCCGCTGAAAAATAACCACTTACCCCCACGCTTACAATTATTAAAAAGTAAGCGTGGACGTAAGTAATCCTCTTTTTAGTGTGTTTGTGGGTCGTAGATATTGCTGAGTTGCTACTGCTTGTTCACCATCATCAGTGGTGGTATGCGGTGAGAAAGTAGAAGAGCGTAAAATTGGGAAGAGCGTAACATTGGGATGAGCGCAACATTGGGGAGGGAGTAGTTATCGATCGTTGTCGTCATATGACGAAAAATTTCATTTGCCGGGAGGTGGGATTGAACACGCGACCTCCTGGCTTCGTAGTTTAGCATCACAACCACTGGCATACCTCGCGATTCGTAGACAAATCGCTTAATAATCAAGCACAAAAATATAACCCATCAAAATCTTGGTAAGTAAATGTCGTTACCACTTGCGTTAACAGGTAATGATATCTCAATATCGCCAGCATTACTTTCGGTAAATAAATAACGACTAACTAAATTAAAACAAAAATAAATTATTATTAGTAATCTAAAATAGAGAATCTAATTTGAACTTATAAACTTTTCTTTAAATGATTTAACTGAATACCAACTACAACGTATATACGTAAATCATTTAAGTAAAAATCATTTAACGAAAAGTTTATAAATAAAAATAAGATTTTCTAAATTAGATTACTAGCAATAACTTATTTTTGTCATTATTTTGTTAGTCGTTATTTATTTACCGAAAGTAATGCTGGCTATAATGAGATATCATTACCTGGTAATGCAGGTGGTAATGACATGCACTTACCAAGGTTTTGCTGGGACGTAGCGCCGTCCTGTTGAAACCAAATGTTGCCAATATCCTCCTCTTCAATTTTTGTGAACAAAAATTAAACATGGCCCGATAACGATCGCCATTGATGTAACGGCCACTCCTTGCTCATTTTCGAAGAAAAATGGCCCAATTATGCCTCTGGACCAAAATCAAACAGTGACTCGTTTTGGGTGTATTGGCTTTTCAATATATGCGTGCGGGTTTTCTGTGCCCCAAATGCGACAATTTTGCTTGTTTACATACCCGCCAAGAACAAAATGAGCTTCATCTGAAAAGATGTGTTTTTTTTGGCAAAATCGGCATCTTCTGTAAGTCGATCGCTCCCAGCGTTGTTCTAGCGTATACACAATCATATTCGCTCAGCGGAAGGATAAAACTAATTATCTGTCAAATCAGACATGAGCTAAGTGTTACCTCTCACGAAATAAGCACTAGTTGAAAAAAAAACGTTAGATGGCGGACCGTTTATATGTTTTGGCCCCTTAGCACTATCGAACCTGTATTTTACATACAATATATTGATATATATATTTTTTATGAAAAAACTGTCTACCAAAATGCTCAAATGTCATTCCCAACGCTGTCCCTAAGTCTACTTCCACCATTATGACAAACATAGTAAGTTTTTATTTAATAAAATTGGTTCAATGTAAATGATTTCTGTTTTCTATTAATGTTTATAATTTTTATCAATTACTATTTTTATGGATGGTTATTTTTTGTCCCTGAAGATTTGCGTCAATCCCCTGTCAAATCTCATATTCCGTAAAATTCAAATTTCCAAACCATTCTGGATTTCCAATAATTAAAATTACAAAGAATATTAAATCTACCACATATACTTGTGGTTGGTTTTGCGCCAACAATACTAATAAAATTATGTATTTCGCGCTTTGTCTTCCGAAATTAGCTTTCAAACTCACGTGTGTCATTCCCCTGTGCTGCTTTTATTTTTGAAGTTTAATACCTTTTTTAACTCTTTTTGTGCTTTTTAACTTCATTGTGAAAACCAAATGTCAATCAATGCAAATTTTTGCAATGCAAGTATTTCAACCGATATTATAGAGACTTCTGCAGCCAATCGTCATTTCCCTTTAAAAAAAATACAGGGGAATGATTAATTAGGGAACTATAAAAGGCGATCCTCGATCCAGGATGACATATTTAGATAGAACACCTCAAAGTACTCGTAAGAAGAAAAATTAACGGGCATTTTATGGATTATGGGCTTCGGATATTTTACTCTCAAGTCATAGCCCAGGGGCTATATTTTCAAAAAATTCGTGTAATTCGGCTAAAAATTAAAACGAAAGTATATACCTTCGATAATTGTTTAACTATTCTTAAATGGATTATAAGGGTTTTCCAACAAGAGGTGTTATTTTGGTATTTGGTCCCTATCAGAAGGAACATATGTATCAAATCTGAGCCCTTTTTTTTTGGAATTCGGCAGTAGCGACCTGTGTTTTGATTACAAGTAAAACTCAACAGACTGTGTCCGTCTAGCTATTGCAAATCAAGAATCTTGCGGCTGCGGCACCCTAGATACAAGGTTATTAAAAGTGGGTGGTATGGGCGATTGAATGAATCAGATTTCATCCATTTTTTATTGGATCATATGAGTGCTGACGAGAACCACGTTAATTGTCCATGAAAATTGCCGATGATCTCCGATTTTAATGAAACTTTGTGGAAATGTTAAATATGGCGCTCTAATATCGGATATAAATGTTGTTGAAAAATCATCAAAACATGGGAGTTATGTACATTTAAACATTAAAAATTGGGCAACAAATATTGAAAAGTGCTTACATTCAAATGATCATAACTATTGTTCTACGAGAGATATTTAAGTATTTAGTTTTGACCTAGATTCCTAAAGACTTCAGCTTTAGTAATATGTAGGTGGATGTTGTTAGGGAGCTGGAGGACATATGTGTCCCCTCACCTTAGTTAGGAGGGTATATATCATTTGCTACGAGCCAAAAGTGTAACACATTGAAGGGGTGACCTAAGACCCTAAGTATGTTTGGCGGATATCCGTTTTGGGTCATTATACCCTACACCACACAGGGTATTATAACTTTGTGCATTTGTTTGTAACACCCAAAAGGAGAAGAAATAGACCCATCGATTATTATACCGATCGACTTAGAATCACTTTCTGAGTCGATTTAGCTATGTCCGTCTGTCTGTCTGTCCGTCTGTGCATGTATTCTTGTAATCAAAGTACAGGTCGCAATTATGGTCCGATCTCGACGAAACTGTACACATATCTTTTTTTTTGGCCCAAGGACGATCCCTATTGAATTTGTTTAAAATCGGTTCAGATTTAGATATATATATATATGTTAGCCCCGATTTGAAATGTAAGCGCTGTAAAAACTTTATTTTATATCCGATCAGTATGAAATTCGGCAGGAAAAGGTTTCTTATTACATGAATGAACTCTGTTAAATTTGGAAGAAATCGGTTCAGATTGATTTAGATATAGCCCCCATATTTACATTACCCCCTATTTGACATATAAGCGCTGTAAAAATGTTATTTTATATCCGATCAGTGCAAAATTCGGCAAAGAGGGGTTTCTTATTACATGAAGGAATACTGCTAAATTCGGAGAAAATCGGTTCAGATTCAGATATAGCCCCCATATATATGTTACCCCCGATTTGACATGTAAGCGCTGTAAAAACTGTATTTTATATCCGATCAGTGCAAAATTTGGCAGAAAGAGGTTTCTTATTACATGAAGGAATACTGCTAAATTCGGAGAAAATCGGTTCAGATTTAGATATAGCCCCCATATATACGTTACCCCCGATTTGACTTGTAAGCGCTGTAAAAATGTTATTTTATATCCGATCAGTATGAAATTCGGCAGAAAGAGTTTTCTTATATATGAATGAACACTGTTAAATTTTGAAGAAATCGGTTCAGATTTAGATATAGCCCCATATATACGTTACCCCCAATTTGACATGTAGACGCTGTAGAGACTGTATTTTATATGCGATCAGAATGAGGTCTTTTTACATGAATGAGTATTCAGGGAAGATCGGTTCAGATTTATATTGATTGTTCCTCCTGATTTGGTATCAAACCGCTATAGAAGTTGTATTTTGCTTCCGGTCATTAAAATTTTCCAGAAAGATGTTTCTCAATTTAGGAACGAATATTGCTTAATTTAGCGATTAGCGTTTCAGAATTAGATAATATGTTTCTACCCATTTACCAATTATTCCAAATTATTATGGCAATGACCCTTATCGCATTGTTAGGAGGTGTAGGGTATTATATAGTCGGCCCCGCCCGACTTTCTGCCTTTCCTTAGTGGTTTTAGGTTGAATGAGCAATGTCCGTCCGTCTGTCTGCCTGTTGGCTGGTGCGCACGATAACTCTCGAAAGGAGTAATCTATTGACTTTAAATTTGGTATGTGGTAATATCTTCTTCTGTCTCCGGCTAAGTTCGAAGATGGGCCATATTCGTCCACTTCTTCTACTACCTCCCCCACAAAGGGTTAACATTTAGTGAAATATTGATTATTTAAAAACTTCTATACTGCTTATTTGAATCCTCTGAAATTCTATACATAGTATTAGTCCCATTTTTCTCACTCTTACCTCGAGAAAAATGGGCGAGGTTGCCACCCCCCTTTTGGTAACTCCCACACAAATGGATAATTTTGAACCAAACGTCAATAGCTTATAACTTTATTACCAGTGCATACAAAGACTTGAAATTTTGTACAGTGTAATGGTTTAATAGTACCTACAATACAGTGAAAAGTGGGCAATATTGCCATGCTCCTTTTGGTACCTCCCCCACAAATGTACCATTTTGTACCAGAAGTTACCAGCTTATCACCTTAATACCAGTGCATACAAATACTTGAAATTTTGTACAGTGTAATGCTTTTATAGTACCAAGAGTCCAGAGAAAAATGGAAGTAATTGGCACGCCACTTTTGGTACCCCCCACACAAATGGACATATTTTGTACCAAAAGTTAACAGCTTTTACTTTCCTACCTGTGCAAACTAATACTTGTGAATTTCGGACACTACTTGAAATTTTGTAACACTGTACAAAAGTGGCCGTTATTGGCACGCCCTTTGTGTACCCCCCACACAAATGTACCACTTTACACCAAAATGTACCACTTTACAAAACTTTAATTCTAGTACATGCTTTAAAGTTACCAAATGCAATTTAAATTGATAACAATTTAATTAAAACAAAAAAAAATAAACAAATGTACTAATATATTTTTGGGTCTCAAGGTGAGGGGATTCTTAAGTCGGTTTACCCGACTGAACTTTCTTACTTGTTTTATTTTTAAAACTCTAATTAAATTCTAGGTTTTTCAAAAACAATTCCTTTTAAATTGAAACAATATGGACCAGATGATAACCCATATTGTGCCCTATATGTCCAAAAGGCATCATTTTGGGATCGCCGGAGGTTTTTGAAATATCAATAAAAGTATAAGATAAGTTCACCTTTTTCTCCTACAATTTAATTCGGACTTTTTATACCCTACACCACACTGTGGTACAGGGTATTATAAGTTTGTTTCACGGCAGATGTTTGTAACACCTGAAAATAACACAGCTAGACCCACCTTAAAGTATACCGATCGACTCAGAATCACTAGCTGAGTCGATTTAACCATGTCTGTCCGTCCGTCCGTCTGTCCATGTAAATTTGTTCGTCGACTACAGGTCGCAATTTCACTCCGATCGTTCTGAAATTTTGCAGTTTAGAGTATTTCGCAGCTGTTAAGATCGCTATTGAATTTGGTTGAAATCGGTTCAGATTTAGATATAGCTCCCATATATATCTTTCGTCCGATTTGGCCCTTTAGGCCGATAGAAGCTGTATTTTACATCCAATCGTTTTGAAATTTAGAATGGTAGAGTTTCTTGATCCATGAACCAACACTACCGAATTTGAAGAAAATCGGTTAAGATTTAGCTATAGCTCCCATATATATGTTTCGTCCGATTTGGCCTTTTAGTTCTATAGAAGCTGTATTTTACATCCAATCGTTTTGAAATTTAGAATGGTAGAGTTTCTTGATCCACGAACCAACACTACCGAATTTGACGAAAATTGGTTAAGATTTAGCTATAGCTCCCATATATATGTTTCGTCCGATTTTGCTCTTTAGTCCTGTAGAAGCTTTATTTTACATCCAATCATTTTGAAATTTAGAATGGTAGAGTTTCTTGATCCATGAACCAACATTACTGAATTTGAAGAAAATCGGTTAAGATTTAGCTATAGCTCCCATATATATGTTTCGTCCGATTTGGCCTTTTAGTTCTATAGAAGCTGTATTTTACATCCAATCGTTTTGAAATTTAGAATGGTAGAGTTTCTTGATCCATGAACCAACACTACCGAATTTGAAGAAAATTGGTTAAGATTTAGCTATAGCTCCCATATATATGTTTCGTCCGATTTTGCTCTTTAGTCCTGTAGAAGCTTTATTTTACATCCAATCATTTTGAAATTTAGAATGGTAGAGTTTCTTGATCCATGAACCAACACTACCGAATTTGAAGAAAATCGGTTAAGAATTAGCTATAGCTCCCATATATATGTTTCGTCCGATTTTGCTCTTTAGTCCTGTAGAAGCTTTATTTTACATCCAATCATTTTGAAATTTAGAATGGTAGAGTTTCTTGATCCATGAACCAACATTACTGAATTTGAAGAAAATCGGTTAAGATTTAGCTATAGCTCCCATATATATCTTTCGTCCGATTTGGCCCTTTAGGCCGATAGAAGCTGTATTTTACATCCAATCATTTTGAAATTTAGAATGGTAGAGTTTCTTGATCCATGAACCAACATTACTGAATTTGAAGAAAATCGGTTAAGATTTAGCTATGGCTCCCATATATATGATTCGTCCGATTTGGCCTTTTAGTTCTATAGAAGCTGTATTTTACATCCAATCGTTTTGAAATTTAGAATGGTAGAGTTTCTTGATCCATGAACCAACACTACCGAATTTGAAGAAAATCGGTTAAGATTTAGCTATAGCTCCCATATATATGTTTCGTCCGATTTTGCTCTTTAGTCCTGTAGAAGCTTTATTTTACATCCAATCATTTTGAAATTTAGAATGGTAGAGATTCTTGATCCATGAACCAACATTACTGAATTTGAAGAAAATCGGTTAAGATTTAGCTATAGCTCCCATATATATGTTTCGTCCGATTTGGCCCTTTAGTCCTATAGAAGCTGTATTTTACAACCGATCGTTTTGAAATTTAGAATGGTAGAGTTTCTTGATCCATGAACCAACACTACCGAATTTGAAGAAAATAGGTTAAGATTTTGCTATAGCTCCCATATATATGTTTCGTCCGATTTGGCCCTTTAGTTCTATAGAAGCTATATTTTACATCCAATCGTTTTGAAATTTAGAATGGTAGAGTTTCTTGATCCATTAACCAACATTGCCGAATTTGAAGAAAATCGGTTAAGATTTAGCTATAGCTCCCATATATACATATGTTTCATCCGATTTGGCTCTTTAGATCCAATCGTTTTTATACCCTACACCACACTTTGGTACAGGGTATTATTTAAGTATAAAATGTCCCAAAAGTAAATTTATGTAAACAATTTATACATGAATTACAAAATTTATATATCAGAGTTATTCAATATTACAAGAGTGGTGTAGGGTATTATATAGTCGGCGCCGCCCGACTTTAGCCGCTATTGAATTTGGTTGAAATCGGTTCAGATTTAGATATAGCTCCCATATATATCTTTCGTCCGATTTGGCCCTTTAGTCCTATAGAAGCTGTATTTTACATCCAATCGTTTTGAAATTTAGAATGGTAGAGTTTCTTGATCCATGAACCAACATTGCCGAATTTGAAGAAAATCGGTTAAGATTTAGCTATAGCTCCCATATATATGTTTCGTCCGATTTAGCCCTTTAGTCCTATAGAAGCTGTATTTTACATCCGATCGTTGTGAAATTTAGAATGGTAGAGTTTCTTGATCCATGAACCAACATATACCCCATTGCATGTGGGGTATATTCATTTTGTCAATCCTTTTTTAATACCTCTAAATATTGATCTGGGACCCCATAAAGAATATATGTATTCCTAATCGTCGTAAAATTCTAAGAGTATTTAGCCATGTCCGTCCGTCTGTTGTAATCACGCTGCAGTCCGTAATAATAGAGTTGGTTGATCAAATTTGGTAGAAATATTATACATAGTTGCAGGGTGTTTGGGATTGCAACTGGGCCATATCGGCCAATGTTTTGATATAGCTCCCTTGTAGAGGTCTCTTCAAAATACGGGGTTTGAGCCACAGATACCAAATATAGCAGAAACTTTGCAGTTTGTATTCTATTTTGACAAGAATTCATCGCATTTTACAAATCGGTTCAACAACAATCTTCAAAAAATAAATACCAAAGAATGTTATTTCAAGTGAATTTTCAATTTGAATTTTCTGTGTTCTTTCCTTTAAAAAAGGAAAAAAATGGATCACCCTATATATTTAAGTCATAAAAACCATATTTCCTAAGCATTTTAACCGACTCTTCCCAGTGTGTATTTAATAAAGACAAGAACTAATCGCAGTAAATTTTTTTTAAATCAGTTCATATTTTGTTTTAGTCCACCTATGTCGTTCCCACAAAGGCTTATTTAAGCCATATACACCACATTTTCATTTTCAGGTGAAGAGTTTGGCTAAAGAATTTGCGGCCTAAAAATTGCAGCGTTCGTTTTTTAAATAATTTACTTAATCAATGCAATCCATGGTGGAGGGTATACAAGATTCGGCATGACCGAATTTAATGCTTTTACTTGTTTTAAACTGTTTTTTTTATTTAAAAATCTCTATTGTTTCTGATTTAAAAATGAAAATCTATATAGTTCATTTGAAAATGTGTGAAGTTATCTTATTCTTTTATTGAAATCTTTCAAACTACCTGTGATCCCAGAATGAAGTTTTTGGACATAAAGGGCGCGATATGGGTTATGATCTGGTCCACATTTTCTTTAATTTGAAAATATTACTTTTTGAAAAAATCTAGATTTTAATGAGAGTTTTAAAAATATGTGATGCAGCTTCCAAACAGCATCCATCACGATATTACTAAAGATGAAGTCATTAGAAATCCAGGTCAAAACAAAATATTTAAATTAGAACAATAGTTATGAGCATTCGAATGCAAGTACTTTTCGATATTTTTTGCCCATTTTTTTATGCTTAAATGTACATATCTCCCATAGTTCTGAAGATTTTTAAACAAAATTGTATATCCGATATCAGAGGACCATATTTACCATTTTCACCCAGTTTCATCAAAATCGGAGACCATCGTCAATTTTTATGAACAATTAACGTCGTTCTCGTCTGCTGTCAAATAAATATGTGTTTATCATCAAGGCGATTATTGCACGGGAGACGGATTTCCAGAGGTATGTTGATAAATGATGGAGGCTGGTGTTTTTGGAGAAAAACTTCTTCCTTTCTTAGAATAACTACGAATAATTTATATTTATTTTAGGCTTTTATTCAAAATGTTGCTTTAAACTTTTCACTGATCTAATGGTATAACTTCGTAACCACTGTTCTCGTGACAAAGATAATATTTATATAGAGATTTCTGTTTGGTTATGTATCTACAGCATTAGCACGGCATCCATAAACTAAAAATGTCCTTTGGCAGACATTAGTAAAGACTACCCAAACGAACGAAGTGGTGCATATATAACCACACACACAAACAAACACTCATACACATTTCCCTAAAACTCATTTATGTCCTGTTGGACCTTTTGGTTATTTTATTAATTACGAATTGGTCATTACACTTTGTCTAATGATGATGTTGTCTCCAAATGAACCCGTAGAAGTTAAATAAGTCGTGTCATTTCATTTCAGCAAAAAATCTGACATTTTGAAAAATATCATTTACACGGAGACATTTGTGTATATGTAAATCCATAAAATTAAATTAACATTAACACTTTTGCGGACGATTAAGCATCAGCACTCGTAATTAAATTGCCAAGACAACAGCAAAAACAATATAATAGTTAATGCATTCTTTTTTGTAGGATAAGGTAAAATTTAATAGGGGACGGTTGTAAGGGTTGACAGTAATATGCAATGAGAAATATAAATATACTAGTTGACCCGGTAGATATAGTGGGGGCCTTCAATAACATAAATCCAGCAGCTATAATTACGGCTTTGGATACCATGGGGGCTGATAGCAGTATACGCAGGTTCATTCATAACCTTATAATTAAGAGACGCATTTCAGCTAGCTTAGGCGCAACTGACTTCCAAAGGGGTGTTCTGTCTCCTCTGCTATGGAATCTCTCCATGAACAATATTCTGATTTCTCTGTAGATGATGGGTGTCAGAGTTGTGACCTATGCAGATGCGGTGGCAATATCTGTTAGAGGGAAGTTAGAGAGTACTCTTAGAGACTTCCTACAGCAAGTCCTGCATACAACCACAAGATGGACTTCCGATAATGGTCTTGGTGTTAACCCGAACGAGACGGAACTAATTATTTTCAGCTGGAGAAATAAGGTACCACCAGTTACACCTGTCTACTGTGGGGGTATTGGAATTCCATTTTCCGACAGTGTAAACTATATAGGTATTTTACTAGACAGAAACTTCAATTTCAAACCCAACATTCTGCAAAGAGAACAGCACCACAGTGGTAGCGATATATACCTGTAAAAGGCCAACAGGAAAGGGTCGGCGTTAAACCCTTATACGCCTATAGTTTATTGGTTGTATACGGCAGTAATCAGATTAGATATTGGTGTAAGCCGTTATCGTCTAGTGTGTAGCTCTGCAGAAAACCACCTTCTACGCGATTCGAAACGAAGTTCTGCGAATGGCTGCTATATAAATCACTGGTGAATTGATAACGACACCAACTGAGGCACTTAATATTATACTTCTCTTCAAATAACAAACCCCAACCAGATTACAATAACAACGATGATAGCTCAGTGAAGAACGATGGCTGTGTACTTATATACTATTCACTGAACAACTTTTTGACAAGAAGTATCTGACTATTATTGACAGATGATGTTTATCAACATCTGAAGCGATTTCCACCATCTATATATATACAGGGTGGCTGATATGTAATGCAACAAAGTAAAGCGCTATATTTTTTTATTTAAATTTATTGTTCAAAAGCAAAAAATGTCGGAAATAACATAAAATTTTAGAAACAGTTTAGATTTGTTCGAATTGGCCACCTTTGGCACGAATTATGGCCTTCAAACGGCCGACAAAGCCATCACTCGCTGCACGAAAGTGGCTCTGCGGTATTTTGGCCCGTTCCCGGCGAAGCGCCGTCTTGAGATGATCGATACTTTGGTATTTTTTAGTGCGAACCTTACTCTCCAAAATGCCCCAGGCGCAAAAGTCCAACGGATCGAGATCCGGAGATCTTGGTGGCCATTGTGCGGTAGAAATGAAGCGAGGAACCTCCTTTTTAAGCCATTCTTGTTTGACGCGTGCTGAGTGCGATGGTGCTGAGTCCTGTTGGAATGTCCATGGTCTGCGGCCGAAATGTTTGTCTGCCCAGGGCTTCAATACTGTCTTTAGGACATTTTCCCGATAATATTCGGCATTTATTTTGACCCCATGGTCGATGAATACGAGCGGGGAGCAACCATCGGCCGTTACGGCGGCCCACACCATTACCATCGGTTCTGGTGGCCAATCGAAGGTGTAAATTTTCAGCTGACCTCTTTGGCAAGTAAACCCGATCATTTTGTTTGTTCACAAACTGCTCAATTTGGAATGGCTTCTCATAGGAGAAAACCAAATTCGGTAACTGGCCACTTTCGTGCAAGCGAAGCAACTCCTTGGCTCTTTCCAGTCTAACTTTTTGTTGTGCATCGGTGAGCTCTTGCACTTTTTGGAACTTCAATGGCTTTAGTCCAAGCTCATTTTTTAATATGTGTTGTATCCGTTCTCGCGATATGTTCAGCTCACGAGCAATTTTTCTACCACTGCGGCGTGGATTTCGATCAAATCTGGCCTTCACTTTTCGGATCATTTCTGGTGTTGTTACCGTTTTTTTTCGTCCACTTTTTGGACGCGATGCAACACTGCCAGTATCACGGTAACGAGCAATGGTACGAGAAACAAAAGATTTATTCACATTTAAATGCTGGAGGGCTCTAACGATAGCCACTTGTGTTTTTCCATCCAAATAAAGCAATCACACTAGCACGCTTGAATTCCATCACGAATAACTTTTTTTCTGAATGCAATAGATCAAAATGCTTTTGTAAGCTTGTAAACAATAAAATGAACTGTCACTGAAATAAATCTGTCAGCTATCAGACTAGCGGTTTAGAAATGATAGCAACCTGAAGTTGGTTGCAATACATATCAGCCACCCTGTATATGTATGTAGGGATTTCGGCCACTCCTTCCATGAGTTCCACTTTTTTGATGCCAAACAAATATATCGCCCCCTGTATTTTGAGGTTATAACCTTAAAACACTTGAAATTAATGCAATTTCTGAAACTCATCACGCCACAAGCATTCTGCTTGGATTTCTTGCTTCGTTATTACTGAAATTGTTAAAAATGTCCAACCCATCAAGCGTACAATCATCCGTCCACCGAAATAGAGTGCAGGACATTAGTAACACATCGTAGAGCTTCGTTGCTAAAAATGCGTAACGCCTTAATTGTCTTTGGCTAAGTTGAAGTAAAGTCATTAAATGGGTGATTTTCCAAAGGACAGAAGGTAGACGTCAAATCAACTCACATCAGGGTCGCTTATATATATTTTTTTTAATAATGATAGTGTTTATTTTTGTTTTTGTATCCTCTGTCTATCTTGGTTAAAAGAAAGTGGTTCCTTTCTTGTCGACCTGAAATTTAAAGGAATATGACACGGAACATTGGCACCAATTCAATGGAAATCCTTAAATGGTTTTTGTTTTTGGATCATTACCTTTTTGGGAAATTTAATTAAAATTGTGTTCTTAAATTGGTATTGGTATTGCTATTTAAATCAGTGAAATTATCTGCAAATACCTGGTATGGACAAGCCGCATCTGTTTTCTCAGTAAATTTTTGTTAATTAAACCTTTTATAAAAAAAAAACGATTAAATGGGTGTAAATGACAAGATGACATGGAAAATCAAATAGATTAATATGTGAATTACGTTGTAAGTGAAAATTTGGAAGCGTGCTCAATTATTCTTATTATTTCACCAATAACACTAGTATACACAATTTTTGTCGAAGGGCTTTCATAACATTTTCTGAATATATTTGAAGTATAAGCTCCGTAAAGCCGTTAAATTAAAGGAAATTATGAGGGCTACAAATTTTGAAAATATTACTGTCACGTAGAAACAAACGTTTAGTAACAGTCGTTAAAACAATTAGAAAAAAATATTTTTATGTTAAGTTTTGCTGGCACGAAAAAAACCATAAAAAATAGAAAAACATAGCTTTCAAGAATTTTAACTTATTAAAATTCTTGAAAGCTAGCTTCCTAGCGAAGAAGACAGGGAATATTTGAAAAAATCTATGTATAAATTATAGAATAGAATTTCAACATATATATATCCATATATTTCAACATATATATATTCAACATGTATATCCCCCCAATTGTAAACGAGCGTATATATCGAGCCATGAGTGCAAATCGATCGCAAGCGACAAATAGATAAGTTTTCAGTAGAGGTTTTATACCCTACACCACACTGTGGTACAGGGTATCATAAGTTTGTTTCATGGCAGATGTTTGTAACACCTGAAAATACTATAGATAGACCCACCTTAAAGTATGTATACCGATCGACCCAGAATCACTAGCTGAGTCGATTTAACCATGTCTGTCCGTCCGTCTGTCCATCTTAATATGACGAGAGTGTTCTAAGGTATTATATAGTCGGCCCCGCCCGACTTTAGCCTTTCCTTACTGTTTATACCCTACACCACACTGTGGTACAGGGTATTATAAGTTTGTTTCACGGCAGATGTTTGTAACACCTTAAAATAACACAGCTAGACCCACCTTAAAGTATACCGATCGACTCAGAATCACTAGCTGAGTCGATTTAACGATGTCCGTCCGTCCGTCCGTCTGTCCATGTAAAGTTGTTCGTCGACTACAGGTCGCAATTTCACTCCGATCATTCTGATATTTTGCAGTTTAGAGTATTTCGCGGCTGTTAAGATCGCTACTGAATTTGGTTGAAATCGGTTCAGATTTAGATATAGCTCCCATATATATCTTTCGTCCGATTTGGCCCTTTACTCCTATAGAAGCTGTATTTTACATCCAATCGTTTTGAAATTTTGAATGGTAGAGTTTCTTGATCCATGAACCAACATTGCCGAATTTGAAGAAAATCGGTTAAGATTTAGCTATAGTTCCCTATATATGTTTCGTCCGATTTTGCTCTTTAGTCCTGAAGAAGCTGTATTTTACATCCAATCATTTTGAAATATAGAATGGTAGAGTTTCTTGATCCATGAACCAACAATACCGAATTTGAAGAAAATCGGTTAAGATTTAGCTATAGCTCCCACATATATGTTTCGTCCGATTTGGCCCTTTAGTTCTATAGAAGCTGTATTTTACATCCAATCGTTTTGAAATTTAGAATGGTAGAGTTTCTTGATCCATGAACCAACACTGCCGAATTTGAAGAAAATCGGTTAAGATTTAGCTATATCTCCCATATATATGTTTCATCCGATTTGGCTCTTTAGATCCAATCGTTTTTATACCCTACACCACACTGTGGTACAGGGTATTATTTAAATATAAAATGTCCCAAAAGTAAATTTATGTAAACAATATATACATGAATTACAAAATTTATATATCAGAGTTATTCAATATTACGAGAGTGGTGTAGGGTATTATATAGTCGGCCCCGGCCGACTTTAGCCTTTCCTTACTGGTTTTGTGTTTATTTCGAACCGCACACAAATATTTTGATGCACAAATGAGCATTTTCTTTTAGTTAACACACGGAAAAGTAGTCCCAAAACATATTTTAAATGTATTTATTATTTGTTTTATTTAAAATATTATCAATTTAAATTGCGTTTAATAACTTTAAAGTATGAACTGATATTAAAGTTATAAGATATTAACTTTTGTTGCAAAATGGTCCATTTGTGTGGGAGGTACCAAAATGGGCGTGCGAAGAACGCCTACTTTTCTCTGGCCTCTAGGTGCATTTTAAATTTCAGATTGGAACCAGTATGGACGAGATCGTCGAGAAAATACCAACAAACACACAGTTCATGGCATTTGTCAGTAAGTATATTCTTAGATATACACTAGGGTGTCCTCAGAAGAGTTCGGAAAGTAAAAGGTTACAACTCCCACCTCATATCTTTTTTCAAAGGTCATACCTAAAAAGGTTCTGTGAAGAAAATCAGCTTTATAAAATTTAGCGCAATCTAAAAAAGTCCTCCGAATTCTATCTCTTATATCTCGTCCTTGAAATACAATACATTCATTGTCCTTTCTTATTTATCCATTAATTTCCCCTATAGTTTTATTGTAAAAGTTTAGATCAAATCATTTTATCCATACCTTAAATCTTATGCATTTTTTGAAAAAAAAAAAATCAGTTTCGGTAACTTTTTAAAAATACCAAGATTTTGGATATTCCTAAATAAATGTGGGTGAAGTGATGTGATCAAACCCTTTCATAATAATGCTGTTGGGAAAATAATACGAAAATCAGAATTAAACATGAATCTAATAAATTAAGTGTGGGTGCTGCACATTTTCAAATTTGCAGGGCCACGCTAATACTCACAGTCTGTATAATGTATTAAAAACATATATTTTTTTTTAATTTCAGAGCGCGATATTGGACAATAAAAAAGGAAATAAATTATATTTTCATTGCAAAAAATACAACTATTTAAATTCACTAACTGACGTAATACATTATTATTACGTTTTTAATATAATGATTCCCAGTCAGCTGTCCATGGAGTTTCTGGTTTAGTTTATAAGCATTACTAAAACTCGACCCGTGGCCCGAAAAAAAATATAAACAGTTTACAAAAAGTTAATAACTAAATTTCACAAATATGAAAATCTTAGCATTACACCTTTTACTGAAATATTATAATTTTGTTTGTACAAATAATTGTTGTACTGTATATGGGGAATTGTATATACATGTTTAAATTATTATTTATTTTATTACATACTGAATTCTTTATTTTTTAATATAAAGCGTGATCCATTTCGAGGTTCCCTACTTTTTTAAAGATAACCAGTAAAGAAAGGTTAAAGTCGGGCGGGGCCGACTATATAATACCCTACACCACCTCGGCAATGTACATTAAGAATTTCTTTTTGAATAGTTGGAATAGTTAGTTTCCTTTCTGTTACGAAAGTACTTAGCTTCCCCGCCACGTCAAGGCTTATTCCAAAGAGGAGTTTAATATAATGTGTGGAATTAAAAATTGAACTAATCATAATATTCCACATATTTGCATTTAGTGTGGTTATTATTAGCCTTAACACAATAAATAGTCCGATTTTTGGTCGTACACAATATAAGTAATATATGCAGGGTATGTTAGGTAGGTACTACCTTGGAATAATTGGTTTAAGTATTGTTTTAATTTTCATTTCCGGTGAAGCCTTTCAGGTCTCTAATATAGCGCTTATATAAAAAAATTAGGAACATCTTTCTGGAAAATTTTGATCGGAAGTAAAGTACAACTTATATAGCGCTTTGGTACCAAACCAGGAGGAACATATATATGGAGGTTATATATAAATCTGAACGGATTTTCCTTGAATACTCATTCATTGAAAAAGAAACTTCTTTCTGTCAAATTTCGTACTGACCGGATATAAAATACAGTCTCTACAGCACTTACTTATATATATGTTACAATCGGGGGTAACATATATATGGGGCCTATATCTAAATCTGAACCGATTTTCTCTGAATTTGGAAGTATCCTTTCATATAATAAGAAACCTCTTTGTGTAGTTTTTTTTACTGATCGGATATAAAATACAGATTGTACAGCGCTTACATGTTAAATCGTGGGTAACGTATATATGGGGGCTATATCTAAATCCGAACCGATTTCCCTCAAATTTGGCAGTATTAATTCATGTAATAAGAAACCTCTTTCTGCCGAATTTCGTACTGATCGGATTGAAAATACACTTTTTACAGCGCTTACATGTTAAATCGGGGGTAACATATATATGGGGGCTATATCTAAATCTGAACCGATTTTCTCCGAATTTGGCAGTATTCCTTCATGTAATAAGAAACCTCTTTCTGCCGAATTTCACACTGATCGGTTATAAAATAAACATTTTACGGCGCTTACATGTGAAATCGGGGGTAACGTATATATGGGGGCTATATCTAAATCAGAACCGATTTCTTCCAAATATAACAGTGTTCATTAATATAATAAGAGACCTCTTTCTGCTGAATTTCATACTGATCGGATATAAAATAAAGTTTTTACAGCGCTTACAGGTCAAATCGGGGCTAACATATATATGGGGGCTATATCCAAATCTGAACCGATTTTAACCAAATTAAATAGGGATCGAAGAGGCCAAAAAAAGATATGTGTAAAGTTTCGTCAAGATCGGGCCATAATTGCGACCTGTACTTTGATTGCAAGAATACATCTACAGACAGACGGACATAGCTAAATCGACTCAGAAAGAGATTACAAGTCGATCGGTATAATAAACAATGTATCTATCTCTTCTCCTTTTGGGTGTTACAAACAAATGCACAAAGTCATAATACCCTGTACCACAGTGTGGTGTAGGGTATAAAAACACAGAAAATTCAATGCGTTGAATGGGGAATGTTTATTATCATTTGAAAGAACATTCTTTGGCATTTATTTTTTGAAGATTATGTCTATCAAATGTTGGCCGAGACGTAGCCGATCAGATGGTCCATCCGTTGAGTCAAATTTTCGATGACTAGTTCGAGCATTTCGACTGGTAACTGGCGAATGACACGCGTGATGTTTTGCTCCAAGGCCTGAATCGAAGCGAGTTTGTCCGCATAAACTTTAGACTTTACATATCCCCCAGGAAAAAGTCTAACGGTGTGATATCACACGACCTCGGTGGCCAATCGACCGGCCCAAAACGTGAAATTATCTGCTCACCGAAGTGTTCTCTCAATAAATCCATTGATTGATGCGATGTTTGGGAAGTGTCGCCGTCTTGTTGAAACCAAATGTCGCCGAGATAACGAGCTTCAATTTCAGGCATCAAATAGTCGGTTATTATGGCACGATAACGGTCGCCATTGAAGAAATATGGACCGATGATTCCACCGACCGACAAACCACGAAACCGTTGTGTTTTCTGGATGAAGTGGCAGCTCTTGAATCTTTTCAGGTTGCTCTTCGTCCAAAATGCGGCAATTTTGCTTGTTTACATACCCATTGAGCCAGAAATGGGCCTCATCGCTGAATAAAATGTGGCTCGAAAACGTCGGATCTTCTTGGAACTTTTCAAGAGCCCATAGAGTGAAGCGATGTCGCTAGGGAAGGTCGGGCGGCTTCAGTTCTTGCACAAGCTGTATTTTGTATGCTTTCAATTTAAGATCTCGACGTAAAATGCGCCAAGTCGTTCCATACGTCAGTCCGAGTTGCTGCGAACGGCGCCGATTCGACTCTCCACGGTCTTCGTGTACACTCTCAGCTACGGCCGCTACATTTTCTTCACTGCGTGCTGGACGTGGTCTATTCGGTCGAATATTATCCA
Organism: Eudasyphora cyanicolor; assembly: GCA_963930755.1. Taxonomy (NCBI): domain Eukaryota; kingdom Metazoa; phylum Arthropoda; class Insecta; order Diptera; family Muscidae; genus Eudasyphora; species Eudasyphora cyanicolor. Next base: position 174,297,041 of record OZ005736.1, on the reverse strand, counting down.
ATAATGAATGCTGGGTCTCAAGATGGGCGAATAGTACGCTCAGTAGGCCGATTATGTTGACCATTAGTTGAGCGAAGTGCAGGAAACACATTCCTCACAGAACGTGAATTTTCGTAATAAAGTTGAACGATTTGTAAACGTTGTTCCGGAGTATGTCTTTCTAGGATGAAATGCTAAACAATACTTAACAAAAATGGCATGACACGACTCACACGTGATCTGTCAAAAAAGGCTATTGAAAAAAGTATCTCTACTTGGATCACCCGTTACATATATAATAGATATTGAAATAATAATATATATATCTTCTTCATTTTTAGGCAGTGACTGAAATATATGTGCACCATTTCAGCTGTGAACATTTATGTATAGGGTTTTCCAACAAGAGGTGTTAGTTTGGTATTCAAAGAAAAATTAAATTTTTTCAGATAAATGATCGGATGTTTATTTCATAATAAAGAGGAAGGTATGCTGTTAATAATGAAAAACAACATCAGCCAAATGACCACCACGACCACGCTTACAGGACTATATCCTTTTCATGAAATTTTCCATAACAAAATCGCAAAGTGGCTGCCCTATGTCCTCGATAGCCTCACCAATTCTATCTTTGAGGTCTTCAATCGACGCCGGGCTGTTGGCGTAGACCTTATCTTTCACGTGGCCCCAAAGGAAGAAGTCGCAAGGTGTTAAATCACAAGATCTCGGTGGCCAATTGTGATCACCTCTTCGAGAGATAACACTTTCCGGAAATTTTTCCCGTAACTGAGCAATGGGTTCGTTGCGTGTGTGGCACGTATCGCCGTCTTGTTGAAAGTAAATGTTGTCCAGATCAATACCATCCAACTCCGACCATAAAAAGTCATTAATCATCTCTCGATAGCGCAATCCATTCACCGTAACTGTTGATCTAACTTCATTTTCGAAAAAGTAAGGTCCAATGACCCCGCAGGACCACAAGCCGCGCAAAAACAGTCACACTTTGAGGATGGAGAGGCTTCTCAACAATATCTCTTGGATTTTCCGAGCGCCAGATGCGACAATTTTGCTTGTTGACGTAGCCACCGAGGTGGAAATGGTCCTCATCAGTCAAAATGATTTTTCGATGGAATTCCGGATCATTTTCAATTCCAATGCGTTGTTGAATCGTGTATCGTTCCATTTTTAGTAGTGGCGTAGTTTCTACTTGTCAAATGTCAAGGAATAAAAGCTTCAAAAGTGACAGCTACCGAAATACCGTGTGATTCAAAATAACACCCATTACATGCAGTTCAGATTTAAAAATAAAATCCAATTTGTTTGCTATAACTTATAAGAAAAAGCAAGTGAATGTGGCTGCATTTTCGAAAATTCTCAGGACAATTTTGTTTCGAAAACAATATTGTATAATATCATCGCCGGCATGGCAAAATTGCCTACCTTTATGGCATCGATATTACTCAACAATTTTTTTTTGTGTGTAATCGTAGTCTATTATATAATGGGAGTTATTGCCACGCCCCTTTTCGGGCCTACCAAACAAAATGACCAAAATAAAAAACTTGAAAAATGTTTTTTTCTTGATTTTCCCTTACTTTTGCTATATGGTTCATAATTTACTGTTTTTTCGTTAGCTTTCAAAAATGGAACAGTAATAGAAAATTCAGAAAACAAACCTTCTTTGAAAAGAAGGATCGAAAGCTACCAAGCAATCTCTTCGGCACCTTGGACAAATACTCCGTCAACAATTGGCACAATATACTCCTGAGAGCAGCTCAATATAAATTAATTGAGGAGTTACAAAAGTCTCATATCTCCAAACATTGTAGACAACATCGATTTTTTATGCTTTTTTTAACAATTTTTTTTTTGTAATTATAATGACAGCTACTAAACCACTGTCTCTACGTGAAAGTAATGTTCACAACATTTGTATTATTATTTTCTTTAATTTAAAGGGTACCAAAAAAATGCTGTAGCATAGTGTAACTAGTCGACTATAATTTAAAGAAATCGTATCTGAAATACACTTTATGTCTAACATGAATTTTACTGCATTCTTGAAAATGTTTACTATTAAAATTAAAAAAGCCAAAAACTTTCGAACTTCAATGGACATTTATGTAAGTCAGAATTTACAGCTGCTCGTGGAACTATGTATTTCCATGTCCATGCTCACCCAGTCACTAGCTTTAGTTGATTTCCGTTTGTGGTATTTCTTTGGAGTTTTGTTTTTCTGCTTTACATTCTTTATGTTTGCCACTTTATCATTGGCTGCAGAAGTGCTTTAAATGCCGTCCACTTTGTATACGGGAACGTGGACGTCCGTTCCTAACTTGTTGCCAATATCATTTTTCACTTCGGTGTCCAGTTGGTAAGACCCACACAGTTGGGCATTTCGGTTGATGTTAAGCTGATGGCAAAACATTGCCAGTCATACAGAAAAAGTGGAAGCGAGGAGGGAGTATTGGCACAGCCAAGAAGGGAGGTGCTAGTGGAGTCACTAACCACAGGCAAGAATTGAAAATTTGCAATGGCATTGGTATTGTTTGCCACCGGAGAAGTGCATTTGTCGCATTGCATCTGGGTCCTTCTTTAGGGTTGTTACACGGCGTGGGTGCAAAAAGCACAAACGAAAAAACCACAGCCAACAGCAACAACAACAGAAAAAATTTTGCTGCTGCCAGTTTTCCAGCTATCCTGGTACTCGGACTGACAGCCAAACCTAACTAACTATGGAAGACTTAAGGCACCTGGCAGCGTGAAACCCATTTATCATTTCCTTGGACTTGCTTTTTTGCATTCTGCCATCTCTGCTCTTGGACGTTGCGTTTTGTCCTCTTCCTCGGTCGGTAGGTCGGTCGTAACAGGTGGACATGATAAGAGGATTTGGTACGCTCAAGTAGAATTCAGAATTCAACATTTCATCGTTAATGTTGGGCAAAAGCAGCCACGAAGAGCTCTGCTCAGCACAACACCACCGGAACCGGAAGCAGGGACAGATGAAAAAATGTGAGGTTCGTTAATTGACAACTTGCAAGTATTTTTTTCTGTGGTTTTGGGGTTAAACACTAAGGAGTTAAATTGAATGAAATTACTACCGAACATGGTCTTGGGGAATGCCATATAAACACATACATATATTCAATCGAGTGAAAAGTTTAAATGCAATCTTAAATATTGGTACAAATATTGTGAACATATTTTAGGATTTTTAAAATGTAAAGATATTAAGAGCATTGGTTCAGATGCTGTAAGAGACACCTAAGGGGTCACACCTTAGTAATCACGATGATTCTCTACGATTTTTTTTTTTTCCTATTCATTACTTTTTTTTTATTGAATCTTTCATTGTTATACAATGGAAATAACAATAAGTGGACAAATCTTAACCTAAAATACTATTCTCTGGGTTATTGCCATTGCGAATAAACCATTGAGACTTGACACGATTTTTTTACTTAAACAAAAAGGTTAACATTTCAAATTTAGGAATTCATAATTTCATTTCATTTTTTTGTTTTAGATTTTGATTAGGATTTGGATTTGTTTTAATTTATATCATGTCCAGCGTATCTCTCCTTCTAAGGCGGTCATGACCTTCAAAATTTAGTAGTTCTCGAGCCAGGATGTTTGGATGATTGAATAGTTTACCCACGTAACACCGGCAATATTTTTCAATTTTTCAATTTCCTCTTTTACTGTTGGCATGTTGAGATCCTTATGGATGTTAGCGTTTCTTATATACCATGGTGCACCTGTAATTAAACGAAGAATATTCGATTGTCTTCTTTGTAATTTGCATACATTTGAAGCGCACGCTGTACCTCAGAGCTGGATACCATATGTCCAAATTGGCTTCAAGAACTTTATACTCTGGATCTGGGGCAGATCTTTGGCTGATAAGCCACTGAAGTTGATTAGTTTTGAGTTTTATTTGAGTTACTTTTGAGTCTATGTGGCGCGACCACGTCAAACGCCGATCTAAGTGGATTCCAAGGTATTTTACATGATCCTTTTGGGGAATCTGTGAGTTGAAAATAGAAATTGGAGGACTTGCATCCCTTCGCAGGGTAAAAGTAACATGAGTACACTTTGAGGCATTTACCATTATTCTCCATTTTTTTTAACCATTCTTCTAGGATTCGGACATGCGACTGCAGTTGATCGGACGCAGCTGAAGGGTTTTTGTGAGTACTGACGAAAGCAGTATCGTCCGCAAAAGTAGACGTGAGCGTAAAGTTGGTTATGGGCATATCTGCCGTAAAAATAACGTACAGTATAGGGCCAAGAATGCTCCCCTGTGGGACACCGGCATTTATTTTCTTAGGGCTAGAAAAAATGCCATTTGATTTAACTTGAAAAGACAGGTTAGTCAAATAGCCCCTGAACAGTTTATGCGTGTTGATTGGCAGAAGGTCGCATATTTTGTACAAAAGTCCTTCGTGCCAGACTTTGTCAAATGCTTGGGAAATATCTATGAATAACGCCGAACAGTATTCTTTATTCTCAAAAGCTCTTCTGATGCAGGTTACGATACGGTGTACCTGTTCTATAGTATTATGACTTTTTCTAAAACCAAATTGATGGTCAGGTATAATATTGTGAGAAATTATGTGAGGTGTGATTTTCTTCATGAGAATGGACTCAAACATTTTTGAAAGTATCGATAGTAAGCTTATAGGGCGATGGGATTTGACTTGAGTTGGATCTTTGCCTGGTTTCGGTATCATCACGATTTCAGACCTCTTCCAAGATAGGGGGAAGTAACCTACAAGGAGAATTGCATTGAATAAAAATAACACAATTTTTAAGGCTGAAAAGGAAGTTCTTTAATCATTTTCGCTGTTATACCATCTCCTCCGGGCGATTTCTTTAATTTTAGTTCTTTGACAGATTTTTCAACATCCTTTATTCTAAGCTTGATTGGGCCAGGAATTATATCATCTATCACGGGCTGATAGATTGGGCGACGAATTAAATCATCTATCACGGGCGGATAGATTGGGCGTGGAGTTATATCGTCTATCACGGGCGGATAAATTGGGCGAGAAGTTATGTCATCTATCACGGGCTGATAGATTGGGAGAGGAATTGAGTCATTTATCCCGGGCGGATAGATTGTGTGAGAAATTGTATCATCTATCACGGGCGGATAGATTGGGCGAGGAATTGTGTCGTTTATCACGGGCGGATAGTGTGGGCGAGGAATTATATCTATCACGGGCGGATAGATTTCAGATGTATCACTGTTGGGTATAAAAACGGACTAGAGGTAGTTTGCGAATGCATTTACTTTCTCTTCTGTGCTTTTTGCCCAGTTCCCATTTTCAAGGCGAATTGGGGATTCATGCGCAACAGGACCTCGCATATTTTTTGTGGCCTTCCAGAGACTATAATCTGTTTTCTGGGTTGGATCCAGAGATTGCAAATATATTTTTAGATCACTATCCTCGGCTGATTTTAGGGCTGATTTCAATCTCTTCTGGCAATTTTTTAGTTTTTTTCTCAGTGCTGGGGAGCGATATTGTTGCCACTCTCTTCTTACGCTTCTTTTTTCATTGATTAACGCTTGGATGCCTATTGGGTTATTGGAGTTATCTCTTTTGAATGCGCTTTTTCGAGTAGCCACTTTAACAGCACTGTTTACAACGTCTGTGAATAGGTTTACCGCGGCTTCAATTTCATCCGTTGTACGTAACGATACACCATCGGATAGGTGTGAGCTAACGTATTTTTTATATTTTAGCCAGTTGGTATACTTATTGGGCAAACTGTCACACCCATTTTCATGATTGTTGTAAAGCAGTGTCAAAATGGTAGGCGAATGATCCGATGATAGATCAAGTGATGGACATAGAGATAATTGTTCACGCCTTATATTTTTTATTATAGCGAAATCAATAAGGTCAGGCGTTTTGTTCAGGGGAGGATCGGTTCGTTTTAAAGGTTCCTCGACTCGAATTCTACGGTTGCACAAATGTCTTAGGTCGTAAATAGGATGAGGTGCGCCTTTTTTCTTTATTCTTGAAGAATCAAATGTTAGTTCATCCTTAAACATGGGCTGAGGAATTTTCTTTTTATTTATAATGTTTATTATGGATTTAACTTCATAACCCTCTTTAGCAAGTTCATCGATTATTTCAGCTGTTGAAACTGTACTATCAATACCCTTAATTACTACCACAAGACCTTTTGAACTCTTAAGCTGGTAAGTGTAGTAATTCTTTTTCTCGAAATCGAGCAACCCAACAACCTTTCTATAAAACACTTCGGTGTGTGTCTGAATTTTTGTTTCGTATACATTGCCTCTACGAAGTGAAGCAACATAGAAGTTTTCTTTGCCTAGTAGCTGGGACAGCTTATTTACCAACGTGTTAGTTGTTTGTTCCCGCAAGAAAAGCGGAGGTGGTTTGGGTTCTCTTATAGTTTTGGGATCTGGTTCCTTATGAGGAGACCTTGCACTTGCCTTTCGTTTTGTCACTAAAATATATCTATCTATACCAGTTTGTATTTTCTCATCTTTGCCCGTTGTACTGTTTGGATTTGTACCTTTGGGGATTGTTCCTGTTGCTATGGCAACACTATTTCCATTCGGATTAGCTGCGGGACTTGAAAGCATACTTTTAGGCACTACTTTATTTTGCATTGTACAAGTTCAAGTTCAAGTTTAGATTTATTGAGTCTTTTACAAAAAATATAACAGGATTATGAAAAACGTTATAAAGAAATTCTTAAAACTATTACGTATTATTTTAATTAGATAATATTTGGTGTACAACGCTCGTTTACCATGGGTGTTATAAACGTTAAATAAGGAATATTTACTAAATTAAAGAAATTACGCTTGCTCCCGGCGTTGACATAACTGGGAGGTTAAAACTCCCAAATAATATTCTTAAAACTAAAACTTACAAATAATCTTATACTACATTAAAACTAAAAAACTAAATGAAAATTAATATAAATAAAAAGGATAAAGATATATTATATCCTTACATAAATGTACTATCCCCTGTGAGATCCAGGCGAGACCTTATCGAAAAAGCTCGGAGTTGCTGAAAGGGAATTTGCAATCAACTCTGATCCATTTATACCGAGAGGTGAGAGACAGTAACTGTTTGACCAGTTGAAAGGAGCTTGATTCTCCAAAATGTTATTCATAAGAGAATTCGGGCAGCGTGGAAGACGGTCCTTAAATGATAACATCCTTGCAAGGGCATATGTTGGTATAGGAACAACGTTAGCCTTGCCGTAAATGTATTCGTTTGAATACCGCTTGTTCATGGACTGATAATTCCTATCAACGCACAGTCTCAAAACTTTCCTCTCAAGGACAGAAAATTCCTTCATAACAGTTGGGGACACACTGAACCAAATTGGAAATGCATATAGCAACAAAGGGCGTATGCTTACTTTATAAATCAAAAGTTTAGTGTTAACAGGCAAATATTTATTATTAAAAAGAAGTGCAAACGCACCTTTAATACCGTTCGCCCTCGCTAATGCAAGTCGAGCATGTTTATTAAATCTCATCAATTTGCTAAAGTGGACCCCCAAATATTTAAACTCATCCACAAAAGGAATTTCCTGCCCATTGAGAGAAAGCCTAAGTTCCTTGCTCTGGGGTACTACAAATCTTTTGCACCTGCCGGACGCGTTCCTCAAGCAAATTGCTTGACACTTCGACGTGTTTATTTTAATGCCCCAATCGGAGAAAAAATTATTAACATGCAACAGATATTGGGAGAGATCGGCTAGAGCATTTGCAGGGGATTCGGAATGAGCGTACAGCAAAGCATCATCCGCATACAAAATTCCTTGACAGGCCCGAAAGCGGTGTGGAAAATCACTCATATAGATATTGTAGAAATGTGGCGCCAAAATCGAACCCTGCGGAACTCCGCAACTCACTTCAGACAAAGAAGACCCTGCACCATCATACTGAACATAAAATCTCCTATCACTGAAAAAACTTTGACAAAGCTTGACCATATGTGGACTAAATCCAATATTCCTCATGTTATATATTATACCAGCGTGGTTAGCTTTGTCAAAGGCTTTTTCGACATCAAGTGAAACAGCCACCGTGCACTTCCTCTGCCTTAAGGAACAAAGGACATCATCCTGGAATTTCAGAAGAGCATGTTCTGTCGAATGCCCAGTTTAGAAACCAAACTGATAGTCTGGAATATATCCGGGACCAATTCCCTCGTCCATCTTCAAGCGAATAATCTTTTCAAATAGTTTACCCAAGTTAGATAGCAAGGAAATGGGTCGCAAATTGCCCACGTCCAATGAATTCGCTTTCTTCGGAATCGGAATAATCTTAGCAATTTTCCAACACTTAGGGAAATAGCTATTGTTCAAACAGTTATTGAACACGACGACCAAAAACTCAATGGCCTTCACAGGAAGTCTCTTAATGAGAAAATTCGAAATGCAGTCCGAACCTGAAGATTTTTTACCATTTAGCGATCGTATCACACCAACGAGAAAATCAGTTGTGATGAAATCAGAGGAATTCCGAATATTCAACGAAGAATTCTCTATAGAAAAATTGGTAATAGATGAAGGAATATTACATAAATATGACTCTGTGGACTGAACAATTGCAGATGAATTCCTCAGCGGTGAAGATCCGCTATAAATATCCGCGAAATGTTCCTTTAGGACGTCTAGTTTCTGCGATTTCTCACTAATAATAAGCCCATTAACTGATATATCTCGAGATACCGAAGACCGGCCTTTGCCCATCACATTAAATATCTGCCTGTATGCCCGTGGCCCTGGTTTGATATCCTGCAAGAAGGAATTGAACTTCCGCGCCTGTTCGATAGCGACTTTCTCTTTAATAATAATCTTAAGTAATTGGATCTGTTTGGACAATAGTGCATAATCGGGGCTTGACCTGTTGTAATGTGTCCTATATAATCTCTTGAGTTCCTTTTGCCACAAATACTTTATCCTATATAATCTCTTCAGCTCATCAGATCGTTCGTACCTAACTTTCGCATTCCCCCTTTTCTCAGAGTGTACATTGGATATAAAGTTCACGGTCGCTGTGAATTCATCAACAAAATAGTCTATCTCATCATTGCACAAATTACGATCGACTGGGGGATAGAAATTACGAAGATCGCAGCTAATATCGTTCCGAAATCTACCCCAATCAGTTTTTGCATACGATGCAAACGAATTCCGACGATCCAAAATAATATCAAAATTAGGAACGTCCAACGACAATTTAAGGGGAAAGTGATCCGAAAAAGATGGAAGGCTAGATACTCTAAAATTCGGAAGAGTTGTATCAATCAAGTCAGAGGAAATCAAAAAATGATCTAGAAAGGAAGATCCATTAGGAAAAGAAGGAAACGAATTACAAATGCGGATAAAAGAAAAATAATTAATTTGCAGCCAATTGAAAAGAGTGTTACCATTCATATTATATGACACGTCCCCCCATGCATTGTGCTTAGAGTTCAGATCTCCTCCTATAAAAGTCCCATCATAGTTCTCTGAAATCCGTGATATACTCGAGAGGCCAGCACTCATTAAACCACTATTAAAATTACATGGAATATAAATCGAACCAAAAAGGAGTTTTCTAATGCTATTGTCTACCATGTCATCAATTTGAACAAAAATATGCGGAAAAGGAACATCAGGAATACTCACCCTGGAATAGCTATAAGAAGATCTCAAGACTATACCTACACCTAGTTCGCTATCGTCCCTAACTAAATCATAACATCCAAATGACACCTTCCGAACAGATCCTAACCTAGTCTCCTGGATAAAAGCAATATCAATATCACTATAACTCAAAGTGTCCAAAAGATCGATACGTCGACTTACATCGACCAACGACCTTACATTAAATGTGAGAAGGTTAAATAATCTACGGACCATAAACCTGTATAACCTCTTCCAACAAGCCCATGCATTCGCGCCTGGCCTGTTGCACTGACAGACTTCTAAAATTCCTCACAAAACGTTCCACCTTACTCTCGACGGTTTCCCGTCCACATAGCTCTTTCGCAATTTCCAAAAATTCCCTTATTAAGGGAGGCTTCTCCGACGACCTCGGAGATGGTGACTGCGATTTCAAAACATCAGAGAACGAATTATTGGGTTGAACATAACCAAATTGGGTAGCGCGAGCAATATTAGCAGCTGCCTGTGCCTTAACCTTCTTCTCGGAATCCCTAGTGAGTTCTTTGACCTCAAGGTACTTCTTGTAAGCGGGACAGCCCCTAAAGCTTGACGTATGTCCCTCTTCTTCACAATTTGCACAATATGGTTTAGTTCCTGCTTCTAAAGTACACTCCCTGGGTGAGTGATTCCGCCACACTTCACACAAGATTACAATTATTCGACATGTGACCCCACTTCTGGCAACGCCAACATTGCACCTCATGTCGCTTCTTATCCGGCCTCTCCCAAGTTACCTTCTGATGATCAATGTAACCAATATTACGTACCTCATTAACGCTCCGGCCAGTAGAAAGAGTAACCAGATATAGACTTGTGTCAAAACCATGTTTCCTTGAAAAAGCGGTTTGGAACTTCGAAACCTCGTCAACAGAATCTGGCACTATCCCATTAATCTCGGATTTAATCATCCCTACATCCATATTCTGATGCAATCCGCGTATCACAAGGGTCTTCTTCTTCATCTCTTTTGGAGTGAATGTGTAAGACTCTATCTCCTTATTTCTAAGGAGAGTCATCATTTCAGCGTGTGCCTGCGGATCCTGAAGATACAATTTGCTCTTATATCTTGACTTTCTAATGATTTTGAAAACAACATTTCTTCCCTTCAACCGATCAATCAAAGCCTTTACATCTTTCACATTAAACAAAAATATCGGCGGACAGAATGAACGCCGTTCAGACACTACCACCCTTTCAGCAACTTCTACCGTGGGCTTACGCCCCTTCCTAGCCGGATCAACAATTTCAGATTCTATCTCAATATCACCCAAAATGGAATATCTATTCTGCTCTCTAATTACATTATTGGATATCTTAACATTAGGACCAACCCGACGGTTCGCGTCCGCCATGAATGCTCCACGAAAAGAACGCTTCTTCTTATGTGGCACTTCAAATCCATGTGGAACTGATGATTGATAAATTCCACTTACATGATCCTCGTTTCCTTTCGGCAAATTGTCTCCATCTGCACATAAATTTAAATTTCTTGATCCACAGCTGGGATTCTTGGTATATCCATGAGGAATGTCAAGGGATTCCATCGAATTGCCCAAACTTCTTTGTTTGCGTAAATCAACATTGGTTGGGTTTCCCATAAAAACTGCATTGGGATCTTCTTCCATATCTTCATTTTCTTGAAAAACAGCTTCCATAAGGAGTTTCCCCAATTCCTTATCCGGAGGCTTTTTCTGCTTCAAATGGTCCGAAATGGAATTAGCCATTTCCTTCGGCGCAAATTTTATTGGATATTAATAATACAATTCTCAAAATTGAAGTTATAATTGAAAAAATCGAAAAAAAAATTCGATTGAGAAAAAATTGCTGGGAAAATATTTTTGTTTGTTTGACAGTTAAAGAAAAACACGTCCGTACTCTTCAAAGTATGAATTCCGAATCCTTTTGCATTGTATTTGTTAGCATTTCTGTTTGATTTGTTTCACTACTTGACAACTGCGGTGAGAAAGAGCGCGCATTGTTTGGGGTTTTGGCGGTCAAAAAGAGGCTGTCATCTCTTCTAGGCGTTGTTGTTGCGTTACTTTCTGTATTTGTCACAGAAATGTACGCATTTCTGCCATTAAGACTTAACCGCCTCTCAACGGAGGGAGTGAGAGACATGCACGAATATTTGTTTTTGTAAATTTCCTTTGTTTATTTATGAACAACCAACACAGCAAGCACTATGATTTTTAACTTGATTATTTTTCTTGCAAAAAGTTACACTTTAGATTTTAAATTTTAACACAGAATTATAACCAAATCACTTGTTAATAGCGTCCAACTCGCTTTATATGCTTTAGCAGGGTTAATCCCAAAGAAAATAATTTTTTAATAGAATTTTTCTCTACGAAATATCAGTAAATAAAAACTAGTAAAGAATAATACGACGCACCTCCCTAACAATGCCAAAAGCGGCATTGCGATAATAATTTGGAATAAATGGTTTCTTTTCAGTTAACAAAGTGCTTAGCTCCAACTCCTCATCAAGGTTTATTCCAAGGAGAAGTTGAAGATGTTGACCATAATTAACTAGATCTGAAAGGACAACCTTAAAATGCGTCGTTTTCTTTCATAGATCAAAATTGGAAGGAACAAATAGAAGGAATACATATAATCTAAACAGATTTTCATCAACGAGGATCAACCTCACCTCATTTCTGCCAATTTATGTATATAAAGATCGGATGTAAAATACAATTGCAATGGCTAAATCGAAATCAGAACTGATTATCGCCAAATTAAGCGGCGTTGTGATACCATAATCGGAAGGAACATGTGAGGGCTATATCTAAACAGAACCGATTTTCCCCAAATTTGGCAGTGTTCATTCATGTAACAGGAAACCTCATTCTGCCGAATTTCGTACTGCCGGATATAAAATACTCTTTCTACTGCGCTTTCGTGTCAAATCGGAAGTAACATATACATATATGAGGGCTATATATGTGGGGGTGGGAAGAATATATACTCGTATATATCTAAATCCAAACCGATTTTCACCAATTTTAATAGGGTTTGTTCTTAGGTCAAATAAGATATACGAGTACGTTCCAAATCAGACAATTATTGGACCTGTACTTTGATTATAACAATACATGCAGGGATGGACGAATAGACAGACGGACATAGCTATTTCAACTTAGAAAGTGATTTACCCCCATTCCCTTTGGAATCGATACATAATTCCTTAATGGATGTGGGTATTCCCCCTCTACTGGTTAATTGGATTGATTCTATGCTAAACAGCAGAATCATGAACGCATCACTTGCAGAGGGCTCCATTAGGAAGATGTCACCTCTCCTGAGGCTCTTGGTACTAAGTGGAATACTCAGATCATTTGAGGAAGAAAGAGTGAAAGCTATCGCCTACGCAGATGATGTTGTCATCATGGTTTGAGGCAAATTTCTCTCGAATATCACCGATCGTATTCAGGGTGCTCTTGAGAGGCTATCTAGATGGGCAACGGCAAATGGGCTGGGCATCAACCCCAAGAAGACCGAGCTAGTACTATTCACCAGAGAGAATAATATACCACACTTCACCAAACCGGAGTGAGAATAGGTTTGTGAGAATAGGTAGTATGAGAGCGCATGTGTGGCTCGTGTGTGGCGTAAAGCGGATTGGGGTCACTCGGCCATTCTCATTGAGGCATCAATAATGTCTGATCTAAGGGCTCTGGCAGGACCGACAGACTATTTGTCACCAGTTCAGAAATTCTCCTCAAATCTTGACATAATGATCCCACCAGAACGGACTTGTCATGCGGTAACCTTCCTTTGGAGGGCCATGCAATATACCGTGACGGTTCAAAGATGGATGTAGGCACAGGGGCAGGTATTTTCAGCGAATATTTTGGAATAAATACGTCCTACAGGTTAGCCGACACCTGCAGCTTTTTCCAGGTGGAGATATTTGCTATACAGCAAGCCCTCAGCTTGATAAATCGACGAAAACTCGGGCAAGATGATCGCAGTCAGATCTCTGAAGGTACTGAAGTCAACCACTATTAAGTCAAAGGCAGACATAGTCAGACTGTGCTGGGTCCCCGGATACTGTGATATCACGAGGAACGAGAACGCACTCACGCGAAATGGATCAGCGATGGACGCTGCAAGGTTTGAGCCATCACTATATCCCCCTTTATACGAATTTTCCGGTAACATAGAGTGTTTCTACAAAGACCTGGCAAATCAGAAATGGTCGAGCATATCTGACTGTAAAATAACTAAATCTCTATGGCCAGCCATACCGAAATCTAGGCCCAAATATCTTCTTAACCTCACAAAGAGGAACATTCGTTTAATGATAGGCACGCTGACTGGCCACTGTAATGTTAGATCTTTAACATCACACTGTCGACTCTGTGAGGATGAGGAGGAACTGGAAACAATCGAACACCTTCTCTGTTAATATCCTACTCTATCAAGACGAAGACATCGCTACCTAGGTGATTACACGATACAAAATCTGGAATCTCTATCATCCCACGATATTTATAGAATCATGGACATCATATTTTGCTTGAGATGGATGGTTTGACATCAACTCATCTAAACCTCTCCTAAAAAGCCATCTCTACTCTCTCTTATTTATACTCATCTCCTCCTTCATATTTTTCGACCTCTCCCTCTTCTTTTTCTCATCTTCTCAGGACGAACACAATGGTCTCCGAGTGAAGTGGTGCACGCCAGAAATGGTTGTGTGCCGCACGTCCTTAACTTAGCCTAACCTAACCCCGATTCCCACAAAACAAGAGCTACTCCTAACTACCAAATTTGGTAGTTAGCTCTTAATCCTGGTTTATGTATGTGTTGTTAATGGCCCTAAGTCGATCGGTATAATAAACAATGGGTCTATATTAGGGATGTAACGAAAGTAACTTTTGCGAAAGCGAATGCGAAATCGAGTATTGAAATATATTTCTTGCGAATGCGAAAGCGAATAGTGAAATACGCATTTTTGCGAAAGCGAAAGCCAATACTCGTAATAAGTTTTGTTTGCGAACACAAAGCGAATATTCAAAAATTGATGTACGGATGCGAACAATTTAGATTCAATCCAACAATTCAATTGCAGTTGGGCAATTCCAAAGCAAATGTATCAAAAAACGCACATTTTAAAAGTACCGAGACTTTAGAGTTCTTTTTTGTCAACCTATACCTATAATATATGAGTGATTTTGGTCCATAAGTGTGGAAATGGTTAATAACACGAATATAAGGGAGATCTACTCAAATTGATAATAAAAACCAGTAAGGAAAGGCAGAAAGTCGGGCGGGTCCGACTATATAATACCCTACACCTCCCTAACAATGCGATAAGGGCCATTGCGATAATAATTTGGAATAATTGGTAAATGGGTAAGAACATATATATGTGGATATATCTAACTCGCAAAATTAAACAATATTCTTTCCTAAATTGAGGAACATCTTTCTGGAAAATTTTGTCATGATCGGAAGTAAAGTACAACTTCTATAGCGATTTGTAACCAAATCAGGAGAAACATATATATGGAGGTTATATATAAATATGAACCGATTTTCCCTGAATACTCATTCATGTAAAAATACCTCTTTCTGTCTAATTTCGTACTGATCGGATATAAAATACAGTCTCTACAGCGATTACATGTCAAATCGGGGGTGACATATATATGGGGGCTATATCTAAATCTGAACCGATTTTCTCCGAATTTTGCAGTATTCCTTCATGTAGAAAGAAACTTCTTTCTGCCGAATTTCGCACTGATCGGATATAAAATGACATTTTTACAGCGCTTACATGTCAAATCGGGGGTAACTTATATATGGGGGCTATATTTAAATCTGAACCGATTTCTTCCAAATTAAAAAGTATTAATTTATATAATAGGAAACCTCTTTCTGCCGAATTTCATATTGATCGGATATAGAATACAGTTTTTACAGCGCTTATATGGGGTGGTCTATATCTAGATCTGAACCGATTTTCTCCGAATTTGGCAGTATTCCTTCATGTAATAAAAAACCTCTTTCGAATTTCTCACTGAACGGATATAAATTACAGTTTCTACAGCTCTTACATGTCAAATCTAAACCGATTTTCTTCAAATTTAGCAGTATTCCTTCATGTAATAAGAAACTTCTTTCTGCCGAATTTCGCACTGATCGGATATAAAATAACATTTTTACAGCGCTTACATCTCAAATCGGGGGTAACTTATATATGGGGGCTATATCTAAATCTGAACCGATTTCTTCCAAATTTAAAAGTGTTCATTCATATAATAGGAAACCTCCTTCTGCCGAATTTCATACTGATCGGATATAAAAAAAGTTTTTACAGCGCTTACATGTCAAATAGGGGCTAACATATATATGGGGGCTATATCTAAATCTGAACCGATTAGCATACATGTAATGGAAATTTTTTTTCCAAACTGGTGCTGTTGACATTTCAACTTAAACTTTTTATCAAATTTCAACATCCAGCTAATTTTGTATGTAAATGTTTAAAGCACATACATAAATGGACACATTCGAAATGTATGTAAGCATATCTAATCCAACCTACTAACAAAGGTTCAGAGAACTGCCTGCCTGAGCATAAGCGGAGCCTTAAGGACTACAGCGACCGAGTCTCTACAAGCTCCATATACTGCCGATTAATATTGTGGCGAGAGAAGTTGCAACCAAAGCGGCAATAAGATTAAACTGCCTATCATTGTGGAGGTACAATAACTATGGTCACATGAGGATATCAAAGTGTACAGGGTGGCTGATATGTATTGCAACCAACTTCAGGTTGCTATCATTTCTAAACCGCTAGTCTGATAGCTGACAGATATATTTCAGTGACAGTTCATTTTATTGTTTACAAGCTTACAAAAGCATTTTGATCTATTGCTTTGAGAAAAAAAGTTATTAGACTAAAGCCATTGAAGTTCCAAAAAGTGCAAGAGCTCACCGATGCAAAAAAAAAGTTAGACTGGAAAGAGCCAAGGACTTGCTTCGCTTGCACGAAAGTGGCCAGTTACGAATTTGGTTTTCTCCGATGAGAAGCCATTCCAAATTGAGCAGTGAACAAACAAAATGATCGAGTTTACTTGCCAAAGAGGTCAGCTGAAAATTTACACCTTCGGTTGGCCACCAGAACTCAAGCGCCGCCGATGGTAATGGTGAGGGCCGCCGTAACGGCCGATGGTCGCTCCCCGCTCGTATTCATCGACCATGGGTCAAAATAAATGCCGAATATTATCGGGAAAATGTCCTAAAGACAATATTGAAGCCCTGGGCAGACAAACATTTCGGCCGCAGACCATGGACATTCCAACAGGACTCAGCACCATCGCACTCAGCACGCGTCAACCAAGAATGGCTTAAAAAGGAGGTTCCTCGCTTCATTTCTACCGCACAATGGCCACCAAGATCTCCGGATCTCAATCCGTTGGACGTTAGCCCCTGGGTCATTTTAGAGAGAAAGGTTCGCACTAAAAAATACCAAAGTTTCGATCATCTCAAGACGGCGCTTCGCCGGGAATGGTCCAAAATACCGCAGAGCCACTTTCGTGCAGCGTGTGATGGCTTTGTCGGCCGTTTGAAGGCCATAATTCGTGCCAAAGGTGGCCAATTCGAACAAATCTAAACTGTTTCTAAAATTTTATGTTATTTCCGACATTTTTGCTTTTGAACAATTAAATTTAAAAAAAAATTAAACAAATATAGCGCTTTACTTTGTTGCATTACATCTCAGCCACCCTGTAGTGCTATGGTAACCGACCGAGTGGGATATATACCAACTGTGTACACCTTCGAGAGAAATTACATCACTATGATTCCCGCCAGAGATGAATGGGTCGGCAGAATACCAGGTAATAGAAACCATCTCCACTTTTACACGGATGGTTCGAAGCTTGATGAAAAGGTTGGCTTCGGAGTACACTGTGAATAACTTAGTCTGGATATAGCTCACAGACTACCAGATACCTGCAGTGTCTATCAAGCCGAAATAATGGCAATATGGGAAGTCGCCAAGTGACTGAGTCGCAACATAGTAACCAACACTGGCGTTGTCATTTACTCGGACAGCCATGCTGCCATCAATTCTCTGGAGGCAACATCCCTAAATTCACAAACAGCCCTCGATTGCCGCAGATCTCTTAAAGAGATGGCTGAGCAGTGCCTGGGCATAGGGATATCCCGGGGAACTGCAAAGCCGTTGAACTTGCTAGAAAAGGGACGACATTACAAATTCTCGAAGAATTTGCATATATTGGTGCGCCACTATCCAAGTGCAAGCTTTGGCTTAGGCAAGAGGCAATCAGGCAGTCCAACGAAAGATGGACAGAAATCGGCACCTGCAGGGTAGCTAGACAAATCTGGCCAAGGTATGACCTGAGAAGGTCAAAATATCTCCTCACACTAGAGAGGAAACGATTGTCTACGTTAGTACAGGTTCTGACGGGACACTGCTTGATCGGCGAACAGGCCAAAAGATTGGGTATTGACTCCAATGACTTCTGCCGAAGCTGTGGAGATGAGGAAGAAGTGGAGAGTGTTGAAGAAAACCCAGGTTAGTCCATTCCTCGTCGTTCTTTGGAATTGGGCATTACACAAACGTCATTACACCGTATCTTGCATAAAGACTTGGGTCTTAAGGCTTATAAAGTTCAGTTAACATAAGAACTCAAGCCGGCCGATCATCAACAACGTCGTGTCTTTGCTGATTGGGTCCTTGAAATGCATGAAAATGTTCCGGAATTCCATCGAAAAATCATCTTGACTGATGAGGCCCATTTCCACCTCGGTGGCTACGTCAAAAATATAAGGTCTACGCCAACAGCCCAGCGTCGA
The DNA here is from genome assembly GCA_963930755.1 of Eudasyphora cyanicolor. Lineage (NCBI taxonomy): Eukaryota > Metazoa > Arthropoda > Insecta > Diptera > Muscidae > Eudasyphora > Eudasyphora cyanicolor. The sequence continues at coordinate 174,278,510 of OZ005736.1, read as the reverse complement.
TTCAAGACCTCAAAGATAGAATTCGTGAGGCTATCGAGGACATAGGGCAGCCACTTTGCGATTTGGTTATGGACAATTTCATGAAAAGGATATGGTCCTGTAAGCCTGGTTGTGGTGGCCATTTGGCTGATGTTTTCTTTCATTATTAACGGCATACCTTCCTCTTTATTATGAAATAAACGTCCGATCATTTATCTCAAAAAATGAAATTTTTCTTTGAATACCAAAATAGAACCTCTTGTTGGAAAACCCTTTATAAGCAGGATGCACCACGTGCAGGAGGTTGACTTTTGGATTAGAAAGGCTATGTTTTAACGCATCACTATTCCATTTGCATCCCAACATATTGACTTTTCCCTTCCAAAATGCCGAAAGTATGCCATAATTTGTGACTGCATATTTCTGATATGTTTACCTGAATTCGTATTTTAGTATGCCTTGTTATATAAAAACCTATTTTTATACCAAACGGGGTGGGGGTGGGTGTAATATTAATTTTGGCACTCTGTTTGCAACATGTCTGTCTGTCCGTCCGTCCCTCTGCTGTAGTCACGCTACAATCTACTTATATAATACTTGAGCTAGGTTTCTCCAATTTGGTATATATATTTCTTATAGCTGCAGGTAACTTGGGATTTCAAATGGGCAATATTGGTCTATAATTTGATATAGCCCACATATAAAGGGTGGTTAAATTGTAAGGGCCGATGTTGAATGTGAACCACACCTAAACGTCAAGTTTTTTTCTGCATTTCATTTGACTTTTCTCAATTTCAGACTAACTCAATTTGAACCATGCAAAGATACACAATAGAGCAACGCGTTAAAGTTATTCAGGCTTATTATGAAAATGGGCGTTCAAATCAAAATGCATATCGTGTACTTCGTGATTTTTTCGGTCAATTTAATCGTCCAAATGTGCGTACAATCGGAAAAATCGTGCAAAGACTGAGCACCGGGCCTGTAGGAGATGTGAAAACACCATGCTCTCACAGCTCGTACTGCAGAAAATATTGCTGCTGTTCGCGATAGTGTGGCTGCATAAAGACTTGCATTTATACACAAATACAAGTTGCAATTGACTCAAGAACTAAAGCCTCTTGACCATTCCAAACGTCGTCAATGGTCAGAATGGTGGCAAGAAATGGCAACAGTGGATGATCAATTTTCGAAGAAAATCATCTTCAGTGATGAGGCACATTTTCACCTCAGTGCATTCGTCAATAAGCAGAATTGCCGCATTTGGGCGAATGATAATCCAAGAGTGATTGTCGAAAAACCAATGCACCCACAAAGAGTGACTGTTTGGTGTGGTTTATGGGCTGGCGGCATCATCGGCCCGTATTTTTTCCAAAATGAGGGCGGTCAGGCAGTTACTGTGAATGGTGTTCGCTATCGTGATATGATAACGAACCTTTTTATGGCCCGAATTGGAAGATATGGATATGGACAATATGTGGTTTCAACAGGACGGTGTCACTTGCCACACAGCAAAAGAAACAATGGCTCTTTTGCGCAACAAATTCAATGGCCGTGTTATCTCACGTCGTGGCGATGTCAATTGGCCGCCAAGATCTTGTGATTTGATACCGTTGGACTTCTTTCTTTGGGGTTATTTGAAAGAAAAGGTGTACGTCGATAAGCCAGCAACAATTCAAGAGTTAAAGGATGAGATAATTCGGCACATTAACAGCATAGAACCTCAATTATGCCTCAGCGTCATCGAAAATTTCGACCATCGGATGGAGGTGTGCCGCCGAGGTCGCGGCGGCCTTTTGGCCGATATTTTGTTCCATACATAATTGAACCATACCAATATTATCATCATAAAAAGAAATGACAATAATTTCCCAAATTATTTGTGTTTTATTCAAAATCAACATCGGCCCTTAAAATTTTACTACCCTTTATACAGCATCTTTCCGATTTGACTTCTTAATGCCATAGAGACCACAAATTTCAACTGGTCGGGTTAAAAATTGGTAACTGTGGTTTATTTATACCCGAAAAGCTTCACAGGAACAACGGTAGCCATAGGTCCATGTTTTGGTATAGGTCCGCTAGTTTTTATTTCTTAACGCAACAAAAACCACAAATTTCAACGAATCGGGCTGAAATTTGGTAATATGACTTTATTTGTGCCCGAAACCATTCACATGCTATCCATGGCGGAGGGTATATAAGATTCGGCATAGCCAAACTTAACGCTTTTACTTTTTTATTATCATTTAAATAATATGTTCGTTGTTAGACAGTGGTGTATGATATTAAACAGTCTGCACGGGGCAAAATCGCCTTTTTTGATATGTTTGAATCGAAAGAAAATATATTTGGAACACACATTTTTAAATATTATGCATTTCTGAGCAAATAAATTTTATTTGAAAATCAATAAAATATATTTGGAACTCATATATTAATATGTTACAACATATACTATTTGCAAACTAAGTTTCTCAAATAAAATATGTGTTTGAATACAAATAAAATTATTGTTTAGGAATTTCTCCAAATATATTTTATTTAAAAAAGATTTTCGAAACTTTTGTTGAATTTTTCGAATTTCAGTTTTATTTTTTTTTAATTTGGCATTGAACCTCCCAGTTATGATACCAAATGCAGCATTAATTTCTGTTTTAAATCAATCATTTAAAATTTCTGAGTATTCCAGGCCATCATTAGTTTTTAATCCTCCAAGTAATATATTTCGATTCAAGAATATACGATTTCAATTATTATTTTTAAGACATGAAAAATTTCTAAAAATTTTACTTTGAATCACTGATATATTTAACACAATTTAGGTATTTTCTGAATACTTAATTAAATGCAAATGAATATTTGCTTCGGAAAAAAAATCGTCCAAAGTAAATACATGTTTCGATGTAAAGAAAGATTTGTTTAGAACAACATCTTCCCAAACATATAATTTTTGTGTGTACCAAATATAATATGTTTAGTGTGTACCCTAAACATATATATGTTTCAAGCCGAATATGTTTGGGACAATATACTACAGAAGCGATTTTTTTTCAGCGTGTGGTTCGTCTGACTTTAACCGCGAAAGAGCACAGATCCACAGATACCAACGTCAACACGAAAAAAATCAATGGAATGGGCTTTGCGAACCACCAAATCATTAAGAAACAATGAGGGAGTATAAATAACATCGCAATCGGAGCAGCTCGCAATTTGCCATCAGGACTATTCTAATATGCTGCCCACTCCTCCTTCTAATGTGAGTAGCAGCATATGTACGAGTGGATTATATGGTGAGAAAAGACATACCGACAGATGCATCTGATTATAGCGAAATCCTACGTGCCGTTGCGGCACTAAAATCCAATAAGGCCCCTGGAGCCGATAACACAGCCCTGAAATGCTCAAGGCCGACCGCCAAACATCGTCGTGTTTTATACTACCTCTCATCCAAAACTTTTGGGCAATAAACAACTTGAACCACAGCTCAAAAAAGGTGTCCTAATAAACCAACGCCAAAAGGGTGGTCTAACTGAATGCAGGAATTGGAGAGGCCTTAACATTCTCTGTGTAGTAAACATGACTATAGCACATATATTAAATTGCAGGATTTCCACAGTGATTATGCCAGCCATACGCAGTTAACCTTTGGTGTAAAATGTTCCATTTGTGTGGGAAAGACAGACTCATAGACAGATGGACGGACATAGCTCCAATGACTTAAAATGACCCAAAACGGATTTCGTGTTACACTTTTGGATCGTAGCAAATGATATATACCCTCCTCTCTTAGGTGAGGGGATAATAAGTAATAGAGTCGGGCAGAGCCGATTATATGATACCCTGTACCACCCCTTAAGAGCAGAATAAGAATTAATGTCTTGTTTTATCAATGTTGTTATACCCTACATCACATCTGTATGTAAAACCATCAAAGAGAGTCGATTTAGCAATGTCTGTCGGTATGTACGTCCGTCCGTCCATGTATACTTGTGATCAAAGTACAGGTCTCAATTCTGCTCCGATCTCTACGAAACTTTGCACATATCTTTCATTTGGCTCAAGGTCCAAGATTGAGATTTACATAAAGCTCCCATGTATACTCGTATACCTCCGATGTGGCATATATGTACTTTACAAGCAACATTTTTCAATCGATCATTTAGGGACAATACTAAATTTGAGGAACATTGGTTCAGATACTTGTAGATTTAGATATAGCCCCCATATATAGGGTGATCTAAGTAGAGATAGTTTTTTCAATAGCCTTTTTTTGACAGATCACGTGTGAGTCGTGTCATGTTAGTTTTGTTAATTACAACGTTTACAAATTATTCAGTTCTATTATCAAAATAATCGTTCGCAAATTGCGCTAAGTCCATTTTTTTAATTCCAAAAAAAAACTTTCCAGTCGACCCACGACCTTCACACCCATGAGCAATATTTTAGATCTTTTTAAGAGCTATCTTTTTGCCATTGACCGATTCCCGATCCGACGTACCGGAATCATCGGTCCATATTTCTTCAAAAAAGATGCCGGTGAAAACGTAACCGTCAATGGCGACCGTTATCATGCCATGATAAACGACTATTTGATGCCTGAAATTGAAGCTCGTGATCTCGGCGACATTTGGTTTCAACAAGACGGCGCCACTTCCCACACATCGCATCAATCATTGGATTTATTAAGAGAACACTTCGGTGAGCAGATAATTTCACGTTTTGGGACGGTCGATTGGCCACCAAGATCGTGTGATATCACACCGTTAAAATGTAAAGTCTAAAGTTTATACGGACAAAGCCGCTTCGATTCAGGCCTTGGAGCAAAGCATCACGCGTGTCATTCGCCAGTTACCAGTTGAAATTTTCGAACGAGTCATCGTAGATTTTACTCAACGGATGTACCATCTGAGACGTAGCCATTCAATTCAATTTGAATTTTCTGTGTTTTTTCTTTAAAAAAGTAGGGAACCTCAAAATGGATCACGCTATATATGTTACCCCCGATTTGGCATGTAAGCGATTTAGAAACTGTATTTTATATACTATCAGTACGAAATTCAGCAGAAAGTGGTTACTTATTACTAGACCTTGGATTTTTGCATATCTTTCAATTTTCATCCGATTTGAACCAAAATTTGTATTTAGACGTTTCATCACTCAAATTTAAATAATTTGAGGGCATATCAAAAATATGCAAAATATATGCACAAAATATGCAAAAATATGCAAAAATATGCGAAATATGCAAAAAATGCAAAAAATTTTGGCGATATATGAGTCAAAAATGCAAAATATCAGAAGGATATGTCAATACTATTTAAAAAATAATGTCACAAGAATGAAAAATGGGTGATTTCAAAAATCATCCAAAAGAAATTGGCTAAATATATGAAAAGTATGGGTTAATTTCACATGAAACCGATCCACTCTGAATATTTATGTATATATTTAGATTTGGATGCAATTTTACATGCGTATACTACACGACAATGCGGAATTATGACCTTTTACCGTTTGACTAATTTCATAGTGGTTTAGATTTGACAGGGTGCCAAAGTTGGTCATCTACAAGATGTTTACAAATGTAGCTATTTTTAAGTCGACATAACTTTTAAACGAAATATCAGATTTTAATGATATAAGTACCATTTGAAAGTTGTTAAGAATTATAAATAAAGTTACCATGGTGTAAATGGTGTAAATTTTGCAGTGGGCACAACTTTGGTTCAGAAGTTACAATAGTAACTGAAAATCTTCACCAAATTACAAAGAAAATTATTTGAAAAAAAATCAACAAACAAAATATAATTGAAAATACATGCAAATATTTCTTCTTTGTATTTTAGTGAAGATTTTCAGTTATTATAATGTAACTTTTGAACCAAAGTCGTCCCCACTCCAAAATTTACACCATCGGTAGAGTGAACCTTTTTTATAAAAAATTTAAAGAAAAAAAATTAAATCGATTCAGAATATCTTAATTTTTTTTAATTTCCGTGAAAAGTGACCGAAATAAACTGTTTTAGATTAAATTAGTATATTTTTGAAATTTCTATTCTATTTTTAAATTCTTATGCTTTGTAGCATTAAAATTAACTTCAAAAAACCATTACAGATGAAAAAAATCTATTTTTTTGAACTTTGACCTCGACTCTGCCTGCAATTTTCATTAAATTTTTTATAGTGCGGGTCATTACCCAGCAAAATCTTGGTAAGTACCTGTCATTATTCCCTGCATTACCAAATAATGACATCAAATTATTCGCTGCATTACTTTGGGCTTATTAATAATGACTTACCAATAATAACAGAAATAAGTGATTTTTTGTTATCAAAATCGTTTTGGCAATTTTTAATATAATGCAATTTTGGCTATATGTGGGTTATTGTAAAAGATTTATTTAGATTTCAACATGTTTTCAAACAATACGTGCAGATTTGAATGAAAATACCAAAAATTCGAATCTGGCATGAGGAAATTGTTTGTTTCGAGAAATATGCGCGACAATATGCAAAAAATCATTTTAAATGGCCATTTCTACGGCGGCCGGAAGTTGGACCCCAAGAAAATGCACCCCAAATTGAAAATGAAAGTGCGCGCCAAATTTGGGGCCTATTTGCGTTACAAACACTGATTTAGGAAATTACGCCCCAATCAAGAAAACAGCATGAAATGACAATAAACCCCAAAAAAACTAAGAAATTTTCTCTTCCTTAATCTGGGGAGTACGCATTAATACACGTATACAAACATATTTTCTAATTATAAATCTATTCCTGTGCGGTCGGCCTCTGTTTAAGACTTTCTCCTATGGACAGGATCCAAAGTTGGCAACGTGGAGCAAATCTTTTATGCGTAGCCTCTCCTGATTCTAAATTAATAGATGAAAATAAGACCCAAAAAGCAGACAAGAAATGAAAGTAAACCCCAAAAAGCAGTCAAAAAATGAAATTAAGCCCCAAATAAAATTGTTGTTGTTTGATATGTTATTTTTTGTGGTCCATATTCATAAAAATAGTGGGGTGTATTTTCCTGGGGCCCAATTTCATTCCGCCCATTTCTACATATCTACTACTTATTTTATATCTTATTGGTAATGCATTATTCAAGTACATAAAATCGACCTACAAATAAGTACTTATTATGCTACTTTATTGTATGCTTTTCGGAAGTACTTTCCTCCAATGACATCACCATGTTAAAATAATGAGAAAAGTGGCTAAATAATAAGTACTTACCATTATCGAACTTTGCTTACTCGTCGGATTATTTGGTAATGAGAAATTTTGCTGGGTACTCCCACAAACTAGGGCAACATTTTCTGAGAATTTGAGAAAAATCTTATTTTTAGCCTGTGACACTTGAGAAAGAACTACCCATACTTAGATTCCTTGTTGGTTCCTATAAGGAACATAGGACCGTAACGAATTCATTCCAGCTCCGATTATAGCCGATAAGGTCTTTATTTCAGTCTAAGCTTTGTTCGCTTCAATGTCGAGCTGTCTGCGCCATGTGTGGCTCGGTCTCCCTCTTCTGCGGCTTCCTTGAAGATTTCAATCTAGGGCGTTTCTAGTGATATCAGCGAGGTCTTCGCAGCGCGTGCCCGACCCATTAATACCAGTGCATTAAAACTCTTTATTTATATATGTATTTACTTAATGAGTTTCTCATTTTTAACATTTCACAAAATTGTTACCATTTTGTGTGAGAGGTACTAGAAGGGGCGTGGCAATAACGCCTACTTTGTACTGGACCGTTCGTACTATAAAAACATAAAACTGCAGAAAATTTGAAGTATTTGTATGCACTGGTAGTAATGTTATAATGACCCGTCCGACTTTAGCCTTTCCTTACTGGTTTTTCTAATGATTATATCTTTCTGAATCTGAAAAGATTTTTCTTAAAATTTCTCGTGTTGTGTTCTTAGCTCAAGAAATTGTTTACCGTGGGGTGGCGGGGTGTGATTGTATATCTAACCAAGATTTTTTTTAAATTTTCTGTATTGTATCTTTATTGAAAAACCTGTTATCTGAACTATAAGTATAGTATAAGTATGCACTATAAGTATGTATTATATTATTTTTTCGGTACTGATTTCCGGGCCGAAAAAGTTTCCATTTGACCTACAAACCTCCAATGAAAAATTTGGTGCCGATTGGATAACGCTAAGGTCTGCCCAAAGTTGTTTGAAAACACAAAACTCACTTTACATGAACAAAATTTGGGTTTTTATCAGATGTCACATGTTCAAGTAATTAAAAAATATTTTATTAGCATGAAAAATTTTTAAATGATCTTTGAATAACATTTTCTTTGTTACAAGTCGTAAACAATTAAAATCGACCGAGAAACGAAAAAGTTACAGCAGTTTTCATTAGAATTTTACGTCATAACAGGGCATGCATGCACACCGACATGGCCTCTATGCAATCACAATAAAAATAGATCATGCTTGTGCATGCATGAAAAAAAACACGGATTTGCATGATAGTTGATTTTTCGCATCAGTCTGACATTTTTCTACTGGTCAAATAAGAAAACATAAGCAGAACTTTGCAGCGCGCTATACGGCCATGCAACAGGGTCGTTTACAGAACGCGCTCTGCCTCCAGCCTAAGTGAATTGAGAAAGGGACAGCTTAGCACAAAATTTAATTTTAGTCATATTCTTATTTGTCTCCAGACCGACCACATCCAAAATGGTTACTAGATCCAGTGATAAATTTCGCACCGTAGAATCAGTTGGACATGTATCACATACAATATCTGGAGCCAAACTGCCGTCAAACAGACAGATATTTCATGATGTGATAACTGTAATGTATAATGCTGCGACGCCTCTGACCACTGTTGGTGGGCGCCCCAAAATCCCGGCTGGTACTGGAGAAAAGATGGCCAAAGTCGTTCATGATACACTCATCAAATACAGGTCAAAACACTGGATCGTGCATTTTGTTGCAGATCAAATTAGATCGAAAATTAATCAAGTTCCCATGTTCTCATCACATGATGGAGATAGTATTGAAACATGTGTTTGAGGTTAAACTTCGGCGACTTGTGGTCCTGAAGTGCCTATTTTTAATCGTTTTGCTGCTGTTTGGGTAAGTCTCGACCGAGTCATTAAGAAATTCTGCATTAAACAGCTAAATGAAACACAAATCCGAGCTGATTGCAAGGAACTATTACAATTAACAATAATGTTTCTTGATGGTGTCGGCGATAACTTCCGAACACCTGGGCCAACATCCCACGCAAGGTTCATGGGAAAAGGCATTTATGCCTTAAAAATATATCTATTTCTAGAGCAGTTTGCATTGACAAAACGAGAGTCCAGTGGGCGTGGTTTACATGCAAAATGCCATACGAGCACCAAATCAAGATATACACTTGTTGAAAGACAAGATGTGTCTGAAGCGGTTTTGAAGAAATGGAAAAATCATTTGTGGTATTTGGCCCTTGAATCAATGGCTTTGGCATTTTTCGATTCGGATGTTTCACTCGAAGAGAAACGAAAAGTGGTTAGGCATCTGCAATCAACAGAGCCCGTCGTAAATCTGGAAAACGATCGAAAATTCTCCGACCCAAAACTATTGCTGGGTAATAATTTGAGCGATTTCGTCTCATACAAAACCAAACATTTTTTCGGTGCTTTTGGATTGAGTACTGAATTTTTAAAGCATGACCCATCCATTTGGGAAGATTATCAAGATACTCTCGATGTTTGTCGTAATCTGTTTGTTGTTAACGACACTGCTGAACACGGTGTACAATTTATGAATGATTACAACAGAATACTTACGAAAGACGAAGAGCAAAATCAATTTATATTACAGTGCATTGAAGAATATCGTAGAAAATGTCCTCACATAACAAGTCAGATCTAATATAATATTGAAATAATTGAATTTTTTTTTTCACCGATCTCAATATTTAAAAACTATTTATTAATTAATAATACAAAGAAATGTAATTTTACTTACTTAAACATACGATTTTTGAATAAAAAAATATTTCCCCTATAAAGTGTGTTCTAAATTTTTAATGAACTTTGGGCAGACCTTAGGGTTATCTGATCGGCAAAAAATTTATGGAAGTCTTGTATACCAAATGGAAACTTTTTCGGTCGGGAAATCAAGGATCGCAGCAACTTTCACTTTTTTCATCATGTGCTATAAACGGTCTAGTATGTATGTATGGTGGTTCTATCTAAATCTGAACCAATTTTCTTCAAATCCTTCCCTGGGTTAAGACATTCCAGTCACCTAAATTATGGAATAACTGGATGTAAACGTCAGCTTCTTTAACGCTAAGAGGGAAATCGAAAGGAACAGGTATATACGGCCTAGATTTAAATCTGAGATGATTTGTTTTAAATTAGGAGACATCTATAATTTCGCCAAAAGTTTCCTTTGGCTCCGTTGAAACATGTGGCTTTTATAGCGGCTAGATGTCAAATCGGGGATATATCTAAATCTGAACAAATTTTGACGAATTTCTATAGACTTCATTCCTGATTTGAAAAATTCTTCTGTCCATATTTCATCAAGATCGGAGTGAGATACTTACTTTGCGAAGTGCTTAGGATGGACAGGCATACAGAAGGACTGACATGCTTAAATGCTATCAAATAGTCATTCCTAGTAGATGGGCATATTTTATTTATTTATTTATTTATATGAATTACAATACAAAGTAAATTTATATTCTAATTTTAAGGTCCAGGGAGAAGCAGGGTGACAAAGACCATGTTGCTTGTTAATTTTTGTTGCGACAGACCAGAGCCTCTGGTGGGAATCGAACCCACGACCCCCAAACTCATAGGCGAGCTCGCTACCAACTCACCTACTGGGGCTACTGGGGGCATATTTTAAGGTGAGCCTAGCTTCAATATTTTGAAGTATTACAAACTTCAGACACAAAACTAACTTAAACCCGTAATATACCGTTCACAATGTGCAACTTACGTATGTACCTGTTCTAATTATATTCACCTAGATATCATTTGCTACGGACAAAGAGTGTAACACATCGAAGGAGTAACCTAAGACCCCAAGTATGTTCGTAGGAAATCCGTTTTGAGTCATTTTAATAATTTGAGCAATGTCCGTCCGTCTGTCCGTCTGTCTGTCTGGAGCGCACGATAACTTTTAAAGGGAGCAACGGATTGACTTCAAATTTGGTATGATATAATATTTTTGTCTATCTCAGGCTAAGTTCGAAGAGGGGTCGTATTGGTCCACTCCTTCTAGTACCTCCCTTACAAAGGTTTGACATTTAGTGAAATATTGATTCTCTTATAACTTCTATACTGCTCATCCGAATCCTCTGTAATTCTACACATATTAATAGTTTATCTGTAGCTGTCAACATAACAAATGGGTGAAGTGGCCCCGCCGCTTTTGGTACCATTATAACATTAATACCAATTCATAAAAATACTTGAACTTTTGCACAGGGCAATGCTTTATAGTACCTCTGCTAATTTCGCATTTTGTATGCGAACAATCGAACAAAAATCGTGCGGTGAGTAAAACCCATACCTACATTATGGCGCAACCATTTGGTAGTGCATTAAGAAAGTACGCTTTCATTTAGGTTTGGTTCTGAAGTCTGCATTTTGACGGTGCAACACTCCACACCGTAGACTAGGCGGAGTGTGGAAAATGCGATATTTTCGCATTTGCGGAGGGTAATAATTTTACAAAGGCCCGTTCATACGGCTGCACATTTTTTACAAACGAACCAAAAAATGTGGTTTCAGTGTAAAATGTAGAAAAAATTTTAATTTTTTTTCCACAAACGAAATCACCATTAGACGAAAATAAAACTTTTTTCAAAAAAAATAGATCCAAATACAACTTTTTTCATATAATACTCGTGTGTGGCAAATATAATATATTTCGAGTATATCCTAAACATATATCTGTTTTAAGCAGAATATGATTTGGGCAATATACTACAGAACAGTGTTGCCACTGGATAAAAATTTTCCCGACCAAAATTTTCCTTAAAACCGACCAACCGTTGTAGCCGACCAAATTTATAAAATTAAAATTGTTGGTATCTTGAAAAGTTTGGTGACAACTTTTTCAGATTTTGAAGAAACTTGGAATGTTTCGAAAAATTAATAAACATAAAAAATGCTAGTATTGAATGTATTTTAAAACAAGTAAAAATGTGGCTCGTCAGAATCGTATATACCCAAAATCATGGATCACAATAAATTATGCAATATAAAAAATATCTATCTAAATGAGGGGAACGTGGCTAAATCTTAATATATCCTCCTTCAGTAAAATTGTAGGTTTTTGATATTTTTTGTATTTTAAGAATAAATATCTTCGCCAAATTCCCAAGATAGCCTGAAAACAAAGAAAACGCTGAAGTGGTATGGCCTAGTTTGACAAAAGGACTTGGTCAGTTAAACGACGATATCGAGTCTACGTCTACGTCAAGTCTATGGTCTATGCCAACAAGCCAGCGACGATTGATGAACTTCGTACGAATATCGAACGTGAAATTGCAGCAGTATCGGCCGATTTATGCTTGAAACCGTCGAAAATTGGGTTCAGCGTCTGGACTTCTGCAAACGTGCCCGTGGTGGCCATGCAAAAGAAATCGAGTTCCATACATAATGGCATCGAACGTACTTTCACAGGAATAAAGAATTTCATTCATATCCAAAACCGTTTTTGTTTTATTTAAAAAAAACTTTTGTAGCGCTCTATTTGCCAAACCCGGTACTAAAGTACGCAATTTCGTTAATTGTAGGATTTTGAAAGTTCAAAAAAATTAGTGAAGTTTCGAAATTTACAAAATTTCAGCATAAAACCAGAAATTAAAATTAAATTTTCACCGCTGAATCTACCATGACATGCTATACAACTAGTCAAGGATACTAAACGGTTAACTATAATTTTTACCGATAGTCTATCTTAAATCTAGCTATTAACAGTAGTAATAAAATTAGAGATTTAGTAATAGCCAACAAAAACAAAATTATTCTTTGCTGGGTCCCTGAATACATCGGTCTATAACTGGTAACAATTATGCGGACTCTGCAATTATTTAAAAACAGGATAAAAAAGAAATTTCAATTGTGCTTACGGAACATTATTCGGACAACAATAAATTCATTCAACACCAACACTACAATTATATAAACCCCAAGATCATTGCTCCCATATATATCCCACTAATATTGATAAAAGTAAGATAAGAACATTTCCCAACTTCAGATGGAACATACTTTTGCCATACATCAACACTTTCTTCCTTATTAATCTTATATTTTCTAAAGGCTTAATGTAAATAAATAAAATTTCGCAATTATGTTGAGATTTGCCAACCAAAATGTCAGTTTAAATCCGCTCTCGGAATACAGAACAGGAGTGAAAGCAAAAATTCTTTCCCCAGTCCGATATTTTAGACTACTACAAAACACATTTGTCGAACCTGAAATAAATATGTACTTTCAAATTAATTTTTATTACAATATATTCGTTTGCAATTTCGATCGATACTGCTTTCAGCGATCAACATAAATATTGGAATTCACAATCGTCATTTGAGGGTATTCCAAACGGTGAATGGCTTTAACTTTCAGTAATTTACTTTGATATTAAACTTAAAATCATTCCGTATTAAATTTTCTAGAATAAAACCGACCAAAATGGAATTGGTCCGACCATCCGACCAAATATAAAAATTTCAAATCCATCCGACCAAATTTGGTCGGAAATGACCAAAACGGCAACGCTGCTACAGAAGCGTGTACCGTAGTACATATGTATGTATATTCCTCAACAGAGAGAGAGAGAGAGAGAGATCCATCAATAAAGCTGACTAGATCATGCATGACAAATTTTGCGCTGAGATTTTGTTCAAAATAATACTTACTCGGCGATCCACCCTAATTCGTACATTACACAAATCGAGCTATTATACATAGACTTTTATAATTAATGTGTATATTATAAATGAATGGAACAGGACCCATGTGTGCATCATCACTACTATTGTTGTATAATTGTAGGTATGTATTTAATGGACGATATGAGGATAACAATAATATACATACACATATATCTATGATTGTGTATCCATACACATAATCATATACGAGTACGTATATTCATTTATGTGTATAACTATATGAAATATAAACTAATTTATTAACATTTGTGTATTTAGTAACATCTAAGTATTCACACAGGAACCAACGCAAACACACAGCTTAATTGTTTGTAATGATGACATGTGGCTGGGCTAAGATGGGAGTTTCGGAATATAGAGTGGTCCAACCGAAACGCACGATATTAATTGTGAACAAAACGAAAAGTTTTCATAGAATTATCATAATATTGTTTATTGTGATAGAAGGATCTATGACAATTATGTGTGAAACAAAATATCGACTAAATGCTCGCCACGGCTTCGGTGGCATTCCTCTATCCGATGGTCCATACTTTCAATAACTCTGAGACATAATTGAGGTGCAATATCGTTAGTATGTCCAATTATCTCAGCCCTTAGCTCTTGAATTGTTCTTGGCCTGTTGGCGTACACTTTTTCTTTTAATTATCCCCGAAGAAAGAAGTCCCACGGTGCACAGTGTCACGAGCGTGGCCAAAAATGGTAAGAGCTGATGTTGGAATTGTTGATTTATTTTTACACAATTTTATGAAAAACACAACAACTAAAAAAAGTGTAAAATATTCTCCAAAAATATTGAGCAGTTTTTGAGTTATTGTGGCTCAAAGTTATGGTTTGTTTGCAAAATTATAATTGTTAAGAAACACAATGAAATTTCGTATCCAGTAACAAGAGGTTAAATTCAAATTTTTTGTTATTGAAATGCAAGTGTGATACATATTGCTACAATTGCAACACTGTTATAGTTTACAAATATTGATCATATGTGATGTACCGTTAGAAAGAAGACAGGTCTGGTGTGAAGTCAGGTTTTGACAATATACACAAACTTGCGTAGACAATTAAAAAAAAAACATCAAAAAACATCTCTCCAATTTTTTGATATTTTTTAGCTATAAGTATGTATTTTAGCATATATAAGTCTCAGCTGCACAGCTCTGCACAAATTTTGTTAGTGAATCTTTTTATCCCCTCACCTTAGAGAGCAGGGTATATATCACTACGAGCCAAAAGTGTAACATATCGAAGGAGTGACCTAAGACCCTAAGTATGTTTGGCGGAAATTCGTTTTGGGTCATTTTAAGTCATTTGAGAAATGTCCGTCCATCCGTCTGTCTGTCTGTCAGTGTGTCTGTCTGCTGGCAGGTGCGCACGATATCTCTCGAAAGGAGTAACCGATTGCCTTCAAAATTTGGTATGCGATAATATTTTTCTCCGTCTCCGGCTAAGTTCGAAGATGGGCCATATTGGTCCACTCCTTCTTGTTCCTCCCCCACAAAGGGTTAACTTTAAGTGAAATATTGATTCTTTAATAACTTCTATACTACTTACTCGAATCTTCTGAAATTTCACACATAGTATTAGTTTACTAGAAAAATGGGAGAAGTGGCCACTCTCTTTTTGGTACCTCCCACACAAATGGACCTTTTTAGACCAAAAGTTAACAGCATAGTGAGTAGTATGTATATTTGTTCGTACTTACGAGTATATCTGTATTTATTACATATTATCTCAAATAAATAAAAAGTTCATTTCGCAATGTGCTAAAATGTATTATGATTTGCTGTAAATATATTACGGAAAACTAAATCGTTTCTTGAACATTTACTATTATGTCCAAAATGCATATGTGATAAAAATCCAAAAAATAAACGAAAATTAAAAACAAATCAAAATTGAAAATGAAGGTGAACTTAAAAATTTGAGCCTGTTTTCTTTACAAACGATTCGTTCTGTAGCCAAATCGGACTAAACATATATATGGGAGCTTTATCTAGATCTGACCCGATTTTCTTGAAATTCGGCAATACTGGTCTATGGGTCAAGAAACTCTTCCATGCTAAATTTCAAAACAATTGGATGTAAAGTACAGCTTCTATAGGGCTAAAGAGACAAATCGGACAAAACATGTATATATATATCTGTCCTTTAGTCAATTTTTCCAAAACTTTGTTTTTATTCTTTCCGACCGAAAAAAACGACTTATGCAAAATTTCATTCACCTGCGATGGCTCCTTCTATTTTTGGCCACCTCTTATATGAAATCACGACACTGTGCGGTGTCAAATCACATGAGCGGCGACGCACACTGGGGTATATGGTAAATATGTTAGGTAAAAAAAACTATTTCATTAAAAAAACCAGTAAGGAAAGGCTAAAGTCGGGCGGGTCGACTATATAATACCCGTGGTGTAAGGTAATATTGAATAACTCCGAAATATAAATTTTGTAATTCATGTATAAATTGTTTATTCTAAATTTCAAAACGATTGGATGTAAACATATACATATATGGGAGCTATAGCTAAATCTTAACCGATTTTCTTCAAATTCGGTAGTGTTGGTTCATGGCTCAAGAAACTCTACCATTCTAAATTTCAAAATGATTGGATGTAAAATACAGCTTCTACAGGACTAAAGAGCAAAATCGGGCGAAACATATATATGGAAGCTATAGCTAAATCTTAACCGATTTTCTTCAAATTCTGCAATGTTGGTTCATGGATCAAGAAACTCTACCATTCTAAATTTCAAAACGATTGGATGTAAAATACAGCTTCTATTATAGGACTAAAGGGCCAAATCGATCGAAAGATATATATGGGAGCAATATCTAAATCTGAACCGATTTCAACCTAATTCAATAGGGATCTTTACAGCTGCGAAATATGAAATACATTGTTAAATCGACTCAGCTAGTGATTCTGGGTCGATCGGTATACTTTAAGGTGGGTCTAGCTGTGTTATTTTCAGGTGTTACAAACATCTGCCGTGAAACAAACTTATAATATCCTGTACCACAGCGTGGTGTAGGGTATAAATAGTGAGAACATTTTAATATATTTGCGTGGCCACGGCGCACATTGAAATCTGTTGATTAATTCAGACAAGCCTCGCACGTAGTTTTTGAATTATTCAGAATATATTTAATATAAAAATAATAGATAAACATTTTTGGTGAACAAATTTTATATTTATATATTAATGTACACGTGAATAATTTATTCATTATCATTGCTATCGTCGGTATCGTCATCAATATCAGTATCAGGGGCTTCTTCCATATTAGCATGAGCATTATAAATTTCCATATTTCAAGTTTCTTCCAAATCCAAAATTGGAGTTTTTAACAGCTCCAATGCCATTTTTGGTAAGCTTTGGATTTGTTTTGCAGGCAATTTTCTCTTGCTTGATATTATTGGATCAGAACTAATCAACATCATAGTAAAAATATCTTGATTTGATTTTTCTTGACACATTTTTGTTTTTAAAATCTTGGACAAACCGTGGACACCGACAATGTTTTTTCAATTCCAGTACTTTGGAGAGAGTCACGTGTAACCGCCAAACCGAATGTTATTTCTGTTTAACAAAAGTTGCTGGATTCAATATGAAAAATCGAAAAAATATTACTTGCACGAATGCCCCATCGGTTTCTAAAACAGTTCAACGTCCACCAAATACTCCATTTCCAGTCATTCCCAGTGCAACGAGTAGTCAGTCCAAAACATCGTTCACCAGCAGTGGTAGTTTCTACAAGGTTGATTATGAACGCCATTTAGTGACTCAGGCTGAGCTGAATGATCTAATTCGGGATTTACATTTAACGAAGCAGACGCAGAATTACTAGCTTCACGCATGCAGCAGAGGAAACATTTTGCAGTTGGGACAAAAGTAACAATCTATAAATATAGAGATAGAAACTTGGAATTGGCTGCATATTTTGAAAAGAAACAATCTATTCTATACTGTACTGATGTTGATGGTTTATTTCAAAAAATGAACCAGCCATATGACAAAACTGAATGGAGATTATTTATTGATTGCTCTAAGTATAGTTTAAAAACTCTTATTTTGCATAATGGGAATGAAAAACCATCCATACCAATTGCTCTTGCCATCAATACAAAGGAAAATTTCGAATCAATGACTGAAATTTCGACATTACTCAAGTACAACGATAATAAATGGAAGATCTATGGTGGACTTAAGGTATGGGATTTAAATTTCTTTGTGTATATAGTGTAAACCATCGTAAATAACCGTAAATTAATCTGTTTCAGGTCATTGGTTTGTTGACTGGTACGCTGGTAGGTTTCACAAAATATTGACTGGTAGGTTTCACAAAATATTGTTGTTTCCTTTGTCTATGGAATAGTCGCGCTACATGCCATCATTACGTCAGAACAGAGTGGAAAAAAAGGAACTGAATCTTCACCAGGAAAACAAAACTTTTCAAATAAACCATTATTTGATCCAAATGACGTTCTTCTTTCGCCGCTGCACATAAAATTGGGCATTTATAAGAACTTTGTCAAGGCTCTGGACAAGGATGGTGCAGCATTTAAATAGTTGTTAACGGTTTTTCCTAAAATTTCATATGCTCAAATCAAAGATGGCATATTTGTGGGCCCTCATATCAGGAAGCTATTGAATGGTGACAATTTTTCACAATTTTTATTGGAGAATGAATGTGCAGCCTGGAAAACTTTCAAGAGCATTGTGATCAGTTTTCTTGGAAACAATAGATTGAAAACTACAGACTGCTGAATTATTAAAAAATTATCACGAATTATAACATGCTATACTTATACAGGGTGTTTTTTGTAGACGTGCGGTTTTCAATCTGGCAATACTTTTTTCGGAGTTAGTCTTTTAGACAGCTATCAATTGATTTATGCTCAGTTTTGTTTACCATTTCCAAAATTACAAAATCCAACTCGTGCAGGAATTGAAGCCGAACGACCATCAAGCGCGTCGCACGTTCGGTGAATGGGTCCAAAACGAGATAGCCACCGATCCTGATTTTCACAAGAACATTTTGTTCAGCGATGAAGCTTACTTTTGGATGAATGAGTATGTTAATAAACAAAATTGTCGCATTGGGAGTAATGACAGCACAACAAAAAAATTTATTTACATATATACCGATTTGGGTATATGAGATAATACAGTTCTTATCATAAAAGGTAGTTTCTTTAAATTAGTTCTAGTTCTCGCGATAAATCGCGATTTGCGAAAAGAGGTTGAGGCACATATAATAGGATAACTCGGGAACTATTTATCCAAATGAGGTCAGGATGGTTTCAAAGAATCCAAAATTAGGTAGCCTTCAGCTTCTTTTAATACAATTGTTTTATCCGTCAGCGGTTTCGACAAAATCTTCCAAGATAGTGCTAAAAAATCTAATAATTCAGTCAGAATTTATTTTTGGTTTGAGACCATATGTTCCATTTACTTTCTGTCTATTCCAAGAAAGTAATAGAAACAAATACAAAAATTAGTAGAGAGTTTTAATTGCTTGGTAGAATTGACTGCAGTTTCGATAGACACCACTCTATCATCTTCAGAATTCAGTAGCAATAGTGTATGTCTTTAACTTAAATCAGCTGAAATACTTGTGGAAGCAGTAAATTGAATTTAACAAGAACTGCTAACCAAACCCGTATTTTGCCGAACTAAGTCAACATACTAAAACTCTCATACCAACACATTTTTGTTTCTTGCTTGGGTTCGCATCGCGAACCACGAAAACAAATGTAGTTTTGTCAACGGCTAATGCCGACGTCATCGTACCTCATGTGTTTGTATGTGTTGTTGTTATTTATTGTTTGTGCTTTTGTTATTCAGTCAGAATTTATTTTTGGTTTAAGACCAAAAGTAAATGGAACATAAATGGTCTCAAACCAAAAATAAATTCTGACTGAATAACAAAAGCACAGACCAGCACTCAGAATTGACCGTCCTACGTTGCTCAAGCGGAACAGTCGCCACATGACCAGTTTTGCCGAAGAAACAGGCGACCATTTGCTTCGAAGTGCTTCTTCCATGAGCAACCTTCGTTGGATTTGGCTCGTCTACAAAGACCCACACGGTCGATTGCTGTTTTGTTTCGGGCTCATAAGAATAGATCCAAGATTCGACACCTGTGGCGATCTTATAAACGTCTTTTTGAAGCACCGTCTTAGCTCTCCAATAACTTTTAAAATTACTCAAATAATGACAACAAATGTGGTTACTGCTACGCTGACCACAGTCAGAGAATTCAATGTTATTTTTCTATAGATGTTTATATTTGGCGTCTATAGTACTTCATATTTACACAATTTTGAGCTTTTGATCTTATAAGATTCTTCTGAAAGGACAAAAACAATACTCAAGTTTTTGAAAACATATTTGAAAAACCAGCAAGGAATGGCTAAAGTCTGGTGGAGTCTATTATATTATGTTATACCCTACATCACCTTGTTAGGACGGAATAAGCATATAATTGCTAAAAATTTTAAATTATTACCATATAACTCCCGTCCGTTGATCTAACTCGTTCTTATATCAACAAACTACTCTCACTCAAGTATCATGGAGATCGGTTTGAAAATGTGGATTGTGCAAAACTTGTAAAATCGGAAGATATGGTTATCTAAGAGTTATATTCAAATTGCAACCGTTTTTTTTAAATTTATGTTAAATCGAAAGGAAAATATATATGAGGATGTAGAATATCTGAACCGATTGATATTAAAGTTAATTGTATCTATTCGTGGCGCGAGGTTGATCCCTCTTATAATTTCCATCCAAATTAGTTAATCATTAATAAGTCGTATGTGCTGAGTAGACCAATTACTAAAACTTTTGCCAGACCCCAACATTTGTGGTTATGATTATGTATTAACGCATTTCGTGTGTCTTCACTAATTAATATAAATCATGATATCTGATGTTAAAAACAGATTAAAGTATTACAAAATTTTAATTACATTTTATAGTGAAATGTATTCTCATATACCGTAATTAACTATTCACAGATAGTGCCATAGTTGTATAACAGAGATATTTCAATTGAAATTGGTTTTTAGTTAATTTACATCAATTGTCTATCATCTAACTGGCAATAGATGGATAATGGTTTGCTTTTACGAAAATTAACCAATCTATGCGCATTTGATTTGTCGCTGTTTTTCGCCATCTGCCCTATTTAAGCCAATATACAAAACAAGCAGCCGAAAGAGTTAAATAGAATTTAATATTGCAAATTATGTATTTGTCTGTGCTTCTAATTATGGTATTACTCGTCCAAATGTAACACTAGATTATTTGTAATCCAATATTATCTGATATTCCCCTCCTTTTGCTGTTGTTACTGTATGACATCGTATGTTAGAATATTCTGTTGTATTTCCATCAGAATGTTTTCAAATAATGTCAATGTGAAAAGTACACCCAGACAATTTGGTTTGTTAGCAGCAACAAATGTAATCCACTTCGTCGACTGTAGTCTATTTGTGTGTTATTATAGATAATTACTAGCATATAAATACCAAGCGTTGCCCGGGTTGTCTTTCAACACTTTGCTCCATCTTCGTAAGCTTGGAAATTTTCTAATGAAATCTCCGATTAAAAGACAACATAACAAGTAAGAAAGTTTCAGTCGGGTAAACCGACTAAGGTATACCCTCACTTTGTGAGTAATGTAATATTGAATATTACACAAATTATTCTGTCAATTTTTGTGGGAGGTACCAGAAGGGGTTTAAGAAATACACCTATATTTCGCTGAACAGTAGATACTTTAAATACATTGCACTGTGCCGAATTGTAACCGTTTATATGGACTGGTATATTAACGTTGAGATATTAAATTGTGGTATAATTTGGCCATTTTGTGTGGGAGGTACAAAAAGGGGCGTGGTGATAACGCTCATTTTTCACTGGACTATAGGCATTATAAAAGCATTACACTGTACAAAATTTCAAGTAATTGTATGCACTGATATTAATGTTATAAACTGTTAACTTTTGGTGCAAAATGGTGCCTTTGTGGGAGAGGTAACAAAAGGGGCGTGACAATAACGCCCATTTTTCAATGGACTGTAGGCACTATAAAAACATTACGCTGTACAAAATTTCAAGTATTTTTATACACTGGTATTAATGTTATAAGCTGTTAACTTTTGGTGCAAAATGGTGCATTTGTGTGGGAGGTACCAAAAGGGGAGCGACAATAACGCCCATTTTTCACTGGACTGTAGGCACTATAAAAGCATTACACTGTACAAAATTTCAAGTATTTCTAAACACTGGTATTAATGTTATAAGCTTTTAACTTTTAGTGCAAAATGGTGCATTTGTGTGGGAGATACCAAAACGGGCGTGGCAATTTCGCCCATTTTCCTCGAGTTGATAGCGACTAACAAACTAATACTCTGTGTGGAATTTCAGAAGATTCGAATACGTATAATAGCAGTTATTAAAGAATCAATATTTCACAACATTTTAACCCTTTGTGGGGGAGGTACCAGAAGGAGTGGACCAATATGGCCCATCTTCGAACTTAGCCGGAGATAGAAAAAAATATTACCACATACGAAATTTGAAGTCAATCGGTTACTCCTTTCGAGAGTTATCGTGCGCACCAGCCAGCAGACAGACAGACAGACAGACAGACGGACGGACATTGCTCATTCGACTTAAAATTACCCAAAACGGATTTCCGCCGAACATACTTGGGGTCTTAGGTCACTCCTTCGATGTGTTACACTTTTTTCCGTAGCAAATGATATATACCCTCGTCACACTAAAGTGAGGGTATAAAAACGGTACAAATTTGAAGCTGATCTGAATTCTAGTATGAAAATCCTCAACTCCGATTAAAATAAAATTATCATTGGAATATTTCTTACTAAAAGTTAGGTGTATATGCTGTATATTACACTAAATAAGTCTATGGATAAGATTCTTACATCCTTCATAACACAATGGGCACAATATTTGTTACAGCTAGACCCAGACACTGATCGATTCAGAATAACTAGTTGAGTTACAGGTCGCAATTGGTGTAGCGTTACATCGTCCAATGTTATATCGCCTAAAAAGTCCATATTAATTGTTGCTGTGAGAAAAATTTAGGATTTGGGCAATATACTTATGACATCTGCATTGGGCAATATATATTTTTTTGTCCAAAAAAGAAAGCTATGTGATGACGTACAAAGTACGCAAACCAGTTCATTATCAAATGTCCAACATGCAAACACAATTAAAATGCATCATAGACATATCATATTTTCAGACAATCGATTTTGGGTTACATGTCGATTTTTAGGCGGAATGGGGATACGCCGATGCAATTTTACAACGAGCAACACGAGCCGTAAGAATTTTTACGAAATTGGGCAGATGGGATTTTTTGTAATCTGGAATGAATGCTTTAATATTGTATAGAAATAGGCTCATATATACATTTATCGTCATACACTGCACAAACAGTGGATAGCCTCACCATGGAATAACTGTAATAACGGGCGACAGAACTTTAAATTATTATAAAGCAAAGAAAAATAATTTTAATATCGATTAAATGTACCAACAAGAGGGCGGAGAAATCCAGAATCAGCTGGACCATTAACAGCTTTGAGCCCTTAAATTACGTGGACCAGACGGCATTGCCCCATCAAAAATGCAGAGAATGCTGAAATACATTATCCACTGGCTAAAGAAAATAGGTAGGGTAAATAGGTAGGGTGCTCGCATATGTGTTGGGGGGCTGTGGGTTCGATTCCCACCAGAGGCTCTGGTCCGTCGCTACAAAAATCTAGCCACTTTGTAACCCGGCTTTTCCTTGAACCGTAAAATTAGAATATAAATTTACTTTATATTGTAATTTATATAAGTAAATAAGTACTTAATATTGACTTAAATTAAACTTTCCAGAGAATGTTCTCAAAGAAAGAACGGGTTAAAAATGTCCTTGGACGTTATGACACCAAAAAATGTTATACCTTATGACACTTTGGCCCTCGTAGCCACCTTTGCACATACACGGGGCAAAATCGCATTTTTTGATTTGTTTGAATCGAAAGAAAATATACTTGGAACACAAATTTTTAATTATTAAATATTTTCGAGCAAATAAATTTTATTTGAAAATCAATAAAATGTATTTAGAACGCATATGTTAATATATTAGAATAAAATATATTTGCGAACTAATGTTCTCAAATAAAATATGTGTTTAAATACATATAAAATTATTGTTTATGAATATTTCCAAATATATTTTAATTAAAAAAAAAAAGATTTTCAAAACTTTGCTGAATTTTTCGAACTTTAGTTTTAATTTTTTCCATGTTTTCGAATTATGCTTTCCTATTAAAAATGGCATACTTAGCATTAACTTCTATTTGAAACCACTTATTTTTATTTTCTAACTATTCCCAGTCATTATTTTCAATTATAAAGAAAGAAGAAATTTTACTAACATTAAAAATATCTAAAAATTACCTTTCAATTGCTGAAAACTTAAAACAATTAAAGAATAGATATATATTCACGCTAATAGATCTTTGTTTTGGGAAATAACATATGCAAATAAAAAATATTAGGATGTAAACATAGTTTTGTCTAGAACAACATCCTCCCAAACATATAATAATTGTATGTGTCAAATGTTATATATTTGGAATGCACCCTAAAAAAATATATGTTTCAAGCAGAATACGTTTGGGACAATATACTACAGAGGCGATTTTTTTTCAGCGTGTACCCGTGGAAGTAATGACATCTCCTTTGTGGACATTGTGACACTTTTGAAATAGTCGCATTGTCCATGGACCTTATGACACTTTTTTGTATTGTCATAACGTCGGTGGATATTATGACCCTGGACGTTATGACATGCTACCTGTGTGGAATTTGAATATTTGTATAGAAGTTATGAGATAAACAATATTTCACTAAATTGGCCCTTTGCGGGGGAATTACCAACATAGTCCATCTTTGACCTTAGTCTGAAATAGAAAAAAAATATTGACACATACTAAATTTGAAGCCAATCGGCTGATCCCGTCGAAAGTTATCGTGCGCACTAACCAGACAGACAGACGGAAAGGCTGACGGACATTGCTAAAATGACTTAAAATGGCCCATAATTGATTTCCGCCCAATATTCTTGGGGTCTCTTAGGTTACTTCATATATTCTGATATATACCCTTGTTCACAATAGTGAGTGTATAAAAACCGGATTATGTAGAAATTCTCTTATTTCTACCAAAAGTGATATAATTTCCGCATTTATCCATACATTTCTGCAAAAAGGCATTGTTTTCTTCGTTTAAATGCTAGCTACCTAAAATTGGAACAAACAATTTTTATTCTAGTTTTTATGTTTTTTTTCGTGCCAGTAAAAACTATTTTTTTTTTAATTATTTTAAAGACCGTTACTAAACATTTATTTCCACGTGAAGGTGTCATTACTAACATTTGTAGTCCACATAATTTCCGTTAATTTAAAGTATATCCAGGCTTTATCGAGCATATATTTTCATATGGTACAAATACTAAACACACCTACCAAGAAAATGGGAATTTAAAAAATAAACATTTTTAAAAAAATAAATTACCAAAAAATTTTTTTAATATTTCGTTCGTGTTGTGGACACGATGTTTCACCAGAAATAGTGTTATCAAAGGTTCGCAGAACTGTCTGCCTATTCGTAAGCGAAGCTTTAAGGACTACAGCGACCGAGTCCACAAGTCATACTCCATCTACTGTCGATTGATATTGCGGAGAGAAATTGCATTAAGGTTAAACTGTCTATCAATGTGGAGGAACTACAACTACGGCCACATGAGGATATCACAGTCCAGAACTTTGGGAACCGACCGAGTGGACTATATACATTTTACGGTGTAAATCTTCGAGAGGAACTTCGCCACTTAGATACCTGCCAGTGAGGAATGGGTTAGCAGAATACCAGGTGATAAAAACCATCTCCACTTGATGATAAGGTTGGCTTCGGTTTACACTGTAAAGAACTAAGTCTTGATATAGCTCACAGACTACCAGATACCTTTAGTGTCAATCAAACCGAAATAATGGCAATATGGGAAGTCGCCAAGTGACATCAAGGTTGGTATCAATTCTCTGGAGGCCACATCCCTGAATTCACAAACAGCCCCCGACTACGAAGATGTTTTAACGATGTTGCTGAGCAGGTTAACATATACCTCAAATGGGTACCTGGGCAAATTGCCTACAATGACTTCTGCAGAAGATGTGTGGATCCGGAAGAAGTGGAGAGCATTGAAAAGCTAATTTCCTATTTTCCCGCAATTAGAAAACGATGTCTGGATATACTGGGGTCGGTCTTTCTGGGAAGTTAAACAGATATTACCAGCACCGATTTTCGTACTATTGATAACTTTGTACGAGTATATCAAACAGTTTGGTTTCGGTGAGGGGTATCTGAGCCCGAGGTAAGGCTAGGGTCCTAAATTGATCTGTGTGAGCTGGTAAAAACTGCTGTCACACTCACCTAAACATAAACCTAAGACTGTTTTTTTTTGGATAGATAATTTTATGCCATTAATGTTTAATGTTTATGCCATGTGGCCGTCACGGCTGACGCGTACATGGCGCAATCTGGAACTAAATTTTTCACAAACTTTTAGCAGAATTTGCGACCGTTATTCTCGAATAACTCGTCGAATGTCGATTTCCAGGTGTTCACTTGTCTCTGGTTTATAGGCGTAGATGAAAATAGTCCAATGACGTCAAATCACACGATCTACATCATCAAAATGTCGATGTGTGTCATATGGCGACAATTTTGACTATTTACGTACCAACGCACCTAAAAATGAGCTTCATCTCTGAATAAAATTTGTAGTTTGACGAACCATTATTTTGATAGAAAATTTCAATAATATGCACGCCTTGCTCTCGTCTAGGTCTCGCCAATGGTGAAATGCCAAACCAGACTAGCAAGTATTAGGTGTTCAATCGGTTGTCAAATGAAGCAATGTTACCAACTCAATGATGGGAACATGCGAAATTCCCCGAAGGATATCACAAATATAAAGTACTAGCTGAGCCCGGTGCGCTTCGCTGCCCATGTCAAAATTAGGGGTGTAGAAACTGTATTTTATATCCGACTAGCTGGGCCCGGTCCACTTCGTTGCCCCAGACTTCAGATTTCCGATTCCGTCAATTTTTTAACCAATTACGTAGACTGCCATCAAATGCATATTTACAAAATTACAACACTCTCGCTAACAAATTGTTCAAGTTATTTCAATTTCAGAAATTTGCTTATAAGGGTGGGCCACGCCCATTGGTCCGATCCCAACCCTTTTGGACCATTCACGTAGACTATCACCAGATTGATATGCAAAAAATTACAGCACTCTCGATAAAAAATTGTGCAAGGTATGACTCTCAATTTCAAAATTTGGCTTATACTCGCGGGGCCACGCCCATTGGTCCGATTCCGCCAATTTTTAGACCAATTACGAAGACTGCCACCATATACATATACACAAAATTCCAGCACTCTCGCTATCAAATTGTGCAAAATATCTCAATTTCAAAATTTGGCTTATATGGACGGGGCCACGCCTATTGGTCCGAACCCGCCCATTTTTGGACCAATCATGTAGGTCGCCAACGGATATATATATAGAAAATTCCAGGTCTCTCGGTAACAAATTGTGCAAGATATCACATTTTTAAAATTTGGCTTATGTGGGCGGTGCCACGCCCATTGGTCCGATCCCGCCCATTTTTGGAAAAATCACGTGGACTGCTACCAGATACATACGTACAACATTACAGCACTCTAGCTAACAAATTGTGCAAGATATCTCAATTTAAAAATTTGGCTTATATGGGCGGGGCCACGCCCATTGGTCCGATTCCGCCAATTTTTGGACCAATCACGAAGACTGCCACCATATACATATACACAAAATTCCAGCACTCTCGCTATCAAATTGTGCAAAATATCTCAGTTTCAAAATTTGGCTTATATGGACGGGGCCACGCCTATTGGTCCGAACCCGCCCATTTTTGGACCAATCATGTAGGTCGCCAACTGATATTTATATACAAAATCCCAGGTCTCTCGGTAACAAATTGTGCAAGATACCACATTTTTAAAATTTGGCTTATATGGGCGGTGCCACGCCCATTGGTCCGATCCCGCCCATTTTTGGAAAAATAACGTGGACTGCTACCAGATAAATACACACAACATTGCAGCACTCTCGCTAGCAAATTGTGCAAGATATCGAAATTTCAAAATTTGGTCTATGTGGGCGGGGCCACTCCCATTGAGCCGATACCGCCCATTTTGGGACCAATCACGTAGACTTTCACCAGATACATATACACAAACTTGCAGAACTCATGCTAATGAATTGTGGAAAATATTTCAATTACAAAATTTGGCTTATATGGGCGGGTCCACGCCCATTGGTCCGATTCCGCCCATTTTTTGAAAATTCACATAATCTGACACTAAATGCATGCACACGAAATTTCAGCACTCTAGTTAAAAATGTTTCTCAATACCAAAATTTGACCCATATGGGCTGGTCCACGCCCACTTGATATATGGAAAATTCAAGTACCCTATTTTCACCACGCCCCACACATGTACATTCTGTGAAAATTTCAAGAAGATCGGTCCAGCCGTTTAGACGTCTATACGGAACAAACAAACAAACATACAAACAAACAAACAAACAAACCCACAAACAGACACTCTCTTTTATATATATAGAAGATAGATGTATTTATACCATATGGAAGAGCTCAGTTTGTTCCTCATTCTTGTGGTCTCTATGACGTTAATAAATCAAAACGGAGATATGGTATGTAGAGGGGCTATATAAAACCAGTAAGTGGGGCGGTGCCCATTATGTGATACCCTACACCCAACAATGAAATGCCCAATATATGATTCAACTAAAATTTGTTTACGCAATTAACATTTGGTATGTCTCTGACTCTCTAGCCAAGTCGGACGAAACATATATCTAAATCTGAGCCGATTTTCTTCAAATTCGGCAATGTTGGTATATAGATCAATTGACTCTACCATGCTAAATTTTAAAACAATTGGATGTAATAACCAGTGAGGAAAGACAGAAAGTAGGTCGGGGCCGACTATATTATTATATAGTCCCTACACCTCCCTAACAATGCGAAAATGGGCATTGCGATAAGAATTTGGCAGTGTTCATATGTACATGTAACGAGAAAACTCTCTCATACAATAAGAAAACTCTCTGCCGAATTTTGTACTGATCGGAT
The DNA here is from genome assembly GCA_963930755.1 of Eudasyphora cyanicolor. Classification (NCBI taxonomy): domain Eukaryota; kingdom Metazoa; phylum Arthropoda; class Insecta; order Diptera; family Muscidae; genus Eudasyphora; species Eudasyphora cyanicolor. The sequence continues at coordinate 174,249,279 of OZ005736.1, read as the reverse complement.
ATAAAACACGGTTTCTACAGCGCTTACATGTCAAATCGTGTGAAACATATATATGGGGGCTATACCTAAATCTGAACGGATTTTATCAGAGTTTGGTAGTGTTCATTCCCGTAATAAGAAAACTGGCTCTGCCGAATTTCTTACAGATCGGATCTGAAATGCGGTTTCTACAGCGCTTACATGTCAAATCGGGTGTAACATATATGGGGCAAAATTCCTCAAATGTCCCAGGTAAAAAATAAAAGTTGTCCGATTTGTCTGAATTTTTACTCGTTTATTGTTCAAGCATAGAAACTCGGAGAATGCTAGTTTTTCACATACAAATAAAGATTTTAGAGCAGTGCGTCAAATGACACTCTGGAGGGATATTTCATGGACTCTCTTGCAGATAAACAACTAATTTCGTAAAGTTGCATTTTGGACCAATTCTTTTGCATTAAAAAAAATATTTCGCAATATGAAAAATATATCACGAAATTTTTTTTCTGCAATATTTTTAAAAGAATCGTTGACATGTTTGTTAGTTCATATCAAATTTGTGGAATGTACTTTTTCCACAACAAAAAGATATGATTTTTTTAAAAAAATTAGTTCGAAAAATTACCGTCAGTGCTAACAAAGTTTGTTAAAAACAATACTGCACAGTATGTAAATCACATTGATACATCTCTCATCGGACAACTTTTGTTTTTTACCTTGGACACTTGAGGAATTTTGCCCCATATATGGAGACTATATCTAAATCTAAACAGATTTTCCCCGAATTTGGCAGTGTTCATTGATGTAATAAGAAAATTCTATCTGCCGAATTTCGTACGGATCGGGTATAAAATACGATTTCTACAGCACTTACATGTCAAATCGGGTGAAAAATATATATGGGGACTATATCTAAATCTGAAGGATTTCCCCGAATTTGGTAGTGTTCATTCCCGTAATAAGAAAACTGGCTCTGCGGAATTTCTTACAGATCGGATCTGAAATACAGATTCTACAGCGCTTACATGTCAAATCGGGGTAACATATGTATATATGGGGGCTATATCTAAATCTGAACCGATTTTGACCAATTTCAACAGGGCCCGTCCTTGGATAAAAAAGAGCACTGTGATAGATTTCATCACAATCGGACCATACATGCGACCTGCACTTTGATTACAAGAATACATGGACAGACGGACATCGTTACGCGACTCAAAAAGTGATTCTATGTCGATCGGTATAATGAACTATGGTTCTATTTCTTCTCCTTTTGGTCGTTTCCAAACAAATGAACAAAGTAATGATACCCTGTACCACATTGTGGTGTAGAGTATAAAAAACATCTTCCATAGAGCTAAAAAGCCAAATCGGACGAAACATATATAATTATATGGGAGCTACAACTAAATCTGAACCGATTTCAACCAGTTTCAATAGGTTTCTTCAGAGGTGTGAATGACTACTAACTGCAAAATATCAGCACGATCTCAGAGAAATTGCGACCCGTACTCAACGAACAACATAAGATGGACAGACGGACTGACGGAAAGACATGCTTAAATCGACTCATCTAGTGTTTCTGCGTGGATCGGTATACTTTAAGGCGAGGTCTAGCTGTAGTATTTCTAGCTGTTACATACATCTGCCATGATGCAAACTAATACTACCCTGTACCCCAGTATGTTGTAGGGCAAAACAAATAAAAGCGTTAATTTCGGTCATATCGAATCTTGTATACACTTCACCATGGATAACATTTTATTATATTGGAAAAATCATTGGATATGGAGCAAATTTTGAAACCATCCTTTTTGTTTAAGCAAAAATTTTAAAAAAAGAACGCTGCAATTTTTAGCTAAATTTTAGGCCTCAACTTCTTTAGCCAAACTCTTCATCTGAAAAATTTGGGTTTTCTGGCTCAAATTAGCATATTTAATGGCTACCTCTATACGGGGACTACAACAAAATATAAATTTTATCGAGATTTATTCTTGCCAAAAAAAAGAATACAAACTTCAAAGTTTCAGCTAAATTGCTTAGAAAATGTTTATGGCTTAAACAAGCCTTTTTGGGAGCGACATCTATAGGTGGACTATAACCAAATATGAAGTGATTTAAACAATTTTAACTGTGATGATGTGATGTGATTCTTGTCTAAATAAAATACAAAACTGCAAAGATTCGCTTAAAATGCTGAGAAAATGTAGTGTTTATGGCTTAAATAACCCTATTTTGGAGCGACCTATATAGGGTGACTATAACAAAATATGAAACTAATTGTAAAATTATTACTGTGATGAATCATGTCAAGATAGGATACAAACTGCAAAGTTTCAGCAAAATTGCTTTCAAAATGTAATATCCATGGCTCAAAAACCGTATTTTGGTGCTACATCAAACGTACACGGGCCAAAATCGCCATTTTTGATATGTTTGAATTGAAAGAAAATATATTTGGAACACACATTTTTAAATGTTTTATATTTCTGAGTAAATAAATTTTATTTGAAAATCAATAAAATTTACTTGGGACGCATATATTAATATATTACAACAAATTTGCAAACTAATTTTCTCAAATAAAAGATGTATTTATTTACAAATAAAATTATTGGTTAGGAATACCTTCAAATATATATAATTTAAAAAAAGATTTTCAAAACTTTGTTGAATTTTTATAATTTCATTTTTAATTTTTCCTTCGTTTCGAACTATTTCTCCCAGTCAAAACTACCATTAACAGCATTACATTCTGTTTTAAGGGACTAATTTTAAATTTCTAAGTATTTCATGTCAGCATTTTTTCAATCCTTCGAGTAAATTAATGTTATCAAAAATTATACGATTTCAATTTCAATTAAAAATTTCTAAAAAATTATCATTAAATTACTGAAAAACTTAACACAATTAAAGTTCGAAATTTTCGGAATACTTAAATTTAAATACATTTTTGTTTCGGAATTAAAAATCCCAAATAAAAGGTATTAGGGTGGAAACAAGGATTTGTTTAGAACAACATCTTTCCAAATATATAATTTTTGTGTGTACAAAATATTATATAGTTAGAGTGTACCATAAACATATATATGTTTCAAGCGGAATATGTTTGGGACAATATACTACAGAAGCGATTTTTTTTCAGCGTGTAGGGGAGCTATATCAAAACATTGATCGATATGGTCCATTTGTAATCCCAAATGACCTGCAACTATAGGAAGTATATCTACCAAATTTGATCACCCTAGCTCTATTATTACGGACTGTAGCGTGACTTCAACAGACTGACGGGCATGGCTAAATCTTCTTAGAATTTCACGCAAACGGAATGACACCCTACCCCATCCTATGGTAAAGGGTATAAAATTGGTATAAATAGTCTCAACTTACCTGCAGCTATAGGAAGAGTATGCGGGTATATTTACTTCATTTCAAGATTTCTTGCTCAAGAATTATAGATTGAACGGTTACTACTTAGACAACAGATGGACGTATATGGCTAAATCGTCTTATAATTTTAATATATATTCTTTATGGAGTTTCTGATCAATGTTTCGAGGTGTTACAAACGGAGTGACAAAACCCTATCCCCCTTTTCTATGGTGGAGGGTATAAACAGTTCAATATTTGACATCTGTCCAAAGGCAGTTTGCAGGACAAGAGCAAGGGCGTTTAAATACATTTTATTGTTGAGCAATTTTTAAACAACAGAAACGATCGTACATGCCTATGCGAAAGATAGCAACTATATCAGATATGCTTTTGGTCGCTGCAACTGCTGCAGGACGCTCATCACTCGCTTTCATTGAACAGGGTAGAGTCCCTATATGAAATCGGCTATGATATAAATAATAAATAAGTTCACATTTCTGCAAAATTTGACTCGGTGACTCAACAAAAGCCACAAATTTCAACACAATGTAACTTTAAAAATAAAAAAGTAAAACTGATTATAAATGTAGAGATCACAGCATCTGATCAACTGGGTTAAGTGTACTCGTATGTCCTTGGACATGAAATAAATATATGAAACCTCTCTTCTCTCTCCAGCTAAAGTAACGTCAACAGGCATTTTGGCCATCATTTTTCATATTAGAAAAACCACTGTTATGTAACCATTGTAGTTTTGTTCTACTAATATCTTTTCTTGGTTGTAATATTGTCGAATATCAGCGAGAATGAAGTTATTTGTAAATCCGAGAAAATTCCTGACTTTTTTTATCATTTTCAATGCCAGAAAAAAATCAAAGTAGCTCTATTATGGCAGCAGTTTGGTATATACATAAATACAAAAAAAAAACACCACCGACAAGATGCACAGACGCAATTTATATGTAAATTTGTTTGGTTTGTTGCAAAAATAACAACGTTCCATTCCGCATATATGTAGAGTACTGGAATTCATCAGAGCTGATGAGGTTTCGAGAAGGTAGAGAAGAACTGTGTTTCTGCTGAATTAAAGCTGGAAGTTTTTTTTTATATTAAAACAAATAAGGAGGTTTCGTTTTGGTAAAAAATCAAAATTGTTGATGCTAATAATATTTGACAAATAAATTCTCCAAAGGAGTGTTGTAATTTGTTAAGGTTCTTGGTAAAATTTGTTTGGACTTTTGTAGTATGTATATATATTTAAGCTGCTTCAAGGTACAGTTAATGAAAGACGTAGAGCTTACATACTCGCCATGAACGTCCTTATATATACCTTCTTCCTTCATTTAGTAGTGAAGACTTTGTATCAGCCAGCCCTGGGTAAGCACATGACACTGAGACGCCACCCTGTGCATTGCAATCGCTGGCGGGAGCGGGTAATGAAAGCACAAAGTCCTAATTGTGTGTACTGATGTCAAATGTACACCATCATATTTGGGTGATGTACACCATCATACTGACATCAAGGAAAGGGGAGAATTATTTATCGAAGGTTAAGTAGTAACATTCATTACTGGAAGCAGACGGAACGTGGTCGATGTCATCCTTGTCTCCGAGAATTTAAGTGGAAGGATTTCTGATTGGAAAAGTTCTGTACGCTCACAGCTTTAGCGACCATGGATATATTAGCTGCTGCATGGCTCCTAAATCCGTCTTCCCACCCAGAAGATCAATTGGGACAAATTTAGGCACATGTTCAACAGGTCTCTTCCAAAAATGAATCGTTACAAGCCGTATGTCTCAAATTAAAGACAAGGGACAGTCAACGAACACCGTGGTGGTCGTCACAATTAGCTATGCTGATGATGTGCTGTTGGAAGCTCATTAACAAGACAAAGGACACCAGAAACCCACAGGACTGGGACACATACAAGGGAGAACTGAATCGGTACAAAAAAGATTTTAGAAAGGCTCAAAATAAATCGTGGATAGATTTCTGTAGTGACGTAGAAAGCCCATCCAAGGTTATGGACCGTTTTGACCAACACCTTGTACTATTGAGAACAGCAAGAGGAATGGCTGGGAGTGCTATTGGACACACATTTCCCGGGCAAATTTTAAGAGGCATTGAATAATTCATTTGGGGATTCCTTTTAAGTGCAGCCATCAGATGTCGGCAGCGAGATTGTAACCGAATCTAGAATTCATTGGGCTATCAAGAGCTTTAAACCTTTTACTTATGTCGCCAGGACCAGACAATGTCTCGCTGGCAGTCCTACTTCACACAATTTCTCCGTGGTTCAGAGATATCTGAACCAGTCAGAATGCAGTTACAATCAGGGCTAAATACCAACAAAATGGAGAGTAACCAATATTGTCTTTATTCTAAAAGCGAGAAACCAGCCCTGTACACGAGCTAACGATTTCTTGCCGGTGTTTTTTTTGTCGTAATTTCTCCTTAAAAACCTGGAGAGATTAATAGATTGTTACCTTAGGACTAAAATTTAACACAGGCTACTGTCCAATCAACACCATGCCTACGGCAAGTGCACCGAAACCGCCCTATATGATCTAGACAGCTTTATTGAAGGCTCCCTTTCTGTTAAGGAATATACTTTGGTAGCTTTCTGAGATATAAAGGGGTCATTCATAATAACATAAATCTAGCCTCTATAGTTATGGCTCTAGCACCACCTAGCTTAGTAACCTCCATAGATTTCTCAGCAAGGGGAACGGACAAGGGCTATTCTCTCTCTTCTTGTATGGAATCTCCCCATGAATAATATTCTGCTTTTTCTGGGGATGATGGGTGTTTCTCTGGAGATGATGGGTGTTAGATGGTGGACAGCTCTGCAGAAAGACACCTTGTGCGCGATAGTATACAAGTTTCAGCGAATGGCTGCTATATGTATCATTGGTGCGTTGAGGACGACACCAACTAATTAAGAAACTTCCTTCTACCAAATGGTGCAATGATCGAAAGTAAAGTACAACTTATTTGATATCAAACCGAGGGATAATATATAATATATCTAAATCTGAACGGATTTTCCCCGAATTTAACAGCGTTAATTCATGTAATATGAAACCGCTTTCTGCCGAATATCGTATTGATCGGATAAAATACACAGTTTCTACAGCGCTTACATGTCAAATCGGATGTAACATATATATGGGGACTATATATATACATATATCTAAATCTAAACGAATTTTCCCCGAATTTGAAAGTGTTCATTTATGTAATTTGCTAGTGTTCATTCATCTCTCTGCCGAATTTAGTCTTGATCGGATACGTGTATAAAATACCGTTTCTACACCGCTTACATGTCAAATTGGGTGTAACATATATATATTGGGACTATATCTAAATCTGAACCGATATTCCCCAAATGTTGGCAGCGTTCACTCTTGTAATAAAAAAACTCTCTCTGCCGAATTTCGTACTGATCGGATATATTTATAATAAAGTTTCTACAGCGCTCGGGGGTAACATATTGTATATGGGGGCTATATCAAAATATGAACCGATTTTCCTCAAATTTAGTATTATCTCTAAGGGTATCAAGAGACCTCTTTGTATCAATTTGTATTCAGATCGGTTAAAAAATGTTGCTTATAAAGTGCATATATACTTATATATGGGAGCTATATGTAAATCTGCACCGATTTTGAACAATATCAATAGGGATCGTCCTTGGGCTAAAAAAGAGAACTGTTCTCAATTTTATCACAATTGGACCATAAATAAGACCTGAACTGTGATTACAATGATACATCTACAGACGAGCGGATGGGAGGACAGACGGACGGGTGTACAGACGGACATGGCCAAGTTGGCTCAGGAAGTAATTCCAAGTCGATCGGTATAATAAACGATGGGTATATCTCTTCTCCTTCTGCGTTTTACAAACAAATGCACAAACTCATAATATCCTGGATCACAGTGTTGTGTAGGGTATAACAAGTAATAAAGTTCAGTCGCGTAAACCGACTAATGTATACTCTCAATTTGGGAGTAATGTAAGTAATGTGGAATATTACACGAATTAATCTGTCAATTTGTATGTGGTTCCAGAAGGGGTTAAAGAAATACATCTATTTTTTGCTGAACAGTAGATACTTTATTGTTTTTATATCCTCCACGATAGGATAACACCTCTAAATATTGATCTGAGACACCATAAAGTATATATATTCTTAATCGTAGTAAAATTCTAAGACGATTTAGCCATGTCCGTCTGTTCTAATCAGGCTACAGTGCGTAGCACTCGTAATAGAGCTAGATTGATCAAATTTGATAGAAATACTTCAATAGTTGCAGTTTGTTTGAGATTGAAAATGGGTCATATCGGTCAATGTTTTGGTATGCATAGCTCCCCTATAGAGGTCGCTCCAAAATACGGTTTTTGAGCCATAATTACCACAATTACTAAGCGTTTAACTGCATCTTTGCAGTATGTATTTAATTTAGATAAGAATTCATCACAGTAAAAATTTGTTAAATCAGTTCATATTTTGACAGTTCATATTTTGGTGAAATTTTGAGAAGCGTTCCAACAATGCTAATACAATTTTTTGTTATTTTGCATTTTTGAAAACATTCTCTAGAAAGTTTCCTTTAAGATGAATATAAATCCATACTTATAAAATACTGTCTGTAAATAACTCTCTATACATTTTCTACAAACGTGAATTCTTTCCAATCTACATAACTCCTAGTGAAAATAGTGTAGTGCGGTCCATGTTTTGGCATATGCCTTACCTCCCATTTTTTAACCGAAGAGATTATGATGTGGGCCTTTATAATCTGTCTTACCTAAACAGTGAAAGTGCTGCGTACGAGTATCGGTCGAGATTTCAGTCTCGGACTGGACAAGGAAATAAATTGTTGAACCGTTCTGTCTGAAATGAATAAAGCAGTACACCATTTTCGAGGTCATTGAAAGTTGACTCCACTTTGACTTCACTTTCAGATGGTGTTTGTCGAATGTTACAAAATTCTATTTGGGTTTCTCCGGTTTAGCTCCAATTCAGATATTACTATTTCGTGAATATTTTGGCTGAACTTGATTTTGAGCATATTTTCTGGGAAAATGTAATTTTTCCAACAGCTGTATCTAGTTAACCGAAGGTCATTTTTTTACGGTCCTCAGCATAATCACTGATACAGACTAGGAGAAAAAATATGTGGAATAAATTGGTTTCGAAAAAACAGCATCAAATGTTTCAAAATCGCAAAATTCTAGAGAAATTGTCAATTTGGTAAAAAAACAAATGGTAAAAAACATCCCCAAAACGGGGAGGGCGCGAATTGAATGTACCCCACAAGGTAACGTTATGGCTGCAAAGTCATGGCGTACGCGAATGACGTGACAATTTCTCGACGTCCTCAGAGACATCTAACAAGTGGCTCGGAACAAATTAGCTAGATGCGACAGAAGCAGCGGTTTAGTCGTTAACCCAAACAAGACAGAATTGGTTCTCTTTACTAGGAAGAATAAGGTTCCACATGTGGTCCCACAAATATCTAAGAATAATTCTAGATAGGAAATTATTATTCAGACTTAATGTACTTGAACTTGTAAGGAAATAGAACGTCACATTACATTCCTGCAGAAAAGCTGTAGGTTCACGTTGGGGGCTGTCTCCTTAAATCGTCCATTGGATATACTCGTTTATAGCAGTAGTTCGAACAATACTGTTGTACGGAATTTTGATGTGGTGGACGGCATCTAATAAACTACCCATTACAAAACAATTATTAAAGGTTCAGAGAACTGCCTGCCTAAGCATAAGCGGAGTGTTGAGGACTACAGCGCTTGAGTCTCTACAAGACCTACTCCATATACTGCCGATTCATATTGTGGCAAGAGAAGTTTCAACCAGAGCGGCATTAAGATGAAATTGCCTATCAATGTGGAGCTACAAGAACTGCGGCCACATGAGGATATAACAGTGTAGTGCTATGGTAACCGACCGAGTGGACTATATACTAATGGTGTACATCTTGAGGAAGAACTTCACCAGTGATATACCTGCCAGAGAGGAATGGGTTGGCAGAACACCAGGAGATAGATAACATCTTGATTTCTTCACAGATGGTTCGAAGATAAGATTGACTGATTGATATAGCTTAGAGTACCAGAAAAGGGAAGTCGCCATGTGGATGAGTCACAACGTAGTGACCAACACTGGCGTTGTCATTTACTCGGGCAATCAGGCGGCCATCAACTATCTGGAGACAACGTCCGTAAATTAACAAACAGGCCTCGACTGCTTCAGATCTCTTAACAAGATGGCTGAACAGTTTATCTTGCACCTAATATGGGTACCAGGGCAGGCTGATATCCCGGGGAACTGCAAAGCCGAAGAACTTGAAAGAAGGACAATGAAAGAAGGACAAAACGCCAGAAGTGTAGCTAATGAGTCTAATGACTATTGTCGGAGCTGTGGTGATGAGGAAGAAGTTATTAAAGAAGTTAAACGGCGTATGGATATACTGAGTTCGGCCTATTTAGGAAAGTCTAAGAGATCTTTCCGGTACCGATATTCGTACTATTGATCGCTTTGCTTATAAAACAGGTTGGTTTATATGATGGTCATCTGTGACCCTTGTATAACTAAGGACCTATATTGGTCCATGTGAGCTGGCAAAGCTGGCTGCCACCTTAATCTGAAGCTAAACCTACATGTTACTGTGGCATAGTATACTGAAAAGCGATAACAGTTTGAAAAAAATTCATTACATCAACAAAATTAAATATACAGATTTTAATTTTACATCTTTAAACGACTCCGCCTGAGGTGTACTACCGCTCACGACTTCATTGGTAAACGGCAAACGATGACGATGAACCCATTCATTGTGCTGGGATTATTTATAGAGTTATTGTTAGTTGATGTGTGTGCCACAGTTGTTGCCGGTCTCTTTTTAAATATCACCGAATGGTTTTTTGTATTTTCAAACTTATTCGTTTGAATATTAGAATTGTAATGAACATTTTCCACTTCCCACTACCGTGAAACTCTTTTTGCCATTGTATAATAACCTCTGAAACTGAAAATAGCAGAGGGAAGAAGAAAAAAAAACATAGGAAAAGCAAAGAAAGCGAATACTCTTTTAAAGCAATCAAATAAATGAAAGTCATTTAAAGCATTACACGAAAATCCCACAAATGCAAATTTTACCACTTCTATGCAAATGCTCGAAAATGTCGTCTTGACTGCGCACTTCTTCAAAGTGAGGTAATGTCAATGTGGTGATTTTTGGAAGAGCTTTGTTGTTGATTTTGCGTAGGACTTATTGCAAGGAACTTGACCACCATGCGGCTATTTCGCTTAACTGGAGCGATTCAAACTGATTACTAATTTGTGGTTTTCGAAACCCGAAGACATTAATACAAAATATTATGTTAAACATAAATGTACATTTTTGTGACTTCTTTGCGGAAGAATGATTGTTTTTGATGGTCAAACGACACAAAAAAAAAATTCCAAAAAGCCCAAATGAAGGCCACCTCTTTTTAAGAGCTATACGATGTGGTCTTCCTTACGATTAGAGTGAGCATGAATGTGAATACATAATCAATAGCTAGGGCGTTGGCAATCCCGAGGCTTGATATCAGCATATACAGGTTAATTAAGAACTTTTAGCTTACTAGGCGCATTTCATCTAGATTAAGGTTGCTGATTTTGGCTATCCAACTTTTAAGTAATATTGAGCCTTCATGTTCCATTGGAGCGAGTTTCTTCAATCGTCCGACTATCCGTCCGTTGGTCTTGGCCAAAGACGACTCATAAAAGTGGTGAAAATGTCTCTCCAATACTCACAGCAGGTGGTATGGTGTCATGTCCGACCGCCTAAACGGAGCACCGTATGACGCTCAAAATTTTGACGAAGTTGGAGGCCGTTGAGGTTTCGAATCTTACCGAAAAACAAATGGAGTCACTCACCTGACATAAATACGTCACATATGTTTCCAAAGCCAATGAGTCGGCCACAACAGGTTGTAATCAATAAAAAAAAATCAGGTCACCTGATGATCCCCTGCCTTCGAAAAATGCAAGAGACATTAACGTCTCCATCAACAGAACACTCATCAAATCCTTCACAGAAGTGTCAAAGAAAAGTCTAGTGATGTCTGTTAAAGACAGAAGTAGACAGGATGGTTCCAACCCCGAGGATAAGTGGAGCCATGTACCACCGGCCATTATGGCTCAATACCTCGCTGTCCTCAGTGAGATATCGGGCACACCTCTAATCTGTAATACTGTGGCATCAGGGGAGAGTAAAGCCTTTAACTATCGGTGATGAAAAAAAATCAGTAGACCTGTACAAGGCTGCTCGGAGTAGGTGTGATGCGAGTAGGTGTGAGCTGGCCAGGCGCCCAGTTTTTGTCGAAAGAACAAACATCCCTAGTCACCCCAGAGCCCTCACCTGGGTTACTGCAGAAGCATCTAACCGATTGTCAACCGAAACAAACTCGGGATAATTAAAAATTTTAATCCTGGTCTGCCGACCCATAATTCAAAAAAGAGTAAGAATAGTAAGGCGGATGCTAAAAACGGCGGCTCAATTTGATCCTTACTGCTGAATTCATACTTCACTTACAACGGGCCTATGGAACCCTGCGATATGGCAACGAGACTATAGTTTTGAAGGTACACAATCAGAATATAGCTCCCATTACGGAGGATGAGGTATCCACCGTGGTCAACACCCACGCCCATAGTTTCTAGAGACTTAGATCCTAACACAAATATTGTAACTCCAAGGATGCGAGCACAACTTCGGTCACTGAGGGGCTGAGGAGAATTTCTGCACCCCTTGATGCATCTGATGGGGACATGCTCATTCATGATACGGAAGAGGCGTTTGATAACACCCTTGTTGGGTTGGATGTTATTCTGTCGGTTACGAATGATGGTAAGAATTCTGGCCTCACTAGCTCCATTGCTGCGCCTGTCCACAGGTGCAGTATATATCGTCTTGATGCAAGAGCTCTACGTAGTAGTACGAAAGGTATGTGGTATCAGGACACCCAACTTTAAGCTGCTTTCGGCGAACTGTGAAGGTACTTCAAAATCCTGTATTTTGACCAGGAACGATCTAAGCATGTTTCTCTTGACTAATTTCGGTGGTACAGACCAAGCAGCTGCTAGTCTGGAAATAGATAATCACATATATTTGGTGGTCTTCAGTTACTTGCTCTCTTCAGGGAAGTAGTAGCAGAAGCAACGTCTGACAAGCCGGTGCTGGTTATTGGCACAGACACGAACGCTCATCATCCAATCTGTGGTTTTTTTTTTTTTTTTTATTTTTTTTTTTTTTTTTTTTTATCGTTTATTTAGTAATAATATATAATTAGGTCTATAAATAAACAAATAGATTATGTTAACAATTCAATTATACATAGTCACGTAGGCGAGCTCTCAAGTACAATTTTTATAAATTATAATTTCTTTTCAAAAATAAATATGGTAAGAATACATATGCAAATGTTGTTTTATATTGAATGATAATGAAAAAAGTTAAGAAAAAACAATATCTTTAGTATTGGGTAGTATAAAAAGATGTCTAAAGGTTAAAAAAAAATTATTTGAAAAGTTAGAAATTAATCCACCAATATTTTTTTGAGTTTACTGCTCTCATTTCATATTCATCCCTAGATGATATACTTGTATCAAATCTAATTTCATTATTTAGAATTAAGTTGCTGTCAACGGCTTTTTTGTTTGCTCTTCTATACAGATGATAGAAGATAGGAATGCCATTATGGTTTTGTAGAAAACCTTTGCTGTCGAGGTATATGAATGCCTCAGGTGGAACATAACCAGTTGATAAGGTTTTGCATATATATTCTTCGTTTACATAATAAGGTGCCATAATTAGATTATTTGTGCTACAGTTTACACATTTCAGTATATGATTTCTTATAATTTTTATTATAAAATTATCGATTCTATTTATTTGTGAGGAGTTATACAGCAATTTGTTTGAAACATATTTTGTATAGTTGCTACTTGCGATCTGAATAGTTGCGTACATGCTCTTAAACACTTTCGTTCAAATTTTCTCATTTTCTCCATATAGGATGGAGATATATTAAACCATGTAGAACAACTATATGACATTATAGGGCGAACTAACGATTGATACATAATTATTTTTACTTTTGGATCAATATATTTTGAATAGAAAAGAGATTTGTAACTGTAAAAAGCATTTCTGGCTTACATTAACTGTGTATTTACGTGAACATTGAAGTATAAAAATTTATCTAAGTAGATTCCTAGATATTTGACAACATCTTTATTTGGTATGCTTTTGTTTTGTAATAACGACTTGATGCTAAAATTTTTCCAATTTTTTTTTATATTATAATTGCATTTATTAACAGGTGGTCTAAAAAGAATGGTTTCACATTTATCTATATTGATTTTCATATTCCAGTCTGTAGCATAATTTTCGATGGCATCGAATTTTTTTTGTAATTTTGACTTGATTTTTTCTACTTTGTCATCAGCTTGATATATTACAATGTCATCGGCAAATCCAATTATATTTGTGGTATCTTCTAACAAATCGTGTATATATAGGTTAAATAGAATTGGAGCATTAACAGTTCCTTGTTGTAGCCCATTTATAATTACGAATTCCTTGGTACTTATGTTTCCTCTATTAGATACTATGAATCGTTTTTCGCTTATCATATTGTGTAGTAGTATAACGAAAGACATTGGAAAATTATAGTTTAATAATTTAAATATTAAGCCCGGTATCCAGATGCTATCGAAAGCTTTTTCAAAATCAACCAGGCAAGCTCTGGTCGCAAAATGTTTATTCATGTACCAATTAATATCTGAAGTATGTAGATTAATAGCATGAACTGTAGAGTGTTTATATTTAAACCCGAATTGTTTATCGCATTTGATATTGTTTTTGTCACATAATTTGACAATTGAGTTGTTAACACAAATCTCGAAAATTTTGCTGATATTTGGTAATAAGCTAATTGGGCGAAAATTTTTTGGATTAAATGTATCTTTGTTCTTTTTTGGAAGGATTACAACTTTTGCAAGTTTCCACATTTTTGGAAAATAAGAATTATTGATCATATTGTTGAACAAGGTACAATATTCTAAAATTAAGGATTTGGGAACATGTTTCAATACGATATTGGGTACGTCATCTATACCGGAAGATAGTTTCCCCTTCAATGTGGAGAATATATATATTATTTCTTCAGGTGTTACGAAATAATCACCTGCCATAGATAAATCTAATTCATTGGATTTTTTAACATCATTAAAAACGGTAATGCTTAAATTCTCACTATCATAAGTAGCTTTTGTTTCCAAAAACTGCGTGTAATTTTCAGCCACATTGTTGTGAACAATATTGTTACTATTTGTTATCTTGGCAGAGTGGATATATTCCAAATACGAACCTACAACGTTTAAGATTTGGTTATCTTCATTTATCACGTATTTATTAGAAACAGTATCCCTTTGTAGATTTATTGGATCGATACCAGCACGTTCTAAGAGATACTCATCTGTTTGATCAATATGAATAGAGCTAATTTCAAATGAATTATATTTCCGGAAATGTTTTTTAGCTTCTGAAAACATTTGAGAAGGATCTTTGGGGCTGATATTTTTCAGTTTATCTTCGAAATATTTATTTACTGATATAGTAAAATTGTCCAGCAAAAGTTTTTTAACGAGCTTCAATTTATTTTTTAAAAGTTGCAATTCACTAGGTGGAACAACGCATTCTAATCTATTATGTTTTTTAATTTTTGTTAGTATTAAGCTTTTTTCTTTGTGTAACTTTTTAATGATAGGATTTAAAAATTTTTGTATGTTGTCTATTATTTTTACTTTTGGAACATATTTTGTAATGGCATTTGTTATCATTTCATTAAGCTTTTTTAGGGGGAAATCGATTTCAGCGTTCGAAAGATTTCTATTATTGGGAATTGGCGATTCGTTCAAAATGGATCTATTTAGTGCGAGGCCAAATTTTTTCCAGTTTGTATTTTTAAAATTTAACTGATTTAAAGGTTCAACTTGCAACAGAGAAAATGGTTCTTCATTTACATTTCTTGAAGCAATTATATGTAATGCGTTGTGATCGCTGTCATATTCTAAAGTTTTAAGGCAATTTTTGCTGTTATTTTCTCTTTGGATGTTGATTCTATGATCTGATATGCACACATCGAGAAAAGAACCACAACGTGGATATGATGGTGAAACCGAAGTATAAAAATTACACCTGAACCGTATTTCATTATTAAATAACCAGTCTTTTAATATAATGCCTTTTGGATTATTGTTTGCATTACCCCAATCTTGGTGCTTTGAGTTTAAATCCCCCGCTAATATGTAAAAGTTATTAGGGTTATCTAATTGTAATGACTCAAAAAGTTGTTGCATTTCATTTCTAAAACAACCATTGTTATTGCCTGAGGGATAATATGCACATATAATATAAAGAATTTGGTTTGCATCCATATGGAGCTTAACAATACAAGTCTCTAAATATTTAAAGGAATCTATTATATTATTGCGGTGCGTTTTGTAATTTAAAGATTTCTTTATTAAAATTGCTGTACCTCCTCCTCTAGTAGCTCCTATTCTATCTTTTCTCACAAAATTGTAATTTTCAAAAAAGAGTGTATGTCTGTAATTTAGTTTTGTTTCATTCAACATAACTATGTCGGGGTTGTTTTTAATAAGAAAATTTACTAAATCGTACCGTCTATGTAGTTTTATTAATGAATTTACATTTATCTCAATTATGTTTAATTTTTTTGATATTATATTATTCAAATCTGTATTCAAAACCATTACACTTCAAGAAATGAAAAAAGGGTATCAATTCTGGCTGCTTGGATGTTTAGTTGCTTCTGAAAATTTGTAATTTGATTTGATAAATTTTCTATAGAATGTTTGAGATCTTGAATAAAAGAATTATTTTTATAATTATCGTTATCGTTATTGTTATTATTGATGTTTTCATTTATTACGCCAGTATTGATACCATTCATTCTTAACATATTAGCAAAAGTTATATTTGGATTTATATTGGTATAGTTATTATTATTTCTATTATTTGAAAGATGTTGTCTTCTTTCTCTAATTTTTTGCTGCAGTTCTTTATACTTTTCGCAGCCTTTATATGAAGCTGGGTGTCCGTATTTGTTGCATAGGACGCAAAACAGCTTATTTCTTTCATTTTCGGCTACATTTCCAATTGTACATTTTCCTATATCATGGTTCTGGTTACACTTCACACATCTTCTTTGTAAAAAGCAATTTGAAGCACTGTGGAAAAACCCTTGGCATTTTCTACACTGGGGGATTTCTGGTTTCTTTAACGCCTCCCACTGGATACAACGATGAAGCAATCCTCTAATTGACTTCAGCTGATTAATATTACTATCAGCGCTTATTTGAACCAAAAAAATTGGAAGATTGTACCCTTGCTTCTTCGATTTGTTTGTATAATAATGTGCAACTTTTATAAATTCCACTTCATCTTTCTCCTGTTTACAGAGCTCTTCGTATATACATTTTGGGTCATTGTCGGCACTAAGCCCTTTTAGCAGAAATGTTTTAGTTTTAATACACTTTGGGGTGAAAGTGAAGAAATTTGTATTTGTCACTTGTAAATGTGATTTAACGCGTATATAGTTTTCAATTGAATTTAGAAACAAAATAATTTTGTTTTGTTTTATGTTAAATTCTTTTATTTGAAAATCATTAATTTTTAATCCCGTTTTTAAGAATATAATTAGTTCTTTAGAATTAACATCAAATATATGTATGGGAGGAATTTTTCCTTTTTTGTTTTGAGTATTATCGTTCGTTGGTTGAGAGTTTGGTGTTTGCTGAGCATAACTATTTGCTGCTGCAGCAGCGGCTGATGTACTCGGAGATTCCGTAGAGATGTTGTTTGTTGTATTGTTGTTGTTATTTGTTTGACGTTTATCATTATGCACTTGCACATGGTCTTTAAATTTTGACAATGAATCTGCGTCACATTGGAACTCACTCTCAGTGTCAAGTATTGAGTAGTAATTACTCCTCAGTAGTTTATTTTTGGAGATTGTCTCCATAGTGTTGTTGTTATTATTGTGTTTTCTCTTTCTATCATTTGGTTTCACATTTTTTACATTTAATAAATATGAGTTTGGAGCATTTTGCTCACTCATTGTATTAAAAAGAGTTTGTTTTTCACGGTTTGATGTAATTTGTTTTTTCTTAACCACTTGATAATGAAAGTAATTAAATTAAACAATGATGTATCAAACGAAATGTTCACAGAAAGATTCAATTCACCACCGATACACAAAAGACGACTGTCTCGCATGACGGTTTCAATTGTACTCCTCCAATCTGTGGTTGTACGAATACAAAGAGTATGGGTCTGTTTCTTGATTTATTTCTAACTACCGACCTAGCTATTTGTAAAAAGGCAATAAACCGACCTTTACAAGTAAAGACATGTAGGAAGTACTCGACATAACGTTCGCTACTGAATTACTGTTACACGAAATTATTGGGTGGAGTTAATTATATAGAGTTCAAACTCGCTGAAAAAGCCGTTCACAGAAATGTGAGGAAGTCAAAGTGTATGAGAAGTATTTTAAAAAAGTCCTGTAAACTTCGTTATGAACCGAATGACATAGTCGTTCTGGACAATTTAATCGATCGCATCACTACTTCATTCAATAGCTCCCTTGAAAAAGCCTGTACAAAAACAAGGTACAAGGGTCAAACTAAACAAAAATGATGGACTTTTGAGATTAAGGCTAGGAAGAAGACCTGCAAAAAAGCTATTCAATAAGGCCAAATCTACCGGGGTCATTAATGGCTGGAATGCTTGTAAAGAGCAACTCCAAATTTTTAAGTACAGGCTCAGAAAAGCGCAAAGGCGTTCTTGGCACACCTTTTGTGGAGAAGTGGACAAGGCTCGGATGCTGCAAGGCTGCGTAAGATATTATCCACTGCAACATGTACAGCGGTTATTTGCAGGATAGGCAAATAACTGGACAAAAATAGCGAGTAGTGATCGACACACATTTCCCGGCGAACTCACCAACAGAACCCGAATATCAGGAGGACAAATAAGAGATTGAGTGGACTGCTAGCATCGCTAGCTTGTTCACCGAGAAGTTCAAAATAAGTTGGGCGATTAACAGCTTTGAACCTTAAAAACACCTGGACCAGATGGCATCATTTCAGCAGAAATGCTGAAATATATTGTTATATAGAGAAAGTTTATAAATGCTTTATCAGGCACTCTTAAGTCCCCAATCGATGGAGGATACCAAAGTGGTATTCATACCCATAGCGGGAAAGATATCGGTCACTAGGACTTCAGACCTCTTAGCCTATCCTCCTTCCCACTGAAAGGTCTGGAAAGTCTTGTAGATTCTTTCATTAGAGAAAACCTGGATACAAAACTGCTGTCGGAGAGCCAACACTCCCACAACAAGGAAAAGCCTACAGTATCTGCCCCGCACGAACATGTAGGCACTATCGAATCGTTCCTACATTTGAATGGATTCACTCTGGTGGCCTTTCTTGACAAAGAATGGTCTTCCTGACTGCAACATTTCTAGGAATAATTTTTTAAGTAGATAAAAAACTGTTATTCAGACTTGACTCCAGTGACTTCTGCAATGGAGATGAGGAAGAAGTGGACAGCAGTGAGCACCTGTTATAATATTGCCCCGCTTTGAGTAAACGACGTCTGGATATAGTGGGGTCGGCATTTCTAGAAGGTTTAACAAATCTTCCCGGTACCGATATTCGTACTGTTGATAATTATATAAGTACACTCACTTTAGTGCAACGGGGTATATATCATTTGCTATGGGCCAAAAGTGTAACACCTCGAAGGAGTGACTTAAGACCCCAAGTATATTCGGCGGAAATCAGTTCTGTGTAATTTTAGATCATTTGAGCATTGTCCGTCCATCTGTGTGTCTGTCTGCTGGATTTAATACCCTACAGAAAAATCGCTTCTGTAGTATATTTTCTGGAAACATATTATATTTGAATACAATTACTTTTATATTTGAATACAATTTTTTTCCTACCTATAGGAAGGTAGGAAAACAAATTCTGTAGCCGATTTAAATTTTTCCCCGTTTTTAAAGATAAGATTGCCCCAAAACTCCGAAAAAAATAACATTTATAAGAGAAATATTCAAACTTTTTTTCCGGTATGTAAATATAACATATTTGCACCAAAGTATATTTTACTTAAATTTTGATCCCAAACATATTATGATTCCTGTTTTTTTCTCCGTGTATGAAGTAATATTTTTGTCTATCTCAGGCTAAGTTCGAAGATGTGTCATATTGGTCCACTGCTTCCAGTATCTCGCCCACAAGGGGTTAAAATTAAGTCAAATTAAAAATTTATATCTTATAACAATTGAAAACATAAATTCTCTAATACATCTTCTATATGCACGCCAAGTTTTATTTATTTATTTCTTTCTTAACTAAAAGCCGACATACAATATATAAAACCAGTAAGGAAAGGCTAAAGTCGGGCGGGGCCGACTATATAATACCCTACACCACTCTCGTAATATTGAATAACTATGATATATAAATTTTGTAATTCATGTATAAATTGTTTACATAAATTTACTTTTGGGACATTTTATACTTAAATAATACCCTGTACCACAGTGTGGTGTAGGGTATAAAAACGATTGGATCTAAAGAGCCAAATCGGATGAAACATATATAAATCTTAACCGATTTTCTTCAAATTCGGCAACGTTGGTTCATGGATCAAGAAACTCTACCATTCTAAATTTCAAAATGATTGGATGTGAAATACAGCTTCTACAGGACTAAAGAGCAAAATCGGACGAAACATATATATGGGAGCTATAGCTAAATCTTAATCGATTTTCTTCAAATTCGGCAATGTTGGTTCATGGATCAAGAAACTCTACCATTCTAAATTTCAAAATGATTGGATGTAAAATACAGCTTCTTCAGGACTAAAGAGCAAAATCGGACGAAACATATATATGGGAGCTATAGCTAAATCTTAGCCGATTTTCTTCAAATTCGGCAATGTTGGTTCATGGATCAAGAAACTCTACCATTCTAAATTTCAAAACGATTGGATGTAAAATACAGCTTTTATAGGACTAAATGGTTCATGGATCAAGAAACTCTTCCAATCTAAATTTCAAAACGATTGGATGTAAAATACAGCTTCTATAGAACTAAAAGGCCAAATCGGACGAAATATATATATGGGAGCTATATCTAAATCTGAACCGATTTCAACCAAATTCGATAGCGCTCTTAACAGCTGCTAAACACTCTAAACTGCAAAATTTCAAAACGATCGGGGTGAAATTGCGACCTGTAGTCGACGAACAACTTTACATGGACAGACGGACGGCCGGACGGACAGACATGTTTAAATCGACTCAGCTAGTGATTCTGAGTCGATCGGTATACTTTAAGGTGGGTCTAGCTGTGTTATTTTCAGGTGTTAATCCTTGAAATATTTAGTAAAATATAATAAAAGAACACAATCGTAAGATTGCAATTAAGCAAAAATTAACTGAATTTCAATATATGAAAACGAAACAAGCAAGAAAGCACCTTGAGTCCCAAAAAAATATTCGTAAATTTATTTAGTTTCTTGTTTTAATTAAATTATTATCAATATAAATTGAATTTTAAAGCTTTAAAGAACGTACTGGCATTAAAGTTATTAGATATTAACTTTTGGTGCAAAATGGTCCACTTGTGACGGAGTATTTGTGTACCAAAAGAGGCGTCCACTTTTCTCTGGACTGTAGGTACTATAAAAGCATTACACTTTACAAGATTTCAAGTATTTGTATGCACTGGTATTACAGTTATAAACTGTTAACATTACAAAATACAAAATGTTCAATTTGTTTGGGAGGTACCAAAGATGCATGCCAATAACGCCCACTTTTATCTGGACTCCCACTAAAATTTTCCGTCAAACATTTTCGTAGAATATTTTAATCCTTAAAAGTCTTTTTTAAAAGGACTTTTTTAATTTTTTGGAAAAAGGGCCAAATTGACCCATTAAGAGGGGTGGTAGAGGGTTAAGATCTTCCACAAAAATGGTCCTCATAAAATTCCACTATGTAACTCTGACAATGAGAAATCTCATTTAGTATAATGCTACCTTCGACCAAAAAATTAACTCTTTGACCCACTGTAAAAAAAACTCAGATCAGCTGGACCATAAGTTTATTGTAAGAAAATGATCTACTCAAATCGCCCTTTAAGAATTATACGGTCGCTCTTCTGCTCCAATAATTCCACAAATATCACGGCTTTAAATTTACATTATAGAATTTTTTTGTATACGTTGGCATGTAATTTTGCTAATTAAACCTAAAAAGCTATAATTACAAAATTGGTGACCTTGGCGACCCCTATTGAAATTTTTCGGCAAACAATTTCGTAGAATATTTTAATGCTTTAATGTCCTTTTTGAATGGACTTTTTTTAATTCTTTCGAAAAAAGGGCCAAATTAACCCATTAAAAGGGGAGCTAGAGGGTTAAGATCTTGCACAAAAATGATCCTCATAAAATTCCACTATGTAACTCTGACAATGAGAAATCTCTCAGACATTAACTTACATAATTTTTTTCATTTAGTATAATGCTACCTTCGACCAAAAAATGAAAATTTTGACCCACTGTAAAAAAAACTCAGACCAGCTGGACCATAAGTTTATTCTACAAAAATTATCTACTCAACATGCCCTTTCAGAAGTATAGGGTCGCTATTATGTTCCAATCAAAAAGTCTTAATTTGTTGGACAGTGATATTAATCCTTTGTGGGGGAGGTACTAGAAGAGTGGACCAATATGGCCCATCTTCGTACTTAGCCGGATATAGAGACAAATATTACCGCATACCAAATTTGGAGTCAATAGGTTAATCCTTTCGAGAGTTATCGTGCGTCCCAGCCAGCAGACAGATATACAGATTCACAGACAGACAGACAGACGGACGGACATTGCTCAAACGACTTAAAATGACCCAAAACGGATTTCCGCCGAACATGTAACACATCGAAGTAGTGACCAAAGACCCTAAGGCCACTCCTTCGATGTATTACACTTTTGGCTCATAGCAAATGATATATACTCTCCTCTCTAAGGTAAGGGGATAAAAATAATGCATTGCAGGATAAGAAAAACAAAAAATTCCAGAAACAAATAATAAAGTCATAACAAATCAAAATATTTTAATTGATACAGGAACAGAGCGTAGCAGAAACACAGCAGGGCCAGAGATCGTTGCAGGAACGAATATTGAGCAGGAACGTTGACGGGTACAGAACAGAGCAGGAACAGGAAATCAGTTTCGGCGGAATTATAATCTTACATATGGCGATAAGCTACGACTATAAGAATTACTTGTACCCAAATTCAGCTATACTTACTTATTGTAGATCTCTGAATAGCTTTCAGTGTAGAATTTTTTTGTTTTGAAAATTTTTATCCATTTTGCGCTGTTGTTCTGGCCGCACTGATGTCTATATTACGCTCTATCAAGGTTTTGTTAACCATTTCTTGATATGTTACTCTCTGGGTTCATGAACTCATTTCGCTGTCTCCTACACCCAGTTCATTCCAGGTGTAGGTCAATTCCTCACTTCCGTGAATCTCCCAAACTATTAAACAGAAAAATCAGAAAATTTAGTTATCAAACTCAATTATGTTAAATTCTAATGAGATTACATTAAACGGACATAGCTAAATTGTCTAAAAATTTTACGATAATTAAAAATATACATATTTTGTTGGTCAACATTTCGAGATGTAACAAACGGAGTGTTGCTCCAAATTCTTCCACAAATTATTTTAACTTTTGCGCAAAAAAGTATCTGCACTGTATCTGTAGTTATCACACTTTCCAAGGGCGCCTAGTAGAAGGGTGCAAATATTCAACAAATGAGTTGATAAGATGAGTTGCGTGGTTCCATGTCTATGACTGAAACCAAATTTTGCACAAATTTTGTCACGAAAAATTGTCAACACTGATGCCATTTGGCTATGCGTCGCTTGCTTTCTTCATTATTTCCGCCCTCTCATAAGGGGTGAGGAGTGGAAGGGTGTATTGTTTTGCATTTGTTAAATTAAAAGAAAACAATGGAATGACATGGAAACGACAACAGCAACAACAATAGGGGAATAAGAAATACATTCCATTTCACATCCCTTGCCCAAATGCATGCATCTCCCATCCGCCAACAATTCGAGCATTGAACACATGTACGGACGACGACAACTGAGGGGCGGAACAGTCACACTGACTACTGGAATTTCACACATATTTGTGGGTAATAAACTCTTATTACAACCATATATAAGTCCTAGTTATCTGAGTACGTTTTTCCATAACATGCGATGGCATCGGAATCGCATGGCATCACAGCTCACGGGACCGTATCACATCGCATTTCCGTACGGAATTACGGTCACCGGGTAAGTGAATTACAACGTGCTTGCTAATATAAATAAGTGCTACAATGAGCGGTAATATTTCGCACATTCTTTGACATACTAAAGTGTTTGCAAAGCCAGTAGTTAAAGACAACAGTCGAGCGGGGCCAACTGCGTAATACCCTGCACCATTATTTGCCAAGAAATTCACGGTGAAATAAACATTAAAAATAGCAACAATTTATAAATTCCAGACACATCAGTTAAAAGCATAGCACCTACACCGCCAAGATGTCAAATGCGTCTGGGACCTTCGTTTGGTGGATATGTAGAAACGAACGTTTTTAGAATGAGTGTTACTGGACAAATTAACATGTAAAGTCAATAATTTCAGACATATCGTTTGTATAACATCATTTTCTACCCGCACACTGGGGATTTCACGCAATATGCAGTAGTACTTTTAAATTTAAGACTAAATGGTACAATCAAATCAAAAATAACTACTTCGATCTGACTGCTAGTTTTTTAACCGTTTCAAACTCAGAACTTGTATATTTTACCGAACTGCCTTTATAAAAACCTAAGATTTTCAAGACGAATATTATTTTACCATGTGATGTAAAGTTTTTCTTTTTATTTTTTATTTAAAGTGGGATATTTCAATATACTAAAATTGAAAAAATAAACTCCGCAAACTTATAAAAAAATCCATTTTTTCTCCAAACATTTGGATCTATCTATAATTGTAATTTTAGCTATACTTGCCTATAGCTGGAAATCGCTACTAATACATTGTCTCATATCTGTTTTTACATTTTTAATCAATTTCAAGTGCCACCAGGTGCTCCTTATCACTAAAAGTTATACGAGTATTTGATATATTTCGTTTTGAGCTATATGGGCGCTATATGATGGGCGTGGACGATTTTAATGAAACTTTAAAAACTTTTTTATTTTGTTAATTGTAATGTCTGTGCTAAATTTCAACACATCGGACCAACAGAAAAAAATTAGTATGAAAAATTAATTTTGAGTTATATGGAATATTATACGAAAATTTATAATTTTGTTAATAGCGTTAAGAAAGTGCTCGGTGCCAAGTTTCATCACTCTACCAGCACTCCTTATAATTTTTTCACACAAATGTATGAAGCACAGTGGGGATGTGCACCGTCAAGAAATCAAATAGGAAGGTACCTTACTATGCCCGGCGTCGATTCAAGACCTCAAAGATAGAATTCGTGAGGCTATCGAGGACACTTTGCGATTTGGTTATGGAAAATTTCATGAAAAGGATATGGTTCTGTAAAATGGCTTTTTTCTTTGAATACCAAAATAACACCTCTTGGTGGAGAACCCTTTACATGTAGATGTAAGAGTGGGTGTTTTAATTAACCTGGTTTTCTTCGAAGTAGGCAACATTTGCTCATGTTTTTAAAAAATGTCAAATATAAATAGGAATTTTATAACATATAGATGCGAAATCAGGATAAACAGATAAATCGGGATATACATAAGTATGTATATATGGGCCTACATCCAATATTCTTCAGATTTGTTAAAGTAGGTTCGTCCTTGCTCAGAAACTAATCCCTTCTAAATTTCATAGCTATTGTTAGTCTAATACGTCTACGTAGGTTCATTCAGAATCTTCTGATTAAGAGACGCATTTCAGCTTAGGGTCAACTGACCTCCATATATTTGTCAGCAGAGGAACGTCCAAAGGTAAGGTTCGGTCTCGTCTGCTACGGAATATCTCTATGAACAATATCCATGACGTGGCGATAGCTGTTAGTGGGAACTTTGAGAGTACTATGAGATACATCGTACAGCAAGCCATTTGTACAACCGCAAGATGTGTCATTCCAGACGGAATGCCTGGCCTTCCTGGCACTATGACTGAACCACATTTTGACAAGAAGTATTTCACCCTTATACCTGATAAATCAGAATGGAATGGTCGTATCCCAGGACATAGGAGATTCGTTAACTTCTTGTATACCTATGGGACCAAATTCAACAACCTAGTGAACCTTGCAGATCACTTAATGAGATTGCTGAACATTTCAATACTCATCTGATATGAGTGCCCGGCTACAGCAAATTACAGGTGGTCACTAGTCAGGAACTGCATATATTACAGACTGAAACGAATTGTAGGTGTTTAGGTGCCCTAGTATTAATGTCATAAGCTATTAAATTTTATATAATATACTATTACAGTGTAACTATTACTATTACAGTGTAATATCATATTACAAAAGATTCGGATATGTAGTGTAGAAATTATTAGAAAAATCAATATTTTACTAAAATGTAAATCCTTTGTGGGGAGGTTCTAGAAGCAGTAGACCAATATGGCCCATCTTCGAGCTTAGTCCGAGGTAGAAGAAAAAATACCACATGCAAAATTTGAAGTCAAACGGTTAATTCCTTCGGGATTTATTGTGCCAGTAAATGAAGTCAAAAGAAGTAAAAATGCCCTAAAATGGATTTCCAACAAAAATAGTTGAAGTCTTAGGTCACTTCTTCGGTGTGTCACACTTTAGGCCTGTAGCAGATGATCTACATATACTCTTCTCCAGAACAGTGATTGTATTAATCCGCCTTTTACCTCAATAATAATTTCATTTTAACTCTCTAACAGGCGAGACCGTCTACAGACTGTGTCCGCTTCTTGGGCTCCAGTGTTAAATTAAAGAATATTTCCCTCAAAATGGAAAAGCTCTCGTTAGACTCTTCTGCTTGGCATTTTGGTATGTTCCCCCAACTCATTGTGACATTTCTTTCGGGATCTATGGGGACTTAAATTTGAAAAATTAAGAAATCCTCACGGAAAACTATTTTTCGAATCTCTTTTTTTTAAATAAAAAAAACATATATTAATTTATTTATTTATTTATTTGAATTACAATACAAAGTAAATTTATATTCTAATTTTAAGGTCCAGTGAAAGGCCGGGTTACAAAGACCAATGGCTAAATGTTTGCAGCGACAGACCAGAGCCTCTGGTGGGAATTGAACCCACGATCCCCAAACCCATGGCGAGTAAGCTACTGGGGCGCTCAAAAAAAAACATTTGTATAAGGATCGACTTCACATTTTTACCATGAATAGTTACCATATTATGTTTGCATTTTATAATGTACTAGCCGACCGGGCCAATTCGTTACCCTAGACTTCAGATTTCCGATCCCGTCCATTTGTGGAGTAATCACATAGACTGCCACCAAAATCCACGTACACAAAATTGCAGCACTCTCGCTCACAATTGGCGAAAATTTTCAGTTATTATAATGTAACTTCTGAACCAAAGTTGGTCCCACTCCCAAATTTACAGCATCGGTAGAGTAAATATGGACTATTTTTTATAAAAACATTTAAGGAAAACAAATTAGATCGATTCTGAGATATCGCAATGTATATTTTTATTTCCGTGAAAAGTAACCGAAATAAATTGTTTAAGATAAAATTAATACTTGTTGTGAAAAGTGCACGGAAAATCCTTTAAGAAACAATATTTTAAATTTCTTATGACTTGTAGCATTAAAATTAACTTCAAAAAACCATTACAAAGGAAAAAAACATTTTTCCGAACTTTGACCTCGCCCCATGCCTCCAATTTTCATTTAATTATTTTAATATTGTGGGTCAATACTCCCACATACCAGGATAACATTTTCTGAGAATTAGAGAAAGATCTAATTTTTGATCTGTGACACTTGAGAAATAACTACCCATATACATATATATGGGAGCTATAGCTAAATCTTTACCGATTTTCTTCAAATTCGGCAGTGTTTGTTCATGGATCAAGAAACTCTACCATTCTAAATTCCAAAATGATTGGATGTAAAATACAGCTTCTACAGGACTAAAGGGCCAAATCGGACGAAACATGTATATAGGAGCTATAGCTAAATCTTAACCGATTTTCTTCAAATTCGGTAGTGTTGGTTCATGGATCAAAATACTCTACCATTCTAAATTTCAAAACGATTGGATGTAAAATACAGATTCTATAAAACTAAAGGGCCAAATCGGACGAAACATATATATGGGAGCTATAGCTAAATCTTAACCAATTTTCTTCAAATTCGGTAGTGTTGGTTCATGGATCAAGAAACTCTACCATTCTAAATTTCAAAATGATTGGATGTAAAATACAGCTTCTACAGGACTAAAGAGCAAAATCGGACGAACATATATATGGGAGCTATAGCTAAATCTTAACCGATTTTCTTCACATTCGGTAGTGTTGGTTCATGGATCAAGAAACTCTACCATTCTAAATTTCAAAACGATCGGATGTAAAATACAGCTTCTATAGGACTAAAGGGCCAAATCGGACGAAACATATATATGGGAGCTATAGCTAAATCTTAACCGATTTTCTTTAAATTCGGCAATGTTGGTTCATGGATCAAGAAACTCTACCATTCTAAATTTCAAAACGATTGGATGTAAAATACAGCTTCTATAGGACTAAAGGGCCAAATCGGACGAATGATATATATGGGAGCTATATCTAAATCTGAACCGATTTCAACCAAATTCAATAGCGATCTTAACAGCCGCGAAATACTCTAAACTGCAAAATTTCAGAACGATCGGAGTGAAATTGCGACCTGTAGTCGACGAACAACTTTACATGGACAGACGGACGGACGGACGGACATCGTTAAATCGACTCAGCTAGTGATTCTGAGTCGATCGGTATACTTTAAGGTGGGTCTAGCTGTGTTATTTTCAGGTGTTACAAACATCTGCCGTGAAACAAACTTATAATACCCTCTACCACATAATACCCTCTACCACAGTGTGGTGTAGGGTATAAATAAACTTACTTAAACTACTTAGAAAGAGTTGGCTCCGAAATTGTGTGGCGATAAGAAATTGAGAAATAACTACCCATATACAGATTTGGAGTGAAAAGCAAATACATCCAAAGAACGAAATAAAGGGAACCCTTGGAAAATTATTTTTCTCAAAACAGTAGTCCCCCTTCTAGCCGTCTTATCATTAAAAAATGGCAATTAAATCTTATCATATGTCAAACGTCATAAAAATCGACGATATTTTTCTTTGGTGTCTTTGAGAAATATATTGCTCTCGAAAAAACTAAAAGTGTCGTCCATTTGTATGACGTTTGACATATGATACGAATTGATTTTTTATAGGTAAAGGAGTGAGAAGCGTTGGTGATTGTTTTGAGAGACATAGTTCTCCAAGGTTTCCCTTTATTTCGTTCTTTGGACTGAAGCGTGTATTCCGAAGACTTCCACTTCAAAACTTTGCAAACTTTGTGGTCGAATATCGCGAAAACAAGAGCTAACCTAGGCTAGACTTTTCAGTATAAAAAATTCGATTAAATTCGACTTTTCGACTTTATTATGAATATGCGAATATTTTATCTTAAACAGAAAGAGTTGGCTCCGAAATTGTGTGGCGATGAGCCCTGCCACTTTTGACATAAAGAGGAACTCATTTGTCAGTGTCACTAGTAAGGAAAGACAGAAAGTCGGGCGTGGCTGACTATATAATACTCTACACCTCCCTTACAATGCGAAGATGGACATTGTAATATGAATTTGGCAGTGTTCATACATGTAATAAAACTCTCTCTGCCGAATTTCGTACTGATCGGATATAAAACACGGTTTCTACAGGGGTTTCCTGTCAAATCGGGTGAAGCATATACCTATATCATCAAGAGTTGGCAACCCTCGTTGTGATAAGACGTCAAATAGTGAGCTCCTGAACAACGCTAAACAAAATATTAAAAATCTGTGTTTGTTTGCATACAATACACATACAAACGTTACAACAAACAAAAACAAAAGGCTGTTTAGGTGAACAATATCAAAAATGCCAAGCACAAGTCGCCGCAGTGTAAAAAATGCAAAAGTTTTATGTGGTCAATGTAGAATGGAGGTGAAAGAAAACAAAGAAGAGAGCATTGAGTGTGACAAGTGCGGGAGAATATTCCATGCAGTGTGTACGAAGCTGGATAAACGTCAATATGACCGTTTATTGAAAAACAGTGAAGAAGAGTATATCTGCCATCTGTGCGACAACGATGATAACACAGCTGCTACAGTTGGAGAAGAACTGCGTCGTATACAGTCGAAGCTAAATAAATTAGACCAGTTACAAGAATCAATTAACTTTATGTCCTCAAAATTTGATGAAGTTATAAAAGGAATTACTGAAAATAAAAAGAAAATTCAAAATATAGAAAAAGAAAATAAAAACTTAAAAAGTGAAATTAAACATTTGAAGCAATCTGTGAAAATGTTGAATGATCAACGCGTAAAAAATGATTGTGTTGTTAGTGGAATTGTGGTTAATAATGAAGCTAGTGCCGCAGATACAGTAATTGAACTCTCTAAAACAGTTGGTGTTGAAATTCAAAAGGAAACAATTGATGAAGCTTTTTATTTAAAAAGGAAAAACTTATCCAATCCCACAACAAGTTTGGTAGTGAAGTTCACTTCGAAGTCAGCAAAAGAAAAACTAATGTCTGTAAAGTCAAATCTTAAGAAAAACGAAACAACTAAATCGATTTATGTTAATGACTTTCTGAGCAAGGAATCATTGGAACTTTTAAATTATGCCAAAACTCTAAGATCTGTCGGTTATCAGTCAATTTATTCACACGCCGGAAGAATTTATGCCAAAATGAGTGATATAACCAAACCCAGATTAATCAAATCAGAGGAAGATGTTGATAGTATTCTAATTGAAGCTACAACGAATAAATTTCATAATCGAAGAGTTTCTCACATGCAACCAATTATTCCTGAGGAGACTCTGATGGATCTGAAGAAGACGCCCAATCTCAATTTATATCTCCTGCTAATATGAATTGAACACATTTTTTTGTAAAATAGCGTAATTTTAATATTCGTTACATTTTTCTCTTTTCTAAACATTGTTTAATAATAATAATAAATATTTTTCAAAATTAGATATTTTTAATAATTATTTAAAGGATTTTCAAAACAATTTCTTTAACATAATATCTGTGAACATAAGAAGCATCTCGTCCATAGATAAGTTTAATAAATTTAAATCATTGATTGCTCAGTTTGAGATTCTGCCTAATATTATTGCTGTCCAAGAAACATGGTTTCAAAAAGATATAAGTCAAATATATAATATACCAGGCTACAATGCCATTCAATGCTGCAGATATGATGGATATGGTGGTATTTCATTATTCATTAAAGATACATTTACTTATACAGTTGAATATTGTGAAAGCAAAAATTTTTTTGAAGCTATACGAATTTCAGTTGAGGATTTTAAAATAAATGGAAAGTCTTTGAATGTCACTAGTTTCTACCGCTCTCAGAAATGTGAATTGAATATTTTTTATAGTTTCATAGAAGGCCTGTTGCATAGCACTGGTGGATGTCCGAGCATAGTTGTTGGATTTTTATAGTTATAGATTTTTTAAATACAACCATGTCATCAGATATTTCAAATATTTTATATAATTTTGGATATAGAAGTTGTCATTATTTAATTACACGTCCAAGTAGCGGCAGATCAATAGACAATGTATTCAGCAATATACCAAATGAGATTTTAGTTGATTCAATAGAATGTAGCATTTCAGATCATAACTTAATATCTTGCAAAGTAATTTGTAATACAAGAGATTTAGAATACACAACAAGATATTATCGTCAGTGCAATTATAGCATGTTGAGAGAAAACGTCATTACTAGGTTATCAGTGATGCAGTTTTCTGGTAATGCTTCGGATGATACATCTAATTTCATTAATATATTTTCTAATTGCGTAGAAAACGCAACAGTTGAGAAGGAGGAGAAGGTTCTTACAAAAAATCTTATTACACCTTGGATTAATCGAAACCTATATGCTCTCATATCGTTGAAACAAAAATTATTAAAAGTGAGAAGAAAGAAAGGTACAAGTATTAGCCCTAGAGGTTTTTTGGTTTTTGTGTTAAGTTTCGGGCTTTGGTGTGTTCTGACACATATAGTGAAATTTTATGGCCAAGACTTTTGTAGAACATTTCATCCCCGCCCTCCCCATTTTAGGGGGTGTTTTTTACGTTTTGTTAAAATGGGGCCAAAAATTACAGCTATGTGGGGAAGCTAGAGTGTTAATATGTTCCACAAAAATATTGGCCTTAATATTTTCTATAAATTTGCTGAACATACCCTATACCAAAAAAATATATTTTTGTTACATAATAGTGAAATACTAACATTTTTGGGGTACGATGTGGTTTTTTGAGTTAGTTAGGGTGCCCAGACACGTTCAGATTATATTGATATGTTCACAAAAGTTGTTCAGATTTACGTTGGCTACAATTTTGCCAACCATTATTATTGAAAAATTACGAGTCCCTGGAAGTTATGCTGAAAAAAGTGAAAATAAAATATATTTTTCCTTTACTTTTTCAAAAAAAAGTACCGGAAAAATTGTTTTTTCGCAAAAAAAATTGAAGAAACTTTGTTCAGCATATTCTTAGCTACATTATTGCCAAATATAGTTAAGCGGTATCACCAAGTCTGAATTAGTTGTTGGACAAAAGCTGATGGCACCTTTTTTGAGGGGGCCACTGATTTTCAGAAACTTTGGAGGCCCATAAAAAAAAATTGGCCGCCAATTATGCCAAACCGAGTATAGGGTTATACTACCCTTTGATAGTAGAATTGAACATATACTGTCAAGTCCGTGTATTTTTTTCACTGTTGCACAGTGTAATTTGATGTACATACATAATTTAGAGCTACTATGTAAATTTTGCTAGATATATGCCAACTCGCCCCAAAAATGTCCAAGTGGCGCTGGGGCACTCATATTTTACTTTGTTATAAGAATTATTTTGTAAATAAATGAATTATTAAAAAAAAAAAAAAATATGGGGGCTATATCTAAATCTGAACTGAATTTCCCCGAATTTGGTAGTTTTGATTCATGAAATAGGAAAACTCTCTGCCGAATTTTGTAATGATCGGATATAAAATACAGTTTCTACAGAGCTTACATGCCAAAGCGGGTGAAACATATATATGTATATGGGGACTATATCTAAATCTGCACCGATTTTCCCCGAATTTGGCAGTGTTCATATTGTAAAAAAAAGAGGTGTTATTTTGGTATTCAAAGCCAAATGCAATTTTTTGAGATAAATGATCGATGTTTATTTTATAATAAAGAGGAAGGTTGCCGTTAAAAATAAAAAGTATAAAATAATCAATAGGGATCGTCCTTGGACCAAAAGAGAGCACTGTGCTAAATTTCAGCAATTTTTTTACAAAGGTTTTAAAAAAAATGGCTCATTGTTCCCTTTTTAAAACAAAGTAAACTTTGCAAAAATCGGTTTAGCCGTTCGAGAGCAATTACAAATTTCGTAAAACACAAAAACTATTTTTATTAATTTTTTCAAAAATTAATTAAATTAAGTTTAAACCAGTAAGGAAAGGCAGAAAGTCGGGCGGGGCCGACTATATAATACCCTTCACCTCCCTAACAATGCGATAAGGGTCATTGCCATAATAATTTGGAATAATTGGTAAATGGGTAGAAACATATTATCTAATTCTGAAACGATAATCGCTAAATTAAGCAATATTCGTTCCTAAAGTGAGAAACATCTTTCTGTAAAATTTTAATGATCGGAAGTAAAATACAACTTCTATAGCGGTTTGATACCAAATCAGGAGGAACATATATATGGAGCTTTAATATAAATCTGAACCCATCTTCCCTGAATACTTATTCATGTAAAAAGACCTCCTTCTGTCGAATTTCGTACTGATCGGATATAAAATACAGTCTCTACAGCGCTTACATGTCAAATCGGGGGTAACATATATATGGGAGCTATATATATAAATCTGAACCGATTTTCTCCGAATTGGGCAGTATTCCTTCATGTAATAAGAAACCTCTTTCTGCCGAATTTCCCACTGATCGGATATAAAATACAGTTTTTACAGCGATTACAGGTCAAATCGGGGGTAACATATATATGGAGTTATATCTAAATCTAAACCGAGTTTCTCCGAATTTGGCAGTATTCCTTCATGTAGAAAGAAACCTCTTTTTGCCGACTTTCGCACTGATCGGATATAAAATAACATTTTTACAGCGCTCACATGTCAAATCGGGGGTAACGTATATATGGGGGCTATATCTAAATCTGAACCGATTTCTTCCAAATTTAAAAGTGTTCATTCATATAACAGGAAACCTCTTTCTGACGAATTTCATACTGATCGGATATAAAATACAGTTTTTACAGTTTTTACAGTGTGAAATCGGGGTAACATATATATGGGGGCTATATCTAAATCCGAACCGATTTTATCCGAATTTGGCAGTATTCCTTTATGTAATAAAAAACCTCTTTCTGCCGAATTTCGCACTGATCGGATATAAAATACAGTTTTTACAGCGCTTACATGTCAAATCGGGGGTAACATATATATGGGGGCTATATCTAAATCTGAACCGATTTTCTCCGAATTTAGCAGTATTTGTTCATGTAATAAGAAACCTCTCTTTGCCGAATTTCGCACTGATCGGATATAAAATAACATTTTTACAGCGCTTACATGTCAAATCGGGGGTAACGTATATATGGGGGCTATATCTAAATCTGAACCGATTTCTTCCAAATTTAACAGTGTTCATCCATATAATAAGAAACCTCTTTCTGCCGAATTTCATACTGATCGGATATAAAATGAAGTTTTTACAGCGCTTACATGTCAAATAGGGCTAACATATATATGGGGGCTATATCTAAATCTGAACCGATTTTAACCAAATTCAATAGGGATCGTCCTTGGGCCAAAAAAAAGATATGTGTAAAGTTTCGTCGAGATCGGACCATAATTGCGACCTGTACTTTGATTACAAGAATACATGCACAGACGGACAGACGGACAGACAGACGGACAGACAGACGGACAGACAGACAGACGGACAGACGGACATAGCTAAATCAACTCAGAAAGTGATTCTAAGTCGATCGGTATAATAAACGATGGGTCTATTTCTTCTCCTTTTGGGTGTTACAAACAAATGCACAAAGTTATAATACCCTGTACCACAGTGTGGTGTAGGGTATAAAAAACTGATAGCGAGATCTTTTTATACCCTACACCACACTGTGGTACAGGGTATTATAACTTTGTGCATTTGTTTGTAACACCCAAAAGGAGAGGAAATAGACCCATCGTTTATTATACCGATCGACTTAGAATCACTTTCTGAGTTGATTTAGCTATGTCCGTCTGTCCGTCTGTGCATGTATTCTTGTAATCAAAGTACATGTCGCATTATGGTCCGATCTCGACGAAACTTTACACATATCTTTTTTTTTGGCCCAAGGATGATCCCTATTGAATTTGGTTAAAATCGGTTCAGATTTATATATAGCCCCCATATATATGTTAGCCCCGATTTGACATGTAAGCGTTGTAAAAATGTTATTTTATATCCGATCAGTGCGAAATTCGGCAAAGAGAGGTTCCTTATTACATGAAGCCATACTGCTGAATTCGGAGAAAATCGGTTCAGATTTAGATATAGCCCCCATATATATGTTACCACCGATTTGACATGTAAGCGCAGTAAAAATTTTATTTTATATCCGATCAGTGCGAAATTCGGCAGAAAGAGGTTCCTTATTACATGAAGGAATACTGTCAAATTCGGAGAAAATCGGTTCGGATTTAGATATAGCCCCCATATATATGTTACCCCCGATTTCACATGTAAGCGCTGTAAAAACTGTATTTTATATCCGATCAGTATGAAATTCGTCAGAAAGAGGTTTCCTATTATATGAATGAACACTTTTAAATTTGGAAGAAATCGGTTCAGATTAAGATATAGACCCCAAATATACGTTACCCCCGATTTGACATGTGAGCGCTGTAAAAATGTTATTTTATATCCGATCAGTACGAAATTCCACAGAAGGAGGTCTTTTTACATGAATGAGTATTCAGGGAAGATCGGTTCAGATTTATATTAAAGCTCTATGTTCCTCCTGATTTGGTATCAAACCGCTATAGAAGTTGTATTTTACTTCCGATCATTAACATTTTCCAGAAAGATATTTCTCAATTTAGGAACGAATATTGCTTAATTTAGCGATTATCGTTTCAGAATTAGATAATATGTTTCTACCCATTTACCAATTATTCCAAATTATTATGGCAATGACCCTTATCGCATTGTTAGGGAGGTGTAGGGTATTATATAGTCGGCCCCGCCCGACTTTCTGCCTTTCCTTACTGGTTTTACCTATTTGTAACTGCTTATAAACATTTTAGCCAAAAATAAACTACATAGGTTGATAATAAATATTTTGACCCGATTATTAACCAAAATTAGAGTGAACGCTGAATTATAGCAGTGGATTTATGCAATTCCGACACGAAGAAAATTTTTCAATTTGTTCATTTATGTCGAGTAATATTTTCCAAATTAAATTTATTTAAATTAAAAAAAAAAACGAAATGTCGATTATTTTCTTCAAAAAATTTAAGTAGCATAATTTGCATCAAGACGTCACGGCCCGCCAGTGCGCCGCGGACCACCATTTGAGAAGATCTGCCTTAGTCGGTTTACGCGACTGGCATACGTCTGTTGCCTTCTCGATAAAGTGGTCTGTGGCTGTACTCTTTGTATGTAAATTCTAACTCCTTCAGGCCCCCAACATCTTAAAACTACACACTCACACACAAATATGCATAGATATGCAAACATTTGCAAGAGTCACAACTTTAGCCGCCCCCAAACCCACAACGCCCGCATGTTTGGCATCTATTAGATTGTCTCGACACATGTTAGTCACATGCCAAATCCCACAAGTGTTTGTCTTTAAAGCTATTAGGGTAAATTAGAAGATTACTGGCGTTCCGTCGCTCACCCCCACCGTCACAGTCACGATGGCAGTGGCAATGGTGATGGGGATTTGAAACTGAGAAGTGTATGTGAAACGATTTTGCAGCTCTTATCCACGCAGAGTTTCCAGTGTCCTGTAACGCCATCAACCACCAAATAATGTTTGTTTTTTTCCTCTCAGTTCGGTGTAATTTTGTTTTTCGAGAATGTTGCTGTTGGCGCAATTACGTTAATTCCATTGGAAAGACGGTTCACGATACGATTGGCACGGCATTGACTGCGATTGCATCCTTTTCCATCCTTCCGAATATACGAAACGGCGAAACGACTGAGAGAGAGCACATTGTCGCGTGGAATCGTTTCGATATACTGTGAATTTGCTTATGAAGACACTATGTAGGGATAATAAAGTTTAGTGTTTATTGGCTCTTCTTCTCCTGCAACATCGCCTGCTACTCCTTCTGCAATTTCTATTTCTACTTCTTGTGTTTGGTTGGTTTTAACAGTCACTTTAAACGACTTGAGCTATTTACGATAATTAAGCTGCTGCCTTTGCTGCTGCAAAGTAGATTGACTTTGGCATAATGTGTTCCGATGTTCGGAACGGGAAATGGAAATTAAGCTTCTATCAAATAGAGTGGACTTTGCAATAAATAACAAAAATTACGCTAAGCTATAAAGACCGATAATTGTATGACTTCAAGGAGCTTAGGATAATTTACACATTGGCTTATTACATTTCACATACCCTTATTTGTAAAATCACAAGTTGGTTATGGTAGAAACAAATCCATTAGAGTCTTTGCATCTTAACAAAGTAATGAATGCGAGTATATTAGTGCAAAAACGGGAATAAAAAATTTAATATAGATTAAATAGAATTTGTCTACCTCTACGAGTACTTCAAAGTAAGTATGTTTACGTGTGTATGTAAGTATGTTGTCATTACAACAAAGGGGACTGAAGGGAATGTATGCATTTTACACAGCTGGGATGTGGGGTCGAGCCAAAACTTCTCGACTGTGACTTCCGGTGTCGGACTTTAAATGACATAAATTACATTACATGTTGGGTTAGGTTTAAATGTCTCATGGAAATACACTTAAGTCAGTGTTCCGCACTGTTGTGCGCTCATTATTTATGATCTTTCTACCCTCACTTTAGTGAGACGAGGGTATATATCATTTGCTACGGGCCAAAAGTGCAAAACATCGAAGGAGTGATCTAAGACCCTAAGTATGTTCGGCGGATATTCGTTTTGGGTAATTTTAAGTCGAATGAGAAATGTCCGTCCGTCCAACTGTCCGTCTGTCTGTTTGCTGGCTGGTGCGCAGTAACTCTCGAAAGGAGTAACCGATTGGATTCAAATTTGGTATACGGTAATAATTTTTCTATCTCCTGCAAAGTTCGAAAATGGGCCAAATTGGTCCACTGCTACTGGTACCTCCCACAAAAAGGGTTAACATTTAATGAAATATTTATTCTTTAATAACATCTACACTGATTATTAGAAACTCCTGAAATTCCACACATTGTATTATTTTATTAGTTGCTATCACCTCGAGAAAAATGGACGAAGTTGCCACGCCCTTTTTGGTACACAAATGCCACCATTTTTCATCAAAATTTAACAGCTTATAACTTTAATACAAGTGCATAAAACTACTTGAAGTTTTGTACAGTATAATGTTTTTGTAGCGCTTAAAGTCCGGTAAAAAATGGTCATTTGTGTACCTCCCACCAAAAGTGCAAACGAATACTTGAAATTTTGTACAGTGTAATGTTGTCATAGTGCCTATAGTCCTGTGAAAAGTGGGCGTTATCACAACGCCCCTTTTTGTACCTCCCACACAAAATGACTAAATCATACCAAAATTGAATAGCTCGTAACGTTAATATACCGGTGCACATAAACGCTTATAGTTCGGCACAGTGTAATGTATTTAAAAAAAATACAGTTTACCGAAAAATACGTTAAACCCCTTCTGGTATCTCCCACACAAATTGACAGATTAATTAGTGTTATGTTATACTTATATGTATATTACATTACTCATAAAGTGAGGGTATACCTTAGTCAGTTTACCCGACTGAAACTTTCTTACTTGTTTTATACCTCGCGTGTTAAAGAAAATCCGTACTAGACATGAATTATCTAAGTATCTTCCTGTCAAATCCTCTGAGATGAGTCATGTCTGGAAATTTATCGTTCTTTTATAGTTAAACACAGTACTGGATTTGACCATTTCCAATGTAAGTGCTTTTATCGCCATTTGGCTAAATGTGAAGATGTTGGCATGTGTAGGCTTTGTGGTATTACTAAGCCAGTTCACACACTTCATGAAATACCGTGTTATGGTCTTGGAGGCGAAAACAAAGTTCGACTTCTGGTTTATAAATAAAAAGTCCTAGATCCGTCCTTCCTCCTAGCTTGGACCCATCCGTGTAGCAGCTTTTTCCCACTGGCACATGAGCTAGTGTTCAGTTTTCCCAGGAGCGTCTTGCTGGCACAAACGATCCAGGTTTCTGCAAGCCACACTTCCAGAATGCGGTTGGAAATTTCCGTTGTTTGAATATGACCGACAAGTGATTGTTATATCTTCTGATGGTACGACTTGTGGTCTCGATTTATTTATTCACCTATCACTTGTAGACGTCTTGCTGTGTGGGCTGCTTCATACTTTATACGGATATCTATTGGTTGGATGTGCATTGTAGTCTCCAACACTCTTGTTGGTGCAGTTCTAATTGCCATACGTTGCAATTTTTGCAATGGTATTACGTTGTATTTCTTTGCCATTGATGTCCACCACACTACTGAGGCGTAGGCTATTATTGGTCAATTACGCTCATCTAAAGCTAGTGTGTCATATTTGGACGTAGTTCCATTTTGAACCTATAGCTCTTCTGCACAACGACCAAAATCTGTGGGTCTTGGCAATTCCTCTTCAATCTGTTTCTGATCAAAGATTAGTATTTTACCTTTGTATACCTTACACCAGGGTCCAGGGTATTATGAGTTTGTGCATTTGTTTGTAACACCTAAAAGGAGAATTAATATACCCGTCCTTTATTTTACCGATCGACATAGAATCACTTCCTGAGTCGATTTAACCATGTCCGTCCGTTCGTCTGTAGATGTTGCGTAGTAATTACAGGGCACGTCCTGTTTATTGTCCGATTGTGATGAAATTTAGCATAAGCAACATTTTTTAACCGATCTGAATAAAAATTGACAAAAAAGAAGCCTCTTGATAGACGTAGAGATAATACCAAATTTGAGGAAAATCGGTTCAGATTTAGGTATAGTTTAGAGTTGGGCACTTTAGTTCATTTAAGTGATCGCTCTTTTTAGTTCAGTTCAATTGAGTGAACTAGTTCGTTCATTTAGTTCAATTGTTCACTTCAGCTCTTTAGCTCACCAGCTCTTTAGCTCACCGGCTCTTTAGCTTAGCTCACCAGCTCACATTACTTAAACAGCTCGTTAGTTCAGCAGTTGTTTCGTTCAGATCACCAGTTCAAATCAGCCGCTATTAAAGGAATCTGATTGGAACATGAATTGAATATACAAACGCATTTGTATAGGAAGAATCCTACATTCATGAATCATGATGGCATAAAAATGGAAACAACACATAATAGCTGAGAAGGGAGAGCGAAATGAGAAGAGAGAACGAAATGACAGGGTTGAACCAAAGAAAGTAGATTTATAAAGATGTTCCGTCGTGACTTTGTTTACATTTGCGTGAGTTACGAACGAATAGGAATGATTTTGAAACGCGAAAAAAATAGTTTTCTGGAGTCTTTTTTTGAACTTTTTTGGTACTTAACGAACGATATTAATTTTCTAAATATGATAATTACAAAAAAATCTAGAAAATCGGTCTTAAAATGTTAAAAAAAATCACTCGCCGAAATCAAATTTTAATTGGTTCGTCACTGATAGAATACTCGCTACGGGACGGAACTTCTTTATAAATCTACTTTCTTTGGGTTGAACTACTGAGCTGAAATGAACGAGTTGTGTGAACTAGTTCGTACAGTTCAGTAAAGTGACCCGTTCAATTGAACTAGTTCGTTCACGAACTACACAACTTTAGTATAGTTCCCATATACATGTTACACCCGATTTTACATGTAAGCGCTATAGAAACTGTAATTTATATCCGATCAGTACGGAATTCGGCAGAGATTTCTTATAACATGAATTAATTCTGCCAAATTCGGGGATAATCGGTTCAGATTTAGATATAACCGCCATATATACGTTCCGCCGATTTGGTATCAAAGCGTTATAGAAGTTGTACTTTACTTTCGATATTGCAACAGAAATATTCGATATTGGCAGAAAGGAGTTTTTTAATTTAAGAACTAATATTGCTTAAATTGGGGATAATCGGTTCAGATTTAAATATAGCAGCATATATACTATGTTCCTAACTATTTAGTGTTAAGCGCTATTGAAACTGTATTTTACGTCCGATCTTTATATTATCTGGCAGAGATGAGGTTTTTGATGCAAGTTGATGAAACACTGTTTAGATTGTGTATAGCCCCATCAATTTGTTCCTTCCCATTCTTGATCTATGATAAAATAGATTAAGATCTAGATTATTACGATCAACATCATCGGCTCATCCTTGGAATAAGCTTTGATCAGGAGGTGGAGCTAAATACTTTGTTAACTGAAACGAAACCAAATATTCCACATTATTATCGCAATGCCCATTTTCGCATTGTTAGGGAGGTGTAGGGTATTATATAGTCGGCCTGCCCGACTTTCTGTCTTTCCTTACGTGTTACATATAGCAATTTTCTTATCCAGGAGTCGAGACATCATATTAATTGTCCGTTTGTGATGAAATTTAGCACAGAGCTCTTTTTTGGCCCAAGGACATATAGCTCCCATATATACTTATATCCGATTTGATATATTTGCACCACATAAGCAACATTTTTTAACCGATCTGAATAAAAATTGACATAAAGAAGTCCCTTGGTACACTTGGAGATAATATCAAATTTGAGGAAAATCGGTTCAGATTTAGATATAATCCCCATATATATGTTACACCCGATTTCACATGTAAGCACTGTAGAAACTGTAATTTTTATCCGATCCGAATGAAATTCTGCATAGAGAGTCTTTTTTTACATGAATTAATACTGCCAAATACGGGGATAATCGGTTCAGATTCAGATATAGCCCTCATATATACGTCCCACCGATTTGGTATCAAAGCGCTATGGACGTTGTACTTTACTTTCGATATTGCAACATTTGAGAGAAAGAATATTCTTAATTGAGGAACTAATACCACTTAAATTGGGGATAATCTGTTCAGATTCAAATATAGCCACATATATACATACTATATTCCTAACTATTTAGTATTTAAGTGCTATTGCAACTGTATTTTACGTCCGATCTTTATATTATTTGGCAGAAATGAGGGTTTTGATCCAAGTTGATGAAAATCTGTTTAGATTGTGTATAGCCCATCCGATTCTTGATCTATGATAAATTACTGCGCATTTAAGATAATCGATGATGATCTAGATTATTAGATCACCATCATCAACTCCTCCTTAGAAATAGCCGTGATCAGGAGGTGGAGCTACATTCTTTGTTAACTGAAACGAAACCAATTAATATCGCAATGCCCATTTTCGCATTGTTAGTTTGGATGCTCTCACCAGACGTTGTAATTTCGACGTACGTGGCAATTCCGCCGCATCGAATGGCGGATATACTGATGCAAGGTACATACTCCCATTACCTTGCCTTAATCATTCACATGCGATCCATGGTGGAGGACCGAACGTAACGCTTTTACTTGTTGTGTTTTACGTGGAAATGCTGTGTAGTTTACCAATTGGTTTGAGGAATATGGAGCGTATACTTTATACCTATGGATGATGATAATACTAATGCGTTGTGGGCACTATTCATTAAATTTAAGATTGATCTCTGCAGATCAGGCAGATGGGATAATACCGAAGTCCCTTTATATTATTGTCTACATTTGCGGCTCCAGGGCTTCCGACTTAAAATTAATGGTTATAATATTATTACATATAAACTGTACTAGCAATTTTCCTGACCTGTAACTTACAGGCAATTCGTACGATTTTAATGAATTTTTATATGTGTCAGGATTAGTACAGGGAGGCGCAGAATGAGCTTTATGGTTTAAATGGTTATTTTTTTTATATTCAGTATATTATAGGGGAATTTTTTGCAATTAGCTTTGAAAAATTATATCCTGTAAGTGGTGCCCATTTTCTGCTTCGCACATACGTGCTCTTTGTAGCATATTTTCCATAACTTTTCGCAAATTTTCGAAAAAAATCAATTATTTTTGTACGTTGTTCGATACATAATTAATTCCCCAAGTCTCCTTCACAAAATTCTGAAAAAAAGAAAAAATAATAATTAAAAAAATTATTAAGAATTCAGAACATATAGCTCATTCTGCGCAACCCTGTATAATAAAAAACGTCATGATAAATGTTTGCTACAACTTTTTAAAGTATGCATCGATTTTCTTCGGAACAGTCTTCATGGTCGATCAGACTTGGTGAATTACTCGATGTTTTCAGGAGGAATTAATTAAAAAAATATTAAAATTTTAAATGATATTTTTTTTTGTAATATCTTCTAAGATATCTTGAAACCGCGGATGGTATGAAGTAACGATATTAGAAGAAGATGAAAGCTATTTGTTTTAGAATTCTTTCTTGAGCCAATTAGGATAAATGGTTCTCGAGTTATGCTAAAATATTTGGTTCTATTTTTAGATGTTTATCTTTATTTTGATAGGCAAACAAAGCTCTTAAAAGAAATAACATAAGCCTTCGGTTGAGCAAAAAAATATACAGTTTTTGGACAAAAATGTTAAAAATAATTTTAATTCCGCTAAAAAATATTTACAAAAAATAGGTTTGTGATTGTTTTATTATTAATGAAATTGGAAAAAAATGCTATAAAATCAATGTATGGAAAATTTCTAATAAAAAGGTGTGTTGTTTCCACCTTTCTGATTTTAACACTATGTATTCTGCATTATATTAATCACAAGGTGATGGTATACTAGACTGAAATATTCTGACTTGTTTTAGTATAGCTTCCTCAAAAAAATTACCTTTAAATATATTTATTTAAACAATTTTGCTGATTATTTTTACGACATTTTTTCATAACAAAAACGACTACATCGATCTATATTTTAATATACTGGATCTAATATTTGTTTTTTAATGTCATAAATCAATTTATTTGATCTGTCTGAAAATTTGAAGTTTGTGATTCTGTTATACTGAAATTCTGTATACTGAAAAATATACACATTGCCAGGCAAAATCTTGGTAAGTACCTGTCATTATTCGCTGCATTACCAAATAATGACATCTCATTATTCACTGCATTACTTTCGGCTTATTAATAATATCTTACCAATAATAACAGAAATAAGGGATTTTTTGTTATCAAAATCATTTTGGAAAATTTAATATAAATGAAATGTTTTCAAATAGTACGTGTAGATTTGATTCAAAAATACCATAAATATTTCCGTATGTCGCAAGTTAAATAATTGAAAGTTTTTTAACTAGAGGTTTAGGTTCAGTAATTCGAATCGGGCATGAGGAAATTGTTTGTTTCGAGAAATATGCGCGACAATATACAAAAAATCACTTTAAACGACCATTTCTACATATCTACTGCTTATTTTGAACATATTGGTAATGCATTATTCAAATACTTTAAATCGTGAAAATATAAGCGCATATTTAAGTGGCATGCCTATGCTACAAATAAGTACTTATTATGTTACTTTATTATATGATTTTGGGAAGTACTTTCCTCCAATGACATCCCCATGATAAAATAATGAGAAGAGAGGCTGAATAATAAGTACTTACCATTATCGAACTTTGCTTACTCGTCGGATTATTTGGTAATGAGAAATTTTGCCCCACACAGAAGTGATACCTAAATATCTTTGGTTATACCATATTTTAAGTTGCCACATTTCAGTTTTAATTTTATTTTCAAAAATGAACTTTGGTACATCCCTCATACAAATTCGGGCGGAATGATTTGAAATCTTGGCATTTTACTCAAAATTTTTTTTTTAGTACTGAATGCATTTCATTGTGAAGCAAATTCTTTTATTGTAATTTTTGAATTCTACCAAGCAAGTAAAACT
This sequence comes from Eudasyphora cyanicolor, assembly GCA_963930755.1. NCBI lineage: Eukaryota > Metazoa > Arthropoda > Insecta > Diptera > Muscidae > Eudasyphora > Eudasyphora cyanicolor. The sequence goes on along the minus strand of OZ005736.1, from coordinate 174,204,312 downwards.
GTCTACCTTTTTTTGTATTTGTTCCTATTACATTTTTGAAATAGACAGAATGTAACTGGAATATATGGCATTCAACGAAATAAATTCTGACTGAATAACAAAACCAGTAAAGAAAGACAAAAAGTCGGAAAGTCGGGTCCAACTATATAATATGTCAAATCGGGTGAAACATATGTATGCGGGCTATATATATAACTGAACGGATTTTCTCCAAATTTTGTAGTGTTCATTCATGTAATCAGAAAGTTCTCTATGCCGACTTTCGTACAAATCGGATGTAAAACACGCTTTCTACAGCGCTTACATGTCAAATCGGGTGAAGCATATGGGGGCTATATCTAAATCTGAAAGGATTTTCCCCGAATTTGGTAGTGTTCATTCATGTTACAGAAAATTCTCTCTGCCGAATTTCGTACTGATCGGATATAAAATACGGTTTTACAGCACTTACATATCAAATCGGTGGTAACATATATATGGGGGCTATGTGTAAATCTGAACCGATTTTGACCAATTTCAATAGGGATCGTCCTTAAGCCAAAACGGTCCATATTTTTATAAACGGTCCATATTTTTATATATTTCGGCATGATCTGTTAAAAAATGCGCTCTCTAGAGCGAAAATATGTCTTATCGAAAGGGACCTTCGTATGGGGGCTATATCAATGTATGGACCGATATGCCCCATTTTAAATAGGGATCATCCCTGGGTTAATAGTCTCTGTACTAATTATACCCTACACCACACTGTGGTACAGGGTATTATGACTTTGTGCATTTGTTTGTAACAACTAAAAGGGAAGAGATAGACCCATTGTTTATTATACCGATCGACTCAGAATCACTTTCTGAGTCGATTTAGCCATGTCCGTCTCTCTGTCTGTCCGTCTGTCCGTCTGTCCATGTATTCTTGTAATCAAAGTGCAGGTCGTATTTATGGTCCGATTGTGATGAAATTTAGCATAGTGCTCTTTTTTGGCCCAAGGACGATCCCTATTGAAATTGGTTAAAATCGGTTCAGATTTGGATATAGTCCCCATATATATGTTTCACCCGATTTGACATGCAAGCGCCGTAGAAACCACATTTTACATCCGATCTTTATGAAATTCGGCAGAGAGAGTTCTCTTATTACATGAATAAACACTACCAAATTCGGGGAACATCGGTTCAGATTTAGATATAGCCACCATATATATGTTTTACCCGATTTAACATTTAAGCGCTGTAGAAATCGTGTTTTATATCCGATCCGTACGAAATTTAACAGAGAGAGTTCTCTTATTACATGAATAAACACTGCCAAATTCGGGGAAAATCGTTTCAGATTTAGATATAGCCACCATATATATGTTTCACCAGATTTAACATTTAAGCGCTGTAGAAATCTTGTTTTATATCCGATCCGTACGAAATTTAACAGAGAGAGTTTTCTTATTACATGTATGAACACTGCCAAATTCTTATCGCAATGCCAATTTTCGCATTGGTAGGTAGGTGTAGGGTATTATATAGTGGGCCCCGCTCGACTTTCTGTCTTTCCTTACTGGTTTTCATATAAATTGCTTCATATTTGCGACCTGTGGTGTCGAATATAAAAATGAAACGCTGAACGTAGTGATACTGTAAATGTTCTGTTCAAAAGGACAGAATCACTACGACGTTATCGTAGTGGTACCGTTCGCGAACAGTAACACTACAATTTTTTTAGTGTATTCTGTTCTCTTGTAAGGGTTGCGATACTGTTCCGTTCGTGACGAAGGAACGGTATAGAACGCTAAGGAACCGTTCCTTAGTGTTTTTTTCCGAACTCTGATCTGAACTAATTCCTCCTCTCAATTTTATTCCTAGGGTCTTCGGAATTGTATTTAGTTATATATTATTTTGTCATGTTGTTTAGGTTTTTTTCGCACCCTTATGTAATACAATACTGTAATTTGAACGGTCTCTGTCCAACCAACTACTTTGGAGGAGTCTGCTCTTTGTTTATAACATTTAAATATTGGGTGGCGGTGCTTAAACCGTACGAGCTGCCAAGACGAATACCATAGTGGTGGAATGTTATTGGTTAACCGTCGGTTGAATGTTCGTGAGCTAGCTGAAGTCATAAACAAAAGTGCTACACAAAAAGTCAAAAAGTGCCGTACATTGCATATTGACGAAAATTTAATAATGAGAAAGCTGTGTGCAAGATGGGTGCTGCGTTTGCTCACTATTAAAACAATGCAACAGTTCACATATCCACTACTGCGATTGCCACAAACTATTAACTAAATTTCGAATTGCTTCAGCACGGATTATTTCTTGTTTCCAAACGGATCGGGGAAAAAGATTTTCCACCAATGAAGAGGTGGATGTTGTGGTTGATGGCTATTTTCAGGAGCTAGACTGTATTTAATATAAACAGGGTATCAAAGCTATTTAAAATCGAGGGAAAACGTGTTTCGGGATAAAAGGAGATTATATGAGGAAATAAAGATGACAGATTTTCTCACTTGCTTTCCAAATTCTTTTATTATCACCTCACTTAGAGATGGGGTATATATCATTTGCTACGAGCCAAAAGTGTAACACATCGAAGGAATGACCTAAGACCTGAAGCATGTTCGGCGGATATCCGTTTTGGGTCATTTTATGTCGAATGAGCAATGTCCGTCCGTCTGTCTGTCTGCTGGCTGGTGCGCACGATAATTCTCGAAAGGACTAACCGATTGACTTCATATTTGGTATGTGGTAATATTTTCTCTTATCTCCGGCTAAGTTTAAAGATGGGTCATATTGGTCCACTTCTTCTAGTACCTCCCCCACAAAGGGTTAACATTTAGTGAAATATTGATTATCTAATAAATTCTATACTTCTTATTTTAATCCTCTGAAATCCTACACATAGTATAAGTTTATTAGTCAATTTTACCTCGAGAAAAATGGGCGAAGTTGCCACGCCCCTTTTCGTACCTCCCACACAAATGGACAATTTTGAGCTAAAAGTTAATAGCTTGTAACCTTGTTACCAGTGCATACAAAGACTTGAAATTTTGTACAGTGTAATGGTTAAATAGTACCTACAATACAGTGAAAAATGGTCATTATTTCCACGCTCCTTTTGGTACCTCCCACACAAATGGACCATTTTGTACCAAAAGTTACCAGCATATAACTTTAATACCCGTGCATACAAATACTTGAAATTTTGTACAGTGTAATGCTTTTATAGTACCAAGAGTCCAGATAAATTGGACATTTTTGTACCAAAAGTTAACAGCTTTTAACTTTAATACCAGTTCATACAAATACTTGAAATTTTGTACAGTGTAATGCTTTTATAGTACCTAGAGTCCAGAGAAAAAAGGACGTTATTGGCATGCCCCTTTTGGCACCTTCCACCCAAATGGACCTTTTTGTACCGAAAGTTAACAGCTTTTAACTTTAATACCAGTTCATATAAATACTTGAAATTTCGTACAGTGCAATGCTTTTATAGTACCAAGAGTCCAGATAAAAATGGACATTTTTGTACCAAAAGTTAACAGCTTTTAACTTTAATACCAGTTCATACAAATACTTGAAATTTTGTACAGTGTAATGCTTTTATAGTACCTAGAGTCCAGAGAAAAAAGGGCGTTATTGGCATGCCCCTTTTGGCACCTTCCACCCAAATGGACCTTTTTGTACCGAAAGTTAACAGCTTTTAACTTTAATACCAGTTCATACAAATACTTGAAATTTTGTAAAGTGTAATGCTTTTATAGTACCTAGAGTCCAGAGAAAAAAGGGCGTTATTGGCATGCCCCTTTTGGCACCTTCCACCCAAATGGACCTTTTTGTACCGAAAGTTAACAGCTTTTAACTTTAATACCAGTTCATATAAATACTTGAAATTTCGTACAGTGCAATGCTTTTATAGTGCCTAGAGTGTAGAGAAAAGTGGCCGTTATTGGCACGCCCCTTTTGGTACCCCCACACAAATGGACCATTTTACACCAAAAGTTAACAACATATAACTTTAATGCCAGTGCATACTTTAAAGTTATTTAATGCATTTTAAATTGATAATAATTTAATTAAACCAAAAAATAAATATATTTACTAATAGTTTTTTGGGACCCAAGGTGGGGGGATTCATAAGTCGGTTTACCCGACTGATCTTTCTTTCTTGTTAAATATTTTGTGAACACATATAATATAAAGTAATCATCTTCGTATTGGTGTCTAATATTTTATATAATCTCATAAATAGCCCAAAAATAATATTGAAATTTGTTGTCCAATAAGGTCTAATTCTCTAGAACGAAAAAGGTCATCATATTGTCCTCTTTAACAATGATATAAATATGTTCGAACAAATTACATTATAAAAATATTTCCAACAGAGATAACACAACGAAACATGTTTTAGATTAGTTATGAAAATTGATCAATCTTTTTAGAAATTGGACAAATTTCGTTCATTTGTCTGCAGTTTGTTTGTCTGTTACATTTATCCGCAACATAATAGAATATATGAATGAATGGATATCATTCAGCCTTTCATAATTGGATGCTGCAGTACGATAGTGATAAAGGAGAACTGGCAAACTCCACAGCCGTTGTTAGTGTGTGTGCGTGCGTGTGTGGTAGGCAGTGTTTGATGTCACCCAGGAAGAAAAAAAACTAGAAATTGATTTATGACCAACAAAACTTGTCTGAACTTTGGAGACCTGCTTGGCAAATATTTACCCCGACAGGCAATAGTGGTCAAGGAATACAGAGTGTCGCAACAGAGACCTATTGAAAGAGACCCATCATCAGTTTCACATTTGGTCAATTGGTTATTTATTTGCTGTTCTTGCCTCTGTTCTTTGTTAAGTTTTCCAAGTATGCTGCATGAATAACGAATGACCATTGATGGCTTTTGGTTGATTCTTTCTATGTTTTATTCGTGTTTTTGAAAAGGATCAAAAAGAGGGAGGGGAAGAAGCCATATGGTACTAATATACAACAGATGGCTGTGTCTCATTTTTTGTTATACCGTCAACATAAATATAATGCACATCCTACATTGCTGGTAGGAAGCGATAACATTAAAAAACAAGTAAGAAAATTTCAGTCGGGTAAACCGGCTAAGATATATCCTCACTTTGTGAGTAATGTAATATGGTACGCAGGGAGGGAGATGCCAGAACGTTGAAACAAATTGTTCATTCTTCGTCAGTCTACAGTCATTGTAAATGTTGTCTAAAAAATAAAATTTTAAAACATTTAGATGATTGCTGCAGAAGTTATGAGCACGTTGTGATTGAATGTATCTGGAAGGTACCAAGAGTCAATGTTTACCAGACCTTGGTACTATAAAAGTAGTACACTGAACAAAATTGCAAGTATTTATATGCACTGGTATTAAAGTTATTATCAGTTAATTGTATGTACAAAATGGTATCTTTTTGTGGGTGGTATGAAATGGGTGCGGCAGTAACGTCAATTTTTTACAGGACTCATGGCACAATAGAAGAATTACACTGCACCAAATTTCACGTATTTATATGCACTGGTATTATAGTTATTATCAGTTAACTTTTTGTACAAAATGGTTTCTTTGTGTGGGGGGTACCAAAAGGGGCGGGGCCACTTCGTGGATAAATTTGAATCCAAATTTTCACTTGTGGATATTCCGGCGCCAAAGGGACGCTGTACCGCTCGAAGAGGCGAAAATATCGCAGCAATAAGTGTATCCGTTCAAAATGAGCCAAATCAGTCGATTCCATGTCGTTCTCAGTCGCCGCCTGTCGTAGCGAACGGACGTGTTATCGCAGAGCGGATAGTTTTTAACCTATTACGCAATACCTATTCACCTACCTACTACGCAACCAGGAGGTTTGTTGTTTATAAAGCGTAGGTTGAATTGGATGCATCGGTCTCTGGACAGATATTTCTGAGCTCAGTCTGGAAGGTCTATACCGACGTACCTATTACGGGCTAATACTGGCTATGGGGGTGTCTCCCCCAACCAATTTATGATTAAACCAAAAAAGACGAAGGAGATTACGGCGCAGGGGAGGGAAAACCCAGTATGTTGACCATAAGTTGAGCGAAGTGCACGAAACACTTTCCTCACAGAACGTGAATTTTCTTAATAAAGTTTAACGATTTGTAAACTTTGTTTAGGCGTGAGTCTTTCCATGATGAAATGCCAAACAAAAATAACATGACAGCATGACACGACTCACACGCGATCTGTCAAAAAAAGGCTATTGAAAAAAGTATCTCTACTTGGCTCACCCGTTATAATAAATGTATTTCGTTGCATGTATTATATTAGGTATATATATTTATACCCTCACTTTAGTGTGACGAGGGTATATATCATTTGCTACGAAGCGTTGATTCACTCACGAGTCACGTGTCGTCGTTATCGAACAATCGTGAGCAAGCCACTTCTACGAGCTTTGGTGCCTTGTATCCCGTAGTCGAAAATGAAACAAGAGCACATCCAGCCGCAGGCAAAACTAATGATAAGACAGATGAAGCAGAACCCAGCCGGGGCTTTAAGCAACCCCAGCCTTTAAAAGCCATTGGGGACTCTGACTCTGAATCATCAAATGAAAACAATATCACTATTGTTGCTTACTCAAAGAGACTGTCAGGGGCACAAAGAAAGAAACTGAATAAGTTGAACCGACAGAACCTATTACGGGATGAACCTGACAATTCTACCTCCAATACAAACATGGAGGCCGCTAAAAGAGTCAGGTCTCCCTAAGAACATAGCGCTGTGAAAGTGACTAAGAAGAAAAAGGGCTCGCCGTCTTCCAGTAATTCGGATAAGCCTAACGTAACCACACAAAAGGAGGTCTCTAGTCTGGGTCCTTCGATTGTGGGCGGTAAAGTTGACCCAATAACGCAAATCATCCGTTAAGGATGAGGCTTTAACCAAAAAGACTCTACAGACACGGAAAAATCAATTGGCCATAAAGAAGGGTAAGAAGCCACCGTCTTATTCTAATATAGCTAAACAACATTTTCGAGACGATCTATGCTACGCCATAATTGATAGCAGTAGTGCATCTGGCAGAATCCCCGAAGACCAAAAGAGTAACTTCGAAGATTTGGTCTATACGAGGGTAGCGGAATACGTCCTCGAATCTAAGGATGAACCACCAATCGAAGTAATGAATTGCAAGTTTGAGAGGGGTGTTTTGATGCTAAGGCTGGCATCACAACGCTGCGCTGGTGTCCTCGTAAAACTTGTGGATAGCTTCCCCTCACCTTGGGACGGCGCAAAGCTAAAATTGGTAAGGAAAAGCGACATTCCTGAATTCATAAAAACGACCCTATATGTTAAGGGATGTCCCAGTAAGTTCTCATCAGAGTACATACTCGACATCATTGGCAAACAGAATTCAAAACTTTCCGTGAGAAAGTGGGAAGTCTTCTATAGGAAGGATGATACCGAGAGTACTCTCCTCGTGTTAGGCATAGACCCAGAATCCAAGAACAATCTCGTCATGGCGAAGGGCATGGCGTACTTCTTGATCTGGACAGTCTTTTTCAAAATTGGAAACGTCCCGATTGGCAGGACAAATGAATCGAGTCCAAATATACTGTCTGAAGAGGTAAACACTGGTATTGAACGGATGGAGACAAGTGAGACACTGCCAAAAACTGATGTGGAAGTAGTCAATAACACCACCAGTTCACCAATAGTACCGCCACTTTTGCAGGAAGTTCCCAGCAAAGGTGGTGATCAAAATAAAAAGAGCCACAAAACGATTCAAACCAATGAGGGAGCAACAAAAAATAACACCGCCTCCCAAAATTGTCGACTGGAAGATGGTGTAATAGGTAGTGAACGAAAGGAGGAGAATGACCCACTACCAAATAAAGAGGGGGTAGGATAGACTCCCAAAAGAAACTTTTACTGGAAGGACAATGATTGAGGTCATCCAGATAAACCTCCACCGGAGCGAGACAGCATCCAACGCTCTGATGGACATCATAAATAAAGGCAGGGTTCATATTGCTTTGATCCAGGAACCATGGACAACTAGCAACAAGGTTACTGGATTAAGCCATGTGAACTATAACCTTTTCTACGCTAACACAGGTACTCGTCCAAGGACTTGTATTTTGTGCCATAAAAACGTATGTTTTACTTTCTCTCCAGAGTTGTCAACATCGGAAGCAACGGTGCTGATGCAATGTAATGGAAATATGTACCTGGCGTCAATATATCTGCCATTCGATGCGCCGACATTGCCACCCACGTCGGAATTACAACGTCTGGTGAGGGAATCCAAACACACAAGTAATGAGTTATTAGCTGGATGTGACGGCAACTCCCATCATATCGCTTGGGGTAGTACGAACACCAATAAAAGGGGACACGCCCTTATCGATTTTTTGAATACAAATGACTCTTAACTCTCTTAACATAGGAAACACTCTTAACATAGGAAACACTGCAACCTTTGTTAACAAAATTAGGGAAGAAATATTAGATATAACGATATGTTCAAAAAATCTTATTAATGAGATTCATGAGTGGTGGGTTTCGCGTGAACACTCCTATTCAGACCACCGTTATATAAGGTTTAAAATTGCACGGCCACCGCCAAACCCAATAAGTTTCCGTAATAAGGCTAAGACCGACTGGACTGATTTCGGAAATCTACTTAGAAATCGATTGGGGCAACCTATACGCGATTATCTATGTGCAGAAGACAATGATATCAATGTGATGAATATTACCGAGGCTCTTGTTAAATCATTCGAAGATAGTTGCCCACTTCGAGAAAGGAAATCTGTCTATGAGAAACCCTGGATGACAGGACAAATTCGCTCGATTGGCAAAGATGTCCGCAGACTTTACAACAGAGCTCGACGTAAAAAAGTATATTGGGACGACTACCACAGAAGACTCAAAGAATACAATAATATCATTAGATCGGCGAAACGTAACTCCTGGAGGCTTTTCTGTGAAGAGGTAGACAGCGTTAACAGCATGTCTAAAATGAAAAAGTTCCTCTCAAAAACTCATGTCCAAACCGAAACACTGGTGGATGAAACGGGTAAAAGGATGGAAACTATAGAGGATACCGTAAGGCTCTTGATGAAAACTCATTTTCCGACTGGTAATGCTGGACCAACAGAGGAACAGTTACAGAATGAAAATGTATTGCATCAAGTACCTATTACGGATATAACAGATGGTATGGTTAAAGAAGCGATAAAAAGTGTCTCTCCTTTTAAGGCTGCGGGACCGGATGGAATATTTCCAGCACTTCTGCAGAATGAGGTGGATCTGGTATCAACTCATCTGGCAGGAGTGTTCACTGCATGCCTAACCCATTCGTATACCCCAAAAAACTGGCAGGAATCAAGGGTGGTCTTCATACCAAAGCCTGGCAAGGCGAGTTACACGACCCCAAAGGCTTATCGACCCATTAGCCTTACTTCTTTCCTGTTAAAAACAATGGAGCGAATAATTGATGACATGGTCAAAGGTAAAATAGCGGATGACAGGCTAAAATTCAAACAACACGCCTATGTCAAAGGAAGATCAGTGGAAACAGCTCTGCATGAGGTAGTGAACCACATAGAAGAGTCCTTCAGTACAGAAATGTATACACTTGCTGTTTGCATAGACATTGAGGGCGCATTTAACAATGTACAGACCGATACACTTATCCAGTCCTTAGACGAGTTTCAGGTTGACCGGGCGCTGAAAAACTGGATCAACAATACGCTAAGGAATAGGTGGATTATTTGTGGGTCATATGACGTAAAAATTAGAGACAAGGTAAATCGTGGTATACCTCAGGGGGACATTTTATCGCCTCTTCTATGGGTTACGACGATACACAGTTTAATAAAAGCCCTCACCAATGAAGGACTTAAACCAGTCTGTTATGCAGACGACGTTGTAATACTTCTAAGGGGCTTTCATCCAAATCTATTATGCAGAAGAGCTGAAGAGGCACTTAACATAGCATATAACTTTGCACAACCAAGGGGATTAAATGTTAACCTAGACAAAATAGAAATATGTCTATTTACAAGGAAAACGAAGATCCCACGTTTTACCCCGCCTCGATTCCTAAATAAGACAATTGCTATAACTAAAAAGGTAAAATACTTGGGAGTAATCTTGGATCAGAAACTGTACTGGAAAGATCATCTTGAAGAAAGAGTTACAAAGGCACACAGATGTTGGTCGTTGTGCAGAAGAGCTATAGGATTAAAATGGGGACTACGTCCAAATATGACTCACTGGCTTTACATGCGCGTGATTAGACCAATAATAACCTACGCCTCTGTAGTGTGGTGGACATCAATGGACAAGAAGTGCAACGTAATAACTTTGCCCATGTGCCAGTGGGAACCAGCTGCTATACGGATGGGTCCAAGCGAGGAGGAAGGACGGGTCTGGGACTTTTTATTGATGAACCAGAAGTCGAACTTCACTTCCGCCTCCCTGACCATAACACGGTATTTCAAGCAGAAGTTCGAGCAATCACGGAGTGTGTGAACTGGCTCAGTAACACGACAAAGCCTAAATATGCCAACATCTTCACAGATAGCCAAATGGCGATTCAAGCAATAACATCGGAAAGGGTCAAATCCAGAACTGTGTTGGACTGTAAAAGAACGATAAATGATTACTCAGCCCATGGTCAATTGCGTATTTGCTGGGTACCAGGACACAACGGAGTGATTGGAAATGAACGGGCAAACAACTTGGCTTCAAAGGGCAGAGAACTTCGAGTAATAAACTTGAAAAATTGGAAACCTTTCGAAGCCACGAAAAATGAGTTGAAGCACAGGGCAGTGATGGGTCATAAAACTGTGTGGAATAGCGCAACAGTAGGAGCAACTGCAAAGATACTGTGGGGTGACCCAAATGAAAAGAAAACAAGAAGTCTTCTGAAACTAAACAAGATCGATATTAGTATGATGATGAGTGTTCTAACGGGACACTCAAGCTTACAAGCACATCTTCATCGCATAGGACTATCAGGAAACGACGAATGCAGGGCATGCAGAGAAAACATCGAAACGATGGAACATGCAAGATCCCAACATTTCCCGACAAAGCCATCACACGCTGCACAAAAGTGGCTCCTCGGTATTTTGGCCCATTCCCGGCGAAGCGCCGTCTTGAGATGATCGATACTTTGGTATTTTTTAGTGCGAACCTTACTCTCTAAAATGCCCCAGGCGCAAAAGTCCAACGGATTGAGATCCGGAGATCTTGGTGGCCATTGTGCGGTAGAAATGAAGCGAGGAACCTCCTTTTTAAGCCATTCTTGGTTGACGCGTGCTGAGTGCGATGGTGCCGAGTCCTGTTGGAATGTCCATTTATGTTGATCGGCCGTTACGGCGGCCCACACCATAACTGGCCACTTTCGTGCAAGCGAAGCAACTCCTTTGCTCTTTCCAGTCTAACTTTTTTTTGTGCATCGGGCACTTTTTGGAACTTCAATGGCTTTAGTCCAAGCTCATTTTTTAATATGTGTTTCATCCGTTCTCGCGATATGTTCAGCTCACGAGCAATTTTTCTAACTCTGCGGCGTGGATTTCGATCAAATCTGGCCTTCACTTTTCGGATCATTTCTGGTGTTGTTACCTTTTTTTTCGTCCACTTTTTGGACGCGATGCAACACTGCCAGTATCACGGTAACGAGCAATGGTACGAGAAACAAAAAACAATAAAATGAACTGTCACTGAAATAAATCTGTCAGCTATCAGACTAGCGGTTTAGAAATGATAGCAACCTGAAGTTGGTTGCAATACATATCAGCCACCCTGTATTTAACTGTTTAAGATCTACGTTAGCCGAGAGACTTTTTGAAATGTGGAATATAGATTTCAGGGAGTTCACTATGACTTTATCCTGATTATCGGAAAAAAAATTGATACCAACTTTTGAAACAATATTAATTTTTAGTAATTTAACCTTTTTATTAGCTAAGAATTCTGCCGTGTAAACACTATATTGATCAGCTAGTCTTTTTGCAATTAATAGCTCAAGTTCCTCAGAAAAGCTACCAAAGGCATTAAATGTAGTATAACATTTAGTGCTTCAGTTGGTTGTTGTTGTAGCAGCTAGTTATATGCTGTGCTCGTTCTGTTCTGTCTAATCTGGTTCAGCTTCCCTAATCCAGATCCCGGAAGGCCGCAACCTGAATGGGTTGCGACCACAATGACTCTGGAGTAAGGTGAGTGGGTTTGGCTGGGCAGTTGAGATGGCAGAGCAGATGTTTTGCGTTGTGCCGCCAATTGTGGCCCAATAAGAATGAGGCGGATGCGCCATCCTGATCTTAGTTGTGTGAGACCACTCTGGTTTGTCTTGGCAGCTGGTGTTCCTCTGCTGCGATGGATGGTGGCTGAGCTCCAATAATTGCATCAGATGATACGCGTTTATGGCATCAGCAACTGCATCAGTGTGAATGCCATAAATACCTGTCTGATAGGCTTGTTGCTCTCTCGTGTACCGTTGGGCCTCTCTCTCTAGATCATGAGAATCTTTCCTGACGTTCCTGGGTGGGGAAGGTGGTGGTTTGACGAATTCGCCGATTATTGACGAATTCGCCGATTTTTGACGCATTCGACAAATTTTGACGAATTCGGCGATTTTGACGGCATTTTGACGAATTCGGCGATTTTTTGTCGAATTCGGCAAATTTTGACGAATTCGTCGCCGATTTTTGACGAATTCGAGACGAGATATTTTAACGAGATATTTGCATTTTAAATTGTGCTAAAAACGAGATATTTGCATTTTAAATTGTGCTAAAAAAATTGTGATAACAAAATTTCTCCGTTTTCCTTCTACGGAGCTCATTTAGCGAGATTGCTAAGGAAATTCAAAATGTTGGCCAAATTTTGGCGAATTCGGCGAATTCGCCGATTTTTGTCGAATTCGCCAAATTTTGACGAGATATTTTCATTTTAAGTTTTGCTAAAAAATTGTGATAACAAAATTTCGCCCTTTTCCTCCTACGGGGCTTATTTAACGAGATATTTGCATTTTAAATTATGCTAAAAAATTGTGATAACAAAATTTCTCCGTTTTCCTTCTACGGAGCTTATTTATCGAGATATCCGCATTGCTAAGGAAATGGAAATGCTAAGTTTTGCTAAATTCTGGCCAAAAAATAGTGATAACAAAAGTTCACCCTTTTCCTTCTACGGGGCTTATTTAACGAGATATTTGCATTTTAAGTTTTGCTAAATTTTGGCCAAAAATTAGTGATAATAAAATTTCGTCCTTTTCCTTCTACGGGGCTTATTTAACGAGATATTTGCATTTTAAATTGTGCTAAAAAATTGTGATAACAAAATTTCTCCGTTTTCCTTCTACGGAGCTTATTTAGCGAGATTGCTAAGGAAATTCAAAATGTTGGCCAAATTTTGACGAATTCGGCAATTTTGACGAATTCGCCGATTTTTGTCGAATTCGCCAAATTTTGACGAGATATTTGCATTTTAAGTTTTGCTAAAAAATTGTGATAACAAAATTTCTCCGTTTTCCTTCTACGGAGCTTATTTATCGAGATATCCGCATTGCTAAGGAAATGGAAATGCTAAGTTTTGCTAAATTCTGGCCAAGAAATAGTGATAACAAAAGTTCACCCTTTTCCTTCTACGGGGCTTATTTAACGAGATATTTGCATTTTAAGTTTTGCTAAATTTTGGCCAAAAATTAGTGATAATAAAATTTCGTCCTTTTCCTTCTACGGGGCTTATTTAACGAGATATTTGCATTTTAAATTGTGCTAAAAAATTGTGATAACAAAATTTCTCCGTTTTCCTTCTACGGAGCTTATTTAGCGAGATTGCTAAGGAAATTCAAAATGTTGGCCAAATTTTGACGAATTCGGCAATTTTGACGAATTCGCCGATTTTTGTCGAATTCGCCAAATTTTGACGAGATATTTGCATTTTAAGTTTTGCTAAAAAATTGTGATAACAAAATTTCGCCCTTTTCCTCCTACGGGGCTTATTTAACGAGATATTTGCATTTTAAATTATGCTAAAAAATTGTGATAACAAAATTTCTCCGTTTTCCTTCTACGGAGCTTATTTATCGAGATATCCGCATTGCTAAGGAAATGGAAATGCTATGTTTTGCTAAATTCTGGCCAAAAAATTGTGATAACAAAATTTCGCCCTTTTCCTTCTACGGGGCTTATTTAACGAGATATTTGCATTTTACGTTTTGCTAAATTTTGCCCAAAAATTAGTGATAACAAAATTTCGCCCTTTTCCTTCTACGGGGCTTATTTAACGAGATATTTGAATTTTAAATTTTGCTAAATTTTTGATAAAAAATTGTGATAACAAAATTTCGCCCTTTTCCTCCTACGGGGCTTATTTAACGAGATATTTGCATTTTGAATTATGCTAAAAAATTGTGATAACAAAATTTCTCCGTTTTCCTTCTACGGAGCTTATTTAGCAAGATATCCGAATTGCTAAGGAAATTCAAAATGTTGGCCAAATTTTTCCGAATTCGGCAATTTTGACGAATTCGGCAAATTTTGACGAATTCGGCAAATTTTGACGAATTCGCCGATTTTTTCCGAATTCGGCAATTTTTGACGAATTCGCCGATTTTTGACGAATTCGGCAAATTTTGTTAAATTTTGGCCAAAAATTAGTGATAATAAAATTTCGTCCTTTTCCTTCTACGGGGCTTACTTAACGAGATATTTACATTTTAAATTTTGTTACATTTTTGCTAAAAAAATTGTGATAACAAAATTTCGCCGTTTTCCTTCTACGGGGATTAATTAACGAGATATTTGCATTTTAAGTTTTGCTAAATTTTATCCAAATAATAGTGATAACAAAATTTAGCCCTTTTCCTTCTACGGGGCTTATTTAACGATATATTTGCATTTTAAGTTTTGCTAAATTTTGGCCAAAAATTTGTGATAACAAAATTTCGCCCTTTTCCTTCTACGGGGATAATTTAACAAGATATTTGCATTTTAAGTTTTGCTAAATTTTATCCAAATAATAGTGATAACAAAATTTCACCCTTTTCCTTCTACGGGGCTTATTTAACGAGATATTTGCCTTTTAAGTTTTGCTAAATTTTGGCCAAAAATTAGTGATAACAAAATTTCGTCCTTTTCCTTCTACGGGGCTTATTTAACGAGATATTTGCATTTTAAGTTTTGCTAAATTTTATCCAAATAATAGTGATAACAAATTTAACGAGATATTTGCATTTTAAATTTTGCTAATTTTTTGCTAAAAAATGTGATAACAAAATTTCGCCCTTTTCCTTCTACGGGGATTATTTAACGAGATATTTTTACATTTTAAAATTTCTCCGTTTTCCTTCTACGGAGCTTATTTAGCGAGGTATCCGCATTGCTAAGGAAATTCAAAATGTTGGTCAAATTTTTCCGAATTCGGCAATTTTGACGAATTCGCCGATTTTTGACGAATTCGGCGATTTTGACGAATTCGGCCGAATTCGGCAAATTTGGCGAATTTTAACAAAATTTTGTCCTTTTCCTTCTACGGGGCTTATTTAACGAGATATTTGCATTTTAAGTTTTGCTAAATTTTATCCAAATAATAGTGATAACAAAATTTCGCCCTTTTCCTTCTACGGGGCTTATTTAACGAGATATTTGCATTTTAAGTTTTGCTAAATTTTGGCCAACAATTAGTGATAACAAAATTTCGTCCTTTTCCTTCTACGGGGCTTATTTAACGAGATATTTGCATTTTAAATTTTGCTAATTTTTTGCTAAAAAATGTGATAACAAAATCTTTCCCCTTTTCCTTCTACGGGGATTATTTAACGAGATATTTGCATTTTAAGTTTTGCTAAATTTTGGCCAAAAATTAGTGATAACAAAATTTCGCCCTTTTCCTTCTACGGGGCTTATTTAACGAGATATTTGCATTTTAAATGTTGCTAAATTTTTGCTAAAAAATTGTGATAACAAAATTTTGCCCTTTTCCTCTTACGGGGCTTATTTAACGAGATATTTGCATTTTAAATTATGCTAAAAAATTGTGATAACAAAATTTCTCCGTTTTCCTTCTACGGAGCTTATTTAGCGAGATATCCGAATTGCTAAGGAAATTCAAAATGTTGGTCAAATTTTTCCGAAATCGGCAATTTTGACGAATTCGCCGATTTTTGACGAATTAGGCAAATTTTGACGAATTCGGCGATTTGTGACGAATTCGGCAAATTTTGACGAAGTCGCCGATTTTTGACGAATTCGGCAAATTTTGACAAATTTGCCAATTTTTGACGAATTCGGCAAATTTGGACGAATTCGCCGATTTTTGACGAATTCAGTACGAGCTCGAAATTTTGGCCAAAAATTAGTTGGTCAAAAAATGTTGGTCAAATTTTTTCAAATTCGAAAATTTTGACGAATTCGCCGATTTTTTGCCAAATTTTTACGAGATATTTGCATTTTAAGTTTTGCTAAATTCTGGCCAAAAAATAGTGATAACAAAATTTCGCCCTTTTCCTTCTACGGGGCTTATTTAACGAGATATTTGCATTTTAAGTTTTGCTAAATTTTGGCCTTATTTAACGAGATATTTGCATTTTAAATTTTGCTAAAAAATTGTGATAACAAAATTTCGCCCTTTTCCTCCTACGGGGCTTATTAACGAGATATTTGCATTTTAAATTATGCTAAAAAATTGTGATAACAAAATTTCTCCGTTTTCCTTCTGCGGAGCTTATTTAGCGAGATATCCGCATTGCTAAGGAAATTCAAAATGTTGGCCAAATTTTTCCGAATTCGTCAATTTTGACGTATTCGCCGATTTTTGACGAATTCGGCAAATTTTTGACGAATTCGGCAAATTTTGACGAATTCGCCGATTTTTGACGAATCCGGCGATTTTTGACGAATTCGGTAAATTTTGACGAATTCGGCGATTTTTGACGAAATCGCATTTTTTTGACAAATTCGGCAAATTTTGACGAATTCGGCAAATTCTGACAAATTCGGCAAATTTTGACGAATTTGCCGATTTTTGACGAATTCGCCGATTTTTGACGAATTCGGCAAATTTTGACGAATTCGTCGATTTTTGACGAATTCGGCGATTTTTGACGATTTCGCCGATTTTTGACGAATTCGCCGATTTTTGACGAATTCGACAAATTTTGACGAATTCGGCGAATTTTGACGAATTCGGCAAATTTTGACGAATTCGCCGATTTTTGGCGAATTCGCCGATTTTTGGCGAATTCGCCGATTTTTGACGAATTCGGCAAATTTTGACGAATTCGCCGATTTTTGACGAACTCGGAAAATTTTGACGAATTCGCCAAATTTTGACGAGATATTAGCATTTTAAGTTTTGCTAAAGTCTGGCCAAAAAATAGTGATAACAAAAGTTCGCCCTTTTCCTTCTACGGGGCTTATTTAACGAGATATTTGCATTTTAAGTTTTGCTAAATTTTATCCAGATAATAGTGATAACAAAATTTCGCCCTTTTCCTTCTACGGGGCTTATTTAAAGAGATATTTGCATTTTAAGTTTTGCTAAATTTTGGCCAAAAATTAGTGATAACAAAATTTCGCCCTTTTCCTTCTACGGGGCTTATTTAACGAGATATTTGCATTTTAAATTATGCTAAAAAATTGTGATAACAAAATTTCTCCGTTTTCCTTCTACGGAGCTTATTTAGCGAGATATTCGCATTGCTAAGGAAATTCAAAATGTTGGCCAAATTTTTCCGAATTCGGCAATTTTGACAAATTCGCCGATTTTTTTGACGAATTCGGCAAATTTTGACGAATTCGCCGATTTTTGACGAACTCGGCACATTTGACGAGATATTTGCATTTTAAGTTTTGCTAAATTCTGGCCAAAAAATAGTGATAACAAAAGTTCGCCCTTTTCCTTCTACGGGGCTTATTTAACAAGATATTTGCATTTTAAGTTTTGCTAAATTTTGACCAAAAATTAGTGATAACAAAATTT
Organism: Eudasyphora cyanicolor; assembly: GCA_963930755.1. Lineage (NCBI taxonomy): Eukaryota > Metazoa > Arthropoda > Insecta > Diptera > Muscidae > Eudasyphora > Eudasyphora cyanicolor. The sequence goes on along the minus strand of OZ005736.1, from coordinate 174,186,350 downwards.
CGTCCTTTTCCTTCTACGGGGCTTATTTAACGAGATATTTGCATTTTAAATTTTGCTAAATTTTTGCTTAAAAATTGTGATAACAAAATTTCGCCCTTTTCCTTCTACGGGGCTTATTTAACGAGATATTCGCCGATGACAAATTCGTCGATTTTTGACGAATTCGGCGAATTTGACGAATTCGGCAAATTTTATCGAATTAGGCAAATTCGCCGTTTTTTGACGAATTCGCCGATTTTTGTCGAATTCATTTTAGGTTTTGCTAAATTTTGGCCAAAAATTAGTGATAACAAAATTTCGCCCTTTTCCTTCTACGGGGCTTATTTAACGAGATATTTGCATTTTAAGTTTTGCTAAATTTTGGCCAAAAATTAGTGATAACAATTTTTGACGAATTCGGCAAATTTTGACGATTTCGGCAAATTTTAAATTTTGGTAAATTCTGGCCAAAAAATAGTGATAACAAAAGTTCGCCCTTTTCCTTCTACGGGGATTATTTAACGAGATATTTGCATTTTAAATTTTGCTACATTTTCCGTTCCTTCTCCGTTTTCCTTCTACGGAGCTTATTTAGCGAGATATCCGCATTGCTAAGGAAATTCAAAATGTTGGCCAAATTTTTCCGAATTCGGCAATTTTGACGAATTCGCCGATTTTTGTCGAATTCGCCAAATTTTGACGAGATATTTGCATTTTAAGTTTTGCTAAATTCTGGCCAAAAAATAGTGATAACAAAAGTTCGCCCTTTTCCTTCTACGGGGCTTATTTAACGAGATATTCGCCGATGACGAATTCGGCAAATTTTGACGAATTCGGCGATTTTTGACGAATTTGGCAAATTTTGACGAATTCGCCGATTCGGCAAATTTTAACGAATTCGGCAAATTCGCCGTTTTTTTGACGAATTCGCCGATTTTTGTCGAATTCGCCAAATTTTGACGAGATATTTGCATTTTAAGTTTTGCTAAATTCTGGCCAAAAAATAGTGATAACAAAAGTTCGCCCTTTTCCTTCTACGGGGCTTATTTAACGAGATATTTGCATTTTAAGTTTTGCTAAATTTTGGCCAAAAAATAGTGATAACAAAATTTCGCCCTTTTCCTTCTACGGGGATTATTTAACGAGATATTTGCCTTTTTAGTTTTGCTAAATTTTGTCCAAATAATAGTGATAACAAAATTTCGCCCTTTTCCTTCTACGGGGCTTATTTAACGAGATATTTGCATTTTAAGTTTTGCTAAATTGTCCGTTCCTTCTCCGTTTTCCTTCTACGGAGCTTATTTAGCGAGATATCCGCATTGCTAAGGAAATTCAAAATGTTGGCCAAATTTTTCCGAATTCGGCAATTTTGACGAATTCGCCGATTTTTGTGGAATTCGCCAAATTTTGACGAGATATTTGCATTTTAAGTTTTGCTAAATTCTGGCCAAAAAATAGTGATAACAAAAGTTCGCCCTTTTCCTTCTACGGGGCTTATTTAACAAGATATTTGCATTTTAAGTTTTTCTAAATTTTGACCAAAAATTAGTGATAACAAAATTTCGTCCTTTTCCTTCTACGGGGCTTATTTAACAAGATATTTGCATTTTAAATTTTGCTAAATTTTTGCTAAAAAATTGTGATAACAAAATTTCGCCCTTTTCCTTCTACGGGGATTATTTAACGAGATATTTGCATTTTCAGTTTTGCTAAATTTTATCCAAATAATAGTGATAACAAAATTTCGCCCTTTTCCTTCTACGGGGCTTATTTAACGAGATATTTGCATTTTAAGTTTTGCTAAATTGTGGCCAAAAATTAGTGATAACAAAATGTCGCCCTTTTCCTTCTACGGGGCTTATTTAACGAGATATTCACCGATGACGAAGTCGGCAAATTTTGACGAATTCGCCGATTTTTGACGAATTCGGCGATTTTTGACGAATTCGGCAAATTTCGACGAATTCGCCAAATTTTCACGAGATATTTGCATTTTAAGTTTTGCTAAATTCTGGCCAAAAAATAGTGATATCAAAAGTTCGCCCTTTTCCTTCTACGGGGCTTATTTAACGAGATATTTGCATTTTAAGTTTTGCTAAATTTTGGCCAAAAATTAGTGATAACAATTTTTGACGAATTCGGCAAATTTTAAGTTTTGCTAAATTCTGGCCAAAAAATTGTGATAACAAAAGTTCGCCCTTTTCCTTCTACGGGGCTTATTTAACGAGATATTTGCATTTTAAGTTTTGCTAAATTTTGGCCAAAAATTAGTGATAACAAAATTTCGTCCTTTTCCTTCTACGGGGCTTATTTAACGAGATATTTGCATTTTAAATTTTGCTAATTTTTTGCTAAAAAATTGTGATAACAAAATTTCGCCCTTTTCCTTCTACGGGGATTATTTAACGAGATATTTGCATTTTAAGTTTTGCTAAATTTTATCCAAATAATAGTGATAACAAAATTTCGCCCTTTTCCTTCTACGGGGCTTATTTAACGAGATATTTGCATTTTAAGTTTTGCTAAATTTTGGCCAAAAATTAGCAATAACAAAATTTCGCCCTTTTCCTTCTACGGGGATTATTTAACGAGATATTTGCATTTTGAGTTTTGCTAAATTTTATCCAAATAATAGTGATAACAAAATTTCGCCCTTTTCCTTCTACGGGGCTTATCTAACGAGATATTTGCATTTTAAGTTTTTGCTAAAAAATTGTGATAACAAAATTTCGCCCTTTTCCTTCTACGGGGTAATTTAACGAGATATTTGAATTAGTGATAACAAAATTTCGCCCTTTTCCTTCTACGGGGCTTATTTAACGAGATATTTGCATTTTAAATTTTGCTAAATTTTTGCTAAAAAATTGTGATAACAAAATTTCGCCCTTTTCCTCCTACGTGGCTTATTTAACGAGATATTTGCATTTTAAATTATGTTAAAAAATTTTGATAACAAAATTTCTCCGTTATTTAGCGAGATATCCGCATTGCTAAGGAAATTCAAAATGTTGGCCAAATTTTTCCGAAATTTTGACGAATTTGCCGATTTTTGACGAATTCGCCGATTATTGACGAATTCGCAGATTTTTGACGAATTCGGCGATTTTTGACGAATTTGGCAAATTTGGCAAATTTTGACGAATTCTCCGATTTTTGACGAAGAATTCGGCAAATTTTGACGAATTCGCCGATTTTTGACGAATTCGCCGATTCTTGGCGAATTCGCTGATTTTTGACGAATTCGCCGATTTTTGACGAAGAATTCGGCAAATTTTGACGAATTCGCCGATTTTTGACGAATTCGGCAAATTTTGACGAATTCGGCAAATTTTGACGATTTCGGCAAATTGTGACGAATTCGCCGATTTTTGACGAATTCGGCAAATTTTGTCGAACCCAAGCAGGAACCGTGACACCCAAGCAGGAACTGCATCGACAACAATATGTTGGGGACATGAGGAGGCCCACTGGCGCAGTTCTTAAGGCGGCATTCTTGTTCTTGTGGCAGGGTTGAATGTTTTTCCACTTCGTTTCACTCACATTCGCAGACCACACTGGCGACGCATAGCTAACCACAGACCGACCTATCATGTTATATGCTGTTAACAAGGTTTCCTTATCTGCAGCACTTGCCGGCTAGAGACTTGAGGACCTTGTTCCTATTTCTGACCTTATCGCAGATAGCTGTGGCGTGCGCGGACTACTTGAAAAGGCTGTGTAATGTGATCCCAAGAATCTATGTGGGCATGGAATATCAGAAAGGTAGAGCTTAACCAGTTCCGGAGATATCACCCCACCTTGGGGAACTCTCTGTTTCACTCTACGAGGTTTGGACTTCTTGTTCCTGAATTGCACGAACGATTGGCGTCCACACATATAGTTCGTTACCCAACGTTTCAAACCTGGCTGGAGGGAAGTCTTCTCTGCATCATCTAGCAGCGTCGCGTGGCTAACCGTAGCAAATGCCTGATAGACCACTAATACTGTTCTGTTGCTCGGCCTGTTCTGGTTAAGTCCTCTGCTTATATGTGTGGAAATGGAGTCTAAAGCTGTCGTAATACTGTGTTGCTTCCGGAATCAGTGTTGACGGTTGATAACACACTCAAAGACTGGGGAGGAGTAGTGCCTCAAGCGTCTTTGCTGATGGCGATAACAATGAGATCGGCCTGTATGAATCTTATTTGCTCGTTTCCTTGCCAGGCTTAAATAGCGGGACCACCCTGCCCATTTTCCAGGCTTCGGGCACAATGTGGGTGGCTAACGACAAGTTGAGGACTTTGGATAAATACTCGATTCCGGCTGTTTTAACATCACCAAAGGCCCAGCGCTTTGGATGTGGTGGTACCTCCTCGGCTGGAAGAGATCTAATTCGACGTAATTCTCTCCTCTTCGCCCTTCGGATCTGTTTCATTAACGTCGTTAAACGTGACAGAGTTCCGATCATCCTTCTTTCAAGGGCTCGAGAGCGACATAACCGTTACCCCCAATTTACTTAATCCGGTTGCAATGTTTGCCCTTCTTCAGGCCACTTTTTCCGCTTATGCTCGCCGACTAATCTACTGACTTCCAATGTCAGCTCCCTGACTCTGGGGTCATCATGAAGCTCATCACGCTCATTTGCTAATCCCGTTGCCTCTGCTGAGAAATTTTGAGTTATTTCCGGTACTCGACCAGCAGGCATATATCGAGCGGCTGCAGCAATGACGATGTCTCGGAAATTCCTTTCAGCTACTCAAACATCAGAAGGATTGGGCAGCTCTCTGAAGCAGTTGTTGGTGAATTCTCTGAAGCTTGGCCAGTTGGCTTTCCCATGGTTAAGGAAAGTGCGTAGTTCAGAGGTTACGAAGTCGGCTGGTCTGTCAATGGAGATGATTATGGGTTAGTGGTCTGAGCCAAGCGAAAAGTTGCCAGGTTACGTCATTTGTCAGACCTGGTGACACGATGGTAATATCTGGCAATGCCCACCATAATCCAAAGATCATGGTGGGCATTGAAATCCCCTAGTACCAGACGGTTATTGCCTTCCAATAGCATGCTAATGTCGGGCTGATAACGCGGGACACAGCTATTAATCGGCGGGATGTACAGTACCTCTACCTCGTCATAGTGCGATCCTTCCTCAACCAACGTTGTAACCATCACAACGCTGTAAGCTACAGGTGTTGTTGAGCTTGTTTTCTTGGATCGCTGCGATCATGATGTTCCTTCGACTCATAAATTCCACTATTTCATTGGTCTTACCTCGAAATCCATTGCAGTTGAACTACAAAAACGATGCACTGTCAGGTGATGTAACAGCAACATGTGCTGCGGTGGTGCTTGCAGTTGTGGAGACTGTGGTGGATTCCCATACTCCAACGACGACCCACTAAGAACTACGTTGGGGCAGCAAGAAGCAACATATCTCGTTCTGCTATTCTCGTCTATCCGGGCTAACGGGAACACCTCCAGTAGTGCATCCACTCCCTGCTTCCATTACATTGCACCGACCATGAGCGGCCGATGGAAGATGGAAGATGGAGCAGAACAAGGTCCAGGGTTTTCTTCGGTCCCGGCCCTGACCAGCAGAATACGGAGCGAGCATTCCGGGATATGCCGCTCCCAAGACAGAAAAATAAACGAACAGGAACATGTATTTGCTGGGTTGGCAGTCCCTGGCCGAAGTGCTGATTTTTCGTGTCGATCCGGTGCAAACAACCGGCAGCCGTGGGATTGTCTCAGTTGGTTGTATGAAGGGCCTGCTGTAGAATGTATCTGGTAGTATCACTGGTATTAAATTTATAAGCTGTTAACTTTTGGTGCAAAATGGCCCATATGTGTGCGAAGTACCAAAATCGCCAATAACTCCCACTTTTCCCTGAGTTCTATGTACAATAAAAATGTGTTACACTGTACAAAATTAGTATTTATATGAAGTGATATTAAAGCTATAAGCAGTTAACTTTTGGGAGGAGGAACCAGAAGATTCGGTTAAGTAGTATAGCAGGTGTTAAAGAATCAATATTTCACTAATAGTTACACCTTTGTGGGGGAGGTACTAGTAGAAGGAGTGTGGACCAATATGTCCCATCTTCGAACTTAGCCGGAGATAGAGAAAATTTTACCGCATACCAAATTTGAAGTCAATCGCTTAATCCTTTCGAGAGCTATCGTGCGCGCCAGCCAACAGACAGACAGACGGAAGGACGGACATTTCTTAAATGACTTAAAATGACGCAAATCAAATTTCCGCCAAAGGCACTTGGTCACTCTTCGATGTGTTACACTTTTGGCTCGTTGCAAATGATCTATACCCTCCTCTCTAAGGTGAGGGGATAATAAGTAAGAAATTTCTGTCAGGTAAACCGACTAAGCTATACCCTCACTTTGTATGTCTTGGCTCTTTTTGTATGGGAGGTACTAAAACGAGTGTGACTCGTTAGGAATTTTAAATATATATATATATTTTTTTTTAAATTTTATTTAATATTTTTTTAAAAAAGTTTTTAATGTATATATACGAGTAAAATAAATTTTAAATAGTTTTTTGACTCTCCTTAATGTCCACGCAATGTGTGGTTTTGCATACAATAGACACCACTACTCACCAGAATTTCTTTGTCGGCTCCATCAATAAGAAATGCAATGGAAGTATATAAAACGTACATTGTACCTACACTTATCGACTAAGTTTTAATCGTATTAAGGAAGCCACACAATTGATTCAAATCTAATTTCACAGCCATAATACTGCTTACTTTGAACTGTGAAGTTGATTGAGGAAGTGAGTGTAATTACATCGCACATCAGACATTGAATATCGGAAGCCTTTGAGCGTATACGTAACATATTTAGGTCTTTAATTAGCTGACTGCGGAAATGTGTAAGCTACTAGTGACATCTGATTTAATACCAAAGTTTCGTGGCGTGTATCTGTGTGTATAACATATATAACATCGATGTTGAACGATGGATAGCATTTCAATGATTACGATTTTCTAAAATTCATTGTGTTAATAATAACACTGTGCTTGAAATGGACACTTGAAAAATTTAACATAGGGTAAGGATGAGGAGCAGAGCAACTGTCTTTAGAGAAATAATTATCCAAGTGTTCTCTTTATTTCGTCTTCTGAACTGAAGCCTGCTTTCACTTTCAAAACACCTCCGAAATAACTAACATCTCTGATTTCCCAGAAAATGTTGAGGGCGAAAATCTCGAAAACGAGAGCTAAACGTTTATCGCCGCATGATTCCGCTTAACCCATATGGTCTCCTTTCAGTAACATTATCAGACTACATGGTACAGTGTAATTGGTAATTGATTTGTTTATTAAACAAAAGCGAGTTAACACCGAATTTTGAATTTATGTACAAGTTATTATTCCGTAGTGCTCTGGGAGTAATTTATGAAACAGTTTATAATTGGCTGCATACCGATTTTTGGGGATACATGTATTATAAGTATATCTGGAATGCTAAAAATGTATGCTTTTTTGTTCTTAGTGTGGGATATCTCATCCTGACAGTAATTTTCTCATATGTCATTGAGAAGCTCAAACAACAATAGACGAGAATCACGTTAAATGTTCAATCATATTCCTTATGGTCTTCGATTTTGATGAAACTTGGTAGAAATTGTTGAGTATAGCGCTCTAATAACGGAGCAACATTTTCTAAATACAAGAGGTAATTAGTTATATGGGTGGGAACAAGGGACGTTCGATACAAATTTCAAAATTCAACACCCTCCACCTTGGACAGTACGATCTTGGACTTAACGATCTCGTTGACATTTTGTGTTATAATTACTATCCGATAGGACTAAACGTGGTGCATATTTCCTCCCGATCAGAGTGATAAATATAAAATCATAACAAAGCAGTGCCTAATATTGTATTTTATATAAATCGCAAATAAAGAATTGAAAAATAATAATAATAATAATAAAACATAAAGAAAAGACAAATAGTCGGGCCTGCCGACTTATAATAACCCAGCCAGAAAAATACCATCCTCAAAGCGTCATGAAAGCACTGTGAACCGTCATAACACGGTGGGATAAAGCGTTGCAAAAGCGTCAAAATGATAACACCGATATACGGTGTGACGGCGTAATAATTCTCCAAAAAAAACCGTATTTAGAAATCATTGAATCAAATGAAATATATTATTTTTAATGTATTCATTTAAAGGAGATTTTGAATTCATAATATTGAAATTTTCCTGCAAAATGCCAGCTTGTTAAATTTTTAGATGTTGTAAAGGTAGCACTGGGTTTTCGCATGTCAAAGAGACACGCAGAAAAGACAATTTCCACTTTAACAAAAAGAATAGTTCCTTATAGAAATGTTGATAAAATCGTAATTTTTGACAAAATGAATATGTGCGGAATTACTTCACATTTTAATTTAAAAAAATCGTTTTCGTTTATTTTGGAATTATGCCTAACTTTTTGCAGGAAAATATGTCATCAATTTCATAGAAAATCGTTAAATTTATTAGACTTAAATAATTGGAAAGCCACACAATTGAAATATTTTATTGTATGCTGATGACGTTACTTTTAAAATTATTAAGATAGATTTTTTGCTTTTATACACAGTACACTAAAAATCTAGCTATTTAGACTTAGCATGTTTTGGAATGGAGGCATCGATGTAAAGACTAACTTAGATACCACTATCCAAACACGATTCATTTTTCTTAAATAATTTGTTCTCAATGCATTGTAAATCCATAACGAAACAGCGCTTTAATTACATTTTAAGCAAGCGTTGTGAAAGCGTCCCAAAACAGTGCTTGTTTCGTGGTACCGTCATAATTTTTTGGCTGGGAACCTACACTTCCATAACAATGCAAAAAGGGGCATTGCGATAATACTTATACTTTGAAATATTTGATTTCGTTTCAGTTAACAAAACACTTAGCTCCACCTCCTCAACACGGTTTATTCCAAAGATGGTTTGAAGATGTTGAGCATTATAAACTAGATCTGAAATTTAACCATAAAATGCGCAGTATTCTTTCATAAATCAATAGTCGGAAGGCATGCGAATGGAGCATAGTTTAGAATGGAGGTATCGATATGAGAGCTACATGTAAATCTGAAACGATTTTAACTAAATTAATAAGAGATTGTCATTGGGTCAAAAGAAAGAAATGTACAAAGTTTCGTTGAGATCAGACCATAATTGCAACCTGTACTACAAATAGGACTACAAATGTTAGTAATGACACTTTCGCGTGGAAACTGTAGTAACTGTCGTTAAAATAACACTGTGTGTAATTTGTCAAGTCATGGAAATCAAACCATATACGGACACCACTACGTGATAAAAGACCAAAAAAAAAAGACCCGTGTCTCCAAGTTTTGCACTTTTTTATGGGCCCCATAAAAAGGCTCATATTATGCAAACCGTTCGGAATTTTGATTTACTCTCTGAGGAAAAGTTGTAGCTCTTGTCATAATGAACAACAATTTTAACATATAAAATCAAAAAAAACTTCATATCCCAGATCAAAGTCGCAAATAATTATAAAAAAACAAGTAAGAAAGTTTCAGTCGGGTAAACCAACTAAGGTATACCCTCGCCTTGTGAGTACTGTAATATGAAATATTTCACGAATTAACCTGTCAATTTGTATGGGACGAACCAGAGGGGGTTTAACAAATACTCCTATTTTTCGCTAAACAGTAGATACTTCAAATATGTATATTGCACTGTTCCGAATGGTAAGCTTTTATATGATATGATCTATTAAATTTTGGTATGATTTGGCCATTTTGTGTGGGAGGTACCAAAAAGAGCATGTTGATAACGCCCATTTTTCATAGGGCTATATGTACCTTGAAAATACTACACTGTGCAAAATGTTGTTGCATTTTCGTGTTATTAAATAATCAATAATTCGCTAAATATTAAGCCTTTGTGGGGGAGGTACTGGAAGGAGTGGACCAATATGACCCATCTTCGAACTTAGGCGGAGATAGAAAAAATTATTACCACATACCAAATTGGAAGTCAATCGGTTACTCCTTTCGAGAGTTATCGTGCGCACCAGCCAGCAAACAGACAGACAGACGAACGGACATTGCTCATTCGACTTCAAATGACCCGAATATCCGTAGCAAATAATATATATCCTCGTATCACTAATGTGATACGAGTTTACATCGTATTGTGTTTATAAAGTTGGTGGCCCTGGACTTGCAAATCGCACTCTCTTAAGTTGTGGATCCAAATCGTCGTCCGAATCTGACTCTTATTCAGAACTTATGGTGTCCACAGGCACGTTGCTTTCAGATTGCCCTCCATCATCAGCACAGAGGTAATATAAGTTTTATTGGTGCATTGTTTTGCATTCCTTTTTTGATATCTTTTCTAATTAATTTCAGGTATATTGGTGGAGTCACAAGATCACCCTGTATGATGTTAATGAAGTATTTGAAGAAGAAAATGCTGATGATGGAGGGTAGTCTGGAAGCAACGTGCCTGTGGACACCATAAGTAAGTAAGTTGTTCTTTATGACAAGAGTTACAACTTTGCCTCGGAATGTAAATCAAAATTCCGAACGGTTTGCAAGATACGAGCCGGAGAAAATGATCACTTTTTTTGCAAAAATTACACCGAGGCCCTAACTCTTTGGGAGCCCATAAAAAAAGTGCATGACTTTGATCAAAACTGGGAGAAGCCTGTCTTTTTTTTGTCTTTTATCACGTAGTGGTATCCGTATATGGTTATATTTTTTCGTATTGCACTGTGTAATTAGAAAAAATTTGTTTTTTTAAAAAAACGTCTTTTACTGGCACAAAAAAAACATAAACCAGTAAGGAAAGGCTAAAGTCGGGCGGTGCCGACTATATAATACCCTACACCACTCTCGTAATATTGAATAACTCTGATATATAAATTTTGTAATTCATGTATAAATTGTTTATATAAATTTACTTTTGGGACATTTTACACTTAAATAATACCCTGTACCACAGTGTGGTGTAGGGTATAAAATCGATTGGATCTATAGAGCCAAATCGGAGGAAACATATATATGGGAGCTATAGCTAAATCTTTACCGATTTTCTTCAAATTCGGCAATGTTGGTTCATGAATCAAGAAAATCTACCATTCTAAATTTCAAAACGATTGGATGTAAAATATAGCTTCTATAGAACCAAAGGGCCAAATCGGGCGAAACATATATGTGGGAGCTATAGCTAAATCTTAACCGATTTTCTTCAAATTCTGTAGTGTTGGTTTATGGAACAAGAAACTCTACCATTCTAAATTTCAAAACGATTGGATGTAAAATACAGCTTTTATAGGACTAAAGGGCTAAATCGGACGAAACATATATATGGGAGCTATAGCTAAATCTTAACCGATTTTCTTCAAATTCGGCAGTGTTGGTTCATGGATCAAGAAACTCTACCATTCTAAATTTCAAAATGATTGGATGTAAAATACAGCTTCTACAGGACTAAAGGGCCAAATCTGACGAAACATGTATATGGGAGCTATAGCTAAATCTTAACCGATTTTCTTCAAATTCGGTAGTGTTGGTTCATGGAACAATAAACTCTACCATTCTAAATTTCAAAACGATTGGATGTAAAATACAGCTTCTATAGAACTAAAGGGCCAAATCGGACGAAACATATATATGGGAGCTATAGCTAAATCTTAACCGATTTTCTTCAAATTGGGTAGTGTTGGTTCATGGATCAAGAAACTCTGCCATTCTATATTTCAAAATGATTGGATGTAAAATACAGCTTCTTCAGGACTAAAGAGCAAAATCGGACGAAACATATATATGGGAGCTATAGCTAAATCTTAACCGATTTTCTTCAAATTCGGTAGTGTTGGTTCATGGACCAAGAAACTCTACCATTCTAAATTTCAAAATGATTGGATGTAAAATACAGCTTCTACAGGACTAAAGGGCCAAATCGGGCGAAACATATATGTGGGAGCTATAGCTAAATCTTAACCGATTTTCTTCAAATTCGGCAATGTTGGTTCATGGATCAAGAAACTGTACCATTCTAAATTTCAAAACGATTGGATGTAAAATACAGCTTTTATAGGACTAAATGGCCAAATCGGACGAAACATATATATAGGAGCTATAGCTAAATCTTAACCGATTTTCTTCAAATTCGGTAGTGTTGGTTCATGGATCAAGAAACTCTACCATTCTAAATTTCAAAATGATTGGATGTAAAATACAGCTTCTACAGGACTAAAGAGCAAAATCGGACGAAACATATATATGGGAGCTATAGCCAAATCTTAACCGATTTTCTTCAAATTCGGCAATGTTGGTTCATGGATCAAGAAACTCTACCATTCTAAATTTCAAAACGATTGGATGTAAAATACAACTTCTATAGGACTAAAGGGCCAAATCGGACGAAAGATATATATGGGAGCTATATCTAAATTTGAACCGATTTCAACCAAATTCAATAGCGATCTAAACAGCCGCGAAATACTCTAAACTGCAAAATTTCAGAACGATCGGAGTGAAATTGCGACCTGTAGTCGACGAACAACTTTACATGGACAGACGGACGGACGGACATCGTTAAATCGACTCAGCTAGTGATTCTGAGTCGATCGGTATACTTTAAGGTGGGTCTAGCTGTGTTATTTTCAGGTGTTACAAACATCTGCCGTGAAACAAACTTATAATACCCTGTACCACAGTGTGGTGTAGGGAAGCTAGCATTTCTAGCATTTTTGGAAGCTAGCATTCTAACGAAGAAAACAATGCCTATTTGAACAAAATCTATGGATTAATGTAGAAATTATATCACTTTTGGTAGAAATAACAGTATTTCAACATAATCCGGTTTTTATGCATCCAAGATGCACCTAAGAAAATATTTGGCGGAGATCCATTTTGGGCCATTTTAGCAATGTCCGTCTGCCTGTCTGGTTGGTGCGCACGATAAATTTCAACAGGAATAACCGATTGACTTCAAATGTAGTATGTGCCAATATTTTTTATATCTCAGACTAAGGTCAAAGATGGACTATCTTGGTCCACTCCTTCGAGTACCTCCCCCCACAAAGGCTCAACATTTTAGTGAAATATTGAATATCACATAACTTCTATATTACTATTCAGAATCGTTCACCGTTCCACACATAGTATTGGTTTCTTGCTCGCTATCATCTTGAGAAAAATGGGCGAAGTTGCCACGCCCCTTTTGGTACCTCCCAAACAAATGGACCATTTTGAACAAAAAGTCAACGGCTTATAACTTTGATTCAGGACCATAGAAATACTTTAAATTTTGTGAAGTGTAATGCTTTTATAGTAGCTACAGTCCCATGAAAATGGGTGTTATTGCGAGGCCCCTTTTTGGTACCTCCCACACAAATGGACTATTTTGAACAAACATTTAACGGCCTATCACGTGGTTTCCTGCACATACAAATAAGTGAAATTTTGTACAGTGTAATGTTTTTATAGTACCCATAGTATATTACAGAATGGGCGTTATTGCCACGGCCCTTTTGGTACCTCCCAAACAAAATTGCCAAAATAAAAATATGAAAAATTATTTTTTTTGAATTTTTCTATTTGTACAATATGAGTCATAATATATACATTTATCCATAGATATTTTGCAAATAGGAATTGTTTTCTTCGTAAGGGTGATAGCATTCAAGTAATAGAACAAACCATTGGTGCATTTTACGTCGAAATCTTAAATTGAAATCATACAAAATACAGCTCGTGCAAGAACTAAAGCCGCCCGACCTCCCCGCTCTATGGGCTCTTGAAATGTTCCAAGAAGAACCGACGTTTTCGAGCCAAATTTTGTTCAGCGATGAGGCCCATTTCTGGCTCTATGGGTATGTAAACAAGCAAAATTGCCGCATTTGGGACGAAGGGCAACCTGAAGAGATTCAAGAGCTGTCACTTCATCCAGAAAAAACAACGGTTTGTGGGCCGATAGAATCATCGGTCAATATTTCTTCAAAAATGATGCCGATGAGAACGTAGCCGTCAATGGCGACCGTTATCGCGCCATGATAACCGACTATTTGATGCACCGTCAAAAAACAGACTTCACAACTAAAACCAAATGAAAGCGTACATTCTTAATGCACTATCAAATGGCTGCGCAGTAATGTAATGGGTTTAACTCACACCAAGATTTTTGTTCGACTGTGCGCATGCAAAATGCGAAATTAGCAGAAGGTGCAGGAGGAATTTTTAAAATGTCGCAACATGATGCGGTGACATTATTTTTCAGAAACGAAGTCAACGTACTAAAAATTTCATATTTTCCTTTGGCTTCTTAAAATAGTATGCCTTAATCTATTAAAAAACCAGTACACCACTCTTGTAATATTGAATAACTCTGAAATATAAATGTTGTAATTCATGCATAAATTGTTTACATAAATTTACTTTTGGGACAATTTATACTTAAATAATACCCTGAAGCAGGGACGTATACAATGTTTTACGAAATGTTTTAAACAAAGGCATAAAATGTTTACAATTTTCAAAATCACTCAAGAAAAACACGAAAAATATTTGGAAGGCCGTTAAAAAAACAATACAAAAGCGTAAAAAATGGTAACAGTAAAAGTAATAGCAACTAAAAATAAAAAAGTACATGGTTTCCTTGCTAAAACTTTTTAAATTATGCATCGATTTTCTTCGGAATGGTCTCAATTTGTTCATAACCTTTCAGAGTTTACGATAAAATTACAAAAATATGAAAATTATGCGCTTCTAGATGTTTTTATGAGTTTTTTTTTTTTTAAATTATTAAAATTTTCTCAAAAAGTATGATTTTTTGCAATACTTTGTAAGATATCGTCGAAACCGCTAAACGGATGGAAAATTGTATTGTGCGAAGATGAAGGCTACTTAATTCTGAAGTTTGTAAAGCTTACCTAAACCAATTCGGATGAATGGTTCTCTAGTTATGCCATAATATGTGGTTCAACCTCTCTTTTTTCTTAGCCTAAAGGGTTGTCTCTTTAAATTCTCGCGATAAGCTGTGATATGGAAAGAAATTTGTGGTTGAACCACATATAGTGGCATAAGTCGAGAACCATTTATCTGATTTGGTTGAGGAAAGTTTTAAAGAATTAAATATTAAGTAGCCTTCAACTTCATATAATACCATTTTCCATCCGTTCAGCGGTTTCGACGATATACGAGTATTGCAAAATATTGCCAAAAAATGTGATTTTTTGATATAATTTTAATATTTTTAAAATAAAACACCCATCCAATCGATGCATAATTTAAAAAGTTATAGCTAATTTAGTAAGGTTTTAACTTTAAAACTTTCTTAACGACGTAAAATTTACAAAAACAAACTTTAAAAGCTAAGATTGGAGACGTTTTTTGACGTCTAGAATCAGAATCTATGCATTAAAACAGAAACCCAGGAAAAAATGTTGTTTTTGTCGACCGGTGTAATTATTGGTTGGCTTTAAATTTATGATAACCAGATATGGCGAAAATTAAGTTAAAATTACATTTATGATTTCTTATCTATCTACCTTTTTATCATGTAGGTTGCAGTGATGGAATGAGTTTGCACAATCGTGTATGTAAATGTGACTTTATATTGGGTGTGGTAATAAGTAGTACGGTTTTGGCCATTACATATAACTTATCACGGTATTTGCAATCGATTAACCTAGATATAATAAAGGCTTACGAAATCATAAAATTGGCAACGACTAAATTAAGTGTAATTGGCAACGACTAATTTTGGAATAGAAGCTGCACTACCTAGAAGAGTAGGCACTCAAAAGTATAGGGGTAATATTCCTGGTTCAGGCGTATTTTAGGAAAACATTGTTCATACCATATCTGGACGAAGTAATATCACATTTAAATAATAGATTTTCCCAACATAAAGCTATAACTACAAGTCCGTTTAATATTGTTCCGATACGAGTTGTAAATCTAATAAAGGAAGATTTCGAAGAAGTCACACTTTTTTACAAAAACGATTTAAACCAGTAAGGAATGGCTAAAGTCGGGCGGTGCCGACTATATAATACCCTACACCACTCTCGTAATATTGAAAAACGCAGATATATTAATTTTGTAATTCATGTATAAATTGTTTACATAAATTTACTTTTGTAATTCATGTATAAATTGTTTACATAAATTTACTTTTGGGACATTTTATACTTAAATAATACCCTGTACCACAGTGTGGTGTTAGGTATAACAACGATTGGATCTAAAGAGCCAAATCGGATGAAACATATATATGGGAGCTATAGCTAATAACCGATTTTCTTCAAATTCGGCAATGTTGGTTCATGGATCACGAAACTCTACCATTCTAAATTTCAAAACCATCGGATGTAAAATACAACTTCTATAGAACTAAAGGACCAAACCGGACGAAACATATATATGGGACCTATAGCTAAATCTTAACCGATTTTCTTCAAATTCGGCAATGTTGATTCATGGATCAAGAAACTCTACCATTCTAAATTTCAAAACGATCGGATGTAAAATGCAGCTTCTATACGACTAAAGGACCAAATCGGACGAAAGATATATATGGGAGCTATATCTAAATCTGAACCGATTTCAACCAAATTCAATAGCGATCTTAACAGCCGCGAAATACTCTAAACTGCAAAATTTCAGAACGATCGGAGTGAAATTGCGACCTGTAGTCGACGAACAACTTTACATGGACAGACGGACGGACGGACGGACATCGTTAAATCGACTCAGCTAGTGATTCTGAGTCGATCGGTATACTTTAAGGTGGGTCTAGCTCTGTTATTTTAAGGTGTTACAAACATCTGCCGTGAAACAAACTTATAATACCCTGTACCACAGTGTGGTGTAGGGTATACAAATTCAGCAAAATCTGTTTTAGCTGAAATAAGTATATGGATTGATTATTGGAAGCAGAAGAATGATAAGCCATCAAATGCATTAGATGCTATTTCAATTTGTGATGAGGACATGTTCCCAAGCGTTTTTACCCTTTTGCAGATACTGGCCACAATACCTGTGACAACAGCATCTGCTGAGCGAAGTTTCTCGACGTTAAGAAGAATAAAAACTTATATCCAGAACAGAATGGAAGGAGAAAGGCTATCTTATCTGGCTTTGATGTCTATATACAAAGATGAAGTCAAAATCGATGAAATAATTGATATATTTCTTTCAAAAAATCGAAGATTAAATTTTTATCTCTTACGTATTTTATTATAAAAAGATTTACTGATCTCGTACTAAAGTACACATTTATATTTAGGAATAAAATTCGAATAAAAAACTAAGGAACTTAACGTCCATTACCTACACAATAAACGCAATTTTTTAATTGTTTATCTTTGTTATGGAAAAAAAGGTTGGGCCCCCCCGAACCAAAATCCTGGATACGTCCTTGCCCTGAACCACAGTGTGGCGTAGGGCATAAAGAAGGCTAAAGAACCAAATCGGATGAAACATATATATGGAGCTAAAGCTAAATCTTAACCGATTATCTTCAAATTTGGCAATGTTAGTCCATGGATCAAGAGACTCTACCATTCTAAATATCAAAACGATTGGATGTAAACTACAGCATCTATAGGACTAAAGGGTCAAATCGGACGAAAGATATGTATGGGAGCTATATCTAAATATTAACCGATTTTCTTCAAATTCGGTAGTGTTGGTTCATGGATCAAGAAATTCTACCATTCTAAATTTCAAAATGATTGGGTGTAAAATACAGCTTCTACAGGACTAAAGACCAAAATCGGACGAAACAAATATATGGGAACTATAGCTAAATCTGAACCGATTTTCTTCAAATTCGGCAATGTTGGTTCGTGGATCAAGAAACTCTACCATTCTAAATTTCAAAACGATTGGATGTAAAATACAGCTTCTGTAGGACTAAAGGGCCAAATCGGACGAAAGATATATATGGGAGCTATATCTAAATCTAAACCGATTTCAACCAAATTCAATAGGGATCTTTACAGCTGCGAAATACTATTAGTCGACGAACAACTTTACATGGACAGACGGACGGACGGTCAGATGGATGGTTAAATCGACTCAGCTAGTGATTCTGAGTCGATCGGTATACTTTAAGGTGGGTCTAGGTGTGTTATTTTCAGGTGTTACAAACATCTGCCGTGAAACAAACTTATAATACCCTATACCACAGTGTGGTGTAGGGTATAAAAATTTAGGTCTCGGACGTTCTTATACCCTCCACCATAGAATGGGGGGGTATATTCATTGTGTCACTCCGTTTGTAACACCTCTAAATATTGATCTGAGACCCCATAAAGTATATATTTAGCCATTTCCGTCTGTCCGTCCGTCTGTTGTAATCAGGCTATAGTCCGTAATAATATGTAGAGCTAGGTTGATCAAATTTGGTAGAAATATTTCTTACAGTTGCAGGTTGTTTTGGATTCCAAATGTGCCATATCGGTCAATGTTTTGATATAGCTCCCCTATAGAGGTCGCTCCAAAATACGGTTTGTGAGCCATAGATACCACATTTTTGAAGCAATTTAGCAGAAAATTTGCAGTATGTATTCTGTTTCATTCATCACAGCAAAAATTTTACAAATCGGATCATATTTTGTTATAGTCTCCCTCTAGAGGTCGCTCCAAAATATACGTATTTAAGCCATAAATACCATATATGCCAAGTATTTTAACTGAATCTTTGCAGTTTGTATTTAACTAAGACAAGAATTCATCGCAGTAAACATTTTTTAATCAGTTCATATTTGGTTATAGTCCACCTACAGATGTCGCTCCCAAAAAAGGCTTATTGAAGCCATAAACACCACATTTTCTAGGAAATTTAGCTGAAATTTTCCAGTTTATATCCTATTTTGGCAAGAATTCAACAGAATAAAAAGTAT
This sequence comes from Eudasyphora cyanicolor, assembly GCA_963930755.1. Classification (NCBI taxonomy): domain Eukaryota; kingdom Metazoa; phylum Arthropoda; class Insecta; order Diptera; family Muscidae; genus Eudasyphora; species Eudasyphora cyanicolor. Next base: position 174,167,483 of record OZ005736.1, on the reverse strand, counting down.
ACAAATAAAATTTTATTTTGTTGTTGTCCCTGTGTAGATGTACATAGCTCTCAAAAAAGCTATTTCAAGCCATAAACACCACATTTTTTAGGTGAAGAGTTTGGCTCAAGAACTTGCGGCCTAAAAATTGCAGCCTTACGTTTTTTAATAATTTACTAAAACAAAATGGATCGTTTCATGATTTGCTCCATATCCAAAGATTTGTCCAGTAATAAAATTGAATGCAATCCATGGTGGAGGGTAAGATTCGGCATGGCCGAACTTAACGCTTTTACTTGTTGTTTTTGTATTATGATATAGGTTATTACATAAACGGCTCTCTGCTAACTTTACATTATATTTAAGAGTTTTTAAGGATATAATATCAGTTCTGTATGTATTTGTATTGAAAACTTTAAACTAATCGCTGACACAAAAACTCTCCGATGAACGCATAATTTATTAGCCTGAACCAGGATATTGGTGTTGGAAGTGCATTGGGGAATTCCAATGCATTTGCCCTTCACATCTTTTGAACCGATATGGTCAATATGGAATTAAAGGCTTTATTTGGAAAATGAAATGCGAAATGTAATGGTTAAATCACTGCGAGTTCTAATCGCGTTACACTCCGAATGACTACTCTCATATCGGGAATGATTGCATTAAGCGTTGCCGATTTTGTTTGTCGATTGCACTCGTATTGTGTTTTCTGAATTTCCACTTAATCTCTATAAAAATCTCCATGAATAGTGTGTGTTTTTTTCGGCGGTGGAATTATGCCGAAGGCCACATTGAGATATACAGCAAATCCATTTCAAATTTCCATTTGTCCAAAAGGAAAAAGAAGACTCTTTCAATTTCAGTCCATTTGTATGCTCGCATTCTATCGAGGCCATCCATCCATCCATTCATGGCCATTTGCTAAGTCATATGTCCGTTCTTCATTTTTTGTCTGTTTATTTGATTCAGTCCAGATCTTGGAGATGCCCATTAGTCTCTATTTGTGTATTGGATAAAGGGGGTTATATTGAATAGGGGGTTCGTGGGTTGGTTGTTTTTTGGGGTTATGGTTGGAGTGGTCGGTCAACATGAGCCTGCATAATGTTTTCATTGAACACATGTTGGCGTTTTTCTTGTCATTTCTATTCGTATTTCATTATGGGAGTTTTCTCCTTGAATGGTACTTTTTTTTGCTGATTTTCTTATTTAATCAAAATCTTTAGCATATTAAGTCCTGTAAAACATTCCACAAATGCAGAGTTTACAAATGCCGGCATCAGGATTAATGTTGCGAAGACCACAATACTTTGTCATTCGACCAGAAGGAATATGTCAGATTACATTCGTTTTTTTGTTGGCTTCTTTTTTGGGGTAATTCATTGGATGCCTGTTTTTTTGGTAGATGTTGCTGACGGCGACGATGGGAGACAGTGGCTCGCAAATGACTGTGTTGTAAGGTATTTTTGGTAGGATATTTGAAATATTTGTAAGTGAGAGATAGATAGTTAGAAATAGCAATTTGAAAAAAAAAAAAAAAAAAAAAATGAGCTATTCAAATTTAATAGCTTTTAAATAGCAGATTTTGACAAAGACATCACAGAACAGCATTTTACAGCAATAAAACTACTGAAATAATGAAAAAATTTGGTTGCTGCTACATTGACCACAGTCAGAGAATTCAACATTTTTTTCGCGTTCATATTTGTCGTGTATAGTACTTCATATGTACCAAATGTTAGCTTTTGATCTTATAAGATACTTCTGAAAGGACAAACACAATACTGACGTTATTGATAACGCTAGAACTAACCACAGGGCAAAAAATGACTACGCGAAAAATCTCTTGTTTATACAACACTCTGGTCTATGGTTGTGGAAAATTCTGCTTCCTTCCTTCCTTCTCGAAGCAAATAAGAACAAATCCGCAGATGGTCGTATCCGATAGACGCACAAACCACGATCCATTTTTACATATACTTATAAAGACTCGGTAAGTTCGAATTAATATGGAATTTTTGGCCGATTATTGCATAGCGTGATCCATTTCGAGGTTCCCCACTTTTTTAAAGAAAACAAGTAAAAGAGTTAAGTTCCGCCATGCCGAATCTTATTTACCCTCCACCATGGATAGCATGTGACCATGCCTGAAATAACTCAAACCTAAAGAAAATAACACCGAAAAACCAAAAAATATAGTAGATGAGAACAGTAGGAAACATATAGTAGATGAGAACGGTAGGAAACATATAGTAGATGAGAACAGTAGGAATCACACAAGTTAGATGCTATATACGGGGGCTATATCAAAACATTGACCGATATGGCCCATTTGCAATCCCAAACAACCTGCAACTATAAGAAATATTTATACCAAATTTGATCAACCTAGCTCTAATATTGCGGACTGTAGCGTGATTACCACAGACGGACGGACGGACGGACAGACGGACATGGCTAAATCGTCTTAGAATTTTACGACGATTAAGAATATATATACTTTATGGGGTCTCAGATCAATATTTAGAGGTGTTACAAACGGAGTGACAAAATGAATATACCCCCCATCCTATGGTGGAGGGTATAAAAACACAGAAAATTCAAATTTAATGGGGAATGTTTATTATCATTCTAAAGAACATTCTTTGGCATTTATTTTTTGAAGATTATGTCTATCAAATGTTGGCCGCGGCTACGTCTCAGATGATCCATCCGTTGAGTCCAATTTTCGATGACTCGATTATGTTGACCGTAAGTTGAGCGAAGTGCACCAAACAAATTCCTCACAGAACGTGCATTTTCGTAATAAAGTTGAACGATTTGTAAACGTTGTTTAGGCGTAAGTCTTTCCATGATGAAATGCCAAACAATACTTAAGAAAATTAACATGACAGCATGACACGAATAACACGTGATCTGTCAAAAAAGGCTATTGAAAAAAGTATCTCTACTTGGATCACCCGTTATTTACCGCCAAATCAACGCCATTGCCTTAAATATAAGTGTACTTTTTTGCTGGCATCAAGATGCCAAATTGAGCAAGCTAATGGAAGAATAGTATGGTAATGACACTTTTCAGTCAAATAGAATAATATTTTAGTTCCTGTATGAAGTAGTAAAATCGGCTGGGTTCTTTTTACCCTACCTCAAACTGTCGTCCGGGGCATTACGAGTTTGTGTTCGTTTATACTTTTTATTGCACTTAACCGTCCCTAAACTAATTCAGAAATTTACTCTATTTAACCTGCAACAATTAATAGTAATAATGAATTGATACACGCTGAAAAAAAATCGCTTCTGTAGTATATTGTCCCAAACATATTCGGCTTGAAACATATATATGTTTGGGGTAGACTCTAAGCATGTAATATTTGGTACACACAAAAATTGTGTATTTGGGAAGATGTTGTTCTAAACAAATATTTGTTTACATTCCAATATGTTTTTATTTGGGACCATTATTTGTTTACATTCCAATATTTTTTTATTTGGGACCATTATTTCCGAAACAAATATTTATTTGCATTTAAGTATTCATAAAATACATAAATTGTGTCAAATTTTTTAGTAATTCAAAGTAAAATTTTTAGAAATTTTTAATGTTCGTAAAAAATAATAATTGAAATCATATAATCTTGGATCAATATAAAGTACTTAGAGGATTGACAACTAATGATGGCTTGGAATACTCAGAAATTTGAAATGATTGATTTAAAACAGAAGGTAATATCATATGGTATCATAACTGGGAGTTACAATTCGAAACCCAAGAAAAATTTAAACTGAAATATGAAAAACTCAGCAAAAGTTTTGGAAATATTTTTTAAATAAAATATATTTGGAAAAATTCCTAAATAATAATTTTATTTGTATTTAAACACCTATTTTATTTGAGAAATTTAGTTTGCAAATATAATTTGTTGTAATATATTAATATATGCGTTCCAAATATATTTTATTGATTTTCAAATAAAATTTATTTGCTAAGAAATATATAATATTTAAAAATTTGTGTTCCAAATATATTTTCTTTCGATTCAAACATATCAAAAAAGGCGATTTTGCCCCGTGTATGGCTACGATTATTTCTACTTGCATTGGTTAGCAATCAATGGTGGAGGGTATTATACAGTCGGCCCCGCTGGACTTTAGTATTTCCTTACTGGTTTCATATTAAAAGTTCGTCTCCGACAATTGTTTCTTTAGAAAAGTTGGTCTCTGATAACGATTTCTAATGTATGGCGACTTATGATAAATTTTCCTTAGGATAAAGACGGTCTTCTACAAATTTTACTTAAGAATAGAAAAATGATTCTGACAATATTTCTTAGGAAAAGATAGTATTTGTAATCGTTACTTTAGGAAAATGTGGACTCGGGCATCTTTCCTTTAGTAAAAGTTGTTCTCTGTAGTTTTTCTTAGAAATGTGGGTCCCTGACATCTTTCTTTTATAAAAGCTGTCAGAAGAATGTGGTGTCTGACAACTTTTCCTTAGGATAATATTATCTCTGAAAATTTTTCTTCGGAAAGAAGGGTTTTTCACAATATTTCTTTAAAACAAGTAGAAAGTTCAGTCGGGTAAACTGACTTAAGAATCCCTTCTCCTTCAGTCCAAAGAAAAATTCGTAAACTTATTTATTTTTTTTTATGGTTTTTCTCACTGTGGAGTTGAGCTGAAGATCAAAGAATTCCTTCAAAGTGAAGAAAGGTATTTTTGAATAGTGAAGTCAAAAAGAAAACGACATTGAAATCCAACATCAACCAATGCATGACGTTTCGTTGGTGGTTAGTCAACTCTTCGGATGGAGTAATGTTGTTTTTGGCCTTCGTTTTAATTAAATTATTATCATTTTAAATTGCATTTAATAACTTTAAAGTATGCACTAGTATTAAAGTTATAAGCTGTTAATCTTTGGTGCAAAATGTTTGTGTGGGAGATATCAAAATGGGCGGCCAATAACGCCCAACTCTACGTTCTATAAAAGCATTAAACTGTACAAAATTTCAAGATGGATTTCCGCCAAACATACTTAGTGTCTGAGGTCACTCCTGTTACACTTTTGGCTCATAGCCATGTGATATATACCTTCCTCTCTAAGCTGAGGGGTTAAAAAGCTGGTCGCTGGCAATATTTCCCTAGGAAAATGTGGTCTTTGACAACTTTTCCCTAAATCTTTGGCAATTTTTCTCCAGAAAAAGGCCGTATCTGACAATTTTTGCTTAGAAAGCTTCATCTCTGACTACTTTACCTTAGGAAAACGTGCTCTCTGTCACCTTTTCCATAGGAAAAAGTGCTCTATAACAGTTTTTACTTATGAAAACGTTGTCTTTCACAACTTTTCGTAGGGAAAACATGACCTCTTGCAACTTTTGCTGAAGTATGAGGCACTTATGACTTCTGGCAAATTTCATGAAAATGCGTTGAGATATATATATATAGCCCCCATATATAGACATTCCGATTTGGGATCTACGCGGTGTAGAAGACAGGCCTTATCGAGCTTTTATTTCAAAAACGATGGTTCAAATACCAAAGGTAGCTTCCATAAAAATTGGAAATCTAGATAAAAAATTAAAAAAACACATACAAACACATGAGGTACGATGACGTGGGCATTAGTCGTTGACAAAACCACATTTGTATTCGTGGTTGTTGACTTATTTCGGGTTTGTTTGGAGGTTCTTGTTACATTCAATTTACTGCTTCCAACGTTTATGTGCAATGGTATTTGCGTTATGAATCATTAAATTTTTGTATGATTTGGCGATTTTGAGTGGGAGGTACCAAAAGGGGCGTGGCAATAATGCCCATTTTTTACCTTACTGTAGGGACTACAAAAGCATTACACTGAACAATATCACATGTATTTATATGGACTGGTTAAAGTTATTAGCAGTAAACTTTTTATACAAAATGGTCCCTTTGTGTGAGCGGTACCAAAAGGGGCTGGGCCACTTTTCCCATTTTTCGCAAGCTGATGGCGACAGATAAACTATTACTATGTATGGAATCAACGAAGATTCGGATAAGTAGTATAGAAGTTATTATTTCACTAAATTTTAACACTCTGTGAGGGAGGTACTAGAAGGAGTGGACCAATATGGTCCATTTCCGAACTTAGTCTGAAATAGAAACAAATATTATCACATACCAAAGTTGAAGTCCATCCGTAACTCATTCCGGACACACATTCCGGACGGACATTGCTCAAATGACTTAAATGTCCTAAAACGGATTTCCGCCAAACATACTTGGGGTCTTAGGTCACTCCTTCGATACGTTATACTTCTGGTTGGTAGTAATAGATAGATATACATACACCCTCGTTACACTGAAGTGAGGTTATTATAAATGATTCATACACACAGAAGTTTTGTGAAAAGCGATTTAATTTTCCCCAATTCCAAACCGAAACAAATACAAGAAAATTGTATATTGGGTAAACCGACTAAGCTATATACCCTCCTCCACTAAAGTGGGGATATAAATATTTGCGCTTTTCTATCAAATCCCTCAAAATAGTAGTATTTTATTGACTGATTTATATATGGGGATTCCATGTCAAGTGAGTCAATTTAAAAAGCGATGTCTCTTGGTCGGGATGTAACTTGCACCAAGTTTAGTCCTATCGGATAGCAGTTATGCCACAAAATTTCAACGAGATCGGTTAAGGACTGTCCGAGTTGAAGTGTGTTAAATATTGACATTTTGATTAAACGGTTATTTTTTCCCATCCATATAACTATAAGTAATTATCTATTATATTTATACAATTTTACCCAAAGTGTTTTCGATAGCTTTTTCTTAACAGCCTGTTGAGCTAAATGTACCAAAACGCAGACGTGCGATAGCTACCCAAGCAATAATTGTATTCTTCTTATTCTCACCCAAGCGATCATGTTTTTAATTTGGTTCATTGTCACTTATCGTTCGGGTAAGAAAGCTCTTTTCTTCATCGTCTTCCTGTCAAAGACCAATATTGCCTTCATGTTGTTATTGACATTTCTTAAAGCATTTTTCCACACGAAAATATCAGAACGGGGGCAACCCTATCTAACAGCTGTAAAAGTTGCAACAGCTGTTTCTAGACAATGAGAAATAATTAAAAAACCGAAAACAAACACAATTGTTTGCTTGATTGATCATTTATGTATATATAGGGGCTATATCTAAATCAGAAACCTTCTGCACCCATTTTAGTAAGTCCTTGAGTTAAAAAGGAAGTTCTTGCTAAATTTCCTAGTGATCTGAGCATAATTGTGACCTGTAGTCGGTAACAAGGATATATTTATAAACAGACGGACGGACAAAACCAAACCAATTCGGAAAGATATTCTAGGTCGATAGGTTAATAAACAATTGTTTGGGTCACCTAATTTAAGGTATTACGAAAAAATTCAAAAAGCAACAGTGTGGTTGTAAGATTTCAAAACATTTCATACAAACTAATAAAAATAAATTTTTTGAAATTTTGGCGGATACTTCAGCAAAAGATACATGTGTATGTTGTTTGGTTCATTTATCAATTTTTTATTCATTTATCCAACATTTTTCCCTTTATCTTTCAAAAGGGCGGTAAACATAACCGACACGAATGAATTTTTCTGATCGTCTAATTTGACATTTCATTTCGTTCGTTGTTGTCTTATAAGAACCAAAATGTTGGCGATAATTGGAAGCTTCTCTGCTTACAATCAAAACAAAGTGTGCAAAAACCAAATATTTCATTAGCTTGCCAATAGACGTGCGAAGTGACAAAAAATAAGTTACAAAAACAGGCCCTATGTTTGTTTGAGCAAACAAAAAAATCGTAAAATTTTTTTGTGACCTTTTTTCGAAATTAGGGCTTGTTTTGAAATTGTTCTAAAAACCCATATTTTTATATTAGATTTTTTTTGCTAATTTTTTACAATGAGATGCGGTTTCGAATGTTGCTGAATGAAATGTACAGGGTTTTCCAGCGAGAGGTGTTATTTTGAATCACACGGTATTTTGGTAGCTGTCTCTTTTGAAGCTTTTATTCTTTAACATTTAACAAGTAGAAACTACGCCATTACTAACCAGTAAGGAAGGACAGAAAGTCGGGCGGGGCCGACTATATAATACCCTACACCTACCTACCAATGCGAAAATGGGCATTGCGATAAGAATTTGGCAGTGTTGATACATGTAATAAGCAAACTCTCTCTGCCGATTTTCGTACTGATCGGATATAAAACACGGTTTCTACAGTGCTTACATGTCAAATCGGGTGTAACATATATATTGGGACTATGTTTAAATCATTTTCCCCGAATTTGGCAGGGTTCATACATGTAATAAGAAAACTCTCTCTGTTAAATTTCGTATTGATCGGATATAAAACACGATTTCTACAGCGCTTAAATGTTAAATCGGGTGGAACATATATATGAGGGCTATATCTAAATCTGAACCGATTTTCCCCGAATTGCGCAGTGTTTTTTCATGTAATAAGAGAACTTTCTCTGCTGAATTTCGTACAGGTCGGATGTAAAATACGATTTCTACAGCGCTTTCATGTCAAATCGAGTGAAACATATATATGGAGACTATATCTAAATCTGAACCGATTTTCCCCTCTCTGCCAAATTTCGTACTGATCTGACTTAAAATACAGTTCCTACAGCGCTTACATGTCAAATCGGGTGAAACATATATATGGGGGCTATATCTAAATCTGAACGGATTTTCTCCGAATTTGGTAGTGTTCATTCACGTAATAATAAAACTCTCTCTGCCGAATTTCATAAAGATCGGATGTAAAATGTGGCTTCTACAGCGCTTACATGTCAAATCGGGTGAAACATATATATGGGGACTATATCCAAATCTGAACCGATTTTAACCAATTTCAATAGGGATCGTCCTTGGGCCAAAAAAGAGCACTATGCTAAATTTCATCACAATCGGACCATAATACACTTTGATTACAAGAATACATGGAAAGACAGACGGACAGACAGACGGACAGACAGACGGACAGACAGACGGACAGACAGACGGACAGACAGACAGACAGACAGATGGACAGACAGACAGACGGACATGGCTAAATCGACTCAGAAAGTGATTCTGAGTCGATCGGTATAATAAACAATGGGTCTATCTCTTCTCCTTTTAGGTGTTACAAACAAATGCACAAAGTCATAATACCCTGTACCACAGTGTGGTGTAGGGTATAAAAATGGAACGATATACGATTCAACAAGGCATTGAAATTATTAAAATTCACTACCAAAATGGTGAAACTTTTGCAGTCACAGTTCGCAAAACTAAAGCGTTTTTGCTTTAGTTTTGGTTAAACGTCACAAACAACGTGAAATGATGAAAATGATCCGGAATTCCATCGAAAAATCATCTTGACTGATGAGGCCCATTTCCACCTCGGTGGCTACGTCAACAAGCAAAATTGTCGTGTCTGGGGCTCGGAAAACCAAAGAGTTATTGTTGAGAAGCCTCTCCATCCTCAACGTGTGACTGTTTGGTGCGGTTTATGGTCCGGCGGGGTCATTGGACCTTACTTTTTTCGAAAATGAGGTTGGATCAACAGTTACGGTGAATGGATTGCGCTATAGAGAGATGGTTAATGAGTTTTTATGCTCGGAGTTTGATAGTATTGATCTGGACAACGTTTACTTTCCACAAGACGGAGCTACGTGCCACACAAGCAACGAAACCATTGCTCTGTTGCGGGAAAAGTTTCCGGAAGTGATCACAATTGGCCACCGAGATCTTGTGATATAACACCTTGTGACTTCTTCCTTTGGGGCCACGTGAAAGATAAGGTCTACGCCAACAGCCCAGCGTCGATTCAAGACCTCAAAGATAGAATTCGTGAGGCTATCGAGGATATAGGGCAGCCACTTTGCGATTTGGTTATGGAAAATTTCATGAAAAGGATATGGTACTGTAAGCGTGGTCGTGGTGGCCATTTGGCTGATGGCTTTTTTCTTTGAATACCAAAATAACACCTCTTGTTGGAAAACCCTATATATAAATATTTCGCTATCAATCAGGAAATAAAGGTGGTCGACCAACAAATCATTTTGCGAAAAGTTCGATATTGCTCAGAGAACAGATGCCGCCGAATTATCAAATTCAGGCAGTGATAATGTTGCCTGTATGATTTCATTACAACCAACTCAAGTATACATTTTCGATGGTATTATTAATGATTAATAATTATATTTTTTAAAAAAAAAAATCCTACTTGTATTTCCTTCTATGTTTACAAACTTTATAAATGTCTTTCTTGTACAAAAAATATATATTTAATTATACCCCCACTTTAGTGTGACGAGGGTATATATCATTCGCTACGGAAATAAATGTAACACGTCGAAGGAGTGACCTAAGACCCCAAGTATGTTCGGAGGAAATCCGTTTTGGGTTATTTTAAGTCGAATGAGCAATGTCCGTCCGTCCGTCTGTCTGCTGGCTGGTGCGCACGATAACTCTCGAAAGGAGTAACCAATTGACTTCAAATTTGGTATGTGGTAATAGTTTTTTCTATCTCCGGCTAAGTTCGAAGATGGGCCATATTGGTCCACTCCTTCAAGTACCTCCCCCACAAAGGGTTAAAATTATTATTAGTCGCTATCAACTCGCGAAAAAATGGGCGAAGTTGCCAGACCCCTTTTGGTACCTCCCACACAAATGCACCGTTTTGCACCAAAAGTTAATAGCTTTGTAACATTAATAACAGTGTAAAAAAATACTTGGAATTTTGTACAGTGTCTTGTTTTTATAGTGCCTATAGCCCTGTGAAAAATGAGCGTTATCGCCACGTCCCTTTTTGTATCTCCCACACAAAATGCCGAAATCATACCACAATTTAATATCTCATCACGTTTATATCAGCCCAGCAAAATCTTGGTAAGTACCTGTCATTATTCCCTGCATTACCAAATAATGACATCTCATTATTCGCTGCATTACTTTCGGCTTATTAATAATGACTTACCAATAATAACAGAAATAAGTGATTTTTTGTTTCAAAATCATTGTGGCAAATTTTAATATAATGCAATTTTGGCTATATGTGGGTTATTGTACAAGATTTATTTATATTTCAACCTGTTTTCAAACAATACGTGCATGAGGAAATTGTTTGTTTCGAGAAACATGCGCGACAATATGCAAAAAATCATTTTAAATGGCCATTTCTACATATCTACTACTTATTTTATAACTTATTGGTAATGCATTATTCAAGTACATAAAATCGAGCTACAAATAAGTACTTATTATGCTACATTATTGTATGCTTTTGGGAAGTACTTTCCTCCAATGACATCCCCATGTTAAGATAATGAGAAAAGTGGCTAAATAATAAGTACTTACCATTATCGAACTTTGCTTACTCGTCGGATTATTTGGTAATGAGAAATTTTGCTGGGAGTGCACATAAATGCTTATAATTCGGCACAGTGCAATGAATTTAAAGTATTTAATGTTCAGCGAAAAATAGATGTATTTGATAAACCCCTTCTGGTAACTCCCACACAAATTGACAGAATAATTCGACTAATATTCAATATTACATTACTCACAAAGTGAGGGTATACCTTAGTCGGTTTACCCGACTGAAACTTTCTTACTTGTTTTGTTGTTTACTGCATCTCGCACCTGCATTTTTAACCCCTGAATTGCACTTTAACCCCATAAAAGATATATTCCAAGAAATAGGACTACACACATGTAAGTATGCTCCAAATTTGTGACCAAATAAATAAATACTATCGTAATTCAGTTTAAAGTGCATGTGTTGACGTTGTAATTGCCCTCTAGTTTCAATTCTTACCGAAAGTATCCTTTATATGCGGCTGACATTGTGTACAAATTCCAGATCGGTAACTCAGCGTTAAGAGGTTTTGGCCAGAGGTTTTGGTCTGAAAAATACCCATAGTGAATCGCAATAATAAACGATGGGTCTATCTCATCTCCTTTTGGGTGTTACAAACAAATGCACAAAGTTATAATTCACTGTAACACATTGTGGTGTAGGGTATAAAAACTTGGGTACCAAATTTTTGTAGGTCGTACAATAATTACGACCTGTACTTTGTTTACAAAAATACTTCTACATGGACAGACGAACATAGCTAAATCGACTCAGAAAGTTATTCTAAGTCGATTGGTATAATAAAAAATGGGTCTATCTCATGTATAAGGGGTAGGGTATACAAATACTTTCAAATACAAATAAACTGTGTATTCCGGGAAATAAAGACATTATTTTGTAGCTTAAAAAAATGATTTTTAAAAAAAATTATTTGTGGGTTCGATTTTTGGAAAGGTGGTGTGTAGTTCTCTAAAATTTCGTTACTGTAAAATAAATTTTTCCTCACATGCACCAACTCTTACGAAATACTCTTGTTAAAATGGTACAGCATATTGGGCACAACTGATAATTTCGTTTTGAAATCAGACCAATTTGTGGACGTCTAATCGTCCACTGTTGCATCAAATAGTAGGAAACGCTGATTTCTAGATGTGTTTCGCGAATTCTCTAATATTTTTCCATCGTGAGACTATATTACATATATCGTCGGCTCAATGCTATTTTGTTCCATACGCCATTTTGTATGATCGGAGAAAAACGCAATTTATTGTTTGTTTAAAAACGGGACTGAAGAGTTACACACTTTTTATTTCATAGGGTTCCCAACAGTGTGTGTATGATTCTCATGCATTTCTAAGCCATTACATCCAAAAATAAACAAGTTATATACATTTTTGTACTTGGCATTTTGGTCCATATCCACTTTTATTTTAATATTTTTTCGTATTTGTATTACATGGACCACAAAAAGGGTCGGTATGGAAGGACACTAATTTACATATTGTGATCGAAAGAACGTAAAATACTGAGTGAAAAATATAGGGCGATAGAAAAATTGAGACATAGAACAAAAATATCGAAATTATTTCCCGTTATTCAGAGTAAAACAAATTTACCCTACCAATATCTCGAAAACTAGGCGAGATAGGAAAAAAATTATTGCAGATTCTGAAAGAGCAACTTCTAACTCAAAAAACACCAAAATGGCGTATGGACCAAAATAGCATTAAGCCGACGATATGTGTGAGACACTGTTTCAGCCATTGACTGACGATGATAATGACATCGTCTAACTGAACTGAACTCAACTGTTTTGCGCTGTGCTGGGTTGTGTGTGAGTGTACTTGACACTGATTCATGACGCATTTGACACTTAGCACCCATCACCCATCATCTATTTGCTTTACTTAGATACCACTTGCTGACTGGCTGCCCGCCCGTCATCCTGGGCGTCTAGCTGGTAGTGGTATTCATCATCATCAGCCCCATCAGCCGCATCAGCAGTGCCATCATTTTGTTTCGTTTTTGTGTATTCCCACTCCAAACGTAGAGATGATGCCATTTCGCTTTGTTTTTCTGCTGATGTGCTTTTCCGCTTATTTTTTGCTATTGTTGCTGTTGTTTTGGTTTCATTAGATCTGCTTTGGTTCAGTTTTTGTCTTTGTCATAGCCGTCGTCATCATTAGTGACGATGTAGATTGTTACGGATTAACTTGTCCTAAACACATACAGTAGCGCGCATCCATATGCGTGTATGATTGGTATGAGCGTTCATGTCATTTGAATGGGCGGTTCTTGATTATCAACCTTGCAATCGCATTACCAACCAAAAAATCCATCAAATCATCTATGAAAGTTAGAATTCGAAGCAAATCGTATACACTTGTATATGGGCATTTCCGCCGAATGGTCAACCAGGGCCGAAAAATAAAATGTTGGTAATCATCGTATTTTATTGTGAATAATTATAAAATGATAATGAATACAAAGTGTCTACATTTTTAAAATATAATGGTTTCATAGCATATCTCAGTTGTTTTCATGAGAAAATTTGCCTAAAAACTGAAAAATTGTATTTTTTCCACTTTAAGCTACTTTTACAGACATTTTTATATTTAATTATTTTACATATAAAAACATATGTTATGCTTGCACTCTTTCTACAAAATTTCTCTATTACAATCAATTAAGAAGAGAAAAATGCAAGGAGACAAAAAAAAAAGTTCGATTAACGATTAGTTTAACGATGGAAAAATCGTACGTTCGCGACCGGCACCTAAGCCAATTAGAAAAAAACTAATAGAGATAATTTATTGTGTAAATACTCGGTAGAAAGCTACATTAATCCTCTTTTAAAATAAATTAATAGCTTTAGAATATTCCGTTCATTTTCGCAGATTTTTGCATGTTACTAGATTCAGCCAAAGTTGACTTCTATTTCGCGTACGTTCGTGACCACATGTTTATTGGTATCATTATGAAAACTAAAACTCTATGAAACCCATCTTTTGCATCTAACATATAGCTACCAATATGCTATCAAATCACCAAAAAAAAATGCTGGAAAAATGTTTGGGTCAATGCAAAACATGTGATCACTGTTTTGGTTCATCACTTTTTAAAAGCTGACAATTTTACGTGGTATAGAAATTGAAAGTTTCCTACGCAATATAAAAAGTTTATATATTTATCTGAGAGTATTTGGGTAAACTAAAAATGTGAACCAAACAATTTTTGAAACCGTATATCGTTCATTCCATACCAAACCGAACACCTTTTTGGGTCACCATTCCCGATTTCAAAATAAATTGGCATATCGATTCTCTGCTCAAACTAGAAGAGGTAGACTCATCTTTTATTAAACCGATCGACTTGGAATCACTTCCTGAGTCGATTTAACCATGTCCGTCTGTTCGTCCCTCAAAATCGGTTCCCCATATATAAGTACATGTTACACCTGCTTTGACATGGAAGCGCAGTAGAAACCGTATTTTATATCCGATCAGTACGAAATTTGGCAGCGAGAGTTCTATTTGTACGTGAAAAAACACGGACAAATTCGGCGAAAATAGGTTCAGATTTAAATATAGCTCCCATATAAATGTTACACCCGATTTGACATGTAAGCGCTGTAGAAACCGTATTTTATATTCGGTAAGTATGAAATTCGGCAGAGAGAGGTTTCTGAATTTAGGAACTAATACTTCTTATTGGGGTTAATCGGTTCAGATTTAGATAAAGCCACATATGGGTATGTCTTTCTCAAGTGTCACAGGCCAAAAATTAGATCTTTCTCAAATTCTCAGAAAATGTTGCCCCAGTATGTGGGAATAATGATAATTTTTGTCTTTGTAATGGGATTTTCAAGTTAATTTTAATTCTACAAGGCCTAATACATTGAAAGTTGAAAATATCGTTTCTTAAAGCATTTACCGCGTACTTTTCATAAAACTAGTAATTTGATTTAAATTTTTTTTCCATCACTTTTCGCGGAAACAAAAATATAAATTGCGATATCTCAGAATCGATCTAATATATTTTCCTTATTTTTTTTTAAAAAATGGACCATATGTACTTGACCGATGGTGTACATTTTGGAGTGCGGACGACATAGGTTCAGAAGTAACATTATAATAACTGAAAATCTTCACCAAATTACAAAGAAAAAATATTTGTATGTGTTTTCAGTTATATTTAGCTTGTTGATTTTTTTTCAAATATTTTTTTTCCTTGTAATTTGGTGAAGATTTTCAGTTATTATAATGTAACTTCTGAACCTATTTCGTCCCCACTCCAAAATTTACACCATCGGTAGAGTACATATGGTCTATTTTTTTATAAAAGATTTAAGGAAAAAAAATTAGATCGATTCTGAGATATCGCAAGTTATATTTTTGTTTCCGCGAAAAGTGACCGAAAAAAATTTTCAAAACAAAATTCCTGTTTATTATGAAAATTACGAGGTAAATGCTTTAAGAAACGATATTTTCTATTTTCAAAGTATTATGCCTTATAGCATTAAAATTAACTTGAAAATCCCATTACAGAGACAAAAAATAGATTTTTCTGAACTTTGACCTCGCATTTTCTGAGAATTTGAGAAAGATCTAATTTTCGGACTGTGATACTTGAGAAAGCCCTACCCATATATACTACGTTCCTGCATATGCCGTATTTAATGCTTTTCAAACGGTATTTTACGTCCGATCTTCATATTATTTGGCAGAAATTAGGTTTTTGATCAAAGTTGATGAAAATCTGTTTGGCCCCATCTATTTGTTCCTTCCTTGATCTATGAAAGAATACTGCAGATTTTAAGATTATCGTTTTGGATCTAGTTTATTAAAATCAACATCATCAACTCCTCCTTGGAATAAGCCTTGATGAGGAGGTGGAGCTAAATACTTTGTTGACTGAAAAAAAACCAGTTATTATCGCAATGACCATTTTCACATTGTGAGGGAGGTGTAGGGTATTATATAATATAATATATACTATATTATATATAAAATACATCTTTTATAGGGCTGTAGGGCCAAATCGGACGAAACATACATATGGGGAAAAACACTTCAAAGGGCCCATTTTTTCATATTTATTCCGATCGCGTCAATATTTGCTGGGGTTATACATAGAAGTACTATGTGTATGAGGTGTTCCAAAAATACAGTTTCCTAACGTGATAGGTTACGAGGATATAAGTTGTCAAAGTTCTAAGTTTTGACCATTGTATCTCCTGACTACGTAAACCGATTTAAATGAACCGTGGCTTATATGACAGTTATTTAGAAAGGCACTAAATGTACAATTGTTTGCAAATATTTAATTTTCTTATTTTTTCTCTCGTCTTATGTTTTCCATGCGTTTTTATGTATGTTCCGCGGATCTGTAAACTACAAAAATGACGCCCATTTTGTTTACTATAACAATATAAATTGTCGTAATGGGATGACGGCCACAGGAAAAATTGTGCAAATTTAAAATATCAAACCTACTATTTTTTGTAAATCGAAAACAACTAATCAACTAAAAAAGACTTTTAAGAACTATGAGCCTACAAACTGATGTGCATATAAGTATATGGGATGATCACAGGATGTGCTTTTACGCCAAGTGATTTATAACCGTTTAGCCGCAGAGTCTCATGTTAGAGCTACAAAGCTGAAATTTTACATATGGATAGATGGACTCGAGTGCTGTAAAAATCCGGACCTCTCACAGAATCGAGTTTTGGCCAGTGGACAGTTCTCGCGCTATCAAAAAAGCGAGTGTTATTTGTATCCTTTCAGAAAGAAGCCGTTTATTAAAAACAAACATAAATCTTTGTAAATAAATAGTAGATTTCTTCCTTTACTTTTTTAATAGTATAACAAAAAAGTACGGGAACGGAAATCTGTTAAAAATAGCAAGCACTATTTGAAGTTTCTGTTATATTACTTTCAATGTATAGCGTGATCCATTTCGAGGTTCCCTACTTTTTTAAAGGAAAAACACAGAACATTCAAATTGGATGGGGAATGTTTATTATAATTTGAAAGAGCATTCTTTGGCATTTATTTTTTGATGATTATGTCTATCAGATGTTGGCCGCGGCTACGTCTCAGTCTCGATGACTCGTTCGAGCATTTCGACTGGTAACTGAATCGAAGCGGGTTTGTCCGCATAAACTTTAGACTTTACATATCCCCACAGGAAAAAGTCTAACGGTGTGATATCACTCGATCTTGGTGGCCAATCTGCCGGCCCAAAACGTGAAATTATCTGCTCACCGAAGTGTTCTCTCAATAAATCCATTGACTGATGCGATGTAAGGCATCAAATAGTCAGTTATCATGGCACGATAACGGTCGCCATTGACGGTTACCTTCTCACCGACATCATTTTTGAGAAAATATGGACCGATGATTCCGGTACGTCGGATCGGGAATTGGTCAAGGGTAAAAAGATAGCTCTTAACGAGAGCTAAAATTTTGCTAATGGGTGTCAAGGTCGTGGGTCGACTGGAAAGTGTTTTTTTTTATTTAAATAAAAAACGATTATTGTGATAATAAAACTGAATACTTTGTAAACGTTGTTCAGGCGTAAGTCTTTCCATGATGAAATGCCAAACTATACTTAACAAAAATAACATGACAGCATGACACGACTCACACGTGATCTGTCAAAAAAAGGCTATTGAAAAAAGTATCTCTACTTAGATGACCCGTTATTTTGAAAGCTACTACTTTTACTCGGAAAAATTTGTCGAGTAAAAACTAGTAAAAAAGCAGTAAAAGAGGCAAACGTTTTTAATGTTCTCTCTTAAAATTGTCTACTATTTTTACTAGTTTTTTTGAGTAAAGGAACGCTTTTTGAAGTAAAACTAGTAAAAATGGTAAAAGTAGTAACTTGTAGTAGGTAAAGGAACAAAGCTAGTACTATACATCGAAAATTTACCCTCTCGATTCTATAGTGGAACATTTAGGATTAGCCTAGCGGGTGTGTCGCGGCCAACTTAACCTCATAATTCGAAAACGGATCGTTCGATTTTTACGATTTTGGGATTGAATGATTCGAATTGAATTGTGGAGGAAATTTTCGGATTGGTTAAAGGGGCGCGACAGGGCCAACACAACCTCACAGCTAGAGAACAGATTTTGCGAATTTTACAGTACTGAACTTGATGTATTTGTATTGGCTCAAAGAAGGTCGCTGTGGAGAAAAATTTAGTTTAATTTTTTAACCATGGAAGGTTTGATTTTCGCAATTTAGGTCTTTATGGATTCGTATTGGCACTAGGGAGTGACACCACGGAGGAAAATCTAGGATTGTTGAAATCGACGCGACACGGCCATTTAAACCTCATAGCTCAAGAATTGATAGTTTGATTTTCGTTCTTGAGGACGATTTTTTTAACACATCATGCGGATATTTAAGCTTTTGTGCTTTATATTGAATTAAATCGTCTCTAATGAGAATGGGGTGTATCGGTCCGTGTTTTGATAAGGATAAGACCTTCATAAAGTTCATGTTTTTTAACATGTGTGTCTGGAATTTAGAAATGTACTCGATTTAACCTGTAACTGTTTATAGTAATAATGGTTATCCGTGCATTTTTTGGCAAAAAGTGGTGAAATTTTCGGCTTGGTTAAAGGGTCGCGACAGTGCCAACACAACCTCAAAGCTCGAGAACGGATTTTGCGAATTTTACAATACTGAACTTGATGTATTTGTATTGGCTCAAGGAAGGTCGCTGTGGAGAGTTTAATTAGTTAGTTAGTTTAATTTTTGAACCAAGGAAGGTTTGATTTCGCAATTTAAATCTTTATGGATTCGTATTGGCACTAGGGAGTGACACCATGGAGGAAAATCTAGGATTGTTCAAATCGACGCGACACGGCCATTTAAACCTCATAGCTCAAGAATTGATAGTTTGATTTTGGAGATTTTGAGCATGATGAATTCGTATTGGCCCCAGGGGGCACCATGGAGGAAAATCTAGGATTGTTTAAAATCGACGCGACACGGCCATCACAAACTCAAGAAAGAATCTTTTGATTTTATAATTTTTGACTTAATGGGTTCGTATTGGTTCTATGATGGCTATTGAGCAAGCCCATTAGTCAAAAGGGCTTATCACATCGAACACAGTCTCATAACTCGAGAATGGGTCTTTCGTTTTTCACGATTTTGGGGTTAACGACTTCGTATTAGCCCAAAATACACTATTTACATTTGAGATTGGGCAAAGATGCGTGGTAAACGTGGCCAACATAACCTCATAACTCGAGAATAGTTTTTTCGATTTTTACATGTGGTGCCTTCCACACAAAAAATATAATATTTCGAGGGATATTGAATAAGGAAGCGCGTAACCCATATGAATACATAAAACGAAATATGAAAACCATTGCACCAATTGTCTCAAAGTTTTTAGTTAAAACTTTTGATAGCATTGTAAACCAGTAAGGAAAGGCTAAAGTCGGGCGGTGCCGACTATATAATACCCTACACCACTCTCGTAATATTGAATAACTCTGATATATAAATTTTGTAATTCATGTATAAATTGTTTATATAAATTTACTTTTGGGACATTTTATACTTAAATAATTTCCTGTACCACAGTGTGGTGTAGGGTATAAAAACGATTGGATCTAAAGAGCCAAATCGGACGAAACATATATATGGGAGCTATAGCTAAATCTTAACCGATTTTCTTCAAATTCGGCAATGTTGGTTCATGGATCAAGAAACTTTACCATTCTAAATTTTAAAACGATTGGATGTAAAATACAGCTTCTATAGAACTAAAGAGTAAAATCGGACGAAACATATATATGGGAGCTATAGTTAAATCTTAACCGATTTTCTTCAAATTCGGTAGTGTTGGTTCATGGATCAAGAAACTCTACCATTCTAAATTTCAAAATGATTGGATGTAAAATACAGCTTCTACAGGACTAAAGAGTAAAATCGGACGAAACATATATATAGGAGCTATAGCTAAATCTAAACCGATTTTCTTCAAATTCGGCAATGTTGGTTCATGGATCAAGAAACTCTACCATTCTAAATTTCAAAACGATCGGATGTAAAATACAGCTTCTATAGGACTAAAGGGCCAAATCGGACGAAAGATATATATGGGAGCTATAGCTAAATCTGAACCGATTTCAACCAAATTCAATGGCGATCTTAACAGCCGCGAAATACTCTAAAGTGCAAAATTTCAGAACGATCGGAGTGAAATTGCGACCTGTAGTCGACGAACAAGTTTACATGGACAGACGGACGGACGGACATCGTTAAATCGACTCAGCTAGTGATTCTGAGTCGATCGGTATACTTTAAGGTGGGTCTAGCTGTGTTATTTTCAGGTGTTACAAACATCTGCCGTGAAACAAACTTATAATACCCTGTACCACAGTGTGGTGTAGGGTATAAAAAATGGTCAGTACGACGTAGATGTACATTAGGGATGCCGGTAGATGTACATTAGGGATGTAACGAATATTTGCATTCGCATATGCGAACGCGAATTATTCGCATCATTTTCACATTCGCTTTAGCAAAAGCCATCTTTGGATTATTCGATTTCGCAAAAATATATTTTAGTATTCGCTTCCATTTGTTAAAAGGGTTATATCTTCTTATTCGCTTCACACATTTTGAAGATATTAATACCAATGAAAACCTCTTCCACTTCTATTCAAAACAGTTGAAAAATAAGCTTGTCCTTGTGGTAACAGGAGGTTAAAATATGGAAAACATTCTTAATACTTGAATATCCTGGAAAAGTATCAATTCAGTTCCTTAATTTTGTTGGTACTAAAGGGTCAAACTATTATTCGCATTCGCTTTCGCAAAAATGCATATTTCTCTATTCGCTTTCGCATTCGCTTTCGCTAAAGTCACTTTCGTTACATCCCTAATGTACATCGACATTATTATAAACAATTCGGACTGGTTGCCGGCCAAACAAAAAGAATACCCAAGAAAATTCCCGAAAAATCCCCATCATCAAGTGGGCTAGTTTTTACTAGTTATTTGATTATTTCAATCTACATATCTCCCATAGTTTAAACGATTTTTCCAAAAAGTATTTATCCCGACATTTCTGCAAAACTTTATTGAAATCAGAGACCTTAAGGACATTTCCTTGATCACTTAATTTTTCGTTTTTTTTTTTTATATCTTTCTCGAAATCGAAATCTTATGTATAATATCCCATAGACATACATACGCTTGTGTATACACGACTTACATGTATGTGTCTTTTTATACAATAATACATACGTATATATATTTGTATTAACGTTCATGTATTTTGTTTAGGACATTCATCTATCAACTCTTCGCCACATCGAGTGAATATCTTTGAGAATTTATGCCGTCGTCTGTCATAAAGGATGACAATGTGTATAAATATTAAGCTTTAATGATGAGCCGTTAGTCGCTTATTGTCGTCATCTCTGAAGCTCGTAGGAGAATAAGGGATTGTTATATATAGCCGCTACGCAACCAAATAACCGCAATGTGATTGGTGATTATATAAATTTACGGGATGGGGAATTACTTACGATGGATTAGTGAAAGTAAATAAAGTTGTTCATTTATTACAAATAAAATACAAAATAAATTATATTTTTATTTTGTATTTTTTAAGGATTTTATCCATAGTTTACAAAGATTTATCTGTTTTAGTAAAATACACCTCACATAATGTATCGACATAATTATATTGATCGAAATTGGAAATATCCTTGAACAATATCAATACGAGTGTGTAGAAATATTTGTATCTATTTGGAGTTCTTTTAATAATACCGGTATATTTTAATTTTGTGATAATGGGATCATTCAAATAACGAATTAGTCAGCAATTTTTGTTGTCACACATTGACATGCATTCGACTTTTATTCCTTTGACCACTTTATAATTGTTTGTTAATTAATTTCAATGTTTTTTGCACATTATATATGCGTTATACAATGCAATTTATAAATCAATTGCATAATTGATTTTATGAGAGTAGGTGGAGGAATGTACTCGCCCGAACCACATAATTATGATGAGACATTATTTAGAGCCACTAAATGGTGGTATTTGTATGCAACACCGAGACACAGTGGAGGATTTTTAAGTCAAAGTTTTATTAGATTTAATCTCCATCTGGATCTAAATAATGTTTTGTCCTAAAATAAACACACATTAGTTATAAATTACGCGATAAAAAAATATTATTGTACTCTTGATATGGACATTCACTTTTATGCGATTTTCTACTTGCATTTTGAAGAAAATTACACTTTGGAACCAGATTATTCATAGAACGCATGTAAAAAGTAAGGAAGAATTGGTTGTATTTATGGAATATGACTAATAAAATATAACCGAATTGTAATAAAAAGATTTATGCACGGGGGGAAATCGTAATTTTTGATATGTTTGAATTGAAAGAAAATATACTTGGAAACGATTTTTTCAAATATTATATATTTGTTAACAAATAAATTTTATTTGGAAATCAAGACATTTTGTTTGGAGCGCATATATTAATATATTAGAACACAATTTATTTTCAACCTGACTATCACACATAAAATATGAGTTTACACAAAAACAAATTTATTGTTTAAGAAGTTTTCCAAATATATTTTTTTAAAAAAGATTTTTAAATCTTTGCCCGAAATTAAATTTTACAAACATATAAAATGTATAAAAAAGTTGCTCTTTTAGCATCTGAAAACCAGAAGACTTGTCCTTATTGTCCAAAATACATAAAAACAAAATAATCTTTGTTACGGAAATAATCGTAATAGTTCCAAATAAAAAAAATAAAGGGTGGTTAAATTGTAAGGGCCGATGTTGAATGTGAACCACGCCTAAACGTCAAGTTTTTTCTGCATTTCATTTGACATTTCTGAATTCCAGACTATCTCAATTTGAACCATGGAAAGATACACAATCGAGCAACGCGTTAAAGTTTTTTAAGCCTTTTACGAAAATGGGCGTTCAAATCAAAATGCATTTCGTGCACTTCGGCAGAATTCCACAATCGGGAGAATTGTGCGCAAATTTCAGCAAACCGGGTCTGTAGGGGATGTGAAAACACACGTGCATGCTCGCCCAGTTCGTTTGGTGCGGCTTATGGTCTGGCTACGCACGATGGGAAATTTAGAATGGTACTTTGAAAACAGCTTTCAAAAATCTGTTATTTGGGAATGCTGTATTATTGTGGATAAAATTTAATGAAAATATCTTCAAATTTTGTGAAAATATCTCCAGACGATTTCGAGTTATGACCATTCAAAGTTTGTCTTTTTTACTAATAAATGCACATGACATTGTGGTGATAAAATGTATATACTAAAATGCGACCAGACTTGCAACATACATATAATAAGGTTGTATTTATCCTAAATTTGGTGTATAAGACGTATTTTAAACGTCTTCAAATGAAGAGATATTTCAAAGTAAAAATACAATTATTTTTTGTTTTTCAAAAAAAAATTATCCACAGTAAATGGATACAACCTTTTTGGATCTCGTGGGATCACTACCATATGAAATAGAGAAGAGAGGTGACTTAGTGATAAATCCAACTTTTTGGATCTGCGACTTTTTGCGATTAAGGCAGATTTTTGTACTTTATATAAGTGTTTTTTTTACATTAAATATAGAAAATATGTGTGGGAGCTACATATATCTATGAACCGATTTTCCCAAAACATATGGACCGATTTTCTTGGTCCAAAAAAATAACTATTACGAAATTTCGGCAAAATCGGATAATAAATACGACGGCGGCCGGAAGTTGAACCCCAAGAAAATGCACCCCAAATTGAAAATGAAAGTGCGCCCCAAATTTGGGGCCTATTTTCGTTACAAAAACTGATTTAGGAAATTACACCCCAATCAAGAAAACAGCATGAAGTGACAATAAACCCCAAAAAACTAAGAAATTTTCTCTTCCTTAATCTGGGGCGTACGCATTAATACACGTATACAAACATATTTTCTAATTATAAATCTATTCGTGTGCGATCGGCCTTCGGCCTACGGCCTGCGGCCTCTGTTTAAGACTTTCTCCTATGGACAGGATCCAAAGTTGGCAACGTGGAGCAAATCTTTTATGCGTAGCCTCCCTTGTTTCTTATTTAATAGATGAAAATAAGCCCCAAAAATCAGACAATAAATGAAAGTAAACCCCAAAAAGCAGTCAAAAAATGAAATTAAGCCCCAAATAAAATTGTTGTTGTTTGATATGTTATTTTTTGGGGCCCATATTCATAAAAATAGTGGGGTGTATTTTCCTGGGGCCCAATTTCATTCCGCCAAATACGACCGGTACATGACCGACTGCAAGTTTGTAGTGTCCTACGATCAAAAATAGCGATCTGTTCAATGTTATTAGGATTATATGTGTAATTTTTATTGTTTACCTCTTCTACAAATCTACACACAGAATACAGTTTGGTTGCCTCAACCGAATTATTTGCCAACCGAATTTTGTAGTTCTGTCTACTATCATGCGATTCCATCAGGACAACCAATATTTTGGTTGTGGTATACTTCTGCTTCCATGTTGATAACAATCATATTTGGTTGCGCCAACTACGAAAATGGTGGCTTAAATTATCTGTTGTATTTGCCACAACCAACTGTTTTAAAAAAATGGTTGTTCTGACAATTTCTCAGTCTCAGTTTCTCAGTTTTCATTCATTTTTATTTTCTTTATTGAACAAAAAACAAAACAATTCATAACAAAATTAAAATCCCATATTACAAATTCATATTATGAGATATGAAAATATTCGACAGATATGAAATATTCGGTTGTATTTCCCAAAATACATTTAACTATTCTAAATTTGGGTAATGATTGGGATAACCAATAAACGATTATTTATTAATATTATTTCTGTTGTAGTAACCAATTATTCGTTGCAATAATAATCTTTTGTCTATTAATAGAATTTCTGTTGTCAAGAATAAAACATTGGTTGCCACAACCAAAAATCGATCATATGGTACTATAATGAAAATTTAAAATTGGTTGCCACAACTAACCTAGTGTCAATGAAACCAACAATCTTAATTCGATTGATACAACCATCGATTTAGTTGCAATCATTTTAATTTGATCGTATCCATGTTATTATTGTTGTTTCAACTATTTATTTATAAATACAACCGACAGACGGTGCAGGCAATATACTTTTTGTTGCCGGTACTATTTTTTAATTGTGACAATCGAATTCCAACCATTTATTTTCCTGGGTGTATAAAAATAAAGTTAAACGCTTCTGCTGTATATGTATATTAGGCTTGACCGATTTTGTTTTTAATTTAACTTTTCTTTTATTAACAGTCATTGTGTAAATGCATTAGTACATTGTGTAAGCGCATTATTTCAAAAATGCAGCATTCAAAAATATTGCAGACTACGATTTTATTCTATTTAAGTTGTTTTACTTTCAATTTTAAAAAAACATTGCCCGGTTTTTTAGACTTTTAACGCAATGTTGACAAAAATATTTTTGAACTTCAGTGATCTATATATTTAAAACGCAGTAACACACAATCAAGTAACTCAAATAGATTTTGAACGAAATTTTGTCAGATTTAATTTGAAATAAAGATCACTGAAGTTGGTACGATATTCTGGTTTTTCATTAATTTCCACAAAGTCGTTTTTGTAGCACCACTGTGCGATACACGGTAACAGTAAAATAAAATCTGACTACACAAATTTATTCTCCAAAGAATTCTCTTGAAGATGGTCCAAACCGAAGGACTCCATCTCTAACAGTATAGTTATGAGATAGAAAATACTGCTATGCGCGCGTATTTACATCTTTTTTCCCATTGTGCGACGTCATCGGGCCATACTTCTTCGAAATGAGGCAGGTCAGGCAGTTACTGTGAATGGTGTTCGCTATCGTGAGATGATAACGAACTTTTTATGGACCGAATTGGAAGATATGGATGTGGACAATATGTGGTTTCAACGGACGGTGCCACTTGCCACACAGCTAATGAAGCAATGGCTCTTTAGCGCAACAAATTCAATGGCGTTATGGTGTTATCTATGGCGATGTCAATTGGCCGCCAAGATCATGTGATTTGACACCGTTGGACTTCTTTCTTTGGGGTTATTTGAAAGAAAAGGTGTACGTTGAAAAGCCGGCAACAATTCAAGAGCTAAAGGATGAGATAATTCGGCACATTAACGGCATAGAACCTCAATTATGCCTTAGCGTCATCGAACATTTGGACCATCGGATGGATGTGTGCCGCCAAGGTCGCGGCGGCCATTTGGCCGATATTTTGTTCCATACATAATTGAACAATACCAATATTATCATAGTAAAGAGAAATGACAATAATTTCCTAAATAATTTGTGTTTTATTCAAAATCAACATCGGCCCTTAAAATGTAACCACCCTTTATTAGAATGGGAACATATTTTTGTTTACAACAATATCCTACCAAACATACATTATTTGTGTGTGTCAAATATTATATAAAGGGTCCGCCAAATAACTTTTTTTTTGAAAACATCGCGCAAAACATCGTGTGTAGCTTCAGCTGTGTGGCACGTAGCGCCGTCCTGTTGAAACCAAATGTTGTCAATATCCTCCTCTTCAATTTTTGTGAACAAAAATTCGTTCAACATGGCCCGATAACGATCGCCATTGACTGTAACGGCCACTTGCTCATTTTCGAAGAAAAATGGCCCAATTATGCCTCTGGACCAAAATCCGCACCAAACAGTGACTCGTTTTGGGTGTATCGGCTTTTCAATGTATGCGTGCGGGTTTTCTGTGCCCCAAATGCGACAATTTTGCTTGTTTACATACCCGCCAAGATCAAAATGAGCTTCATCTGAAAAGATGATTTTTTTTGGCAAAATCGGCATCTTCTGTAAGTCGATCGCTCCCCGCGTTGTTCAAGCGTATACACAACCATATTCCTTCAGCGGAAGGATAAAACTAATTATCTGTCAAATCAGACAAATCATTATCTGTCAATAAGTGTTAGCATTCACGAAATAAGCACTAGTTGAAAAAAAGTTAGATGGCGGTCCCTGTATTTGGAGTGTACCCTAAACATATGTATATTTCAAGCGAATATGCTTGGGACAATTCTTCTATAGTATACAGAAGCGATATTTTGCAGCGTGTGAAATTAGTTTGTTATAGATCAATTAAGTCAATATCCCTGCAAAATTTCTCATTACCAAATAATCCGACGAGTAAGCAAAGTTCGATAATGGTAAGTACTTATTATTTAGCCACTTTTCTCATTATTTTAACATGGGGATGTCATTGGAGGAAAGTACTTCCCAAAAGCATACAATAAAGTAGCATAATAAGTACTTATTTGTAGCTCGATTTTATGTACTTGAATAATGCATTACCAATAAGTTATAAAATAAGTAGTAGAAATGGCCATTTAAAATGATTTTTTGCATATTTCTCGAAACAAACAATTTCCTCATGCCAGATTCGAATTTCTGGTATTTTCATTCAAATCTGCACGTATTGTTTGAAAACATGTTGAAATATAAATAAATCTTGTACAATAACCCACATATAGCCAAAATTGCATTATATTTAAATTTGCCAAAATGATTTTGATAACAAAAATCACTTATTTCTGTTATTATTGGTAAGTAATCTATATATACATATAAAAATGAAACGGTCCATCTGTGTAATGGCATCACGTCAGAACGGCTGGACCGATTTGGCTCAATTTTTTTTCAGTTCTTCGTATTTGCCTGGAGAAGGTTTTTACGAAAGAAAATTTTGGGAAAACCCTCCGGAAAAGTCGGAAAATTGGGAAAATCGAAAATTGCTATTTCTTGCGAGATTCCTACTGTTCCTATCTACTACTCTCTTTTTGAATCCAATTTTTTTTATTAATTTTCTATTAAACAAAAAAGTTTTCTATTAAATATATGTACGAGTATGTGCTATTTTTCTTGCTGCAATTCATTCGAGATTTGCGTACTGTTACACTGATTTCGCGTATCACATCGACAAACGGTACAAGCATTACGATCAATTAAAATTCAACGCGATATTTATCAGTTCGAAAATTTTTTCAGATAATAAGTTTGAGTATAAGAGGTAAGGTTATCTTATTGGATTGCGGGCACTGCAAAATCATAATTTCGGATGAATGCACGATGGCGCATAAACGAGCTCTGGAGGCAGTTGACCGAACGATGAAGGATTTACGACGTGATTTGAGACAATTTGGTGAGTCTATGATATTGCTCTCCGGAG
The DNA here is from genome assembly GCA_963930755.1 of Eudasyphora cyanicolor. Classification (NCBI taxonomy): domain Eukaryota; kingdom Metazoa; phylum Arthropoda; class Insecta; order Diptera; family Muscidae; genus Eudasyphora; species Eudasyphora cyanicolor. The sequence goes on along the minus strand of OZ005736.1, from coordinate 174,138,854 downwards.
ATTTTCGTCAAACGCTTCCCGTCATCCCGAAATCTACTGCCGATGAAATTAATGCATGCCTGAAATCGTGGTCTTTGTGGCGGCATGTCAAGAAGTTGAAATTGACCACGAACATGAGAGTCGCGTTGCAGAACGACTCATCGGCTCTTGAATTCTCGAAACAACTGTTGGCGCTTGGCAATGGCCAAATTACTGTTGATGTTTCCACTGCATTGATATTGTTCCCGGCAAATTTTTGCGAGTTCACATCGTCGAACGAGGAACTCATCACCAAAGTGTTTCCAAATCTCGATTAGATTAGTGAACGGGCAATATTAGCAGCGAAGAATAAGGACGTCGATAGCATGAATTTTATTATTCAAAGTAAAATCGAACTCGCTTGATGTGCCAGGAGCTCCGCCGCATAATTTACAGCTGAAGGTGGAATCGATCATAATTATGTTGCGGAATCTGAATCATCCGAAATTGTGCATAGTTCGCCGCTGTCCATTATGAAACTGATGGACAATGTGATTCAGGCGACGATCATCAAGGGAACATTCAAAGGAGAGGAAGTCCTTATCCCGATTCCGATTATTCCAACTGATCTTTCATTCCAATTCAAGCGGATTCAGTTCCCTGTACGATTGGCTTTTACGATGACAATCAATAAATCTCAAGACAAATCGTAGGAAGTCTGTGGAATTAATCTCGAATTTCCCTGTTTTTCGCACGGTCATCTGTACGTTGCCTGTCTTCTGTCTTCGTTGTTTGTTGTTTATCACATCGCTCTCTACTGATTTCGATTCCTTTTAAACAAATCGCATTAAAATTTTAACTATCTGTGTTTTATTATCACTCTGGAGTTTATCTGAAGGCGTTAAATTGGGGCGAGGCGAAGTTCGCCGGGTCCGCTAGTTATTAATAAGCCGAAAGTAATGCAGCGAATAATGAGATGTCATTATTAGGTAATGCAGTGAATAATGACAGGTACTTACCAAGATTTTGCTGGGATATGTTAGAATTGTATCAAGATATTCATGTTTCAATAATTGATGTTTTCACTTAAAGAATTAACTGTTAATATGATATAAGTAATTTTTTGTAAAAGTAACAGCTATTACTATAGTCGGTGTGCAATCAGAACTGAAAAATTAAAAAAAATAATCATCTATCTCAAAATATCAAAGAAGCGATGTTATTCGACAATGCTGATGGCAGATACGAATTCAGCGTATCGAAGTCTTCTGAAATCGAGTCTAAGATTTCCTATTTACGAACAAACATAGCCAGTGGTCCATTGCGGACCATTTGAGAAAAATCACTGTACGATTGTTTTAAATCTTGTTTTTAATAATTTGGTTATATTCATTTAGTCATATGTAATACGCTGGTTCCAAAGTGTTATTTTGTGAAAGTGTCATTCAAAGTGTTATTCAAGAGTACAAAAACATTTTTTTACCGCGTAATTGATAATTAATGAGGGCTTATTTCAGGACAAAATATTTTTAAGATCCAGATGAACAAAACAGTTGAATATGCAAATTTGTGTGCAAATTTCCGATATTTGCGACAAATGAATAGATTTTTCCAAGTATGCTTCACTAGTTGCATGAAGTTGTTATTATTGATATGCATGCCAAATGTTAGCGTAATCTGTTGGGTAAATCGGCAGGAAAATAGAAAACAAACAAGTAAGAATGTTCAGTCGGGTAAACCGACTTATGAATCCCCTTGGCGGCCGGAAGTTGGACCCCAAGAAAATGCACCCCAAATTGAAAATTAAAGTGCGCCCCAAATTTGGGGCCTATTTTCGTTACAAAAACTGATTTAGGAAATTACACCCCAATCAAGAAAACAGCATTAAATGACAATAAACCCCAAAAACACTAAGAAATTTTCTCTTCCTAAATCTGGGGAGTACGCATATTAATACACGTATACAAACATATTTTCTAATTATAAATCTATTCCTGTGCGGTCGGCCTACGGCCTACGGCCTGCGGCCTCTGTTTAAGACTTTCTCCTATGGACAGGATCCAATGTTGGCAACGTGGAGCAAATCTTTTATGCGTAGCCTCTCCTGTTTCTAAATTAATATATGAAAATAAGCCCCAAAAAGCAGACAAGAAATGAAAGTAAACCCCAAAAAGCAGTCAAAAAATGAAATTAAGCCCCAAATAAAATTGTTGTTGTTTGATATGTTATTTTTTGGGGCCCATATTCATAAAAATAGTGGGGTGTATTTTCCTGGGGCCCAATTTCATTCCGCCAATCCCCTCACCTCGAGTCCCAAAAAGAATATTCGTAAATTTATTTTTTTGTTTTAATAAAATTATTATCAATTTAACTTGCATTTAATAACTGTAAAGTATGTACTGGTATTAAAGTTAAAAGCTGTTTACATTTGGTACAAAATGGTTCTTTTGTGTGGGAGTACCAAAAGGGACGTGCCAATGACGGTCACGTTTCTCTGGACTCACAATACTATAAAAGCATTACGAAATTTCAAGTATTTGTAATGCTTTTATAGTATTTATTTGCACTGTACGTAATTTCAAGTATTTGTATGCACTGGCATTAAAGTTCAAAGCTGGTAGCTTTTGGTACAAAATGGTCCATTTGTGTGGGAGGCACCAAAAGGAGAGTGACAACAATGCCCAATTTTTACTGTATTGTAGGCACTTTAAAACCATTACACTGTACAAAATTTCAAGTCTTTGTATGCACTGGTAATAAAGTTATAAACTATTAACTTTTGGTTCAAAATATTCCATTTGTGTTGGAGGTACCAAAAGGGGCGTGGCAACTTCGCCTATTTTTCTCGAGGTAATAGTGACTAATTAACTAATACTATATGTAGAATTTCAGAGGATTCAAATAAGTAGTATAGAAGTTATTAAATAATCAATATTTCACTTAATGTTAACCCTTTGAGGGGGAGGTACTAGAAGGAGTGGACCAATATGGACCCTCTTCGAACTTAGCCGGAGATAGAAGAAAATATTACCACATACCAAATTTTAAGTCAATCGGTTACTCCTTTCGAGAGATATCGTGCGCACCAGCCAGCAGACAGGCAGAGAGACAGACAGACGGACGGACATTGCTCATTCGACATAAAATGACCCAAAACGGATATCCGCCGAACATACTTAGGGTCTTAGGTCACTCCTTCGGTGTGTTACACTTTTGGCTCTAAGGTGAGGGGATAAAAAGCACCACAAGCAGACTAATGAGGCCATATCTTCAGCGAAAATGAAATTTTTGCAAAACTACACAAATTGTGATTTTATTTGGCATTACGAATCCACATACCGTCATCATCATCAAAAAATTCGACAAAAAATAATTTTAGGCTGTTTTCAAAGAATGTTACCGATTTGCTTGAAACTTGGTGAACAAATTTCGCCAACTGATTTTTGACCACTAAGGCTCCTAGAAAGCTGAAATTTTCCACACGCATAGACAGGAGTGCTGTATAAAGCACTGACTATTCACGAATTCATTTTTCGGCGTGTGGTCAGTTCTGTCGCTAAAATTTTTTAAATATGAAAAACTCTATATATCGTAAATATAAGCGCGAAAAATAATTTTAAATTCTCAGACTGTGGTCAGTGTAGCAGTGCCCAAAATAGCTTTCATTTCACTGCTTTTAAAAGTTCCTTAAGAGTTAATAATCTAAAAATGTATATGTACATTAGGGCGGGTTGATTTTTTTTAAATCGTATATCAAAAACGTAAACTACATAAAATTCTAAGAAAATTTTCCGAAGAAACCATGTATCTAAAATAAAATCCCAATCCGAGCCTCTCGACTTGAAAACGTATATGCCCGCCTTTGCCAAAAAAAAAATAATGTTAGAAAACATAGCTTTTTCCAAAAAGAAATCGAATTTTCTGAATAAAATTGTTTAGTAAGGTAGTTCTTTTGCACTTTATATCTTTTCTACACTCAAAATTTTTTCCATTAAAAAAAATATTCACCCAAGTAAACAATTATTAAAAAAATTATAAAATGATTTGTCAGTTTCGTGTGGGAGGTACCAAAAGGGCCCTGGCAACTTCGCCCATTTTTCACTGGATTGTAGGTACTATGAAACTAGTACACTGTACAAAATTTCAAGTCTTTTTGTGCATAGGTATTTATGTTATAAGCTGTTAACTTTTGGAGCAAAATGGTCCATTTGTGTGGAAGGTACCAAAAGGGGCGAGGTAACTTCGCCCATTTTTCTTGAGGTGATAGTGACTAATAAAATAATATTATGTGTAGAATTTCAGAGGATTCAAATAAGAAGTATAGAAGTTATTAAATAATCAACAATTCACTTAATATTAACACTTCGTGGGGAAGGTACTAGAAGGGGTGGACCAATATGGCCCATCTTCGAACTTCTCCGGAGAGAGAAAAAAATATTACCACATACCAAATTTGAAGGCAATCGGTTACTCCTTTCGAGAGTTATCGTGCGCACCAGCTAGCAGACAGACAGACAGACGGACGGACATTGCCCATTCGACATAAAACGACCTAAACGGATATCCGCCAAACATACCTAAAATCTTATGTCACTCCCTCGATATGTTACACTTTTGGCCCGTAGCAAATGATATATACCCTCGTATCACTAAAGTGAGTGTATAATAAAACGTACAAGTAAGAAAGTTTCAGTCGGGTAAACCGACTAAGGTATACCCTCACTTTGTGAGTAATGTAATATATAACATTACACCAATAAATCTGTCAATTTGTGTGGGAGGTACCAGAAGGGGTTTTCCAAATACACATATTTTTCGGTAAACAGTACATTCTTAAATACATTGCATTGTGCTGAACTATAAGCGTTTATGTGCACTGGTATATTAAAGTTACGAGCTATGTAATTTTGGTATGAGTTGGTCATTTTGTGTGGGAGGTACAAAAAGGGGCGGGGTGATAACGCCCACTTTTTACAGGACTATAGGCACTATAACAGCATTACACTGTACAAAATTTCAAGTATTTGTATGCACTGGTATTAAAGTTACAAGCCGTTTACTTTTGGTACGAAACGGTCCATTTGTGTGGGAGGTACCAAAAGGGGCTGTACAATAATGCCCATTTTTTACCGGACTATAGGCGCTACAAAAACATTATACTGTAGAAAATTTCAAGCATTTTTATGCACTTGTATTAAAGTTATAAGCAGTTAAATTTTGATGCAAAATGGTCCATTTGTGTGGGAGGTACCAAAACGGGCATGTCAACTTCACCCATTTTTCTCGAGTTAATAGCGACTAATATACTAATATTATGTGCAGAATTTCAAAAGATTCGAATAAGTAGTATAGAAGTTATTAAAGAATCAATATTTCACTAAATTTTAACCCTTTGTGTGGGAGGTACCAGAAGGAGTAGACCAATATGGCCCATCTTCGAACTCATCCGGAGATAGATCAAAATATTACCACATACCAAATTTGAAGTCAATCGGTTACTCCTATCGAGAGTTATCGTGCGCACCAGCCAGCAGACACACAGACAGACAGACAGACAGGCAGACAGGCAGACAGACAGACAGACAGACAGACAGACAGACGGACGGACATTGCTCATTCGACTTAAAATGACCCAAAACGGATTTCCTCCGAACATACTTAGGGTCTTAGATCACTCCTTCGATGTGTTACACTTTTTTCCGTAGCAAATGATATATACCCTCGTCACACTAAAGTGAGGGTATAAATATATTTAAAAAAAAGAAAATAATTTAAGCGAAAGAAGGTTTTGATTTTAGTGCCATTGTTTCTTCGGAGAATTTTCCTAGAATTTAATGAAGATTACGTTTTTGCAATACGATTTTTAATTTTTTTTTTCATCCATACAAATCAACCAGCCCTAATATACATACTGACCACAGAGAAGATGCGGAAACAACTATTTGATGTCCAGTTTGAGGTCAAAATGGGCATAAAACGGCGTCTTGCAATTTCGAAACCCTTTCAAAATATGTCGCTCACCACTTACTGTGGTTACTTATCTTACGTTGTAAATTCGGTCAATTCTCATACTGTGGTCAGTATAACAGTAACCAAAGCCTGTAAGAGCTGTAGAAAGCGTATTTTATATCCGATAAGTACGAAATTCGGCAGAGAGCTTTCTTAACGCTGAAAAAAAACGCTTCTGTATTATATTGTCCCGAACATATTCGGCTTGAAACATATATATGTTTAGGGTACACTCTAAATATATAATATTTGGTACACACAAATATTGAATATTTGGGAAGTTGTTGGTCTAAACAAATCTTTGTTTCCATCCTAATATTTTTCTATTTCGGCATATTATTTCCGAAACAAAGATTTATTTGCATTTAAGTTTTCAGAAAATATACCGATACCTTAAAAATGTTAAGTTTCTCAGGATTCAAAGTTATTTTTTTAGTGTTTATAAAAATATTGTATAATTGAAATCGTATAATCTTTAAACAATAATTTACAATAAAATAATTTACTCGAAGGATTCACAACTAATGATGAATTGGGATATTTAGAAATTTAAAATAAATGTTTTAAAACAGAAGACAATGCTGCATATGCCATTTTTAGTCGGGAGGTAGATTTCGAAAACAAGGAAAAAATTAAAACTAAAGTTAGAAAAGACAGCAAAGTTTTGAAAATCTTTTTTAAATATAATATATTTGGAGAAATTCCTGAACAATAACTTTATTTATATTTAACCACATATTTTATTTGAGAAAATTAGTCTGCAAATATATATTGTTGTAATAAATTAATAAATGCGTTCCAAATAAATTTTATTGATTTTCAAATAAAATTTGTTTGCCCAAAAATATATAATTACATGTTTGTATTACATGTTTGAAAACTGCCAAATTCTTATTACAATGCCCATTTCTTATTACAATGCCCAGCATAAAATTGTTCCTATAAAAACGTCACTGCTTTCAACTATTTGCAATATACTTTATGAAGTAGAGTCCACTCTTCACACTAGGCATCTTAAATTTCGCTTAAGAAAGTTTATGAGTTTTACTCGGGCTTGCAAAATACATCAAATTTGAAACTTTTTTCTCTAAATGTATTTATTTTGCAAAAATTTTGAATACTGAATTGTAATCAGCGGGAAAAAACAAACAGGAAAAGTTCATACTACATCGAAAAATTATTGAATTAAGCAAATAAAAAATGATAGTATATCCAGACTTTTCTTCATAAAAATACATAAAGCAACATAGCAAAACATGAAAAACGTTAAAAAGTTGTGTTAGGATATTTTTTATCTCAAATTTATTTTGAAAATTTTAATAAAGCACATTTTGGATATAAGCCTTCGATATATAAAACAATTGTTTGGCTAATTTTTGAGTGTGGTCAATATGTATGCACGTGATCAGGTTTTTAATTTGTGATATGATTTTTATTATCATAACTAAAGAGATTGTCTCGATATTTGGAACGAACATATAATATTAGCATTTTGTTTCTCCGCCAAGTGTTTGGTGACCTTTTGACCACTGGCCTCATGCAAATATAATAATCTGAAAGTTTGCACATATACAGTTAAGGGCGTGGCTGGAATTCACACGATTTGAACTGTGGTCAGTGCTGTAGCGACCAAAAAAATTTTAAATCTCTCAAAAGTCACTTAGGAGCTAAGTACATATCTATAAATTAATGTGTATATACTGATCTTCAAGGAGCTGCGAAATCAACTATGTTTGAATAAAATATTAAAACGAACGAACTTTTGTTTCGGAGGATATTATTCTAAACAAGACTTTGTTTCAACCCCAATTATTTGTTTATTTGGGACGATTATTTTTGAAATAAAGATTTATTTGATTGAAGTATTCAAAAAATATATCGATACTTTAAACTTAATGAAAGTTTTAAGTTGTTTGAAGTTATTTTTTTAGAAATTTTAAATGTTCGTAAAACTCAGTTACAATTGAAGTCGTATAAATTTGCATACACGGGGCAAAATCACCCTTTTTGATATATTTGAAGCGAGAGAAAATATATTTGGAATACAAATTTTTAAATACGAGTATTATATATTTCTGAGCAAATAGATTTTATTTGAAAATCAATGAAATATATTTGGAACGCACATATATTAATATGCTACAACAAAATATTTTACAATTTACAAACTATATTTCTCAAATAAAATATGTTTTTAAATACAAATACAATTATTGATTGTAAATTTCTCTAAACAAATAAAAATTTTTTTCAAAACTTTTGCTGACTTTTTCAGTTTTAATTTTTCCTTGGTTTCGAATTGTACTCCTACCTCCCCCTTATGATACCATATACATCATTAACTTCTATTTTAAATCAACAATTTAAAATTTCTGAGCATTCCAAGCCATCATTAGTTGTCAATCCTCCAAGTAATTTATTTTGATCCAGGATTATACGACGTCCATTATTATTATTTATTATTTTTACGAATATTAAAAATATCAAAAAAATTAACTTTGTATAACTGACAAATTTAACACAATTTAGGTATTTTCTGAATACTTAAATGCAAATAAATATTTGTTTCGGAAATAATAGTCCCAACTAAAAACATATTTGGATGTAAAAAAAATTTGTTAAGAACAACATCTTCCCAAATATATAATTTTTGTGTGTGCATTCCAAGCCATCATTAGTTGTCAGTCCTTCAAGTAATCTATTTTGATCCAGCATTATACGATGTCCATTATTATTATTTATTAATTTTACGAACATTAAAAACATCTAAAAAATTAACTTTGTATAACTGAAAAATTTAATACAATTTAGGTATTTTCTGAATACTTAAATGCAAATAAATATTGGTTTCGGAAATAATAGTCTCAAATAAAAACATTTGGAAAATATACTACAGAGGCGATTTTTTTCAGCGTGGAACTACAAATTTCTCGATGGATTGATGACCTATGAAGACTTGGAATAACTAGGAAATTATGATTGCTTTAAAACTAAAGTTAATGCTGTTTTTAAAGACACAACTCGAAATCGAGAAAAAAATAAAACTGAACTTCGAAAAAATCAGCAGATATATTTTTTTTAAAAAAGATTTTCAAAACTTTTACTGACTTTTTCGAATATTAGTTTTTATTTTTCCTTGTTTTTCGAATTGTTGCTCTCATACTACCCTCAATAAAACAATAGCGTATACGCATATAATCCATTATTTTTTTATTGCATTATAAGAATGTACGTAATCGATTCTATAGCTGGTAAAAATTTGGTGGAAGTCTACTTCCACAAAGTGTGTCAAAAGTTAAATTAAAGAAATGGTGTATATATGTAGTGTGATACTTTGGTCCCATTTATATACAATTAACGCACTTTTAGACTAATAAACCAGTGAGGAAAGGCAGAAAGTCGGGCGGGGCCGACTATATAATACCCTACACCTCCCTAACAATGCTATAGGTTAATTGCCATAATAATTTGGAATAATTGGTTAATGGGTAGAAACATATTATCTAATTCTGAAACGATAATCGCTAAATTATGCAATATTCATTCCTAAATTGAGAAACATCTTTCTGGAAAATTTTAATGATCGGAAGTAAAATACAACTTCTATAGCGGTGCGATACCAAATCAGGAGGAACATATATATGGAGCTTTAATATAAATCTGAACCGATCTTCCCTGAATACTTATTCATGTAAAAATACCTCCTTCTGTCGAATTTCGTACTGATCGGATATAAAATACAGTCTCTACAGCGCTTACATGTCAAATCAGGGGTAACATATATATGGGTGTTATATCTAAATCTAAACCGAATTTCTCCGAATTTGGCAGTATTCCTTCATGTAGAAAGAAACTTCTTTTTGCCGACTTTCGCACTGATCGGATATAAAATAACATTTTGACAGCGCTCACATGTCAAATCGGGGGTAACGTATATATGGGGGCTATATCTAAATCTGAACCGATTTCTTCCAAATTTAAAAGTGTTCATTCATATAATAGGAAACCTCTTTCTGACGAATTTCATACTGATCGGATATAAAATACAGTTTTTACAGCGCTTACATGTGAAATCGGGGGTAACATATATATGGGGGCTATATCTAAATCCGAACCGATTTTCTCCGAATTTGGCAGTATTGCTTCATGTAATAAGAAACCTCTTTTTCCCGAATTTCGCACTGATCGGATGTAAAATACAGTTTTTACAGCGCTTACATGTCAAATCGGGGGTAACATATATATGGGGGCTATATCTAAATCTGAACCGATTTTCTCCGAATTTAGCAGTATTCCTTCATGTAATAAGAAACCTCTCTTTGCCGAATTTCGCACTGATCGGATATAAAATAACATTTTTACAGCGCTTACATGTCAAATCGGGGGTAACGTATATATGGGGGCTATATCTAAATCTGAATCGATTTCTTCCAAATTTAACAGTGTTCATTCATATAATAAGAAACTTCTTTCTGACGAATTTCATACTGATCGGGTATAAAATAAAGTTTTTACAGCGCTTACATGTCAAATCGGGGCTAACATATATATGGGGGCTATATCTAAATCTGAACCGATTTCTTCCAAATTTAACGGTGTTCATTCATATAATAAGAAACCTCTTTCTGCCGAATTTCATACTGATCGGATATAAAATAAAGTTTTTACAGCGCTTACTTGTCAAATCGGGGTAACATATATATGGGGGCTATATCTAAATCTGAACCGATTTTAACCAAATTCAATAGGGATCGTCCTTGGGCCAAAAAAAAGATATGTGTTAAGTTTCGTCGAGATCGGACCATAATTGCGACCTGTACTTTGATTACAAGAATACATGCACAGACAGACGGACAGACGGACAGACAGACAGATGGACAGACGGACATAGCTAAATCAACTCAGAAAGTGATTCTAAGTCGATCGGTATAATAAACGATGGGTCTATTTCTTCTCCTTTTGGGTGTTACAAACAAATGCACAAAGTTATAATACCCTGAACCACAGTGTGGTGTAGGGTATAAATATCATCTGGCTGTAGCCTGATTATTTCACCACATATTAAAACCAGTAAGGAAATGCTAAGGTCGGGCGGGGCCGACTATATAATACCCTACACCACTCTCGTAATATTGAATAACTCTGAAATATAAATGTTGTAATTCATGTATAAATTGTTTACATAAATTTACTTTAGGGACATTTTATACTTAAATAATACCCTGTAACACAGTGTGGTATAGGGTATATAAAAAGTGTCGTATTAAGTTGGAACAAAAGACTCTAAACTGTAAAATTTCAGAACGATCGGAGACATGGTTAAATTGACTCAGCTAGTGATTCTGAGTCGATCGGTATACTTTAAGGTGGGTCTAGCTGTGTTATTTTCAGGTGTTACAAACATCTGCCGTGAAACAAACTTATAATACCCTGTACCACAGTGTGGTGTAGGGTATAATGACAAGAAATTGAAGACATCGATTCTCTTCTAAAATATACGAGTACGTATTTATCTTCCAAGAAGTCTAATTTCACAAAAACTTCAAATGTGATTTTCTCGAAACTACAAAAAAATTATACACTATTCTTTAATTGAGGGGACGATATTAACTTCCTTTTAAATCAATCATTTCAAATTTCTGAGTATTCTATGCCATCATTAGTTGTTATTCCTCTAAGTAATTTACTTTGATCCAAGATTATTCGATTTCAATTATGATTATTTATTTTTTACGAACATTTCACATTTCTAAAAAATTAACTTTGAATTACTGAAAAATTTAACACAATTTATGTAGTTATTTTCCGAATATTTAAATGCAAATTAATATTTGTTTCGGAAATAATAGTCCCAAATAAAAACATACTGAGATGTAAACAAGGATTTTTTTTTAAAACCTTTCTGAATTTTTCGATTTTTAGTTTTAATTATTTCCTTGTTTTCGAATTATGCATTCCTATTAAAAATTGCATACTTAGCATTAAATTCTATTTGAAACCACTTATTTTTATTTTCTAACTATTCCAAGTCATTATTTTTAATTATAAAGAAATGTCGGTTGCCCGTTATTATTTCGGTCTGTAATCGTTATGATTTAAACTGAGATACTCTCTCGGCTAAAGACCAACCTGCTTCTATACAGTGATAGAAAGCAAGTATTTTACATGGCAAAATATATTGCAAGTATTTCATTGCGTGCCCACAGACTATATCATGATTTCTGGGGTGTGACCCCCGTCATCAGTAGTCTACATGGCCGGCTTTTAAAAATTTTTTTGATCGATAGCCGAAAAGTGAGTCTTTGGGTGCAATTCTCATTTGCTCGTGTGAGTCGCCCCGTGATAGGCTTTGAGAGTTTGGTTATCGAATCATCAATCAAAGGCTATTTTGAAAAGCCGGCCATGTAAACTACTGATGACGGGGGTCAAGCCCCAGAAATCATGATATAGTCTGTGGGCACGCAATGAAATACTTGCAATATATTTTGCCATGTAAAATACTTGCTTTCTATCAGTGTATAGAAGCAGGTTGGTCTTTAGCCGAGAGAGTATCTCAGTTTAAATCATTATAAAGAAATTTTACAAACATTAAAATTTTCTAAAAATTTAAGAATAGATATATATTCACGCAAATAGATCTTTGTTTGGGAAATAACATATACAAATAAAAAATATTAGGATGTAAACATAATTTTGTTTAGAACAACATCCTCCCAAAGATATAATATTTGTATGTGTCAAATATTATATATTTGGAGTGCACCCTAAAAATATATATGTTTCAAGCAGAATATGTTTGGGACAATATACTACAGAGGCGATTTTTTTTCAGCGTGGATATAAAGGGTGGTTAAATTGTATGGGCAGATGTTGAATGTGAACCACACCTAAACGTCAAGTTTTTTTCTGCATTTCATTTGACATTTTTCACTTTCAGACTAACTCAATTTGAACCATGGAAAGATACACAATCGATCAACTCGTTAAAGTTTTTAAGCCTTTTACGAAAATGGGCGTTTAAATCAAAATGCATTTCGTGCACTTCGTGATGTTTTTTTGATCAGCATAATCGACCAAATATGTCTACAATCGGGAGAATGGTGCGCAAATTTCAGCAACCCGGGTCTGTAGGAGATGTAGACACCTGTGCACCCTCGCCCAGTTCGTTTGGTGTGGCTTATGGGCTGGCGACGTCATCGGGCCATACTTCGGGCATACGCCCAGGCTGTTATTGTGAATGGTGTTCGGTATCGTGAGATGATAACGAACTTTTTATGGCCCGAATTGGAAGATATGGATGTGGACAATATGTGGTTTCAACAGGACGGTGCCACTTGCCACTTGCCACATAGCTAACGAAACAATGGATCTTTTGCGCAACAAATTCAATGGCCGTGTTATCTCACGTCGTGGCGATGTCAATTGGCCGTCAAGATCATGTGATTTGACACCGTTGGACTTCTTTCTTTGGGGTTATTTGAAAGAAAAGGTGTACGTCGATAAGCCAGCAACAACTCAAGAGCTAAAGGATGATATTATTCTGCACATTAACGGAATAGAACCTCAATTATGCCTCAGCGTCATCGAAAATTGGATGGAGGTGTGCCCCAGAGGTCGCGGCGGCCATTCGGCCGATATTTTGTTCCATACATAATTGAACCACACCTAATATTAATAATAAAATAATAAAAAGAAATGACAATAATTTCGTAAATAATTTCTGTTTTATTCAAAATCAACATCGGCCCTTAACATTTTACCACCCTTTACTACAGAAGCGATATTTTTTCGGCGTGTACCATTTATATATACGCAAAATTTCAGCACTGTTGCTAACAAATTGTGCAAGATATCTCAATTTAAAAAATTGGCTTATATGGGAGAGCTCACGGGCATTGGTTCAATTCCACCCAATTTGGACCAGTCACGTAGACTACTACCAGATACATATACGCAAAATTACAGAACTCTCGCTAATAAATTATGCATGATATTTCAATATGGACCACGCCATTAGTCCGATCCCGCCCATTTTTGAGCGCTCTCGCTAACAAATATTGTAAGATATATCAATTTCAAAGTTTGGCCTAAATGGGCGGGGCCACGCCCATTGGTCCGATCCCCCCATTTTTGAACAAATCGTGTAGACTGTCACCAGATACATATACACAAAATTACAGAACTCTGCCTAATAAATTGTGCAAGATATCTCAATTTCAAAATTTTGCTTATATGGGCGGTGCCACGCCCATTCGTCCGATCCCGCCCATTTTTAAACCAATCACGTAGGCTGCCACCAGATACACGTAGACAAAATTACAGCACTCTCCCTAATAAATTGTACAAGATATCTCAATTTAAAATTTTTGCTTATATGGGCGGGGCCATGCCCATTGGTTCGATACCGCCCATTTTTAGACCAATCACGTAGACTGCTACAAAATACATATATGTACACAAAATAACAGCACTCTCAACAACAAATTGTGCAAGATATTTAAATTTCAAAATTTGGCGTATATAAGCGGGCCATTGGTCCGACCCCGCCCATTTTTGAACCCATCACATACAGTGCTAAAAGATACATATTCGCAAAATTTCAGCACTCTCGCTAACAAATATTGTAAGATATCTCAATCTCACAGTTTGGCCTAAATGGGCGGGGCCACGTCCATTGGTCCGATCCCGCCCATTTTTAAACAAATCATATAGACTGTCACCAGATACATATACACAAAATTACAGCACTCTCCCTAATAAATTGTACAAGATATCCAAATTTAAAATGTTTGCTTATACGGTCGGGGCCACGCCCATTGGTCCGATCCCGCCCATTTTTGGACCTATTACGTAGACTGCCACCAGGTACACAAAACTACATCACTCTCCCTAATACATTGTGCAAGATATCTCAATTTCAAATTTTGGCTTATATGGGCGGGACCACGCCCATTGGCTCGATCCCGCCTATTTTTAGACGAATCGCGTAGACTGCCACCAGATACATATACACAAAATTACAGAACTCTCCCTAATAAATAGTGCAAGATATCTCAATTTCAATATTTGGCTTATATGGGCGGGGCCACGCTCATTGGTCCGATCTCGCCCATTTTTGGACCAATCACATAAACTTCCACTAAATGCATACAGACAAAATGTCAGCACTCTAGCAAAAAAAAATTTTCAATATCTAAACTTGGCTCATATTAGAGGGTCCACTCCCACTTGATATATCGAAAATTCAAGTACCCTATTTTTACCACACCCTACACATGTACAAATTTCAAGAAGATCGGTCTAGCCGTTTAGACGTCTATACGGTACAAACAAACAGACAAGCACAAATTCTCTTTTATATAAACACATATTTTTTTTGAGAAAATTAGTTTGCAAAAATATATCAGAACTGACTACATATATGTAAATAACAAGAAAACAGATAGTAACTTTATAATCGGCCTGGGGTCAAGCAGACACAAGTATTTGAGAACCAAAAATATTTCTTAAAAATATCTTTGCTAAATATTTCGTTTTAGTGTTATAGTTGTTGCAGATGTCATCTTATAGAATATGAGACTTCATGGTCACTGAAACTATCTAACAATTACAAATAAACACATGCAACTAATGTTTAATACGAACTATTACAAAGTACATTTGATGGTAGTCAGAGCTAAGAGCTAATTTCATACTACAATTTTGATCAGCTTCAAAATTTTACTGTTTTTATGTTGACTCTTAGTCGGAGTTTTTTTTGGAGTGTCTTCAAGCTTACGAAGTTTGGATTACGGTATTAAAATGCAACCCGGGTAACGCCGGGTATTTAAATGCTAGTTTTAAATAAACTATATTTGGAAATATTACAAAAAGTTAAACTCATCCACTGTGCAAGTGTCACGATGTTTGCATCAAATCTGTTATTTGCTATTGCTGCCAGATATTAACAATAATTTCTGAGTAAACACATAGCTTTAATTGATATTTGTCCACAATTTTTAGTTTGTGTCATAGTTGTTTGACTATGTAACCACAAATGTATTTGCAACATATTGTCGGTCGGTCGGCCTAACTGTTGGTATTTTTTTGAATGTTTTTCCATACGGTTTTGCAATTAGTTTCATTAAGCGAAATTAGTGGCAAATTTGAGGATCACCAATAAGGGACACATTTTACGCAATCCTAGCGGATTAGTTTAAGAGATAATAATGTCAACATTAAAAGTGTTGGGTTTCTACCTCAATTTGAATATGTTTGTTTTGCTTTTCTATGACAGTGTGGTTGTCAAACAATTAGTGAATATTTTACATAGGCGTACATTGTTTGGATTCATAAATGTCCTCATAAATGAGTAACCAGCTCAGCGACATTACATTGGATACTACAGTTATTCGGATACTACAATTACTTATTATTATAGTAATCTCACAAACGTTACAGATAACACTGTACAAAAAATGAGACGGGTAGACGGAAGTTTTAATTAACCAGTCCTTACTGGTCGGTCGGAGCCGACGATACGATTATCTGTACTGTACACCATCGTAATAGAGCAGCATATGCACACATATTCTTGCTCTTCCGATTAGAAAAATATGCTTTTATAAATTATAAAACTAATGGCTCAATATATGAGAGCTTTATCTACATTTGAACCGATTTTTATAATATGCGAAACAGTTCATTCAAATAACAAGAATGCTAGATGGCAAAATTTCCGAATGCTAGAGGGCAAAATATATTATCCGCAGTCGAAAAATTCAAATCGCCGGTGCAAACGTATACGAATATCGTCCACTCAATATAACAATGCATAGTGCATCATATGCTCTTGCGGTAGTATTGTGGACCGATTTGTCTAGCAACCCTACAGGTGCCAATTTCTGTCCATCTCTCATTGGACATCCTCTTGCCTAGGCCAAAGCTTGTATGTGGACAATTGCTTACCAAATGATATGCAAATTCTTCGAGAATTTATAATGTCGTCGCTTTCCTAGAAATTGGCTTTGCAATTACCCAGGATATCCCTATGTCCAGGTACTTATATGAGGTGCATGTTAAACTGCATAGCCATCTCGTTAAAAGATTTGATGCGGTCAAAGGCTGCTTGCGAATATAGCTGGCTGTCGAAGTAAATGACGACGCCAGTTGTCAATGTTCCGCTTAAGCCACTTGGCGACTCCCTTTATTGCCATTATTTCGGCTGGATAGATACTGCAAGTATCCGGTAGTGTGTGGGCATATCAAGACTTAGTTCTTTACGGTGTAAACCGAAGCCAACCTTCTTATCAAGCTTCGAAACATCTTTATAGAAGTGGAGGTAGATTTTATTTTAGGGGAAGTACTGTAGTGACAAAGTTCCTCTCAAATACTCGTATATACACCGTTGGTATATAGTCCGCTTGGTCGGTTACCATTGCGCTACAGTGTGATATCCTCATGTGGCCGTAGTTCTTATACCTCCACATTGATAGACAGTTCAATCGTAATGCCGCCCTGGTGGCAACTTCTCTCGTCTCAAAATCAACGGACAGTATATGGAGTATGACTTGTAGATACTATGTCGCTCTAGACTTTAAAGCCGCGTTATTTTTTGGCGGGCAGTTCTCTGAACCTTCATTAATTGACTGGTAGTGGATCGCTTATTAGTTGCCTACAACTACACCCCAATGCCGTACACTAGTATTGGGCGAAGTACTGCTATGTATATCCAATGTACGATTTTTGGAGAGGGGCCACAGCGTGAACATACAGCTTCCCTACAGGACTATAAGGCGACGTTGGGCCCTACGCGTTCCAATACAGATAGTCTGAAGGAAAATTTCTGGTATATGATTGTACCTAGAAATTTTTACTTTCATAAAAGACTAGCTCTATTGAATGTAAAGATAGCAAATTGTGTCTTGTGCAGATTAACGCTCAAACCACTGCTTCTGGCAATAGTACTGTCTAATTTGTTCAGATAACAATTTATTTAAGGACGCTGGGGAATTTTCCGGTTACTGTGATTGAAAACGTCGTCCGCATACAACACGACTTTGCAGCCACAAAGTTCCATCTAAAAATCTAAAAGGATTCCACTAATCGTTAGATTCCAAGATAGTGGATACGGTAAAGCTCCCTGTGGAGATCCTCTGGTTACAAATGTCGCTAGAGTTATGGCTCCGAGACTTGCTGTTATGCGTCTTCTAATTAGCAAACGCTGAATTAGTCTAATCAGGATATAGTTTACCCTTAGATACGACAGCGCCGAAATTACTACATCTTAGTGAATGTTGTTAAAAACTATTCATATATTGATCTCAGACCCCATAAAGTTTATATATTCTTAATAGTCGCAAGAGTCTACAACGATTTAGCCATGTCCGTCCTTCCGTCTGTTGTAATTACCCTACAGTCTAGAGTAATTGAGCAGAATATACACACATATTGTTGATTGGAATTTGGTATAGATATTTCTTATAGCTGTAGGTAACTTGGAATTGAAATTGGGCAATATCGGTCCATTTTTTCATATAGCCCCCATATATAGCATGTCCCCGATTTGACTTCTTCACATCATAGAGACCACAAATGTCGACTGATCGGGTTGAAAATTGATAACTGGGGTTTATTTATCCGGAATCCCTCACACGAACAAGAGTAGTCATAGGTCTAAGGTCCCTCTAGATTTGACTTCGTAACGCCACAAAAACCTCAAATTTAAATGAATTGAGATGAAATTTGGTATAATGAGTTTATTTGTTCCCGAAACCACTCGCATGCGATCCATGGTGGAGGGTATTATAAGCATCGGCATGGCCGAACTTAAACCGTCTTTACTTGTTATACCCTACACCGCACTGTGGTACAGGATATTGTAATTACGAGTATGTGCATTTGTTTTGTAACACCAAAAAGGAGAAGAAATAGACCCATCGTTTATTATACCGGTCGACTTAGAATCACTTTCAGAGTTGATTTAGCTATGC
Source organism: Eudasyphora cyanicolor (assembly GCA_963930755.1). Lineage (NCBI taxonomy): Eukaryota > Metazoa > Arthropoda > Insecta > Diptera > Muscidae > Eudasyphora > Eudasyphora cyanicolor. The sequence continues at coordinate 174,119,916 of OZ005736.1, read as the reverse complement.
AACAAAAAAATTTTTTTGTGTCCTAGACCTAAAAATTATTTTTTTGTATAGATTGTGACATACTGTTATATAAAATCAAAACCAAAAATATGTTTATGGATAAATTTTTTTAAAACAATTTTTTATTAAAAATACTATTATCGTCGAAGGTACCCTTAGTATTTGCAGTGGTTTAGCTGCAGTCATTAAACAAATTGGAAAAAGTAGATTTTTTTTTCAAAAAAAAAAAAAACCTGTGACGAAAAAAAAACATAAAAAATAGAAAAAAAATATTTTATTTTAGTTTTTAAAAGTTTGCATCCTAGCGAAGAAAATGATGGCTATTTGTTATTTATATTATGTACATTTGAGTTTATTTACATGTACAAGTTTCATTAGAAGTAATTGTGAGTTCTTTGTTGACCTTTGTAGATTTCGGAATCGGTTTCTCTAATGGGAACTAAGTATAATCTCCCATCATTCTTTCATCAAAGTGCCTTTGGTAACGCCGCTCGATGGACTTCATTTCTTGGTGAAACCATTCGCCATGTCGCTTACGATGCCAAGATTCTCGGGGCAAAGGTTTAAATGAGAATGCAAGAAATGCATTTTTAGGGACATATTTACCCCTGTTGGAAAGCGAAAAATAAGTTAGAATGTTTTTATACTTAAATATAGAAAAATATATTTCATAACAATTTTTTTCATAATTTTTTAACAAATCATCAATCACTGTTTCATATTGCGGTCTTTTATTGGATCCAAAGAAATTTGAAACCACAAGCTTAAACGACCTCCATGCTGCAATTTCATCCGAAATTCTTTACTGCTGTCAACAAATAACCGTCAATCCTTTGAATTGTATGTTTGATTAAGTTCCTCGAAAAATCCGGGAATGTCCTTGCAAAAGCGTATGTATCAACAGTTGTATAAAATTTTTTGTAAGGTATATCACGGACTCTATACTCGTAATATGATATGTAAACATAAAAATATTGTACTGTTTCATCCGAGATGCAAGTAGTTCTGCCTTATCTTTGGTCAGTTCCAAATCTCTCACTAGATCATTGAGTTGAAACTGAGTTAAAAGTGATGACTTTTGACTCAAACTTGAATCGCTCAGAGTTGAGTACTCAGCTGAACTTACTGATCTTTCCGTAATTAGGCTGTTAGCTATACTTGGACACTTGAGAATTTGTATTGTTTCCGAATGTGCAAATGGCAAAGTGACAGATTTTACATCAGCGTAATTCCAGCGAATGCTCCTTCCTACTCCAATCTGTTTACTGAGAGAAAAATAGCAGTCCGTATCGTGAATGAATGATTGTCTCCAAATCATTGGCATTCCAAATTGCACGTGATGTCTAAAATTAAAACGTTTTTTTCATTACATATTTTCCGCAGATGTAGCAGAGATTGTCCGGATCATTTACACATTGATAACATCTTTGCCTTTTACTCATACTTCTAAATATAACTTTGTAATATTTTTCAGAAAATCGACTTATCTCTTTAAGGCACTGAATTACACTAATTTATTAATAAGGAATTTCATTCATAAATTCCGGGTTTAAGGTTCATAAGTTGCAGTACCAGTAGCTGACATATAGTTTGCTTCGAACGTAGAAACCCAATATTTTTAAGACTGCCGCGTACTACTTTGTTCTGCGTACATATAATTTTACTACCTGTATATACAGTCGGAATGTCCATACCCCTAAAGGACGTAACTGAATGGAAACCTCATAAATAAAAAACCACAAATATTGTTGAATGACCCTGTACCTGTGCGGATTTCATCCAATATAGCTCTCACATTGCATATAATGTTTTATGTAGGGATACGAACGTCCATAAAACCTCGTCCTCTCCATAATTTTGTCTCTTTCACATATGGCGAGTTTAATATAAGCAAAAACATAAAATGAAACAAGATTTTTTTGAATTTCCCTAACATTTAAAAAAGGCTCGCAACTTTTACATATATCCATAGATTGTTTTCAAATGTACTGTTTTCTTTGTTAGCATGCTGACTTTTTAAAAATGTGATAAAATAATTTTTAAATTTTTTTGTCTATTTTTTATATTTTTTTTGTACCAGGAAAAAGTTTTAAAAAAAAAATAAAATTTTTTTCTCATATTTTTGACGACTATTACTAAATCAAGTATTCTACGTGAAAGCGATATTTGCAGCATATGTCGCCCTCATAATTCCCTTTAATTTAAGGCATAACACGTCTCAATCAGGCTTATAGTTGAATTATGGTCCAAATACTAAATGTAATATCAATGAAAGCTGGAATTAAAAAAAAAAAAAAAATTTTTTTAAAAAATTACCATCAACAATTTTTTTAATATTTTTTGTGTGTTTGTGACACCAAATTGCAGCAGAAACTGGACTTGGACAAAATTTTTGTTGCATAGTGTAATCAAAGAACAGGTCGAAATTAAGATCCGATCTCAACAATTGGGGTCAGATATACACATTGCTTCCATATATAGGGTGATCTAAGTAGAGATACTTTTTTCAATAGCCTTTTTTTGACAGATCACGTGTGAGTCGAGTCATGCTGTCATGTTATTTTTTTAAGTATTGTTTGGCATTTCATCATAGAAAGTCTTACGCCTGAACAACGTTTACAAATTATTCAGTTTTATTATTGAAATAATCGTTATCTAATTCCGCTAAGTTCCTTTTTTAAATCAAAAAAAAAACACTTTCCAGTCGACCCACGACCTTGACACCCATGAGCAATATTTTAGCTTTCGTTAAGATCTATCTTTTTGCCATTGACCGATTCCCGATACGACGTACCGGAATCATCGGTCCATATATCTTCAAAAATGATGCCGGTGAGAACGTAACCATCAATGGCGACCGTTATCGTGCCATGATAACCGACTATTTGATGCCTGAAATTGAAGCTCGTGATCTCGGTGACATTTGGCTTCAACAGGACGGCGCGGTGCCACTTCCCACACATCTCATCAATCAATGGATTTATTGAGAGAACACTTCGGGGAGGGATAATTTCACCTTTTGGGCCGGTCGATTGAAGATCGTGTGATATCGCACCGTTAGACTTTTTCCTGTGGGGATATGTAAAGTCTAAAGTTTATGCGGACAAACCGCTTCGATTCGGGCCTTGGAGCAAAACGTCACGCGTATCATTCGCCAGTTACCAGTCTAAATGCTCGAACGAGTCATCGAAAATTTGACTCAACGGATGGACCATCTGGACGTAGCCGCGGCCAACGTTTGATAGACACAATCTTCAAAAAATAAATGCCAAAGAATGTTCTTTCAAATGATAATAATCATTCCCCATTCAATTTGAATTTTCGGTGTTTCTTTCTTTAAAAAGTAGGGAACCTCGAAATGGATCACGCTACACTTTGTTAACTGAAACGAAACCAGTTATTCGTAACGCCCCTTTTTGCATGGTTATGGAGGTGTAGGGTATTATGTAGTCCGCCGCGCCCAACTATGTATATGTCTTTCCTTACTTGTTTTAAATTTAGTTAAATAACAATTGTTTGTCAGTTGCCCGTTTTATTCGGTCTATAATCTTCTGACTCAAGACCAACTGGCTTCTATGCAACGAGAGAAAGCTAGTATTTTTACATGCCAAAATGCATTGCAAGTATTTCATTGTGTCTTCATGATTTCTGGTGCATGACCAGCGTCAACTTTAACCTATATTCTGGATTTTTGTTAGCCACTGATTGATGATTATTTTTAATGTATGCCCTTGAGTAGCATATTCATTTCATTGGTACTACAATTTTAAGTCGCGAACAATGGTTTTTTTTTCATGTCACAAACTAAAACCCACAAATTATTACACAGTTCATTAACTACGAGTTGGTAATTTAAAGAAATTAATTTCGAAACGAGAGCGCTGCTTTCAAATGAGTTTTCATATAATTTAGTTAATCTCTTGTGAGCTATGACACAATTGTTTTAATGGTAAATTAAATTTGTGGTCCGCAAATAAATGTGCAATATTTAATTTGTTTTATTAAGGTGTGGCTATTGTACTCGTATTGTTGTGTCAATGGTTTGGTATGTGAAATTTTTTGTATATCAATTAGCTGTTCAACATTTACAACAATCTACATATGTTGAAAGAAAAACAATTGTTTTTATACAAACTTACATTAATTAAAGCAATTATAATAAATTAATTATTACAGATGAATATTATGCTCTAATTACATAGTAATAAAAACAATTTAAATGGCATTTAATTTGTCGAGGACGAATATAATACTTCTTCACAAGAGCAAATATTGTGTTTTATTAATGGCATTCTTAATTTGCACGTATTCTTAACATATTTTAAAATACTAAAATATGAGCATACAAATTTAATCAAAATCTGTAAACAGAATTACTTTGTTGGTGATACCGTTAATGTGTCAATTTAGATTTGTATACACTCCAGCATAGGATGGGTGTATATTGACTATGAAATTCCGTTTGCAACACCTTGAAATATTGATTTGAGAAACTAACTAAAATGTATGGGTAAATCCAAAAAAATGTATACCAAAAATGCTTGCGGTCACTTCTAATGATCCCTCCATTGAAATGACACGTACAGCAGGGTCTATAAAATATAACATTAAATAAAATTTTTCATAAACAATTTTTGTTTTAACGTATTGTAATTGTTGTGTAAAGTTTGCAATGTAACGTCCGCAAAAGACGAATAACAAATTATTGGATGGTTAATTTGGATGAATGAGATCTATTTTTATGTACTTAAATATTCCCCTTCCTGTCTAGAGCAGAGATGCAGCGAATATTCGCATATGTGAAAGCGAATTACTCGCATTATTTTTAACATTCGCTTTCGCATTCGCAAAAACCAGCTTTGTAATATTCGCTTTCGCATTCGCAAAAATACATTTCAGTATTCGCTTGCATTCGTTATAATTGTCATATCATCTTAACCGCTTCACACATTTTGAAGATATTAATACCAATGAAAACCACTGATACTTGTCTTCTACACAGTTGAAGAAATATGTTTGTCCTTTTCGTAACAAGAGGTTAAAATAAAGAGAACATTCTAAATACTTGAGTACACTGGAAATGTATTGATTCTGGTTTTTAATTTTGTTGGTACTAAAGGGTCAAACTATTATTCGCTTTCGCAAGAATGCATATTTCACTATTCGCTTTCGCATTCGCTTCCGCTAAAGTCGCGTTCGTTACATCCCTAGTCAATAGCCAGGAGAATATCCTACTAACAAATCAATATGTGTTTTTATTATTTATATGGGAGATTTACTATTCCATCCCTTAAAGAAAATGTTTATCTTTATACAACAAATTTTGAAAAAGCAGAAAGGCTTGCCAGACATTTCCATTCAAAACCATTTTATATCTGCTAATTTGAGCGACCAAAACACTATTCAAATGGTATCTGAAACATTACGGGGTATTAACGAAAGCGACTTTCAGAACCTGGAAAATGAAAGTTTAGACAGGATTAAGAAAATTATTAGTCTCTATGAAATAAACCACAATGAAATAAATCCCAATGAAATAAGTCCCAATGAAATAATTCCCCCAAAAAAAATGAAATAACTCCCAAAACAAAAAGTGAAATTTATCCCAAAAAATTTAAATAACTCCCCAAAAAGAAAATGAAATAATAATCGCAGATATTGGGATTTATTTCGCAACGAAATAATGCCCACGAAAAAAATAAAATAAGTGCCAATGAAATAATTTAAAAAAAAAATGAGATAACTCACAGTTGATATTTTTGTATAAAATTACATCAACACATGCAGTTCTTGTGAGGTCGCTTAAATGTCTCACTCTTATCCACCAATATACGAAGTTTTTATGTGTTGCATAAAGATCCGCAACTATTAGCAAGCAAATCTAATTGAATGGAACATGGAAATGGCGAAGTAAGTTCGTGTAATATTAAAGGTCTTAAGAAAGGTCTTAAGAACAAGAAATGTCCTGGTTCCGACAAAATTTCAAATAAATGTCTAAAATCACTCCCACAGAGTGCCTTAAAATTGCTAACAAACTTGTTTAATGCTTGCCTTAAATTGTGTTACTTCCCAAATCCCTGGAAGCAATCTAAAGTTATTGCCATTCCTAAACCCGGCAAGGATATATCAAGGCCAGACTCCTACAGACCAATAAGCTTATTAAGATCGTTGAGCAAAATTTTGAAAAAAAAAAAAATTAAAGAAAAAGTTCCTTCTTATATAGAGGACAAAAATATTTTACCATCTCAACAGTTTGGCTTCCGCTGATAAAGAATATAATTTATTCACAATACCCGCTGGGTGTCCTCAAGGTTCCAGCCTTTCATCCATTTTATATAATATTTACACTCACGATTTCCCTATTATATTAATATTAGATGAATGCAAATCCTCAATTTTTGTAGACTATACAGCAATTTTGAGTTCAGATATAATTTCAAATCTCCAAAAATCAGTAGATGTCGTTTTAAATTATTTCAACAAATGGAAGATAGTCGTTAATACAACCAAAACGCAAGCCATTTACTTTTCTAGAAAAAGAAAAAGTTGTTTCTTACTGAGTTCAAATATTAAAACAGGGGGTGTGGATGTCCCCTGGGAACTGAAAGTAAAATATCTAGGAGTAATTCTTGACAGAAAATTTATATTTAACGACCACATAAACTTTACAATTAACAAAATTAATACAACCATTAAAATTGTATATACGGTTGTTATTTATTGTTGGTCTGTGCTTTTGTTATTCAGTCGGAATTTATTTTTGGTTTGAGACCATATGTTCCATTTACTTTCTGTCTATTGCAAAAAAGTAATAGAAACAAATACAAAAATTGGTAGATAGTTTTAATTGCTTGGTAGAATTGACTGCAGTTTCGATAGACACCACTCTATCATCTTCAGAATTCAGTAGCAATAGTGTATGTCTTTAACTTAAATCAGCTGAAATACTTATGGAAGCAGTAAATTGAATTTAACAAGAAAGTATTTCAGCTGATTTACATAAGTTAAAGACCATTTTTTTAACTCAAAAAAAAAAACACTTTCCAATCGACCCACTACCTTGACACTCACGAGTAATATTTTAGCTCTCGATAAGAGCTATCTTTTTGCCATTGACCGATTCCCGATCCGACATACCGGAATTATCGCTCCATATTTCTTCAAAAATGATGCCGGCGAGAACGTAACCGTCAATGGCGTGCCATGATAACCGACTATTTGATGCCTGAAATTGAAGCTCGTGACCTCGGCGACATTTGGTTTCAACAAGACGGCGCCACTTCCCACACATCAATCAATGGATTTATTGAGAGAACACTTCGGTGACCAGATAATTTCACGTTTTGGGCCGGTCGATTGGCCACCAAGATAGTGTGATATCACACCGTTAGACTTTTTCTTGTGGGGATATGTACATATGTAAAGTCTAAAGTTTATGCGGACAAACCCGCTTCGATTCAGGCCTTGGAGCAAAACATCACGCGTGTCTTTCGACAGTTACCAGTCGAAATACCAGTCATCGAAATTTGGACTCAACGGATGGACCATCTGAGAGGTAGCCGCGGCCAACATTTGATAGACATAATCTTCAAAAAATAAATGCCAAAGAATGTTCTTTCAAATGATAATAAACATTCCCCATTCAATTTGAATTTTCTGTGTTTTAATACCCTACACCACACTGTGGTACAGGGTATTATAACTTTGAGCATTTGTTTCGCAATTATGGTTCGATCTCGACGAAAATTTACACATATATTTTATTTGGCCCAAGGACCCAAGATCCCTATTCAATTTGGTTAAAATCGGTTCAGATTTAGATATAGCCCCCATATATATGTTAGTCCAGATTTGACATGTAAGCGCTGTAAAAACTTAATTTTATATCCGATCAGTCTGAAATTTGGCAGAAAGAGGTTTCTTATTATATGAATGAACACTGTTAAATTTGTTAAATTTCATCGAATCACAAATATTATTAAACACAACAAAAGAAGAAAGCAGTCAACGGGCTTAGTCATTTTGGATGTTGAACAAGCGTTTGATACCGTTTGGCAAAACGGCTTGATATATAAACATCTGCTATATAACATCCCTAGATATCTGTGTAGGCTTATTGCAATAATGTCACAGTCAATAGGTAACGCTATAGAGCCATGATTAATGTTGATGTGGATTACCTTTGGTTCCAACAAGACGGCGCTACATGACATACAGCCAACGAAACAATAAATTTATTGAAGGCAACTTTTGGTGATTGCATTATCTCGCGTCGTGTGCCTGTGGCCTGGGCTCCAAGATCGTGCGATTTAACACAGCTGGTCTATTTTTTGGGGGGTTATGTGAAGTCACTTGTTTACGCAGATAAGCCCGACACGATTAACGCTTTGGAAGATAATATTCGGCGCTTTATGGCTGACATACTGCTCCCAATGCTGCAAAAAGTGGTCGAAAATTTGGCTTCTCGGCTGGAATTTATTCGAGCTTGCCTGAAATCATTTTTAAAACATAATAGCAACCCTTATCTTTATAATAAAGCTAAATTCTTGGCCATAACATTAAATTATATGTGTTTCATTTCTTCTTGAAAACCACACGTCTAAAATACACCCTTTATAATTTCAGTATATGGAGCGTATGACGTACATCCAGTGTGTAAGATATTAATCATGCGGTACGGCGCCCAGTGCTCTATCCCATTGGCAAAAATCGATAATAATATAATGACTTAAAAAATGGTAAAATTGGTACTCATAATATCTTTACAAACCAATTAAGATAAATAATAACAACCTTTTTTAGCCATCACGAGAGGGCGCCAAAGTCAATGGTTGTATGTGCAAATTGACCAAAAAAATAAACTATCTTAAATGTATATTGTAAAATAGCTGTATTAAATTCGTTTATTAGGAAAATTAATTCAAACATTTTGTATATGACATTCAATAGAATTCCTAATAATACGAAAATGTCAAGTGAGCAAAAAATTGCGTTCGTACGCAATTTTTTTGATTTGGAAAATTAGTAATTTTTGTTAAAGTGAAAAAAGTTTGCAAGTTTAAATGGAATGAGAAAAAAAGTTGGAAAAGATCTCTAAAATGTTATTGTTCAAAAACAATATATGAAGAGTTACTATTGAATAAAAAATATAAAAACATAAAATAATTGCGCACCAACTTAAAAAAATTATATATTTTTTTATGTCTAAAAAAAATCCCTAGAAAAATTTAGAAAAATCACAGAATTCTTAAAAACAGGTGTTCTTATTTTCAGGTGTTACAAACATCTGCCGTGAAACAAACTTATTATACCCTGTACCACAGTGTGGTGTAGGGTATAAATATAAAAATTCAAATTATTCGCGCACAGAATGTCAAAAAAATTATTTTGCTCTAGGTCAACAATTTTTTTAGGTCTTATTCTAAAAACCGTCTCCCACGCTTAACTTGTAGATCAAAACCATATTTTTTGTTGCGCCTGACATAATTCTTAAAAATACAAGAATTAATTTTTATAAAATATTTTTGAGAAAATATTAAAAAATTTTCTTTAATATGGTGCTTTTAAGGCTAAAAATCAAAAAAAATAATATATTTTATATCATCGGGAAAAAAATAAAAGCTTCGTGCTCAAAATTTGCGAAAAAGTATTTTGCTTTAGGTCTGAAATGAAAAAAGAAATTAAAACGATATTATTTGCCAGTAGTGCATTGATACGATGTTATTGGTTAGTTTAATTTGCCAATAGGTATATAAAAATTCAAATTTTATTTCCGAAATCATTTATTTAATTAAAGTTTGTTTATTTGAAATAAAAATAGTCCGAACAAAGATTTAATGACATACCTTACAATAAAGACTGATCCTTTTATAAGCTCAAAACGGCTAAAAACTTAACATTGACTATTTTGTTAGAGCAATATATCAAAAGTATGTTTTAATCGAAGCTTTAAGCGGTATTTTTGACGATATTTTTCACTAAGATGATAATATTATTTTAGAAGTGAATGAAGGAAACTCTTGCATTAAATGAAACAATACAGTAAAATACTATAGGCAAAAACAATTTGGTACACGTACCCGCCGTTTGATATACGGGCATTTTCCCTAGTGAGTCTTAAATGTTTGTCATCTTTTATAAACCCCAATATTTGTATTATAAACAAAATTCCCTTTAATTTGATGGGTCGCACCAAAAACCCACTTTTCAAGATCTTCTGGGGCTGTTGCGAGAAATCTTGGAACGACTCCTCCCAATTTTGTACACACATTTGCTCACAGCAAACGTTTGTCGAAATCCAGAGCCACTCTTGAGCATTCTTTATATACTCGTACTTATTTTTAAGTCCTTTGAACCCTTTGTGTGGGAGGTACCAAAAGTGGAGTTGTGTAGTTCGTGAACGAACTAGTTCAATTGAACGGATCAATATACTGAACCGAACGAACTAGTTCACACAACTCGTTCATTTCAGCTCAGTAGTTCACTATCGGCCTGTTTCTGTATGTCTAACGAAAGTTTCTGCGAACGAAAACCAGTCACTCACTTTCGTCAGGAATTTGGATTCCCTAAGGTTCGTTCGCCTGGCCTTACGTCAATAACGTTAGCAATTTTCCAATTGGAAAAAAATGTAATTGCCAGATCAATAATTTCACAACTTCCGGTCTAAAAAAGCACACATTTTTGTATGGTCGACCTTAGAAAATACACCTCTGTATCCATTACACTAGCGGTGGCCAACAATCAACCCTGGGTGGGTCAGTTGAGCTGATGCAACACTCTCATTTCTTTCTCTCTCTCTCTCTCCCGTCTCTCTCATTGTTCACTGATGATTTTTTTCCATATCAGGGAGCTGCCAATGTTGACTTCTTTATGCTTAAATCTGTATACATACGAGTATGTATACAATTTTATTACTATTTAATTTTTATACCCTCACTTTAGTGTGACGAGGGTATATATCATTTGCTACGGAAAAAAGTGTAACACATCGAAGGAGTGACCTAAGACCCCAAGTATGTTCGGCGGAAATCCGTTTTGGGTCATTTTAAGTCGAATGAGCAATGTCCGTCCGTCTGTCTGTCTGTCTGTCTGTCTGTCTGCTGGCTGGTGCGCACGATAACTCTCGAAAGGAGTAACCGATTGACTTCAAATTTGGTATGTGGTAATATTTTTTTCTATCTCCGGCTAAGTTCGAAGATGGGCCATATTGGTCCACTCCTTCTGGTACCTCCCCCACAAAGGGTTAAAATGTTGTGAAATATTGATTCTTTAATAACTGCTATTATACGTATTCGAATCTTCTGAAGTTCCACACATAGTATTAGTATGTTAGTCGCTATCAACTCGAGGAAAATGGGCGAAATTGCCACGCCCGTTTTGGTATCTCCCACACAAATGCACCATTTTGCACTAAAAGTTAAAAGCTTATAACATTAATACCAGTGTTTAGAAATACTTGAAATTTTGTACAGTGTAATGCTTTTATAGTGCCTACAGTCTAGTTAAAAATGGATGTTATTGCCGCTCCCCTTTTGGTACCTCCCACACAAATGCACCATTTTGCACCAAAAGTTAACAGCTTATAACATTAATACCAGTGTATAAAAATACTTGAAATTTTGTACAGCGTAATGTTTTCATAGTGCCTACAGTCCATTGAAAAATGGGCGTTATTGTCACGCCCCTTTTGTTACCTCTCCCACAAAGGCACCATTTTGCACCAAAAGTTAACAGTTTATAATATTAATATCAGTGTATACAATTACTTGAAATTTTGTACAGTGTAATGCTTTTATAATGCCTATAGTCCACTGAAAAATTAGCGTTATCACCACGCCCCTTTTTGTACCTCCCACACTAAATGGCCAAATTATACCACAATTTAATATCTCAACGTTAATATACCAGTCCATATAAACGGTTACAATTCGGCACAGTGCAATGTATTTAAAGTATCTACTGTTCAGCGAAATATAGGTGTATTTATTAAACCCCTTCTGGTACCTCCCACAAAAATTGACAGAATAATTTGTGTAATATTCAATATTACATTACTCACAAAGTGAGGGTATACCTTAGTCGGTTTACCCGACTGAAACTTTCTTACTTGTTTTACCATAATTATATTGATATCTACTTATTTTTTGCTTTTAATACCGTTTTTTTGTCATTGTTCCTATCAGTCGACAAATAAAATAAAGTGACTCGATCGGACATTTGTGTTCGCCTAGATGACAGCAACGAGAGATAGAGAAACCAAAATTTACACTGAAATGATTACGTTTTCGTACGAGATCATTTTCGTGCGACTTGTCGTTGTGATTGTGGTTAGTGAAACCGAAATCAACTGTTTGTCGTCTGGCAGGCGAACGAAAGCAACATTTTAAGTTACAGAAACAGGCTGTATGTTTTTTTATTCAACCATATCATTTCGTCTTCTCTTCTCATTAGGTTCTCCCTTCTCAGGTGTTATGTGTTGTTTCCATTTTTATGTCATCATGAATGTATGATTCTACCTATACAAAAACGCCTTTGTATAGGTTTTTTCAACTCATTCCATTCATATTCAAATCAGATTCCTTTAATAGCGGCTGATTTGAACTGGTGATCTACTGAACGAAATGAACTGTTTAAGTAAAGTAAGCTGATGAGCTAAATAGCTAGTGAGCTAAAGAGCCGGTGAGCTAAAGACTTGGTGTGCTAAAGAGAGCTGTTGAACTAAATGAACGAACTAGTTCACTTAATTGAACTGAACTAAAAAGAGCGATCACTTAAAAGAACTATAGGCCCAACTCTAACCAAAGGGACTCGCTCTATCCCGTCGAAATTTTGTACCGCAACTGATATTTATGAAATATTATGACGTGTTAAATTTCATAAATGTACAATACCCAATTCAGTGTTACAGTCTTTTTTGAGTAGCCGGAATAATTTGTATGGGGATACGAGGCCCTCGCACAGTGGCAAAAAAACTAATCTGGCGGCGTTAAATTAATAGCGCTTTGGGAAAAATATTTTTTTTAGTTGAAAATAGATTAAGCCGCTCTGTAAAACAAAAGAAAAAAAATTTAAAAATATATTTATATTTTTTGTGTGAATGTGGCAACTTTTTTGATATTTTAGATATTTTTTATTTCATTCAGAAAAACATGATAACAGTAACATACTTAATGTTTCACATTCTTTTGGAAACAATACATACAGCAAATAAATGCTCATCAATTGTTCCTCAAAATCTGTTGAAAATCCTTGTATTATACGGGCAATACTATGGTCTACCAGACTTTGCAAACCAACTTCAGCTGAACGTTCAGTTATGTCACTAGGGTAACTCTACGTTTTAGTTTTAGCCAAAGTATCGTAGCTTGGATAAATATTGTAGTTTTGTTCTTTTTCACCATATTGCGTTAGTCCGTATGACCTTTTAGAGTATCCACCATTCCTCAGGTGTATTAAGGAATTTTGGAGCTATTGTAGATTCTGAACATAACTTTGAAACATTCTAACTCTTCATTCGGTGTTTCATTGGTAATTGATGCAATTTTTTATTTGAGTCTTCTTTGTGCACTCTGAAAAACGTTTCTCTTTACGTTGGGCAACGGCTGGATGAGAGAAAATAATGTCTTCATCCATTTCGCTTTTCGAACACTGCCAAAACTCTATGACTTTCTTTCCACTTTTTTACAAGTTGGCTAATAGAATTTCTTAATTTGAATTTGTCGGTATTGTTCTTCGCTATATTTCGAGCGATCAATGATTCATGATTTTCAACTATTAAAAATATGTTTGTTGGCACTGGTTCAATATGCCATATTAAAAGGGTGCCTTTAAATTGTGCCATTGTACAAAAAAACGAAAAAAATAAATAGTTTGCAAAAACTAACAGCCTACATTTAAACTTGACAAAGATAACAACCCATTTAAACAAACTACGCAAACAGTGAACCCAATCCGGTCCAATCCACCTTACTTCTATTCCGTACAAAATTGAATTTCATATCCAAAATATTTTCATAAAGGACATTGTCTTTTTCAACTGTTAAGCACTAAAAGATCCTGTCACAGATCACAAACCATTTATTTTTATTTAATACATACCTTTTAATTAAAATAAAACCGCATATCTTTTAAAGAAAATAAATATTTAATTTTTTCCTGTCAATCATTGCACTTGAAACAAGCTTAAAATATGTGTTACGTTTACTGAAATATCTGTTTAGTTTGAATGCTCACAGCTGTGAGAATATTAGGAACAAACCAAAAAATAAAACAGAAAAAAATCAGTTTCAAAAAAAAAAAAATTAAGTTAGCCAAATTCTGATGTTTACAATTTTGCTAAAGCGCCGCTAGATGGAGTATTGCGGCCATTGTGCCGCGGTCCAATTGGGCCCAAATTTAAAATTTGTCTTAACTAGGACCAAATACACCATGGTACCAAATTTCATAATTCTACAAATACTCCTATTTTTTTCACATCGATACGTGAAGACAGAGCATTATGAGGCGTCCCCTTAAGTTATGTAAAATTTGACAATTTTATAGTGGGGCAAAATAGTTAGCAAAGCTATTATATTAACTCAAATTTCGCTAAGGGTGGACTTAAAACACTGTCATTGTCAGGGGCTCGCATGGAATTTTTATTTAACACAGACTTCCCACATCAGATATATTGAGTCCCTAACAAACATTTTACTACAAGGATTTTAGTATACCATGTAAAGGAATCACGTGATTACATATAATAAATACTCGATTCAGTGAAGAGAAAAATGGTCATATTCAAATGTTCGTTATACTCTTTGTAAAGGCATAAACAACAATGCTATTGTTGTTGCTGCTCATTTATTATGAAGGAGACACTCGTAAACTAAATGGGAACAAAAGAAGGATATTTATGATTTGGAAACAATGAGACATTTAATGGCCAGGAAAGCTTTCCACTTCGTTTTCATCCGTGAAATAGCGAACCGAACGGAAATGAAATCTTATTATTAATATGCAAAAATGTACACAAAACACACGACATATAAAGCGACCTCTCTCACGCTCTTGTTACAAATTTCCCACACGAGGTACTCGCTTTTAAGTAGCATCGCAATTGCGAAATTAGGTGGGGTTGGTGGTAGTGGTGGGGTTGGGGTTGTGATAGCCTAAGTCCTCTGATGGTAGTAATGTTTGCGGAGAAAGGGGACGCTTATTTTTCCAGATGAATTTATGAATTGTTGAGCAATTCCGTGCACATCATGTCGTGCGTCTTCTCTAGAGTGTGACAGGACAACCCAAGCAACACTTGTGACAAATATTCAAACTTAAGGACATGTCACAGAGGATTTCCACAGCAAATACATCTTTGTTTGCATATTCCGGTATTTTGGTGTTATTGTTGCTGTTGTTGATTTTTTCCAAAAATAAAAACCGTATCCACATAACAGATGCTACTGGTCCCGAAAAACTCTTTCAATCGTTACAGATTCCATTGCATTCACGCACACACCAACAGAGTGCCGAATCTATGCAGAAACCGGGGCAGGATGTACCACATCTATGGTTACTCGCAGATCCCAAGTGGTAGTGTGGAAGCTGAGCTGATGCTGGAGCCGATGCTGTTACACTATCACCAAAAACTGGTTATATCGTCACATAGTTCATGTTTGCAGAAATGATGATGTGGATGATTATTAGTGTTTGTCTGAATGTAAATGTGAAGTTCGTGGTATTGCTTTGTACCACGGTTTCTGCTTCTTCGTTCAGTCATACGCCATGATCCCATTTGTAGTGGTTGGCTCTAGTTACACAGTGGTACAATCGTGGAATTTTAGAAAACACTTTGCTAACTATTTTAATTGAAATCAATAGATTTGAAATTCTAAAAATATATGAATGTACTAAATAATCCATTACGCATGTGTATATGTATGTGACTTGTATGATTTGCTGCTGATGGTAGGGCTTAAATTTCCAATCTGCCTGAAAATAATGTCATTAAAACAATCCATGAAGGGCCGTTGAACAACATATCTTACCGTGGTGGTAATTTTGTTGAAAATGGCGGATCTTTCTTTAGTCGATTTGAACCAATTTTAATAGATTCCATTCATTTTTTCCAAATATTGATGCGAATAAACTAACATTGTATACTATAATTTGTACCAAACATTAAGATAGTTCAGTTTCTGCTTTTAACGAATGTTTTACTTTGAATCGAAAAATATCGCCAGAACGTTTGTCGGAATTCGTATTATAGCAAAAACTTTAATTATAAATCGACAATTAAATTAAAATGGTGATCCAAACAATACAATTTTAAATGATTATTCTCCACAGTATTGATTATTCTCCATGGTCTCAAGTTGGTCACCTCGGGTGAACAAAATATTTTTGAGCGAGTGTAACTTTCGTCTGATTCGAGATGTCTACAATTGAAAATTTATTTTTTTGCAGATCCTGTCGTAACATTTGTGAACCTCGGAGCAGAGTATGCACCGATTTCACTCACAATAACTTGTCCATAACTTTTGTCTCAGCGGCCATATATAATGACAATATTTTTCATCAAATACTAAATTTAGTTATATATCCAAAAAGGAACGAATCGGAATACAGTCGAATCAGCTTAATTGCAAACCGCTTAATTGAAGAAGTCGCACAGTTGAAACAAAATAGTGAAATCAATTATTTCAGCGAATGTTTCACTCCGTTTATTTGAAACACCGCTTAATTGAAAAATCAGTTAATTGGAATAAAAATTACTCCAAAAGATCACATTTCAATGATAATAACTCCGCTTAATAGAAAAATTGTTATCATTGTTAAAAATTGATGCATTTTGACAACGTTACGTAGTTACTAATTTAACATTATTTTAAAATTTTTGTTTGCAATTTTTTTCAAGATATCATTGAACAACTTACCAATGCCCGTAATGAGGCCGAAATTCATCTGAAGAAATTACAATTGGTCCTCTCAAACATACAACAAAGGAAGCTCTAGAATCGATTAATATTTTAAATTATTATTTTGTTAACATTTCCTAGGAACAATCTACAAGATAGGCAACAAATAACACAAACACAAACACATTTGAAAAAATTTAATCATATGAACATAATAGACTATTTCAATTAAAACATAATTTAATGGTGATTTCGTTTCTGAAAAATAATGTCACCACATCATGTTGCGACATTTTAAAAATTCCCCCTGCAACCTCTGCTAATTTCGCAATTTGTATGCGAAAAATAGAACAAAAATCGTGCGGTAAGTAAAACCCATACCTACATTATGGCGCAACCATTTGGTAGTGCATTAAGAATGTACACTTTCATTTAGGTTTGGTTCTGAAGTCTGCTTTTTGACGGTGCAGCACTCCACACCGTTGTCGGGCCTGAGTTTTGAAAATGCGAGTGTAATAATTTTACAAACGAAATCAAACCCCGTTCTTACGGCTGCACCATTTTTACAAACGATGTTTCAGTGTAAAATGTAAAAAAAAATTTAATTTTTTTGCACAAACGAAATCACAATAAATAAATGAACTTAAAGGTTACAAAAATATTTATTTTTATGTTAAATTCCTTTATGTTGTTTAATGTGCACTTACGTTAATAAAATAAATTAGAATCTAATTTCGATCGTTTAATTGAAAGTTTTCATTTATCCTAACTTCTCTTAGTTGCCAAAAAATTTCAATATCGGAACTCCGGTTAAAAGAAGCATATTTCATTTATCCGGACTTCGCATTATTGAAAACCTCGGATAAATGAAACAAATGCACTGAATTTTCCCATTTTCAATTAAGCGAATTCGACTGTTTATCTATCTCTATCATATACTGATTTGTAGGATAGGATATTAAAAATAAAATATTTTCAAACGCAGAGGGAAAATTTATAAATCCATAAATTATTTAAAAATTAATATATTAATTTTTTTTTGTATTTTGTACGCCCTGAAACCAAAAATTGAGGCTTTTTCTAAAATTATTATATTTTTAAAAGAGAATCCAACAATGCTCTAAATAAATTCAAAAATTCCTAAAAACGTATTTGTTTTATTTTTTTCCACAAAATCTTTTATATTAAAATCCGGGCTCAAAATTGCTTTTGCAGTTCACATATTTTAACATATTCCCACAACAATAATTGCGTCCTGAACTTTAATTACAAGAATACATATAGCCAGACAGACGGACGGAAAAACATACAGGCGGCCGGACAAACATACAGGCGGACGGACAAACATACAGGCGGACGGACAGATGTTCATAGCTAAATCGACTTGGAAAGTGATTTTTTGCCTCGCATAGAAAATATTGTTGTGAATTCCAAAAAATGTATGTTAGAGAGAATAGGTTTATATTCTGGACTGATATTATTCAAATGCTAGGAAATGGTCAGAAAAAATGTCAAAAATCATTTTTAAAATACAGACAGAAAACTTATAACTTTGTAGGAAATCACTGTACACAATTCACTGTACATAATAGAATTATAAATTAGTTTAGTAGGCTTAGATTTATGAAAATAGTTTTAAGTTTGTCAAATGAAAATTGAAAAATAAATATGAGAACATTTTAGTCTTTTGAAATTATCGGTTGTGTTTTATATTCGCTCGGCGATAACTTGATAAAATATTAAAAAATTTATATATTTCAATCAAATATATTGTAGTTTATAGGTCTTGGCATCAGAAATCGAAAGTAATTCGCTATGATTCATATATTTAAAAAGCCAACCCCACAATTCTAAAACTAATTTCAAAAATTCACAAAAATGGGATTTTTGGAATTTTCCCCTATATCTACCACATTAAAAGCCAAGCAGCAAATTCTTGTTGCAGTTCAACGTGCAACACCATAGTACATATAAAACCAGTAAGGAAAGAAAGTCGGGCGGGGCCGACTACATAAGTATAATAAAATACACCTCCCTAAAAATGTGAATTGCGGTATTAATTTGGAATAATTGGTTTCATTTCAGTTAACAAAGTACATAGCTCCACCTCCTCGTCAAGACTTATTCCAAGGACGAGTTGAAGGTACTGATCATAATAAGCTAGATAATCTTAAAATACGCAGTACTCTTTCACAGATCAAGAATCAGAAGGGACCGATAGATGGGACTATCTGTAATCTAATCAGATTTTCATCAACTTGAATTAGAAACCCAATTTCTGCAATTAATATAAAGATCGGACGTAACAAACAGTTTCAATAGCGATTATCCCCAATTTAAGCACCAGTAGCTCCTACATTTTTTTCTGTCAAATGTTTCAATGTTCGAAAGTGTAGTATAACTTCTACAGCGCTTGGATGCTCAATCGGGGGAACATATACCTTGGAGCTATATATATGTAAATCAGAACCGATTTATTTGGCAGTGTTCATTCATGTAATAAAAAAACTCTTTTTGCCGACTTTCGTACTGATCGGATATAAAATATAGTTTCTACAGCGCTTACATGCCAAATCGGGAGTAACTTATATATGAGCGATATATCTAAATGTGAACCGATTTTCCACAAATTGCATAGTATTTATTTATATAATAAAAAACCTCTTTCTGTCGAATTTCGTACTGATTGGATATTAAATATAGTTTCTACAGCGCCTATATACCAAAACGGCGGTAACTTCTTTTGGGAGCTATATCTAAATCTGAACCGATTTTCCTCAAATTAAGTATTATCTCTAAGTGTCAATTGCGTCAATTCTTATTTTTTTATTATTTTTTGTTTGTTTTATATTTTGAATGGAGAACCTCTTAAAAATATTGTGTGAAAATTTGAGACGACTTGGAGCAAAACTAACGAAGATACAGCAGTCAAAGCAACCGCGCCTCATAGGTGACTCAGTACATCAGATACACTTTAAAGCGTTTTTCCACAACTCATGTTTTCAATATCGGTGTCCTTTAAAACTACTACACCGATCGTTTTATAATTTTGAACACTATACATTTTCAACACTGTACATAATTTACGAGGTAACGCTGTAGAGATTCTTTCAAATTTGGTAACATTGGTTTAAAAATGTGGTATTTATGGCTCAAAAACTATATTTGAGAGCGACCTCTATAGGGGAGCTACATATATCAAAACATGGACTGATATGGCACATTTGCAATCCAAGACGACCTAAGAGTAGTATTTTTACCAAATTTGATCAACCTAGCTCTATTATTACACACTATGGCGTGATTTCAACAGACAGACGGGCGTGGCTAAACCGTCTTAGAATTTCACGACGATCAAGAATATATGTATATACTTTTTTGGGTCGCAGATCAATATTTCATGGCGTTGCAAAGGGAATGACAAAGTTAGTATACCCCAAACATATGGTGGAGGAAATCAAAATACCTACACGGGGCAAAATCGCTTTTTTGATATGTTTGAATCGAAAGAAAATATATTTTTGGAAGACAAACTTATAAATGCTATATATTTCTGAGGAAATGCATTTTATTTGAAAATCAATAACAATTATTTGGAACGCATATATTAATATATTGCAGGTACAACAATTGGTTAGTAGTTTTGTACATTCAATTTACTGCTCCCATAAGTATTTCGGCTGATTTAAGTTAAAGACATACATTATTGCTATTGAATTCTGAAGATGATAGAGTGGTGTCTATCGAAACTGCAGTCAATTCTACCAAGCAATAAAAGCTCTCTACCAATTTTTGTATTTGCTTCATTACATTTTTGCAGTAGACAGAAAGTAACTGAAACATATGGTCTTAAACCGAATAAATTCTGACTGAATTTCAATTATAAAAGAATTTTACGAAAATTTCCGAAAAAATTACCGTTGAATTAGCGATAGACATAAAACTTGCCTTAAAATTACGATATTTATATATTTTCTGAATACTTAAATGCAGATAAATATTTGTTTCGTAAATAATTTTTCCAAATAAATAATAACACTGTGCTCGAAATGGATACTTTAAAAATTTAACAGAAAGGAGACCCTATGTTTTAGTTTGTGTCTGTGAGTCTCCTTTCAACATATTTATAAAAAATTAACAGGTTTCATAATTTAGCAGGTTTTTTTGGGTACCTTTAAAATTATTATTACTAACCAAAAAATAATTTACTAAAATTTAAGTCAGAAAATTTTATTAACAAATATTTTCTGCTATGGGCAGAAAAATACACAAATTATGTATTAACTCGAAATCTGCTTAATTCTCATAACAAAGTTTAGAAAGGATTTATAGTATCTTTTCGCGAGGAATATTTTTCTCAACGATGTCTACTAAAAATGTCGACGATATGCATGATTTTAACATATGATACGATTTCATTGCACTTTTTCAGGGTAAGGGGGTGAGAAGCGTGGAAGACTGTTTTGAGAGAAATAATTCTGCAAAAGTTCCCTTTATTTCGATCTTGGGACTGAAGCGTATATTCCGAAGTCTTCCACTACAAAATCACCAAAGAGATAAGTACCCTCTCCGATTTCCAAACAAACTTTGTGGTCGAATATCGCGAAACTAAGAGCTAACATAGAAAAACGGCTACGGGTTTCCTTTCTGTTACATTTTTGGACTATCACAGTATAATAGGAGGAAACAAAAGATTTTTGTTTAGAACAATATCTTCCCAAATATATAATTTTTGTGTGCGCCAATTAGGGAGTGTACCCTAAACAATTATATATTCCAAGCAGAATATGTTTGGGACAATATACTAGAGAAGCGAGTTTTGCTTCGGCGTGTGTAGATACGGTCGTTCCACTGTGCGTTAGCAATGATGATATGTTTGCTTAAAAATCTAGTTTTATGCTCATGGATGGTATTATTGTTGCCATTGTACGCTGGTAAGTACCAACAATAAATTTTTAGCATCCTTTTCATCATTTAAACTTGAGTGATGGATATACGACTCTAGTGTTGGTGTACTAGTATCTGTAGCATAACAACTTTCACTCGCATCCGTATCCGCAAACCTCCATCCCGCACACCCAACGTACACACTTACATTTACACATTGAAATGTGCGTATGTGGGGGTGCTGTTATTTGTTATGGGATTTTAACGGTTATATGTCACCATAATATGCTAGAGTTTGTTTTACGGTCTCATGTCGCAGCTTGCTTCTGTATCCCAATGCTCGGCGTTCGTTCGTTCGCTCGCTCACTCGCTGTGCCGCTCAAGTTGCAAGCGGAGCAAATATCGTTCATTATACTTTCGAATAAATGATGCTAATATGTCATGATATGAGTTGTTACCCACTTTTACTATTCGGATGTTCTCTGTACCCTCCAACCCCTCGCTAATGCCACGACGTTTTTATTTGGCATATGATAATGTGTTTGTTGTATGGAAAACATTTCCCGTGGAATTGGAGACATATTCGTATGAGATTGTGTATTCGTCCTCTGTGCGAGTATTTCACAATAAGTAATGACACTGTTTATTATTTGGGTTATTACACTGTCAGGCGAAAGAGGACCGAACCCTCGACCATATCAGTTGAAATGAGCTGTGGATGAAAAAAAGGGGAACTGATGAAAAATACCCGAATTATTGTCATTGGGTTTTTCCATTTCATGTGATATTGTGTAAATGTTATCCATTTAATTTTATTAAAACAAAAGTATGCATAATAATAATAAAAGAAGAACTGTACAGTATAATCGAGATTTTAGTAATACAAATTCGAATATGAAGTGCAGATCGCATAGGTTTATTTTTACTGCAACTCTTGAAAAGAGGTATAATTAACCTTTATCACTTGAGACATAAAAAAATTATTGTTTCATATACATACATAGGAGTGATTCCACGACAAACCGGATGGACAAAATTCCACCATACTTCGCATATACACCAAAACTTCCAAAAAAGATTCTCCATTTACAACTGTTATAAATTTGTTTTTGGAAATGACACCTAAAATTTAAACTAAATGAGACTAACATTTAAACTATCGATTTATTGAAACATAAAATTCACGCATCGCAAAATTTTAGTAAATATGAGTACATTCCATTAGTTGCATCTCTTGATTGCATGGACCGATTTTGGTATAACGTTTTAAAGTAATTTCATAGTTTTGTTTTTGACTATTGAGATCGAGATCGTTGTTTTTGTTTTCTGTTAAACAGAAAAACAAACATTCTTTGAAAAAGAAGAATAAGATATGCGCGAAATGTATTAAGGGTGGTCACTGGCTGGTGGACGATATCGTTTCGGAAACTACCAAGCAACCTCATCGGCACCTTGGACAAAATAGTCATTTGAGAGTGCTTCGAGATTTTAAAAAAAAATTCTTCTTTTTAGTTCATATATGTATTTACCCTACTCCACATTGGGGTGCAAGGATATTATAAGTATGTTTTGGTTCAGATAATTGTAATGAATAACAAGTAAGAAAACGAATAACAAATAAGTAAACCGACTAAGGTATACCACTTTGTGAGTAATGTAATATGCTACTTCGGAATGGAGATGCCAGAACTTTGAAGAAAAAAATTGTTAATTTTTTGTCAGTCTATATATGTATCATTATGTATATATGTATCATTAGTATCATCATTGAAGAAAAAAATTGTTAATTTTTTGTCAGTCTATATATGTATCATTATGTATTTATGTATTATAACTTTTTAAAATAATGGGGGATATACAACGAACGAAAAATTTCGCAAAAATTCAATTATTTTGTTCGATTCATAATTAATTCCCCAAGTCTCCTTCACAAAATGCTGAAAAAAAAGAAGAAAGAATAATAATTAAAAAAGTTATAAAGAATCTGCGCCACCCTGTATATTATATTTGGCACACACAAATATTATATATTTGGGAAAGTGTTGTTTGTTATCTTTGTTTCCGTCCTACTATTATACCCTACACCACACTGTTGTACAGGTTATATGACTTTGTGCATTTGTTTGTAACACCCAAAAGGAGAAGAGATATACCCATTGTTTATTATACCGATCGACTTGTAATCACTTTCTGAGACGATTTAACTATGTCCGTCTGTCTGTCTGTCCGTCTGTCTGTCTGTAGATGTATTCTTGTAATCAAAGTACAGGTCGCAATTATGGTCCGATCTCAACGAAGCTTTGCACATATCTTTCTTTTGGCCCAAGGACGATCCCTATTGAACTTGGTTAAAATCGGTTCAGATTTACTTATATCTCCCATATATATGTACCTCCAATTTGGCATATATGCACTGTATAAGCAACATTTTTGAAGCGATTTGTACAAAAATTGATAGAGAGTAGTCTCGTGATACACTTAGAGATAATACAAAATTTGGGGGAAATCGGTTCAGATTTAGATATAGCCCCCTTATATATGTTACCCCCTGATTTGACATGTAAGCGCTGTAGAAACTGTATTTTATATCCGATCAGTACGAAATTCGGCAGAAAGAGGTTTCTTATTACATGAAAGAATACTGCTAAATTCGGAGAAAATCGGTTCAGATTTAGATATAGCCCCCATATATGTGTTAGCCCCGATTTGACAGCTAAGCGCTGTAGAGACTGTATTTTATATCCGATCAGTACGAAATTCGACAGAAAGAGGTTTCTATTTTACATGAATGAGTATTCAGGGAAAATAAATTCAGATTTATATATAACATCCATATATATGTTCCTCCTGATTTGGTTACAAAGCGCTATAGAAGTTGTACTTTACTTCCGATCATTACAAAATTCCGCAGAAAGATGTTTCTCATTTTAGGAACGAATATTGCTTAATTTAGCGATTATCGGTTCAGAATTAGATATATCAATTATTTATTATTTACCCATTTACCAATTATTCCAAATTATTATCGTAATGACCCTTATCACATTGTTAGGGAGGTGTAGGGTATCATATAGTCGGTTCCGCCCGACTTTCTGCCTTTCCTTACTGGTTTTTATTTGGGAATATTATTTGCTAAACAAATATTTATTTGCATTTAAGTCAATTATTAAATATAACAATACCTTAATTTTAAGACAAGTTTTATTTTGTTTTAGTAATTTAACGTAATTTTTTTCCGAAATTTTATATGTTCGTAAAATTTCTTTATAGTTGAAATGGTATAATCTTTTAATCCTTTATAATCGAAACGGTATAATCACACGGGGCAAAGTCGCCTTTTTTGATATGTTTGAATCGAAAGAAAATATATTTGGAACACAAATTTTTAAATATTATATATTTCTGAGTAAATAAATTTTATTTGAAAATCAATAAAATATATTTGGAACGCATATATTAATATATTATAACATAATATATTTGGAAACTAAATTTCCCAAATAAAGTATGTGTTTAAGTATAAATAAAATTATTGTTGATGAATTTCTCCAAATATATTTTATTTAAAAAAGATTTTCAAATCTTTTGCCGACTTTTTCTTATTTAATTTTTAATTTTTTTTTGGTTCCCAATTGTACCCCCTAGTTATGATACCATATGCAGCATTGACTTCTGTTTCAAATCAATCATTCCAAATTTCTGAGTATTTCAAGCCATCATTAGTTGTCAATCCACCATATAATTTATTTTTATTCAAGATTATAAAATTTCAATTATTATTCATTATTTTTACGAACATTAAAAATTAAAAAAAATAATTACTTTGAATTACTGAACAATATAACACAATTTAGGTATTTTCTGAATACTTAAATGCAAATTTTGTATTTGTTTCGGAAAAAATTGGGAGTAAACTCAGATTTGTTTAGAACAACATTTCCCAAATATATAATCTTTGTGTGTACCAAATATTATATGTTTAGAGTGTACCCTAAACATATATATGTTTCAAGCCGAATATGTTTGGGACAAAATACTACCGAAGGGATTTTTTTTCAGCGTGCAAGTGATGACTTGAAGTAAATAGAAATTAAGTTTTTTACTTTAAACCGAAAATTGTTGCTGCTTATGAAATTTTACAATTGTATGTCTGAACTGAAAATCAATGAAAAATTTTAAATAAAATTCGAAAAAATTGCAACGTTTTAAAGAGCTTTTTTGAACAAAATATATTTGGAGAAATTCCTAAACAATAATTTTATTTGTATATAAACACATATTCTATTTGGGAAAATTAGTTTGCAAATATATTTTGATATAATATATGAATATATACGCTTCAAATAAATTTTATTGATTTTAAAATAAAATTTATTTGCTCAGAAATATATAATAATTAAACAATTGTGCTCCAAATATATTTTCTTTCGATTCAAACATATGAAAAAAAGGCGATTTTGCCCCGTGTAACAATTTATCGAAATGCGGAATGTTTTAAAACATTTATAGCAGTTATGCGAACCTTCCATAATTTCGCATGTATTAACAAATTTTTTTCTTTCTATCAACCCGAGAATAATTGCATATTTTGGCCCCTTCCACATAAAATCTTCCAAATCGTACAAAGATTGCTCTCTTCTTTAATATCAGTTGAGTAATATTTTTGGTCATCTATGGCTTTTGCTCACAAAATACAAATTATTATTTCATACTCGTATTTACCATTCTTTTTGATTTCAACGACATATTCACATTATAACAAAAAATCTGTTTTTTTGTTTTTCAAAAACACATCCCTATTCATCGATTTGGAAATCCATTCCATTCATTTTGGCCTTCGATACTGTCATTTCCGCTCACAATTTTCCATAGCTGATATTATATAAACATAACACGTGGCACAACCACATCAAAACTTTATACAATTTTCTCGGATATAATCGTGATTGCGGGCGGTGGTGAGCGGCGTCGTGTATTGAATGAACAAGTGCTTCGAGTGGCATGCAAATTTCACCGCATTTTGATGAACGTGCAACACCCATTACGTGCACTATCGCATAAACCCACATACACATTGATACAAAGTGCACATGAACGCGCACGCACAACACCTTCGGTTCACTCAATTGCTTAATTAAATGTTTAGAACTGCAGACGTGCCACAACATTTAGAGCTACAAATGACACATTCGTTGAGTGCAGTGCATTGAAACGAAATGCAATAACAATAGGCATTCGCCCAGAGACTATCTTCTCGATGCGAACAACATATAACTGATAAACGAATTGGTGGGTATGTACTTATGTAGATGTGCGAGCACCTTAATTTGCGAATTACGTTGCAATTTGTTGATGTTCTGTTGTGGGTTTGAACTTTTTAAGCCATCAGCCTTGGTTCTGTTGTAGGCAGCTCTACATTTTTGCACTTTACAAAGAGCTCTCATTTGTAAAATTATGGAGACTAGCATAGAGTGTAATACACAGCTTGTGCCAAACGATCGAAGCGGAGGATTTAACAAGTAAGAAAGTTCAGTCGGGTAAACCGACATACGAATCCCCTCACCTTCAGTCCCAAAAATATTCGTAAATTATTTTTCTTTGTTTTAATTAAATTATTATAAATTTAAATTGCATTAATATAATCTACGAGGTATGTTAAAAAATGTCGAATTTTGTATTTTTTCAAAAAGTATTTATTTATTCATGAATATCTATTTTGTCCCCTTCAAAGTAATTCCCCTCGGATATAATACACTTCTGCCATCGTTTTTTCCAATCCTCGAAGCACTTCAAATAATCATTTTTTGTGATCTTGTTCAGCTCCTCCTTCGATGCCGTCTTTATCTCCTCAATCGTGGCGTAGCGTCGTCCTTTCATGGGCCTTTTCAGTTTTGTGAACAAAAAATAGTCACAAGGGGCTAGGTCGGAGGAATACGGTGGCTGCGGCACCATTACTGTGTTGTTTTTGGCCAAATATTCGCGCACAAGCAACGATGTGTGTGCAGGGGCGTTATCATGGTGCAAAAGCCAGTTTTTGTTCTTCCACGAATCCGTGCGTTTTTGGCTGATTGCTTCGCGCAATTTGCAGGTAATATTCTTTATTGACCACTACCCTGTGGCAAGAACTCATAATGCATGTGATGGTTCTCGCCAGACCTTTAATGGTCTTACCAGATTTTAATCAACCTTCAGTTTGGGTAGTTTGAATATGATGTTATGCCCCACATACGTTTCCCGCCACCTATATGTGAAGTTACAACCTGATGAGCGCAGTATTTATCACCTCCTTGATGTTTCTATAATCTTTTTGTGAGAACGTTTGTCAAATAAAACTGGTATAAAGGTGTTTAATTGCAGCGTCACCGAGGTGTCGACGTTTCAAAAGACCTAGCACTCGGCCATTTTAACGTGTAACCTTCCTGATATACAGTAGTGTTCCGCCTTTGCCGTTATAAAACTTTAAAATGTTATCTAACTCGTGGTTAAAAGTGAACGGTTGAACTATTAAGTGCTTGTTGTTATATAAAATTGAATTTGAGTAGGTGAGAACCGGCAACTTCTTAACGGAAATCGGGTCCAAATGCCATCATCTTTCCCAATTTGCTATCCGAAAGCTAAAATCCTTTACCAACATTATTGCCTTAGATTACCAGAAGAGGAGAACCAAATTGGTTATTTATATTCCAACTGGTTGGGATAACTTCCACAGTATCATATTTCTTTGTGGTGCCATTTCTCGGAGAGGGGGTAATTAAAACATGTATTTGATCTCTCTTTTACTCTCCCTAAACGCATTTCACCATTTTATTTAGATTTGGCATCAAATGATTCGCTCAGGAACACAATTGAAAAGGGAGACTCAAAAATCTCGTTAATCTCCTTCAAATTCCGAACAGCTACTCCAGTGTGATTTTTAGTGCTGTGCGAGCAAAGTCATTTCTCAAAAGAGCGCGTCGGCTTATCATTGCCGATAGCACTTGTGTTGTTGTTGTTGCTGATATCTGTCTGTACAGTGCAGCCGGTTTCGTTAACATAATTCATTATTGAAATCTTGGAATATAAATAAACCTAAAAGTGCCAATAAAATAATTTGAAGCGGTCATATAGGAGCCCAGGGGTGACTGAGAAGACATAGGAAAAAAAACGCCTCCACTGTATAACCTGTAGTTGTACCACATCACGAGAAAGAGCGAAGCATGAATTTACTTTTAATGTTATTCTATTGTCCGTAAGAGAGTGATAATTCCAATATTTGTAACTATTTATTATTCTTTGAGAAAAAAACTCCGTGAAAAAGGCACATGGATACCTTGTTTAACAACTCGTGTTTTACATATTTTACAAAATGTTTGGTCAATGAAAGTGAAGTTTGCAGTCGCTTTGCCATGCTCTTTACTTTAAACGTATATTATCCAATTGAAAACAAACGAGTTGTGATCTAAATCCCCAAATGTTATTAACATTTTGTTGCCCAGTGTATTCAGTTTTTTCTCATTGTCTATTGTTTTTTCTATGAACTCTACCGGTTTGGCTTAAGCATTGCCTATATGACACACATATCACATACGAGTACTCATCATAGACATATGAAAAAGGAACTTGCTATTTGAATATTATAAAATATTTTTTTGCTGTTGAAATGAGTATGTCGATCACTGTGTCTTACATGAGCTGTGCTGTTAACAATGATAAAAGAGAATATCCAATGTTATCTATATACACGCTGAAAAAAATCGCTTCTGTAGTATATTTTCCCAAACATATTCAGCTTGAAATATACATATGTTTAGGGTACACTCCAAATATATTATATTTGACACATACAAATATTATATGTTTGGGAGGATGTTGTTCTAAACAAAAAATTTTTCCCACCCTAATATGTTTTTATTTGGAACTATTATTTCCGAAACAAAGATCAATTTGTGTTTAAATATTTTGGCATTGTATCCATGCATTAATTTAAAGGGAAGTTTCCTGTTTTTCAGAAGTTCAAAGCGTAAATTTTTAGAAATGTTATATGTTTGTAAAATTCAATTAAAACTTATATTCTATAATCTTTCGTAACTATAAATTGCATTGATGGATGGACAAAAAGTGATGAATTGTAATATTTATTAATTAAAAAATAACTCTATAAGATAAAGCTAATGCTGCTTATGACATTTTTAACTATAAAGAATAACACTAAATCTAGGAAAAACTAACTAAAGTTCGAAAAATTCAGCAGTTTTAAAAGCCTTTTTTAAATAAAATATATTTGGGAAACTTCTTAAACAATAACTTTGTTTGTGTGTAAACACATATTTTAATTGTGACAGTTAGTTCGCAAATATATTTAGTTCTAATATATTAATATATGCGTAAAATTTCTTGATTTCCAAATATAATTTATTTCTTCACAAACATATAATATTTAAAAAAATTCTTTCCAAGCATATTTTCTTTCGATTCAAACATATCAAAAATGCCGATTTCCCCCCGTGTATGTAATAATAGAATATGTGCGTTACAGATGAACGTGTTGCTGAACACAAAGAAAATAAATTTATAAAGAAGTTCCTTCCAGTAGCGAGTAGTCTATCAGTGACGAACGAATAGAAATTTGATTTCAGCGAGTGATTTTTTGTGTATTTTAAGACCGATTTTCGAGACTTTTTTGTAATTATCACATTTAGAAAATTAATATCGATCGTTAGGTACTAAAAAAGTTCCAAAAAGGCTCCAGAAAACTATTGTTTTCACATTTAAAAATCATTTCTATTCGTTCGTAACTCACGCAAATGTAAACAAAGCGTCGTGCCTTTGTATAATCGAGTGTCTGTGGCTGAACCTTGTCTGGCAACCTTTGTAATTATTGTGAGAGAGTATCACCGAGAGACCTCCTCTGTAAAAATATTTCAGCGTTTTGGAGCTCTTGAAAGGCCTTTCGACGTGGGACCCATGATAAAACGGTGTAAGTCATTTCTAAGATATGTATCTGTGGATACTTGCAAACAAATATAAAAAAACACAATCGAATGTAATGAGGTGACCAGATAACTAAAATAGTTTGAAGTTTAACGACATTCAGCCATATGTTTTGTTGTCCAATAACTCACATATTCGTTAGTTTTCATAAAGTTTTTAATTTTTAATAGATTTTAATTTTGCATTTTTTTTCTTATTTAATTTTTATTTTTTTATATTGAATTATTATATCGAGAATCAATTTATCAGTCAGAATTATTATCAGGCCTCAATGACAATTGCATTATATTTCATATTAAGTAAATATACCATAAAATGAAATCAATGTCGCCCTACAATAAATTCAATATGATTTGCGCTTAGACTCCAATTATACCTGTTTGATCTCCAGTTTCGAGAAGTTAGGCTGTTGTAGTAAGTTATGGGTATCTCAACGATGATTTCGTTTTCTCTTATTGTCCGACACTCATGGATATGACTGCAGGATCAACTGGCTTCCCTCTGCTTCTCCTCGACTCTTCTTTTTGCCTCTTCATCTTTTAATTAATTAAATTTAAAGCACGTAAATTAAGTAATGTTTATGTAGTTAACTAATAAGCATAGAAGCTCCGAAAGGGGGCGTGATACGTAATAACTTCCATTTTTAGACAGACTATAAGTTCTATAAAAACAGAACACTGTACAAAATTTAAAGTATTTGTATGAACTGATATTAAAGCTACTACACCCAGGAAAATAATTGGTTGGATTTCGATAGTAAAACTAAAAAAATAGTAGTAGGAACAAACCGTATATTGCATACACCGTGTGCCGGTTGTATATATGTATATATAAATAGTTAAAACAACAATTATTACTTGGATATGATCAAATGAAAATGCTTGCGACTAAATCGATGGTTGTATCAATCGATTTAAGATTGTTTTTTCATTAACACTCGGTTAGTAGTTGTAACTAGCAAGTAAGTACAATATGATCGATATTTGGTAGTGATAACGAATGTTTTATTCTTGACAACAGAAATTCTATCAATAGTCCAAAGATTATTATTGCAACCAATAAGTGGTTACTACAACATCAAAAAATATTAATAAATAATCGTTTTTTTGTTTACCCCATTAATTTTCAAAATTTAGAATAACTAAATATAAACGCAACCGGAAGCTTGGTTGCTGTTCTTTTGTTGACACATGACAAAAAAATAAAATTATTCGACATCAATAAATCAACCTTTTTTATACCCTACACCACACTGTGGTACAGGGTATTATAACTTTGTGCATTTGTTTGTAACACCCAAAAGGGGAAATCCATAGACCCATCGTTTATTACACCGATCGACTTAGAATCACTTTCTGAGTTGATTTAGCTATGTCCGTCTGTCCGTCCGTGTGTCTGTCCGTCTGTCTGTCCGTCTGTCTGTCCGTTTGTCTGTCCGTCTGTCTGTCCGTCTGTCTGTCCGTCTGTCTGTCCGTCTGTCTGTCCGTCTGTCTGTCTGTCCGTCTGTGCATGTATTCTTGTAATCAAAGTACAGGTCTCAATTATGTCCGATCTCGACGAAACTTTACACATATCTTTTTTTTGGCCCAAGGACGATCCCTATTGAATTTGGTTAAAATCGGTATAGATTTAGATATAGCCCCCATATATATGTTAGCCCCGATGTGACATGTAAGCGCTGTAAAAACTTTATTTTATATCCGATCAGTATGGAATTCGGCAGAAAGAGGTTTCTTATTATATGGATGAACACTGTTAAATTTGTCAAATATTTCCACATCTCATAATAGTGATGCATTTCTAAAATGGGATTTTTAATTTTGTTGTGAATTGTTTAGTTTTTTGTTCAATAAATAAAATAAAAATTAATGAAAACTGTTTTTAATTAATTATAGGTAGTATATGACTGACAAACTGTGAGAACAACCAATTTTTAAAAACAGTTGGTTGTGGCAACATACAAAAGATAGTTTTAGCTACCATTTTCGTAGTTGGCGCAACCAAATATGATTGTTGTCAACATGGAAGCAGAAGTATACCACAACCAAAATGTAGGTTGTCCTGATGGAATCGCATGATAGTAGACAGAAATACCAAAATTCGGTTAGCAAAAAATTCGGTTGTGGCC
Source organism: Eudasyphora cyanicolor (assembly GCA_963930755.1). Taxonomy (NCBI): domain Eukaryota; kingdom Metazoa; phylum Arthropoda; class Insecta; order Diptera; family Muscidae; genus Eudasyphora; species Eudasyphora cyanicolor. The sequence goes on along the minus strand of OZ005736.1, from coordinate 174,087,039 downwards.
ACCAAACTGTTTTCTGTGTGTAGCAGTTAACTTTTGGTACAAATGGTCCATTTGTGTGGGAGGTACCAAAAGAGACGTGCCAATAACGCCCACTTTTCTCTAGAATCTGGGTACTATAAAAACATTACACTGTAAAAAATTTCAAGTATTTGTATGAATTGATATTAAAGCTATACTTTTGGCGCAAAATGGTCCATTTGTATTGGGGTACCAATAGGGGCATGGAAACATCGCCCATTTTTCTTGAGGTGTTAGCGACTAATAAACTAATACTAAGCTTCGAGTAAGTAGTATATAAGTTATTAAAGAATCAATATTTCACTATATGTTAACACTTTGTGGGGGAGGTACTAGAAGGAGTGGACCAATATGGCCCATCTTCGAACTTAGCCGGACATAGAGAAAAACATTACCGCATACCAAATTTTAAGTCAATCGGATAATCCTTTCGAGGGTTATCGAGCGCACCAGCCAGCAGACAGACATACCGACACACACACATAGGCAGACAGACGGACACACATTGCTCAGATGACTTAAAATGAGCCAAATCGAATTTCCGCCAAACAAACTTAGGGTCTTAGGTCAGTCCTTCGATGTGTTCCAAGTTTTTTTTTTTTTTTTTTTTGGGACGTAGTGATAGCGCACTATCATCTAGTGGTCCTACACAAGAACCACCACCCCGGAACCGCTTTCGCATTACTTCGGGGTGGGTTCGATATATGCTTTATTTTTGTTAGCCTCTTCCTTCTCCTATTCCCCCGTCCTAGTACATATTTTGTATTAGATTAGGGGTTCGGAGTATTCATGTCTTGGAACAATTTCTTCGACCTCATTATTGTCTCGATAAAATTCGCACATTTCGTCCATTGCTCGTTACTCTTAAGCATCTCATCTACTAAGTTTTCCGGTGTTATTGTAACTCGTAGATATTCATTTAGGGTGTTACGCAGATCTGTCCAATAACTACATACAAAGATTGTGTGTTCGACAGTATCATCCATGCTGCGACACATATCACACCTGGCGCTGTCTCTAATTTTAAATCTTGAAAGATACGCACCAAAATTTCCGTGTCCACTCATTACTTGTGTGAGATAGAAATTTAGTTCGCCGTGTTTTCTTTCTAACCACTTTTCCACATTAGGGATTAACCTGTGTGTCCATCTTCCCTTGTCGTCATTGTTCCATTTGTGTTGCCAGCTTTGATATAGGCGAAGTCTTGCTTGCCTTTTAATGTTGTTTATGTCACTTTTGTTATGTTCTTCTAACATCTTCTTTTCACTGTAGATCTCCTTAATTTCTCTTAATGCAAGGTGAGCTGGAGGGATACCGCTGAGTATGGATGCCGCAGATGTTGATACGGTGCGATACGCCGATGTGACCCTTAGGGTTGACATTCTGTGTACTTTGTCCATTCTTTTTAATAGAGTCATATTTGTTCGCACGCTATCGCTGAAAACCGGAGCGCCATAGAACAACTGGGCATACGCAACGCTAGCTATCAATTTTCGTGTTGTTTGACCAGGTCCTCTTATGTTTGGCATAATCTGCGCTAGTTTCGAGGCTGTTTTTAGTGACTTATCCGTCACGAGTTTCACGTGCTCACTGAAAGACATCCGCCTGTCCAGTTCTAGTCCTAGATATCGCAGACTCCTACTAAACCTTACCTCATGTCCGTCTACCTTCAATTTTGGTAATATGAATGAGCGTTTACCTGTTACAAGTATAGCCTCTGTCTTTTCAGCTGCCAGCTTTAGGTGTTTGGATTTCAACCAAGAACTTATTCGACTGAGGCAATCGTTCGTTTTAATTTCAGCTACGGCTGCCGATGATTGTGTCACGACTAGGGCTACGTCGTCTGCATATCCCACTAGTTTGCAGTTGTCGGGAAGCTGCAAGTTCAGGAGACCATCATACATGAGGTTCCACAAGAAAGGTCCCAATATTGACCCTTGAGGGACCCCAGCAGATACTTCATGATGCTGCATACCTTCGTCAGTTTCGTATTCTAGTACTCTATCTTGTAAATAATTATCAATTATTCGAATGAGGTAACTCGAAAAGTGTTTTTCTCTTGTCGCCTGTTTTATAACCTCCCAACTAGCCGTATTAAACGCATTTTTTATATCCAGTGTCACAATCACGCAGAATTCTTTGTTAGATCTGCATTCCTCCGCAGTCCTTACTACTTCAAAGATTGCATCTAAGGTTGACTTCTTTTTAACAAACCCAAACTGCATCGACGAAAAACCTCCTTTTTCGCTCAGCTCAGCTTCCAGTCTGTTCAGAATAAGTTTCTCCAGAAGTTTTCCCACAGTATCGAGCAAACAGAGTGGTCTGTAAGATGATGCGTTGTCCAGAGGCTTGTCACCTTTTCGCAATAAAACCAGTAACTGTTTTTTCCATGCTTTTGGGAATATACCCTTCAACAAGCACCTGTTGAAAATACTGGAAAATAGGTTCGGCCAGTTCTCTCCGATTATTGCTATAATTTCATTTGGAATACCATCTGGGCCTGGAGCTTTGCGCCGTTTTAATTGTTTACACGTTTGTTTAATTTCCTCGTCTGAAATCGGCTTATTCAATACAACAACCGACGATGTGTAAAAAGTTTCACTGGATTCTTCCGCCTTTGGAAAGAGAGTATCCACAATAGTTTTTGACCAAAGTGGATTTGTTATTCCAGGTATCTGCTTATTTTTTCCAACCTTTTTCATGATAATACGGTATGGCAAGCCCCACGGATCATCATTTATCTGTTGGCAAAGATCTTCCCAAGCTTTCACCTTGGAGTTTTTGATAGCAAGCCTCAATGTTTTTCTAGCCTGCCTGTATAACTCCATATAGAGATCTTCGCCTCTTCTCCTTGTAGCTAGACGTTTTGATTTATGACATTCTTTCCTCAAATTTGCAATTTCGTCGCTCCACCAATAAGCAGCTTTCCTTGTATTTTTTCTCGGTCCGATTTTACTCATTCCGGAATTACATGTTTCGCATAGAATACTATTAAGACATGATGTGACTGCATCCAAGTCGTTGCTTTCGATTGTTTCGGCAATTTGGGGCCTTGACTGTATGTCTCGTAGTATCTCCCTACATGCGTCAATATTTAGGTTGTTTGTGTTCCACCGTTGTCTTGTTGGTCTGGATCTTTGATGCAGAGTGTCATTATCAATAATAATCATAATATATTGATGATCACTTAGTGTTTCTTCTTCTAAAACCTCCCATCGTTGAATTTTCCTTGCTATTGGTGTAGATGCAAAAGTCAAATCTATTATGGAGCCAGCTGTTCCTCTTCTAAAAGTCATTGAGGTACCCCTATTAATGGTGATCAGTCCCAGGCCTGAGATCATCTCCCCGACAGCTTCTCCTCTTCTGTCTAGCAAGTTTGATTCCCATTCGGGTGATTTTGCGTTAAAATCTCCACCTATTAGGACTGGCGTATTAAATCTTTTTATACTATCATATAGCCTGTGAAGTGCAATTCTGAAGTCAGCGATTTCGATACTAGGCGAAAAATAGCAACTGTATATTCTCAGTCCATTAATATGTATTACCACAAAATTTTCATGATCTTCTTCTACTTTGTTGACATTTATATCCGGATTGCGTATATAAATCGCCGATTTTCCTAACTTATCCTGGTACCAAGAACCAGTGTTGACTTTTTTATACTGCTCACTGACCAGTACTATGTCAGTTTTCTTTAGTGATGCACTGCTAATCATCAGGTCTTGAGCTTCGCGTCCCCTGCCAAGATTTATTTGTAACAATCTAAGAACCATTTTGACTGTTGCATAGCGTTTTGCTACCAATGTAATGGTTAACCTCTTGTCGCCCAGCGTCTATACATATAATGCACCTTGTAGCATTTTTACATTCTTTGGCCTTATGTCCATCTGTGCCGCATTTTCTGCAGGTATTACTGCGATCCTTTCCTTTGCATGTGTTGGCCATATGTCCTGTCTCCATACATCTAAAGCAGCGCTTGCTAGGCATTTTCCTCTTTACTCTGCAGTTTACCCATCCTATTTTTATTCTCTTCTTCTTAAGGATGATTGTAGCTGCACGCGATGATACCTCTACAAGGGCTTGTTTAGTACGACCATAAGACTCGCGTATGTTATAAACTTTAATGAGTCCCTGTTCATTCTCTCCTACTATACGTAATATGTCATTGATTATGTCTTTAGCATCTGTTGATTCATCCATATCTTTTATTTCAAGGATATACTTTTCCTTTAGGGATTTTACTTGGATATTTTCCCCCATCGACAGTTTAATAGCATCTTCTAGTTTTCGAGCCTGGCCATCTCCCTTTGCCATCTCTACTAACAAATCTCCTTCCCTGGTTCGGCGAATATATTTTATGTTTACTCCAACCTCCTCAGGATTTATCTTTGTCTTCATATCCTTTAGTATTTCGGCATATGTAGAATCAGTAGCCTTAATAGTTATGGCTTCCCCCCTGGTTCTAAGAGGTTTTCTATCAGTATTTTCTCTCTTATTATTCTTCTTGCTCGTTTTGTTCTTATTCCTACTCTGTACTGTGGTCCATGTCGTTTCTTCTACATTTCTATCGTTGGTTTCGGTACCAGAAGACCCAGGTTTCTTACTGGATGTTGGAATCACTGCAGTTTCCTCGGTTTTTTTTGGGATTCTCCTTAACCGAAACCTTCTTATTTTCGGTTTGAACAGCCTTACAAGAAGTTTCACCTTTCTCCTTTATTGGCCGTGGGCAATGTGTTCCAAGTTTGGCTGGTAGCAAATGATATATACCCTCCTCTCTAAGGTGAGGGGATAACAAGGGAAATAATTCAGCCGTTTCTTAACCGGAAACCCGATTGTAGGAGAGTTATTGGAGAAGGTGTGTTTTAAATTTGGCTCCCCATGGTGTACAGGGGTGGAGCTATATGGCTTGAAATTGGCATCCTCGGGCCCCATTCACAAAATTATCAACACGCCCCTTTTGGTACCTCGGTTAACTTTTGGTGCAAAATGGTCTATTTGCGTGGGAAGAACCAAAGTGGTGTGACAACTTTGACCTTTTTTCTCGGGGTGATAGCGACTAATAAACTTATACTAAGTGTGGAATTTCAGAAGATTCGAATAAGTAGTTTAGAAGTTATTAAAGAATCAATTTTACTAAATTTTAACAAATTGTGCGGGAGGTACTAGAGGGAGTGGATATGGCCCATCTTTGAACTTAGCCTTAGTTAGAGAAAAATATTGCAGCATAACAAATTTGAAATCAATCGGCACACAGACAAACAAACGGACATTGCTCAAATGACTTAAAATGGCCCAAAGTTTCCACCAATATTACATGGTGTCTTAGGTCACTCCTTCGATGTGTTAAATTTTTGACTCGTAGAAAATGATATATGCCCTCCTCTCTTAGAAAGTTATCGAAGAAAGAACTTGTCAAAAATATTCATCGGTATTAATGCCAAGCTTCTCAAATTTAAAACACTTTTTTGACATATTTGAAAATTAAGCTAAATTTTTTTCCAATCGCAAAGCTAAAATACATATTAAAAACTGTACTGTGTGGTAAGGTTGCATGTTGAACTGCAAAGGGTATTTTGAGCCCTGATGTTAGTATAATAGATATAGGGGAAAATTCACAATAACCATGTTTTGGGGATTTTCGGTATTATTTTAGGATTTGTGGGATTGACTTTTGCAAGTATAATGATTCTAGAATTATTTTCGATTTCTGATGTCAAGACCTATAAACTACGTATTATTGATATATGAACTGTTTATTTTGAAAGTGGCGCCATTCTGTTTTTAAACTGAGACTACTATCGTTAGAAGGCTAGATGAATAGTAGAAATAAATTATTTACTTCCAGTTCATCTCAAGATTTCAATGTTTCTATATTAAGTGAACATTTTCGGTTTTGAGTTTCATTAACCCACTTTTTTCAATGTTTAATCTAGTAAAGCCGAGTGGCGTTTACGCCACTTTCACAATAAACAGTTCATATATATATTCATTTTTTTAGTATTTTAAGTCGTCATTTTTATACCCTACACCACACTGTGGTACATGGTATTATAAGTTTGTTTCATAGCAAATGTTTGTGACACCTAGAAATACTAGAGCTAGATCCACCCGATCGACTCAGCGTCGATTTAACCATATATGTCCGTCCGTCCGTTTGTACGTCTTATGTTTTTCGTTGAGTACAGTTCGAAATTTCTCTCCTATTGTGTATTTCTGTTCAACACACCTGTAAAGAAACCTGTTGATATTGGTTGAAATCAGTTCAAATTTAGATATATAACACATATATATATGTTTCGTCGGATTTGGCCCTTTAGCCCTACAGAAGCTGTATATTATTGCAGCAAAATCGGACTAGTCCTTCTCGAGTTGTGTCAAACAAAATTCCCCTATATTATACTTACTAACTTCAAATCTATATATCTCGATTCCTAGACTTGACCCAGCGAAACGACGGGAAACATGTAACTTTTTTGTGACCGATAAACTCGACCCGATAGTCAGAACCCCCGCCGATTTTGATTGTCGCACTGTGTAATTAATTTAAGATTGTGTGGCTGATCTGTTCTTTGACTTCAAATCTATAAATCTCGATTCCTAGACTTGACCCAGCGAAACGGCGGGAAACATGTAACTTTTTTGTGACCGATAAACTCGTACCGATAGACAGAACCCCCGCCGATTTTGATTGTTGCATTGTGTAATTAATTTAAGATTGTGTGGCTGATCTGTTCTTTGATATTTATCCTATGTATAATTTTTCAAAGTAACTGGTTTCAAAATTTAAAAATGAGAAATATGTGTAGTAAAAAACTTAAGCTAGTGCTGTTAAGTGCAAATCAAAATCAATAACAAATTAGAAGCAAAATTCGATAGAGTCAGAAACGTTATGGAATTTTGTTTAACTAAAATATATTTGGAGATATTCCGAAACAATAATTTTGTGTGTGTGTGTAAAAGCATATTTTATTTGGGCAAATTAATTTGTATATATATTTAGTTTTAATATATTAATGCATTCTATCCAAATAAATGTTATTGGTTTTCCAATAAAATTTATATGTACCAAAATATACATTACGAATATTAAAAATTTGCCCTCAAATATAATTATTCGAATTCAATCAAACATATCAAAAACGTCGATTTTCTGACCAGAGTTTCAGAGTACTCTTAAATACATTCTACAGCAGGCCCTTCATACAACAGTAAGATGGGCTTTCGATAATGGTTTTGGTGTTAACTCTTCCCTTCTTCAAAAACGCAAAATACTTAGTTATTTTAATAAACTGTAAGTTGGCATTTTTGAATCGCTGGGGTCTGAATTATTGTTTGTATACGGCAGTAGTCAGACCAATAATAATGTACGACATTGTCGTCTGGTGGACAGCTATGTAGACATCCACTATACTAAACAAATCTATGTATCACTGCTGCGCTGAGAGGCAGTAAATATTAGACTAGACATTAAAATAATGTAATATGCCGCATGTACTGCGATTCGACTCAGGGAACTGTCACTGTGGTCAGGAATTTGATACGGACCTAGATCGGAATAAAATGGTAATATCCCAGGATATAGGATATTTGTTAACTTCTATACCGACAGTTTCAATACTCAGCTAAGTGGTCTTTGGTATCTTTTCTGAGGAATTTGAGCTATACATTGCAAAAAGTGCCTGATCACTGAAGTGTATGCCATGCAGAAATTCTAGCTATTAATGATATAACAGAAAGGCTTGCAATTTATGTTCTAACCAAAGTCAGTATTACAATTTTCTCTGATAGTCAGGCTATTATCAAGTCAGTGGAATCTACATGTATTCCTGAATTCTTAAACTGCCCTCGACTATCGCAGATCCTTTAACGATATTGATGGCAGTTCGATATTCAACTGAAATGGGTGCGGGCCACAGGAACATACCAGTGAGCTGCAAAGAAGATGAACTTGCAAGACTACAAACTACCTTACACGCTTCCGGGAACTCGCATATGTGGCATGTCTCTAGCGAACTGAAAGCTCTTCTTGAGATTCGTACGTGTGAATCGGGACTAGCATTACACAGTACAGCATTTTTCAGCTCATTGATTTGGGACTCAATTCTGAGAATTGGACGTGAAAGCAGCCCCAAAAATAAGAGCTTCTGCATCATTCGTTTAGTCAAGTTGGCCCAATTAATAATTTAATGGCCATACAATTTTTTATCTCAAGGTGGATTTTTATCACTTTTTCTATATTTTTTCTCGGTATACCCATTCAATATCTACAACTTTGCTTCAGACACGAAATAGATATTCCGTACGGTATACCGAGAAAAAATATAGAAAAAGTGCTAAAAATCTACCAAAAAAATATAGAAAAAGTGCTAAAAATCCACAGCAAAAAAATCGTATGGCCATAAATTATTAATTGAAGCAACTTCACTAAACTAATGATGCAGAAGTTCCTATTGTTGGGACGACATTCACGTCCAATTCTCAGAGGTGCGTCGAAAATCGTGTGTTGTACTATGTTATTTTCCATGAGTACCATGTGACGTATAATTACCATTGGTTACAAAATATTACTCATACGCCGTCATGGCCATAAATTTGACATATTAGAAACATGCATTCGAACGAAGGTGACGTCGATTTACAATGTTTCTGGGGAGACTTTTCAACCCAACGTATGCACATTGACATTGTGAATTTGGTGGTAATATGCCAACCTCATCAAAGGTTATCCTTGAAAGATTATACATACTTACGTCACTTAATTTACAGAAATTATATTCTATTACTTTTCTGCAATAGACATAATGTATCTGAAACATATAGCCTTAAACCAAATGTTATGTTGACTATATAATAAAAACACCGACCAGGAACAACATCGTAAACTGACTATAATGGAATGTAAAATATTATTCCAACATTCTGTTAAGCCATCATGCTTCATCCAGGCTATGTCAATAAGTACTACTTCTTCGTATAGATTAAGATTTTTCTGAAATTCAACGACGATTTTCGATGTAAAAACCTAACCTGTAATGCAGTTTTACTATTCTTATTGCGTTTTGATCCATTGGTTTGATGAGAGGTGTAACATTTGGAGACAGGTAGAGGACCCATATTATTTATTCCGAAATGATTGGGTTTTTTTTGATTTTCCAATAAAAAGAGGTTTTATCTTTTTGGTTCCGCATGCATTTGCACTTACAAAAACGGTGATTCTCTTTCTAAACATCATTCTACTCAATGAATTGGTATCTCCACTGTGAACGCAAGTCTTCAACAACAGCAACAAGCAACATTTTACAAAAGAGACCGGTTTCACCAAGGCACAGAGCAAACAAGTTAGCAAAAATCAAAATGTTCATGTGCCCCACAAAATTTTGAATTTGAATTTGAACATTTTTCAACGATTTCATATATGCTCCCCTTAATAATAACGAGTTTTCCAACAAGAGGTGTTATTTAGAATCACCAGGTGTTTCGGTAGCTGTCTCTTTTGAAGCTTTTATTCTTTGACATTTGACAAGTAGAAACTACGCCATTACTAAAAATGGAACGATACACGATCATCGAACGATACAAAACGATCGAACAAAAAAACGATACGAACGATACAAAGAGAAAAGCCTCTCCATTGCGCTATCGAGAGATGATTAATGATTTTTTATGGTCGGAGTTGGATGGTATTGATCTGGACAACGTTTACTTTCAACAAGACGGCGCTACGTGCCACACAAGCAACGAAACCATTGATCTGTTACGGGAAAAGTTTCCAGACCGTGTTATCTTTTGAAGAGGTGATCACAATTGGCCACCGAGATCTTGTGATTGAACACCGTGCGACTTCTTCCTTTGGGGCCACGTAAAAGATAAGGTCTACGCCAACAGCCCAGCGTCGATTCAAGTCCTCAAAGATAGAATTCGAGAGGCTATCGAGGACATAGGGCAGCCACTTTGCGAGTTGGTTATGGAAAATTTAACGAAAGGATATGGTGCTGTAAGCGTGGTCGTGGTGGCCATTTGGCTGGTGTTGTTTTTCATTATTAACGGCATACCTTGCTCTTTATTATGAAATAAACGTCCGATCATTTATCTCAAAAAATGGCATTTTTCTTTGAATACCAAAATAACACCTCTTGTTGGAAAACCCTTTATCTGATTTTTAGTTTCAAAAACACACATTTTTAGGTAATTTGGTTCGATTTCATGTGTAATATCACGAAAATTAGGTTTTGATTAAATTTGTTTATATTTATTAGTGAATTTTTTCTAGCGTAATTCTTGTTTAAAAAAAGTTACGTAGGTAGGATAGTCCTCTTTGAGAAATTGCCAAAGGTATTACTGTACTGTTTACACGTGGTTTGTTATAACACATTTCCACAGGTACTAAATTTTTGTCAAATTGGAATTTTAGTGGAATGAAACTTTTTAGCATCAAGAGACTTCAGGAAGATTTTGGTACCAGAAGAAAGGTGTTTTTTTAAATGTATTATTAAAATCGTTTATTTATCAACGTATGACATTCTTTTAATAAGTAAAGAAGATGGAAACAAACCAAACCCCACATTTCCATGCTAAATATTAAAAAAAATTCAAAAGTTCAACTTTGATTTTGAATTCCTAAATAACGGCTGACCCGATTTTATTGAAATAAAAAGTGAAATAAAATATCTCTATCGGTTCCAAAGTTACAGAGTTTTGGCCAGCAAAAAACGATTCTGAACCACTGTGCGGCGGTGATCTTGATGATAGTTCCGGTTGATGATAGTTCCGGCGTTGTTGGCGCTGATGGTCGCGGTGGTGGTAGACGGGCGCCACGCTTATGCACGCGGGAAACGAGATCGAGTTTTCGCACTGATGTGGTATCGGCCCATTGTGCATATATACTCACGCTATAAGCTCTTTACTTTCTGTATAAAATGGTACATGTGTGTGGGTGGTACCAAAAGGGGCGTGGCGATAAAGTCGTTTTCATTGGACTGTAGGCACTATAAAAGCACTGTACTCAAATTCAAGTATTTCTATTCACTGGTATTAAAGTTATAAGCTTTAAAATTTTGTGTAAAATGGTCCATTTGTGTGGGAGGTATCAAAAGGGACGTGACAACTTCGCCCATTTATCACTGAATCGTAGGTACTGTAAAACTATTACACTGTACAACATTTCAAGTCTGTGTATGCACAGGTATTCAAGTTATAAGCAGTTAACCTTTGGAGCAAAATATTACATTTGTGTGGGAGGTTCCAAAAGGGGCATGCCAATTACGCCCACTTTTCACAGGACTATAGGTACTATAATAGCATTACATTGTACAAAATGTCAAGCATTTGCATGAATTGATATTATTGTTAACTTTGATAGCAGTTAACTTTTGGTGCAAAATGGTCCATTTATGTGGGAGGTACCAAAAGGGGAGCTGCAACTTCTCCCATTTTTCTCGAGGTAATAGTGACTAATAAACTAATACTATGTGTACAACTTCGGAGGATTCAACTAAATAGTATAGGTATTATTACATAATTAATATTTCACTAAATGTTAACCCTTTGTGGGGGAGGTACTAGAAGGAGCCGGAGATAGAAGAAAATATTACCACATACCAAATTTGAAGTCAATCGGTTACTCCTTTCAAGAGATATCGTGCGCACCAGCCAGCAGACAGACAGACGGAAGGACATTGCTCATTCGACTTAAAATGACCCAAAACGGATATCCGCCGAACATACTTAGGGTCTTAGGTCACTCCTTCGATGTGTTACACTTTTGGCTCGTAGCAAATAAGATAAGGGGATAAAAAGTACAATTCCAATTTTTGGTAGTTACCTGAAAATTTTGCTTATGATAACTTTTGACCCAAATTATCGTCGTTTTCAATTCTCTTTTTTTTGAGTATCCTAAAATTTAGCTTTTCATTTGATATAAAACCAGTAACAATGAACGTTCAATGATAATTTTTAACATCTTTGTTCTTTTTTAACAAAATTGAACTTTCAATGTTTTCATCTTTGCTCTAATTAGAAACTTAAGTTATTTTTATTTCCTTGTGTAACATAATGGATTGAAGATCACGTAAGGCCGCTAATACCAAGTTTGGAAAGGGTTTCAGAGGCCTAGGGTCCAATAACAGCACGAATCCCCTCAATAATTTGACGACAAATACCTTGTACACTTTCCGTAAATATATATGATTTCGTAAGAAATCTCTAGCCATCATGGGGCATTTTTTTTGTGTATGGTTAGCCCGGCCCATATAGAACACTAGCTGACCCGGTGCGCTTCGCTGCCCTCAATGTGCGTTTCAGTGAAATAGAACCATATGATATGTTAACACTCTTGATATTACGGCAGTGTTTTCGGGTCATCCATATTGCACTTAAATGCTCAAATTTCGTGTAGTGCAATACCCGTCAAATCACCTTGGGAGGCTACGTCGCTCGTTCTCGGTTGATGCATATAGATTGCTGTGAAATACAGTCATATCAATTAGTGCAATAATTCTATCAGTATTTATTTTTGCTATAACGATGCTGCATGCGCATAGTCACGCCCTCTAATTCGATATCTTCCAATTTTGTTGAGTCACGTAATAACTTTGAAGGCACTTGAATACTAAACACACTTGGTCAAGCGTCAATCTAGATATAATGGTCTATAGTTATTTCGTTTTCAGCAATCGTGTCGTATGCACAGTTACTTCCACTGATCAGCTTTTTAATCAGATTCCGTAGAGTGCTATCAACAGCATCCACTATAAACTTCAAGACGATGAGTGCAACGCCTCTCTATATTTCGTTTTGAGTACTTTGAAATTTTCAAAACTGTCCTGCAATAATATTGGACATTTTTCAAATTCACATCTCGGGTTGTATGGGCCGCGACACGGTCTTATCACTCTCTTTTGCAAAGATATCGCCGCAATACTATTTAAGATATTGCGTTATTTACTTTTTATTTATATGGGAGTGTCATTCCAACTGCGTCCATCGTTCCTGTTTGTAGCTCAATCACCCCTACTGGTACCAAAGCCAGACAGCCAAACTTCGAAGTGATCGAAGTTTGATATAGTGATCGAAATATTGAATTTTTAAATTTCAGGTTGTGTAGGAGTCCCCACTGATAATACGATGTCACTTTTTGGTTCAATCATAGCTTGTGGTTCCAAGGTTACACAGGTTAGCTGCAATAGTGCAGGTAATATTATATACTCACATGTCATGTTTCACATTTCAGGTTGTGTGGGCGGTACCACGCCCACTGTTATTATCACGCCAGTTTCTTGCTGCAGCACTCGATCTGGTTCCATATACCAAATTTCGAGCATTTTGGTCCAATAGCAATGAAAATATTGCACTTTTGAATTTCTGCTAGTGTGCGTGGTACCACGCCTACTTGCACAATCACACCTGTTTTTGGCTCCAACACGCGTACTGCTACCAAGGCACAAATATCGTCGATCTTACTGCAATAGTACTCAAAATATAGTATTTTTAAATTTCAGGTTGTGTGGGCGGTGCCACACCCACTATAGCTGTCACACCAGTTTATCGTTCCATCACGCATACTGGTACCAATGTCACATATACCAAATTTAGAGACTCTTACCGCAATAATACTCGTAATACAATATTTTTAAATTTCAGGTTGGGTGGGCGATGTTGCGCCCACTGTCACTATCACCCTAGTTTTCAGCTACATAACGCGTACTGGCACCAAGGTCATACATACCCGATTTTGAGCATTTTTCTACTATAGTATTCGAAATATTTCATATTTGAATTTTAGGTTGTGTGGGCGGCGTCACGTCGACTTTCATCGTTTCCCCGTTTTTAGTCCTGTGACGCTAACTTGTACCAAAGTCACACATACTTAATTTCGAGAATTTTACTGCAATAGTACTCGAAATATTTCACATTTGAATTTTAGGTTAAGTGGGCGGTACCACGCCCACTGTCACTATCACCCCAGTTTTCAGCTACATGGCGCGTAATGGCACCAAGGTCACACATACCCAATTTCGAGAATTTTGCCCAATAGTATTCGAAATATTTCATATTTGAATTTTAGGTTGTATGGGAGGTGCCACGCCCGCTGTCACTATCACACCGGTTTTTATCTCTATGATGGGTACTGGTACCAAGGTCACACATATCGAATTTCGAGTATTTTGAACCAATACTACCCAAGATACACTACACTTTTATGTTTTACGTTGTATGGGCGGTGCCACGCCCCTTAGTCCAATTAAAACCGAATATAGCTACGAACCTTCCACACACCAAAAGATGTTCTCATGCAAAAATTCAGCAAAATCTGTTCAGCCGTTTTCGAGTCCACCACCAACGAACACCATTTCATTTTTATATATATAAGATTGGTGTTGAACCTTTTATGTATAATCATATTGTGTCATTACATATAGGGAGTCTATTACAATTTTTGTTTATGTCCAGGATTGTGGGAATTAGAGTTTCAGGCAGAACCCGAATGTAAGCTGGCATTCAATGGCTCCCTGTCGCCCTGGTTCTCTATAATAATGTTTATTTCTTGTTGTCGTCTTTACCCACATTCTCCGTTCCCTTACTGGTTACAATAACTTATGAGTATAATGAGTCTGTCCCTGAACATTTATCGGATATCAAGAAATAGATCGCTTTTAACATTATTTAAATAAATGGTGTTTTGGTATTTTCGTAAATGTATGGCGATTTTGTTATAACATAAATAAATCACTTATTGCTCATTACATAAAAATAAATTGGGACTCGGCCAGTAAATAAATCTATCGACTTTTGGGACATTACAATTGGAGGAACCAGAAAACTCTTAAAGAATTTTAAAATGCATTGAAAGAATGAAAATTGCTTTGGACACTGCTAAAGTGACCACAAACATCCAAAAACCGACGTGGATATACCGTAGATTATACAATACTCGAGTCTATACATAACCAAAATTTAGAGCTTCCTACCTTTTGTAGGAACCGCAACGGAAAAAGTCGAGAGGTGTAAAGTCTCATCCGTTGGAGTTCTTAATATAAAATTCAATATTCCATAAAATATAAATTTTTCATTATAATTTTAATAATAAATTTTATTTTTTCCTCTCACAATAAGAGAACGAGGTAAAACAGTTGCGTGGGCAAATAAGAACTCAAAATGACGCACTTGCTGGAATTTTAGCAGAAATAAATGCAAACTTCTCCAATAATAACAACTTCTCGTGGCTCGTAAATCGGACCTGACAGCTTGCCGCTAAAGCCCTGATTTTTTCCGCTGGGTAGATCATAGATGATTCCGCCTTTTTTGATTTCTAAAGGGTGCTCCAAAATTAACGAACGGGTTGAATTCTTTATAACTTTTTTAATATATTTTTTTATTTCTTTTCTGTATTTTGTAAAAAAGGCTTGGAGAATTTAAAATTGGAGAGTTTTATTTCTTTAAGTACTTTGTAAAAAGACTTGGGGAATTTAAAATGGAACAGTACACAATTAAACGAGCCCGAATATGTGGAGAGCTGAAAATAGCCACGACTTTCGAGATATAATTTTTAGTTTTTTTACTTGTCATTTAGGGCAACCCCGTATTTCATTCATAGTTTTTAATGGAAAATGTTAGACATTTGTACTAAACAGTTTATTAAAAGAACGATCCTCAAATTAGTGCAATCAGTTTAGATCAAAGGGGGCTACATGACATGTTTCTCTCAAAATTGTATGTTTGTCTACTTGACGTGTATAATTATGATAGACTATGCACGAACGCATTTATAGTTTTAAAACTTGAATGAATATATGAATCCGAATGAAAATATTATATTTAAAAAATATCCGATATGACTTGGAATTAAGGACATTTTACAATAAAGTGGCTCTTAAAAACGCAAACTTGTGAAAACTCAATTTCCTTCCACTCACTTATTTTCCTAGGTCACAAGATACATATATTAAGGGTGTTCCAATAATTGTGAGTCACACTTCAAAGTCAAGTTTTTTGCCCAACTTAATTTGACATTTCTTTGTTTCAGTGTTTCACAAATTCATCCGCGGAGAGGTACACAAGTGAGCAGCGCGTTAAGATTTTTGACGTCTTCTATGAAAATGGGAGTTCAAATCAAAATGCATTTCGTGCACTTTGTGATTTTTTTGGTCAGCATAGTCGACCAAATGTGTCCACAATCGGGAGAATTGTGCGAAAATTTCAGCAAGCCGGGTCTGTAAGAGATGCGAAAACACCTGTACATGCTCGCCCAGTTCGTTCTGCGAAAAACATTAATGCTGTTTACGATGGCGGAAGAGCCGTCAATCTCGACTCATCGTCGTGCCCAACAATCGCTTTATGATAATGGACTTCTTGTGGCCAGAAATTGAGGATATGGAGCTGGATGATATGTGGTTCCAACAAGATGGTGCCATTTGCCATACAGCCAATAAAAAAATTGCTCTTTTGCGCGAGAAATTCAATGGTCATGTTAGCTCACGTCGCACAATGGGAAAAATGGGTAAATACGCGCGCATAGCAGTATTTTTAATCTCACGACTATACCGTTAGAGATAGAGTCCAACGGTTTGGACCATCTTCAAGAGAATTTCTTGGAGAATAATTTGGTGTAGCCACATTTTTCTTACTGTTACCATTTATCGCACAGTGGGGCTTCAAAATCGACTTTGTGGAATATAGTGTGAAACTCCGAATATCGTGCCAAATTCAGTGATCTTGATTTAAAATTAAAGCTGACAAAATTTAGTTTAAAATATGTTTCAGGTGCTTGATTGTGTGTTGCCGCGTTTTAAATATGCAGACCATTGAAGTTCAAAAATATGTTTGTAAACATTGCGAAAAAAGTCTACAAAACCTGCCATGCTTTTAAAATTGAAACTAAGACAACTTAAATATGATAAAATTGTGGGATGCAATATTTTTGAAAGCTGAAATTTTACTATAATATACTTTACACAATAGTTCGTAGACTGATAATAATTGAAAGTTGAATTAAAAACAAAAAATAATCGGTCCACCCTAATACACACAAACTGCGGAAGCGTATATATTTTATTGTAACTATATTTTTATAGGTTTTGTAGAAAAAAGTGAAGTATAAAAATTATTATAATCCTTATAATATTAACAAGATCTCTATTTTTAATCGTACTTGATAAAGCTTGCAGCCGCGTGTTAATCCATTTATTCTCGTCCGTTCAGTACTCTTCGTAATTATTATCCGATTTTGCCGACATTTCACAAACGTTATTTTTTTTAACCAAGAAGATCGGTCCATATGTTTCGGGAAAATCGGTTCATAGATTGATACAGCTCCCACACATATTTTCTATATTTAAAGAAAAAAAAGCACATATTTAAAGTACAAAAATCTGCCATAATCGCAAAAGGTCGCAAAAGGTCGCAGATAAACTAGGTACCGTTGAATTCATTCCTAAGTCACCTCTCTTCTCTATGTCATATGGTAGTGATCCCACGTGATCCAAAAAAGTTGTATTCCATTTACTGTAGATCATTTTTTTGAAAAACAAAAAAAAACTGTTGTTTTTACTTTGAAATATCTCTTCATTGGAAGGCGTTAAAAATACGTTTAATACACAAAAATTAAGATGAATAGTACCTTATTATATGTTGCAAGTCCTATCGCATTTCACCAATAAACGCGAATTCTACAAGCATTTTAGTAAATGCATTTTATCATCGCAATGTTATTTGCATTTATTAGTAAAAAAGACAAACTTTGAATGGTCATAACTCAAAATCGCCTGGAGATATTTTCATAAAACTTGTAGGTATTTTCATTAAATGTTATCCACAATAAAATAACACTCCCAAAAAATTGATTTTTGAAAGATGTTTTCAAAGTCAATGCGCGCATATTTCATCATATTTTCCCATCGTGCGACGTCTCACTGTGTAAATGGTATAAGTCAACGTGCAAATTTTGAGACAAAATTAAATTAGTTTAATATCTCAAAAGACCTTCGCAATTTTTTCATATTTTGTTGCTAAAAGTATGTGTTTACATATATAAAAACATCAGCTGCAGCTACGGTTTTTATCCCCTCACTTTACATAGGAATGTACATATCATTTGTTACGAGCCAAAAGTCTAACACATCGAAGGAGTGACCTAAGATCCCAAGTAGTCTTGTGGAAATTAGACTTGGGTCATTTTAAGTCGTTTGAGCAATGTCTGTCCGTCGGTCTGTCTGTCTGTCAGTGTGGGTCTGCTGTGGGTCTGTCTGTTACAATAACTCTCGAAAGGAATAACCGATTGACTTAACATTTGGTATGCAGTAATATTTCTTACACTTCTTCTAGTGCCTCTCCCACAACGGGTTAACATTTAGTGAAATATTGTTTCTTTAATAACTAATTTACTACTTATTCTAATCTTCTGAAATTCTACACATAGTATTATTTTATTAGTCGCCATCACCTCGAGAAAAAATGGGCGAAGTTGCCACGCCCCTTTTGGTACTTCCCACACAAATGGACTCTTTTCACTTTAAAACCAGTGCATACTTTAAATTTATTAAATACAATTCAAATTGATAATTATTTAATTAATACAAAAAAATACATTTACGAATATTTTTTGGGACTGAATTTTCTTACTTGTTTTTGGCATACCTTACTACGAAATTAAATTCAAGGATATCTAGGGGCGTATCCTTTGGGAAAATTTCCTGAGATTCTTCATACAAAACTCTAACTTGAACATAAATACTTTCATATTTGGTCCAATTCTGGCAACAATTTAAAAAATATGCGTTTTTTTGTTTCAGTATATACAGGGTCTCCCATATTCGACGGACCCATCTGGCAACGCCATAACTTTTGACAGAGATGTCAGATCGCTTAATAACATACCGCGTTTGAAGCGTCAGTCCAAGCAGATTTTTACCATGGTACAATACACGCCACGCGAGCGCTCTGAAATAGTTGAAATTTACATTCAACAGAAGATATCAAGTCAACGTGCTTTTAAAATATTAAAAAATGTGAGAAGTGCGCCTTCTAAGAACACCATTAAGCGTTTATACGAAAAATTTTCGACTGGTGAGGCTCTTTTTAATCCGAAGAGGCCAAATAAAAGTCGACCAAGGCGATCGGCCGAGAATATCGCTGCCGTACGAGCCAGTGTTGAGAGGTCCCCAAGAACATCCCAAAAACGCCGTTCTCAGCAGTTGGGCATGGCTCGGTCCACTTTACAACGGATTATTCGCGTTGATTTGCATTTGTTCCCGTACAAAATTCAATTGACGCAAAGATTGTTGCCTGCGGACAAGCCTCGTCGATTGGAATGGGCCCAACGAGTCCGTGGGTCCGTCGAATATGGGCAACCCTGTATATGGGCGCTGAACGTATCCTTTGAGATAATTTTCCGAACCTCTGCAGAACTATTTATTATGCACAGTACACAAATCGCTCCAATTTTGGTTCAAACCGGGCAATAATTTCAAAATTTGTGCAATATTTTCATTTCAGAATGAAAGGGAGGTATGCGTTTCCTTGAACCAATTTTCACAGAATTTATATATTTTCTTTCTTACTCAGAAAAATGACTTGACATGACAATTTTCATTCGTCTACGACAACTCCTTCTATTTTTAGACAGTGTTTACATAAAATAACGACACTGTGCGTCTTAGGCATTCAATTAAATCATATACAATGCAGTCCAGAATAAGAACGAGCAAATAAACAATCTTCGTTTCTGATATTATTTGCTGACTACAGTTTGGAATTATTTTCAAATTCGTCCACAAATCACATTTTATTATTTATAACCTATTCTATTATCGAATAAAATATCATTGTTAACATTTTTGCCAAGTAACCCAATAACATATTGTTGGCTCATAAAGATTTGGTGTGACCAAATAATTTCAATATTTATGAGTACATAATCTTTCCCTTTACTAGCAAAACGACCAGATAAGTTTCCAGCCAAACCGACAGTGTCATTAAATGCATTCTCTGCAAAATTGTAACAATTAAAAATGCCTGTCTCATCTGATAACTATTTGGGTTCATCCATTTACTGCACAGATGCAAGAACAATAGAAGAGCTCTTATGAACTAATAATTATTATGCAGTGATTTATTATATACTTTCTGCTGCCAAAATTTGGCAACAGTAAATTGCGTCAAATAAATTTCGATTAATTACACTATGCAACACATGAACACTTTTTGAAAAATTCACGGACTTGACAGCATAGGTTCGATTCTACTATCAAAGGGTAGTATAACCCTATACTCGGTTTGGCGAAATTGGTGACAATTGTTTTTTATGGGCCCCCAAAGTTTCTGAAAATCAGTGGGCCCCTCGCAAAAGGTGTCATCAGCTTTTGTCCAAAAACTAATTCAGACTTGGTGATACCGCTTAACTATGTTTGGCAATAATGTAGCTAAGAATATGCTGAACAAAGGTTCTTAACATTTTTTACGAAAAGAAATGTTTTTCGCTACTTTTTTTGAAAAAGTTATGGAAAAAATATTTTTTTTCACATTTTTCAGCATAACTTGCAGGGACTTGCAGCCAACGTAAATCTGAACAACTTTTGTCAACATATCAATACAATCTGAAAAAATATAGCTTGTTACATATCAGTGAAATACTTACATTTTGGGGTACAATGTCATTTTTTGAGCTATTTAGGGTGCCTATACACTTTCAGGTTGTATTGATATGTTCAGATTTACGTTGGCTACAATTTTGCGAAAGATTGATAGTGAAAAATTACGAGTCCCCAGAAGTTATGCTGAAAAAAGTGAAAAAAAATATTTTTTTATAAAAAGTGAAGGAACTTTTTCAAAAAAATGTACCGGAACATTTTTTTGCCAAGAAATGTTAAGAAGCTTTGTGCAGCATAGTCTTAGCTACAAATATAGTTAAGCGGTATCACCAAGTCTGAATTAGTTCTTGGACAAAAGCTGATGACACATTTTTCGAGGGGCCCACTAATTTTCAGAAACTTTGGAGGCTCATAAAAAAAATTGGTCACCAATTTCGCCAAACCGAGTATAGGGTTATAATAGAATCAATAATAGAATCAAACCTATACTATCAAGTCCGTGTATTTTTTCACTGTTGCACAGTGTTTCAAATTTAGAATCGATATAAAAGATAAACATGTCATAAATGATTTGTTATTTTCACAATATTGCATTGTGTTTGAGATTCCAACATGTAATTAAGTAGAATTCGACGGATTTTCTCTTCACTCAGTAATCAAAAATTTACAAATATTTAATATGTTCTCTCGTATAATTAATTAAAACAGGAATTTTCCACATATTTGATACTTTAAAATTTAAAAAAAAAATCGAGTCTTCCTTCACGCAAATACGTATTATAATTGTTCCTAATATATTCTAGATTATTATAATTTTTAATGTAAAAATTTAATACTTTGGGTAAAATTAATTGAACGATTGATTTTATCAAATGAGCGATATATAAAAATGGATATTAGTTTGTTCGTATGCCTAAAACTTTAAAACGACTCAACTATCTTCCGTTTATTTCGTAATAGTAATACAGCTCCTACAGCGCTTGAATTTCAAATCGGGGGTAACATATATATGGGGGCTATATCTAAATCTGAACCGATTTTAACCAAATTCAATAGTGTCAAACATATGCACTTGCATTGTTGCCAACAAAAAAAAACACATTTTCTCTAATCAAAAGCCTAAAATTTTAAAAACCTTTTCCATTTATACCCTACACCACACTGTGGTACAGTGTATTATAACTTTATTCATTTGTTTGTAACACCCAAAAGGAGAAGAAATATACCCATCGTTTATTATACCGATCGACTTAGAATCACTTTCTGAGTTGATTTAGCTATGTCCATCTGTCTGTCTGTGCATGTATTCTTGTAATCAAAGTACAGGTCGCAGTTATGCTCCGATATCGACGAAACTTTACACATATATTTGTTTTGGCCCAAGGATGATCCCTATTGAATTTGGTTAAAATCGGTTCAGATTTAGATATAGCCCCCATAGTTGTTATTATTTTTGGTATTCGACCTTTAATTTTTTTCAACTCCTGATCATGATCCACGAAGGGGATCGAAATATTGAATAAATTAAAAAAGAAACAACAAACTAGACCTCGAGCTCAACTACTTAAACTTTTTTACAAAAACTTAATAGCCCCCATATATATGTTACCTCCGATTTGACATGTAAGCGCTGTAGAAACTGTATTTTATATCCGATCAGTGCGAAATTCGGCAGAAAGACGTTTCTTATTACTCGAAGGAATACTGCCAAATTCGGAGAAAATCGGTTCAGATTTAGATATAGCCCTCATATATATGTTACCCCCGATTTGACATGTAAGCGCTGTAGAGATTGTATTTTATATCCGATCAGTACGAAATTCGACAGAAAGAAGTCTTTTTACATGAATGAGTATTCAGGGAAAATCGGTTCAGATTTATATATAACCTCCATATATATCCGATCATTAAAATTTTCCAGAAAGATGTTTCTCAATTTAGGAATGAATATTGCTCAATTTAGCGATTATCGGTTCAGAATAAAATAATATATTCCAACCCATTTACCAATTATTGCAAATTATTATCGCAGTGACCCTTATCGCATTGTTAGGGAGGTGTAGGGTATTATATAGTCGGCCCCGTCCGACTTTCTGCCTTTCGTTACTGGTTTTAAATAACTTCTTCTATAACTCCAAAACAAAAAAATCAATTCTTTTTTTTTTTGAAAATATAACTTCAAATGGCCATAACATTATGAATCAGTCGAAAAAGACGAAAGTTATAGTTATATCAAAAGATTTATCTTGAAAATTTTTTAGCGAGAGTGCTGTAATATTTTGTATGTGCATTGGTTACAGTCTACAGGATTTGTCCAAAAATGGCCGTGATCTGATCAATCGACGTGACCTCGCCTATGAGACCCAGTTTTGAGAAAGGTATATCTAGATAACCATTGCACCAAGAGACCTCACTGTGCGTGACTCAACATAAAGTGGGTAATATCGCATAAGTAAGCGTGGCCACTTCTCTACGACCCCAGTTTTAAAAACAGTATATTAATCGAACCACTATCCGGTGCACAGTGCTTTGCCCCATTGACAAAAATCGATAATAATGGATTGTCTCAAATAATGATAGAATTGGTACTCGTAATATCCTAACAATATTTTTTGATTTAGCTCTTTGAGAAAATTTACCAAAAATTAAACTACCTAAAATATAAGTTGTAAAATAGCTTTTATTATTTAATCAAATTCCTAATAATAAAAAAAATGCCAAGTTATCTGAAAATTGCCTTCGTACTATTCAAAATTGCTTTGGAAAAGCAATTTTTGTTAAAGTGAAAAAGTTTGCAAGTTTAAATGGAATGAGAAAAAAAGTTGAAAAAAAAATATTTTAGTTCAAAAACAATATATGCAGAGTTACTATTAAATAAAAAATATAAAACCGTAAAATAAAAGCGCACAAGCTAAAAAACATATATTTTTCTATGTCTAAAAATGTTATTTTCAAATATAACTTGAAGAGGTGTTCCAAAAACGGTCGCCAACCCTTAACGTGTAGACCAAACTCATATCTATTTTTGTGCCAGATACTCGTAGCTGACAGAATTCTAAAACAAATACAAAAATTCATACTTATAAATTATTGTTGAGAAAAACATAAAAAAATCGCTTTTAATATGGTGCTTTTATGACAAAAAATCCAAAATGTTAAATATTCTATGGCATCGGAAAAAAAATCGTAAAGATCCTTAATTTTTTTTCGCCAGTTATTATTAATGATATGCCCCCTTTAAACATGAAAGATTAAAGTTCAAATTATTCGCGCACAAAATTTCGAAAAAGTAATTTTGCTTTAGGTCTAAAAATTTTTTTAGATTTAGGACAAACCCATAACATTTTTTGCGCCTGATAGTTGACAGAATTCTTAAAACTACAAAAAATCATTTTTATAAAATATTTTTGAGAATTTAAAAAAAAAATCCTTTTAATATGGTGTTTTTATGTCGAAAATTAAAAAAAAGTAATATTTTATGTCGCCGTAATATTATTTTGGAAGTCAACGACGGAAACTCTTATGACTAATACATGCATTAAACTTTTAAAACCAAATAATTGCACGCAAAACCAATATGGCCCACGTACCCAACGTTTGATATACAGATATTTTCCCTATTTAGTCTTCGACTTTTTCTCACCATATTTGTAATCTACGCGAAATTCCCTTTACTTTGATGGGTCGCACGATACATGACATGACAATTTTCATTCGTCTACGACAACTCCTTCTATTTTTAGACAGTGTTTACATAAAATAACGACACTGTGCGTCTTAGGCATTCAATTAAATCATATACAATGCAGTCCAGAATAAGAACGAGCAAATAAACAATCTTCGTTTCTGATATTATTTGCTGACTACAGTTTGGAATTATTTTCAAATTCGTCCACAAATCACATTTTATTATTTATAACCTATTCTATTATCGAATAAAATATCATTGTTAACATTTTTGCCAAGTAACCCAATAACATATTGTTGGCTCATAAAGATTTGGTGTGACCAAATAATTTCAATATTTATGAGTACATAATCTTTCCCTTTACTAGCAAAACGACCAGATAAGTTTCCAGCCAAACCGACAGTGTCATTAAATGCATTCTCTGCAAAATTGTAACAATTAAAAATGCCTGTCTCATCTGATAACTATTTGGGTTCATCCATTTACTGCACAGATGCAAGAACAATAGAAGAGCTCTTATGAACTAATAATTATTATGCAGTGATTTATTATATACTTTCTGCTGCCAAAATTTGGCAACAGTAAATTGCGTCAAATAAATTTCGATTAATTACACTATGCAACACATGAACACTTTTTGAAAAATTCACGGACTTGACAGCATAGGTTCGATTCTACTATCAAAGGGTAGTATAACCCTATACTCGGTTTGGCGAAATTGGTGACAATTGTTTTTTATGGGCCCCCAAAGTTTCTGAAAATCAGTGGGCCCCTCGCAAAAGGTGTCATCAGCTTTTGTCCAAAAACTAATTCAGACTTGGTGATACCGCTTAACTATGTTTGGCAATAATGTAGCTAAGAATATGCTGAACAAAGGTTCTTAACATTTTTTACGAAAAGAAATGTTTTTCGCTACTTTTTTTGAAAAAGTTATGGAAAAAATATTTTTTTTCACATTTTTCAGCATAACTTGCAGGGACTTGCAGCCAACGTAAATCTGAACAACTTTTGTCAACATATCAATACAATCTGAAAAAATATAGCTTGTTACATATCAGTGAAATACTTACATTTTGGGGTACAATGTCATTTTTTGAGCTATTTAGGGTGCCTATACACTTTCAGGTTGTATTGATATGTTCAGATTTACGTTGGCTACAATTTTGCGAAAGATTGATAGTGAAAAATTACGAGTCCCCAGAAGTTATGCTGAAAAAAGTGAAAAAAAATATTTTTTTATAAAAAGTGAAGGAACTTTTTCAAAAAAATGTACCGGAACATTTTTTTGCCAAGAAATGTTAAGAAGCTTTGTGCAGCATAGTCTTAGCTACAAATATAGTTAAGCGGTATCACCAAGTCTGAATTAGTTCTTGGACAAAAGCTGATGACACATTTTTCGAGGGGCCCACTAATTTTCAGAAACTTTGGAGGCTCATAAAAAAAATTGGTCACCAATTTCGCCAAACCGAGTATAGGGTTATAATAGAATCAATAATAGAATCAAACCTATACTATCAAGTCCGTGTATTTTTTCACTGTTGCACAGTGTTTCAAATTTAGAATCGATATAAAAGATAAACATGTCATAAATGATTTGTTATTTTCACAATATTGCATTGTGTTTGAGATTCCAACATGTAATTAAGTAGAATTCGACGGATTTTCTCTTCACTCAGTAATCAAAAATTTACAAATATTTAATATGTTCTCTCGTATAATTAATTAAAACAGGAATTTTCCACATATTTGATACTTTAAAATTTAAAAAAAAAATCGAGTCTTCCTTCACGCAAATACGTATTATAATTGTTCCTAATATATTCTAGATTATTATAATTTTTAATGTAAAAATTTAATACTTTGGGTAAAATTAATTGAACGATTGATTTTATCAAATGAGCGATATATAAAAATGGATATTAGTTTGTTCGTATGCCTAAAACTTTAAAACGACTCAACTATCTTCCGTTTATTTCGTAATAGTAATACAGCTCCTACAGCGCTTGAATTTCAAATCGGGGGTAACATATATATGGGGGCTATATCTAAATCTGAACCGATTTTAACCAAATTCAATAGTGTCAAACATATGCACTTGCATTGTTGCCAACAAAAAAAAACACATTTTCTCTAATCAAAAGCCTAAAATTTTAAAAACCTTTTCCATTTATACCCTACACCACACTGTGGTACAGTGTATTATAACTTTATTCATTTGTTTGTAACACCCAAAAGGAGAAGAAATATACCCATCGTTTATTATACCGATCGACTTAGAATCACTTTCTGAGTTGATTTAGCTATGTCCATCTGTCTGTCTGTGCATGTATTCTTGTAATCAAAGTACAGGTCGCAGTTATGCTCCGATATCGACGAAACTTTACACATATATTTGTTTTGGCCCAAGGATGATCCCTATTGAATTTGGTTAAAATCGGTTCAGATTTAGATATAGCCCCCATAGTTGTTATTATTTTTGGTATTCGACCTTTAATTTTTTTCAACTCCTGATCATGATCCACGAAGGGGATCGAAATATTGAATAAATTAAAAAAGAAACAACAAACTAGACCTCGAGCTCAACTACTTAAACTTTTTTACAAAAACTTAATAGCCCCCATATATATGTTACCTCCGATTTGACATGTAAGCGCTGTAGAAACTGTATTTTATATCCGATCAGTGCGAAATTCGGCAGAAAGACGTTTCTTATTACTCGAAGGAATACTGCCAAATTCGGAGAAAATCGGTTCAGATTTAGATATAGCCCTCATATATATGTTACCCCCGATTTGACATGTAAGCGCTGTAGAGATTGTATTTTATATCCGATCAGTACGAAATTCGACAGAAAGAAGTCTTTTTACATGAATGAGTATTCAGGGAAAATCGGTTCAGATTTATATATAACCTCCATATATATCCGATCATTAAAATTTTCCAGAAAGATGTTTCTCAATTTAGGAATGAATATTGCTCAATTTAGCGATTATCGGTTCAGAATAAAATAATATATTCCAACCCATTTACCAATTATTGCAAATTATTATCGCAGTGACCCTTATCGCATTGTTAGGGAGGTGTAGGGTATTATATAGTCGGCCCCGTCCGACTTTCTGCCTTTCGTTACTGGTTTTAAATAACTTCTTCTATAACTCCAAAACAAAAAAATCAATTCTTTTTTTTTTTGAAAATATAACTTCAAATGGCCATAACATTATGAATCAGTCGAAAAAGACGAAAGTTATAGTTATATCAAAAGATTTATCTTGAAAATTTTTTAGCGAGAGTGCTGTAATATTTTGTATGTGCATTGGTTACAGTCTACAGGATTTGTCCAAAAATGGCCGTGATCTGATCAATCGACGTGACCTCGCCTATGAGACCCAGTTTTGAGAAAGGTATATCTAGATAACCATTGCACCAAGAGACCTCACTGTGCGTGACTCAACATAAAGTGGGTAATATCGCATAAGTAAGCGTGGCCACTTCTCTACGACCCCAGTTTTAAAAACAGTATATTAATCGAACCACTATCCGGTGCACAGTGCTTTGCCCCATTGACAAAAATCGATAATAATGGATTGTCTCAAATAATGATAGAATTGGTACTCGTAATATCCTAACAATATTTTTTGATTTAGCTCTTTGAGAAAATTTACCAAAAATTAAACTACCTAAAATATAAGTTGTAAAATAGCTTTTATTATTTAATCAAATTCCTAATAATAAAAAAAATGCCAAGTTATCTGAAAATTGCCTTCGTACTATTCAAAATTGCTTTGGAAAAGCAATTTTTGTTAAAGTGAAAAAGTTTGCAAGTTTAAATGGAATGAGAAAAAAAGTTGAAAAAAAAATATTTTAGTTCAAAAACAATATATGCAGAGTTACTATTAAATAAAAAATATAAAACCGTAAAATAAAAGCGCACAAGCTAAAAAACATATATTTTTCTATGTCTAAAAATGTTATTTTCAAATATAACTTGAAGAGGTGTTCCAAAAACGGTCGCCAACCCTTAACGTGTAGACCAAACTCATATCTATTTTTGTGCCAGATACTCGTAGCTGACAGAATTCTAAAACAAATACAAAAATTCATACTTATAAATTATTGTTGAGAAAAACATAAAAAAATCGCTTTTAATATGGTGCTTTTATGACAAAAAATCCAAAATGTTAAATATTCTATGGCATCGGAAAAAAAATCGTAAAGATCCTTAATTTTTTTTCGCCAGTTATTATTAATGATATGCCCCCTTTAAACATGAAAGATTAAAGTTCAAATTATTCGCGCACAAAATTTCGAAAAAGTAATTTTGCTTTAGGTCTAAAAATTTTTTTAGATTTAGGACAAACCCATAACATTTTTTGCGCCTGATAGTTGACAGAATTCTTAAAACTACAAAAAATCATTTTTATAAAATATTTTTGAGAATTTAAAAAAAAAATCCTTTTAATATGGTGTTTTTATGTCGAAAATTAAAAAAAAGTAATATTTTATGTCGCCGTAATATTATTTTGGAAGTCAACGACGGAAACTCTTATGACTAATACATGCATTAAACTTTTAAAACCAAATAATTGCACGCAAAACCAATATGGCCCACGTACCCAACGTTTGATATACAGATATTTTCCCTATTTAGTCTTCGACTTTTTCTCACCATATTTGTAATCTACGCGAAATTCCCTTTACTTTGATGGGTCGCACGATACATGGACCAAAAACCCATTTTTCAAGATCATCTAGGGGGCTGTTTTGAGGGATCTTGAAACAACTCCTCTAAAATTTGTGCACACATTTATTCACAGCTGGCCTATTATGCTTAACAAACTTTGTTCGAAATCCAGCGCCACTCTTGAGCGATCTTTATATATTTATTTGTAAGTCCTTTAAATCCTTTGGGTGTGAGGTACCAAAAGGACTCGCTATCACATACGAATGTGTGAGTTGAAATCAAATCGTACATCGAGATGAAAAATAATTTTGCACACATTGTGTTATCGCTAATATTATTAGCGACTGAGAAAAAATATTTGGTCAAGCTCGTCACATTTGTATATCTGCTGTTATCGAGATTTCTAGCAACGAAGCGAATCGGGATCCAGCTTGCATAATATAAAATCATTGAATTCATACACGCTGAAAAAAAATCGCTTCTGTAGTATATTGTCCCAAACATATTCGGCTTGAAATATACATATGTTTAGAGTACACTCCAAATATATAATATTTGACACACATAAATATAATATTTATGTTTGCGAGAATATTGTTCTAAACAAAAATATGTTCCCATTCTAATATTTTATTATTTGGAACTAGTATTTCCGAAACAAAGATTAGTTTGTATTTAATTATTTTGGCAATGTATCAATGCCTTGATTTAAAGACAAGTTTTCTGTTTTTCAGGTGCTCAAAGATAATTTTTTTATACATTTTAAATGTTTTTAAAATTTAATTAAAACTTAAATCGTATAATCTTTCGTGAATATAAATTGCATTGATGGATTGACAAAAAGTGATGAATTGGAATATTTATAAATTAAAAGACATTTTTAGCTATAAAGTTTAAAACGAAAACTAGGAAAAACTAACTAAAATTCGAAAAAATCAGCAAAGTTTTAAACGTTTTTTTAAATAAAATATGTTTGGAAAACTTCTTAAACAATAACTTTGTTTGTAGGTACACACATATTTTATTTGTGAAAGTCAGTTAGCAAATATATTATGTTCTAATATATTAATATATGCGTTCCAAACAAGATTTCTTGATTTTCAAATAAAATTTATTTGTTAACAAATATATAGTATTTGAAAAAATCGCTTCCAAATATATTTTCTTTCAATTCAAACATATCAAAAATGACGATTTTCCCCCGTGTAGAGTCCGTTAAAATAATTAATTTTCTGGAAAGTCAAGAGGTCAGATCGAAAAACACCTTCATATGGGGGTGCTCAGGGCCGATATGCGGAATCAAAGTACTTCATTTTCACTAGATACAATATTAGAAAATATAATGTATAAATGTTTAAATTTAAACAAAATCAGTTGAATAATGTATTCTATAGAGCGCCAGGAATTGTAATTAAATGGGACGGATGGAAGCTCTCTTTGTTCTCCAGGAATCGTCCCATTAGGCACATATGCCTAAATTACAACCAAATCGGTAGCAACTGTGTTGTGCAGAGCATCAAGATGAATGGGATGGGACCGAGCATCGGTCGATTTGCCCCATATTCAGACAAATATATGATATATATATAATAACTAGCTTGACCCGGTCCACTTCGATGCGCCAGATTTCAGATTTTCGATGCCGCCCATTTTTAACCCAATTGCGTAGACTGCCATGAAATGCATATATACCAAATTACAGCAATCTCACAAACAATTTGTGCAATATATCTTAATTTAAAAATTTGTCTTATATGGCCACGCCCATTGCTCCGATTCCATCTATTTTTGGATCAATCTCGTAGACTGCAACCAGATTCACATACGCAAAATTACAGCACTGTCGCTAACAACTTGTGAATGATATCTTAATTTCAAAATTTGGCGCTTATGGGAGAGCCCACGCTCATTTCGATTTCGCCAATTTTTGGACCAATCACATAAACTTAGCTAAAAACCAGTAAGGAAAGACAGAAAGTTGGGCGGGGCCGACTATATAATACCCTACACCTACCTACCAATACGAAAATGGGCATTGCGATAAGAATCTGGCAGTGTTCATACATGTAATAAGCAAACTATCTCTGCCGATTTTCGTACTGATCGGATATTAAACACGGTTTCTACAGCGCTTACTTGTCATATCGGGTGAAACATATATATGGGGGCTGTATCTGTCAAATCGGGTGTAACATATATATTGGGACTATGTAATAAGAAAACTCTCTCTATAAAACACCATTTCTACCGCGCTTAAATATTAAATCGGGTGAAACATATATATGGTGGCTATATCTAAATCTGAACCGATTTTCCCCGAATTTGGCAGTGTTTATTCATGTAATAAGAGAACTCTCTCTGTTAAATTTCGTACTGATCGAATATAAAACACGATTTCTACAGCGCTTAAATGTTAAATCAGGTGAAACATATATATGGTGGCTTTATCTAAATCTGAACCGATTTTCCCCGAATTTGGCAGTGTTTATTCATGTAATAAGATAACTCTATCTGCCAAATTTCGTACTGATCTGATTTAAAATACAGTTCCTACAGCGCTTACATGCCAAATCGGGTGAAACATATATATGGGGGCTATATCTAAATCTGATCGGATTTTCTCCGAATTTGGTAGTGTTAATTCACGTAATAATAAAACTCTCTCTGCCGAATTTCATAAAGATCGGATGTAAAATGTGGTTTCTAAGGCGCTTGCATGTCAAATCGGGTGAAACATATATATGGGGACTATATCCAAATCTGAACCGATTTTAACCAATTTCAATAAGGATCGTCATTGGGCCAAAAAAGAGCACTATGCTAAATTTCATCCCAATCGGACCATAAATACGACCTGCACTTTGATTACAAGAATACATGGACAGACGGACAGACAGACGGACAGACAGACGGACATGGCTAAATCGACTCAGAAACTGATTCTGAATCGATCGGTATAATAAACAATGGGTCTATCTCTTCTCTGAAACGATAATCGCTAAATTAAGCAATATTCGTTCCTAAATTGAGAAA
The DNA here is from genome assembly GCA_963930755.1 of Eudasyphora cyanicolor. NCBI lineage: Eukaryota > Metazoa > Arthropoda > Insecta > Diptera > Muscidae > Eudasyphora > Eudasyphora cyanicolor. The sequence continues at coordinate 174,055,037 of OZ005736.1, read as the reverse complement.
CATCTTTCTGGAAAATTTTAATGATCGGAAGTAAAATACAACTTCTATAGCGGTTTGATAACAAATCAGGAGGAACAATCAATATAAATCTGAACCGATCTTCCCTGAATACTCATTCATGTAAAAAGACCTCCTTCTGTCGAATTTCGTACTGATCGCATATAAAATACAGTCTCTACAGCGCCTACATGTCAAATCGGGGGTAACGTATATATGGGGGCTATATCTAAATTTGAACCGATTTCTTCCAAATTTAACAGTGTTCATTCATATAATAAGAAACCTCTTTCTGCCGAATTTCATACTGATCGGATATAAAATAACATTTTTACAGTGCTTACAAGTCAAATCGGGGGTAACGTATCTATGGGGGCTATATCTAAATCTGAACCGATTTTCTCCGAATTTAGCAGTATTCCTTCATGTAATAAGAAACCTCTTTCTGCCAAATTTTGCACTGATCGGATATAAAATACAGTTTTTACAGCGCTTACATGTCAAATCGGGGGTAACATATATATGGGGGCTATATATTAATCTGAACCGATTTTCTCCGAATTTAGCAGTATTCCTTCATGTAATAAGAAACCTCTCTTTGCCGAATTTCGCACTGATCGGATATAAAATAACATTTTTACAGCGCTTATATGTCAAATTGGGGGTAATGTATATATGGGGGCTATATCTAAATCTGAACCGATTTCTTCCAAATTTAACAGAGTTCATTCATGTAATAAGAAACCTTTTCCTGCCGAATTTCATACTGATCCGATATAAAATAAAGTTTTTACAGCGCTTACATGTCAAATCGGGGTTAATATATATATGGGGGCTATATCTAAATCTGAACCGATTTTAACCAAATTCAATAGGGATCCTTGGGCCAAAAAAAAGATATGTGTAAAGTTTCGTCGAGATCGGACCATAATTGCGACCTGTACTTTGATTACAAGAATACATGCACAGACGGACAGACAGACTGACAGACGGACAGACAGACAGACAGACGGACATAGCTAAATCGACCCAGAAAGTGATTCTAAGTCGATCGGTATAATAAACGATGGGTCTATTTCTTCTCCTTTTGGGTGTTACAAACAAATGCACAAAGTTATAATACCCTGTACCACAGTGTGGTATAGGGTATAAAAATTATCAAGATAAAAACTTGGCTTATATATCGAAAATGCAAGTACCCTATTTTCACCTCCCCCTAATCTTGTACTCGTACATTGTCTGAAAATTTAAAGAAAATCGTTTTATCCGCTTAGATACAAACCTGCAAACAGACACTCTCGTATGTATATATAGATAAAGTTTAAATTTTAGGCAGATCACATGAAAAATGTGTTCTCTAGGACGTCAAGAAGTCAAATCGGAAGGGACTTTTATATGGAGGTTATAGCAAAACAACATTTCACAAGATACTATCTCAGGCTATATAAAAATAAAAGCTTAAACTTAAGGAAATTTGTATGGGGAAAAATTGATCGATATGCCTATTTTCAATAGGAATCGTCTATATTCTGAGGATATTCGTAAAGATTGGTTCATATTTGCGACCTGCGCTTTGCTCACAAAAATATATGGATTGAAGGACGTGTGTAACTACCTTTAATACTAGAAACAGGCCTCCTGATACCGTCTTCCCACCTAATTTTAGGAAGGCCAATTGGGAAAAAATTAGGCACATATTCAACAGGTCTTTTCCAAAAAGTCGTGAAATGAAAAGGCAAGCTATCCGGGATATAGATGAAACGGTGGATCGAGTCACGGCAACTCTTAAAGACTCGTTACAAGCCGCATGTCCCAAACAGAAGCAAAGGGGTAAGGAATGACCGCAATGGTGGTTGTCTCAATTGGTTATGCTGAGGAAGTGCTGTACACTGATATAAAAACCGTTCGAATCAGTTTAGTCAATATATCTTCGTACTGGTGACGAAAAGTTTCGTACATGCGATGTTTTTGTACGTTAATACAACGAACACAATCATCAAGCAATCTTTTTGGTGATTTCTAAATTCGTCGAGGGGACGATAAGGTTTCATTCCCACGACGAAAAGATGTATTTGACCATTTTGCTGAAAATATGATAAAACGAAGCAATTATGTAATTTATAGTTTGACGAACACCGTTCGTCAATAAGATTATCCATTCATCATGAGAATGATCGACTTATTCACTCTTTACGGCACGTCAACGCCTACGGCAAAACAAAGTAAGACATGCGACGTTGTTATGTTCGCCCATGCGTGTCTTTCACGCAGCACCTATTGGTTCTAACAAATCGCAGTGGCACGGCGCAACTGATGTTGGGTTTAACAATACATCAAACACATGCATACATGCAGCTCGACGAGCTGTATAAGTGTGAAACATTTGTGCAAGTACTCTGTTGGCAAATACATTACTTAATATGATTATTTTTTATTTAAAATATCAGAAGCATAGAATAATTCTCGTTCGTTTGATTTCAGCCCTTCCTGATAAGAACTGTGTTCGAAGTTCGAACCGAAAAATCACAACTGAACCTAGCAAAGCAGTTAAGTAATTTTATTTTCCATACCGGTTTTAATGTTCTAAAAGCATATTGAAATTTTTAAATTTTAAAAAGTCGTGGTTGTGAATGGAATTCTTTGTGGTGATGAATGGGATTCGTCGTGGTGATGAATGGAACTCGTCTTGGTGATGAACTAGATCATCGTAATGATGAATAGAGTTCGTCGTGGTGATGAATGGGATTCGTCGTGATGATGAATGGGATTCGTCGTGGTGATGAATGGAACTCGTCTTGGTGATGAACTAGATCATCGTAATGATGAATGGGATTCGTCGTGGTAATGAACTCGATTCATCGTAGGGATGAAGTATGATCATCCTGAGGACGAAATTTTTTGGAAGCAGAGATTTGTCATGGTGACGAACAAATTCTTCAAGAGAATTATTCCGTACGTTAGCTGACTTTTGACGAAAAAATAATCGTGATGATGTACAAATTCGTCCTCATAACGAAGCTTTTTTATCAGTGTAGGAAGCTCTTCAATAGGGCAAAGGCCACCAGAGCCCCACAGGACTGGGACACATACAAGGAAGAACTCAAACGGTACAAAAAAAAATTAGAAAGACTACGGCACTAAATGTCGCTACGGCACATTTGATGCCGCTAGTTATCATAGCAGTGCAACATGCCGCATGTACTGCGATTAGACTCCGGAAACTGTCACTATGGTCAGGAAATGGCTACGGACATTGTGTCATTGTAGACAGAATGCCTAACCTTCCGCGCACTGTAGATTACACTATGACTAAGCCACTCTTTGACAAGAAATATCTCACTCTTATATCTGATAGATTAGATTGGAATGGTTATATCCCACGACAGAGGAGATTCATTAACTTCTATACAGACATTTCCAAACTCGATAACCATGTTGGCTTTAGTGTCTTTTCTAAGGAACTTCAGCTATCACTTGCTAAAAGACTGCCTTGCCTGATCACTGTAGTGTTTACTAGTCGACTAGGTCGATTACTCGGACCTAAAAGTCGACTTGTTCATAGGCGATTATAACATCATTAAGCGAGTTTTTTTTCTTTGAAATGTGCAAAATTATCCAATTGTAAGAATTCATTGCAATTTGTCCTTTTCCAAACAGATTAATAATTTTAAATACTTGCTTCTGAAGTCCAGAAGATATGGCACTGTGCAAGAATGGCAGATAAAAGGAAATATGAACTGAATAGAAAGTACTACCTGAGTAGCGTAAAATCCTAAATAGATTTCACTTAGAGACATTGCGTATTTAAATGTACTTAATAATTTAGTAAACAACATTTTACTCTTTCATTTTAGTTGAGCCATAAATTAAAGTTTCATAGAAACCGTGATAATTTTCAGTTTGTATATTAGAATAAAATAAAAAATGTGCTTTATTTTACGGATTATATATTGTTTGGATTAATCGATGCCAAAAGTCGATTTCAGCATATAGTTGGAAGCAAAAAGTTTACCACGAAATAGTAGATTTTTAGCCTTATAATGATATAAAAATATCATCGACTAAAGTCGATTTCGACTTACTATTCTCTAGTGTTTACCAGGCAGAAATCTTAGCTATTAAAGAGGTAGCGGAATGGCTAAAAATTAATGTGCTGACCAAAGTCTGTTAGTCAGGTTGCTATCAAGTCCCTGGGAACTATATTCCTGAATTCAAAAACTGCCCTCGACTATCGTAGGTCTTTTAACGAGATGGCTGAGCAGTTCAATATTCACCTGATATGGGTAGCGGGTCATAGGGATATACCAGGGAACTGCAAGCCAGATGAACTTGCAAGACTAGGAACTACCTTACAGGCTCCAGGGGACCTAAAAGCTCCCCTTAAGAGATAGTGCACTTACGGCAACAAATAACAGTTGGTAAGTAGTCAGAACTGCATATAATTCAGGCTGATGTGGCCCGACATAAATTCAAACGCACCAAAGCACTGTCTCAGAATCACTTTCTAAGTTGATTTAACTATGTCCGTCCGTCTGTCTGTGAATGTATTCTTGTAATCAAAGTACAAGTCGCAATTATGGTCCGACCTCAACGAGACTTTGCACATATACATTCTTTTGGCCCAAGGACGAACCCTAATGAATTTGGTTCAAATCTGTTTAGATTTATACATTTCTCTCATATATAGGTACTTCCGATTTGGCATATATGCACCGTATAAGCAAAAATTTTTAATCGATCTGTACAGAAATTGACAGAGAGAAGTCTTTTGATACACATAGAGACAATACTAAATTTGAGAAAAATCGGTTCAGATTTAGATATAGCCCCCATATATATGTTACCTCCGATTTGACATTTAGCGCTGTAGAAACCTTTTTTATATCCGATCAGTACGAAATTGGACAGAAAGGGGCTTTTTATTACACAAATGGACACTGCCAAATTTGGGGAAAATTGGATTAGATTTAGATATAACATCCATATGTATATATGTTACTCCCGATTTGACATGTAAGCGATGTAGAAACTGTAGTTAATATTCGATCAGAAGCGAATACAGCTTAATTTGGGGAAGTCGGTTCAGAATTAGATATAGCCACATATATAAGTATATGTTCCTGCCTATTTATCTCTACTGAAACTGTATTTTTCGTCTGATCTTTATATAATTTAGCAGCAATGGGGTTTTGATCCAATCTGATGAAAATCTGTTTAGATTTTATATAGTCCCATCTATTTGTTCCTTCCGATAACTGATATAGGAAAGAATGCAGCGCATTTTAAGGTTACCGTTTCAGATCTATGTAGTTTATTATGATCAATATCTTTAACTCCTCTTTGCAATAAACTTTGATGAGGAGGGGCACCTAATTACTTTGTTAACTGAAACAAACCCAATTATTCCAAATTATTATCGCAATGTCCCTTTGCCCATTACTAGAGATGTTTTGGGGTATTATATAGTCGGCCCGCCCGACTTTCTGTCTTTCCTTAGTGGTTGTTTCGTGATGTTGTTCCTTTTTAAAGGACTGCCTTTAGCTATATTGCTTTTCTCAGTGTACATTCTTTGTTTGTGTATCGAATCATTTAGATGGACAGAGGCTATATGTATTCGTTGCTTCCCGTATTCATTCAGTACTTCCAACCATTCATGGATTCACAAACTCCATTCATACTTCTCCACAATGAACTGCACCAAACGAAGTGACATGTGGTTCCTTTCAAGATTGTCAGTGCGAACAATAACTGAACTTAGACGAATTCATTTCACAAATATTAGGACAGGATCCCGCCTCTGCCATACTTTTACGCACACATGCACACATACATAGAAGAAAAACATGACAGGACACAAAGAGACAATCTGGCGGACCGCCATTCATACATCGTTCCATTCATCCGTTTGACTGACAATAACGAAAACAAACAAATCCATATAAATGTCATAACCAGCATACAGCAACTGTTCCTTCTACTACTCCTGCCCCTGCTTCTACCACCCCCGCTCGTATGTAAAGAAAGCCAACTAAAGAGGAATCTGCTAACAATGATGACAACAACCATTACAACCATGACAACAACCATTACAACATGGTGCAATGGAAATGCTTTGAAAACAACCAAAGAAAATGCGGAGTCTCAAACAAAAACTATAAAAACTCAATATTGATTCTGAAATGCATATTGAACATGCAAATGTGCACCACTGCCAAAGGGGTACTGTGTGAACGGGCACCAATGCTGCAGATTCAAACACACGCCCTTCCCAAAGACAAAGAATACTAAATTGACAATAAGGTAAATATTGTTAAAGGAATAACAGAAGGATAACGATAAAAAGTACCATTCATGCAATGGAGCCCTCACAAGTTACAGAAGGTGGACAAATGATTAAGGAAAATTTTTCCATATTTTGAGTTCACCAAATACCATGTGGGTTAAAATTATGGATGTAATGAATGTTCGCATTCGATCATTTTCAACATTTGCTTCCTAATTTGCAAAAATCTTAGTCGTATTCACTTTCGCATTTGCAAATTATATTTAAGTATTAGCTTCCCAACTAAAAAAAAATAAGTCTGTATACGTAACGCCTAAATTACATTTGGGTTGGGTCGTTGTTTAAACAAGCCAATAAATTAGGAGGAACTCCAAAAAAGGGGAAATAATTCTGCCGTTTCTTAACCAAAAACCGATTACGACTTGGCACGTTTGTATATGAGGTATTAGAGAAGTTAAGATTTAAATTTGGCCCCCATTAAGATTTAAATTGGCCCCCAAAGTAGGCCACTTAGGGTCAACAGTATTTTTAAGAGCGTGTAACTTTCGTCTTTTGCGCCCGATCCTAAAAGTTATCTTGTGTAGTTACCCAGATATCAGCATTTGAAATTTGACTCTTAATTTTTTTCACAGACTCTGTACTAGTGTTTTGTGAATACACAGTGGGGCACGATTTTTCGTCCATGAACGAAACTAAATGCGGGCTATATCTAAATCTGAACCGATTTTCTCCAAATTTAGGGTTGTCTCTAAGTGTATAAAGGGACTTCTCTCTCTAAATCAACTTAGGAAGTGATTCTATGCCGATCGGTAAAATAATGTAGTAAATTGTAGCATATGATGGCAGGTATAATTTACTAGCTGTCCCGGTGCGTTTGCTGCCCTCAAAGTGTGTTTAAGTGAAATAGAACCATACGATATGTTGACACTCTTGATATTACGGAAGTGTTTTCGGGTCATCCATACTGCACTTAAATGCACAAATTTCGTGTATTGCAATACCCGTCAAATCACCTTGGGAGGCTACGTCGCTCGTTCTCGGTTGGGGCACCACGCCCTTATCACTCTCTTTTGTTTGTAGCTCTATCACCCCTACTGGTACCAAGGCCAGACAGCCAAACTTTGAAACCATGATTGATATAGTGATCGAAATATTGAATTTTGAAATTTCAGATTGTGTAGGAGTAACCACTATTAATACGATGCCAGTTTTTGGTTCAATCATTGGTTGTGGCTCGAAGGTTACACACCCATTTTTACAGGCTAGCTGAAATAGTGCAAGAAATATTATATATTCAGATGTCACGTTTCACATTTTAGGTTGTGTGGGCGGTGCCATGCCCATAGTTACTATCTCGCCAGTTTTTTTGCTGCAGCACTCGATCTAGTTCCTCATACCGAATTTTGAGAATTTTGGACCAATAGCAATCAAAATATTCACTTCTGAATTTCTGGTAGTGTGGTCATATTTGAATGTTATTTTAATTTTAGGTTGTGTGGGCGGTGTCACTCCCACTGTCACTATCACCCCAGTTTTCAGCTACATGACGCGTAATGGCACCAAGGTCACACATACCCAATTTCGAGAATTTTGCTCCAATAGTATTCGAAATATTTCATATTTGGCGGTGCCACGCCAACTGTCACTATCACATGATGTGGTCTGGTACGTTGTATGGGCGGTGCCACGCCCCTTTGTCCAATGAAAACCGAACATAGCTACGAACCTTCCACACACCAAAAGATATTCTTCAGCTAAATCTGTTCAGCCGTTTTCGATTCCATCGCGTACCAACGAACACCATTTCATTTTATATAAAGGGTGGTTAAATTTTACGGGCCGATGTTGATTTTGAATGATATAATATATTATAATAATATATAATATAATATAATAATATTGATATGGTTCAATTATGTATGGAAAAAAATGTAGGCCAAATGGCCGCCGCGACCTCGGCGGCACACCTCCCTCCGATGGTCCAAATTTCCGACGACGCTGAGGCATAATTGAGGTTATATGCCGTTAATGTGCCGAATTATCTCAATCTTTAGATCTTGTATTATTGCTGCCTTATCGACGTATACCTTTTCTTTCAAATAACCCCAAAGAAAGAAGTCCAACGGTGTCAAATCACACGATCTTGGCGGCCAATTGCCATCGCCACGACGTTAGATAACACGGCCATTGAAGGCTTAAAAAACTTTAACGCGTTGCTCGATTGTGTATCTTTCAATGGTTCAAATTGAGTTAGTCTGAAGTTGAGAAATGTCAAATGAGATGCAGAAAAAACTTGACGTTTAGGTGTGGTTCACATTCAACATGGGCCCTTACAATTTAACCACCCTTTATATAGAAGAAGATAAGTTTAATTTTTCGTTACTAAAATGGTTCAGGCGCTACAAGAAATGTAGATATATATACAAATATTGAATGTAATATTGTTACTGTTACGAATATCAAAATAGATCTTTGAAGTTATTATCAGTTTTGTTACACTTGTCAAAAAGTTGTTCGTAACATTTCTGTACCAATATTTTTTTAAAAAATATCAAAAATGCTGGAACAAACAATTTGTATAGTTCCAAAATCTATTGAAATAATATAAGTTTTTGTTTTTTTTTTGAGATGTTGCGAAGGGATAAGTTATATCGGATAAAATTTTATTATATCTGTAGCTCCACCTCTGTATAACACAGGGGGGCCAAATTTAAACATAAGCGTCTATAATACCTCTTCTAAAAATATGCCAAGTATTGTCGCAGTCGGTTGTCTGGTTACGAAACTGCAGAATTATTTCGCATGTTTTAATTCCAACAACTGTGCCAAAGTTATTACCTATACCGCGTAAAGACTCCCCAATGAAGAATTTTTTAGCGCTGCTCCAACGGAACACAGATTGAATAGTGAAAAGATATCGATGCCACTGTTTATACATACACCACACTGTGGTACAGGGTACTGTAACCTTTTGCATTTATCTGTACCACCCAGAAGAAAATGAGATATACCGTCTATTATAACGATCGACTTAGAATCACTTTCTGAGTCGATTTAGCTATGTCCGCCTGTCCTTCCGTCCGTCTGCCTGTCCATCCGTCTGTCTATGTATCCTTGTAATCAAAGTAAGGGTCGCAATTATTGTCTGATTGAAATACACGTATATGTTATGTGACCCAAGGACGAACCATATTGAAATTGGTGAAAATCGGTTCAGATTTAGATATAGCCCCCATATATCTGTTCCTCCCGATTTGGTGTTAAAGCGCTACAGACGTGGTTCTTCTGATCATTACAAAATTTCGCGGAAAGAAGTTTCTTAATTTATGAATGAACAGAAAGTAGATATAGCCCCCATTATATATTCTTGTCAATTTAGTTTTAAGCTCTATTGAGATTGTCTTTTACGTCCGATTTTTTTATAATTTGGCAGAAATTAAATTTATGATCCACGCTGATAAATATCTGTTTAGATTATGTATAGTCCCAAAAATTTTTTCGTTGTTTTAAGGTTGCCGTTTTAGATCTATTTTATTATGACCAGCGTCTTCAACTCCTTCATGGAATAAGTCTTAATGATTTATCTTTATTAGGGAGGTGTAGGGTATTATATAATCGGTCCCATCTGACTTTATATCTTTGCTTATTGGTTGTTAAATATATTATAATGGCTTTACTTAACGTTGAATACTGATTTTTTCTGGAATTAATAAAAACATTTTTTTAACTTAGGACCGAATTTCTGTGAATTATTTATTATAACCTACAGCACACTGTGGTACAGGGTATTATAAGTTTGTTTCACGGCAGATGTTTGTAACACCTGAAAATAACACACCTAGACCCACCTTAAAGTATACCGATCGACTCAGAATCACTAGCTGAGTCGATTTAACCATGTCTGTCCGTCCGTCAGTCCGTCCGTCCGTCCTACAGGTCGCAATTTCACTCCGATCGTTCTGAAATTTTTCAGTTTAGAGTATTTCGCAGCTGTTAAGATCGCTATTGAATTTGGTTGAAATCGGTTCAGATTTAGATATAGCTCCCATATATATCTATCGTCCGATTTGGCCCTTTAGGCCTATAGAAGCTGTATTTTACATCCAATCGTTTTGAAATTTAGAATGGTAGAGTTTCTTGATCCATGAACCAACACTACCGAATTTGAAGAAAATCGGTTAAGATTTAGCTATAGCTCCCATATATATGTTTCGTCCGATTTTGCTCTTTAGTCCTGTAGAAGATTTATTTTACATCCAATCATTTTGAAATTTAGAATGGTAGAGTTTCTTGATCCATGAACCAACACTACCGAATTTGAAGAAAATCGGTTAAGATTTAGCTATAGCTCCCATATATATGTTTCGTCCGATTTGGTCTTTTAGTTCTATAGAAGCTGTATTTTACATCCAATCGTTTTGAAATTTAGAATGGTAGAGTTTCCTGATCCACGAACCAACACTACCGATTTTGAAGAAAATCGGTTAAGATTTAGCTATAGCTCCCATATATATGTTTCGTCCGATTTTTCTCTTTAGTCCTGTAGAAGCTGTATTTTACATCCAATCATTTTGAAATTTAGAATGGTAGAGTTTCTTGATCCATGAACCAACACTACCGAATTTGAAGAAAATCGGTAAAGATTTAGCTATAGCTCCCATATATATGTTTCATCCGATTTGGCTCTTTAGATCCAATCGTTTTTATACCCAACACCACACTGTGGTACAGTGTATTATTTAAGTATAAAATGTCCCAAAAGTAAATTTATGTAAACAATTTATACATGAATTACAAAATTTATATATCAGAGTTATTCAATATTACGAGAGTGGTGTAGGGTATTATATAGTCGGCCCCGCCCGACTTTAGCCTTTCCTTACTGGTTTTATTTTGGAATTACCCTATAGTAAATTATTATTTCAACAGTTTCGATGTGTCTTTATTGCAATTCCCTCTGACTGTATTTTATCTGTAACGGTTGCTGGGAAACACGCTTTTTGTTTGTTTCCAAATATGCAGTCAAAATAAAGCGAAAAAAATTTTATAGCTAAAAGTTGCACAAAAGTTCTGCTATTCAATAATAATATTTGATGTCCTTCCCATTGGCAACGAAAGGGTTGATCAGTTTTCAAATATTGTATTATTTCTATGAAAACAGAAGCAAAACCAATGACTGCTGTATTAATGTCAACATTTAAATCGAGTTCATTCACTTATTTTGTAAACATACCAATCTGTACTGTGATATAAATTCGTGATTAGATTTGCAACATGTCGACCACTTTGTTTCGATTTGTATATTAAGTATAAAATGAAACTGTAATAAGCTCTGTAAAAATATTGAAATTTTGAATTGCACTGTACGGTGTAATTCTGCCGCTCTTAGGAACTAAAAAATCGCTTTTCTATTGTACAGTATTTGATATCAGATAAATATACACCATATGTGCCCTTTGTCCAGGGTTAAAAATGCGAAACGAAATAAATAAAATTGTTTGTTATGCAAATAATTGCACAATGTCTATATATAAAAGTCTGAAATGATAGCTCACTGTCGATGACTTATGAAATATTTTAAATACTTGTAGTACAATAAAATTCAAATATGCAATACTGTAGTATATTTCATTAAAATACGGGTATTGTCTACACACAAGCTGAACAAATAGCGCCTTTAGTATAGTGTACCAAAACATATATAAAATCGTTTCATGCTCAAATTTTAATAATTTTTTATTATGAGAAAAAATGCTTTATCACCGGTTCTTTGAAAATTGAAATAAACGGCTTTTTGATCACTCTAGTCTATACTAAACAAACAAACCCACAAACAAACAAATATACATTTATTATACCCTCACCTTGTTGTGACGAGGGTATATAAGTATATCATTTGCTACGGGCCAAAAGAGTAACACCTCGAAGGAGTGACCTAAGAACTCAAGTATGTTTGACGGAAATGCTTTTTGGGTCATTTTAAGTGATTTGAGCAATGCCCGTCCGTCCGTCCGTCCGTCTGCTAGCTGGTGCGCACAATAGCTCTCGAAAGGAGTAACCGATTGACTTTAAATTTAGTATGTGGTAATATATTTACCTATCTCTGGCTAAGTTCGAAGATGGACCATATTGGTCCACTCTTTCTAGTACCTCCCCCACAATGGGTTACATTTTAATGAAATGTTGATTCCCTAATCACCTCTATACTACTTATTCGAATCTTCTGAAATTCCACACATATATAATATAAGTTTATTAGTCGCTACCACCATGAGAAAAATGGGCGAAGTTGCCTCCCAAATGGATCATTTTGCACCAAAAATTAATAACTTAAATCGTGAGTATGAAAAATGGGATTTATCAACACGCCCCTTTTGGTAGCTCCCACACAAAAAGCCCATATCATGCCAAAATTGAATAGATCATAACAATAATATACAAGTGCACATAAACGCTAATAATTCGGTACAATGCACTGTATATGAAATACCTACTGTTCAAAAAAAAATATTTGTTAAACCTCTTCTGGTACCTACCACACAAATTGACAGATTAATCCGTGTAATATTACTCATAAAATGAGCGGTTTACCCGACTGAAACTTTCTTACTTGTTTTATATACGAGAATATGTAGATATACATAGGTGCTATATGGGCAAATCCTACGTGACGAACGCTACATTCGTACGCGTTTTCGGATTAAAATATAACAATTGTTTGGTCTTTCAAAAGAGATACCTTCAACTTATACATAGTGTTTAGTGGGATATGAGTGTTCTTTCGAATCCCATAAAAATTTTGTTTGTAACAGGTATAAGTTGCGAAAAAATTTATCACAAATTATTGTGACGCCCGCTACAAAAAATGGAAGTTGCTTTGAAGGTTAAGGTATGTTTTCGTAATTTTTAGCAAATTTTGCATAATAAAGCACCCAATATGAAATACCTATAAGAAAGATGAATATAAGAGAATTCTAAAAAAATTATTTGCAGCCAAAAATTTTTGTACTTTTTTATCAAAAGCCGTGAACTCTATGTGACGCACGCTACGTGACGCACGCTACATTTTTTCCAGTCAAACTTTTTATAGTAGAGATTTTGTTTATTTGAACAAATCAAATTACATTATTTTTAATAACATTTTGCACAAAAATTTTTTATATTTATAAATGTATTTATGAATGAATATATGTTTATGAATGAATGTTATGGGTTATATATTTTACCGCTACAAATAATGATAAAAACACCTTAAAAAATTATCTTTTCCTAATAAAATTAAGAGATATAATGTGAGAACCTATTTTTAATACTTTTTGTATTAATGGACAACCACAAATATTTTTTAACATCTAGTCTTATATTCCATTAACCAAACTAAAGTTGGATCAATTTTAAAATTTTTTGGTTGGTTGACTGTTTCTGGGATTAGCCCATATATAAATTTGTACCAATTTTCTACAAATTCGATAGTGTTCTTCACTTGTTTCTATCCAACTGCTAAGTATCATAATTATCGGATTTCAGAAACAGCTTCTATGGTGCTTAGATGCTAATCGGAATCAATAGGCAAGTATATAAAAACAAGTAAGAAAGTTCAGTCTATGAATCCCCTCACCTTGAGTCCCAAAAAAAATATTCCTAAATTTATTTATATTTTGTTTTAATTAAAGTACTCGTATCATCAATTTAAATTTCATTTAACAACATTAACATATGTACTGGTATTAAAGTTATTTGTGTGGGAGGTACCAAAAGGGGCGTGTCAATAACGCCCACTTTACTCTGGGTTCTAGGTACTTTAAAAGCATTACACTGTACCAGGGCTGTGGAGTCGAGCCAAAGCTACTCGACTGCGACTCCGACTCCCGGAGTCGAATTTTAAAATCATTCGACTCCGACTCCGGAGTCGAGTCGAATGATTCTGAAATTATATTTGTACTAAGACGTGAGTTCATGTTATTGAAAATAAGATATAGCTTTGTTAAAAAAAAACACAAAAAAGGAAGTATTCAATACCAGTAATTAAATAAAATTGTATTATTTATTTATTGACGCTTGACTTGCATGTTTAAACTAATATGACAATATTTCAAAATGGAATCATGATAAATTTGTCATCAATTACTGCTTCTGTTTTAATATACCGAATTTTTTGGAAATAATGTTCGCTTCAGGCAACTAGTTTATTCGTTACTACACCACACTGTGGTACAGGAGGTTATACATTTGTTTTTTTGGCAGAAAATACTACAGCTAGACATACCTTAAAATATTAGGTTCTACTCAGAATCACTATCTGTACGTCTGTCCAACTTAAGTTGTTCGTTAAGTCCAGGTCGAAATTTCAGTACAATGCTGGTAAAATTTGACAAAAGACCTCTTTCACACTAGGGAGGAAACCTATTGGAGTTGGTGAAAATCGTTTCAGGTCGATATTGCCCCCAGGTATAAATGTTTCTTTAGATTTGGCCGTCTGCTGGCTGGTGCGCACGAAAGGAATAACCGATTGACTTCAAATTTGGTATGAGGTAATATTTTTGTTATCTCCGGTTAAGTTCGAAGATGGGCCATATTGGTCCACTCCTTCTAGTACATCCCTCACAAAGGGCTAACATTGTGAAATATCGATTCTTTAATAATTACTATACTACTTATTCGAATCTTCTGAACTTTTACACAAAGTATTAGTTTATTAGACGCTATCACCTCGAGAAAAATGGGTGTTATTGCCACGCCCCTTTTGGAACTTCCCACACAAAGGTACCATTTTTCACCAAAAGTTAATAGCTAATAACATTAATGCCATTATATTAAAATACTTGAAATTTTGTACAGTGTAATGCTTTTGTAGTCTCTATAGTCCAGTGAAAAATTGAAGTAATTGCCACGCCTAATTTTGTACCTCCCACACAACGGTGCCATTTTGCACAAAAAGTTAAGAGCTTATAGCGTGAGTACCAATGCACGAAAATACAACAACATTTTGCACAGTATAACGCTTTTAAAGTACCTATAGCCCTATGAAAAATGGGCGTTATCACCACGCCCTTTTTTGTACCTCCCCCACTATACCAAAATGGAATAGCCCATAACGTTAATATACCCGTGCACATAAACTCTTATAATTCGGCACAATGCAATGTATTTAAAGTATCTACTGTTCATCGTAAAACATGTGTATTTGTCACACCCCTTCTGTACCTCCCACATAAATTGGCAGAATAATTCGTGTAATATTCAATATTATATTATTCACAAAGTGAGGGTATACCTTAGTCGGTTTACCCGACTGCAACTTTCTTACTTGTTTTTATACCCTACACCACACTGTGGTACAGGGTATTATAAGTTTATTTCACGGCAGATATTTGTAACACCTGAAAATAACACAGCTAGACCCACCTTAAAGTATACCGATCGACTCAGAATCACTAGCTGAGTCGATTTAAGCATGTCCGTCCGTTCGTCCGTCCGTTCGTCCGTCCGTCCGTCCGTCCGTCCGTCCGTCCGTCCGTCTGTCCATGTAAAGTTGTTCGTCGACTACAGGTCGCAATTTCACTCTGATCGTTCTGAAATTTTGCAGTTTAGAGTATTTCGCAGCTGTTAAGATCGCTATTGAATTTGGTTGAAATCGGTTCAGATTTAGATATAGCTCCCATATATATATTTCGTCCGATTTGGCCCTTTAGTCCTATAGAAGCTGTATTTTACATCCAATCCTTTTGAAATTTAGAATGGTAGAGTTTCTTGATCCATGAACCAACACTACCGAATTTGAAGAAAATCGGTTAAGATTTAGCTATAGCTCCCATATATATGTTTCGTCCGATTTGGCCCTTTAGTCCTATAAAAGCTGTATTTTACATCCAATCATTTTGAAATTTAGAATGGTAGAGTTTCTTGATCCAGATAAAGATTTAGCATAGCTCCCATATATATGTTTCATCCGATTTGGCTCTTTAGATCCAATCGTTTTTATACCCTACAACACACTGTGGTACAGGGTATTATTTAAGTATAAAATGTCCCAAAAGTAAATTTATGTAAACAATTTATACATGAATTACAAAATTTATATATCAGATTTATTCAATATTTCGAGAGTGGTGTAGGGTATTATATAGTCGGCCCCGCCCGACTTTAGCCTTTCCTTACTGGTTTTTAATTAAGTCGTGTATCATTTATATATCCAAGAACGTATATTTTTGAATTTTAACAAATTATGTTTAGATTTAGATTTATAAGGTAATTATCTCATATTTATATTTACAATATCTGAGCTTATTCTGCTCTAACAAGTTGTTGTGGTACGGTATCGCTCGGCCTTTCCTTACTTGTTTTATACTCGCTTAGGAACAGTATATAGTCGTGCAAAAATACTTATATTGTTAGCTAAATATAATCAGAGCTTTCCTAAAACTGTTTTACATAAGAACTCGATAGTTTGGTTAACTTTATAGATATTCTTGGCATACTTAAATATTTGGTTAAAAGCTTCGAATATTTTATCCTTCTTTTTACCAAAATTTTTTGAGTTCAAAAGTTCTATCACATAATTGGTACATTTTGCACAATACTCTCGGAGTCGACCATAATTTTTCGACTCAGACTCCGGGCAAATTTCCCAGACTGCGACTCCACAGCCCTGCGCTGAACAAAATTTCATGTATTTGTATGTACTGGTATTTAAGTTATAAGCTGTTAACTTTTGGTGCAAAATGGTCCATTTGTATGAGAGGTACCAAAAGTAGTGTAAATAATGCCCATTTCCCAGGAGCCTAGGTACTATAAAAGCATCACTGTACAAAATTTCAAGTATTTGTATGCACTATTATTAAAGTTAGAACCCGTTAACTTTTGGTACAAAATGGTCCATTTGTGTGGGATGTACCCATTTTTCTCGATGTGGTAGCTGCTAATAAACTAATACTATGTGTGGAATTTTAGAAGATTCGAATTAGTAATATAGAAGTTATTAAAGAATCAATTTTTCACTAAATGTTAAACCTTTGTGGGGGAGGTACTAGAAGGAGTGGACCAATTTGGCACATCTTCGATCTTAGCCGAAGATAGAGGAAAATATTACCGCATACAAAATTTGAAGTCAATCGGATAAGCAGACAGCCACACAGACAGACAGATGGACGGAGGACATTGCTCAAATGACTTAACATTACCCAAATCAAATTTCCACCAAGCATGGGGTCTTAGGTCACTCCTTCGATGTGAGGGGATATATTCATTATCCCCTCACTCTCTAAGGTGAGGGGATAATGAATATGTGTTTGTTTGTACCGTATAGACGTATAAAGGGTTGGACCGATCTTCTGGAAACTTTCAGAGAATAAACATGTGTATGTGTATGGTAGTGAAAATAGGTTACTTGAATTTTCGATATACTATAAAGTGAGAGCCGGCTCGCACGTATGCGGTGTTTTGGTACTGAGAAAATTTTTTAGCTAGAGTGCTGAAATTTTTTGTGTGTGCATTTAGCGGCGGTTTATGCCAAATTTCCATATAAGCCAAATTTTGAAATTGAGATATCTTGACATTTTATTGGCGAGAGTGCTGCAATTTTGTGTACATGTATCTGTTGGTAGTCTCCCTGATTGGTCCAAAAATGGGCGGGATCGGACCAATGGGATTGGCCCGCCTATATAAACCAAATTTTTAAATTGAAATATCTTCAACAATTTATATAATTGTTGAAGATTATACACCTCCCAAACAATTCAAAAAGGGACATTGCGATAGAAATTTGGAGTAACTGGTTTCACAATTAACCAATTATTCAGTAGGACAAAATCAAAGCTGAGGAATGAAGACAAATCAAATTTGGTATACCAGATAAGGTGCAATGATGAGGAATCCGACGTATGCCAAAAGGTATATGTAGGGACGACAAGGACAAAACTTAAAACTAGATTATCGTCTCATAAATCGGACCAAAAGGCTATGGAAAAACCACTAGAGCAGACAGAAGACGGCTTTGGCAGCACACTGTAGATGTATTAATAGAAGAGAAAAATCCATACAGACGATACACATTAGAGATTCTCTTTATAACAAATATCCCGACAGAGAATAGACTTAACTATAAGACAGATACAGATAAATGCTCTCAGATGTATAGACATAAAATTAATAAGCATGGAGGGAACAAATGTTAGTTGACAAGTAACTTCAAGGAAACAAGTCGAACTGTTTAAAAGTGAAATTTAAAATTGTATGTTAAAAATGTCATTGTTTAAATAATTGTGTTTTTTTAATCTGTTTTTCGTGTTTTTGTACTAGATTAAAACCCCCTGATGTGACTAACGAAGTTAGTCGAAATATATGAAAATAAAAATAATAATTAAAAAAAGATCAAATCGCTTTAAATTACAAAAAAGGACCTCAAGCCGAACAATAACCAAAACTTTTCCTCAAATTTAGTTTTGTCTCTAAGTGTATCAAGATACTTCTCTCTGTATATTTATTTTGACACAACGACGATTCCTATTTAATTCGGTTAAAATCGGTTCAGATGTATATATAGCTCCCATATATATGTATGTACCTCAGATTTTGTATATAGGAAATGTAAGCTCTACATATTTCACGGATATGTATAAGAATTTGCAAAAATATGCCAGTTGTTGTAGGAACAATCGCAACCAAATTTGGAGTAAATCGGCTCCAATGTATATGTTGCCCCCACATATATTTTCAGTCCGATTTGTCATCTAACACCAAATAAGCTACATTTTACATACGATCATTATGAAACACAAATATACCCTACCAACTGTGAAGGAAATCGCTGCAGATGTTGATATAGCCTTCGTATATGTAGGTTTGTTCCGATTTGGCATCTGAACATATAGATGCTGTATTTTACATCCGATAAGTACAAACATTGGTAGAGCGAACTATATTGGTATACAAATAAATGCTACAAAATTTCCAAAAAATTGGCTCAGATTTAGATACTACATCCATATACAAATATACAGACATATGTACATTCATTTTGATTTTACAGCTAAGCGCTATAGAAGACAGATTTTTTAACCGATCTGTACGAAATTCGACAAGGGATACCACTTTCGATAAACAGATAAGTCTATCAGTTAGCTCGGATGGGCACATAATTACCGTATTCCAAGCTTGAATTCACAATCCGCAATATTAATATTAATATCAAAATTACTTGGTGTAAAAATATCAGTACAAAAATTCCCGAATTCTTATTTTTTTATATGAAGTCTGTTATACTATTATTAAAGGTCATAACAAAACAATATTATGTAATCTTACAAAAGATGTTCACCAAAAAATACACTCAAAAAGATCTTAACATTCAGCTCCCATCAATATAAACATTTTCTAGAGAAATTTTTATTAAAACACGAAATGATATGGACTTCGTATTTTGAAACAAGTATAACTTTTTAATTAATAAAGATATTACCTTCATTGTTTTTGAAGATCTCGGCTAATTTTCTCATATATTTTTCCGATTTTTATATTTCGCGGTATTGGTTAAACTATATAAAATTTCAATTAAAAAAGGTTTTGATTCGATATTTTTTGCAAATAATGACGGCACAGCGAATATATTTTTTTATAAAAATAAAAGTAAAAATAGAAAATAAAGAGAAAAAAACGAAGGAAAATACTTTTTTTTATTTTTCTAATCCTTTTTCAGCAATTTAGTAGTAGTTATAAAAAGCATAGGTGAGGAAAGCGAGTGGGGAATTAGTACGCACAAAGAAGCTTAATTCCGTACACGATTGCTTTTTCGGAAAATATTTTACTGGGTATCTCCAAATTTTAGTAACGCACATAGAGGCAATGAATGATTTTTTTTTTAATTTTTCTTTAAAATTCCCTTTTTCTTGGAAGGTGGGTCAGAATATTTAATATCGACCTATGTAGTTTATTTTTGGCTAAAATGTTTATAAGCCGTTGCACGCAGGTAAAATATAATCTCCCTATAATTTTTTTTAAACAACATTTTGTTCAAGAAATTTTATGGGCATTTAAATTTTTGAAAAAAATAAAAAATAACCTTTTTAATGTTTTTTTACTGTTCTGGATTTGTTAGAGTGCGACTAATACTCTGTGAAATTTTTAAAAGGGTTTTTCAAAAAAAATGTTGTAAAAAATTTCCACATTTTTTTTAATGGCGCATTGTGTCCTCTTTAAAACAAAGCAAACTTTGCAAAAATCGGTTCAGCCGTTCGAGAGCAATTACAAATTTCGTAATTTTTTGTTAATTTTTTCAAAAATTAAAATGACCACAACATTTTTTCAAAAAAAATGTTTTAAAAACAAATAAGAAAGATTCAGTCGGGCAAACCAACTATGATATACCCTCACTTTGTGAGTATGAAATGTTACGCGAATTAATCTGGCAATTTGTATGGGAGGTACCAAAAGAAGCGTGATGATAACGTCCATTATTCATAGGGCTACATGTACTTTAAAAATATAACACTATGCAACATTATTTTGTATTTTAGTGCATAGGTACTCACGCTATTAGCTCTTAACTTTTTGTATTAAATGGTACATTTGTGTGGGAGGTACCAAAAGGGGCGTGGCAATATCCCCCGTTTTTCACTGCACTGTAGGCATTATAAAATCATTACACTGCACACAATTTTTTTTCATTTAATTTTATTAATGTAATTTAAAGCCAGTAGGCCAATTAAAAGTAAATTACAAAATTCTTCCAAAATAACTGGTTTACGCTAATAAATTGACTGTAGGTTTGATACTTAAAGTTTCTACTACGGTAAATTTCAAGTATTTTTATTCAAATAAGTAGTATAGAAGTTATTAAATAATCAATAATTCACTAAATATTTCCCCTTTGTGGGGGAGCTACTAGAAGAAGTGGACCGATATGGCTCATCTTCGAAATTAGCCGGAGATAGAAAAAAACATTACCACGTACCAAATTTGAAGTCAATCGGTTACTCCTGTCGAGAGTTATCGTGCGCACCAACCAGCAGACATACAGACAGACGGACGGACATTGCTCATTCGATTTAAAATGTCCCAAAACGCATATCCGCCGAACATACTTAGGGTCTTATGTCACTCCTTCGATGTGTTACACGGACATGATTAAATCGACTCAGGAAGTGATTCCAAGCCGACTGGTATAATAAACGATGGGTCAATATATTCACCTTTTGGGTGTTACAAACAAATGCACCAACTCATAATACCCTAGACCACAGTGTGGTGTAGGGTGCAAAAAGTAAAATCTTTGACGTGTTTCCCTAAAATCCTCATATAGAATCTATACAATATTTTTTGTTTTTATACCCTACACCACACTGTGGTAAGGGTATTATAACTTTGTGCATTTGTTTGTAACATCCAAAAGGAGAAGAAATAGACCCATCGTTTATTATACCGATTGACTTAGAATCACTTTCTGGGCTGATTTAGCTATGTCCGCCCGTCTGTGCATGTATTCTTGTAATCAAAGCGCTATATAAGTTGTAATCTCATTCCGATCATTACAACATTTTGCAGGAATACGTTTCTTAATTAAGGAACGAATACTGCTTAATTTGGGGATAATCGGTTCAGATTTAGATATAGATACATATATACTATGTCCCTGCGTATTTAGTATTTAAGCGCTATTGAAATTGTATACTGTATAAAAATCTGTTCAGATTATGTATATTCCCAACTATTTGTTCCTTCCGAATCTTGATTTATGAAAAAATACTGCGCATTTGAAGGTATCGCATCGTTTCAGATCTAGTTTATTATGATCAACGTCGTCACCTCCTCCTTCATCCATGGTGGAGGGAATATAAAATTCTGCCCGGCCAAACCTATTACCGTCCTTACTTGTTTTATTCTCACAAACACTTTACACTCTTTTCCAAGCGAGCAATGTTTTGTTCTCAAAGGAAGGCAAAATAATGAATGAGTCTGCGATACCACTGTTCAATAAATGAACACTTTTTGAAAAATACACGGATATGACAATATAGGTTCGGTTCTACTACCAAAAGGTAGTATAACCATATACTCGGTTTGGCGAAATTGGTGACCAATTTTTTGTTATGGGCCTCATTATATTAGAAAATCAGTGGGAACCTCGAAAAAAGTGTCATCAGTTTTTGCCCAACAGTAATACAGACTTGGTGATACCGCTTAGATACATTTGTCAATAATGTAGCCAACAATATGTTGAATAGAATTTGTTAACATTTGATGCCAAAAACAATTTTGATCCAGCACTTTTTTTTTGAAAAAATGAATGAAAAAACCAGTAAGGAAAGGCTAAAGTCGGGCGGGGCCGACTATATAATACCCTACACCACTCTCGTAATATTGAATAACTTTGAAATATAAATTTTGTAATTCATGTATAAATTGTTTACATAAATTTACTTTTGAGTCATTTTATACTTAAATAATACCCTGTACCACAGTGTGGTGTAGGGTATAAAAACGATTGGATGTAAAATACAGCTTCTACAGGACTAAAGAGCCAAATCGGATGAAACATATATATGGGAGCTATAGGTAAATCTTAACCGATTTTCTTCAAATTCGGCAATGTTGGTTCGTGGATCAAGAAACTCTACCATTCTAAATTTCAAAACGATTGGATGTAAAATATAGGACTAAAGGGCCAAATCGGACGAAACATATATATGGGAGCTATAGCTAATTCTTAACCGATTTTCTTCAAATTCGGTAGTGTTGGTTCATGGATCAAAAAACTCTACCATTCTAAATTTCAAAAGGATTGGATGTAAAATACAGCTTCTGTAGAACTAAAGGGCCAAATCGGACGAAACATATATATGGGAGCTATAGCTAAATCTTAACCGATTTTCTTCAAATTCGGTAGTGTTGGTTCATGGATCGAGAAACTCTACCATTCTAAATTTCAAAGTGATTGGATGTAAAATACAGCTTCTTCAGGAGTAAAGAGCAAAATCGGACGAAACATATATATGGGAGCTATAGCTAAATCTTAACCGATTTTCTTCAAATTCGGCAATGTTGGTTCATGGATCAAGAAACTCTACCATTCTAAATTTCAAAACGATTGGATGTAAAATACAGCTTCTATAGGACTAAAGGGCCAAATCGGACGATAGATATATATGGGAGCTATATCTAAATCTGAACCGATTTCAACCAAATTCAATAGCCATCTTAATAGCCGCGAAATACTCTAAACTGCAAAATTTCAGAACGATCGGAGTGAAATTGCTACCTGTAGTCGACGAACAACTTTACATGGACAGACGGACGGACGGACAGACATCGTTAAATCGACTCAGCTAGTGATTCTGAGTCGATCGGTATACTTTAAGGTGGGTCTAGCTGTGTTATTTTCAGGTGTTACAAACATCTGCCGTGAAACAAACTTATAATACCCTGTACCACAGTGTGGTGTAGGGTATAAAAAGCTATAGCTCCCATATATATGTTTCGTCCGATTTGGCCCTTTAGTCCTATAGAAGCTGTATTTTACATCCGATCGTTTTGAAATTTAGAATGGTAGAGTTTCTTGATCCATGAACCAACATTGCCGAATTTGAAGAAAATCGGTTAAGATTTAGCTATAACTCCCATATATATGTTTCGTCCGATTTGGCCCTTTAGTCCTATAAAAGCTGTATTTTACATCCAATCGTTTTGAAATTTAGAATGGTAGAGTTTCTTGATTCATGAACCAACATTGCCGAATGTGAAGAAAATCGGTAAAGATTTAGCTATAGCTCCCATATATATCTTTCGTCCGATTTGGTCCTTTAGTCCTATAGAAGCTGTATTTTACATCCGATCGTTTTGAAATTTAGAATGGTAGAGTTTCTTGATCCATGAACCAACATTGCCGAATTTGAAGAAAATCGGTTAAGATTTAGCTATAACTCCCATATATATGTTTCGTCCGATTTGGCCCTTTAGTCCTATAAAAGCTGTATTTTACATCCAATCGTTTTGAAATTTAGAATGGTAGAGTTTCTTGATTCATGAACCAACAATGCCGAATTTGAAGAAAATCGGTAAAGATTTAGCTATAGCTCCCATATATATGTTTCATCCGATTTGGCTCTTTAGATATTAAGCCCAATATTTTTGTGGAAAATATTTATCCTCTGGCTCCCCCAAATAATGGTAATTTTTGGCCCTATTTATTTAATGGGGAGGGCGGAGATGAAATGTTCTACAAAAATGTTGGCCGTACAATTTTTCTATATAAGTCAGAACACAATAAATCCCAAATCTTATCATAAACACCAAAAATAGTCAAATTATTTAGTAAAAATTAGGAGTCCCTGTACGTTATGCTGAAAAAATTGAAAAAAAAAATATTTTGTTTCTACAGTTTTTCAAAAAAAATTGCAGGAAAAAAATGTTTTTTTTCTTTGTATAGGATGTTAACAAATTTTGTTCAGCATATTCTTAGATACATTATTGCCAAATATAAAGTAAAGTGGTATCACCAAGTCTGCGTTTGCTTTTCGACAAATACTGATGACACCTTTTTCGAGGGGCTCACTAATTTTCAAAATCTTTTAAGGTCCATAAAAAAAACTGGTCACTAATTTCGCCAAAACGAGTATAGGGTTATAAAGGGTTTTCCAATAAGAGTGATATGATTTCTTTAAAAAACTCACTTATTGATATGGAAATTCAAAAGCTTTTAATTAAAGTGAGGTACAATCGATACAATTAAGTTCTAAATAAAACGGCATTCAAATGGCCTCCACGACTTCTTCTGCAGGAACGAATTCGATGAACCCGATTTTCGAGCACTTTTTCCACTAAATCAAGTCGTATGTCATGAATGGCACGTTCAATATTGACTTGTAAAGCTTGAAGAGAGTCTGGTATATTTTGAATGATCAATGACTTCAAATTACCCAACAATAAATAGTCTAATTGTGTTAAATCACAACTTTTTGGAGGCCATTCAATATCACAATTTCTTGAAATAATCGAATCTCCTAACTTTTCTCGCAACAATTTAATTGTTTAAATTGCTGTGTGGCACCTAGGCACATTGGCAAAAAAATATCTCTTAACGAGAGCTAAAATATTGCTAATGGGTGTCAAGATCGTAGGTCGACTGGAAAGTGTTTTTTTTTTGGATTTAAATAAAAATGGAGCATAATTTTCAAATGTGAACGGAAAGTTTATTTCTGCCTTAGCTCCTTAACGGTACGTGGGATCGGGAATCAGTGACTGGCAAAAAGATAGCTCTTTACGAGAGCTAAAATATTGCTCATGGGTGTCAAGGTCGTAGGGCGACTGAAAAGTGTGGAGAACGATTATTTTGATAATAAAACTGAATAATTTGTAAACGTTGTTCTTGTGTATATCTCTCCATGATGAAATTGTAAACACTCCTGAATACAAATGACAGATCATGAAACGTCACTTTAAAATCATATCATCCCTATAGTAGTAGAATCGAAACTATACTGTTAAGTCCGAGTATATTTTTCACTGTTTTGTAGCTAAAGAGTGTGACCTATATAGGGGAACTTTATCAAACATTTACCGATATGACCTACTTGCAATCTCAGATAACCTTCAACTATAAGAAATATTTGTACCAAATTTGTTCAACCTAACTCTAGTATTATTGAATGAATCCTGATCCGGACACACAGACGGGCTTTTATAAATCGTCTTAACATTTCACGACGATCAGATCAATGGGGTCGCAGATCAATATTTCAAGGTGTTGCAAACTGAATGACAAAGTTAGTAAACCCCATCCGAGAGTGGAGGTTATAATAAATAAATAAAAATGTGTAAAAAATGTATCTTCGAGTTAAATATGTCCATGGTACACGATAGTAATTACCTTTTTACAATATGTATACATCCATATATATTTAATATATTTAATAATTTGTTGATGTTGTTGTTGTCAATTAACCTCATTAATGCGACACCATTAAAAAGATGAACTCCGACACGATAGCTTTACTGTTATTGCTGCCAATGCTATCATTATGGATACTGTTATTCGACATTTACGACACTATCGTGACTTGCTCGGTGCCATGTGAGCTCTCCGGTGTTGGATGCGCACCTACAGGCCACGGTCACATATATACACACATATGAATGTGCACATGAATGTAGCTTTCTCTCTGTATGATGACATTAGCATAATTATGGCAAAGTTTTAATATAGACCTTCGCCTCATATTAGTCACACCATCGGAGCTGTGAGAGGCGGCGACACAATCGGTGCAGCTGAGATGTAACTCTGAGTCAATGTTGCCAAGTGTATGTATTTCTATGGTAACCTACATTTTTGTAGAATGAGTATTGTGTATTTTTTACCTTCAGATTTATGGATTCGTTATGAGTGTTGAAAATTGGGCACATTAACGAAGTACGGTGTCGTTGTAAAGCTGCGGATATGTATATCCATTGATTCAAACTTTTGGTTTGTGTGTGTAAGGACTATGGCACAGTTTTCCATTTCGTAATTAATTGAAAGATATTACTTAAGTCTTTAATACAAAGATAATTCGCTCGTGGTTTAAATGTTGTTTAATGTCGATCGAATATAAAACAAATAAGAAAATTTCAGTCGGATAAACCGATTAAGGTATACCCTCAATTTGATAGCAGTGTAAAAATGCACTGGTATATTTACTAATATTATGGGCTATTTAATTTTGCATGTCTTGGTTATTTTTATATGCAAGTTAATAAAACGGGTGTTGTGATAAATCCTGTAGGAATTTTAAAATCTTTGCACTGTGCAAAAATTTTGAGTATTTACATACATTGGTATTTACTATGCCAGCTGTTAACTTTACGTACGTTTGCGTGGGAGATACAAAAAGGGCGTGGTGATAACACCCATTTTTTGACAGACTGTAGGTACTATAAAAACAATACACTGCACAACATTTTATGTATTTGTATGCGCTAGTATTAAAGTTATAATCTGTTAACTTTTTGTACAAAGCCTTTGTGTGGGAGGTACTAAAAGGGGTGTTGCAATAACGCCCATTTTTCAGTCGACTGTAGGTACTATACAAATATTACACTGTACAAAATTGCAAGTATGTGTATTCACTTATATTAAAGTTATAAGCTGTTAAATTTGGTGCTAAATATTCCATTTGTGTGGGAGGTACCAAAAGGGGAGTGCCAACAACCCCCCTTTTTTCACTGGACCGTATTGGTCCACTCATTCTAGTATCTATCCACAAAGGGTTAACATTTAGTGTAACATTGATTCTTTATTAATTTCTATTCTTCTTATTCGAATGTTCTGAAATTCTACAAATAGTTTAATTTATTAGTCTCTATTACCTTGAGAAAATGGGCTAATTGCCACGCCCTTTTTAGTACCTACCACACAAATGGACCATTATGCACCAAAAGTTAACAGCTTATAACAGTGCATACAAATACAGTGTAATGCCTTTATAGCACCTACAGTCCAGTGAAAAGAGGTCATTATTGACACACTTCGTTTGGTACCTACCACCAAAAATACGATGAAATCGAACTATCTGGAATACCATCACAACAATTGTCTTAAAATGTGGTATGGAAAATTGGCGACATCGAAAAAGTGGACGTGCACCGGCGACATGGCTCCCTTACTGAAAAAGTCATATTTGGAGGACCATTGAACCAATGGTAGAATTTGGATTGGATGTATTTTTGGCAGCACTATGCGTAGCCCAACACAAAATTTGAGATTTTGGAAAAGTCTAACCAAGAATCCCGCATATAAGAATCCATCATTGAAAAAAAGATATGGATTACCATTGTACGCATTGCTTTGAGATTTGTGGGCGAGGCTCCGCAATTATCATGAAAACAAAACATCTGGAGAACCATAGCACGAATAGGCTTGAGATTCGGCATTTATGCATTTACACTGCCATGATAAGATCAGTGAAAAATTGCATGTCAAACTATTATGAAGAAGATATAGTAATTTTATTCGGTCTATGTATATTATAATATTTCTTCTATATTTATACCCTACACCACACTGTGATACAGGGTACTATAACCTCGAGCATTTGTTTGTAACACCCAAAAGGAGATGAGATAGACACACAGTTTTTTATACCGATCGACGTAGAATCACTTTGACCTGATTTGGCCATGTCCGTCTGTCTGTCCGTCTGTGCATGTATTCTTATAACCAAAGCACAGGTTCTCAACGATTTACACGGCTCAGATTACACATAGCTCCCATATATGTATATGTACCTACGATTTAGCATACATGCACTGTATACAGGGACGTATCTAGGGGAAGGGCCCGGGCCCGAAATGTTTTAAACATTGGAATAAACTCTTTACAATTTTCAAAATCACTCAAAAAAATAAAACACGAAAAATATTTGGAAGGCAGTTAAAAAAAACAATACAAAGGCGTAAAAAATGGTAACAGTAAAAGTAATAAAAACTAAAAATAAAAAAAGTGTATGTTTAACGATTTTTTGATTGCTGCTAGCCAGAAATTAGCTGAAATAAGTATATGGATTACCTGAAATAGGTATATGGATTGATTATTGGAAGCCGAAGAATGATAAGCCATCAAATGCATTAGATGCTATTTTAGTTTTTATTCTCGACGTTAAGAAGAATAAAAACTTATCTCCGGAACAGATTGGAGGGGAAAGGCTATCTTATCTGGCTTTGATGTCTATATACAAAGATGAAGTCCAAATCGATGAAATAATTGATATATTTCTTTCAAAAAATCAAAGATTACATTTTTAACCTTTACGTATTTTATTGTTAAAAGTTTTAATGATCTCGTACTAAAGTACTTATTTATATTTAGGAATAAAATTCGAATAAAAAACTAAGGAAATAAACTTCCCTTACCTACACAATAAACACAATTTTTAATTGTTTATCTTTGTTATGGAAAAAAGGTTGCCCCCCCTGAACCAAAATCCTGGATACGTCCCTGACTGTATGAGCAACATTTTTTAACCAATCTATATAAAAATTGACAGAGAGAAGACTCTTGATACACTTAGAGGCAATACTAGATATGAGGAAAAACGGATCACATTTATACGTATATAGCCCCCATATATGTTACCCGATACGATACGATTTGACATGTAAACGCTGTAGATACTGTATTTTTTATGCGATCGGAATGAAATTCGGCAGAAAGAGGTTTCATATTATATTATATAAAGGGTCCGCCATCTAACGTTTTTTTTCAACTAGTGCTTATTTCGTGAATGGTAACACTTAGCTCATGTCTGATTTGGCAGATAATTAGTTTTATCCTTCCGCTGAACGAATATGTGTATATTGCGAATATTGCGACATTACTTTGAAAATCATGGTAATGTTGCAGAATGTATGCGAAAATTGCGTACCGGTTTTGGAAGAAGAGAAGCACCGTCAGCTCCGTATGTTCGTTATCTTGTGAAAAAAGTGAAAGAAACTGGCATCCTCATCGATAAACCAAAGCGTGAAAAGCCGAAAACAGTGCGTACACCGGAGAATATTGCTGCTGTGGCAGAAAGTGTGCATGAAGCGCCATCAACATCAATTCACCGTCGTTCTCAACAATTGAACATTTCGGAGACATCATAGAGACGAATTTTGCATAAAGACCTTGGTATGACGCCATACGAAGTCCAATTGATTCAGGAGTTGAAGCCAACTGACCATTCAATGCGTTTTCAGTAGTTTTTTTATAGCATTTTCATATTCAATTTGGCGGACCCTATATGAATGAACACTGCATAATTAGGGAATTTGGCAGAAATTAGGTTTTTGATCCAAGTTGGAGAAAATCTGTTTTGATTATGTATAGTCACATCTGTTTGTGCCTGGATCTATGAAAGAATACTTTGCATTTTAACTGAAACGAAAGCAATTATTCCAAATTATTATCGCAATGCCCCTTTTTGTTTTAGTTGGGATGTTTAGGGTATTTCCTAATTGGTTTTATACAGAATTTTTGATTCGTCGGCTAGACTAGTGTAACTTATTAACTTCGTGACACTATATTTATATTAGCAATGTGAGTATGGGTAACTGCATCTGCAGCCGATAGTTTGCACTGTAGTCAAGTTATTAACAAATTCCTCAATTATGTACATATACATAAAATATCGATTTATCAGTACAACTAGGATGAAATGGTATAACGAATGAAACCACTTTTTAGGCTGCGAACAATTTTATTCTACGTCTATGTATTCCAATCGACTTCAAAATCGATTGCTACAAAACATTTCAACTTTAAGAGGGCCACCAATTGTATATATTTATGCTATATAAACCAGCAATTTTCACAATTTTTTTAAACACTCTCTTTAGTGAGATAAGGATATATAACATTTGCTACGGGCCAAAAGAGTAACACATCGAGGGAGTGAGCTTAGACCCCAAGGATGTTCGCCGCAAATCGGTTTTTGGTTATTTGAGCAATGTCTGTCCGTCCGTCTGTCTGTCTGCTGGCTGGTATGCACGAAAACCCTCGAAAGGAGTAACCGATTGACTTCAAATTTAGTTTGTGGTAATATTATTTCCATTTCAGACTAAGTTTGAAGATGGGCCATAGTAGTCCACTCCTTCTAGTACCTCCACCACAAAGAGTTAAAATGTAATGAAATATTGTTTCTCTAACAACTTATATACTACTTATTCGAATCTTCTGAAATTCCACATATAGTTTAGTTTATTAGTCGCTAGCGCCGTGACAAGAATGGGCGAAGTTACCGTGCCCGTTTTTGTACTTCCCACACAATGGACCATTTTGTACAAAAATTTGCTTTTATCTTTAATTCCAGTACATAAAATTACTTGAAATTTTGCACAGTACTACAGTCCTACAGTCCAGTGAAATATTGTGATTATTGTCACGCGCCTTTTGGTACCTCGCACACAAAGGCCAAATAGTTAACAGGTCAATATCCTTTTTTTGACAGATCACGTGTGAGTCGTGTCATGCTGTCATGTTATTTTTGTTAAGTATTGTTTGGCATTTCATCAGGGAAAGACTTACGCCTGAACAACGTTTACAATTTATTCAGTTTTATTATCAAAATAATTGTTCGCCAATTGCGCTAAGTCCATTTTTTTTAAATCCAAAAAAACACTTTTCAGTCGTCCCACGACCTTGACACCCATGAGCAATATTTTAGCTCTCGTTAAGAGCTGTATTTTTGCCATTGACCGACTCCCAATCCGATGTACCGGAATCATCGGTACAGAACGTAACCGTCAATGGCGACAGTTATCGTGCCATGATAACCGACTATTTGATGCCTGAAATTAAAGCTCGTGATCTCGGCGACATTTGGTTTCAACAAGACGGCGCCACTTCCCACACATCGCATCAATTAATGGATTTATTGAGAGAATACTTCGGTGAGCAGATAATTTCACGTTTTGGGCCGGTCGATTGGCCATTGATTTTTCCTGTGGGAATATGTAAAGTCTAAGGTTTATGCGGACAAACCCGCTGATGTAACTTTTTCACACTCAATAGAACAAATTCTTTAATTGATCTGATTGGAATTTAGGAATTAAATTAAATTTTAGGGCCGATGTTGATTTTGAATAAAACACAAATTATTTAGGAAATTATTGTCATTTTTTTTTTTATGATAATATTTGTAGGGTTCAATGTATGGAACAAAATATCGGCCAAATGGCCGTCGTACTAAATTCTATACATGCCCTCTTCTCCTATTAATATCAAGTCTTTTCTGTGCAATGACAAATTTAAGATAAAAATCGCTTTAAATATTTGTTTGACTGTTTAAAAGAATCTCAACAAACCAGTTTTTATGTTAACCGTTGCCGCAATTAACTCCTTTACTTCTCAATGTTTAAGCCCCAACAATGAGTGCTGATGCAAAGTAATCCGTAGACAATTTAGCCGAACAGTTGGACCTCTCGATCTACGTAATTTGTTTTGCATTTTTTCAGTGATTTGGCTCAAATTGTTGTTCACATTTACCTTCCACAAAGGCAGGAGGGATGGGTATGAACCCATACAAGCTTTGAAATAAATATATGAAAACAAAATCTGCGAATTCTTTTATTTTTATTTTTGCCTTTTTACTAGAGTATTTTTTAAAACCACCTACGGCAAATAGAACGTGAATCGATTCAGTTTCCAGTTGTAACTCATTGAAAGTGGCAATGAACACTTTGTGACATGATTTGAGTTGATTTTGAATAAAACACAAATTATTTAGGAAATTATTGTCACAAAATATCGGCCAAATGGCCGTCGTGACCTCGGTGGCACACATCCATCCGATGATCCAAATTTTCGATGGCCCTGAGGCATAATTGAGGTTCTATGCCGTTAATGTGCCGAATTATCTCATCCTTAAGCTCTTGAATTGTTGCTGGCTTATCGACGAACAGCTTTTCATTCAAATAACCCCTAAGAAAGAAGTCCAACGGTGTCAAATCACATGATCTTGGCGGCCAATTGACATCGCCACGACATGAGATCATACGGCCATTGAATTTGTTGCGCAAAAGAGCCATTGTTTCGTTAGCTGTGTGGCAAGTGGCACCGTTCTCTTGAAACCACATATTGGGCACATCAATATCTTCCAATTCGGGTCATAAAAAGTCCGTTATCATCTTACGGTAGCGAACGCCATTCACAGTAAATGCCTGACCGGCCTCATTTCGAAGAAGTATGGCCCGATGACGTCGCCAGCCCATAAGCCGCACCAAACGAACTGGGCGAGCATGCACAGGTGTTTTGACGTCTCCTACAGACACGGTTTGCTGAAATTTGCGCACAATTCTCCCGATTGTGGACACATTTGGTCGATTATGTTGATTATGAAAAAACATCATGAAGTGCACGAAATGCATTTCGATTTGAAAGCCCATTTTCGTAAGAGGCCTAAAAAAGTTTGCTCGATTGTGTATGTTTCCATGGTTCAAATTGAGTTTGTCTGACATTGAAAAAACTTGACGTTTAGGTGTGGTTCACTTTCAACATCGGCCCTTACAATTAAACCAGCCTTTATTCATTTCCTTTACTCCTACAAGGAGCATAGGGCCGACTGTTTACTCTATGTTTTTTTACTGTAATTGTTTTCTATTGAATCTATTCAGGGGATTTTGAGATATATTATTTTTAACACTGTTTTATATCGATATAACATTTCTTTGACAAAACCATATATTTTTCTTCCTATTGGCAAACGAAGTGCTACTTAAGGAGAATTTGACCAAAGTTACATCAGTGGCGACCTTTATATGGGGGCTATATGAAGGCATGGACCGATATGCCCCATTTTCAATAGGGATCAACCCTAGTCTAAGAAATGCTTCTGTACCAATTTTCGTTAATTATTTTCGACCTGCACTTTGTTCACAATAATATATGGAAACACAGACGGGCGGATCGACTTAAAAATACATATATAATGAACTCTATAAGATTTCATCAAAATCCTTTCAGATTCCGATATAGGTCTAAATAAATATCTATGGTTTGTTGAAAAAAAAAACAGAATATACTGGTGATCCGAAAATATTTTGCACTCTCAATACTTTTGTTTATTAAATAACGAATTTTTACATATGCGTTTATACCAGAGACATACAGATACATATTCATACCGATTTGCGATTCATTAACTAAATTTTGTAACGATCTTCAAGAAATTGTGACCTAACAGAGTGGTTTAGTACAATATATCGCACCTGTTCCACAAAAGGGTAACAACTCAAAATTTAAAAAATTCAGTAGAGGCCAAAAACTCTTTCGGTTAATATTAATGGTATATTACAAAAAAAGAATATGTCGTTGCAATAAAATATCATAGAAAAAAATAATAACGCTATTTTCCTTTTTGTTTTTTTTATTGATTTTAGAAAAATGAAAACTTTTTTGAGTTGTTACTCTTTTCATGAAAAATGTTTAGTTTATATAAATAGTGGAATTATTTTGAGTTGTACCTTTTTAAGTGAAAAATCTTACTCGGATTATAAGTTGAAAAAGGCACAACTAAAAATATTACACTTTGGATGATAAATCAACGGTCCCATTTGCTTAAACACTTGGAGACAATTCAAAATGTAACTCTTTAGTTGAATCTAAAGACGTTTTTCTGTAAACACAAAGAGAGTCATAACTGTTTTTTTATTATGAAAAAGAAGAAAAATCAACGGACATTTTTTGCAGTGGGTAGAAATTGCCATTCTACGTTGTTTTCTTGCAAAAAAGCAAAATTTAAAAATTTTGAGTTGTTACCCTTTTGTGTAACAGGTGCGATATGGTATACCTTTCGATTCTTGTTTGCAGTACATTTGAACCAGTTCTTAAAAGGAAATTCAAATAATTTTTTAATAAAAAAAACAAGTAAGGTCAATGTCGGTCGGGTAAACCGAATTAAGAAACCTCTCGCTAGCTCCTCGAGAAAAATGGGCGAAGTTACCACGCCCATTTTGGTACCTCTTACACAAATGGACCATTTTGCACCAAAAGTTAACTGGCTATAGCTCTAAAATTTGTTCATTCAAATACTTGAAATTGTGTATAGTGTAATGCTTTAATAGTACTTACAGTTCAGTGAACAAGTAAGAAAGTTTCAGTCGGGTAAACCGACTAAGGTATACCCTCACTTTGTGAGTAATGTAATATTGAATATTACACAAATTATTCTGTCAATTTTTGTGGGAGGTACCAGAAGGGGTTTAAGAAATAAACCTATATTTCGCTGAACAGTAGATACTTTAAATACATTGCACTGTGCCGAATTGTAACCGTTTATATGGACTGGTATATTAACGTTGAGATATTAAATTGTGGTATAATTTGGCCATTTTGTGCGGGAGGTACAAAAAGGCCGTGGTGATAACGCTCATTTTTCACTGGACTATAGGCATTATAAAAGCATTACACTGTACAAAATTTCAAGTAATTGTATACACTGATATTAATGTTATAAACTGTTAACTTTTGGTGCAAAATGGTACCTTTGTGGGAGAGGTACCAAAAGGGGGGTGACAATAACGCCCATTTTACAATGGACTGTAGGCACTATAAAAACATTACGCTGTACAAAATTTAAAGTATTTTTATACACTGGTATTAATGTTATTAGCTGTTAACTTTTGGTGCAAAATGGTGCATTTGTGTTGGGTGGTACCAAAAGGGGCGCGGCAATAACGCCCATTTTTCACTGGACTGTAGGCACTATAAAAGCATTACACTGTACAAAATGTCAAGCAATTGTATACACTGATATTAATGTTATAAACCGTTGACTTTTGGTGCAAAATGATACCTTTGTGGGAGAGGTACCAAAAGGGGCGTGGCAATAACGCCCATTTTTCACAGGGCTATAGACACTATAAAAACATTACACTGTACAAAATTTCAAGTATTTTTATACACTGGTTTTAATGTTATAAGCTGTTAACTTTTGGTGCAAAAAGGTACCTTTGTGTGGGAGGTACCAAAAGGGGCGTGAAAACAACACCCATTTTTCCCTGGACTGTAGGCAATATAAAAGCATAATACTGTACAAAATTTCAAGTATTTTTATACACTGTTATTAATGTTATAAGCTGTTAACTTTTGGTGCAAAATGGTGCATTTGTGTGGGAGGTACCAAAAGGGACGTGGCGACTTCGCCCATTTTTCTCGAGTTAATAACGACTAATAAGCTAATACTATGTGTGGAATTTCAAAAGATTCGAATAAGTAGTATAGCAGTTATTAAAGAATCAATATTTCACAAAATGTTAACCCTTTGTTGGGGAGGTACTAGAAGGAGTGGACCAATATGGCCCATCTTCGAACTTAGCCGGAGATAGAAAAAAATATTACCACATACCAAATTTGAGGTCAATCGGTTACTCCTTTCGAGAGTTATCGTGCGCACCAGCCAGCAGACACACAGACAGACAGACAGACAGACAGACAGACAGACAGACAGACAGACGGACGGACATTGCTCATTCGACTTAAAATGACCCAAAACGGATTTCCTCCGAACATACTTGGGGTCTTAGGCCACTCCTTCGACGTGTTACACTTTTTTCCGTAGCAAATGATATATACCCTCGTCACACTAAAGTGAGGGTATAAAAATGGGAGCCATTGGAATGCCCTTTTGGAACCTCCCACACAAATGGACTATTTTGCACCAAAAATTTACAGGTTATACATTTTATAACAGTGCTTACATTAAAGTTGTTAAATGAAATTTAAGCTGATAATTATTTAATTAAAACAAAAAATAAATAAATTTGCGATTATTTTTTGGGACTGAAGATGAGGGTATTCTAAAGTCTGTTTACCTGACTGAACTTTCATACTTGTTTCGTGACTGTTTAAAAATACGGTTCCCAAAATTATAGATCCAACTAAATCAGCCGAACATACGAGTATATTGAAATATTTGGAGTTAAACAGGAATATATCGTACTAAATTTAATCCATGCCCTCTTCTCCTATTAACGACAAGTCTTTTCTGTACAATGACAAATTTAAGATAAAAAATAGCTTTAAATATTTGTTTGAATGCCTAAAAGAATCTCAACAAACCAGTTTTTATGTTAACCGTTGGCGCAATTAACTCCTTTATGTTTGTTTAAGCCCTAACAATGAGTGCTGATGCAAAGTAATCCGTAGACAATTTAGCCAAACAGTTGGACCTCTCGATCTACGTAATTTTTTTTGCATTTTTTCAGTGATTTCGCTCAAATTGTTGTTCACATTTACCTTCCACAAAGGCAGGAGGGATGGGAATTAACCCATACAAGCTTTGAAATAAATATATGAAAACAAAATCTGCGAATTAATTTATTTTTATTGTTGCCTTTTTACTAGAGTATTTTTTAAAACCACGTACGGCAAATAGAACGTGAATCAATTCAGTTTCCAGTTTTAACTCATCGAAGGTGGCAATGAACACTTTGTGACATGATTTGAGTTGAGTTCCTCAAATAAATTTCCTAAGTCTGTTCCTTAATACAGAGAGCAAGTCTAAAGGATTATATGTGTGATACATTTGAGTAAATATGCTAAGAAACAAGTAAAGAAAGGCTAATATAACGGGGTAGTTTGATGTTACTTTTTATCTTTGAGATAGGTGGGTATTTTAACAGACTACGGATTTTTCTTAAGTTTCACAAATATTGTTTTATTACCACACACCAAACATTGACTCTTTGTGGATGTAACAGCTAACGGCGTCTGAACATTGGCTTGTGGATTATCATTACTCCAAATGTTTTTTTTTTTTTTTATATTTATTATATTACAACTGAGTAGAGAAAACTCATCTAGTAATTTTACAATATTGTACGCATGGTACTGAATTTTACACTAAAAAATTAACATTAGTGAACATTGTTGTTGAGAAGTAATTCAAAAATTACACTCACAGTTTACTTATTGAAAATGCTTACTGAACTAGATCCATGGGAATTGTTCGTTGAAGTCTTCTATTGACGGCATAGTTGTGAAAGATGTTATTCAAGTCGGAGTTAACATGTGCCTGTAGTTTATTGGCATGCTTCTGAGCGTTGAGGGATATCTCTTCCGCAATTGTTTTTACTCCCAAGTCCCTATGCAGGTCACTATTTCTTACGTACCAAGGAGCTTTGGTAATTGTACGTAATATTTTATTTTGGGTTTTCTGAATTTGTTCAGTCTCCTTTCTTGCAGCACAGCCCCAAAGCTGAATTCCATATGTCCATATTGGTTTAATTATTTGGGTGTATAGCAGTAGTTTGTTCTTGATGGATATTCTGTTATCCACTAATAGCCAGTATATTTGGCTAAATTTTAATTTAATTTCCTTGTTCTTTTTCTTAACATGTTCCTTCCACTTAATTTTAGTGTCGAGTGTCATTCCTAAATATTTGGCATTATTTGCGAATGGAATCCACGTGGTGTTAAGAAATAGTGGTGAATGAGTTGTACGTTTATTCGTGAATAATATATGAACAGATTTATTTTCGTTTAGATTCATCCTCCATTTGTTAAACCAATTTAATATTGCTGTTAGTATTGATTGAAGGGTATTTGTTGCTTCTATTTCATTTTTTGCAGTGGTGAGAACAGCAGTGTCATCGGCGAATGTTGCAATTGTTGCATTAGTGGGACTAGGAATATCTCTTGTGTATAAAAGGTACAACATTGGTCCAAGAACACTCCCTTGGGGTACACCTGCTTTTATGGTCTTCAGTTTTGAGAATTCATTTTCTATTTTCACGCGAAAGTGCCTGTGGCTGAGATATGATTCCATTATTTCATAGAAGTTTGTCGGAAGATCATTATATAGTTTGAATAATAATCCTTGGTGCCATACTTTATCAAATGCTTGACCTACGTCAAGAAATACTGCAGAGCAAACTTGTTTGTTCTCGATAGCGTTTTCAGCTACATCTACAATTCGATGAACTTGCTGTATTGTTGAGTGTTGACCTCTAAATCCAAATTGGTTACTTGGAATTAACCTCCTTCGTGTTATTATAACTTGTAGTCTCTTCGCCAGAAGTTTCTCAAAAATTTTTGATAGTGTGGGAAGTAGGGATATAGGTCTATAAGATGACAACTCGTTTTGGGGTTTTCCAGGTTTCTGGATAACAATTATTTCAGCCACTTTCCATTCAAGTGGAACATATCTCAATCTGAAACATGCGTTTATTATAAATAATAATTTCTTTAGGGCTTCGTGTGGCAATTTCTTTATTATTTTTGCGGTTATGAGATCGTAACCAGGCGCCTTTTTATTACTTAAATCCTTTTCTATGGTATTTTTCAATTCCTTGAGTGTAGCTGGTTTGATAATGAGATGATCAGTTTTTTCTTTTCTGACTATGTCCTCGTTATTTGTTCGACTTTTCAATGGTTGAAAAATTTGTTGGAAATGATCAGCAAACAGTTCTGCTTTATCTTGAGGGCTTCGTGCCCAATGACCGTCTATTGTTTTGATTGGTGGTATCTTCGATTCCGATTGATTGACATGTTTCGTAGCTTTCCATAAGCTATAATTTGTATCTTTGCTGGTTCCTAGATTTCTTAGGTTCGCAGACATAGTTTTATTTTTTGTCTCATTTGTTAAGTTTTTTAGTTGCGTAGTAAGTCTGTTTAGAATTGTCTTATTTTCTTGTGTTCTTTCCTTTTGCCATTTTTTCCTAGCCTTGCGTTTTTTTACTCCAAATGTGACAATTTTGTTTATTAACGTACTCATTCATCCAAAAGTGAGCTTCGACCGAATATTGGACGCAGTGGGCGATGCGTCACCATTATTTTGGTAATAATTTTGCACGATTTGCAAACGTTTTTCCGGAGTAAGTCTCTTCATTATGAAATGGCAAACCAAACTTAGCATAAATCAAGTGGCAGCTGTCAAAAAGATCAACTCCGATAAAATTATTGCCAGATTAAAAACCACAAGTCTAATAAAACACCCTGTATCATAAAATCACCATACTGTGAGCAAACATTTTTATGTTCTTCAAACAAGATGTCCTTATGATAAAGAGATTTGCTATCAACCTGTGCATCCATTAATGATTTATGCGATAAAGGTATCATCATGAAACTGAAACAAGTGATCGAAAATAAGAACTGCCGAATGGGCCTTCTACAGAGTAGTTGCGGCCAACATTTTCTTTAAATAACACTGTGTGAGCAAAAGGCCCTTTAAAAACGTGTCCCCGATGAAAACAACGTAACCCGCATAATTTCGACCCGCTATATCGAAAATTTTTTCCTATGACATCCCGTTTGCGACATATTTAGCCACAAATTTTTCTAGGTAAACAAAAAGGTTAGTTTTAGGTTATTCAGAAACAATTTTTGTATAGAATCATTCAGAAAATATGTTCGAAGTCAAAGTACAAACTAATGGAGGCACTTCAAGAAGTTCTTCTCCCAAAACATGGACACCCCCACAGATTCCCATACCCCTGAAAATCCCCCTTCCAACAAGAATAGTGTATCAAAAGTCGTAAACATCGATGGATTTTTTGGATGAGGTATTCGACAAAAAGATTCTTTATAAAAAATCACTATAGGTACTTACATTACCCTTTAATGGCAACCCTGTGGTTGGTTATGTGTATATCGTATTTATCTACAAATTTTGCTGGGTCAACAAAGAGGTTAGCAAATTCAGACACAATTTTAGTTTGTAAGGCTTCGAAACTGATGTTCCATGTCAAAGAAAAAAATTAAGGGGATACTCCAAGAAGTGTTTCTCCTAAAACACCCGACAGGTTAAGGTCAAAGATGGGCTTTGTTGGTCCACGTTCTAGTACCACCCCCCATCGAAGGGTCAACATTTAGTGAAATATTGATTATCTCATAACTTATTCATACTACTATTCAGAATCTTTCACAATTCCACACATAGTATTGCTTCTTGGTCGCTTTCAACTCGAGAAAAATGGGCAAAGTTGCCGTGCACAAAAAGCTAACAGCTTATAACTTCGATTCCTGCACATACAAACATTTGAAAGTTTGTACAGTGTAATGTTTTTATAGTACACATATTATATTAATCCTTACTCCTTCAAATCCCCGTCCAAAAGAAACGATATATGAAAAATCGTAGAAATCTATGACTTTTTTGGGTGATGAGTTCGACACAAATATTGCTCGTAAAAACCCCCTTTGGTCTACGTAATATACTTTAATAGCAACCCAGTGTTTGTATATATCGGATTTATTCACAGTGTTTGCTTGGTATACACAGTGTTCATAAATTCAGGCATAAGTTTAGACATAAGGCTTCGGAATACATCAAAGAACAATAGTAAACAACTTACACCCAGCTCATCCCCTTACCCCTAAAAATGCCCGTCCAAAAATAATGATATATCAAAAGTCGTAGAAAAAAACGATTCGGTTTCCTTAAAAATGTATTGTGCGAACCTCTAGTAATTATTTAAAGGGAAGAAAGGTCGATCGATTACTGCGACTTTTTATTATACAATTCTCTTTGGAGAGAGATTATCACGCTAAGGAGGGGTGTCGGATGTTTTGGGAGAAATGCTTTCTGAAGTACAGGGTGGCGCAGACTGAGCTATATTGTTTAAATGGTTTATAACTTTTTTATTTATACGATTATTATAATTTTGTTTTAAAAAAAATACAGTATATTATTGGGGCATTTTTTGCAATTAGCTTTGAAAAATGATATCCTGTAAGTGATGTTAATTTTCTGCTTCACACATAATAATTAAAAAAGTTATAAAGAATTCAAACCATATACTTCATTCTGCGCCATCCTGTATCTCCTCTATTTCGTTAATTCAGAAGATTTCTTCTTACACAAAAGCTTTTAATAATGCTTTTTTTTTATTGGGAGCAATGTCAAAAAATTTTAAATTATAAAGCTTTCATTTTGTCTTAGGAATTCCAGAATAGGTATTTCAAATTCCTATGATAAGAAATGTGATAGTAAAAACTCATGAATGATTATTGTTATGAATTCGAGAATAGCTCCGTAAGAATGGGTTCGAAGAATTTATAAAAAAGTAGACTAATTGAAAAAATACCAAAGGCTTTCAATACAAAATTTTTAGAAAATAGCAATAAAATGATCCTATACTATTTTTGAAGTTTTTTGTTAATGATAGATTTTATTTTAAAAATTTTTTAGATTTTTTTTCGCAAGGAAGAGTTCTTATTGAAAAAGCTGAACAATTCAAATGTGCAAATATTCAAACAAACAATCTAAAAATATATCATTGATATATTTACATTATATATAATACTAGATGGTTCGGCGAACTTCGTTTCGCCCAAATTCAAAAATATAATGAAAATAATAATACAAAGATGCTCATGCATCTTGCTGTTATTCAATCAATAAAAATTATTTGTATATTCAATGGGAATAAGTGACATTTATAAAATTGCCGATGTACATCTACCGGCACTCTCACGTATTACTGATCAGTTTTGTACAATGCTATCAAAAGTATATATGTAAACTAAAATCTTCAAGGCGATTGGTGCAATAGTTTTCCAGATTTCATTTCTAATTCGATATACCTCGAATTTGTTGTATGAAAGGAACACACTCGTGAAAATCGAAAGATCGGCGATGGCCGTGTTTCGTCGCTTTGAACAATCCTAAATTTTCATCCATTGTGTATCCCAAAATCACGAAAATCGAAGGATCCATTCTTGAGCTATGAGGTTTTGATGGCCGTGTCGCTCCGTCTTGAACAATCCTAAATGTTTCCCCATGGTATCCCTTCATGGGCCCTATATGAAGCCATCATGACCAAAATCGCTAAAATCGAACGATCCAGTCTTAAGTTATGAGGTTGTGTTGGCCGCCCATTTGACCAATTCTAAATTTTCCGACAAAGATGTATTTTTAGCTCTTAAATAACTTTGAAAATTACTGAAATAATGAAAAAAAAAATGTGGTTACTACTACACCGACCACAGTCAGCGAATTCAAAATTATTTTTCGCTTCATATTTGTCGTGTATAGCACTTCATATTTACAAGGCTTTAGCTTTTGATCCTATAAGATGCATCTAAAAATCCAAACACAATACTCAATTTTGTGATAGCGCTAGAACTGACCACAGGGCAAGAAATTACTCTGTGAAAATTCTGTTGTTTATGTTTATGCGATTTTTACGTTTCCTAAACCTTCGCGTGACAGTTACAATCACGTAGACTGCCACCAGATACATATGCACAAGATTACAGCACTCTTACTTACAAAAATGGTGCAATATATCTCAATTTAACAATTTAGCTTATAAATGGGGCCTCGCCCATTGGTCCAATCCCGCCAATTTTAGGACCAATTGCGTAGACTATCGGCAGATACATATGCACAAAATTGAAGAACTCTCGCTAATAAATTGTTCAAGATACCTCAACTTCAAAATTTGGCTTATATGGGCGGGGCCACAAGTGATTGTTGAAAAGCCGATGCATCTACAAAGAGTGACTTCGCAGTTACTGTGAATGGTGTTCGCAATCGCGAGATGATACTGGCCTTTTGAGGCCACAAATTGAGGATGTGGACCTGGACGACATGTGGTTCCAACAGGATGGCGCCACACAGCCAACGAAACAATAGCTCTTTTGCGCTAGAAATTCAATGGCTGTTTTAACTCACGTCGTGGCGATGTTAATTGGTCGCCTCGATCATGTCATTTGACACCGTTGGACTTTCTGTGGTAATATTTAAAAGAAAAAGTGTATGTCAATAAGCCAAGAAGAATTCAAGAGCTAAAGAATGAGATAGTATATACAATATATTTTGTAAATATTTATACGCAGGATTGCCACTTAAAATATTTTATAGACAGTGTTGCCAATAAAATGTTTCTCTGCCAATGGCGCCATTGTTAGATGCATAAGCTTCGCACATCTGACAATGCCTTACAATTTACTGACGATGACTTGTCTGCCAGCGTTGGAAGACAACAATTGTAAAGCTAAGTATACACGATTGCCAGATCGGACAACGTTATCAACCCTGTTAAAGTGCTGCAAATTGTATGGCAATGACAGATTGTTAGTCAAAGGTGAATTGACAGTTCCGAAGATTGCAATAAATCCATACAGTTACATATACTTTGTAAATATTTATATGCAGGATTGCCAATAAAAATATTTAAAGACAGTGTTGCCAACAAAATGTTTTCTGACAATGGCGCCGTTGTCACATCCATAAACTTCGCAATCTGCAGATTATCTCGCAATGACTTTTCTACTAACGTTGCAAAACAAAAATTGTATGTTCACACGGTTGTAAATTCACAGGGTTGCATTTTTCCGCCATTTTTCTGGCAATATTGTCCGATCCGAAAGTTCACACGGTTGAATTTCTTTACATTTTGCTGACAAACTTGTAAGATAAGTAAGAACTGGTAGAACCGTATGATGTTGCTTGTGGAGTATACTTCACCCTATCCCATATAGGTATGTGAAAGGAAGATTGTTGCATACGATGTTGCTGTTACGTATACGCTACACTTCACCATACGAAATTATATGAACTACTTCACACGTTTCTTTCTATAAAATTATATTGGAAACATATCGAGCCATGAGAGCAAATTTAGCGTAAACGACATTTAACTATCAAAAATTATGATTACAATTTTAGCGCCATAAATTTCTAAAATATATGAATTGTTGTGTTTTTTTACAGTTAGATACCTAAGATAAGCCCATATTTTCCGGCTTTATTTAGCATATACTTCAAAAGAAATGTGGTCCAAATACTAAAAGCACCTTCCAAGAATAAGGAAATTTTAAAGATTTGTTTTTTTTTTAAATTACCACAAAAAATTTTTTTATATATTACCTCATACGACTTTCGACAAAAATTTTGTTGCATAATGTAATAAGCAGATAATTTTTGTAGAAAAATCTTACGTTTCAGCTGGTCTGAGTTTTTTTTACAATAGGTCAAAGTTATAATTTTTTGGTCGAAGGGAGCATTTTACTAAATGAAATTAATATTGTAAGTTAATGTCTGGTTTCTTATTGTCACGCATATTTAGTGAAATTTTATGAAGATTATTTTTGTGGAAGA
The DNA here is from genome assembly GCA_963930755.1 of Eudasyphora cyanicolor. NCBI lineage: Eukaryota > Metazoa > Arthropoda > Insecta > Diptera > Muscidae > Eudasyphora > Eudasyphora cyanicolor. Next base: position 174,010,208 of record OZ005736.1, on the reverse strand, counting down.
TCTTACTTAACCAGCTAGCCCCTCACTTTGTGGGCCTTTGTGGGTTGAGTAGATCATTTTTGTAGAATAAACGTATTGTCCAGCTGGTCTGAATTTTTTTATACCTACACCACACTGTGGTACAGGGTATTATAAGTTTGTTTCACGGCAGATGTTTGTAACACCTGAAAATAACACAGCTAGACCCACCTTAAAGTATACCGATCGACTCAGAATCAATAGCTGAGTCGATTTAACGATGTCTGTCCGTCCGTCCGTCCGTCCGTCCGTCCGTCTGTCCATGTAAAGTTGTTCGTCGACTACAGGTCGCAATTTCACTCCGATCGTTCCGAAATTTTGCAGTTTAGATAGTTAAGTTAAGACAGTTAGATAGACAGTTAGACAGTTCAATAGACAGTTAAGATAGCTATTGAATTTGAAGAAAATCGGTTAAGATTTAGCTATAGCTCCCATATATATGTTTCGTCCGATTTGGCCCTTTAGTCCTATAGAAGCTGTATTTTACATCCAATCGTTTTGAAATTTAGAATGGTAGAGTTTCTTGATCCATGAACCAACACTACCGAATTTGAAGAAAATCGGTTAAGATTTAGCTATAGCTCCCATATATATGTTTCGTCCGATTTGGCCATTTAGTCCTATGAAAGCTGTATTTTACATCCAATCGTTTTGAAATTTAGAATGGTAGAGTTTCTTGATCCACGAACCAACATTGCCGAATTTGAAGAAAATCGGTTAAGATTTAGCTATAGCTCCCATATATATGTTTCGTCCGATTTTGCTCTTTAGTCCTGAAGAAGCTGTATTTTACATCCAATCGTTTTGAAATTTAGATTGGTAGAGTTTCTTGATCCATGAACCAACACAGCCGAATTTGAAGAAAATCGGTTAAGATTTAGCTATAGCTCCCATATATATGTTTCGTCCGATTTGGCCCTTTAGTTCTATAGAAGCTGCATTTTACATCCGATCGTTTTGAAATTTAGAATGGTAGAGTTTATTGTTCCATGAACCAACACTGCTGAATTTGAAGAAAATCGGTTAAGATTTAGCTATAGCTCCCATATACATGTTTCGTCCGATTTGGCCCTTTAGTCCTGTAGAAGCTGTATTTTACATTCAATCATTTTGAAATTTAGAATGGTAGAGTTTCTTGATCCATGAACCAACACTGCCGAATTTGAAGAAAATCGGTTAAGATTTAGCTATAGAAGCTATATTTTACATCCAATCGTTTTGAAATTTAGAATGGTAGAGTTTCTTGATTAATGAACCAACATTGCCGAATTTGAAGAAAATCGGTAAAGATTTAGCTATAGCTCCCATATATATGTTTCATCCGATTTGGCTCTTTAGATCCAATCGTTTTTATACCCTACACCACACTGTGGTACAGGGTATTATTTAATTATAAAATGTCCCAAAAGTAAATTTATGTAAACAATTTATACATGAATTACAAAATTTATATATCAGAGTTATTCAATATTACGAGAGTGGTGTAGGGTATTATATAGTCGGCACCGCCCGACTTTAGCCTTTCCTTACTGGTTTTTTTTACATTGTGTCAAAATTTTCATTTTTTGGTCGAAGGGAGCATTATACTACTTATAAATGAAAAAAAATTAAAAAAGTTAATGTCTTAGAGATTTCTTATTGTCAGAGTTATATAGTGGCATTTTATGAGGATCATTTTTATACCCTCACTTTAGTGTGACGAGGGTATATATCATTTGCTACGAAAAAAATTGTAACACATCGAAGGAGTGACCTAAGACCCCAAGTATGTTCGGCGGAAATCCGTTTTGGGCCATTTTAAGTCGAATGAGCAATGTCCGTCCGTCTGTCTGTCTGCTGGCTGGTGCGCACGATAACTCTCGAAAGGAGTAACCGATTGACTTCAAATTTGGTACATGGTAATATTTTTTTCTATCTCCGGCTAAGTTCGAAGATGGGCCATATTGGTCCACTCCTTCTAGTACCACGCCCCCAAAGGGTTAAAATGTTGTGAAATATTGAATCTTTAGTAACAGCTATACTACTTATTCGAATCTTCTGAAATTCACACATAGTAGTAGTTTATTAGTCGCTATCAACTCGAGAAAAATGCGCGAAGTTGCCACGCCCCTTTTGGTACCTCCCACACAAATGCACCATTTTGCACCAAAAGTTAACCGCTTGTAACATTAATGCCAGTGTATAAAAATACTTGAAATTTTGTACAGTGTAATGCTTTTATAGTGTCTATAGCCCTGTGAAAAATTGACGTTATTGCCACACCCCTTTTTGTACTTCCCACACAAAAAGTACCATTTTACACAAAATGTTAAGAGCTTACAGCGGGAGTACCAATGCACGAAAATGCAACAACATTTTGCACAGTGTAACGCATTGGAAGTGCGTATAGCCCTGTAAAAAATGGGCGTTATCACCACGCCCCTTTTTGTACCTCCCACACAAAATGGTCAAATTATACCAAAATTTAATATCTTATAACGTTAATATACCGGAGCACATAAACGCTTATAATTCGGCACAGTGCAATGTATTTAATGTATCTACTTTTCAACGAAAAATAGGTGTATTTTTTAAAAACCTTCTGGTACCTCCCACACAAATGGACAGAATAATTCGTTTAATATTCTACATTACTCACAAAGTGAGGGTATACCTAAGTCGGTTTACCCGACTGAAACTTTCTTACTTGTTGTAGAAGATTTTAACCCTCTAACTCATCTGTTTATGGGTCAATTTGGCCCTTTTTTCGAGAAAATCAAAAAAGACCTTTCATAACGGACATTTAAGGATACAATATTCAACGAAAATGTTGAATATAGCTTTCTAAATAATTCACCTTTTCTTTGAAATTATTTTTCTGTAATGACTAGCTGGAGGTCGTCGTTACAGAAAACAAAAATAGTTCCATAAAAATGTTTGCCATAAAAATTCAGTGGCGGACACCAATATTGTAAATAAATGAAATTTTGTACAATTTAATGCTTTAATGGTACCAGTAGTCTATAGAAAAATGGGTGTAAATGGCAATTCCCTTTTGGTACCTACCATATACAATGGCCAACAAAATAAAAAATATGAAAACATTTTTTTTCTGAATTTCCCTTATTTTAACAGTATGGGAAATAATTTATACATTTAACTATAGACATCATACTGCTATTTTCTTTTTTAATGTTTAGCAATTCCATTTAAATCGAAAACTTTAAAGCAAAAAATAATACATACACGCTGAAAAAAATCGCTTCTGCGGTATAATGTCCCAAACATATTCAGCTGGAAACATAAACATAATATTTGATAAACACAAATATATTATATGTTTGGCCTTCGGTAGCTTAGTGGTTAATGCATTAGACTTGGATCCCGAAGGTGCTGGGTTCAATTCTCAGCCATGACACCGGGAAAATGTAACATCAACATTTCATGTTTACAACCGGACAACATTGAGTGGATGAAAACAACATAAGGTTCCCGCGATAATCGGATATATGCCGGACAAAGTCTGTAATAGAAATAGACTTAAGGATTATTAACTCAGCGTCTACATGCTGCTACAACAACAAAAACAACATGTTTGGGAGGATGTTGTTCTACACAAGAGTATGTTTTCATCCAAATATATTTTTATTTGGACTAGTATTTCCGAAACAAAGTCTAATTTTGTATTTAAGTATTTTGGCAATGTATCAATGCCTTCATTTTAAGGCAAGTTTTCTGTTTTTCAGAAGTTAACAATTGAAATTAGAAAAAATTTAAATGGGAAATTTAAAAATTTAAATTATCGCTGTAAAACAAAATTTTATGCTGCTTAGGACATTTTTCACTGTAAATTATAACATGAAATCTAGGAAAAATTTCAACTAAAATTCGAAAGACAGATAATTTTTAAAAATCTATTTTTAAATAAAACATAATTGGGAAACTTCATCAACAATAACTTTGTTTGTGTGTAAACACATGTTTTATTAGTGAATGTCAGTTCGCATATATATTTTGTTGTAATATATTAATATATGCGTTCTAAACAACATTTCTTGATTTTCAATTATAATTTATTTGTTCACAAATATATAATATTTAAATATTTTGCTTCCAAATATATCTTTTTTCAATAGAAACATATCAAAAATGGCGATTTTCCCCCTTGTACTATATACAATAATAAACTGATATTACACAAGGTTAATGAAGATGCTACTCTTAAATATTTCTCGTCGTTTCTTAATAAACGTTTTACTAAACTTCGCTACATATACTCTAATTTATCACGACCTTAAATTTACATTACAGTATTTTATTGTATAAGTTTGAGTGTATTTTTGCTAATTAACCGTAATGAGCTTTATTTACAAGTTTGGTGTCTTTGTTAATCCTTAAATTTGTTTTTTGACAAAACTTTTTTGATTTTCTGAAAAAAGTGCCAAATAGACCCATAAAGAGAGAAGCTAGATGGTTAAGAAGATAAAATTCCACTACATAACTCTGACAATAAGAAAACTGTCAGACATTAACTTACAAAATTTTTTTCATTTAAAAAACTTTGACGCACTGTAAAAAAATTTGCTAGATGGGACAGAAGCAGCGTTTTGGGTGTTAACCCAAACAAGACAGAATTGGTTCTCTTTACTAGGATGAATAATGTCCCACATGTAGAACCTCCCCCCTCGGATAAATGGAACAAATCTAGTCTTTTCTGGAAGTGCAAAATTTTTAGGAATAATAGGATAGGAAACAGTCTTTCAGACTTAACGTACTGGAACGTGTAAAGAAGGCCAACGTCGCCCTATATTCCAGTAGGAAGGCTTTAGGATCGCGGTAGGGCCCCTTTCCTAAAATACGCCATTGGATATATATAGCAGTAGTTCGTCCCATACTGTTATACGGCATTATGGTATGTTGGATGGCAACTGACAAACTAACCATCACAAACCTACTATCAAAGGTTCAGAGAACTGCCTGCCTGTGAATAAGCGGAGCGTTAAGGACTACAACGACTGAGTCTCTATAAGCCTTTCTCCATATACTGCCGATTAATGTTGCGGCGAGAGAAGTTGTAACCAAAGCGGCACTAAGATTAAGCTGCCTATCAATGTGGAGGTATAAGAACTACGGTCACATGAGGATATCACAGTGTAGTGCTATGGCAACCGACTGAGTGGACTATATATCAACGGTGCGCACCTTTGAGAGGAACTACATCACTATGATACCAGCCAGAGACGAATGGGTTGGCAGAATACCAGGAAATATAAACCATATCCACTTCTATACGGATGGTTCGAAGCTTGATGAAAAGGTTGTCTTCGGAGTACACAGTGAAGAACTTAGTGTCTATCAAGCCGAAATAATGGCAATATGGGAAGTCGCCAAGTGGCTGAGAAAGAACATAGTAACCAACACTGGCGTTGTCATTTATTCGGACAGCCATCAAATCTCTGGAGGCCACATCCCTAAATTCACAAACAGCCCTCGACTGCCGCAGATCTCTTAACGAGATGGCTGAGCAGTTTAATGTACACCTCATATGGGTGCCTGGGCATAGGGATATCCCGGGGAACTGCAAAGCCTATGAACTTGCTAGGAAAGGAACGACTAGGCAGGAGGCAATCAGTCAGTCAAACGAAAGATGGACACAAATCGGCACATGTAGGGTAGCTAGACAAATATGGGCAAAGTATGACCTGAGAAGGTCAAAATATCTCCTCGCACTAGAAAGGAAAAGATTGTCCACGTTAGTATCAGTTCTGACGGGACACTGCCTGATCGGCGAACACGACAGAAGATTGGGTATTGACTTCTGCTGAAGCTGTGGAGATGTGGCAGAAGTGGAGAGCAATATCGGTAATTTTGTATATCAAAAAGGTTGGTTGCTATGAGGGGCATTTTAGTCCGTGGTACCACTAGGGACCTAAACTGGTCTATGTGGGCTGAAGGAAAAAAACGGCTTACCTAAAAACCCACTGTAAAAAAAAATTCAGACCAGCTTGGCCATTAGTTAATGCTACAACCTGTAAAGAACGAAAAAAATCGGTATGAGCCGACTATATAATACCCTAAACCTCCCTAGCAAGGCGCAAAGGAACATTAGGAATTGGTTTTGTTTGTGATCGGAAGTAAAGTACAACTTCTAGAGGTCGGGCCATTTAAAATTTGAATCGACTCGGCAGAACCTCATCCGATCACCCAATTTGTTAGTACATTTTCGATTGCTTCTGGTCGAATATCTTCAATGGCAACTTCGATTTTATATTTCAACGCTTCAATTGTGTCTGGATGCTTTGCGTAACATTTATCCTTAATGGCTCCCCACAAAACATAATCCAAAGGGCTCAAATCACAAGTCAAAGTAATCGGTAGTTCAAATTTCTCTTTATATCGCTTTCACACCACATCGGGAGTAACATATATATGGGGGCTATAAGAGTACGTAAATCTGAACCGATTTTCCCAAAATTTCACAATGTTCATTGAGATGTAATAAGAACACTCTTTCTGTCGAATTTCGTACTGACCGGATACATGTCAAATTGGCAGCAACATGTATATGGTGGCTATATGTAAATCTGAACCGATTTTCCCCAAATTTGGCAGTATTCATTCATGTAATAGGAACCCTCTTTTTGCCAAATTTCGTACTGCTCGGATATAAAATACAATTTCTACAGCGCTCACATGTGAAATTGGTAACATTTTTATGGGGGCTATATCTAAATCTGAACCGATTTTCACCAATAAATCTGAACTGATTTTCACCAAATTTTATCGCTATCAGGCAATTAGTGCGACCTGTACTTTGATTACAAGAATACATGCACAGTCAGACAGACGGACATATCTATTCGACTCAGAAAGTGATTCTAAGTCGATCGGTATAATAAACGATTGGTCTATCTTATCTGCTACAAACAAATGCACAAAGTTGTAATACCCTGTACCACAAAATGATGTAGGTTATAACCAGTAAGGAAAGAAAGAAAGTCGGGCTGAGCCGACTATTTAATAACATACACCTCCCTAAGAATACGAAAATAGGCATTACGATAATAATTTGGAATAATTACTTTCATTTCAGTTAACAAAGCACCTAGCTCCAACTCCTCATCAAAGCTTATTCCAAGGAGGAGTTGAAAATGTTGATCATAATAAACTAGATCTGAAACGATAATCTTATAATGCACGTTATTCTTTCATAGATGAAGACTCGGAAGGAACAAATAGATTGGACTACACATAATCCTAATAGATTTTTATCATCATGGATCACAAACCCCATTTCTACCAAATAATATAAAGGTCAGACGTAAAAAACAGATTCAATAGCGATTAAATACTAAATAGGCAGGAACATAGTATATATGTGGCTATATCTAAATCTGAAACGATTATCCCCAATTTGAGCAGTATTATCTCCTAAATTAAGAAACTTCTTTCTGCCACATGTTGCAATGATCGAAAGTAAAGTACAACGCTTTGACACCAAATCTGGAGAACATATATTAGTGTATGGGGGGCTATATCTAAACCGATTTTTCCTGAATGTGCTAGTGTTCACTTTTGTGATAAGAATCCTGTTCCTACTGAATACAGTTTCGGCGTGTGAAATCTAGTGTAACATATTTTCCTCAAATTTAGTATTACCTGTAGATGCATTAAGAGACTTTTTTGTGTTAATTTTTATTCACATCGGTTCAAAAATGTTGCTTATACAGTGCATACATGGACAAATCCTGGGTTGCCGACGCTACCTTCGTAAGCATTTTGTTTTGCTAATGTTCATTCCGTTGGCGTTCTGATTGCAGTATTTTCATAACGTTCAGCAACAACAACTTTTTCAGAGTTGTTTGAAATTACATTTAAATATTAACCTACATATATACTTTTGATGAGAGCGATATTCGCGGCGAAAGTACCGTTGCGGACATTGCTAAGAATGAAAGTAGGTTTTCTGGTTAACCTGAATTTGATTATTAAGATTAAATAATTCGAAAAATCGAAATACATGAAAGAAAAAGGAATATTTAAATATATTAATATAGCTTTTATTAGAATTAAACACTTCGTGGTTCATCCAAAAATGCGGACGTTACGTTGAGGACGTTACACAACAATTTCACACGTTAAAACGACAATATTCTGTGGAAATTTTTTTATAATGTTATAATTTATACTTTATATCTTCATTTAAATAGTGAGATCATTAGAAAGTACCGCAAAATAACGATTTCATTACACACCAGGCATTTTTTTTACATTTTTGGTATTTTTCGCATTTGCCCATATTTCAAATCGGACGTACAATATATACGAGCTATTTGTGAATCTGAACCGATTTTGGCCAAAAGGGATAGACCTTGGGCCAAAAAATGAGCACTGTACTAAATTACAACGTTACATCTACAGACGGACATGATAAAATCGATCCGGGAAGTTATTCTAAGTCGATCGGTATAATAAAAGATGGTTATATCTCTTCTCTTTTTGGATGTTACAAAAAAAAATGCACAAACTCGTAATACCCTGGACCACAGTTCGATGTAAGGTATAGAAATAATAAAAAAATATATACTATAAAAAAAATTTGTTTTTGTTTCAAAAAATGCACCTATCCACACAAAAAAAGTTTTTAGGCTTAGGACACAAAAAAACCAGTAAGGAAAGGCAGAAAGTCGGGCGGGGCCGACTATATAATACCCTACACCTCCCTAACAATGCGATAAGGGTCATTGCCATAATAATTTGGAATAATTGGTAAATGGGTAGAAACACATTATCTAATTCTGAAACGATAATCGCTGAATTAAGCAATATTCGTTCCTAAATTGAGAAAAAAATTTTTGGAAAATTTTAATGATCGGAAGTAAAATACAACTTCTATAGCGGTTTGATACCAAATCAGGAGGAACAATCAATATAAATCTGAACCGATCTTCCCTGAATACTCATTCATGTAAAAAGACCTCCTTCTGTCGAATTTCGTACTGATCGCATAAAAAATACAGCCTCTACAGCGCCTACATGTCAAATCGGGGGTAACGTATATATGGGGGCTATATCTAAATCTGAACCGATTTCTTCCAAATTTAACAGTGTTCATTCATATAATAAGAAACCTCTTTCTGCCGAATTTTATACTGATCGGATATAAAATAACATTTTTACAGCACTTACAAGTCAAATCGGGGGTAACGTATATATGGGGGCTATATCTAAATCTGAACCGATTTTCTCCAAATTTAGCAGTATTCCTTTATGTAATAAGAAACCTCTTTCTGCCAAATTTTGCACTGATCGGATATAAAATACAGTTTTTACAGCGCTTACATGTCAAATCGGGGGTAACATATATATGGGGGCTATATCTGAATCTGAACCGATTTTCTCCGAATTTAGCAGTATTCCTTCACGTAATAAAAAACCTCTCTTTGCCGAATTTCGCACTGATCGGATATAAAATAACATGTTTACAGCGCTTATATGTCAAATCGGGGGTAATGTATATATGGGGGCTATATCTAAATCTGAACCGATTTCTTCAAAATTTAACAGAGTTCATTCATGTAATAAGAAACCGTTTCCTGCCGAATTTCATACTGATCGGGTATAAAATAAAGTTTTTACAGCGCTTACATGTCAAATCGGGGCCAACATATATATGGGGGCTATATCTAAATCTGAACCGATTTTAACCAAATTCAATAGGGATCGTCCTTGGGCCAAAAATAAGATATGTGTAAAGTTTCGTCGAGATCGGACCATAATTGCGACCTGTACTTTGATTACAAGAATACATGCACAGACAGACGGACAGACAGACAGACGGACAGACAGACAGACGGACAGACGGACATAGCTAAATCAACTCAGAAAGTGATTCTAAGTCGATCGGTATAATAAACGATGGGTCTATTTCTTCTCCTTTTGGGTGTTACAAACAAATGCACAAAGTTATAATACCCTGTACCACAGTGTGGTGTAGGGTATAACAAGTAAGAAAGTTTCAGTCGGGTAAACCGACCAAGGTATAGTTGTTATTAAAGAATCAATATTTCACTAAATATTAACCCTTTGTGTGGGAGGTACCAGAAGGAGTGGACCAATATGGCCCATCTTTGAACTTAACCGGAGATAGAAAAAAATATTACCGTATACCAAATTTGAAGTGAATCGGTTACTCTTTTCGAGAGTTATCGTGCGCACTAGCCAGCAGACAGACGGACGGACATATCTCATTCGACTTAAAATGACCCAAAACTAATATGCGCTGAACATACTTAGGGTCTTAGATCACTCCTTCAATGTGTTACACTTTTGGCCCGTTGCAAATGATATATACCCTCGTATTACTAAAGTGAGGGTATAAAAAAACAAATGTATGCATGCATACCACTTTTCCTGTAATTACTTCGCACACTACAACTAGTATTGGCACAACTTACCAACAGATTCAAGGCCGGACTCCCAGCACAAGCAGCCGCAAGCCACAGAAAAAGAAACAACTGAAAAGAAAAAAACATCGTTTATATGTATGTAGGTATTACGAAAGCACTTCTAACAACATATGTATGTATGTACATTTAACAGTATCAACATCGCACAACAAAAAAAACTAACGTATGTATGTACGGCGTAGGAGCCACAAGTGTTCAAACGAAAAGACAAGATGAACACATACCCACACGTACACATCACTTCTCTCCGTATGTTTGCTTGCTGCTGCATATACTTACGTACATACATTGTTGTTTTTATACCCTACACCACACTGTGGTACAGGGTATTATAACTTTGTGCATTTGTTTGTAACACCCAAAAGGAGAAGAAATAGACCCATCGTTTATTATACCGATCGACTTAGAATCACTTTCTGAGTTGATTTAGCTATGTCCGTCTGTCCGTCTGTCTGTCTGTCCGTCTGTCTGTCTGTCCGTCTGTCTGTGCATGTATTCTTGTAATCAAAGTACAGGTCGCAATTATGGTCCGATCTCGACGAAACTTTACACATATCTTATTTTTGGCCCAAGGACGATCCCTATTGAATTTGTTTAAAATCGGTTCAGATTTAGATATAGCCCCCATATATATGTTGGCCCCGATTTGACATGTAAGCGCTGTAAAAACTTTATTTTATACCCGATCAGTATGAAATTCGGCAGGAAACGGTTTCTTATTACATGAATGAACTCTGTTAAATTTTGAAGAAATCGGTTCAGATTTAGATATAGCCCCCATATATACATTACCCCCGATTTGACATATAAGCGCTGTAAACATGTTATTTTATATCCGATCAGTGCGAAATTCGGCAAAGAGAGGTTTTTTATTACGTGAAGGAATACTGCTAAATTCGGAGAAAATCGGTTCAGATTCAGATATAGCCCCCATATATATGTTACCCCCGATTTGACATGTAAGCGCTGTAAAAACTGTATTTTATATCCGATCAGTGCAAAATTTGGCAGAAAGAGGTTTCTTATTACATAAAGGAATACTGCTAAATTTGGAGAAAATCGGTTCAGATTTAGATATAGCCCCCATATATACGTTACCCCCGATTTGACTTGTAAGTGCTGTAAAAATGTTATTTTATATCCGATCAGTATAAAATTCGGCAGAAAGAGGTTTCTTATTATATGAATGAACACTGTTAAATTTGGAAGAAATCGGTTCAGATTTAGATATAGCCCCCATATATACGTTACCCCCGATTTGACATGTAGGCGCTGTAGAGGCTGTATTTTTTATGCGATCAGTACGAAATTCGACAGAAGGAGGTCTTTTTACATGAATGAGTATTCAGGGAAGATCGGTTCAGATTTATATTGATTGTTCCTCCTGATTTGGTATCAAACCGCTATAGAAGTTGTATTTTACTTCCGATCATTAAAATTTTCCAAAAATTTTTTTCTCAATTTAGGAACGAATATTGCTTAATTCAGCGATTATCGTTTCAGAATTAGATAATGTGTTTCTACCCATTTACCAATTATTCCAAATTATTATGGCAATGACCCTTATCGCATTGTTAGGGAGGTGTAGGGTATTATATAGTCGGCTTCGCCCGACTTTCTGCCTTTCCTTACTGGTTTCATGCTCAGTTAATGCGACAGCGTGTACATATTTTTTTCCACTCTTAACCACTGAATTTCACAATTGTAATGGCATAATCACAAAAAATAATATTAATATTACATTCGCCTTTAATATAATTAAACAGGCACAAAACACTATTACAATTTTTAACACACATATTTTATTATTTCATTTTTTAAATACACATATGTACATACATACTTATGAATGTAGTTCTTTACAAAATGTTTTACTACTTACCTCTATACCAACAGCTTCCGACAACAGCACTAGTCCCATCGACTATTCAACACCAACTGAACTCCCGCACTCGATCAAGCACCGAAGCTGGCATTTGGTGGTGTTTTGAATGAGCGAGATAAATCTCTTATGACGACAGTCGCATTCGTTTCAACTTCGTTTAACTTAATACTCAACTTCGCCTAACACAAAGCAGTTGAAAAACGTCGACCACAACAGAGCCGAATTGTTGTTTATCTCGCACATTTTTCTGCCTCTCTTTCAAAAAAACCAACCATATATAATGTTAACTTAACCATTTTTCATGTACATTTGAACTTATATAAGGTTATTTTTGTCTTCGCAATCAAACATTTACCATGAAAAGTTTAACCAGACACATGGTTAAAAAAATCATTGTATTTTCGGTTCTGTATAGTAAGTCTATCAAACGGTAAATAATTTCAAATTCTCTGTGAGTAAAAATGTTTTAAAAAAATACGAAAAGGAAATATGGTAAAAATAGCAAGCTCAGATAAATTTCTTCTATTTGAAGTTTTTGTTATTTGACTTTCAATGTACATATGTACATATTTTTAAAGCAACTACGTTTACTCGGAAAATTTGTCAAGTAAAAAATTAGTAAAAGAGAACGAAATTTTAAAAGTTCCCACATAAATGTGAAGAATATTGCGCAAAAAAAATGTCGCTACGAAACCCACCAGCTATCTATTGACGATGTGGTTGCGTTGGTTAATGCGAGTGGGTTTATGGTATCGGTATTTTGGTGATGCGGAGATTAAAATCCCGGCATGCCCAAATAATTTTCGTTTTTAACTTTCTGTAGAACATTTTTAGATTTTACAATTTTTTTGACTTAAAAAAATAAAAAAATCTTAAAAAAATATTATTATTGTCAATACTCTAATGTTTTTAATTCAAGAACACTTTTTGTACATACAAATGTATTTACAGTATGTCAAGTAATTGTTTTTAAATCGCAAAAAAATTAACTTCTGATGCACTTTTTTGGAAAAGCGAAATTTTGTATTATTTGCAAAAATATTTCCTTTCAATATTTGTTAAAAAATTATTATTTTATCAAAAAATTTAACCAAAAACAACAACACAAATTATTTTCGTCACAAAGCTACCTAGTGTCAATAAAGTCTTTTTACACTTTTTTAACAGGCCCATCTGCAATACATTTATTGAAAAATGTTGATAATATTCTGCTATATAACTTGTCAGCTACATAATATAATTTAAACCAGTAAGGAAAGGCAGAAAGTCGGGCGGGGCCGACTTTCTGCAATGCTATAATGCTATAATGATAATTGGAATAATTGGTAAATGGGTAGAAACATATTATCTAATTCTGAAACGATAATCGCTAAATTAAGCAATATTCGTTCCTAAAGTGAGAAACATCTTTCTGGAAAATTTTAATGATCGGAAGTAAAATACAACTTCTATAGCGGTTTGATACCAAATCAGGAGGAACATATCATGAATACTTGTTCATGTAAAAAGACCTCCTTTTGTCGAATTTCGTACTGATCGGATATAAAATACAGTCTCTACAGCGCTTACATGTCAAATCGGGGGTAACTATATATGGGAGCTATATCTAAATCTGAACCGATTTTCTCCGAATTTGGCAGTATTCCTTCATGTAGAAAGAAACCTCTTTTTGCCGACTTTCGCACTGATCGGATATAAAATAACATTTTTACAGCGCTCACATGTCAAATCGGGGGTAACCTATATATGGGGGCTATATCTAAATCTGAACCGATTTCTTCCAAATTTAAAAGTGTTCATTCATATAATAGGAAACCTCTTTCTGACGAATTTCATACTGATCGGATATAAAATACAGTTTTTACAGCGCTTACATGTCAAATCGGGGCTAACATATATATGGGGGCTATATCTAAATCTGAACCGATTTTCTCCGAAGTTAGCAGTATTCCTTCGTGTAATAAGAAACCTCTCTTTGCCGAATTTCGCACTGATCGGATATAAAATAACATTTTTACAGCGCTTACATGTCAAATCGGGGGTAACGTATATATGGGTGCTATATCTAAATCTGAACCGATTTCTTCCAAATTTAACAGTGTTCATCCATATAATAAGAAACCTCTTTCTGCCGAATTTCATACTGATCGGATATAAAATAAAGTTTTTACAGCGCTTACATGTCAAATCGGGGCTAACATATATATGGGGGCTATATCTAAATCTGAACCGATTTTAACCAAATTCAATAGGGATCGTCCTTGGGCCAAAAAAAAGATATGTGTAAAGTTTCGTCGAGATCGGACCATAATTGCGACCTGTACTTTGATTACAAGAATACATGCACAGACGGACAGACAGACGGACAGACGGACATAGCTAAATCAACTCAGAAAGTGATTCTAAGTCGATCGGTATAATAAACGATGGGTCTATTTCTTCTCCTTTTGGGTGTTACAAACAAATGCACAAAGTTATAATACCCTGTACCACAGTGTGGTGTAGGGTATAAAAATTCAAATAAAATATACATAAGGGGTCGATTTTTACCCTGAAAAAATCGAATGTCAAAACACTTTCTTGACCGACGGTTGTATATATCGTCAGCTTAATAATATTTTGGTCCATGCGCCATTGTGTTTTTATACCCTACACCACACTGTGGTACAGGGTATTATAACTTTGTGCATTTGTTTGTAACACCCAAAAGGAGAAGAAATAGACCCATCGTTTATTATACCGATCGACTTAGAATCACTTTCTGAGTTGATTTAGCTATGTCCGTCTGTCCGTCTGTCTGTCTGTCCGTCTGTCTGTCTGTCCGTCTGTCTGTGCATGTATTCTTGTAATCAAAGTACAGGTCGCAATTATGGTCCGATCTCGACGAAACTTTACACATATCTTATTTTTGGCCCAAGGACGATCCCTATTGAATTTGGTTAAAATCGGTTCAGATTTAGATATAGCCCCCATATATATGTTGGCCCCGATTTGACATGTAAGCGCTGTAAAAACTTTATTTTATACCCGATCAGTATGAAATTCGGCAGGAAACGGTTTCTTATTACATGAATGAACTCTGTTAAATTTTGAAGAAATCGGTTCAGATTTAGATATAGCCCCCATATATACATTACCCCCGATTTGACATATAAGCGCTGTAAACATGTTATTTTATATCCGATCAGTGCGAAATTCGGCAAAGAGAGGTTTTTTATTACGTGAAGGAATACTGCTAAATTCGGAGAAAATCGGTTCAGATTCAGATATAGCCCCCATATATATGTTACCCCCGATTTGACATGTAAGCGCTGTAAAAACTGTATTTTATATCCGATCAGTGCAAAATTTGGCAGAAAGAGGTTTCTTATTACATAAAGGAATACTGCTAAATTTGGAGAAAATCGGTTCAGATTTAGATATAGCCCCCATATATACGTTACCCCCGATTTGACTTGTAAGTGCTGTAAAAATGTTATTTTATATCCGATCAGTATAAAATTCGGCAGAAAGAGGTTTCTTATTATATGAATGAACACTGTTAAATTTGGAAGAAATCGGTTCAGATTTAGATATAGCCCCCATATATACGTTACCCCCGATTTGACATGTAGGCGCTGTAGAGGCTGTATTTTTTATGCGATCAGTACGAAATTCGACAGAAGGAGGTCTTTTTACATGAATGAGTATTCAGGGAAGATCGGTTCAGATTTATATTGATTGTTCCTCCTGATTTGGTATCAAACCGCTATAGAAGTTGTATTTTACTTCCGATCATTAAAATTTTCCAAAAATTTTTTTCTCAATTTAGGAACGAATATTGCTTAATTCAGCGATTATCGTTTCAGAATTAGATAATGTGTTTCTACCCATTTACCAATTATTCCAAATTATTATGGCAATGACCCTTATCGCATTGTTAGGGAGGTGTAGGGTATTATATAGTCGGCCCCGCCCGACTTTCTGCCTTTCCTTACTGGTTTTAATTAGGAGTCGATAATGTGGGTTCCAAGCATGCTCTTTCAGAATCTGCAATCATTTTTTTCCTATCTCGTCTAGTTTTCGAGATGTTGGTAGGGTAAATTTGTTTTACTCCGAATAACGGAAAATAATTTCGATATTTTTGTTCTATGTCTCAATTTTTCTATCGCCCTATATTTTTCACTCAGTATTTTACGTTCTTTCGATCACAATATGTAAATTAGTGTCCTCCCATACCGACCCTTTTTGTGGTATATGTATTACAAATACGAAAAAATATTAAAATAAAAGTGGATATGGACCAAAATGCCAAGTTCAAAAATTGTTATAACTTGCTTATTTTTGGATGTAATGGCATAGAAATGCATGAGAATCATACAAACACTGTTGGGAACCCTATGAAATAAAAAGTGTGTAACTCTTCAGTCCCGTTTTTACTCAAACAATAAATTGCGTTTTTCTCCGATCATACAAAATGGCGTATGGAACAAAATAGCATTGAGGCGACGATATGTGTGTACACCAAAATAACACAATTTTTTTTTTCATTAATTTAGATATTAAGTAAAACGTAAGAATATAGAAAAAAATTGCACTATGGATCGAACCGACAAACCCCACAAACCACAGTCTTTACTACACACACGCTTACAGATTCAGCCAACAAAGACACGTTACCGATATTGGCTAAACTACATGTTTGCTAATTTCCTATTTGCCTAGGACAATTGAAGGGTGTTTTGTGGGAAAGTACATGTGGATGTGTGAATACGAAACGTTACCTCAACTGATTGAAGGAGATGCACGCAAATAAAATGACCCGTTAAATCAGGGATGCCAACGGTGATATGAAGCAGAACAAGTAAAAGCGTCGGCCATGCCGAATCTTATATACCCTCCACAATGGATACCATGTGACCTCACAAAATAACTCAAACCTAAAGATAATAACACCGTAAATACAAAAAAATATAGTAGAAAATAGTAGGAATCACAACAATTTATGTCGCCGAGATCACGAGCTTCAATTTCAGGCATCAAATAGTCGGTTGTCATGGCACGATAACGGTCGCCAATGACGGTTACGTTCTCACCAGCATCATTTTTGAAGAAATACAGACCGATGATTCCACCGGCCCACAAACCACACCAAACCGTTGTTTCTTTTGGATGAAGTGGCAGCTCTTGAATCTCTTCAGTTTGTTCTTCGTCCCAAATACGGCAAATTTGCTCGTTTACATACCCATTGAGCCAGAAATGGGCCTCATCGCTGAACAAAATTTGGCTCGAAAACGTCGGATCTTCTTGGAACTTTTCAAGATCCCATAGAGCGAAGCGATGTCGCATGGGAATGTTGGGCGGCTTCAGTTATTGCACAAGCTGTATTTTGTACGCTTTCAATTTAAGATCTCGACGTAAAATGCGACAAGTCGTTCCATACGTCATGACGTATGGAACGACTTGGCGCCTTTTTTCGAAAACGCAAATACGGCATAAACAGAAACGCAAATACGGCATAAAATTTCGATGATTTTTTTTTAAGTTCTTTATTTTGATATTAGAAATAATAATCAAATGCAAAATGTGGAAATTTCTAATGGAAAATCCCTCAATTCCCAAAAAATACATCAAAAATCACCAAAAATGGGATTTTTTTACTTTTAGCCTAGTAAAAATAAATAAAAAGAAAAATTTAACAATTTAGCTTTGCGATTGGAGAAAATCGATCAAACTTTTGAAATGTATGTAAAAAAAAGGTCCAAATCGGAGAAGGGTGGCAACCACACCAATTAAAATTTTGGATTGTCTTGTCTAACAGATTCTGTGAAACGTCTCCTTTAAAATGAGTATAAACTTGATATACTTTGTGTAACAAACTTTTTCTAAAAGACCTAAATACGAATTGGACTTTTTTCGCCAAAAAATCTACAAAAATGAAAATTTTTTCAAAAATTTGACTTTATAGGCCCATAACTTTCTTATTTCTTCACATATCTTATCGATTCTTTTTTTCATGATATTGTAAATGTTATTGGCAATCCAAAAAACCGCGGGAACAAAATCGGTAAACTTTTGACTGAGATATTGGCTTAACTCCAAGGCAAAGTCGGCGAAAAAATTAAAAATTTAAATTTTAAATCCACATATCTCGGAAACTATTCAAGATATCTTCAACCTATAAAATGCTTGTTGGAATTCTGGTCTAGGAGTATCCACGCCACTAAAACCGGACACTCCATTCAAAAGTTAGAAGCCGGTGAAAATTTTTTATACCCGAGGTGGTCAACTTTAAGGCCCTGTAGCTCCGCCCCTGTATGAGATAGGGGGCCCAAGTTCCGAACTTAAACTCTCTAACACCTCTTGAATACACACCTAAAATTTCATCGCCATACGATAAGTGGTTTTGAAATGGCAGAATTATGTCCAGTTTGTTTCCATTTTAGCCCACTGTGCGTCAGTCCGATGCTGCGAACGGCGCCGAATCGACTCTCCACCGCCTTCGTGTACACTCTCAGCTACGGCCGCTACATTTTCTTCACTGCGTGCTGGACGTGGTCTATTCGGTCGAACATTATCCAATAATGAATGCTGGGTCTCAAGATGGGTGATGGTGTTGCGAATAGTACGCTCAGTAGGCCATAAGTTGAGCGAAGTGCACGAAACACATTTCTCAAAGAACGTGAATTTTCATAATAAAGTTGAACGATTTGTTAACTTTGTTCAGGCTTAAGTCTTTCCATGATGAAATGCCAAACAAAAAGCAAAAATTACAAGACAGCATGACACGACTCACACGTGATCTATCAAAAAAAACCAGTAAGGAAAGGCAGAAAGTCGGGCGAAGCCGACTATATAATACCCTACACCTCCCTAACAATGCGATAAGGGTCATTGCCATAATAATTTGGAATAATTGGTAAATGGGTAGAAACACATTATCTAATTCTGAAACGATAATCGCTGAATTAAGCAATATTCGTTCCTAAATTGAGAAAAAAATTTTTGGAAAATTTTAATGATCGGAAGTAAAATACAACTTCTATAGCGGTTTGATACCAAATCAGGAGGAACAATCAATATAAATCTGAACCGATCTTCCCTGAATACTCATTCATGTAAAAAGACCTCCTTCTGTCGAATTTCGTACTGATCGCATAAAAAATACAGCCTCTACAGCGCCTACATGTCAAATCGGGGGTAACGTATATATGGGGGCTATATCTAAATCTGAACCGATTTCTTCCAAATTTAACAGTGTTCATTCATATAATAAGAAACCTCTTTCTGCCGAATTTTATACTGATCGGATATAAAATAACATTTTTACAGCACTTACAAGTCAAATCGGGGGTAACGTATATATGGGGGCTATATCTAAATCTGAACCGATTTTCTCCAAATTTAGCAGTATTCCTTTATGTAATAAGAAACCTCTTTCTGCCAAATTTTGCACTGATCGGATATAAAATACAGTTTTTACAGCGCTTACATGTCAAATCGGGGGTAACATATATATGGGGGCTATATCTGAATCTGAACCGATTTTCTCCGAATTTAGCAGTATTCCTTCACGTAATAAAAAACCTCTCTTTGCCGAATTTCGCACTGATCGGATATAAAATAACATGTTTACAGCGCTTATATGTCAAATCGGGGGTAATGTATATATGGGGGCTATATCTAAATCTGAACCGATTTCTTCAAAATTTAACAGAGTTCATTCATGTAATAAGAAACCGTTTCCTGCCGAATTTCATACTGATCGGGTATAAAATAAAGTTTTTACAGCGCTTACATGTCAAATCGGGGCCAACATATATATGGGGGCTATATCTAAATCTGAACCGATTTTAACCAAATTCAATAGGGATCGTCCTTGGGCCAAAAATAAGATATGTGTAAAGTTTCGTCGAGATCGGACCATAATTGCGACCTGTACTTTGATTACAAGAATACATGCACAGACAGACGGACAGACTGACAGACGGACAGACAGACAGACGGACAGACGGACATAGCTAAATCAACTCAGAAAGTGATTCTAAGTCGATCGGTATAATAAACGATGGGTCTATTTCTTCTCCTTTTGGGTGTTACAAACAAATGCACAAAGTTATAATACCCTGTACCACAGTGTGGTGTAGGGTATAAAAATTGTTTCATAGTGAAATTATTATTAGTAATATGCCATTCATTGTCTAAATTCTAAATGTATATGTTTAGTTTAGCTTTGAGTTCCCTGGGTTGCAAAACTCCAAAGTATTTTGATCAGCCAGTAAATTAAATTTCGTTGTTACATTATGATACGAGTTTCACAGCCGGTATATTGTATATCCTGACGCAGAAAACCAACTCCTATTTTATTGCATTTACTCAAAGTTAGTTATCCTCTGCCCTCTGAATTATATTCATAAATGATATTGTCATATGATGTTCAGAAGGCATAAACTTCTACCCAACCTCCTCCAACGAAGAAAGGAATACTATTCATCTAAAAGTTCTAAAGTAGGGGGGAGAGGACACCTCCCTAAAGTGGTCTCCTTGCATACACAACTTTATATTAATGTAGCCAAAATACGCCTCATAGGTTGAATGCTTTTAACAAGCCTCCTAATATCTTCACTTACACCAAGTTTATTCCTGGATGATATTGTTGCTGTCGGTTTAACATTAGTCATTCAACAACTACATGTTTATCGTAGTATATTTATTACATATATCACAAAAATCGCTGTGTTTCCTTGTTACCGTGATAATATCGGGACCCGTTAGTGTTTTCTATGCAAGAAAAAGTCTATACAAACCTGAAAAGCCATGTGTGGCATAAAATGACTAAGTTTTCGTGATCCGGGTTACATTCGAAAGAAAGGAATAGACGTATTACAAACCAAACACCTCGAAAAGACAACATCCAGGCCACAGCAAGAACAACATGGTGTGGTATCTGCCGCTCATTTAGCGCTGGCTTTGGTCGTTTGTTAACGTGGTTTTCAGCTAACTAACAAGACTGAGTTTATTTTTTTGTCCTCGCTCTTGCGCCACATTCAAGTACATTGGCATACTCGTAAACGTTAAGGGGTTAGACCAAAGTACGTGGAAACCTGGACGGTTTCGCTTTTCCTGTACTTTTTTGCAGTGTTTTTCCAGAGTATACCACAATTGGCGAATCCTTGTTTATCTGCAGCTTTTTAAAGGGACCATAAACAAATTTTTCCAAATACTCCGGCGTAAAGTTGGTCATATGTCATTCCAACCAGAGTCATCTGTATGTTGCAAATACCCTGTGGCTGTAACTTTTCATTTTAGCCTCCGTTTTCCGGGGTCGTTGTTTTTTGTCGCCACCTTTAGTTGTTTGCGTTTTTTTGCAATGGCTATTTGGTGTTGAGCCCCACTTCAACGTTTCGTTAAACTGAGAATTTACGTTATTGCGAATTTACGTTTATTGCAAATGATGTCGGCAGATTTAAAGAGGATTTTGTCGAACGCAATTAATTTGTCGGCATTAATGTTTTTGCCAGACATTTTCCATTTATTTTAAAATTTAATATTTGATACTGATACACAGTTAAAAGTAAGGGCAGAGATTGATTGATATGTATATGGTGGAATAACTAGAAATTTACAAATCGTGGACGGTATTTTAAAATATTTTTGTAATTTATAGTATAGGCTTGTTTTGGAACGGAGATTGTCGTGTTTCAAAATTTCAAGCTTAATCTATTTAAATTTATTTGTCCATTAAACTACTGACGAGGGCGGTTTTCATACAAACTCGAACTTCATGAAAATTGCAACGAAATTAGGAAAATCGAAAAGTTGACCCATAAGTCCACTAACAGCTTTACAAAATATATCGTTCCTGATTCCTTGTCAAAAACGTTAAACAGAAAAAAACAAACATTGCTACTTTTGTTCTTGAAAAAGGTATTTGCATTCGGTAAGTACCTGATTGCCAAAAGAAGAATTTGAGACAATAACACAACATTAAATAACTGTCGCTGCAATTTCTCACACTTATCCACCAATATACGAAGTTTTTTTTCATTTTATATGAAGCTCCGCCGCTATTAGCGAGCAAATCTAATTAAATGAATAGCGGAAAAGGCTAGGTACGTTCATGCAATATTTTAAATACAATTTTGGTTGATAAGCATTGGCATGATGTAGGAAATGTTGTCATGCGTCGAGGGAAAGTGATGTCTTTTGATCGGGATGAAACTTGCACCTAGTTTATTCCTATAGGATAGTATTTGTGACATATATCGTTGAAAACGCTGATGATTAAATAACTCGAACCGTCGGTTTTTTCATGTCGGTTTAATCGACTTTTCGTTTTATTAAACAATTTAAAAAAATAAGAACATTTTACTTTTAGAAGTAGTTTTCACTTTACGAATTATAAAAAACTCGAAATGAATGACGTTATGCGCATCCTTAGATTTTTTAAACACACTGCTATACACTATATACAGAGTGGATCGCGGTAATTTGCTTATTTGGAAAAGAAATAAAAAAGTTATGAACCTAAGAAAAATTTATTTTATAATTTAATGGGACGGTTGATATACAGTATATGTAGTCGTAGGTGTACATCAAGCGTCCCAACACCTTGGAAGACCTAATTAACAATATTGAGGATGAAATTAGCAGAATACCAATCGACATACTTGTTAGAACTTCAGAAAACGTATGCAGCAGTGTGTGGATAGCGAAGGTCGACATTCGCCAGATACACTATTTAAAACCATGTAATTTAAAAATTCCCTTACTGTTCAATATAATTAAAATATAAAATACATTTTTCTAAGTTTCCTAACTTTTTTATTTCATTCCCAAATAAGCAAATTACCGCGCTCCACCTTGTATATTTTGCTATACTACTTTCTTCTTCAACAAGCTTTTGCCAAGGTTTTGGACACTATACGATATTCATATTGAAAAACCACAGCCCACATTGAGTACTTTTGAAAATATATTTTCTTAGTGTGATTCCAAGTAAATTGACCGCATAACACAAAAAAAATATGACGGATTTTAGCAAAAAAAAACCAGTAAGGAAACCCTAAAGTCGGGCGGGGCCGACTATATAATACCCTACCCCACTCTCGTAATATTGATATATACTCTGATATATAAATTTAGTAATTCATGTATAAATTGTTTACATAAATTTACTTTTGGGACATTTTATACTTAAATAATACCCTGTACCACAGTGTGGTGTAGGGTATAAAAACGATTGGATCCAAAGAGCCAAATCGGATGAAACATATATATGGGAGCTATAGCTAAATCTTTACCGATTTGCTTCAAATTCGGCAATGTTGGTTCATGGATCAAGAAACTCTACCATTCTAGATTTCAAAACGATTGGATGTAAAATATAGCTTCTATAGAACTAAAGGGCCAAATCGGACGAAACATATATATGTGAGCTATAGCTAAATCTTACCCGATTTTCTTCAAATTCGGTAGTGTTGGTTCATGGATCAAGAAATACTACCATTCTAAATTTCAAAATAACGATTGGATTTAAAATACAGCTTCTACAGGACTAAAGAGCAAAATCGGACGAAACATATATATGTGAGCTATAGCTAAATCTTAACCGATTTTTTCAAATTCGGTAGTGTTGGTTCATGGATCAAGAAACTCTACCATTCTAAATTTCAAAACGATTGGATGTAAAGCACAGCTTCTATAGAACTAAAGGGCCAAATCGGACGAAACATATATTTGGGAGCTATAGCTAAATCTTAACCGATTTTCTTCAAATTCAGTAGTGTTGGTTCATGGATCAAGAAACTCTACCATTCTAAATTTTAAAACGATTGGATGTAAAATACAGCTTCTACAGGACTAAAGAGCAAAATCGGACGAAACATATATATGGGAGCTATAGCTAAATCTTAACCGATTTTCTTCAAATTCGGTAGTGTTGGTTCATGGATCAAGAAACTCTACCATTCTAAATTTCAAAACGATTGGATGTAAAACACAGCTTCTATAGAACTAAAGGGCCAAATCGGACGAAACATATATATGGGAGCTATAGCTAAATCTTAACCGATTTTCTTCAAATTCAGTAGTGTTGGTTCATGGATCAAGAAACTCTACCATTCTAAATTTCAAAACGATTGGATGTAAAATACATCTTCTTCAGGACTAAAGAGCAAAATCGGACGAAACATATGTATGGAAGCTATAGCTAAATCTTAACCGATTTTCTTCAAATTCGGTAGTGTTGGTTCATGGATCAAGAAACTCTACCATTCTAAATTTTAAAACGTAAAATGCAGCTTCTATAGGACTAAAGGGCCAAATCGGACGATAGATGTATATGGGAGCTATATCTAAATCTGAACCGATTTAAACCAAATTCAATAGCGATCTTAACAGCTGCGAAATACTCTAAACTGCAAAATTTCAGAACGATCAGAGTGAAATTGCGACCTGTAGTCGACGAACAACTTTACATGGACAGACGGACGGACAGACATGGTTAAATCGACTCAGCTAGTGATTCTGAGTCGATCGGTATACTTTAAGGTGGGTCTAACTGTGTTATTTTCATGTCTTACAAACATCTGCCGTGAAACAAACTTATAATACCCTGTACCACAGTGTGGTGTAGGGTATAAATGCCATAAGGGATATCACGAACAATTGAATTTTAGAAATTCATGAAGAATTTATGAAATTTAGGAATCGTTTCTTTCCTACCAATGAGTTCCCATAGGTTATTATAAAATTGTTGAATGTACTATTTTTACTGCTGAACTGACATGAACTATTTTTCGATATATATTTTATTTTCTTATACTTGTCTTTTGACTACAAGAAAGTACACATCCTTAAGTGTATTTTAGCGTAAAAACGTAACTTTCGGAAAATATTCAGTGCCTGCAAACGTTTGTATAACATGGAGTGTTTTGTTTGTCACACCCGATATGGAAAATATAGAGAAATTTCAATTTAATACATTTTATGTTGATGTTGCGATATATGTTTTGTATAAGTTAGTTCAGGGTTATATAGTATAAAATAAATCAAAATGTTATACTGAAATATAAATATTTGCGCTAGAATTTGCATTCTAAGATTTGTCACACCCATTACGTAAAGACCCTAAATAATGTTTAATCGATTTACAATATTGTCTTTTTATAAATTTTATTTCCAATATAAATTTCAATAGAAATTTCGGTATACATTGAAAAATAGATGGTATTAAGGGAGCGATGTGGGCGGTAGTGAAGGCTCGTAAGGTCATTTTAAATCAGCCTATTAATTGTTAAAATTTTTTATTGGTTCTGGAATAAAAGGCTCCATATATTTCTCAACTGAAGATAAAGAATGTCAATATATTTTAGAAAATAGGTGCAAAACTAAAAAAAAATCAAGGATCGCCGACCTAAACATTATTTGGCAGTTGTGCTTGTAATATTATAGCAGAATCTACAGCGTATTCTTACTTAGAAATTAATTCTTTGTAGAAATTACAAAAAAAATATGAATAGAAAAAAGAAAGAGTTTGTAAGATGTCAAAACTTATTTTTTGCAACGATTTGTTTGGCAACGATTTATTATTTGTTTTTTACAGTTTTTACTGTGATGAAGTAAGACGGGAATATGAATACGTTTTAGTGAAAGAAACAACTTCAATTTAATGTTTCAATGAAAAAAACAAGATTAATAGATGCATGTTGACAATATTACTCCTCCAGATTGAGACTGTGTCACACCCGTTACATTGGCATGTTACAATCAGGGATGCCAACTTAGTGCTTTTCGCACAAGATTTAGTGCTTTTCGCACAAGACTTAGCGCTTTTTGCACTAGATTTAGTACTTTTCGCACTAGATTTAGTGTTTTTCAGACCTCCAATACGCGAGAAGTACATATTCAGTTAGTGTCAAACGAAAAAAACTCTTACTGTACAATTATATATTTTTTTTGTGCTTTTCGCACATTTGTCTGATCAAATCTGGCAACATAGAGAAATTGTACCATTTTGTTACTGCATTGCTACATCTTATTTCTATGTACTTACATTTTTCTCCCTCATTTTCAAATTGCTTTTTTCACTCTGCATTATGAGAAAAAGATCCCAATTTCACCAAATGGATGCGCCCAACGAAAGATGTTTCAAAAGCAACAATTCGTGATAACTTTTCTTGGCCTGGTGGACTTTGAAGTGGGCAATGCTGATGCAATATTGGAAGGTATAGAACGACTAATGGCCAACTTTAACGTTGATTTGAAAAGATTATTAGCAATTGGAACTGAAAACACCTCCAATGTGCTACTAGTCCGTTGTTTACAATTGACAGTATGTGAAGCCACGGAAAAATAATTGCCAAACAATTTGGATTTTTTAATCAGAGAAATTTATAATTGGTTTTGCCGCTCCTCAGTGCGACAAAAAGCATATGCCAAAATATGTAACAGTAAGAATAACGGTGGCGTGCAACCTCTCAAAATAAGACAGGTTTCCAATACCAGGTGGTTATCAATCGAAAGGGCAGTGATCCGTATATTGAATATGTGGATGGAACTTACAGTTCATTTTGATATTATCAAAGACAAAAGGTATGTAGTGTTAACGATAAAATTAGTGATAACAAAATTTCGCCCTTTTCCTTCTACGGGGCTTATTTAACGAGATATTTGCATTTTATGTTTTGCTAAGGAAATTCAAAATTTTGGCCAAAAATTAGTGATAGCAAAATTTCGCTTTTTTCCTTCCATGGGGTTTATTTAACGAGATATTTCCATTTTAAGTTTTGCTAAATTTTGGCCAAATATTAGTGATAACAAAATTTCGCCCTTTTCCTTCTACGGGCCTTATTTAACGAGATATTTGCATTTTAAGTTTTGCTAAGGAAATTCAAAATTTTCGCAAATTTAACGGCTTATTTAACGAGATATTTGCATTTTAAATTTTGCTAAATTTTGGCCAAAAATTAGTGATAACAAAATTTCGCCCTTTTAAATTCATTTAAAACATATAAGAAAGTTTCAGTCGGGTAAACCGACTAAGGTATACCGTCACTTTGTGCGTAATGTAATATGGAATATTACACGAATAAATCTGTCAATTTGTGTGGGAAATAACACAAGGGGCTTAGCAAATACACATATTTTTACTGTAAATACATTGCACTATGTCAAATTATAAGCGTTTATGTGCAATGGTATGTTAAATATGTGTGTGAAGATAAATACATATTTAACTAGCGAAGACACAAACCCTAATATGAAAATTAGAAATCGGGGTATTTGAGGAAAATTTGGTTTTTTTTCGAAAACTAGAGCGTATTTTAAAGTGAAATTAAGTTACCATGGTAGAAACATATCATTTTGTTTAAAAAATTACCATTTGACTTAGAAGGCAAATATAATAGATTTGATAACTAGGGAACCTCGGAAGAAAATATATGACCATATCTGGAAGATGGGACTTTGTACCGACAAGGCCTGCATACTGAAATAAGTCCTAGGGAGGGCCTATCGACCCAGACATAGCGTTTCCCCAAATCAATTTCAGGCTCCCAAAAACGTCATTTCAAAATGGCCCATTTTGATGGGAATTTCTGGAGAGGGGCTGTGGCCACAACTGGAAGATGGGACTATGTACCGACAAGGCCTACATACTGAAAGAAGTCCTAGGAAGGTTCTATCGACCCATATATAGCGTTTTTCCCAAATCAATTTTAGGCTCCAAAAAACGTCATTCCAAAATGGCCCATTTTGATGGGAATTTCTGGAGAGGAGCACTGGCCACAATTGGAAGATGGGACTATGTACCGACAAGGCCTGCATATATAGCGTTTTTCCCAAATCAATTTCTGGCTCCCAAAAACGTCTTTCCAAAATGGCCCATTTTTATGAGAATTTCTAGAGAGGAGCAGTGGCCACAACTGGAAGATGGGACTATGTACCGTCAAGGCCTGCATACTGAATGAAGTCGTAGCGTTTTTCCCAAATCAATTTCAGGCTTCCAAAAACGTCATTCCAGAATGGCCCATTTTGATGGGAATTTTACTCGAAATCGATTTTATAATTCAGATAAAAATTATTTTGTAAGTAATTTCAATTATTACCTATATATATAGCATAGGGCCGCAATGTACCTAGTTTGTTTAAAAATCTGGATATAATAACAAATAAAAGACCTGACCCGAAGTGAGGATCGAACCAACGGGAGTTGAGCTCGGAATCCCGAAGTTTACTGCGTGCTGGTGCAAGCTGCCTAAGCCACGCACGCATTAGGCGGCCGTTGCGCTTTATTATGCTTTATGACGTATGAAACAAACTTTATATAAAACAATATGACGACATGTATACACAATTACAGAACAAATTAAAAGATAGAAAAATACCAGCTTTTGCAGCGACCGGGAGTTGACCTCGGAATCCCGATGTTCAGTGCGTGTTGGTGCTAGCTTCCTGCGCCACGCACGCCTTAGACGGTGGTTGTGCTTTATTACGCTTTATGAAATAAACTTTATATAAAACAATATGTGGCCCCGCCCATATAAGTCAAATTTGAGCTGTCTTGCACAATTTAGTAGTGATAGTACTGTAATTCTGTTTGTATGTATCTGGTGGAAGTCTACGTGATTTGTCCAAAAATGAGGAAGATCGGAATAAGGGGCATGGCCCAGTCCATGTAAGCAACCTTTTGAAATTAAGGTATCTTGCACAATCTGTCTGCGAGAGTGCTGTTATTTTGTGTATGTGTGCCTGGTGGAAGTCTATGTGATTGGTCTAAAAATGAGCGGGATCAGACCAAAGGGCGTGGCTCCGCCCATATAAGTCAATTTTGAAATTAAGATATCTTGCACAATTTGTTAGCCATTGTACTGTGATTCTGTTTATATGCATCTGGTGGCAGGCTACGTAATTAGTCCAAAAATGGGCGTGAGCAGACCAATAGGCCAAAGCCAAATTTTGAAATTTAGATATATTCACAATTTCTTAGCGAGAGTGCTCTTATTTTATGGAGATGTTTTTGGTGGCAGTATTCGTGATTGGTTCAAAAATGGACGGGATCTGAAATCTAAATCTGGGGCAACGATGTGGACCGGGTCCAGCTATATATATAAATGGATGTATGTATGTTACCTATGGACTCCAAAACGGCTATATCGGTTTTGATGAAATTTTCAGGGAATCTTCAAATAAGCTTAGAGGGTGACATGGGCTTTATAAGTTCTTGATTGAGGGTGGAGTGGGTTCGCCCATATAAGCCAATTTTTTTAAGTGATTGCTACTGTTCGTACCTACGAATTGATTAAAAAATTCCTTTTTTCTGCGTTTTCTTTGTTAAGAATGTTAATGAGAATTTTATTTTGTGTGTTTATTGAGATGCATGTGAAAAAGTGCAAGAAAAACACGCAAAATGCACGATATTAAAATTAAATTGTTCATGAACTGATCTTTGCACACTAGTCGGAATTCACCTTTCGTTGAGGTGAATGAAATGGTATCTCTTCTTACATTGAATCTCTTTGTTATAGAAAGTTTTCTAAAATATTGAAACAAAAATTAGTATGTTACGATAATTTAATTCCCACAAAATAGCTTATTTCAAATCAAATATCGAAATTGTGCTAACCAATTAGATTAGATTTGTCCCTATACTTTTTTTATACACTGAGCCAAAAATTAACCTTATATAAGGTTAACTTAACCATAAATAAACATGATTTGGAGTCTACGTTATATAAGGTTAATTTGAACATTTTCTTGTTGACTGGTATCTAACAATAATAATATTTAATTTAACTATTCCATGGTTGAATTTTTTAACCATGAAAATTGTTAATATTATAATAATAATTGTTACTTTAACAATGCATTTTTGAATTTTTTAACCATGAAAATTGTTAATATTAACATTTCATAGTTAATTTATTGAAACAATGCATGTTCAATTTACCAATGAAATTGTTAATATTATAAACTATGAAGATTGTTATTGAAACCTTTTTTATTGTTAATTTAACTATTTAGTGGTTACTTCATGTAACCAGAAACATAGTTGTTTCAATAATATTTAATATTTATATCAAATAAAACAAGAAAAATTTAACTTTCGCATTTTTATTTTATTTACAAAATATATGTTAATATATATGTATGTATAAGAAACACCTGAAAAGAAAAAAAAACAAAAAGGTTAGAAAATATAAGTATAAATGTAAAAAAGGGTGCAATTCTAAGAAGATCTTTTGACTTTTTACCTAAATTCTGTAATTCAAAGAGCATAAGCATTTACCGATGGGCTGATCTGATGGAAAAATCTGCTCTGTGACTATAAGTTAAGTGCCTACGTTTCTGTGCTTGACCAACATGTGATCAGTCCCCGCTCAAAAGATGCCGTCCACGTAAACTCCCTGAATCTTTCGATTATTAAGGGCCCAGGACGGTTAGGCACTTAGTTTGGGGTACTGAGCTTAGTCCGATCTTACGGCAAACTTATAGGAGAGAGGAGATTAATAACAAAGGCAATCTGATAGAAAGCCGATGTCCCACCAAAATCATAATCGGAATAGATATAAAAATCAAGGATTGGGTAAGTCAATGGATGATACTTCAAGGAAGTGCACTGAATTGTATATTAAAAACCAGTAAGGAAAGGCAGAAAGTCGGGCGGGGCCGACTATATAATACCCTACACCTCCCTAACAATGCGATAAGGGTCATTGCCATAATAATTTGGAATAATTGGTAAATGGGTAGAAACACATTATCTAATTCTGAAACGATAATCGCTGAATTAAGCAATATTCGTTCCTAAATTGAGAAAAAAATTTTTGGAAAATTTTAATGATCGGAAGTAAAATACAACTTCTATAGCGGTTTGATACCAAATCAGGAGGAACAATCAATATAAATCTGAACCGATCTTCCCTGAATACTCATTCATGTAAAAAGACCTCCTTCTGTCGAATTTCGTACTGATCGCATAAAAAATACAGCCTCTACAGCGCCTACATGTCAAATCGGGGGTAACGTATATATGGGGGCTATATCTAAATCTGAACCGATTTCTTCCAAATTTAACAGTGTTCATTCATATAATAAGAAACCTCTTTCTGCCGAATTTTATACTGATCGGATATAAAATAACATTTTTACAGCACTTACAAGTCAAATCGGGGGTAACGTATATATGGGGGCTATATCTAAATCTGAACCGATTTTCTCCAAATTTAGCAGTATTCCTTTATGTAATAAGAAACCTCTTTCTGCCAAATTTTGCACTGATCGGATATAAAATACAGTTTTTACAGCGCTTACATGTCAAATCGGGGGTAACATATATATGGGGGCTATATCTGAATCTGAACCGATTTTCTCCGAATTTAGCAGTATTCCTTCACGTAATAAAAAACCTCTCTTTGCCGAATTTCGCACTGATCGGATATAAAATAACATGTTTACAGCGCTTATATGTCAAATCGGGGGTAATGTATATATGGGGGCTATATCTAAATCTGAACCGATTTCTTCAAAATTTAACAGAGTTCATTCATGTAATAAGAAACCGTTTCCTGCCGAATTTCATACTGATCGGGTATAAAATAAAGTTTTTACAGCGCTTACATGTCAAATCGGGGCCAACATATATATGGGGGCTATATCTAAATCTGAACCGATTTTAACCAAATTCAATAGGGATCGTCCTTGGGCCAAAAATAAGATATGTGTAAAGTTTCGTCGAGATCGGACCATAATTGCGACCTGTACTTTGATTACAAGAATACATGCACAGACAGACGGACAGACAGACAGACGGACAGACAGACAGACGGACAGACGGACATAGCTAAATCAACTCAGAAAGTGATTCTAAGTCGATCGGTATAATAAACGATGGGTCTATTTCTTCTCCTTTTGGGTGTTACAAACAAATGCACAAAGTTATAATACCCTGTACCACAGTGTGGTGTAGGGTATAACAAGTAAGAAAGTTTCAGTCGGGTAAACCGACCAAGGTATAGTTGTTATTAAAGAATCAATATTTCACTAAATATTAACCCTTTGTGTGGGAGGTACCAGAAGGAATGGACCAATATGGCCCATCTTTGAACTTAACCGGAGATAGAAAAAAATATTACCGTATACCAAATTTGAAGTGAATCGGTTACTCTTTTCGAGAGTTATCGTGCGCACTAGCCAGCAGACAGACGGACGGACATATCTCATTCGACTTAAAATGACCCAAAACTAATATGCGCTGAACATACTTAGGGTCTTAGATCACTCCTTCAATGTGTTACACTTTTGGCCCGTTGCAAATGATATATACCCTCGTATTACTAAAGTGAGGGTATAAAAAAACAAATGTATGCATGCATACCACTTTTCCTGTAATTACTTCGCACACTACAACTAGTATTGGCACAACTTACCAACAGATTCAAGGCCGGACTCCCAGCACAAGCAGCCGCAAGCCACAGAAAAAGAAACAACTGAAAAGAAAAAAACATCGTTTATATGTATGTAGGTATTACGAAAGCACTTCTAACAACATATGTATGTATGTACATTTAACAGTATCAACATCGCACAACAAAAAAAACTAACGTATGTATGTACGGCGTAGGAGCCACAAGTGTTCAAACGAAAAGACAAGATGAACACATACCCACACGTACACATCACTTCTCTCCGTATGTTTGCTTGCTGCTGCATATACTTACGTACATACATTGTTGTTTTTTCATGCTCAGTTAATGCGACAGCGTGTACATATTTTTTTCCACTCTTAACCACTGAATTTCACAATTGTAATGGCATAATCACAAAAAATAATATTAATATTACATTCGCCTTTAATATAATTAAACAGGCACAAAACACTATTACAATTTTTAACACACATATTTTATTATTTCATTTTTTAAATACACATATGTACATACATACTTATGAATGTAGTTCTTTACAAAATGTTTTACTACTTACCTCTATACCAACAGCTTCCGACAACAGCACTAGTCCCATCGACTATTCAACACCAACTGAACTCCCGCACTCGATCAAGCACCGAAGCTGGCATTTGGTGGTGTTTTGAATGAGCGAGATAAATCTCTTATGACGACAGTCGCATTCGTTTCAACTTCGTTTAACTTAATACTCAACTTCGCCTAACACAAAGCAGTTGAAAAACGTCGACCACAACAGAGCCGAATTGTTGTTTATCTCGCACATTTTTCTGCCTCTCTTTCAAAAAAACCAACCATATATAATGTTAACTTAACCATTTTTCATGTACATTTGAACTTATATAAGGTTATTTTTGTCTTCGCAATCAAACATTTACCATGAAAAGTTTAACCAGACACATGGTTAAAAAAATCATTGTATTTTCGGTTCTGTATAGTAAGTCTATCAAACGGTAAATAATTTCAAATTCTCTGTGAGTAAAAATGTTTTAAAAAAATACGAAAAGGAAATATGGTAAAAATAGCAAGCTCAGATAAATTTCTTCTATTTGAAGTTTTTGTTATTTGACTTTCAATGTACATATGTACATATTTTTAAAGCAACTACGTTTACTCGGAAAATTTGTCAAGTAAAAAATTAGTAAAAGAGAACGAAATTTTAAAAGTTCCCACATAAATGTGAAGAATATTGCGCAAAAAAAATGTCGCTACGAAACCCACCAGCTATCTATTGACGATGTGGTTGCGTTGGTTAATGCGAGTGGGTTTATGGTATCGGTATTTTGGTGATGCGGAGATTAAAATCCCGGCATGCCCAAATAATTTTCGTTTTTAACTTTCTGTAGAACATTTTTAGATTTTACAATTTTTTTGACTTAAAAAAATAAAAAAATCTTAAAAAAATATTATTATTGTCAATACTCTAATGTTTTTAATTCAAGAACACTTTTTGTACATACAAATGTATTTACAGTATGTCAAGTAATTGTTTTTAAATCGCAAAAAAATTAACTTCTGATGCACTTTTTTGGAAAAGCGAAATTTTGTATTATTTGCAAAAATATTTCCTTTCAATATTTGTTAAAAAATTATTATTTTATCAAAAAATTTAACCAAAAACAACAACACAAATTATTTTCGTCACAAAGCTACCTAGTGTCAATAAAGTCTTTTTACACTTTTTTAACAGGCCCATCTGCAATACATTTATTGAAAAATGTTGATAATATTCTGCTATATAACTTGTCAGCTACATAATATAATTTAAACCAGTAAGGAAAGGCAGAAAGTCGGGCGGGGCCGACTTTCTGCAATGCTATAATGCTATAATGGTCATTGCCATAATAATTTGGAATAATTGGTAAATGGGTAGAAACATATTATCTAATTCTGAAACGATAATCGCTAAATTAAGCAATATTCGTTCCTAAAGTGAGAAACATCTTTCTGGAAAATTTTAATGATCGGAAGTAAAATACAACTTCTATAGCGGTTTGATACCAAATCAGGAGGAACATATCATGAATACTTGTTCATGTAAAAAGACCTCCTTTTGTCGAATTTCGTACTGATCGGATATAAAATACAGTCTCTACAGCGCTTACATGTCAAATCGGGGGTAACTATATATGGGAGCTATATCTAAATCTGAACCGATTTTCTCCGAATTTGGCAGTATTCCTTCATGTAGAAAGAAACCTCTTTTTGCCGACTTTCGCACTGATCGGATATAAAATAACATTTTTACAGCGCTCACATGTCAAATCGGGGGTAACCTATATATGGGGGCTATATCTAAATCTGAACCGATTTCTTCCAAATTTAAAAGTGTTCATTCATATAATAGGAAACCTCTTTCTAACGAATTTCATACTGATCGGATATAAAATACAGTTTTTACAGCGCTTACATGTCAAATCGGGGCTAACATATATATGGGGGCTATATCTAAATCTGAACCGATTTTCTCCGAAGTTAGCAGTATTCCTTCGTGTAATAAGAAACCTCTCTTTGCCGAATTTCGCACTGATCGGATATAAAATAACATTTTTACAGCGCTTACATGTCAAATCGGGGGTAACGTATATATGGGTGCTATATCTAAATCTGAACCGATTTCTTCCAAATTTAACAGTGTTCATCCATATAATAAGAAACCTCTTTCTGCCGAATTTCATACTGATCGGATATAAAATAAAGTTTTTACAGCGCTTACATGTCAAATCGGGGCTAACATATATATGGGGGCTATATCTAAATCTGAACCGATTTTAACCAAATTCAATAGGGATCGTCCTTGGGCCAAAAAAAAGATATGTGTAAAGTTTCGTCGAGATCGGACCATAATTGCGACCTGTACTTTGATTACAAGAATACATGCACAGACGGACAGACAGACGGACAGACGGACATAGCTAAATCAACTCAGAAAGTGATTCTAAGTCGATCGGTATAATAAACGATGGGTCTATTTCTTCTCCTTTTGGGTGTTACAAACAAATGCACAAAGTTATAATACCCTGTACCACAGTGTGGTGTAGGGTATAAAAATTCAAATAAAATATACATAAGGGGTCGATTTTTACCCTGAAAAAATCGAATGTCAAAACACTTTCTTGACCGACGGTTGTATATATCGTCAGCTTAATAATATTTTGGTCCATGCGCCATTGTGTTTTTATACCCTACACCACACTGTGGTACAGGGTATTATAACTTTGTGCATTTGTTTGTAACACCCAAAAGGAGAAGAAATAGACCCATCGTTTATTATACCGATCGACTTAGAATCACTTTCTGAGTTGATTTAGCTATGTCCGTCTGTCCGTCTGTCTGTCTGTCCGTCTGTCTGTCTGTCCGTCTGTCTGTGCATGTATTCTTGTAATCAAAGTACAGGTCGCAATTATGGTCCGATCTCGACGAAACTTTACACATATCTTATTTTTGGCCCAAGGACGATCCCTATTGAATTTGGTTAAAATCGGTTCAGATTTAGATATAGCCCCCATATATATGTTGGCCCCGATTTGACATGTAAGCGCTGTAAAAACTTTATTTTATACCCGATCAGTATGAAATTCGGCAGGAAACGGTTTCTTATTACATGAATGAACTCTGTTAAATTTTGAAGAAATCGGTTCAGATTTAGATATAGCCCCCATATATACATTACCCCCGATTTGACATATAAGCGCTGTAAACATGTTATTTTATATCCGATCAGTGCGAAATTCGGCAAAGAGAGGTTTTTTATTACGTGAAGGAATACTGCTAAATTCGGAGAAAATCGGTTCAGATTCAGATATAGCCCCCATATATATGTTACCCCCGATTTGACATGTAAGCGCTGTAAAAACTGTATTTTATATCCGATCAGTGCAAAATTTGGCAGAAAGAGGTTTCTTATTACATAAAGGAATACTGCTAAATTTGGAGAAAATCGGTTCAGATTCAGATATAGCCCCCATATATATGTTACCCCCGATTTGACATGTAAGCGCTGTAAAAACTGTATTTTATATCCGATCAGTATAAAATTCGGCAGAAAGAGGTTTCTTATTATATGAATGAACACTGTTAAATTTGGAAGAAATCGGTTCAGATTTAGATATAGCCCCCATATATACGTTACCCCCGATTTGACATGTAGGCGCTGTAGAGGCTGTATTTTTTATGCGATCAGTACGAAATTCGACAGAAGGAGGTCTTTTTACATGAATGAGTATTCAGGGAAGATCGGTTCAGATTTATATTGATTGTTCCTCCTGATTTGGTATCAAACCGCTATAGAAGTTGTATTTTACTTCCGATCATTAAAATTTTCCAAAAATTTTTTTCTCAATTTAGGAACGAATATTGCTTAATTCAGCGATTATCGTTTCAGAATTAGATAATGTGTTTCTACCCATTTACCAATTATTCCAAATTATTATGGCAATGACCCTTATCGCATTGTTAGGGAGGTGTAGGGTATTATATAGTCGGCCCCGCCCGACTTTCTGCCTTTCCTTACTGGTTTTAATTAGGAGTTGATAATGTGGGTTCCAAGCATGCTCTTTCAGAATCTGCAATCATTTTTTTCCTATCTCGTCTAGTTTTCGAGATGTTGGTAGGGTAAATTTGTTTTACTCCGAATAACGGAAAATAATTTCGATATTTTTGTTCTATGTCTCAATTTTTCTATCGCCCTATATTTTTCACTCAGTATTTTACGTTCTTTCGATCACAATATGTAAATTAGTGTCCTCCCATACCGACCCTTTTTGTGGTATATGTATTACAAATACGAAAAAATATTAAAATAAAAGTGGATATGGACCAAAATGCCAAGTTCAAAAATTGTTATAACTTGCTTATTTTTGGATGTAATGGCATAGAAATGCATGAGAATCATACAAACACTGTTGGGAACCCTATGAAATAAAAAGTGTGTAACTCTTCAGTCCCGTTTTTACTCAAACAATAAATTGCGTTTTTCTCCGATCATACAAAATGGCGTATGGAACAAAATAGCATTGAGGCGACGATATGTGTGTACACCAAAATAACACAATTTTTTTTTTCATTAATTTAGATATTAAGTAAAACGTAAGAATATAGAAAAAAATTGCACTATGGATCGAACCGACAAACCCCACAAACCACAGTCTTTACTACACACACGCTTACAGATTCAGCCAACAAAGACACGTTACCGATATTGGCTAAACTACATGTTTGCTAATTTCCTATTTGCCTAGGACAATTGAAGGGTGTTTTGTGGGAAAGTACATGTGGATGTGTGAATACGAAACGTTACCTCAACTGATTGAAGGAGATGCACGCAAATAAAATGACCCGTTAAATCAGGGATGCCAACGGTGATATGAAGCAGAACAAGTAAAAGCGTCGGCCATGCCGAATCTTATATACCCTCCACAATGGATACCATGTGACCTCACAAAATAACTCAAACCTAAAGATAATAACACCGTAAATACAAAAAAATATAGTAGAAAATAGTAGGAATCACAACAATTTATGTCGCCGAGATCACGAGCTTCAATTTCAGGCATCAAATAGTCGGTTGTCATGGCACGATAACGGTCGCCAATGACGGTTACGTTCTCACCAGCATCATTTTTGAAGAAATACAGACCGATGATTCCACCGGCCCACAAACCACACCAAACCGTTGTTTCTTTTGGATGAAGTGGCAGCTCTTGAATCTCTTCAGTTTGTTCTTCGTCCCAAATACGGCAAATTTGCTCGTTTACATACCCATTGAGCCAGAAATGGGCCTCATCGCTGAACAAAATTTGGCTCGAAAACGTCGGATCTTCTTGGAACTTTTCAAGATCCCATAGAGCGAAGCGATGTCGCATGGGAATGTTGGGCGGCTTCAGTTATTGCACAAGCTGTATTTTGTACGCTTTCAATTTAAGATCTCGACGTAAAATGCGACAAGTCGTTCCATACGTCATGACGTATGGAACGACTTGGCGCCTTTTTTCGAAAACGCAAATACGGCATAAACAGAAACGCAAATACGGCATAAAATTTCGATGATTTTTTTTTAAGTTCTTTATTTTGATATTAGAAATAATAATCAAATGCAAAATGTGGAAATTTCTAATGGAAAATCCCTCAATTCCCAAAAAATACATCAAAAATCACCAAAAATGGGATTTTTTTACTTTTAGCCTAGTAAAAATAAATAAAAAGAAAAATTTAACAATTTAGCTTTGCGATTGGAGAAAATCGATCAAACTTTTGAAATGTATGTAAAAAAAAGGTCCAAATCGGAGAAGGGTGGCAACCACACCAATTAAAATTTTGGATTGTCTTGTCTAACAGATTCTGTGAAACGTCTCCTTTAAAATGAGTATAAACTTGATATACTTTGTGTAACAAACTTTTTCTAAAAGACCTAAATACGAATTGGACTTTTTTCGCCAAAAAATCTACAAAAATGAAAATTTTTTCAAAAATTTGACTTTATAGGCCCATAACTTTCTTATTTCTTCACATATCTTATCGATTCTTTTTTTCATGATATTGTAAATGTTATTGGCAATCCAAAAAACCGCGGGA
Organism: Eudasyphora cyanicolor; assembly: GCA_963930755.1. Taxonomy (NCBI): domain Eukaryota; kingdom Metazoa; phylum Arthropoda; class Insecta; order Diptera; family Muscidae; genus Eudasyphora; species Eudasyphora cyanicolor. The sequence continues at coordinate 173,970,840 of OZ005736.1, read as the reverse complement.
ACAAAATCGGTAAACTTTTGACTGAGATATTGGCTTAACTCCAAGGCAAAGTCGGCGAAAAAATTAAAAATTTAAATTTTAAATCCACATATCTCGGAAACTATTCAAGATATCTTCAACCTATAAAATGCTTGTTGGAATTCTGGTCTAGGAGTATCCACGCCACTAAAACCGGACACTCCATTCAAAAGTTAGAAGCCGGTGAAAATTTTTTATACCCGAGGTGGTCAACTTTAAGGCCCTGTAGCTCCGCCCCTGTATGAGATAGGGGGCCCAAGTTCCGAACTTAAACTCTCTAACACCTCTTGAATACACACCTAAAATTTCATCGCCATACGATAAGTGGTTTTGAAATGGCAGAATTATGTCCAGTTTGTTTCCATTTTAGCCCACTGTGCGTCAGTCCGATGCTGCGAACGGCGCCGAATCGACTCTCCACCGCCTTCGTGTACACTCTCAGCTACGGCCGCTACATTTTCTTCACTGCGTGCTGGACGTGGTCTATTCGGTCGAACATTATCCAATAATGAATGCTGGGTCTCAAGATGGGTGATGGTGTTGCGAATAGTACGCTCAGTAGGCCATAAGTTGAGCGAAGTGCACGAAACACATTTCTCAAAGAACGTGAATTTTCATAATAAAGTTGAACGATTTGTTAACTTTGTTCAGGCTTAAGTCTTTCCATGATGAAATGCCAAACAAAAAGCAAAAATTACAAGACAGCATGACACGACTCACACGTGATCTATCAAAAAAAACCAGTAAGGAAAGGCAGAAAGTCGGGCGAAGCCGACTATATAATACCCTACACCTCCCTAACAATGCGATAAGGGTCATTGCCATAATAATTTGGAATAATTGGTAAATGGGTAGAAACACATTATCTAATTCTGAAACGATAATCGCTGAATTAAGCAATATTCGTTCCTAAATTGAGAAAAAAATTTTTGGAAAATTTTAATGATCGGAAGTAAAATACAACTTCTATAGCGGTTTGATACCAAATCAGGAGGAACAATCAATATAAATCTGAACCGATCTTCCCTGAATACTCATTCATGTAAAAAGACCTCCTTCTGTCGAATTTCGTACTGATCGCATAAAAAATACAGCCTCTACAGCGCCTACATGTCAAATCGGGGGTAACGTATATATGGGGGCTATATCTAAATCTGAACCGATTTCTTCCAAATTTAACAGTGTTCATTCATATAATAAGAAACCTCTTTCTGCCGAATTTTATACTGATCGGATATAAAATAACATTTTTACAGCACTTACAAGTCAAATCGGGGGTAACGTATATATGGGGGCTATATCTAAATCTGAACCGATTTTCTCCAAATTTAGCAGTATTCCTTTATGTAATAAGAAACCTCTTTCTGCCAAATTTTGCACTGATCGGATATAAAATACAGTTTTTACAGCGCTTACATGTCAAATCGGGGGTAACATATATATGGGGGCTATATCTGAATCTGAACCGATTTTCTCCGAATTTAGCAGTATTCCTTCACGTAATAAAAAACCTCTCTTTGCCGAATTTCGCACTGATCGGATATAAAATAACATGTTTACAGCGCTTATATGTCAAATCGGGGGTAATGTATATATGGGGGCTATATCTAAATCTGAACCGATTTCTTCAAAATTTAACAGAGTTCATTCATGTAATAAGAAACCGTTTCCTGCCGAATTTCATACTGATCGGGTATAAAATAAAGTTTTTACAGCGCTTACATGTCAAATCGGGGCCAACATATATATGGGGGCTATATCTAAATCTGAACCGATTTTAACCAAATTCAATAGGGATCGTCCTTGGGCCAAAAATAAGATATGTGTAAAGTTTCGTCGAGATCGGACCATAATTGCGACCTGTACTTTGATTACAAGAATACATGCACAGACAGACGGACAGACAGACAGACGGACAGACAGACAGACGGACAGACGGACATAGCTAAATCAACTCAGAAAGTGATTCTAAGTCGATCGGTATAATAAACGATGGGTCTATTTCTTCTCCTTTTGGGTGTTACAAACAAATGCACAAAGTTATAATACCCTGTACCACAGTGTGGTGTAGGGTATAAAAAGGCTATTGAAAAAAATATCTCTACTTGGATCCCCCGTTATAAAACATCTGAACAAAATTTTGTTTTTTTCTCGCCAACTACAAGATGATTCATTTGTATAGTAAAACGCATACACAAATTTTCAAGACAACCGGGAATGTCGACCAGATTTTTTCGAAAAATCGTTCGGTTTAACATGGAATGAACGACATACAAACACCTTTCCATTTTGAATAATGCCCATAGATTTTAAAATTAATTATCTTTGTTAGTTTTACTTTTGTCAGGCTTCAAAGACGCGCTCATTTTTCATAATTTTACAAATTGCAAATGCACAACTTAAAGCTTAATTTGTCTTGTACTAGCCATTCTGATCTTTTCATAAGCCACCAGATGGACCACCCTGTACGTAATGTTAATTCAATAATTCCATTAACTTATCATATTTCGAATCATCATAAAAAATCACCCACTGCGAAATATTAAATTTTGAACTTAGTTTCTTTATTGTAAGTATATTCATATCATTGTTGAGTAGAGAAAAAAACTATTACAATAACGATTCGGATAAGTAAATAGAGATGAAATGAAATGTAACTTTTTCAGTCAAAGTTTGGTTCACATCACAAGGTCCGGTAAAAATGCAAATCACGCTGAGTTCCCCTCCCACATCTTCGCTCATTTCGGCTGTGTTGTTCACAACTTGGTTTGGTCCTACCAGTTGACAATGTGGAGAGGAAAAAGTTTTGCAATGATTCCATTTGATTTCTGGAATTAGTGCAGATCCTTGGGAGTTAAGTTGTATTGCCCTTGCGTTTCTTTTTGTTTTTTTTGTGTTTTGCATTTTTCAATATAAGATCTCTGGGATTTCTTTTTCCTAATGTTGCAAGTTTTTGTGCAAATAGAGCACAGTGGAATGTGGCGGTCTAATTTGAAGTCCTGTAGCTTCGCTCTGGTATGGTGTATAGTGTCCAAAATTTGTCAAATTTGAGCTCTTTAATAAGTATCTGAATTTTCAAGCCGAACAATAACCAAAACTGAATACTAAACGACCAAAACCATAAATTTTTATTGATATATTTTGAGAAATGTCTAATATATTTAACTTTTTCGTTCCAAGTTTAAATTGGAAATATTATATTGTTTTCTACCAAATTCGCAACCACTCTTTTAAATGTTTTCCATACTGTGCTCATTCGTGTTTCTCTTAGCATATAGCAAAAGATATAAAACTTTGCGTATTGCATGAATTTTGATTTGTTTGGCAAAGTGCAAGAAGTGAAGTGAATTTCATTTGAGAGTGAACAATTTTTATGCTTTCTTCCCTTTAGCGTGGCAAAAGTTTTTATTATTTTTTCAATCTTTGTTGTACTTTCAAAACTTAATTTTCTTCTTTGCATTCCTTGTCCTATCTGTTTTTTTATCAGCGTGAAAAGAAGTTTTTTACCTGATTTATTTCAATTTCCATAATAAATTCTGACCAAAACATTTACTAGATATTTACAGTTTGTTTGCTAGTTGGAGGTGTTTTCTTGATTCAGGTAAAAATACTTTTTTTTTTAACAATATACAGTCTAGGAAAAGGGTATTATGTCAAGGACTCTTCACTATTTTATGTTGTTAATATTCAATTCTTCCTAATACATTTGCTGACTACTTTAAGTTAACAGACACAGTTTCTGGGTTAATATAAATGCTCTCTAGGAGTTAGAGAAGATATTTAAAAACATAATTTTATTACCGTTATCTCACAATATATCCGAAAAGTCGTCGAAAATTAAATGTTTCTTAGAATAATCATTTACTTCAAGATTAGCACATTTAATAATTGAAATTTCCAATGAACAAATAATAAAAAACAAGAAGGAAAACTTCAGTCGGAAAAACTGACTGACGAATCCCCTTAACTACAGTCCTAAAAAAATGCGTAAATTTATTTATTTTTATACCCTCCACCATAGGATGGGGGTTATATCCATTTTGTCACTACATTTGTAACTCCTCTAAACATTGATCTGAGACCCCATAAAGTATATATATTCTTAATCGGCGTAAAATTCTAAAACGATTTAGCCATGTCCGTCTGTCCATACGTCTGTTGTAACCACGTTACAGCCCATAATAATAGAGCTAGGTTGAACAAATTTGGTAGAAATATTTCTTATACTTACAGGTTGTTTTGGGATTGCAAATAGGCCATATCGGTCAATGTTTTGATATAGCTCCCGTATAGAGGTCGCCCTAAAATGCGGTTTTTGAGACATAGATACCACATGTTAAAGCAATTTAGCAGAAACTTCGCAGTTTGTATTCTATTTTGACAAGAATATATCACGGCAAAAATTGTACATTGGGGCGGGTTGATTTTTTTCTTTTTAATCGTATAGCAAAAACGTAAACTAAATAAAATTCAAAGAAAATTCTCCGAAGAAACCATGTATCTAAAATAAAATCCTAATCCGAGCCACTCGACTTGAAAATTTATACGCCCGCGTTTGCCAAAAAAAATAAATATTAGAAAAAATAGATTTTTCCAAAAAGAAATAGAATTTTCTGAATACAATTGTTTAGTAAGGTACTTCTTTTGCACCCAAAAAAAATTGCACTCAAAAAATAGTTTTCAGTATTTATAAAATAACCTTCTTTTGTTTAGATAAACAATTCTTATTTTACAATGCAAATAAAAACATGAAAAGTGTTCTAACTATTTTTATACCCTCCACCATAACACCTCTAATATTGATCGGAGACCCCATAAAGTATATATATTCTTAATCGTCGTAAAATTCTAAGACGATTTAGCCATGTCCGTCTGTCTGTGGTAATCACGCTACAGTCCGCAATAATAGAGCTAGGTTGATCAAATTTGGTACAAATACTTCTTATAGTTGCAGGTTGTTTGGGATTGCAAATGGGCCATATCGGTCCATATTTAGATATAGCTCCCATATATAGCATCTAACTTGTTGTGATTCCTACTGTTCTCATCTACTATATTTTTTGTGTTTTCGGTGTTACTTTCTTTAGGTTTGAGTTATTTTGTGAGGTCACATGCTATCCATGGTGGAGGCTATATAAGATTCGGCATGGCCGAACTTAACGCTTTACTTGTTTTATATAGAACGCAAATCAGAGGAGATACAAATTGGGGTTCAACTTCCTTTTTTGATAATTAAATGTTTTGATTAGTCTCAAGACAAAACCTGTATTGCATAAACTATAATATAACAAGTAAGAAAGTTTCAGTCGAGTAAACCGACTATGGTATACCCTCACTTTGTGAGTACTGTAATATGAAATACACGAATTAATCTGTCAATTTATATGGGAGGTACCAGAGGGGGTTTAACAAATACTGCTATTTTTCGATAAACAGTAAACTTCAAATATATTGCACTGTATCGAATTATACGCGTTTATATGCACTGGTGTATTAAAGATATGATCTATTCAATTTTGGTATGATTGGCCATTTTGTGTGGGAGGTACCAAAAGGGGCGTGGCAACTTCGCCCATTTTTCACTGGATTGTAGGTGTTATGAAACCATTACACTCTACAAAATTGCAAGTATTTTTGTGCATAGGTATTCAAGTTATAAGCTGTTAACTTTTGGAGCCAAATAGTCCATTTGTGCGGAAGGTACCAAAAGGGGCGATCTGTTCAATCTGTTACTCCTTTCGAGAGCTATCGCGCACACCAGCTAACAGACAGACAGACGGACGAACTTTGCTCATTCGACTTAAAACGGCCTCCTTCGTTTTATGTCGAATGAGCAATCCTTCGATGTGTTACACTTTTGCCCGTAGCAAATGATATATACCCTCGTATCACTAAAGTGAGGGTATAATAAAACAATATATTTCAAAAAAAGAAAAAAAATTAAGCGAAAGAAGAGGAAAAAATTTTCAAGTCGAGAGACGCGGATTAAGTTTGGATTTTAGACCCATGGTTTCTTCGGAGAATTTTCTTAGAATTTAATGTAGATTACGTTTTTGCTATACGATTTTTATTTTTTTTTTTCATCCATACAAATCAACCCGCCCTATTGTACATATTTTTTATAGTCATTCTGTAGAGGTCGTTCCACAATATACGTATTTAAGCCATAAATACCATATCTTCTAATCATTTTAACTGAATCTTTGCAGATTGTATTTAATTAAGACAAGAATTCATCGCAGTAAAAATGTTTAAATCACTTCATATTTTGTTATAGTCCACCTATAGATGTCGCTCCAAAAAAGGCTTATTTAAGCCATAAACACCACATTTTCTAAAAAAATTAGCTCAAACTTTGCAGTTTATTTTCTATTTTGGCAAGAATTCATCTCAGTAAAATGTATACAAATAAAATTTTATTTTGATGTAGTCCCCGTGTAGATGTAGCTCCCAAAAAAGCTGTTTAAGCCATAAATACAACATTTTTCAGGAGAAGGTTTAGAATTACATAGGATTATAAGTTGTTAGAGAATCAGTATTTCACTAAATTTTAAACCTTTGTGATGGAGGTACTGGAAGGAGTACACCAATATGGCCTTTCTCCCAACATAGCTTGAGAATGAAAATGATATTATCACATACCTAATTTTAAGTCAATCTGTTGCTCCTTTCGAGAGATGTCGTGAGCTCCAGCGAGGCAGTAAGACGGGCATTGCTCAAATTACGGTCCTAAAAACTAACATGAACAGCCTGTTTCTGTAACTTAAAAATATGCTTTCGTTCGCCTGCCAGACGACAAACAGCTGATTTGGGTTTCACTAACTACCAAAACGTAATCATTTCAGTGTAAATTTTGGTTTCTGTATCTCTCTTTGCTGTCATCTGGGCGAACACAAATGTCAGATCGGGTCACGTTATTTTATTTGTCGACTGTTGGGAACAATGACAAAAAATCGTTATTGAAAGCAAAAATAAGTAGATAATAATATAATTATGGTCAAAACAATTAAATAATAATAAAATTTTATATACGAGGTATGTTCAAAAAATATCGCGAATTTTTAATTTCCGCGGGCTACGTGTATTTGATTTTTGATATTTTTTTAGCGTTATGTTGGTACTCGTGTCCCTTACATATGCTGACAAGCTCGGCCATTTTGAATGTTTTGTTAACTTTTGACAGCTGTTGTGCTTGGATGTGTTTTAACTTGTCTTCGATTTTTATCTACTTCAAAAAATGGATCAAAGAATCTGCATCAAATTATGTGTGAAAAACAAAATAAAGTGCGCTGACACATTCCGAATGTTGACTGTGGCTACCTTGGACCAAAGCAACGTTTATCGGTGGTACAAAATGTTCTTAGAAGGCCGAGAAGATGCGAATGACGAACATCGTGCCGGACGCCCGTGTACGTCAACAACAGGGGCGGGGCCGTGGTGCATTATGAGTTCTTGCCACAGGGTAGTGCGTTCAATAAAGAATATTACCTGCAAGTTATGGAAGATTTGTGGAAGAACAAAAACTGGCTTTTGCACCATGATAATGCCCCTGCACACACATCGTTTCTTGTGCGCGAATATTTTGCCAAAAACAACACAGTAATGGTGCCGCAGCCACCGTATTCCCCTGACCTAGCCCCCAGTGACTATTTTTTGTTCCCAAAACTGAAAAGGCCCATGAAAGGACGACGCTACGCCACGATTGAGGAGATAAAGACGGCATCGAAGGAGTAGCTGAACAAGATCACAAAAAATGATTATTTGAAGTGCTTCGAGGATTGGAAAAAACGTTGGCAGAAGTGTATTATATCCGAGGGGAATTACTTTGATGGAGACAAAATAGATATTCATGAATAAATAAAAACTTTTTTTAAAAAATACAAAATTTTGGAATTTTTTTGAACATACCTCGTATATATATATATATATATTTAAGCATAAAGAAGACAACATTGGCAGCTCGATAAGATGGAAAAAAATCATCAGCCAAAGAGAGAGAGAAACAAAAGAGAGTCTTTATTCAGATCAGCTGAATGAGTAAAGTGTACAGAGGTGTAAAGAGTACAGAGGTGTATTTGCTAAGGTCTACCATACGAAAATGTTTGCCGGTATTTCGGTAGCTGTCACTTTTGTAGCTTTTATTCGTTGACATTTGACAAGTAGAAGCTACGCCATTACTGAAAAAAGGAACGATAAACGATTCAACAACGCACTGAAATTATTCAAATTCGAAAATCATCAAAAATCACCTTGACTGATGAGGCCCATTTCCACCTCGGTGGCTACGTCAACAACCAAAATTGTCGCATCCGGGGCTCGGAAAACCTAAGAGTTATTGTTGAGAAGCCTCTCCATCCTCAACGTGTGACTGTTTGGTGCGGTTTATTGTCCAGGGGTGTCATTGGACCTTACTTTTTCGAAAATGAGGTTGGATCAACAGATATGGTGAATGGATTGCGCTATCGAGAGATGATTAATGATTTTTTATGGTCGGAGTTGGATGGTATTGATCTGGACAACGTTTACTTTCAACATGACGGCGCTACGTGCCACACAAGCAACAAAACCATTGCTCTGTTACGGGAAAAGTTTCCGGACCGTGGTATCTCTCGAAGAGGTGATCACAATTGGCCACAGAGATCTTGTGATTTAACACCTTGCGACTTCTTCCTTTGGGGCCACCTAAAAGATAAGGTCTACGCCAACAGCCCAGCGTCGATTCAAGACCTCAAAGATAGAATTCGTAAGGCTATCGAGGACATAGGGCAGCCACTTTGCGATTTGGTTATGGAAAATTTCATGAAAAGGATATGGTCCTGTAATCGTGGTCGTGGTGGCCATTTGGTTGATGTTGTTTTTCATTATTAACGGCATGCATACCTTCCTCTTTATTATGAAATAAACATCCGATCATTTATCTCAAAAAATTGAATTTTTCTTTGAATACCAAAACAACACCTCTTGTTGGAAAACCCTTTATATGGAGCAACAATATCATTTACTAATTTAAATGATTGCAAATTGGAAAATGTTAGTCCAATCGTTTGGTTTTTAAGTTGGATAGTTAATGTTGGATTTTGTAAAGCTTTCCTGGACCAATTCGGATAAATGGTTCTCGATGTATGCTAAAATATGTGGTTCACCCTCTATATAGGAAAAAACCTTCTGTGGTACAGGGTTTTATAAGTTTGTTTGTTTGGAGATAAACCCGCCTTTAAATATAGAGGTAAACCCGCCTTAAAGTGTACAGATCGACTCAGAACCTCTAGCTGATTCCATTTAACCTTGATGAAATTTGGTAAAGATAACTTTCTGGCCTCAAGGATGAAGCCTATTTAAATTGGTCAGAATCAGTTCAGATGTCCATATCCTGCCTGATTCCTGGATAAAAAAATTGCTACATCTAAAAAAATAAAAAAAAACTTGGGAGTAATCTTGTATCAGTAACAGATCATATTAAAGAAAGAGTTACATAGACCCACAGATGTTGGTCGTTGTGCAGAAGAGCTATATGTTCAAAATGGGGACAACGTCAAAATTGGACACACTGGTTAGAGCAATAATAACCTATGCCTCTGTAGTCTGGTGGAGATCAATGGCAAAGAAGTACAACGTACTGCAATTGCAGCAAGTATGTGCTGTCTAGGCATAAGCGGGACAATTACAACCTCTCAAACAAGAGCATTTGAGGCTATCCTGCATATCCAACCAAGAGACATCCGTATAAATTATGGGGCAGCCCTCACAGCAGGACGTCATGAAAATTATAGATATTACAAAAATCTCCAACCGCATTATTGAAGTGCGGCTTCAGCTACCTGTGATACGTTCGTGCCAGACAGACTCTCCTTGGAAAACGGAACACTACCGCATGTGCCAGTGGGAACCAGCTGCTACGCGGATGGGTCCAAGCTAGGCGATAAAAGCAGTAACATCGGAAAGGGTCAAATCCCGAGCTGTGTTAGACTGTAAAAGAACGACGATTATTCAACTGCGTATTTTCTGGGTACCAGGACACAAGGGAGTGATTGGAATTGAGTGAGCAAACAGGTTGGCTTCAAAGGGCAGAGAACTTCGAGTAATAAACATGGAAACCTTTCGAAGCCACGAAGGATGAGTTGAAGCACTGGGCAGTGATGGCTAACAAAACTGTGTGTAATAGCGCAACAAATGAGAAGAAACCAATTCGTTTTCTGAAACTAAACAGGATCGAGATTGGTAAGATGATTAGTGTTCTAACGGACACTCAAGCTTACAAGCAAATTTTCATGGAATGGGACTAGCAAAAAACGACGAATGCAGGGCATGTAGGTAAAGCATTGAAACGATGGAACATTTTCTGTGTCAGTGCCCGGCTTTCACAAATGCAAGATTTCCATATTTCGGGTCCGACATATTACCAGACTTGACTCATCTCAGAGGATATGACTTCAAGTCATCATACTGAGAAAATTCGTGTCTAGTACCGATTTTCTCTTGCCCGTGAGGTAAAAACAGATCTCAAATAAGGAGCGCACAACAGGCCGAATCACTGGCTTAAGTGTATGTCCATGGACATGATACGTTTAAACGTCTGCTCTCTTCAACCTAACCTAGGTCCCATATACACATATGTACATTCCGATTTGGATTTAACCGGTATATAAGCATTATTATCTGGCAGATATTTTTTCAATTTAACGCAGTAATGTTCTATGAGACAGCAATTACCTATGCCAAATTTTATAAAAATCGGTACAGATTTGTATATAGCTTTCATATATATACACATCCCGATTTAGCATTTACGCGGTATTGAAGCCACAATTTACAATAAATTTTAAGGAAAATCTAACCTACATCCGGATTTTTCATCTAAGGGCTGCATAATCGACAACGAATTTGAATTGGTATGTACAAAATTTAGACGATAAGCGTTTTTTTAACCATATTTTGCAAAATTTGAAGGAAGTGCGGATTTTCCATATATATGTTTCGTCCGATTTTGCTCTTTAGTCCTGTAGAAGCTGTATTTTACATCCAATCATTTTGAAATTTAGAATGATTGAGTTTCTTGATCCATGAACCAACATTACCGAATTTGAAGAAAATCGGTTAAGATTTAGCTATAGCTCCCATATATATGTTTCGTCCGATTTGGCCCTATAGAAACTGTATTTTACATCCAATTGTATTAAAATTTAGCATGGTAGACTTCATTGATCTATGTATGACCTATCTGAAATTCAATAGGGATCTTTACAATCGGTTAGAAAATCGGTTAAGATTTAGCTATAGCTCCCATATATGTGGGCGAGAGAACGAGAGAAGGGGCACTTGCAACTCCGAGAAAGAAGTTGCAGTAGTAGCAAAACGACGATCGACGTGAACGGTTGCTCAATCGACGAAAGACGCATCAAATCAAATCGAACCAAACATTTCATTTAAATTCTATTTCTTACCCTTTTAACATTAATTAATCTTTTATGAATTCAATAAATCTATCATATTATTTCCTTAAATAAACTATTTTGTTTAATCAATAAATAAAATCCCACAAAAATTGGAGGCTCAACCAAAATTATAAGAACAGTGAGTGAGTAAAACATACACATAGATAGAATAGAGCCAACAGTGTGTGTGTACGTGTGTTGAAAAAAAGAAGAAAAGACGACGACACAACAGTCGAACGCGCCGGATAGTAACCACGAACAGTTCCTCGAAAATTGTGAAATTCGTTTCAAACCGAAATCAGGAAAGAAAGAAAAGTAACGTGCAACAATGACGTCACTACAGTGTTTTTCCAATGTTCGAGACAATTTGAAAAACGGCACTAAGGAGAGCATTGTGGCTTTGCACAAGTATGTGTTCGAAAACGAAGGGGATCGTGGAAACCGACAGCGCTTGCGTGAGTTTGAAGGTTTTGAGTTCGATGAGAAGAACGACGACTTTAAGAGTAAGATGGAATATGTTAAACAGAACTTAACTGCGACAGATTTGGCAATAATTTGCAGCGTGCTTGGCATCACACACAAAGCAGAGGACTTAACGACGCACATATTTCGGAATTTGAGAAGAAGCAATATGTTATGCGACGCAGCAATGAAGCCAACAAGCGACGACGAAGAAGACGACGAAATCGAAAAGGGGAATGTTTTGTATGAAGGCAGAAACAGAGGAACCAACGACGCATTGGCAGAGATTGAACGACGGCCAAACGAAGGTACAAATGTTCATCAGAGAGACGGAGACGGGGATGATTCTTTTTTGTCTTTGGGATACGATGACTGCAGAAATACAAGAACAAATCCTATGGTGTCAAGATTTGCATTGAATTTTCGCGATATTGAAGATTCGGTAAGAGTATTCGACGGCAACGACAAATTTCCTATTGAGGCGTGGATAGAGGAATTTGAGGAATGTGCTACAGTGATGTGTTGGGACGATTTTCAACGGTTTGTTTTTGCAAAGAAGTCGTTGAAAGGGGTAGCCAGACGTTTTGTGATGAGCGAAAGAGGAATAACGTCGTGGAGTAAACTACGAACAGCACTTTTGGATGAATTTCGAACAATAATCAACAGCGCCGAACTTCATAAACAGCTCTGCGAGAGAAAGATGGAAAAAGGGGAGAGCGTTCGAGAGTATTTTTTCGAAATGAAAGATTTGTCTTCTCGAGGTCATGTTGACGATGCCGCATTGATTCAATACGTAATTGATGGTATTAGTGACTTACACATTAACAAAACAATTTTATACGGTGCGCGAAATTTGAGCGAATTTAAAGAGAAACTTAAGTGTTACGAGACAATTCGGGAAAAGTCGAAGAATGTGTGTGAGACAAAAATAAACAAAAATCGGATAGAGTTGCCAAATGTAAACAATACAAAGGATTTGACGTGTTACAATTGTGGTAAAAAAGGTCATAAATCATCTGATTGTAGAAATAAGGAAAAAGGCACTAAATGTTTTAGATGTAACCAATTTGGCCATATTTCAAAAAACTGCACGGTTAATAAAGACAATGAAAATTCCAATACGCGATATTTAATTTCCACGAACAGTGTAATGAAAAAGAATGTGAAAATCGGCAACGAATATCGAATTGCACTTTTTGATACAGGAAGTAAATTTAATATCATTACGAACAGCGTATATACAAGTTTGAATAAACCAGAAATTACGGAAATAAACATTAATCTTATCGGTTTCGGTCAAGGCAAAGAGTGTAAGATCAAGCCAATCGGTGGCATAGAACAAAAAATGACAATCGATAATGAAGAATACAACGTAAATTTTCTTGTCGTGCCGGATAAAAATATGGATATTGACGTTATACTCGGTGAAGAATTCTGTAAGGACGTGGAAGTGACAATAAACCGTCGTGGTCTATATTTCAATAAAATCGAGAAAAATGAAAGTGACATTGTGTCCATGATGAAAATTGATGCGATAAGTGACAGTTATGAACTGAATATTGGTGAACAAGCCGGAAAAGAAGCAAAAAAGCGAGTGCGCGATCTAATAAACAATTATATTCCCGCGAAATCTAAGTCGACGAACGTTGAGATGAATATCGTGCTGGTGGATGAGACACCAATATACTCGCGACCGCGCAGATTACCAATAGTTGAGAGATCGATAGTGGACAGTCAAATTGATCAGTGGTTAAAGGACGGTATAATCCAGAATTCCGAATCGGAATTTAGCAGCCCAATTGTACTTGTTAAGAAACGAGATGGATCTCCAAGACTATGCGTTGATTTTAGAAGACTGAACAAGGTAATTGTTAAGGATAGATTTCCATTGCCGTTAATAGAGGATCAGCTGGATCGGCTTGAAGATGCTAAGATTTTTAGCACCATTGACTTAAAGAATGGATTTTTTCACGTGCCTGTGGCGGAATCGAGTAGGAAATACACCTCTTTTGTGACCTACAACGGCCAGTACGAATTTCATAAGGTTCCGTTGTCCAATTCCCCCAGTGTTTTTCAGAGACATGTAAATTCAATATTTCGAGATTTGAGCCAAAAGGGAATCGCACTACCTTATGTTGACGATATCATTGTGCCCGCCAAGGATGAAGACGAGGCAATAGAACGACTTGAAGAAGTGATTCAACGATGTAGCGAATATGGTTTGGAGCTAAATGTCAAGAAATGTCAATTATTGAAGAGTAGAATACAGTTTTTGGGTAATGTTATCGAAGATCAGCGGATATATCCATCCCCAGAAAAAGTTAAGGCTATACTTAAATTTCCAACGCCGCAAAATTTGAAACAGTTACAGAGTTTTCTTGGACTGGCTGGTTATTTAAGAAAGTTCATTCCTAATTTCTCTATGATGGCGAAACCTTTGAGCGATTTGACGAAAAAAGATTCGAAATTCAAGATGGGTCATGAGCAATTACAGGCATTGGATAATTTGAAGACGACTTTGACTTGCGAACCAGTTTTGAAGATTTTTAACCACAATCATGAAACTGAATTACATACGGATGCTTCAATTGACGGCTATGGCGCTATTCTGTTCCAGAGGTGTCCCGACGATAATCACCTACATCCCGTATATTTCATGAGCAGAAAGACGACAGACGCTGAACGAAAATATACTAGCTATGAACTGGAAATCTTAGCAGTAGTCGAGTCGTTAAAGAAATTTAGAGTTTATTTGCTTGGATTGAAATTTAAATTGATTACGGACTGTAATGCTTTTGCGAAGACATTAGAGAAGAGAGATCTTTGTACTCGAGTTGCCAGATGGATTCTTCTCCTCCAGGAATACGACTACGTTGTCGAACACCGATCAGGTACCCAGATGAGGCATGTAGATGCTCTTAGTCGCTATCCAGTTATGACGATACGTGAAGATGATATTCTTTCGAGGATTCATAAGGCCCAGACGCAAGACGATGAAATAAAAGCTTTGATGGAAATACTAAGTAAAGAAACTTCGTATAACGGATACTTCATGAGGGGAGATATTTTGTACAAGTTGGTGGACGATTATGAATTGGTTGCTGTACCGAGGAGTATGCAAAGGGAAATTATCCGACGAGCACATGATAGAGGCCATTTTGGAGTAAAAAAGACGAGAGAACTCATATGTCATGAATACTTTATACCTAAACTCGACGAAAAGATCCAGAATTACATTATGAGTTGCATTCCATGTATAGTTTCCAATAGGAAGCAGGGTAGGCAGGAAGGCGAATTACATCCACTGCCTAAGAATGATGTTCCACTCCATACCTTTCATATTGATTTCCTTGGACCCCTCGAATCAACAAATAAGCAGTACAAACACATCCTAGCAGTTATAGACTCGTTTACGAAATTTTGTTGGCTGTACCCGGCGAAATCGACGACTTCAGCTGAGGTTATAGCTAAACTACGTATGCAGAGTATGATTTTCGGAAATCCACAACAAATTATAACAGATCGTGGATCCGCGTTTACGTCTGAAGATTTTCGTAAATATGCAGACGAGGAGAATATACGAGTACTGAATGTGACTACAGGATTACCACGCGCAAACGGACAAATTGAGAGGTTAAATTCGGTTATTAGCAAAGTTTTGGCGAAACTTAGCATTGAGGATCCAACCAAATGGTATAAGTACGTCGAGAAAGTTCAACAATACATAAACTCAACATACACACGAAGTACTGGGACGACGCCTTTTCAACTGTTAACTGGTGTCAAAATGCGGAGTAAAGATGACATTCAAATTAAAGAAATTATCGAGAACGAGATCATTTCGACATTCAATGACGAAAGAGACGAGTTGAGGAAGACCGCGAAAGAACAAATACTCAAGATGCAAAATGAGAACAGGCGATCCTACAATCGTAGGCGCAAAAAAGCAAGAAAATATAATGAAGGAGACATCGTAGCCATAAAGAGGACACAGTTTGGCGGTGGTCTTAAACTGAAACCGAAATATCTAGGCCCATATCAGGTGACGAAGATAAAGCCAAATGATACTTACGACGTCAGGAAAAATGGGAACGTGGATGGCCCAATACGTACAACAACATGTGCCGAGTTTATGAAGCCTTGGTTTGTGGAGGAAACTACATTCGAGACGAATGAATAGCAAGATGGCCGAGTTGTGGGCGAGAGAACGAGAGAAGGGGCACTTGCAACTCCGAGAAAGAAGTTGCAGTAGTAGCAAAACGACGATCGACGTGAACGGTTGCTCAATCGACGAAAGACGCATCAAATCAAATCGAACCAAACATTTCATTTAAATTCTATTTCTTACCCTTTTAACATTAATTAATCTTTTATGAATTCAATAAATCTATCATATTATTTCCTTAAATAAACTATTTTGTTTAATCAATAAATAAAATCCCACATATATATGTTTCGTTCGATTTGACTCTTTAGTCCTATAGATGCAGTAGTTTACATCCAATCGTTTTTATTTTTAGAATATTAAAGTTTCTTGATCCATTTACTAACATTGCCGAATTTGAAGAAAATGTATACATGAATTACAAAATTTATATTTCAGAGTTATTCAAAATTCGAGAGTGGGGTAGGGTATTATATAGTCGGTCCCGCCCGACTTAAGCCTTTCCTTACTGGTTAATTCTATATTTATAACAACAGTTTCGGCGGCTGTTAGTCGGCAGTGTGTATCACAGGTAGTCGAAAATAAATGATGTATCTGGAAATATCGGTTGGCTGCTCATACGACGATGAGATTTGTCTCAATGGTAGCTTAAAAATGTGAGTGTGTGGGTTGTAGTTACGTGCAATGATAACAAAAAAGAGTCAAAAAATCTCAGAGTATTGGGGTTTGTGTGCGTTTACCAATTTATTACTTTGACAAAAACAATGAAAAAAGGCCGTAAATGTGTGTATGTATGTATTCAAGAAAGAACGTAATAAATCCGATGTCGGAACAATGAACAATCGAACGTTGTTTTTCCGCTGTCGAAGTAAATTTAAAATATTTCCATAATGAATAAATAAAATATTATTTTTATTTTGTGCATTAAATAGAATATCATCAACTAAATATGCCGATTTCTAAATCTAATTTTATGAAAATTTAGATTTTTTATAGAATGATAGAAGATTCAGAAATAAGTTATCTAGAAAAAATAAAACACCATTATGCTTTGTGCAGTGATATTTTAATATTCTAAGTTCACACAAAAATGCCAAACATGTGAAGTCTACATAAAAACGGATAATTATAATTAACAATTATTGATAATTAAGTGGAACAAATAAATGATCATTCGCGTATTTGTAGAAAGATTATATAAGATATTAAAAAGAAACACTTAACAATTTGGTTCTTCCTTCTGAAAAATTTTTGAAACTAGACTTAGCATTTTGTTACGATATGTCATATTAAATAATTTCGAAGCGATACAAAGATGTTGATGTAAACAAGTATTAATTTATGAGTAAGAAATATTTACATATCGCAACTATTCCACAAAACGAACTAAAAATTTAAAAATTTCAATAGAAGCCAATCAATGTTTCCGTAAATATTAATTTCCAAAAAATTTATTTAAACGGAAATATTTCACTGCAAGAAAATATCAATAAAAATATATTTTCATATTTTCTGACATATTTTTTTGGCGTTTACTGAATTGTTTTTATACCCTCCACCATAGGATAGAGACCACAAATGGAAATAGATCTGACTGAAAATTTGTAACTGGGGTTTATTTATACCCGGTAACCTTCACACGAACAACGGTAGCCATAGGGTCATGTTTTGATTATCCCCCATACACGGTAACAACGGTAGCCATAGGGTCATGTTTTGATTATCCCCCATACATCCCCTAGATTTTACTTCTTAACGCAACAAAAACCACATATTTCAACGAATCGGCCTCAAATTTGATAATTCGACTTTATTTGTGTCCGAAACCATTCACATGCTATCCATGGTGGAGGGTATATAAGATTCGGCATGGCCAAACTTAACGCTTTAGTTGTTAATTTTGAGTTGTTACCCTTTTGTTGAACAGGTGCGATATGTACATTTTATTAATATTCCTTTTGGTAAATTATATTACAATAACCCCCAATTTCGCCACCTCCGGTTAGAGCTAACTCGCAGTAAAAAATAAAAATGTCATAGGTTATCTCTAACTGTAGGATAACAGGATATTGTGGAATTGGCCGTAAGATTGTTTTTTTTAAATTCTGTTGTTCATTTGAAAAAACTGCTAATCGTTTTCAGATATTGGAATTTCAGAAATTTTACGTCTTTATCAAATAAATATAATATAATAAAAATATTCGAATTACGTCTAAGTTGTGAAAAAGGCTTGTTAAAGGCTGCAGATTTTGAATCATTCAAACTCATGTACTCGTATCTATTTAAAAAGATGGAGTCCTATGTTAAATTTCGAATTTAAATTTGGTATTAGTATATATAATAAATATCTTTGTAACAGGTCCCGAGGGAAAGTGTAACTTGTAACTCTTATGAATAAAATATCACATATTGTATTTTCGTTTGTTTTATCTTGACCTTTGAATCATTATGATTTGTAGCGGCTCAGGCCCAGTGAATGAAGCCGATCCAAAATTTACGGCGGCTGCTCCCAATGAAAATTAAAGATCGTCGGCGGCGACTAGACTGCTTAGCTGACTTAAAATTGACACTCGGGGGCCCTTAGTCACTTTAGCTGCGGCCGGAAGTTGAAACCCAAGGAAGTGCACCCCAAATTGAAAATGAAAATGCGCACTAAATTTGGGGCCTATTTTCGATGCAAAAAGTGCTATAGGAAATTACGCCCAAATTAAGAAAATAGCACGAAAAGAAAATACGACAAAAAATAAGAGATATTCCCTTCGTAAATCTGGGGAGCACATCTACGGACACATTTGGGGGCTTATGAAATGTATAAAATGGTACATTTGTGTGGGAGGTACCAAAAGGGGTGTGGCAATAACCCCGTTTTTCACTGGTCTGTAGGCACTATAAAAGCATTACACTGTACAAAATTTCAAGTATTTTTATGCACTGGTATTAAAGTTATAAGCTGTTAATTTTTGGTGTAAAATGGTCCATTTGTGTGGGAGGTACCAAAAGGAGTGTGCCAATTACACCCACTTTTCACTGGAATATAGGTACTATAAAGCCATTACACTGTACAACATTTTAAGTATTCTCATTTTTTTTTTTTCCAATTCATTGCATTTTTTATTGAATCTTTCATTATTATACAATGAAAATAACAATAAATGGACAAATCTTAACCTAAAATACTATTCTCTGGGTTATTGCCATTGCGAATAAACCATTGAGACTTTACACGATTTTTTTTATTCGCAATAGCAATAACCCAGAGAATAGTATTTTAGGTTAAGATTTGTCCACTTGTATTTTCATGAAGTGATATTATTGTTATATGCAGTAAACTTTTGCTGCAAAATGGTCCATTTGTGTGGGAGGTAACAAATGGGGAGTGGCAACATCGCCCATTTTTCTCGAGGTAATAGTTAGCTAATAGACTATTATTATGTATTAAATTACAGAGGATTCAAATAAGTAGTATAGAAGTTATTAAATAATCAATAATTCACTAAATATTAACCGTTTGTGGGTGAGGTATTAGAAGGAGTGGACCAATATGGCCCACCTTCGAACTTAGCCGGAGATAGGAAAAATAGTACCATATACCAAATTTGAAGTCAATCGGTTACACATTTTTGCCAAATACTTATTTATCTATTAGAATAAGAATTCTCTCTAATATGACTAGACTAAACACCAAGGCTACGGGTATCATCAGGTATGTACGTGTATGCTGAATGTGTACGTGTACTGAATGAACTGTTTATCGAAATCAAATGTTAAAAAAATAATCATTTAATAAAAAAGCTAATAACAAAAATTACCAGGAACGTTTAGATAATTAATTAAATAAAAAAAAATATTTTACGAAACATATTTTACACTTGTGGAAAGTACAGCATGTACTTGGTTTAATTGCAGAATGTACTTAATCAAAACAAGGCGAAGTAGATTTAAAAGTGTGAAGTCTTTAATCGAAGTATAAGGCGTAATTTTTTCAAAGACGTATGATGTCCTGATTTAATGTTGATTTATGACTTTAATTGTAGTACAAGATGTACTTATTTTAATAGTCTTTGTCTTTGGAGCCAAATCAAAGAAAATATCCTAAAAGTTCAGAAAATTTAAATGATTTTCAGTACACTTTTTTTCAGTTCATATTTGATTTTTTTTCAGTTCTTGTCTAACTGCGAAAACAGAAAGACGTATTGTGCGGAGTTTCAGTAGTGAAATATTTTTCGTGCCTTCGACCAAAAAAGCAAAAACAATTATATTGAAAACATAAAGAGTTGTTTTGAAACTTGCATTCTAAGCAACAACAATTTGCATCAACAAACTCAAAACCTCAAGTGAGTGCATCAATTGCGTGCACAATTGATGCACTTTGCCCGTGCACATTCGTTTGGACAACAACAACACTCATGATGACCACCGCTACAACAGAAGAAGTCAACCTCAGTGCAGACAGCAATGCAGATGGAAGTGATAAAGCAGACTGGCAACAGGTACCCAGCAAGAGAAAGAACTGTGGATCGCCAACTATTTTTAAACAAAAGCGCCCTCATCATGATGACGAACCCAGTACATCAAATCGATTTAGCAGCCTTGCCAATGATGACAGCAGAGGAGATGCAGCCAAAGCAGCATAGGTTCAACCGAAACCGCCACCTATATTCGTTCCTTATGTAGGTGATATTGATAAAATGATAATTCAGATAAGTAAATGTATACAAACATCAGAATTCAATTACAAATCCTTGAGAGATGGCCAGGTTAAGCTAAGCATTAAAACTGTAGATAGTTATAGAAAGGTTGTTAAACTCCTTGAGTCTGAGGGAAAAAGTTACCATACATTTCAACTTAAGCCTGATCGTGCGTTTAGAGTTATGATTAAGGGACTTCATCACTCAACCAATATTTCTGACATTAAGGCACATTTGTTATCTCTCGGTCATCAAGTACGCAGTGTACGTAATATTATCAGCCGTAATACTAAAATCCCCCTTCCAATGTTCTACGTTGACATTGACCCAAACCCGAATAACACGGAGATCTTCAATATACGATCATTTGATAACGCCGTAATAAACATTGTGGAACCAAAAAAGTACGACGATATTGTACAATGCTTCAGGTGTCAAGAATTTGGACATACAAAATCGTACTGTAGAAAGCCTTATAGGTGTGTAAAATGCGGTCTTGAACACTCTACAACAGTATGTAATAAAGCACCTAGCACCCCCCCTAAATGTGTCCACTGCAACGAGAACCACACATCCAGTTATAAAGGTTGTAAATATTACCAAAGTCTCATTAATAGAAGAACTACACGAATCCCAAGAAATAATGTACCTGTTAATTTTGCCAATAATGATTTTTCTCAAGTAAATTCCACCAATTTACAAAACACAATGTCATATTCACAGGCACTAAAAGGTGATGAAAATATACTTCTCAAAAAAATTGAGGTAATGCTTGAAAAACAGATCGAGTTGACAAACACTTTAATAAACATGATGTCAATGATAATCTCTAAAATATGCAATTAGATGTAATAATTGCAGAATGGAATGCCAATGGCATCTCCAACCATTTAAATGAAATAGAAGTGTTTTTAAATCTCTATCACATAGATATATGTTTGGTTTCTGAAACTCATTTAACATCGAAATCCTTTCTGCGTGTAAAAGGGTATGACGCAATTATATCTAATCATCCGGATGACAGAGCGCATGGTGGAGCTGCAATTCTTATTAAAAGTGGACTGAAATATGAGCCTCTAGATAATGTGTCAGAAAATTTCCTTCAAGCAGCTGGAGTTAAGCTATTAATAGAAAACGGTAGCAGCATAACAATATACTCTGTTTATTTTCCACCCAGATTTAGTATTAACTGTTTAATGTACGAGCATTTTTTCAGTCAGCTCGGTAATAAATTCATTGTTGGAGGTGATTTTAACGCCAAACATATTTGATGGGGATCTCGGCTAAATAACCCAAAAGGGAAACAACTCTACGAGTGTATCACAAAAAATAACTACAAATCAATATCCACGGGAAGGCCTACGTATTGGCCCACTGACGTTGGTAAAATACCCGATTTGTTAGATTTCTTTGTTTACTTTGGATTACCTCAACATCATCTTAGTATTAGCGACTGTGAAGATTTAAGCTCGGATCACACACCAATTATTCTAAGCGTCAAAACTAGACCCAGCAGAGTTAATGTCGAAAAACCTCTATTTTCTCCTAAAACCAATATAAAATGCTATCAAAATTGTATTGATAGACATTTAAACCTTCATATATCCCTCAAAACTGGAGACGAAATTGATGATGCTGTGGAAAATTTTACCAAGTTAATCCATGAAGCTGCATTTTTAGCTACTCCATCAGAAGCATATAGAAATACTGCTAACATAAGAGTATCAATTGATATAAGAAGGCTCATTAAAGAAAAGAGAAAACTGCGGAAAGTGTGGCAAAGAACAAGGCTTCCATCAGATAAAACAAATTTAAACCGAGCGGCTCAATATCTCTCTAAACGGTTAAAACAAATGAAAAACGACAGTTTGAGAAGATATCTCTTTGAACTTAGTCCTTCAAAAAACGGCGAACATAATTTATTTAAAGCCACAAAGTATTTAAAACGACCACAAAAAAGGATAATTCCAATCAAAAAAATGGACGGAACATGGTGCAAATCTGACTTTGAAATAGCCCAGGCATATAAGACCTTTTTAGAAGATACTTTTACGCCATTTAACTTTTGTAGCAGCAACGAATATCAAGAAATAATTGACTTCATTGACACACCATGTCAAATGTCTAAACCCATCAAACCTTTTACTTTTCGAGAAGTTCTACAGGAAATTAATAAACTAAAAACGAAGAAATCGCTGGGATATGATAAAATCGATGCTAAAGCTGTGAAGTTTCTGCCTAAAAAAGGAATTGTATTTCTTACCACATTATTCAATTCAGTTATAAGATTGTCTCATTTTCCATCTCAATGGAAGTATGCTAAAATCATCATGGTTAGGAAGCCTAACAAACCTGAACATTTGATGAGCTCTTATCGTCCAATAAGTTTGCTGCCCATATTTTCAAAATTGTTTGAAAGACTGTTTCAAAGAAGACTTCTTCCTATTCTAGATGACATAAATATCATTCCAGATCATCAATTTGGCTTTAGGCATAACCACGGAACTCCTGAACAATGCCATAGAGTTGTGAAATTTATAAGAGAATCGTTGGAAAAGAAGATGTACTGTTCATCTGTATTTTTGGACGTCAAACAAGCTTTTGACCGAGTCTGGTATTATGGTTTGCTGTTTAAACTAAAAAATCTATTACCTACTCCGTATTATTTATTACTGAAAGCATACTTAAACAGCAGAAATTTCTATGTTTCTGTAAATGGTAATGAGTCCGATATAGGAAGTATAAATTCCGGAGTGCCACAAGGAAGCGTTTTGGGTCCAGTGCTTTATACTATATACACATCCAACATACCCGTCAACACGGATATTACAATTGCCACGTACGCCGATGATATGGCCATTTTGGCAGCAAGTGAAGATCCTGTCGAATCATCACATATAGTTCAAAGACAACTTAATGTCCTTCAAAAATGGTTTAATATGTGGAACATAAAAGTCAACCCTGATAAGTCCGTTCAAGTAACATTTACCCTTCGGAAAGAAGACTGTCCACCTCTTACGCTTAATGGCGCAATGATTCCAAAATCGAATTGCGTAAAATATCTTAGATTGGATCGCCGTCTTACTTGGAAAGATCATATCAAATCAAAAAGGAAGGAAGTTGATGTTAAAACTAAAAAAATGTATTGGTTAATTGGTCCTAGATCCGAACTCAGCCTAGAAAATAAAGTTGTACTTTATAAAACTATTTTGAAACCAGTTTGGTCCTACGGGATCGAACTTTGGGGAACTGCCAGCAACTCGAACTTAGAAATTCTGCAGAGATATCAGTCCAAGACTCTTAGATTAATAACAAGTGCACCTTGGTTTGTGAAGAACAGCTGTATTCACAACGACCTTGGTATAAGAAATATCAGAGATGAAATAGTAAATTTTAGCAGTAAATACCTCACTAGGCTAAGTAATCACACAAATGCACTAGCTATATCCCTTTTAGATGACAGTGATGAAATCAGAAGATTAAAAAGAAACCATGTACTAGATCTTCCCTTTCTAAAATAAATTATCTACATTTTTTGTTAATATATTTTTATTTATAAGTTAACCATGTAATATAACTAACTGCTAAGATCAATGGACTTTAGCAACCCTGTCATAATTTTATATACCAACAAATTTGCTTATTATTTTGTACGTATAAATAGATCGCAAATAAATATATTGAAAAAAAAAAAAAATATTTGATTTATTTTGCTTTCGTTCGCTTTATACCTATATACCATTTATATTTAATCATTTTTGCCTCTGTATTACAAAGAATGCAATTTTTTAAAATGGTATGTCAAAATACAGTTGCTTGACAGCAAAAGTTAAAGTTTAGCTGTAATTATTCGATTTAAATATCAAACATATAAGGAATAGCATCAACATAACGAATAAGAATGATTAACAACTTTAAGAAAATTAAATAAAAAAACAAGCCAAGTAATGCATTTACAAACACTGCTTGAACGATAAACCATTTGGATATGGTTGCGCACATATACATAGTATGTTCAAAAAAATTTGCGAATTTTTTATTTTTTCAAAAAGTATTTATTAATTCATGAATATCTATTTTGCGCCTTTCAAAGTAATTCCCCTCGGATATAATACACTTCCCTTATCGCATTGTTAGGGAGGTGTAGGGTATTATATAGTCGGCGCCGCCCGACTTTCTGCCTTTCCTTACTGGTTTTAATTAAATTAGCATTTTAATAGCCGGCATTGTACAGGTTGTCTTTTAATACCTCGATCTAATCTTCATAATCTTGAAGATATTGTAATCTAAATTCCGATTAAAAGACAACATTTAGATGAAGCTAATCCAAATTCAAGTATGAAAATCCTTAGCTCTGACTACCTTTGCAATATTTCTTATTATACGTTTATTTGATGTCCGTAGGTTTTACAACACTTGAGTTTATATATAAGCAACATTTGTAGCTTTCTAACTTTTATGGGAGCCTCAACGGTCAAGCGGTCAAAAGTCTCTTAATGTAACATCGCATCAGTTGGCGATCAGTACGAGTATATACTACATATAAATTAGTAGAATCATAGCTCATAAGGGACTTATGAAGTACAGAAATATTGAGAATTGCTTTGGTCACTGCTACACTAGCCACAGTCTGAGAATTGACTGAATTGACGATGTTAGATATATTACCACCGAAAGTCGTGAGCGATATATTTTTAAAAGGCTTTAGAAATGTTAAGACGCGGGTTTATGTCCAGTTTGACCTCAGACTGGACATCAAAAAGTTGTTTTCACTTCTCCTTCGAGATCAGTACTATACACATATAACTTTTTTGATTATTAGCTCTTATGGAACTTTTAAAAGCAGTGAAATAATGAAAATTGTTTTTGGTCACTGCTACACTGACAACGTGAGGATTGAAAATTATTTTTTGGGTTATAATTATTATTATTATATACTCATAATATATTTATTTGTGGTGTATGGTACTTCATATTTATAAAGGAAAGAACAAAGACAATACTCAAGTTTTTGATACCGCTGGCAATGACTACATGAGTAGCCAGTAGCCTATTTTAATTTCCGGTTGTTGGTCTATCTGTTCACCAACTTTGAAGAAAATAGGTTCAACCGTTTAGGTGGGATGCGGCTACAGACAAACAAACGATTTTATAATTGTAATAGGATTTAAATTCCAATAATATAATCCATTTGTGTGGGAGGTACAAATAGGGGCGCGCCAATGACGCCCATTTTTCACTGGACTTAGGTACTATAAAAACATAACTCTGTACAAAACGTCAAGTATTTGTAGACTCTGGTATTAAGGCTATAATCTGATAACTCGTTCATTTGTGTTGGAGGTAGCAAAAGGGGCTTACCAGTAACGTCCATTTTTAACTAAACTGTATGTAATATAAATGCATTACAATGTACGAAATTTCAAGTATTTCTATGCACTGATATGAGGGTAATAAGTGGTTAAGTTTTGGTGCAAAATGGTCCATTTGTGTGGGAGGTACCAAAACGGCGTGACAGTTTCACCCATTTTTCTGAAGGTGATGGCGACTAATAAGCTAATATTATGTCTGGAATTTCAGAAGATTACAATAAGTATTATAGAAGTTATTAAAGAATCAATATTTCAATAAATGCTAACCATTTGAGAGGAAGGTACTATGTAGAAGGAGTGGACCAAAAGAAAAATATTGCCGTATTCCAAATTTTAAGTCAATCGGTTACTCCTTTCGAGAGTTATCGTGCGCACCAGCCAGCAGACGGACGGACGGACATTACTCAAATGACTTAAAATGACCCAAAACGAATTTCCACCAATCATACTTGGGGCCTTAGGTCACTCTTCGACATGTTACACTTTTGGCTAGTAGCAAATGATATATACCCTCCTCTCAAGTGTGAGGGGATAATTATTGCGCAAAAAAAACTCACTTACAGATGGAAACTCACCGGGGAAAGACAAAGACAATCGCGCTGAAAATTGCCCATATCGCAGGTTTTGATATAGCCCTCTGTATAAAGGGCCTTATGTGGTCTGCTGCATTTTGCAACGGATTCGGCTAAAATTTATACTAAACTATTCGTGCCAAAAATGTCCGACATCGATCCACATTGTACATAGCTTTAATATAAATTATGGTTTCAGTTCGTATTGCTGACACTAAAAAATATAAAAGTTTCCAATCGCTCCGATTGAGATTCCTGTTTTTGGCCAGTCCCAATTGATCATATCGATCCAGATAGAACAATAAAACGGCCCATTTGATCCCGGATACTTGCTGGTAGACAAAAAAATTTTCAGCTGATCCAAGTGTTGCTATAGCACCCACAGAGTCCCCTCCAAAATAGCTCATTTACATTAAAGAGATCAATAGATCTGCGTCAACGGACAACAGTATGCCCTAACATTGCAATATGGTAAATCAGTTATGAGACCTTAGAAAAAAAATTTTTCGTTCTTTGTCAGTCGATAGCACTATGAAACAACATTTTTCTCGAAGGGCTGTGCATAAAACTTTCTGGTGTAATATGGAGTCCTAAATACGAAAAAAATATTGAAAAAAAATTTTTTGATAATTTTTTTTTAATTGGAAGTTGTCTTTAGCATTTCGATCATATTTGTTTAAATATATGCTAGATAAAGCCGGGATCCACGTTCAAATAAAGGAAATTACGGGGACTATAAATGTTAGGTTAGGTTAGGTTAGCTTGAAGAGGGGAGACGTTTAATCGTCTCATGTCCATGGACATACACTTAAGCCAGTGGTTCGGCCTGTTGTGCGCTCCTTATTTATGATCTTTTTATACCTCACGAGTTACAGAAAATCGGTACTAGACACGAATTTTCTCAGTATCTTCCAGTCATATTCTCTATAAATGTTAATAATGAGACTTTCATGTGGAAACAGAAGTGATTGTTTTTCGCTAGCACTAAAAAAAACATACAAAATGGAAAAAAAATCGCAAAAAATTTGTGTGTTCCAGTTTTTGAAAGCCATCCTAACGAATACAACGATGTCTATTTAAAGAAAATCAATGTATAAATTATATTACTTTTGGTTCACCTCCACTATTGTGAACAAGGATATATGTATATCAGATGCTGCGGGCCAAAAGTGTAACACATCGATGTAGTGACCTAAGAGACCCCAAAAGTATTTGGCGGAAATCCGTTTTGGGCCATTTTAAGTCAGTCTATCAATGTTCGTCAGCCTGTCCGTCTGGTTTTTCACACGATAACTTTCGACAGGATTAACCGATTGACTTCAAATTTGGTTTGTGTTAATATTTTTTTTCCATCTCAGCCTTGGGTCAAAGACGTACTATGTTGGCCCAATCCTTCGAGTACCTCCCCCGCGTTATTATCACGCCCCTTTTGGCACCTCCCATACAAATTCGAATCCTGCGCATACAAACAATTGAAATTTTGTACAGTGTAATGTTTTTATGGTATCCATAGCATATTCAAATGTGAGCGCTATAGTACCTCCCAAACAAAATTGTCAAAATAAAAAGAAATTTTTTGAATTTCCCTATTTTTACAATATGCGTCATAATTTATACATTTATCCATAGACTTTATCAAAATAGCCATTGTTATCTTTGTTAGGATGCTAGCTTTCCACTTTTTGTGGTTTTTTCGGGCAAGCAAAAAACAATTTTTTGGAAAACAAATCAATTTTTTTTAATTGTCTTATCGTCAGTTACTAAAATTCAGTTTCTTTGTGAACGGCAGATGTCTTCTGCATTTTTAGCCCTTATAATTTCCTTTAATATAAATGGCATCACGACTTTATCGAATATTTGCACCATATTTTCAAAAAATATGCTAGGTAAATTCCATGAAAGTTGGAATTTTAGAAAAACAATTTTTAAAAAAAACCTTACCATAAATAAAATGTTATCTTTCTTTCATTACATTGAATTGGCCTCGGACACAAATTTTTTTGTTGCATAGCATTTAGATGATTGTTGCAGAAGTTATGGGAATTTTATGTTGGAATAAATCTGTCAATTTGAGAGGGGGTTGGTTAACATGGCGGCTAAAAATAAAAACAGTTCTTTAGTTCTTTGTTTGAGGGTACCAGAAGTAATTTGACGAATACGACCATTTTGCGCTGAACTGTAGATTATTTTTCTGCAATGATATTAATGTTATGAGCCAATCAATTTTGATATGATTTGGCCGTTTTGTGTTGGTGGTACTAAAAGGGGCGTGGCAAAAATAACCATTTTTACCGGACTTAAACACCATTAAAACATAATACTGTACAAAATTTCGGGGCCATTTCGGCCATTTTTCTCAAGGTAATAGCAACGGATAAAGTATTACTAGGTGTATAATTGCAGAGTACTCGGAAAGGTAAAATAAAAGTTTATATAGCATTAAAATTTCACTAAATTATATCCGTTTGTCGGACCGACGGACATTGCTAAAATAATTTAAATGTCCAAAAACTGATTTCCGCCGAACTTACTTATCGACTTAGGTCACTCCTTCCATGTGTTATACTTTTAGCTTTAGCAAATGATATATACCCTCCTCCACTATATAATAATTTCAATAACGTTGAGTATATCAGTCGAAGTATACAGTATTGGAATAAGAATGATACAATTAAATGTCGGAGAAAAACAAAATATTTAAGAAAAATACATTACTGTTTTATTACTCGTACATGTTTTCCTTTTTATTTGTGACAATTGTGTATGCAGCATTACATATATTGGTTGAATGGTCGCCCCGTTCTATCACAATGGGATCAATTCGGAAAGAAGAAAATAATTCTGCGTGTCTACCCTAATAACCGATTGCAACAAAACTTGATATGTTTAAAAAAGGGGTATTGGCGAATTTAGTTTTTAAATTTGGCCCTATATACCGGTGGTGGAGCCCTATACATATACTTCGATATTTCTCATCCGTTTTGAGATACTATTTTATTGTGCATTCTACAAACCGAGCTCTGCTCCTTATACCTAAGATTTATCTCATATTCTACTGTTGATTTTCTCCCAAACCTCTTGTAGTACATATTTTCTCTGCTAGTACTGATATCGGAGCAGCATATATGTACACCGATTACTGTCACATCAGATTTTCTGAATTTACTTTTTTCTGAATCGACAATTTTATTTGTTGAATGGAAATGCTTTTGCGATAAGAAGCGTCCTCCTGCTTTCGCTTTTGGGTTTCCATTGTTACATTCGAGGGTCGCTCAAAAAGTCCATTACTTTTTGAATTATACCAGTTCAACCGCTAAAGGTCAATGTCGCCCAAAAAATGATCGTCACGACAGAGATAGTCGATATAATATTGTACGAACGGAGAATGAATTTGCGAAGGTGACTGGGCCGTATGTTTTTTTGAAAAAGGTCTTATATTCTATTTTAAGAAGACACATTCATTTACATTTAAGAAACCAAATTTTTAAATGGATCTGGCAGAAAAATTTCAGTTTGTATTTTATTTTCTCCTAACCTACACGCTGAAAAAAAACCCTTCTGTAGTATATTGTCCCAAACATATTCTGCTTGAAACT
The DNA here is from genome assembly GCA_963930755.1 of Eudasyphora cyanicolor. Lineage (NCBI taxonomy): Eukaryota > Metazoa > Arthropoda > Insecta > Diptera > Muscidae > Eudasyphora > Eudasyphora cyanicolor. The sequence goes on along the minus strand of OZ005736.1, from coordinate 173,940,535 downwards.
TATGTATGTTTAGGGTATAATCTACAGGATGGCTGATATGTAACGCAACAAAGTAAAACGCTATATTTTTTTAATTTTTTTTTTAAATTTTATTGTTTAAAAACAAAAAATGTCGGAAATAACATAAAATTTTAGAAACAGTTTAGATTTGTTGGAATTGGCCATCTTTGGCACGAATTATGGCCCTCAAACGGCCGACAAAGCCATCACACGCTGCCCATTCCCGGCGAAGCGCAGTCTTGAGATGATCGATACTTTGGTATTTTTTAGTGCGAACCTTACTCTCTAAAATGCCCCAGGCGCAAAAGTCCAACGGATTGAGATCCGGAGATCTTGGTGGCCATTGTGCGCTAGAAATGAAGCGAGGAACCTCCTTTTTAAGCCATTCTTGGTTGACGCGTGCTAAGTGCGATGGTGCTGAGTCCTGTTGGAATGTCCATGGTCTGCAGCCGAAATGTTTGTCTGCCCAGGGCTTCAATACTGTCTTTAGGACATTTTCCCGATAATATTCGGCATTTATTTTGACCCCATGGCCGATGAATACGAGCGGGGCGCGACCATCGGCCGTTACGGCTGCCCACACCATTACCATCGGCGGCGCTTGAGTTCTGGTGGCCAATCGAAGGTGTAAATTTTCAGCTGACCTCTTTGGCAAGTAAACCCGATCATTTTGTTTGTTCACAAACTGCTCAATTTGGAATGGCTTCTCATAGGAGAAAACCAAATTCGGTAACTGGCCACTTTCGTGCAAGCGAAGCAACTCCTTGGCTCTTTCCAGTCTAACTTTTTTTTGTGCATCGGTGAGCTCTTGCACTTTTTATACCCTCACTTTAGTGTGACGAGGGTATATATCATTTGCTACGGAAAAAAGTGTAACACGTCGAAGGAGTGACCTAAGACCCCAAGTATGTTCGGAGGAAATCCGTTTTGGGTCATTTTAAGTCGAATGAGCAATGTCCGTCCGTCTGTCTGTCTGTCAGTCTGTCTGTCTGTCTGTCTGTCTGTCTGTCTGTCTGCCTGTCTGTCTGTCTGTCTGTGTGTCTGCTGGCTGGTGCGCACGATAACTCTCGAAAGGAGTAACCGATTGACCTCAAATTTGGTATGTGGTAATATTTTTTTCTATCTCCGGCTAAGTTCGAAGATGGGCCATATTGGTCCACTCCTTCTAGTACCTCCCCCACAAAGGGTTAAAATGTTGTGAAATATTGATTCTTTAATAACTGCTATACTACTTATTCGAATCTTTTGAAATTCCACACATAGTATTAGCTTATTAGTCGTTATCATCTCGAGAAAAATGGGCGAAGTCGCCACGTCCCTTTTGGTACCTCCCACACAAATGCACCATTTTGCACCAAAAGTTAACAGCTTATAACATTAATAACAGTGTATAAAAATACTTGAAATTTTGTACAGTATTATGATTTTATATTGCCTACAGTCCAGGGAAAAATGGGTGTTGTTGTCACGCCCCTTTTGGTACCTCCCACACAAAGGTACCTTTTTGCACCAAAATTTAACAGCTTATAACATTAAAACCAGTGTATAAAAATACTTGAAATTTTTTACAGTCTAATGTTTTTATAGTGTCTATAGCCCTGTGAGAAATGGGCGTTATTGCCACGCCCCTCTTTGTACCTCCCACACAAAATGACCAAATCATACCACAATTTAATGTCTCATAACGTTTATACCAGCGCACATAAATGCTTATAAGTCGGCACAGTGCAATGAATTTAAAGTATCTAATGTTCAGCAAAAAAAAGGTGTATTTGATAAACCCCTTCTGATACCTCCCACACAAATTTACAGAATAATTCGAGTAATATTCAATATTACATTACTCACAAAGTGAGGGTATACCTTAGTCGGTTTACCCGACTGAAACTTTCTTACTTGTTGGAACATCAAAGGTTTTAGTCCAAGCTCATTTTTTAATATGTGTTGTATCCGTTCTCGCGATATGTTCATCTCACGAGCAATTTTTCTACCACTGCGGCGTGGATTTCGATCAAATCTGGCCTTCACTTTTCGGATCATTTCTGGTGCTGTTACCGTTTTTGTTCGTCCACTTTTTGGACGCGATGTATCACGGTAACGAGCAATGGTACGAGAAACAAAAGATTTATTCACATTTAAATGCTGGAGGGCTCTAACGATAGCCACTTGTGTTTTTCCACCCAAATACAAAGCAATCACACTAGCACGCTTGAATTCCATCACGAATAACTTTTTTTTCTGAATGCAATAGATCAAAATGCTTTTGTAAGCTTGTAAACAATAAAATGAACTGTCACTGAAATAAATATGTCAGCTATCAGACTAGCGGTTTAAAAATGATAGCAATCTGAAGTTGGTTGCAATACATATCAGCCACCCTGTAAATATAATACAAGATGAACTTAAATGTTTAGGAGGATGTTGTTCTAAACAAAACTATGTTACCGTCCTAATATTTTTGTATTTGAATCTATTAATTCGTATTTCAGTATTTGGGCAATGTATCGATAATTTAATTTAAACGCAAACTATCAGTTTTTAAGAAAATCAACGTTAAATTTTTTCAGAAATTTTATATGTTTGTAAAACAATTAAAAATCAACAAAGTGGGCAAAAAGCTTTAACACTATCATTTTTTCTTTGTGTTTGTTTTATTTGTGAGAGTTAGTTGGCATATATATTTTGTTGTAATATATTTTTTTATTATAGCCTACACCACACTGTGGTACAGGGTATTATAATTTTGTTTCACGGCAGATGTTTGTAACACCTGAAAATAACACAGCTAGACCCACCTTAAAGTATACCGATCGACTCAGAATCACTAGCTGAGTCGATTTAAGCATGTCTGTCCGTCCGTCCGTTCGTCTGTCCATGTAAAGTTGTTCGTCGACTACAGGTCGCAATTTCACTCCGATAGTTCTGAAATTTTGCAGTTTAGAGTATTTCGCAGCTGTTAAGATCGCTATTGGTTCAGATTTAGATATAGCTCCCATATATATATTTCGTCCGATTTGGCCCTTTAGTCCTATAGAAGCTGTATTTTACATCCAATCCCTTTGAAATTTAGAATGGTAGAGTTTCTTGATCCATGAACCAACATTGCCGAATTTGAAGAAAATCGGTTAAGATTTAGCTATAGCTCCCATATATATGTTTCGTCCGATTTGGCCCTTTAGTCCTATAAAAGCTGTATTTTACATCCAATCGTTTTGAAATTTAAAATGGTAGAGTTTCTTGATCCATGAACCAACATTGCCGAATTTGAAGAAAATCGGTTAAGATTTAGCTATAGCTCCCATATATATGTTTCGTCCGGTTTTGCTCTTTAGTCCTGAAGAAGCTGTATTTTACATCCAATCATTGTGAAATTTAGAATGGTAGAGTTTCTTGATCCAACACTACCGAATTTGAAGAAAATCGGTTAAGATTTAGCTTAGCTCCCATATATATGTTTCGTCCGATTTGGCCCTTTAGTTCTATAGAAGCTGTATTTTACATCCAATCGTTTTGAAATTTAGAATGGTAGAGTTTCTTGATCCATGAACCAACATTGTTGAATTTGAAGAAAATCGGTAAAGATTTAGCTATAGCTCCCATATATATGTTTCATCCGATTTGGCTCTTTAGATCCAATCGTTTTTATACCCTACACCACACTGTGGTACAGGGTATTATTTAAGTATAAAATGTCCCAAAAGTAAATTTATGTAAACAATTTATACATGAATTACAAAATTTATATATCAGAGTTATTCAATATTTCGAGAGTGGTGTAGGGTATTATATAGTCGGCCCCGCCCGACTTTAGCCTTTCCTTACTGTTTTTTTATTTATTTTCGAATTTATTACAATTATTAAAATTATAATAAACTTATAGTAAAAGCACTAGCAACAAAGGCTATCGGAGTTGTAATATATTAATATATGCGTACCAAACAACATTTCTTGATTTTCAAATAAAATTTATTTATTAAAAAAAATGTAATATTTAACAAGTAACAGCGTTAAGTTCGGAAATTCCGAATCTTATATACCCTCCACCATTGAAAGCATGTGACCCCACAAAATAACTCAAAACTAAAGCCAATAAACCCGAAAAACACAAAACAAATATAGTAGATGAGTAGGAATCACAACAAGTTAGATGCTATATATGGGAGCTATATCTAAAAATGGACCGATATCGCCCATTTTCAATCCCAAGTTACCTGCAGCTATAAGAAGTATATATACCAAATTTCAGCCACCTAGCTCAAGTATTATAGATTGTAGCGTGATTACAACAGACGGACGGACGGACAGACGGACATGGCTAAATCGTCTTAGAATTTTACGACGATTAAGAATATATATACTTTATGGGGTCTCAGATCATTATTTAGAGGTGTTTCAAACGGAGTGACAAAATGAATATACCCCCCATCCTATGATGGAGGGTATACAAATTTTGGTTTCAAATATATATTGTTTGAATTCAAACATTTCAAAAATTACGATTTTCACCTGCGTATTTATGACAAAAATGGAGTGTGTTCTTCAAAGCTTTTATATATAAGTAGTTCGTAGCTAATGGACTCATCTATTTTAGTTCAATACATTCTCGAATACGAATATATGGTATTTATTTTCCCTTAAATTACTCTGACAACATAGGCTTCAGTTGCACTCCGATTTTAAATATTTACGCTCTATAAATCACATGGTACAAACTATCACGGAGATTAGTTAAGATCCATTGTAAGTTAAGTATTATTCGCAGTAGTAATGTTGTGTATTGTACGAGTGAACTTTGTGTCTGGTGTGAGTTACAATTTTTTTCCTAGATTCCTAAATTACTCCACCAGTTCCATTAATTGGTTTCATTTTGAAACTTGTACTCATACAGTATTCTGATATAAAATGAGTAGAGCAAAACTAGTAAAGCAAATTATTTTCTTATCAAACGATTCCTTAGTTCTAGTTTAAATACCTTAGCCGAAAGAAATTGTTTTCCGACGGGACACCTTAACGACCATGACAATATTACAAATTGGAAATTTTCCATGGGTGTCATTCAACCACACAAAGTTACAATATCAACATAATTATTACCAATTGACCAATTTTTTATTTTTTTTGCAAGATACGTCGCCGAGTCTCACTACACACAATAATTACGCACAAATTGCCTTGAGCTAAAACCGAATAACATCACTGGATGGGAGAATATATGGATATCGTTCTATATCGTCCTGCTCGGTTTCTCCTTTCGCAGGATGTCAGGATATCAGACAACAAAGTTCAACAATTAGATTTCCTGTCAGCATAGATGTTCATTACTTTAATTATGTCCTTTTAATTGGATTGCTGATAGACGAATGTTGATGTAGCTGGAAATTGTTCTTCTGCTACATCTTCGTTGGTTCAGTTCTTTAGTTCGTTGCTGCTTTGGATGAATATTTGCATTTATCGCCTCCAGGTGACACCGACACCGTCTCCACGGCACCACATCGAACGTTGAGATGGAGCGGCAAGTGGAGTCCGACTGACGTTCTTCCATTTGCCAAAGTAAAACAATAAATGTTAAACACAGTTTGTTCTGTTGTTGCGGGAGTGCAGGAGTACTCCTCTCTTAATACAGACTTCCGGTTGGAACATTAAACTTGTATCTGAAGTGGGTTTTTATGGTTATTGCGCAAAATGCCAATGACAATTATAATGATAAGAACGGAAATTGTAATGAAGTTGTTGGCGTTATTGGAGTTGTTGTTGTTGTTCATGTTCATTTTGGCTGTTGTTGTCTTTGTGGTTTCTAAAGAAGCACTAGAGACAATTGTCCGCCAGTGTGGAGTGTGTGTTCCTAATGAAATTTGGAGTGAAAGAGATTCCGGTGAAACGACATTCAATTTGTTAGATAACACAGTGCGACAAAATAAACTCAAGTTGAGAAGCAAATGACGAGATATTATTTTTCCTATAGGTCCTGTAGACTAAAACAAGAATCTTTTTTTTGGAATTCCCCGGAAACCCCCAAAATCCGGATTTACGGGCAAAAATCCAATTTCTTGTATTTTTCACTTGAACGCCTATAGCTTTGTTAATTATTAACCGATTTTCAATTTCTAAAAGAATTTGGAAATAGGAGAATTATACCTTTCGAACGATGTATATATGGTTTATTTGAAGTTGTAGTAATATAGGTTTATTTGTCCTACAAACACATTTTTTCCGTTTTGGTCCGTCATTTTCTAATTTAGGAAATGTTTTTACCAATTATATTGTGTGATAACCGTCCGATTAAATAACTTACATATATAGTATATTTTATTGGGAAAAAAATGCAACAAGTCTGTTAAAAATCCGTTTGAAATTGACCGAGTTATTAAAGTTTCATTAAAACTACCTAAATACTAGTTTTGACGATGATGACGAGTTAAAAATGAAACGCTCAAGCAGACATTATTGAGTGAACGGCAAAAACTAGTGTTTATATACCGATTTAGTTTTAATGGAACTTTAATAACTCCGTCAATTGCCAACGGATTTTTAAGAGACTGGTTTAATTTTTTCCTTATAAAATATGCTATATATGTAAATTAATTAATCGTACGGTTATCTCACAATATAATTGGTAAAAACATTGGCAAATCTAAAAAATGACGGACAAAAATGAAAAAATGTGTTTGTAGGACAAACAAACCTATATTCCTACAGATTCAAATAAACAAAATATACATCGTTCGCAAGGTCTAATTCTCTTCTTTCTACATTCTTTTAGAGATTGAAAATCGGTTAATAATTAACAAAGCTATAGGCGTTCATGTTAAAAAAGGCAAGGAAATCCGTTTTTTATCCGTAAATCCGGATTTTGGGGGTGTCCGGCAAATTTCGTAGAACAAACGTTGTTCTACTCGCCAATACCTACAAGAAAAATAGTATCGCGGTTTTTGGTTTTTGGACTGTCGCACAGTGTAATTAGTACCTGTTTCCTGTCAACTGAAATCCCAATTCAATTCAAGCCTTATATCAGTTTTGGGCAAAATATGTACAATTATTGCTGTGTTTAAGTTGCCAGAGAATTGTAAAAAAATCTACATAATACTAGGGCTTCGATTGTGGTGTTAATACGCTAAATTTACCCTCACTTCGGTGGAGGATAGTATAAATCATTTGCTATGGGCCAAAAGTGTAACACATCGAAGGAGTAACCTAAGACCCTAAATAGGTTAGACGGAAATCCGTTTTGGGACATTTTAAATCAAATGATTTAAAAAATCATTTGGTAAAATGTTGTTCAGCCATCTGACTGGCTGGTGCGGCCGCAACTCTCCAAAGGAGAAACGGATTGACTACACTGAAAAAAAAGTGTACTGAAAATAATTTAAATTTTCTTAATTTTTAAGTTTTTTTCTTTGATTTGGCTCCAAAGATAAAGATTATTAAAAAAAAGTACATCTTGTACTACAATTAAAGTCATAAATCATCTTTAAACCAGGACATCATACGTCTTTGAAAAAATTACGCCTTATACTTCGATGAAAGACTTCACATTTTTAAATCTATTACGCCTTGTACTTCGATGAAAGATTTCACATTTTATATCTATTACGCCTTGTGTATACATTAAATATATAAAATTACTTTAGATTAAGTACATTCTGTAATTAAACCAAGCACATGCTGTACTTTCCATAAGTGTAAAATATGTTTCGTAAAATATTTTTTTTATTTAATTATTTATCTATACGTTCCTGGTAATTTTTTTATTAGCTTCTTTATAAAATGATTATTTTTTAAATTTCGATAAACAGTTTACCCGTACATACCTAACGATATGTACGGGTAAACTGTTTTCTTAATAATAGAGGGAATACTTATTCTAATGGATAAATAAATGATTTTTGGCAAAAATTTTCCTAAAACAAATCGTTCTCTTCGAATGAGCTGCGGTGGCAAATACATTACTTAAAGTGGTTATTTTTGAGTTGAAATTCCAGAAGTGAGGAATACTTTTATTCATTTGGGAGATGCTAGGCTTCTTAGAGCTGGCGTTTTAAAACTGAACCTTGCTGAATGATTGGTGCTGACCTGTCAAGTAATTGTATTTGCCATACCTTTTTGTAAAAAAGTTTGAATTCTATAAAATTATAGAGACTTCTTATGCAGGTGAATATCCTACACTAAAAAAAAAGCGTACTGAAAATCAATGAATTTGTCGTAAAGTTTAAGATTTCGGCAATGATTTCGAGCCAAAGACAATCGCTATAAAAATAAGAAGGTTTTATAGTTAATTTAAAGACGTGAATAGTACTTGTTTTGAGGATTCATTTCATAGAATTAAGAATTTTGGGTGATAAAAATAATTAAGTTTGGTCTTAAAATAAGCACATTTTTGCGTAAATTTAAGTATGGCGCGTGCTAATTTTTAGTAAATTATCATATAATTTAAAACATTATCGTAATAAAATTTAAAATGTTTGTCCTTGACATAAGAATATACTGGTAATTAATTTAAGGCATACATGAATTTAAATACAGTTTTTTTAAATATGTATGGAAAATTCGTTACATTATATTGATTATAATGTTACTCTTTTAAATGAATCATTTTCTTTGAAATCATTTACTATTCATAGAAAATTCAATAACACAACACTTTATCTTTCTAAATAAATATTTCATTTGTTATATTTTATATTGGAAAATACAAAAAAATATAATACATATTACGGATAACATTGAACATTTTATAACTTAAAACAATACGTAATTGTATAAAGACAAATCGGCCAACACACTATGAAGTTTGACTTTTATCGAATATTGTATTGTTATGTATCGATTCTATAGCGGGATTCGTTTCTCTATTTGTTGTCCATGAACAATTTTTATCGGAACCGAACTTAATGATTTTTAACCTAGAATTTGGCTGGAATTTAAATAGAAATTATATAAAACAAATATTATATTATTATATCATATAGTTTGGATGCTCACTCATTTCCTGCAATTTGTAAATTTTTAATTCCCCACTGCATTTTTCATATATCCAAATAAAGTTCAATTGCGCGAACTAAAATAAAAATAATTTTAATAGAAATCAAACAGAATGATTTATATACGATAAAGTATTAAAATAAATTTTATCATATAACTGTCACAAAATGTTGAAAGATAAGAGATATATTAAAATCTTTGGAATATACTTACTTACACTGAAATATTTTGTCATTCTTCTACGACACAATTCTCATAATAGATCCATACAAAATTTGCTGTACTAAAAGTTAAAAAAACAAGTAAGAAAGTTTCAGTCGGGTAAACCGACTAAGGTATACCCTCACTTTGTGAGTAATGTAATATTGAATATTACTCGAATTATTCTGTCAATTTGTGTGGGAGGTACCAGAAGGGGTTTATCAAATACACCTTTTTTGTGCTGAACATTAGATACTTTAAATTCATTGCACTGTGCCGACTTATAACCATTTATGTGCACTGGTATAAACGTTATGAGACATTAAATTGTGGTATGATTTGGGCATTTTGTGTGGGAGGTACAAAGAGGGGCGTGGCAATAACGCCCATTTTTCATAGACACTATAAAAACATTACACTGTACAAAATTTCAAGTATTTTTATACACTGGTTTTAATGTTATAAGCTGTTAACTTTTGGTGCAAAAAGGTACCTTTATGTGGGAGGTACCAAAAGGGGCGTGACAACAACACCCATTTTTTCCTGGACTGTAGGCAATATAAAAGCATAATACTGTACAAAATTTCAAGTATTATTATACACTGTTATTAATGTTATAAGCTGTTAACTTTTGGTGCAAAATGGTGCATTTGTGTGGGAGGTACCAAAAGGGACGTGGCGACTTCGCTCATTTTTATCGAGTTGATAACGACTAATAAGCTAATACTATGTGTGGAATTTCAAAAGATTCGAATAAGTAGTATAGCAGTTATTAAAGAATCAATATTTCACAACATTTTAACCCTTTGTGGGGGAGGTACTAGAAGGAGTGGACCAATATGGCCCATCTTCGAACTTAGCCGGAGATAGAAAAAAATATTACCACATACCAAATTTGAGGTCAATCGGTTACTCCTATCGAGAGTTATCGTGCGCACCAGCCAGCAGACACACAGACAGACAGACGGACGGACATTGCTCATTAGACTTAAAATGACCCAAAACGGATTTCCTCCGAACATACTTGGGGTCTTAGGTCACTCCTTCGACGTGTTACACTTTTTTCCGTAGCAAATGATATATACCCTCGTCACACTAAAGTGAGGGTATAAATATTTATGTAAGATATTAATAATAATAGAAACTGATTGTTTTGAAAGTGAAATTTTTCATATAAATTGAGTTATCAAAAATAATTTTCTCAAAAAAATCAATCGTGACTTAGATTTTAAAATCTTAAGTTTTGTTAGCAAACAAAACTACAAAAACTTACTAAAAATTACTTCTGTAAAACAAATGCTAATACTGCTTATGACATTCTTAACCCTGGTGTTAGATTAGCATATCTGTACGAATCCTAGATTAAGTGTCCATTTGGTCAACATTACATTTTTCATATAAAATGAATATGGAAGACAATATTTTATATTTATTTTTATTCAATACTTCGTGAAAAGAAAGCAGCTTATTTACAATTATTTTTGAGCAAAAACGCTTATTATTTTGATTTTAGTAAAACAAAAATATCCCTTGGACCAAATTATAAGGCAATATATATACATACATATATTACCGTTTATAAAGGAAACGATACAAAAATTGGACCAAATGGGCCTAATCTAACAGCAGGTTTAATTATGAAGTACTTATGAAGCAATTATGAACACGAAATCAAGGAAAAATTAAAAACTAAATTTCAAAAAAGGAAAAAATCTTTTTAAATAAATTATATTTGGAAAACTTTTTAACAATAACTTTGTTTGTGTGAAAACACGTATTTTATATGTGAACGTCAGTTCGCAAATTAAATTTCTTGATTTTCAAATAAAATATATTTGTTCAGAAATACATAATACTTACAAATATTGTTACCAAATCTATTTTCTTTCAATTCAAACATTCCCATGTAGGTGTATGCTCACTTATTTTTTGCAAGTTATAAATGGCATTCAGCACTGCATTTTTCATATATCCATCACATTTATCTTCAAATATTGCGTGATTTAAATTAAAATAATTAAAGTTTTTCTGAAAATAAATCAAATAAAATTATCTATAAACAAAAAAAAAATAAATTTTATCGTATCACAATTGGAAAACGCTGAAAACTAAGAGAAATATTTCAACCGTTCATATATAATACTTACGTTGAAATATTTTGTAAAATTTGCCACTCTTCTCACAAAAGACCCATTCTAAAATTGTTTTACTAAAAAAAATAAAGAAGATAGTTATATGTATAACATATTATTAATAATAAATTTCTATATTGCCACAAATAATTTTACATTTCTGCATTATGCACTGGTATTTTTAATAAATAAATACTTTCAATTAAAATGCGTTTTGTTAATTTTGTAATTGCCAATAAGATGTTTATTTCATGATAATAATATTATTTTTCACGTACCTAAACATTTTCCCATTGTCTCTTTCAGTATTACAAAATCTATTACTCACATTTTTGTCATCCATTTGGAACAAATCTCTTCACAAGACTTACAAACAAGATCTCCTTCAAAAACGCATGTACATCGCCATAAATAACATACAGCAAAAATAACTATGACACACGCACTCCCTTATCACAGAGATCGATGGTGACGCCGACGGCATAACCACATGCATACACACATGTACACGACGGTTTCATTTTTTGTTGTTGCTATGCTTTAGCAAAAATAACTGTTAACAGCAGATATTAAAATTATTTTCGGTGCAATATGCACGTATACTTACATATTTACAGCAATCAAATTTTTTCACAATCCGCGTCTCGAAAACAGACAACCGTTTCCTTCCATCGCTTGTAAATAACTGACGATTTAAAAGAAAACGAACAAACAGAACTGTTCTCTATTTTCTCTTCTAGCATTCCATAACAATTATTGATTCACACATTACCAAACAAAACTGATTCTCCGAGCGAGAGAGGGAGGGAGAGATTGTATAATTCTCTCGTATGTATTCTTAAAAATAATGACAATAGTCATAAAATTTATTACCAAGACAGCCTTTCCTTTAAGGGGAGCATAGCCTTAAATTTATTACTCAAATATCTCATACTGTTAATTAAGTCCGATTCGGCATTAAAACTATGACATGTCTACGTCGTAGTGTTAATGTAGAAAATCCTTAAAAGTATTGAAATATTACTTAAAATAATGCGGATTGTCACAAAAATAATGATTTTTTTCTTTAATTTAAATGCGTACATTTAAAGAAGCGCGTACACAAAACTAATGATTAGATAGACATTAATTCAAATTCAAAAAACTTTATATTAAGGAAAATTTCGTAACAAACGTGTAAATTTTCATTATTTTAATGAAAATTGTCATTGAATTGATGCCGAGGTAGCATACTTAATATAAGAATGTGTCATCATTAGTTTTATTACTATTTCTTTTTTCAGTGTAGTTATAACTCAATAACGATTTAAAGGCCAAAATAAAACAAACGAAAATACAGTATGTGATGTTTTATTCATAAGAGTTAAAAAATGAAGATACATATATTTACATTACAACACTTTCCCTCGGACCTGTTACAAAGATATTTAAAAATATGTATTAATACCAAATTTAAGTTCTAAATCTTTATATATAAAATCCTTTGTACGTTTGTTAGTAACGCATGATCTCCGAAACCATAAGAGCGGATGGGCTTAAAATTGAACAATATGTTCAGTTTGGGGTCATCTGTGTTTTAGAATTATTTTCACCGTGATAAATGGCGAAGTGGTCAAGATATTTGCAAAATTCGCATTTCCAGAGCGATTTGACTTAAATTTAAAATGTATGTGTGGTTTGCCTTGATAATAGTTTGTATGTATGATTCTAACCGGTAGATGGCGCTGTAATGGACTTATTGTCAATTAACATTTTGTTGACGATTTTTTACTTAAACTCGGGATTAATGTATTATCAATGAATGACAAACTAATACATCCCAAACAGAACGGGCAGGACAACGTCTGCTGGGGTCAGCTAGTTTAACATAATTCTCCATCTTTTTAAATAGATACAGGAGTTTGAATGATTCAAAATCTGCAGCCTTTAACAAGCCTTTTTCACAATTTAGACGTAATTCGAATATTTGTTATATTTGATAAAGACGTAAAATTGCAATATCTGAACACGATTAGCAATTATTTCAATCAAAAATATCTATACAAAATTTCAGCCACATAGCTCCAGTATTATACATTGTAGAGTGATAACAAAAGACAGACATGGATAAATCGTCTTAGAATTTTAAGACGATTAAGAATATACATATTTTATTGTGTCTCGGATCAATATTTAGAGGTGTTACAAACGGAGTGACAAAATGAATATGCCCCCATCCTATGGTGGAGGGTATAAAAACAATTCAGTAGAGGCCAAATACTACTTCTGTTAATATTAAAAAAAGAAGAAAAATTTTCTTTCTGTAAATACGCGAATGATCCTGTATTTGTTCCGCTTAAATATCTATAGTTGTTAATTATAATTGACCGTTTTTATACAGACTTCACATGTTTTGCATTTTTGTGTGAACTTTGAATATCACTGCACAAAGGGGGAAACACGTTAAGGTGTTTTCATTTTTCTAGATGATGTATTTCTAAATCTTCTATCATTCTTTTAAAAATTTCATCCGACAGCGAAAGAACGTTCGATTGTTCGTTGTTCCGGCATCGGATTTATTCCGTTCTTTCTTGAATACATACATACACATATTTACTGTCTATTTGCATTGTTTTTGTCAAAGTAATAAATTCGTAAACGCACATAAGCTCCACTACTCTGAATGTCCGAAAGAGATTTTATGACTCTTTTTGTTATTATTGCGCGTAACTACAACGCACACACTCACATTTTGTAATCTGCCACTGAGATAAATCTCATCGTTGTATGAGCAGCCAATCGATATTTCCAGATACATAATTTTTTTCGACTACCTGTGACACACACTCCCGATAAACAGCCGCCGAAACTGTTGCTATTAATGTAGAATTAAAAACGTCCATTCGCATAAGCGCACACAACCTTTCTCTACCACCACTCAATAAGAACTGATTCAAAAAAAATTCCAAACAAACTTCACTGTAACTCTCACTATTATTCTCAATTTTGCAAAACAAAGAAAAGTGGACTGAAAATTAAGTAAATTGTTTTTAAAAATATGACATGAGAATTTCTACATTTTTAAGGAAAAAATCTTACAAATTATTAAAATGTGTACTTGAGTTAATAATAGTTGCACTACAATCAATTATTATTTCTTTAATTTTATGACGTAACGTTAAAGTCAACATGACATAATGTTATGGACATGTTATCATAGAAGTAAGAAATTTTACTTTAAACGAATTAAAATTTCTTTGATATCAAGTAAATTTTCATAAATTTAAAAAAATTTGTTCTTTAAACAAAGACAGATTAAATATCTGATTTAAGGGCAATGTTGTTTTTAATTTCATGTCAAATTTTTTTGCAGTGTAGAAATGTAGTATATGATAGTAGATATTTCAAGCTCAGGCTAAGACGGGTCATATTGGTCCACTCCTTCTAGTACATCCCTCACAACGGGTTAACGTTTAGTGAAATGTTGATTATCTAGTAACATCTACACAACCTATGCCAGTCATCTGTTATTCCTTGCATAGTAATAGTTTATTTATCGCTATCACACAAAGAACAAAGGAAAGCGGCGTTAAGTTCGGCCACATTAAATATATTACATACCCTCCACCATGGATCGCATGTGAATTTTTTCTGGTACAAATAAACTCATATTACCAATCTAGAGGGAACATTGTATGCGGGCTATATCAAGGCATGGATGTAAATATACCTTAGTTACCAATTGTCAGCCCAATCAGTTGACATTTGTGAGCTGTATGGCGTTAAGAAGTGAAAATGGCAAGATGATATATATGGGGGCTGTATCAAAAAATGGGCCGATATTGTTTGTTTTCAACACCAACATACCTGCAGATATAAGAAGTATACGAGTATTGTCATCAGAAACGAAAAAGGGCCTATCATCATATTTGAAAATTTTACAGGAGAAGCAAAAAACTAAATAAAACAAGTAAGAAAGTTTCAGTCGGGTAAACCGACTAAGGTATACCCTCACTTTGTGAGTAATGTAATATTGAATACTACGCGAATTATTCTGTCAATTTGTGTGGGAAGTACCAGAAGGGGTTTATGAAATACACCTTTTTTTTTTGCTGAACATTAGATACTTTAAATTCATTGCACTGTGCCGACTTATAAGCATTTATGTGCACTGGTATAAACGTTATGAGACATTAAATTGTGGTATGATTTGGGCATTTTGTGTGGGAGGTACAAAGAGGGGCGTGGCAATAACGCCCATTTTTCACAGGGCTATAGACACTATAAAAACATTACACTGTACAAAATTTCAAGTATTTTTATACACTGGTTTTAATGTTATAAGCTGTTAAATTTTGGTGCAAAAAGGTACCTTTGTGTGGGAGGTACCAAAAGGGGCGTGACAACAACACCCATTTTTCCCTGGACTGTAGGCAATATAAAAGCATAATACTGTACAAAATTTCAAGTATTTTTATGCACTGGTATTAATGTTATAAGCTGTTAACTTTTGGTGCAAAATGGTGCATTTGTGTGGGAGGTACCAAAAGGGGCGTAGCAACATGGCCCATTTTTCTCGAGTTGATAGCGACTAATAAACTAATGCTATGTGTGGAATTTCAGAAGATTCGAATAAGCAGTATAGCAGTTATAAAAGATTCAATATTTCACAACATGGACCAATATGGCCCATCTTCGAACTTAGCCGGAGATAGAAAAAAATATTACCACGTACCAAATTTGAAGTCAATCGGTTACTCCTTTCGAGAGTTATCGTGCGCACCAGCCAGCAGACACACAGACAGACAGACAGATAGACAGACGGACGGACATTGCTCATTCGACTTAAAATGACCCAAAACGAATATCCGCCGAACATACTTAGGGTCTTAGATCACTCCTTCGATGTGTTACACTTTTTTTCGTAGCAAATGATATATACCCTCGTCACACTAAAGTGAGGGTATAATGAAAAGTGCTGTCGTTAGAAAAAAGGGGTATTCAGTATAATATCTAAACATAATGATGCATATATAAAATCACACAAACATGATTTATAACTTGTTTGTGAAAATTGCGTGAAATAGGATTTTTTAACTATGAAAAAAGAAATAATTTGTTGTTAGGCCCTTTTTAATTTCGTTAATAAATTCGCCAGTTTTAATATTACGCCGCTAAAAATTTGTCAGGATGTGTATTCTGATGCAGTGTACCGAAATCCATCAAAAACCGAATTTAAATTTTTCTTGATGTTAAGCCCTTTTTCGTTTCTGATGACGATATGTACCAAGTTTTAGCCACTTCAATCAATTATTATAAATTGTAGCTTGATTAGAACAGACGGACGGACATGTCTAATTCGTCTTCAAATTTTATGACGATTAAAAATATATATGCACTAAAAAAAAGTGTACTGAAAATCATTAACATTTTCTTAGTTTCTTCTTTTTTATAATTTGGCTCCAAAGACTATTAAAATAAGTACATCTTCTACGACATTTAAAGTCATTAGTCATCTTTAAAGCAGGACATTAAACGTCTTTGAAAATATTACGCCTTATACTTCGATGAAAGACCTCACATTTTTAAATCCTGGTGCTTACATTAAATACATAATATTACTTTCGATTTAGTACATTCTGTAATTAAACCAAGCACATGCTGTACTTTCCACAAGTGTAAAATAAGTTTCGTAAACTATTTTTATTTATTTAATTATTTGTTTAAACGTTCCTGTTTATTCAGTAGCATACCCATACATACCTGACAATATCCGTAGCCATTGTGTTTAGGCAAGTTTTCTTCATACATATTAGAGGGAATAGTTTTTCTAATGGATCAATAAATGATATTTGGCAAAATTTTTCTAAAAACAAAACTTTTTCTTCGTATGAGCTGCGGCAAATATATTACTTGACGTTATTATTTTTCAGTTGAAATACCAGAAGTGAGGAACACTTCTTTTCGTTTGGGAGAAGCTAGGCCTCATAGAGCTGTTGCTTTAAAGCTGAACCTTGCCGAACAATTGGGTTTGAGCTGTCAAGTAATTGTAATTGCCACACCTTTTTGCAAAAAAGTTTGAATTTTATAATATTATAGAGATAAAGACGTTCTTGTGCAGGATAATATCCTAGTTGCAAAGCAATAACGATTTAATGACCAAAATAAAACAAACGAAAATACAATATGTGATGTTTTATTCATAAGAAGTACAAAAATTAAGATACATATGGTGAAATTCATGAAAAATGTCCTGCCTAAAAATAAAGGTTGTCCAATTTTGTTCAACTTTTGTTTATGAATGGTGCTATATACAAATAATATATCCGCCAAGTTTTGGAAATTTTCGTTGAATATTGGCAGCATGGGCGGTGGTCCAAAACTTACTCTTCAAGCCAAGGTGTTGTTATTTGATTATTTCTTGTGCTTCAACCACAAAATATAAGAATATTTTGTGACACGAATGTTGAGGATTTTTTCATGGGCTTTCGAACGGTTGAATTGTTTTTTGCAAAAATTTGCCATCTGACCTCATAAATGCGAAAAGAAACACAAAAAATTAATTTTCGCGGATTCTGATATAATAATTTTTTTTTGAAATATTTTTAGATTAATAAGCTGATTTTCCCCCATATGTGTGCAGATTTTTAAGAAGACGTTTTTTGACACTCCTGAGGAAATAATTTTTAAAAATTTGTCTATCTAAAAAAATTGGGTTTAAACATTTTAATGTTTATATTTTGTTGTTTGATCGTTATTAGATGTTCAGCTTTTGCATAAAAGTAACTTATGATACACCAATCTTTTGATTTTATTCGCTTCCTTCCAAATTTGCTCATTTAACGTGGTATTGCAAAAATAAATAAAAAATGGATTTTTGCGGTGTTGGTCATCATTAGATAATGAGTTTAAAAATTAATCCCAATCACAGTCTAGTGGACTTGATTTAAAAATTATTTCCTCCTAGTGAAAATCAAGAAATTTAGTTTGGAACGCATATATTTATATATTGGAACAAAGTACATTTGCAATTTACAATAAAATATATATTTACACACAAACAAAGTTATTGTTTTCGGGCGGGGCCGACTACATAATCCCTAAAAATCCCTAACAATGCGAAAATGGGCATTGCGATGAGAATTTGACAGTGTTCAGTGTATGTAATAAGAAAACTCTCTCTTCCGAATTTCATACTGATCGGATATAAAGTAAGGTTTTCTATAGCGCTTACATGTCAAATCGGGTGTAACATATACATTGAGACTATGTTCAAATCTGAACCGATTTTCCCCGAAGTTGGCTGATTTCCCCCATATGAAAGCAGATTTTCAAGATGACGTTTTTTGACACTCCTGAGGAAATAATTTTTAAATCAAATCCACTAGACTGTGATTAAATTTTGAAAAACGATTCAACCATTCGAAAGCCCATGAAAAAATCCTCAACATTCGTGTCACAAAATATTCTTATATTTTGTGATTGCAGCACAAGAAATAATCAAACAACAACACCTTGGCTTGAAGAGTACATTTTGGACCACCGCCCACGCTGCCAATATTCAACGAAAATGTCCAAATCTTGGCGGATATATTATTTGTATATAGCACCATTCATAAACAAAATTTGAACAAAATTGGACAACCTTTATTTTTAGGCAGGACATTTTTCATGAATTTCACTATACACTGATAGATAAACCGTTCGTCAGCATGACGAATCAGTTTCGTCAATATATCTTCGTACTGGTGACGAAAAGTTTCGTACATGCGATGTTTTTGTACGTCAATAGAACGAACACGATCATCAAGTCACGTTTTTGGTGATTTCGAATTCGTCGAGAGAACGATAAGGTTTCATTCCCACGACGAAAAGATTTATTTGGCCATTTTGCTGAAAATATGATCAAACGAAGCAATCATATTATAGTTTCTGCTTAAATGTACTGTTCTATATGCGTTCTGATTACCTTAGTTAAATAATTTGTTGTAAAAGATCAATTTAAAAAAATTTAATAATTAATGACGAACACCGTTCGTCAATAAGATTATCCATTCATCATGAGAACGATCGACTTATTCGCCCTTTACGGCAACGTCAACTTCTACAGCAAAACAAAATAAGACATGCAACGTTGTTATGTTCGTCCACGTGTGTTTTCCACGCAGCACCGATTGGTTCAAACAAACCGCACTGGCACGGCGTAACTGATGTTTGTTTAACAAAACATCAAACACATGCATACTCGTACATGCAGCTCGACAAGCTGTAGAAGTGTGAAACAGTTGTGCTAGTGGTCTGTCGGCAAATACATTACTTGATGTGATTATTTTTGATTTAAAATAGCAGAAGTAATGAATACTTCTCGTTTGTTTGATTTCAGCCTTACCTGATAAGAACTGCGTCTCGAAACGAATATTCACAACTGAACCTAGCCATGCAGTCAAATAATTTTATTTTCCATACCATTTTAAATGGTTTAAAACTAGAAGAACATTTATTGGAATTTTTAAAATTTAAATAGTCGTGGGCATGAATTCGTCGTGGTGATGAATGGGATTCATCGTGATAATGAATGGAATTCGTCGTGATGATGAATGGGATTCGTCGTGGTGACGAATGGAATTCGTCGTGGTGATGAATGGAGTTCAGCATGGTGATGAATAGAGTTCGTCGTGGTGATTAATGCTATTCGTCGTGATGATGAATGGGGTTCGTCATGATGATGAATGGGGTTCGTCGTGGTGATGAATGGAGATCATCCTGAGGACGAAAGTTTTTGGAAACAGAAATTCGTCATGGTGACGAACAAATTCATTAAGAGGATTATTCCGTACGTTAGCTGACTTTTGACTAAAAAATAATCGTGATGATGTACAAATTCGTCGTCATGACGAAGCTTTTTCTATCAGTGAATATGTATTTACATTACAATATATTTACTTACACATGAAATCCAATGACATCTTCGTTGGAATATTTTTGCTGAAGATGATTTTTATTCCTCCAATTTAGGTTAGTTAAGGTTTGGTTAAGGACGCGCCGCACACAACCATTGCTGGAGTTACAACTTATACCAATTATCCCAAATAAAAGAAATTGGTTTTTCTTGGAGGAAACTGTTCTTTATTCTTTAAAGTCACAAACAAGACTGACTTTTAATAATTATCTTTTTTATCGTTGCTACAATAGTTGGAACATAATAAAATACAAATTGCAAGTCGTTTAAATAAAAACTGCAACATAATCAAAAGTTGAATGAACTCTAAATAATTACAAGAAATAGTACTTTCGTTAAAACTGCAAAATAATCATAAGTGGAATGAACTCAAATAATACTTTCGTTTATTCTAGTTAATAATGGAAATGTTGTGCAATATTGTTGGAATATGATAAATAAGTAAGTGTGCTGCATTAATATAGTTATGTGTGTTTGTATGAATGTATGTACGTATGTATATTAAGATGGGTACAGACAGTTGTTGTTCAATATTGTCGGAATATGAAAAGTAAGTAGGTATGTTTGTATTTATATATATTTATGTGTGTTTGTATGTATGTATATTTGAATGATACGTTGATATGTTGGTAATTAATTATATACTTATGAATATATGTATGTTTATATAACTCTGGCGAGCACTCAGACAAGCACTCATTCGGAGACAATTTGGTCCATTCTGTTCGTCCTGAGAATATGAATAAAAGAAGAAGGAGAGGTCGAAGAAGATGAAGGAGGTGATGAGTATAGATAAGAGAGATGTGAGATGGCTTTTTAGGAGAGGTTTAGATGAGTTGATATCAAACCATCCATCTCAAGCAAACTATGAAGCCCATGATGCTATAAATATGGTGGGATGATAGAGATTCCAGATTTTGTATCGTGGGTGGCGATGTCTTCGTCTTGATAGAGTATGACTTTGACAGAGAATATGTGCGATTGTCTCCAGTTCCTCCTCATCCTCACAGAGTCGGCAGAATCATTCTGGCACCTTGATGCTAAAGATCTAACGTTACAGTGGCCAATCAGCGTGCCTATAATTAAACAAATGCCCCTCTTTGTGAGGTTAAGAAGATCTTTGGTCCTAGATTTCGATATGGCTGGCCATAGAGATTTAGTGATTTTAAGTCAGATCTGCTCGACCATTTCTGGTTTGCCAGGTCTTTGTAGAAACACTGTATGTTACTGAAAAATTCGTATAAGGGGGGATATGGGGATGGCTAAACCTTTGCAGCGTCCATCGCTGATCCATTTCGCTCGAGTTCGTCAGCCTTCTCGTTCCCCGGGATATCACAGTGTCCGGGGACCAACACAGTCTGATTATGTCTGCCAATTGCTGTAGTTCCAAACGGCTGTAGTTCCTTTGACTTAATAGTTGTTGACTTCAGTGCCTTCAGATCAGCCTGACTATCAACATAGACTGTTATATGATCATCTTGCCCGAGTTTTCGTCGATTTATCAAGCTGAGGGCTTGCAGTATAGAAAACGCTACAGGTCTCGGCTAACCTGAAGGACGTATGTATGCCAAGGGATTCGCTGAAAATTCCTACCCATGTGCCTACATCCATCTTTGAACCATCAGTGTATATTGCATGGCCTTCCAAAGGAAGGTTGCCGCATGACCAGTCTGTTCTGGGGGGATTATAATGTCGAGATTTAAGGAGAATTTCTGAACTGGTGACAAATAGTCTGTCGGTCTTGCCAGAGCTCTTAGATCAGACATTCTTGATGTCTCAATGAGAATGGCCGAGTGGCCCCAATCCGCGTTACGCCACATACGAGCTTCTCGGGGTCTGAGACCGCATTTTGTAGCACTGCACTTAATAAAAAGACCTAGAGGTTGTAGGTTCAATACCATGTCGAGTGCCGCCTGTGCTCTTTCTCGCACGGGATATAAATAATTATGCTGCTCTTAGTATTTTCTCTAACTTTTAAAGCTGATATTTAACTTCGATCGCCTTCCACCATACCACTAAACCATAGGTAAGTATAGGACGCAGTTTAACTGTATACAGCCAGAGGATGGTACTTGGCTTGAGCCCACAGCTCTTACCTATGATACCAAGGTATTTAGCCTCAGAGGACAGGTTCAGCCCCACTCCGTCCAGAATAGGTTAGGTGAGGTGACCGGTCATAACGCCCAACGGACATAACGCCAAAATTTTTTTTGGGCCTTATGACCTCTCTAAGTGCGGTCATAACGCCCAATTTTGTATTGGGCCTTATGACCGATCCATGCTCGGACATAAGGCCCAATTTTTATTTTGGACTTTATGTCCTTTTTTGTTTTTGTAATACTGAGTAGTAATTATTAAGTGATAATTTTATATTTATTGGAAGTACTTTAAGGGCGATTATTCGGTTTGCTTCAAATGAATGAGGAATATATTTTTTTTGTTTATGGTTAACTGTAAATACATTCTTACAAGTTTTATATTCCTTTGTATAGAGGAGAGTTTACGCTTCTTGCCACCAACAGTACCACAACTATCGATTGCATTTAAAAATGTCTACTTTTTAGAAATTCTTTTTCTTAACAAACTGAAAAAAATTCAAATTCTTTGCAATTATTCGTCCTCAATTATATGCTTCCACATCCGAATCAGTTCTTGTGACTTTTTTAAAAACGGAAAAGCCACTTGGTCCAACCTGTATAAAAACAATAATTATCATATCATTTATAATTTCAAAATGGTGGCATAATTCCTAAAAAAATATGTATATTGAAATTGATATGAAAAAAGTGGAACGGGAAGAAATGTTTTAAAAAAATCGAATTTTTTATAAACATGTTTCCCATACCCTTGTATCTTATCATTTTCAACTCTCATAACTTTGGAAATTGGAACGAAAATAGCGCATTGGGAAAAAACGTTGTTAAAAAAATCGGGCGATTTTTTAATAAATTTTTTTTTCCAATGCGCTACTTTCCAATTTCTAAAAAGTAGTAATTTTAGAATGCTTATCGAAAGTGGTGGTACAGTTGGTGGCAAGAAGCGTAAACTCTCCTCTATACAAAGGAATACAAATATACTCATTAACAAAATCTGTACAGATATGAAGCCATTTGAAGATATTTTTGAAGAATATCCCGACGAAGTATCTGATGTAAGAACAGAGGAATCTGAAGGTGGAAAAAATTTTCAACAGCGGTCTTTTTGGAGTACCCATACTTGCATAATTTGCTTTAATTTACCTCCGGCTATAGTTTTACTACCATGTAAACACCTAAAAATATGTAATGAATGTGACCTGAAATTACAGGCCCTAAGTATTTCTGATGGTACCAATAAGTATCAGTGTCCGACCTGTCGCACTGATGTCCAGATTCGATGCAAGTTTTTTCAAATATTCCATAATATTTTTGTCACAGAGCATTCCAAAATTATACTGAATTTCTATTAGAAATAATAATAAATTATTCACAATTTTTTTTTTTTATTATTACTTGATATTTTCTTATTTCGAAAACAATTAAAATGAATAAAAGCCCAAAAACAAAAGTGGGCGATTTTTCATTGTAAATTTGGTCTAAAGTCCATGATCGTTCGGGCTATTTTTCATCACTAGTTTTTAGTTTTTCTTGAAAATTAATAATCGCCCAAATAATTTGGGCGATTTGACATTTTTCATTTTGGGCGATTTTCTCTGGGCGATTATTCACATAGCCGTACTTTAAAGATATGGTTCAATTTAAATCAAATGTAAATTTCTTCCACCAGCCCCACAATTTCCCAAAAAAGCAAAAGGAAAAACCTAAATATGGAAGCATTGGCATTATTTTAAATCGCGCGCGCGATTACTCGTAGAATTCTTTACACTCGGCTTCTCTGCAAGTTCTTATATTCATCATAAGTATAGGGCCTTATAAAATTTTAATTTCCCAAGCATTTCAAATATGGTAGTATTAAATCGAAAAATAGTATATGTGATGTAGTTAAGAACTTGCAGAAAAGCCGAGTGTAAAGGATTCTTTGCACTCGGCTTTTCTGCAAGTTCTTATCTTCATCACATATATTATTTTTCGATTTAATACTACCACATTTGAAATGTTTGGGAAATTAAATTTGGATAAGGCCCTATACTTATGATGAAGGGCCTTATCCAAATTTAATTTACCAAACATTTCAAATATGGTAGTATTGAATCGAAAAATAATATATGTGATGTAGTTAAGAACTTGCAGAAAAGCCGAGTGTAAAGAATCGCGCGTGCGATTTCGTGAAGAATTATTTGCACTCGGCTTTCCTGCAAGTTCTTATCTTTATCATACGTATTGCTTCAATACTTAATATCAACATATATCATAACCTATTGAAAATAATGCCAATGCTTCTATATTTTGGTTTTTCCTTTTGCATTTGCATTCGGTATAAACTAATTCGCAGTTTCTGCGAGCACTCCCAACAAACTGAAATTCAACTTTATCACCCATTCTCGTCACTGTTTCAGAAACCACTGAATGAATGTTTCAATTACATCCATCGAAAGCATTTCTGAGCCTGAATTAGCTATAGAATCGTTACTTGTTTTACAATCATAATACATTTTTCCCAAAGTATTCGATTTTACACATTAATAGAGAAAAAATTACAAAATAATATTTGGGCGTTATGTCCCTTCTTTTTTGGGTCTTGTGTCCGCACCTAGAGAGGTCATAAGGCCCAAAACAAAATCGGGTGTTATGACCGCAATTAGAGAGGTCATAAGGCCCAAAAAAAATTTTGGGCGTTATGTCCGTTGGGCGTTATGAAAGGTCGCCTTTTGGTGAAATGTGGTATCTTATTCTGTCTGGTGAATAGTACTAGGGGTATTCATGGGGTTGATGCCGAGCCCATTTGCCGTTGCCCACCTAGGTAGCCTCCTAAGAGCACCCTGAATAACATCGGTGATAGTCGAAAGAAATTTACCTCCAACCATGATGACAACATCATCTGCGTAGGCGACAAATTTCACTCTTTCTTCCTCAAATGATCTGAGTATTCCATTTAGGAGAGGTGACAGTACCCCTCCTTGACGAGTTCCTCTAGTTACCATCTTCCTAATGGTTTATTGGTTTTTTCCTAGATTACCCTCAATACGAGTATAATCCACCACGTCATGAAGATCACTGTCAACAGAGCGACCTTTGATATACGCATGTTGACTACTGCTTATCAAAGATGGGTGTAATCAATCCCTGATATACATAGATGTTAATCAGTCTCTCCAAAGTTTTCAGTAAAAACGATGAGAGACTGATTGGTCTGTAGTAGGGATGTAACGAAAGTGACTTTAGCGAAAGCGTATGCGAAAGCGAATATTGAAATATATTTCTTGCGAATGCGAAAGCGAATAGTGAAATATGGATTTTTGCGAAAGCGAATGCGAATAATAGTTTGACCCTTTAGTACCAACAAAAATAAGGAACTAAATTGATACTTTTCCAGGATATTCAAGTATTAAGAATGTTATCCATATTTTTACCTCCTGTTACCACAAGACCAAGCATATTTTTCAACTGTTTTGAAGAGAAGTCGAACAGGTTTTCATTGGTATTAATTTCTTCAAAATGTGTGTAGCGAATAAGAAGATGTAACACTTTTAACAAATGGAAGCGAATACTGAAATATATTTTTGCGGAAGCGAATACGAAAGCGAATAATCCAAAGATGGTTTTTGCGAATGCGAAAGCGAATGTTATAATGATGCGAATAATTCGCGTTCACATATGCGAATGCGACTGATTGGTCTGTAGTAGGCATGTAACGAAAGTGACTTTAGCGAAAGCGTATGCGAAAGCGAATATTGAAATATATTTCTTGCGAATGCGAAAGCGAATAGTGAAATATGGATTTTTGCGAAAGCGAATGCGAATAATAGTTTGACCCTTTAGTACCAACAAAAATAAGGAACTAAATTGATACTTTTCCAGGATATTCAAGTATTAAGAATGTTATCCATATTTTTACCTCCTGTTACCACAAGGACAAGCATATTTTTCAACTGTTTTGAAGAGAAGTCGAAAAGGTTTTCATTGGTATTCGTTACATCCATAGTCTGTAGTCCTTAGGCATTGAGTGACTAGGGTTTCCCGCTGTGGGGATGAAAACCACTCTAACTTCACGCCATTTGGAGGGAATGAAATTCCTCAGTAGGTACTCCCTAAAAATCGTTAAGAGTAATCATATCGCTCTTGACCCTGCGTTTTGTAGCATGGCCGGTGATATGCCATCTGGTCCAGTCGACAGTATTTTCTCCTACAGTATTTTCACCTTGGTTACTAAACTTTTGACAATCGAAAGAGCGCGGTCATCGCACTATGATTGTCTGCATTCTGCACCGTTATTAGGACATGTATCCCGGACCAGGTTCGATCACACGGGGAAGTGTGTCGTAGCCAGGAGGTCCAGGGTATCAGAGTTAGACTCAGTCCAGCTTCCATCTACCTTTTTGATGCTTCCCAGCGACTTGGGGTCTTTTGATAGCAATCTTCGAAATCTGGAGGACTCGTTTACCCCTTCTATGCTTTCACAGAAATTGACCCAGGAGACGCGATTCGCCCGTTTGACCTCGCTCTTGTACATGTTGAAAGCTTCCTTATAGCGATCCCAATCAGTACTTGCTTTGGTTCTATTGGCTTTGTTGTACAATTTCCTGGTAGTCTGCCTTGACTTACGAAGGTCTTTGGTCCACCATGCAGGTTGAGACCTTTTTCCTGGATATGTAATGGGACATGTTCTCTGAAGACTATCTAACAGGGTTGCAATAAAATTGTCCACTGCCGTTTCTAACCTCCCCGTATTCGACGAAATTGTTATCCATCGATTGGAGCTGCCTGTCAACAAGGTACTATACTATACTCTACCTCCAATTTGCATAAACACATTCCCTCGGGACCTGTTACAAAAATATTTAAAAATATATATTAATCGAGTATCAAATTTAAATTCGAAATTTAACATTCAATCTAGTACTCCATCTTTTTAAATAGATACAGGAGTTTTTCACTATTTAGACGTAATTCCAATATTTTTATACCCTACACCACACTGTGGTACAGGGTAGTATAACTTTGTGCATTTGTTTGTAACACCCAAAAGGAGCAGACATATACCCATTATTTATTATACCGATCGACTCAGAATCACTTTCTGAGTTGATTTAGCTATGCCCGTCTCTCTGTCTGTCTGTGCATGTATTCTTGTAATCAAAGTACAGGTCGCAATTATGGTCCGATCTCGACGAAACTTTACACATATCTTTTTTTGGTCCAAGGACGATCCCTATTGAATTTGGTTAAAATCGGTTCAGATTTAGATATAACCCCCATATATATATTAGCCCCGATTTGACGTGTAAGCCCATAAAAACATTACTTTATATCCGATCAGTATGAAATTCAGCAGAAAGAGGTTTCCTATTATTTGAATGAACACTTTTAAATTTGGAAGAAATCGGTTCAGATTTAGATATAGACCCCATATATACTTAACCCCCGATTTGACATGTAAGCGCTGCAAAAATGTTATTTTATATCCGATCAGTGAGAAATTCGGCAAAAAGGGGTTTCTTTCTACATGAAGGAATACTGCCAAATTAAGAGAAAATCAGTTCAGATTTAGATATAGCCCCATATATATGTTACCCCCGATTTGACATGTAAGCGCTGTAGAAAATGTATTTTATATCCGATTAGTGCGAAATTCGGCAGAAAGAGATTTCTTATTACTCGAAGGAATACTGTCAAATTCGGAGAAAATCGGTTCAGATTTAGTTATAGCCCCCATACATATTTTACCCCCGATTTGACATGTAAGCGCTGTAGAGACTGTATTTTATAGCCGATCAGTACAAAATTCGACAGAAAGAGGCATTTTTACATGAATGATGAAAATCGGTTCAGATTTAGGTATAACCTACATACATATGTTCCTCCAGATTTGGTATCAAAGTGCTATAGAAGTTGTACTTACTTTATGTCTCAATTTGTACTTTATGTCTCAATTTAGGAACGACTATTGCCTAATTTAGCGATTATCGCTTCAGAATTCGATAATATGTTCCAACCCATTTACCAATTATTCCAAATTATTATCGCAATGACCCTTATCGCATTTCTAGAGAGGTGTAGGGTATTATATAGTCGGCCCCGACCGACTTTCTGCCTTTCCTTACATGTTTATATTTGATAAAGACGTAATATTTCTAAAAATTGCAATATCTGAAAACGATTAGCAATTATTTCAAATGAACAACAGAAATAAAAAACAATCTTAGTGTAATACTCGTAGAATTTACCAAAAGGAATATTAATAAAATATTCATATGAATGTAAATATTATTTACTCATAAATTAAGTCTTGCTCACATTAACATTTTTGTATCGCTACGAAATTATTTTGTATGACATATCGTTCGCAAAACATGCAAATGTGCTAAGTCCAGTTTCAAAAAGTTTCCAGAAGGAAGAAAATTATTTTATCTATTTCTAATTCACATAATTTTTTTCAGCAAATACGCGAATGATCTTTCATTTGTTCCGCTTAAATATCAATTATTTTTTTTTTTTTTTGGTCTTTAAATTTTTGTTGATTTGTCACTAGGACCTAGTTTTTATACAGATTTCGAATGTTTTGAATTCTTGTGTTAAACAGCATAATACACCAGTATTCTTTTTACTAGATGATGTATTTTTAAATCTAGACTTAGCATATTTGCATGTTTAGCTAACGATATTCTATTTAATGCACAAAATTACTGCTTATTTGTTCGTTAAGAAAATATTTGCAATTTCCTTCGACAGCGGAAAAACCATAGGGATTTCGTTCATTGTTTTTATAATTTTTTGGATTTATTTCGTTCTTTCGTGAATAAGTAAACACATTTACGGTCTTTTTGCATTTTTTTGGCAAAGTAATAAATTCGTAAACGCACAGAAACTCCACTACTCTAACCAGTGCTGTGGAGTCGGAGTCTTGGAGTCGGGGATATTTGCCCGGAGTCGGAGTCCGGAGTCGAAAAATTGTGGTCGACTCCGAGATGGATTGTGCAAAATGTACCTTTTATGGGATAGAATTTTTGCACGCAACAATTTTTGGGAAAACAATTCTGGTACAAAAGAAGGATAAAACATTTGAAGCTTTTAACCAAATGTTTTTGTATGTCCAAAATATCTATAAAGTCAACCATTAAAATATTCTACAAAAATTGTTGCCAGAAAATTTCAGGGGATCATAATTACAGAAATTCATGTTATTTAACTGCCGAAATCGGAGCTGGAGTTGGAGCCGAACCATTAGAAAATCCGACTCCGGGAGTCGGAGTCGATTAATTTGGCTCGACTCTGCAGCCCTGACTCTAACTGTCCAAAACAGATTTTTGTTATCAATTCGCGTAACTACAACGCACACACACACTTTTTAAACGTACCCCTTTTTTGTCTCATCGTCGTATGAGCAACCAATCGACGTTTCCAGACAATTTATTTTCGACTACCTCTGAAATATCATGGCCACTAACATTATTTTAGATGGGACACACTCTGCCGACAAACAGCCGCCGAAATTGTTGCTATTAATGTAGAATTAAGAATGTCCAGTCGCACAAGCGCACACAACCTTTTTCTACCACCGCTCCACAAAAGCTGGTTCCAAGCAAACTTCACTGTAACTCTTACTATAATTCTCAATTTTGCGAACAAAAAGAGTCTAAATTGTCCTCTCGCAGATAAAAACGATATCTTAGTTTAAAAGATAACTTATCCTCAATTCAACGATACCAAAAAACAGCACTGAAATTTAAGGGTATATTGTTTTAAAATCATGACTTCAGCATTTCTTTGTTTCAATCAAATTGATTTGAGTTTCAGCTCAATATATTTTTCAGTGTGCGGGACTTATCAAGTGATTCAATGGCCATGTCTCCTGATCGGGATGAAATTTGCACCAAGTTTGGCCCTATTGGATAGTAGTTCTGACAACAAATTTTAAAGAGATCGGACAACAAATTTTCATAGCCCCCATATCAAATCGCGTGATTACAGAACAGGCCAGATTGTATTTAGAAAATTTTGCCCAAAGTGTTTTCCAGAGCTTTTTCTTCAATCTTTTTAAGAAAATAAAATATTCGCAGAAAGTATTTTTGAGTTTTTATACCCTCACTTTAGTGATACGAGGGTATATATTATTTGCTACGGATCAAAAGTGTTACACTTACGAAGGAGTGACCTAAGACCCCAAATATGTTCGGCATATATTCGTTTTGAGTCATTTTAAGTCGAATGAGCAATGCTCGTCCGTCTGTCTGTCTGCTGGCTGGTGCGCACGATAGCTCTCGAAAGGAGTAACCGATTGACGGTACTATTTGTTTCTATCTCTGTCTAAGTTCGAAGATGGGCCATATTGGTCCAGTCGTTCTGGTACCTCCCACACAAAGGGTTACATTTAGTGTAATATGGATTCTTTAATAACATATATACTACTATACTACTTCCACGTATTGTATTATTATAGTAATCGCTATCACCCCGAGAAAAATGGGCGATGTTGCAACGCCCATTTTTGTACCTCCCACAAAAATGGACCATTTTGCATCAAAATTAAACTGCTTATAACTTATGTTAGTGCGTACAAATACTTGAAATTTTGTACAGTGTAAAGCTGTTATAGTGCATACAGTCCTGTGAAAATTGGCGTTATCACCACGCACCTATTTTACCTTTTTTTCTCAAAAGAATGTCATTAAGTCATTTGCTTTGTGGTCTGTTAATGGGAAGGAACTTGTTTATCTATCAAAATAAAGATTAGCCTCTAACAAAAATTGGGGTTAAACCATATACGAGTATTTTAGCATAACTGGAGGAACATTTATCGTAATAGGCTCAAAATAATTTTATCTTAATGTTTAATAACACTATGCAACAAATGAACACTTTTTGAAAAATACACGGACCTGACAGTATAGGTTCGATTCTACTAGCAAAGGGTAGTATAACCCTATACTCGGCTTGGCGAAATTGGTGACCAATTTTTTTTAAGGGCCTCCAAAGTTTCCGAAAATCAGTGTGCCCCTCGAATAAGGTGTCATCAGCTTTTGTCCAACAAATAATTCAGACTTGGTGATACCGCTTAGCTATATTTGGCAATAATGTAGATAAGAATATGCTGGTTCAA
The DNA here is from genome assembly GCA_963930755.1 of Eudasyphora cyanicolor. NCBI lineage: Eukaryota > Metazoa > Arthropoda > Insecta > Diptera > Muscidae > Eudasyphora > Eudasyphora cyanicolor. Next base: position 173,909,089 of record OZ005736.1, on the reverse strand, counting down.
ATTTTTTGCGAAAAAAAAATTGTTCCGGTACTTTTTATTGAAAAAGTGAGGGAAAAAACATTTTTTTCACTTTTTTCATTTAGCAGGGACTCTTAATTTTTCACTAACAATGCTTGGCAAAATTGTAGCCAACGTAAATCTGAACAACTTTTGTGAACATATCAATACAATCTGAACGTGTCTAGGCACCCTAACTAGCTCAAAAAACCACATTGTACCCGAAAAATTTTAGTATTTCACTATTATGTAACAAAAATATATTTTTTTGGTATAGGATATGTTCAGCAACTTTATAGAAAATATTAAGACCAATATTTTTGTGGAACATATTAACCCTCTAGCTCGCCCATATAACTGTAATTTTTGGCCCCATTTTAACAAATCGCAAAAAACACCCCTTAGTGTTGGCCATAAAATTTTACTGTATGTCAGAACACACCAAAGCTCAAAACATAACACAAACACCAAAAAAAGGACAAATTCCTGTTCGTGCAGCAATGTTAGTCATACCATTTAGTGGTCAAGGCAATAACGATACCAGTAAAGAGCGTTTTTGACTGGAATTTTACCGTTTTTTGGTTTTTTTGTTAAGTTTTGGGATTTTATAGGGTGCAAAGGCGAAGCATCTACATTTTTTTTTGAAAATTAAGCTATGTTCAAGTCGACATAACTTTAGAACGGAAGGTCAGATTTAAATGAAATATGTACCATTTTAAAGATATTAACATTTATTCTAAGTATTATATGCAAAAGGATCTCTAAATATTTATTAAGGATACCAAAAGGACGAAAATGTCCTTAATATTTGATTATCCTGAAAAAAGTATTTTAATTTTTTTTTATTTTACTTCAGAATATTACCCCATATTTACCCATAAAATACAAAATTTTCAGAATCGGTGCTCAGTGGGTTCAAAAGATATGACTTAATTAATGTCCGTCTGTCTGTCCGTTTGACTGAATTATGTAAACGATATCTCTGAAAATGAGTGACCGAATGACTTACAAATTCGTATGTGGTATTATTTTCCTCAAATGTACTTAATGTTTTGAAGTGAGCCTTTTCTGACGCCTCCTTGTAGTACCTCTCCCACAAAGGGTTAACATTTTGTGACATGTTAAAACTCTTATAACTTCTATACTACTCATGGGAAACCAATGATGATTTCATACATAGTAATTATTTCACCGTATCTATAACCTGAACAAAAATGGGCGAAAATGTCACTCCCCTTTTAGTACCTCCCACACAAAGGGACCAATTGGTACAAAAAGTTAAATGCTTATAACACTAATACCAGTGCATAAAAATACTTGAAATTTTGTTCAATGCAATGATTTTAAAGTATCTTCTTTGTATTTTATGGGTAAATATGGGGGTAATATTCTGAAGTAAAATAAAAAAAAAATTCAGGATAATCAAGGATTAAGGGCATTTCCGTCCTTTTGGTATCCTTAATAAACATTTAGTGATCCTTTTGCACATAATAATTAGAAAGAACGTTAACATCTTTAAAATGGTACATATTTCATTTAAATCTGACCTTCCGTTCTATAGTTATGTCGACTTGAAAAAAATTATATGCCCCACTTTGGCACCCTATAAAATCTAAACCGCTATAAATGTTGACAAACGGTAAACTATCAAAATTTCGTATCATCTTGCAGTATGCGCGAGTTATAATTCACCTTCCCAACCTTAATAAACCACCCAGATACATTGACAGCGATTAAAGAAAGAGAAACGAATAATTTGACATTAATGTATATTCATAGATTTGTTTCACTCAAATTTTGTTGCAGTGAAAATAACGGAGTTGTGTTGAAATTTTAAGAAACCATTTTTATTATTGTAATATGTATACTTATTAGGCTCGAATTGAAGTGAGCATTTTATGATAACTTTCTGTAAAAACAAAAAGAAGTTCAGTAATAAAGTTACCTTGGTGTTGAATACATCTGAATTGGATCTCTATTTTATTTTCCTTTTTGGTAGAGATAACTGGCGCAGTCGAAAAAAAAAGTTGACGGTTTATCAACTTTAGCTCCTGACAAAATAAAATAAGTTGACGGCATATCAACGTTTGCTCTTCAAAAATATATATGTAGTTGACGGAATATCAACTCCTACTGCCTATTATTCAAAATAATAGTCAATGAATTAAATCAAATTGAGTGCATATCAATATTTAGTCACACCTTTTGATTATGAAACATAATAAAAAATAATTAAAAAGTGTATTTTAAGAATAGTTTAAGTGAAAAAAAAAACATTGGACAATATAAAACAAAATGTTTAAAAATTAACAGTGAAATCAAACGGATGAAGAACAGAAAAAAATCTAAATAAAGAAACCAAACGCAAGTGGCGAACAAAAAATTAAATACTAATAAAGACAAACGAACACAAAATTAACACAAAAAGAAAGAAGAAAAGTGCTGTAAAGAAGAACCACAAAACCACAATAATTCATACATACAAACAGTATATAACAGAAAAAAAATAAAAACAACAACAATAACAGAAAACTACACAAAAAAAAATAATAACTGTGCTCAATCAGAACTAGAAAGACTAAAGCGAAGGTATTGACAAAAAATAATGAAAAAACCTGAAGAAACAGCAATAACTACTGAGTGCGAGACATCATTCAACGACAATAGCTAAAGAATACGAAGAAAAGTCTAACAACAACAACAACTAAAAAAAGGCAACGCAACATTCATCAACAATATAATAACATGAGGTACATAATATGTAACAACAGCAACAAAAATCCTGCACATTGAAACAGCAATAAAACAGATGGAGGAACACTCTGGAAATGGAATTCACTTTGTTATTAACTTATTTATAGAGTAGATTCACATAACTTAGTTATTAAGTAATTTGTATATGAAATATATGTATATGAAATTAAAAAGAAAGGGTGGTCTAAATACAAATAATTAGTAAATGAGAAAGACATTTCGTTCAAAACCATACACTAAGGTATTCAGACATCTCACTCCAATACCTGAACACGTAGCAATGTCTTTAACCGATCAACTAACTAACCCCCCAACTACCCAAACAAATGCTGAGGCATCCGTTCGAACAATTATAAGCCCATCATCAATACTTGATTCACTAAGAATTCCGGACATAGTTAAAGATCTTCCCACATTTGATGGAAATCCAAGATCTTTACACGAATTTCTATCGAACGTAGAGGAAATACTAGGGTTGCTTATTGATATAGATGGGACTAACTATGCGAAAGTTATTCTTAGATCAATTAGGAATAAGATAGTGGGACCAGCGAATGAAATACTCAATATTTTTGGTACACCATTAATCTGGGAAAATATAAAAGCTAATCTAATATTAAACTACTCGGACAAAAGGAATGAGACTTCATTAATTCGAGACTTACACAATTTACGGCAAACAAATCAATCAGTTCAAGAATTTTAAAGCTCAATTATAGAAATATTATCCACAATTAATAACAATATAATGATTCACGAGACAAATGCAAGTGTAATAGAAGCAAAACAAAAACTATTTGCGGAAATGTGTTTAAACACCTCTTTTGTCGGGTCTAAAGGAACCTTTGGGTTCAAGCATTAGAGCAATGCGGCCCAACACAATAGCTGAAGCACTTTCTTTCTGTATAAGTGAACAGAATATGTTCTATGTAAAGAAGCAATTACAGAACACATATTTAGCTCCACAACAAAGCAATAAGAATTATATTCCAATTCGTCAACGTTTTCCTACACAATCGCATCTTCCGATAGTTAGAACCAGTATAATACCACAACAGTTTCCCAGACAAACTTACCCAACTCTATTACCTCAATCATTTAATGTGCCTGGAAACCAAAATTCGTTAAATTATAATCAGACTTTTCCTAATAAACCAAGCCATATTTTCGGGCAGAATAAAATAGCAACTATGAATCAAGGAAATGTACCATCTAACGTTCTTGGACAAAACAGGTCAATGTCTAATAATAATAATACTTTTGGCCCAAGTTTAGCCACTCAACAAAACCGGCAACAAATGTTACCACCCCCAGAACCAATGGACGTTAGTTCAGGTTACACTCACTTACGAAGACCTACTAGCACACAAACTCATAGAAACACGAACACATTCAGACCACAAGATATGAATAATATGAATTTTTCGGACGGTGTGTGTTACACACATTTAGATGATTATTATTACTATTATAATAACCAGAATAATTACGCTCAAGATAATATAATTTATACTCAGGTTGAGGACTTTATTCAAGAACCTCAACCGGAACAATTTCAGGAAGAATATAATGAGATTGATGAGACTCAAAATTTTCGGTCGAAAGCCTCGCCCAACCTACAGGGTACTTAGACATAAATATACACGGACACACTTTACCGTATGTAGACATATCCTCTCCTTTTGGCAGACCATTAAAATTTTTAATTGATACAGGTGCCTCGGCATCATTTATAAATCCGGAATTTGTTAATCCAGACCATTGTGAGACATGTGACCCCATCACAATAACAACTGCTCTCAACAGTCATTCCTTAAACAAAAAAATAAGATTACCATTATTTTCAGAATTCAAAACTGCCGGCGAAATAGACCTATATGTGTTCAAATTTCATAACTATTTCGATGGTTTAATAGGAATTGATATTTTAAACAGACTAAAGGCAAAAATGGATTTTGGTAATCAGACCTTAATTACCAGCTTCACCAAAATTCCACTGAAATGCAAACCTAACTTTTCGTCAGGAAAATTCAATATTCCACCATTCTCAAAATTTGTTGTAAAATGTCCAGTAGACACCAGACACGGCGATTTTTTTATGCAGAAGACCTTTTTAGAACCCAATCTGTTTATTTCTGAAGGCGTTTACTCCTCAAAAGAATGGCACAGTTTTATCGAGATAGTAAACACCTCGGACAAGGAAAAAATTCTGTGTATCGAACAACCGTTAAAAACAGTCCCATACAATAAACATAATTTCGTTGAAGTAAACAACTTTAATATGGACTCAGGAGCTCTAAATTTTAGCAATAACATATGGGAATACATACGAACGGATCATTTGAATATTGAGGAAAAAAAGGCTTTAATAAAACTTTGTAAAAGTTACGAAGATATATTTTTCAAGGAAGGAGAAATCCTGACCTTTTCTAACCAGATCAAACACCGCATTCGAACATCCGACGATATCCCTATTTTCACCAAATCTTATAGGTATCCTTATATACATAAGGACGAGATTAGAACTCAAATTGATAGGATGCTACAACAGGGTATCATTACACCAAGTTATTCCCCTTGGAGTGCTCCCTTATGGATTGTCCCTAAAAAGAAAGACGCTAGTAACATTCAGAAATGGAGAATGGTCATAGACTATCGGAAATTAAATGAAAAAACTATTTGCGATAGATATCCAATACCCAATATAACAGAAATACTAGATAAATTGGGTAAATGTATGTATTTTTCAACATTAGATCTAGCCAGTGGCTTCCACCAAATTGAAATGGACCCAAGAGATGTTTGCAAAACCGCATTTTCTGTTGATGGGGGCCATTTTGAATTTGTACGTATGCCCTTCGGTCTAAAGAACGCCCCATCAACATTCCAAAGGGTTATGGATAACGTTTTAAAAGACCTGATTGGCTCTGTTTGTCTAGTATATTTAGACGATATAATCGTCTACTCTACCTCCTTGCAGGAACATACGCAAAATTTGAAGAAAGTTTTTGATCGCCTTAGAGATTCGAACCTAAAAATTCAATTGGATAAATCGGAATTCCTGCACAAAGAGTGCGCATTTTTAGGACACATTGATTCCATAGAGGGAATCAAACCAAACCCCGAAAAAATTCAGGCCATACGAAAATTGCCCATTCCCAGAACACAAAAAGAAATTAAATCATTCTTGGGCTTATTAGGATACTACAGGAAATTTATCCAAGGTTTTTCAAATATTACAAAACCCTTCACAGAGTGTTTAAAAAAAGGGAAGAAAATATCTTTAAATGATCGATATGTAAAAACGTTCAATACATGCAAAGACTTATTAATGAATGACCCTTTACTTCAATATCCAGACTTTTCAAAACCTTTTAACCTCACTACGGACGCTAGCGATTTTGCTCTTGGAGCAATTCTGTCCCAAGGCCCAATTGGTGCCGATAAACCGATATGCTACGCGAGCAGAACTCTAACAAGCACTGAAGTAAACTATTCCACAATAGAAAAGGAACTGTTGGCCATTGTTTGGGCAACCAAATACTTCAGGCCCTATCTATTTGGACACAAATTTAGGATTATAACCGACCACAGGCCTTTGACTTGGATCATGAGTATAAAAGAGCCAAATTCAAAACTGGTTAGGTGGAGGTTAAAGCTCGAGGAGTTCGATTATGAAATAATATATAAAAAAGGGAAGCTTAAGACCAACGCTGATGCATTAAGCCGCATCAAGGTAGATAATTCAAAGTACAATGGAATTAATGTGAATGTACTTGAGAATATTCCTATTCAAGAAACCGCAGGATCTACAGTGCACTCGGCAATGGAAAATCTTGATGATGGCATTCCAATATCGGAAAGACCCATCAACGAGTTTAACGTTCAAATTATCCTACAAATAAGTAAAGGAGGATCTCCTATGACTCTAGAAACTGTATTTAAAGACAAAATAAGGAAAACCTTACGCAGAAAAGAATATAATGAATCTGTAATGACTGAGATTTTCAAACAATGTATTCCTCAAAAAAAACTTTGTGCGATAATGTCGGACGAAGAGACTTTCAAAATAGTTCAAAGTACATATTCAAAATTTTTCTCTAATAGTAAGCTCTTTAAATTAGTGCGTTGTAAGAGTATACTCACTAGATAGGGTCATAAAAAAAAGTTGCGTTTGTCACCCCCTAGATTTGAAGATTATTCGAAGACAATTTCAGAAAAAATTTTTTTAATTTTTTTGGTGCACCCTACATACCGCCCTTTTAGTTTTCTTTATCCTGTGTTGCTATTTGAAGTCCGATCGTAACGGGGTGTATACCGTTGTTCACGTTTTGGAAAGGGCTATATTTCGTCCAATGGCCATTTTTGACTCCGAGGTCAAATTCGATTATTGACCTCTGTTATCTCTTTTTCTACCGCCCTTATTTGGACTTATTTTGAAACGATAATAAAGGCATTTAAAAATAATTAAACTTTCGTCTTTAAAGTATTCAGTTTTATTCATAAACAAAAAAGTTACATAGGGTTCAAAATTGTAAAATATATGCTGAGGTCAAATTCGACTAGTTTCTTTTGGTCTCGTCTCTGTCTCACTCTCTCTCGCAGACACATGAATAACCCAATGCCACAAACACACAACGACTATGGCGGTTCTTTACAGCATCAACAAATTAAATTTGCGGGATTCTCTAACAAATTTTGAATCTTTTTTAAGGAAGAATATAAGAATACATTCACTTTGTTTTCCCATTCACCCTACACTCCACCAAAATAGTATTTTTTCCACTAATTCCTGATTTAATCTAGTATGATATTTTTGTATGATACGTCGATGATCATCTCTTGACAACGACAACACTTCTTCCTTACTTCAGTTTTGAATCCGAAGTAAATTTTTACTAGTGACTTCAGTTATTTGATTTTCAACCCCCGTAAATAACACTTATTTTGAAACACATGGGAAGGCATCTGGAAAATCTGGTAAAAAATCCAAAGTGACGTATGGAAGAAAAGTAGACCTTATAGAGATGATCCACGAGGTATCATACGTAAAGATAGGATAATAAATATGGAGTCAGTGGCAAAAATACTATTTTAGTGGAGTGTAGGGTGAATGTGAAAACAAAGTGATTTTATTCTTCCATAAAAAGCTTCAACATTTGCTAGAGAATCCCGCAAATTTAATTTGTTGATGCTGGCCGAACTGCCATAGTGATTGTGCGTTTGTGGCATTGGGTTATTCATGTGTGTGTGAGAGAGAGACAGAAAACGAGGTCAAAAGAAACTAGTCGAATTTGACTCCAGGATATATTTTACAATTTTAAACCCTATGTAACTTTTTGTTTATGAATAAAACTGAGTACTTTAAAGACAAAAGTTTAATTATTTTTAATTGCCTTTATTATCGTTTCAAAATAAGTCCAAAAAAAGGGGGGTAGAAAACGAGATAATAGAGGTCAATTATCGAATTTGACCTCGGAGTCAAAAATGGCCAGTAGACGAAATATAGCCCTTTCCAAAACGTGAACAACGGTATACATCCCGTTACGATCGGACTTCAAATAGCAACACAGGATAAAGAAAACTAAAAGGGCGGTATGTAGGGTGCACCAAAAAAATTAAAAAATTTTTTTCTGAAATTGTCTTTGAATAATCTTCAAATCTAGGGGGTGACAAACGCAACTTATTTTTCTTGGTTGGGCATCGACCCTATCTAATACTCACTGACATTAAAAACACCGATGATCAGGATAAACTTATTAACGACTATCACACCAACCACAATCACAGAGGAATACAAGAAACATATGACCATCTAAAACGAGAATATTTTTTCCCATACATGAAAAATAAAATTTCAAATTGTGTAAACCATTGTGACACATGTCAGACCCTCAAGTATGACAGAAGACCACCGAAACCCACATTTGAAAAACCAGAAATTCCAGCAAAACCTCTAGATGTTGTTCATACTGACATTTACTGCATTAATAAGCGAAACATTTTAACGTTCATAGACAAATTTTCTAAATTCGCGGCAGCATATTCCTTGGATTCAAGAAACAGTATGTCCATTTTAAAGAGTTTTAAACACTTCATTAGCCTACACGGTATACCCCGAAAGATCGTTTGTGATCAAGGCGCAGAGTTTAGTGCGTCCATAATAAAAGATTTTTGTAGATTTAACAACATTGGCATCCACTATACATCATTTCAACAAAGCACGGGTAATTCTCCTGTTGAAAGATTGCATTCTACAATAACTGAAACATACAGAATCCTTATGCAAAAATACAGGAATTCAGAATTGCCCTTAGATCATGATGAGATCCTCTCAGAAGTCATAATGACATACAACAATTCTGTGCATACAGCGACCAAATTGACTCCATTCGAATTATTTTATGGAAGAACCGCAAGTTTTGAAAATAATTTAACCTACGATACCGAACATGAATATCTACGTAGGTTACATGATTTTCGGAACAATTTATTTGCGATTGTGAAGGAAAAATTAGCGACAGATATGGACAAAAGAATTAATAAATTAAACATAAATAGAGAACCACCTGAGCATTTTGTTGAAAATGAGGACATTTACCGGAAAGAGTGTAGACGTAACAAAATGACTCCGAGATTTTCGAAACGTATCGTTAAACAAGACGGAAAAGTAACTCTTCTTACATCAAATAACCAGAAACTACATAAGTCTAAACTAAAAAGAAGGCGCAAGACTTATAGTTAATTTTCTATTAGGTTCACGTGAGAATAGTCAATTAAAGAGGGAACCGAGGCATCGTTCCACTAAATCTGGGAAATGACAGAATTACAACTGACTGTAAACAACTAATACACATAGTTAACCTAGACGCTTATGTCAATAATCTAGAATTAACATGAAATAAAAGAATTATCCGCGAAAATACACCAGAATACGGATAGGAAATAGGTCCCATAAACGTTTCAGGATCGACTATCAAATTTATTAAGGGAAAAATAAAAATAATTATGTTAAATAATTAAATAGGAATATAGAAATCTTATTATAATTCCACCCTAAACCAACAACTAAACACAAACATTATATTTAATATTGAAATTCATATAATATTATTAATAAAATTCTACCTATTAATAAAACTTTAGAAACCAAAAGCGAAAATTATGTATTTGTTAATAAAAATAACATTGTAATGTATAAAAATTTAAAAGAATTATATTGTATATATGATCCCGCAGTATATTGTCATAAAAACACAAATTGCATAAATAACATACTAAATAGGAATGAGACTTTCTCGTTCTACCATTAATCTGTTTCATAAATTGTAAAATTGCTATCAATGGTATTTGGGATAATGACGAAAACGATTTTTTTTGGGATAACGGTAATACATTTGAAATGCCACCCAACTTTATCAATACACTAGAACAGAAAAATAACGAAGTTCCGATCATAAGTTCCTCAAAGCCCATATGGTCCAAACTTCATTCTTGGGAGGGAGGAGTTATAATTCACCTTCCCAACCTTAATAAACCACCCAGATACATTGACAGCGATTAAAGAAAGAGAAACGAATAATTTGACATTAATGTATATTCATAGATTTGTTTCACTCAAATTTTGTTGCAGTGAAAATAACGGAGTTGTGTTGAAATTTTAAGAAACCATTTTTATTATTGTAATATGTATACTTATTAGGCTCGAATTGAAGTGAGCATTTTATGATAACTTTCTGTAAAAACAAAAAGAAGTTCAGTAATAAAGTTACCTTGGTGTTGAATACATCTGAATTGGATCTCTATTTTATTTTCCTTTTTGGTAGAGATAACTCGCGTGCAAAATTTCAGCAAAATCAAAAAGGTAAACTTTTCAAATCGTAATTTTTGGGTCGATTTTCTTTGGAATTACCCAATGGTCTCATTTTATTCATAACCGATCTGGCTTCAAGTAATAAAAGTATAATAATTGCGTATTTTTCGATTTGTTTAAGAGGTTTTAATTAATTTTTTTTAAAGTGGGATTTGTTGGGCATGTCGTCGGCTCAATGCTATTTTGTTCCATACGCCATTTTGTATGATCGGAGAAAAACGCAATTTATTGTTTGAGTAAAAACTGAAGAGTTACACACTTTTTATCCAGAGGGTTCCCAACATTGTTTGTATGATTCTCATGCATTTCTATGCCATTACATTCAAAAAATAAACAAGTTATAACAGTGTTTCTACATGGCATTTTGGTCCATATCCACTTTTGTTTTAATATTTTTCGTATTTGTGATAGAAAAATGGGGACATCGAACAAAAATATCAAACTTATTTCTCGTTATTCAGAGTTAGGTTTAGGTTTTGGTTAGGGTGGCAGCCGTATTTTTTTACAAGCTCACATATACCAGTTTAGGTCCCTAGTGTTACCACGGGCTGAAATGCCCCTCACCGAAACCAACCTGTTTGATATATAAATTTATCGATAGTACGAATATGAGTACTGTCAAGATCTGTTAGGCTGCCTAAAATGGCCGACCCCAGTATGTCTAGTCGTCGTTTACTCAAAGCGGGACAGTCGCAAAGCAAGTGCTCAATGCTCTCCACATCTTCCTCATCTCCACAGCTTCGGCAGAAGTCATTGGAGTCAATACCCAATCTGTTGGCGTGTTCGCCGATCAAGCAGTGTCCCGTCAGAACCTGTACTAACGTAGACAATCGTTGTAATGTCGTCCCTTTCCTAGCAAGTTCATCGGCTTTGCAGTTCCCCGGGATATCCCTATGCCCAAGCACCCATATGAGGTGTATATTAAACTGCTCAGCCATCTCGTTAAGAGATCTGCGGCAGTCGAGGGCTGTTTGTGAATTTAGGGATGTTGCCTCCAGAGAATTGATGGCAGCCTGGCTGTCCGAGTAAATGACAACGCCAGTGTTGGTTACTATGTTGCGACTCAGCCACTTGGCGACTTCCCATATTGCCATTATATCGGCTTGATAGACACTGCAGGTATCTGGTAGTCTGTGAGCTATATCCAGACTAAGTTTTTCACAGTGTACTCCGAAGCCAACCTTTTCATCAAGCTTCGAGCCATCCGTATAAAAGTGGAGATGGTTTCTATTACCTGGTATTCTGCCGACCCATTCATCTCTGGCGGGAATCATAGTGATGTAATTTCTCTCGAAGGTGTACACAGTTGGTATATAGTCCACTCGGTCGGTTACCACAGCACTACACTTTGATATCCTCATGTGACCATAGTTCTTGTACCTCCACATTGATAGGCAGTTAAATCTTATTGCCGCTTTGGTTGCAACTTCTCTCGCCACAATATTAATCGGCAGTATATGGAGTAGGGCTTGTAGAGACTCGGTCGCTGTAGTCCTTAAGGCTCCGCTTATGCTCAGGCAGGCAGTTCTCTGAACCTTTGTTAGTAGGTTGGTGATGGTTAGTTTGTCAGTTGCCGTCCACCATACCCCAATACCGTATAACAGTATTGGACGAACTACTGCTATATATATCCAGTGGACGATTTTAGGAGAGAGTCCCCACCGCGACCCTACAGCCTTTTTGCAGGAATATAAGGCGACGTTGGCCTTCCTTACACGTTCCAATACGTTAAGTCTAAATAACATTTTCCTATCTAGAATTATTCCTAAAAATTTTGCACTTTCAGAAAAGAATAGATCTGTTCCATTTATCCGAGGTGGAGGGTCCACATGTGGGACATTATTCATCCTAGTAAAGAGAACAAATTCTGTCTTGTTGGGGTTAACGCCCAAACCGCTGCTTCCATCTAAAATGATGGAAAAAGAAAAATTACTTGCGGTCAACCATGACTAAAAATAGTATAAATGGATTGGCTTCGCCTTGCAGTGTCAGTTAATTAAAACATTAATACAATTAATATATTATTTAAATTAATACATTTAATATGATATTTAAATACAGAATCGTTAAAAATGGTTAAAGATGTGTCCATCATTTTTATTCGGAGTATCATAACATGCAATTAAAGTTAACCCTCCGTTAGGCACATGTTTCAATAGTCTTATAAGTGCCTCCTGAGTCTGGCCAGACCCATAGACATTTTCATGTATTTGTATGAAAATATCGGGTTTTTGGTGATTTAATGAAACGTATTTATATAAAATATTGGTATACAATTTACATTTGGTTTTGACTTTAGTTGCTTTTCTATTTATTAAGGTTTTTAAACTTATACAAATAATGTTAAAAAATATCGTAGAATGTGATGTGTATGTATATATTCGAGCAGAATAAGAGAAATATTGTTGAGATTTATCAAAATTGTTTGTCTAATGTTACTGATCTGTCCAAAAAAAATTACTTGATAACGCTTTTTGGTTCAACAAACTATTATCTGTAAAATTGTATAAAGATCTGTTGAGAAGTGAGGACTTTATAGCGCTTATATGCAAACCAATATAGGTATGTATATATGGGGTCTATATCTAAATCGGAACCGATTTTCTTCAAATTCGGAACCCTCCAAAATTCAAAAATGAATGGAAGAAAAATACAGCTTCTATAGCGTTAAGCGGGTAAAACGGAAGGACCACATATCGATACATCCATTCTAAAACGTACTTAGCATGTTCTAAGGAGATTGCATCTTTAATTTCTAAATATTCCAATTTATATTCAGTCAGAATTTGATGTTTATCCGTTAACCTAATCAAAAATTATTCACATAGCATTGTAAAGGAATTCTACACAAATTTAAAAAATCCATTAAACTTTGGTCGCCTCTCTTCAAAAACTACTTTTTTGCACTTAGAATGGAGGTATCGATATATGGGGGATATACCTTAATTTGATATAGCCTCCAAGGTGGGTCTAGCTCCAATATTTTAGGGTGTTACAAACATCTGGGCAAGAACTTATAGTTCCCTTTACCACAGAGTCGTGTAGGTTATAATGACTAATAGAAACAAAAAAAGCATATGTGCGTGAGGGTGTATTTAAATACACACTCTCATAATACGCACAGCTATGTGTAGAGAACAATATTGAGAATATACAAATGACAATTTAAATGAGAAGTTATCAATTACATGAAAGTAAAATAATAAAATTGTACAAACTTTCGTATGAAGTCGGTATGAGTCTAGCCAGACTCATGAGGCATGTAAACGATGTGTACCTCACAAAATCCTTATATATTCCTTTGTATGGTGTTTATCGTCCTGATTTCTTCATAGATCGATAAAATATTATTTTTGAGGAAACTACCTGATGTTGCAAGTCACCAGCGCGTTTAGAAATATCTTTAAATTTCAATTAAATTCGAAAAAGGTCTGTACAGACTCATGTGCCCAACGGAGAGTTAAACATTAATTTTCGAAAGTAAATTTTTTCTCAAAACACACAGGGTAGACACTATAGTTTTGTCTTTGGATATTAAATTTAAAATTTTGGATCGGCTATAAAAAAAGAACTGCAAATTTTTTTAAAATTTCTGGCTTCATTGAAATGTTGAACTTTGTCATTTAATAATGGAACACAATATCATTCATACGACTACCAGGACTGACTCGGCGTCAAAGTAATCGGTGGTTTACATTTTAAATGGCCCACCGTTTATATGCCTTAAAATTGTCAACCATCGATTTTTAATAAAAAAAAAATTGCTACAATATGTGAAAACCCCCCTCCAAAACAAAATCCAAAGCCCTGTTTCCCCAAGTTTCATCAAAATCGGACACCTTATGGAAGTTTCCGTGATCACTTAACGTGAGTCTCGTCGCGTACCACTTATCTCAATGTTTTCAGATTTAGTATTTCAGATAACATTTGGTCTGAATACATTCTGACGAAAAGCAGTAAAAAAGGCGGGATAACCTTTCTTAACTATATAGTTAAAATATGATATAATATTTATCTATCGTTTGATTGGGGTTAATAGATTGAGATTTTTTCTCTTTTTTCCAACTTTGTACGTTTTTTTTATCAAATTGCAAACCTTAAATATTCTCTTTATTATTTAATAAAGCAAAACAAGCAAAGTGCTTTAGATATACTCGAACATGCGTATATGTATTTTGCATCCATCCATCCCTCAGTCGTCATGATCTGATTTCCATATTCCTTTCATCATGAAAAGTTAATTTAATACAAACTAAAACCCACACATAATGTCGGCTAGCTCATCATTACGTTGATTTAATAATGTTCCATTGCTTATAACTTCAACTTGTCCATTGTTCTGTATTTTTGCTTTGAATCCATGAGCACATTTACATTACAAAAAGTTATGAAAATAATATTAGTATGCAAAAAAGTTCAAGTATTTTAATGAAAAAATAACAATGAAGTGCAAGAAAAGCTGGAAAGATGAAAGTGGATATCGTCTAAACTGAATGTGAAGTGAAGAAAAAGTAACATCTCCAATAAATTTAATATTTATAAACGTCCTGCTGATATACACATATTGTCGATGTTATTAAATTGTTTTTATGAGGAATTTTAGTATAAATGCAAAACAAACTGCAACATTTTAGGCACATCAATGGAGAAGGTGGCCTATATGGCATATGTGAAAGAGATCTCTGTATGTCGACTATATCGATGTGATTATAATTTTTTGTTTGTGAAGAATTTTTGTTAAAAAAATGTTAAAAGCATAGTTTCATCCCAATGAGAAATGTGGCACATACGGCATATTTAAATATATTTAAGAGCGATCTCTGGGGGAGAGCTGTTTCAAAACATGTTCCATGAAACACAAACTGCAAAAATTTCAGCCTAATCATTTGAAAACAAGTAAGAAAGTTCAGTCGGGTATGTTTAGGTTAGGGAGGCAGCCGTATTTTTTTACAAGCTCACATAGACCAGTTTAGGTCCCTAGTGTCACCACGGGCTGAAATGCCCCTCATCGAAACCAACCTGTTTGATATATAAATTTATCGATAGTACGAATATCAGTACTGGAAATATCTGTTAGGCTGCCTAAAAAGGCCGACCCCAGTATGTCCAGTCGTCGTTTACTCAAAGCGGGACAGTCGCAAAGCAAGTGCTCAATGCTCTCCTCTTCTTCCTCATCTCCACAGCTTCGGCAGAAGTCATTGGAGTCAATACCCAATCTGTTGGCGTGTTCGCCGATCAAGCAGTGTCCCGTCAGAACCTGTACTAACATAGACAATCGTTTCCTCTCTAGTGCGAGAAGATATTTTAACCTTCTTAGGTCATACCTTGGCCAGATATGTCTAGCTACCCTGCAGGTGCCGATTTCTGTCCATCTTTCGTTGCACTGCCTGATTGCCTCTTGCCTAAGCCAAAGCTTGCACGTGGATAGTGGCGCACCAATATATGCAAATTCTTCGAGAATTTGTAATGTCGTCCCTTTCCTAGCAAGTTCATCTGCTTTGCAGTTCCCCGGGATATCCCTATGCCCAGGCACCCATATGAGGTGTATATTAAACTGCACAGCCATCTCATTAAGAGATCTGCGGTAGTCGAGGGCTGTTTGTGAATTTAGGGATGTTGCCTCCAGAGAATTGATGGCAGCCTGGCTGTCCGACTAAATGACAACGCCAGTGTTGGTTACTATGTTGCGACTCAGCCACTTGGCGACTTCCCATATTGCCATTATTTCGGCTTGATAGACACTGCAGGTATCTGGTAGTCTGTGAGCTATATCCAGACTAAGTTCTTCACAGTGTACTCCGAAGCCAACCTTTTCATCAAGCTTCGAACCATCCGTGTAAAAGTGGAGATGGTTTCTATTACCTGGTATTCTGCAGACCCATTCGTCTCTGGCGGGAATCATAGTGATGTAATTTCTCTCGAAGGTGTACACAGTTGGTATATAGTCCACTCGGTCGGTTACCATAGCACTACACTTTGATATCCTCATGTGACCATAGTTCTTGTACCTCCACATTGATAGGCAGTTTAATCTTATTACCGCTTAGGTTGCAACTTCTCTCGCCACAATATTAATCGGCAGTATATGGAGTAGAGCTTGTAGAGACTCGGTCGCTGTAGTCCTTAAGGCTCCGCTTATGCTCAGGCAGGTAGTTCTCTGAACCTTTGTTAGTAGGTTGGTGATGGTTAGTTTGTCAGTCGGGTAAACCGACTTTAAAATCCCCTCACCTTCAGTCGCAAAAAATATTCGTTAATTTTGTTTGTTTTAATAAACATAAATTTAAGTTAAAACTTTAATTGCATTTAATAACTTTAAAGTATGCACTGGTATTACATTTATAAGCAGTTAACTTTTGGAGAAAAATAGTCCATTTGTATGGGAGGTACCAAAAGTGACGTGTCAATGACGCCAAATTTTAACCTGATTGTAGGTACTATAAAAGCATTATACTGTACAAAATTTCAAGTTTTTATATACACTGGTATTACAGATATAAGCTGTTTACTTTTGTTGCAAAATTGTCCACTTGTGTGGGATGTACCAAAAGGTGCCAGTAACGCCCACTTTTCTCTGAACTGTAGGTACTATAAAAGCATTACACTGTACCAAAATTCAAGTATTTGTATGGACTGATATTTAAGCTATAAACAGTTAACTTTTGGTGTAAAATTGCTAATTTGTGTGGGAGGTACCAAAAGGGGCGTGAAAACTTCGCCCATTTTTCTCCAGTTGATAGCGACTAATAAACTAATACTATGCATGGAATTTCAGAAGATTCGAGTAAGTTGTATAGAAGTTATTAAATAATAGATATTCCAATAATTGTTAACCCTTTGTTGGAGAGGTATTAAAAGGAGTGGAGCAATATGGCCCATCTTCGAACTCAGCCGAAGATAGAGATAGATATTAACGCATACAAAATTTGAAGTAAATCGGTTACACCCTTCGAGAGTTATCGTGAGCACAAGCCAGTAGGCATACAAACATACGGACATTGCTCAAATGACTTAAAATGACCCAAAACGGATATCCGTTGAACATATTTGGGGCCTTAGGTCACTCCTTTGATGTGTTACACTTTTGGCTCGTAGCAAATGATATATACCCTCCTCTCTAAGGTGAGGGGATACATATTGTATTTATAGATTAAATACTAAAACAAACTATGATGTGATTTGGGTAGTTTTGTTGTGAGACACATTACATTCCAAACTGTAAAATTCTAAACTACATCGCACAATGGAAATAAAGGGGTAAATAACCGCGCATAGTAATATTTTTAATCTCACGGCTATAGCATTCGAGATAGAGTCCTGCAATTTGAACTATCTTCATGATATATTTGGAGAATAAATTGATGTACCCAGTTTTGTTTACTGATATCGTGCACAGCTGGACTACATAAGCGACCTAATGTTACGAGTAGTTTCAAATATATATACTGTTGAAGTTCAAACATATTATAATCAAAATTGCGATAAAAGTCTACAAAATAGGGTTATGTCTCTCCAGAACAACTCAAATATGATGAAATTGAGGTCTGCAAATATTTCTGCAATATGAAATTGAGGTCTGCAATTTTTTAGCTCCCACACATATTTTCCATATTTAAAGTACAAAAATCTGCCTAAGCGGCATAAGGATGCAGATAAACTAAGTACTCTATAATTCACCACAAATTCACCTTTCTTCTCTACGCCACACGAAAACTAAGGTGCATATAACCTTATTATATGGTCGCCATTTTTTGCGGCCATAACAAGAGCTATGGCCATTTGAAAAAAACTTTTGTCTCAGTGGGTATACCAAATTGCAATATTTTGGCATCAAATAGCAAATTTTGCTGTCTATCCAGAAAAGATAATGAGAAAGGAATCGGCATATAACCGTTTCTAATATATACCGATTCGTAGGAAAGCATCGGGAAAAATAAAAAAAAATATATATGGAGAAGAGTTTCAACACTATCAATACAAATTTTTAACTCGTACTTTTCCAAAAATATTGTCCAGGAAGTGTCCTTTAAGACGAATATAAATATGTATCTCCAAAATACTACATATACCTTTTCGCAATAAAATAGAAAAATTGTCTATGTTTTGAAAATATAAATTGATATGGCCATAACTTTTGTATAAGTGGAATTTGACGGAAATTTTTTACATCGTATGGAAAATGTTGTTGTCAATCTAAATAAATTGTATTCAGGAAAAAAGTTAAAAATCACTATTCAAATGCAGGAAGAAATGTAAAAACGACATAAAATCTTTAAAAATGGAAATATTTCAATTTCATATTTTGTAGTTGTATGTCTTGACATCACAAATCGAATGTAATTCGCAAGTTATTATATTTCCAAAATTTAATCCCACAATTCCAAAAATAATTTTGAAAATCCCCAAAAATGGGATCTTTTTAATCTTCACCTATATCTACTATTCTAAAAGCTGGTATTCAGATTCCCTTTGCAGGTTAACTTACAACACTTTACCACATTTAAATATCCTAAAAGTTTTCATATTACTTACTTTCTTATTTTACTTTACTTTTGAAATTTGTGTAAAAAATGGTGTAAATTGGAGAATATTGGTAACAATACCAGTGAATATTTCTGTGGAAAGTTTCCTTTAAATTATTTTATTTCAAATTATCATTATATAGGAAATTTTTTGCCAATCCTGACGTGTTTAAATGGTAAAATCGGTACATATTCTGCGTCTATATAGTAGAAACCGTAAATAATTGTTGATTTCGCGTCTCTTTAAAGATCAGTATAATCGTATATGCATTAATTCGTAGAATCTTAGCTCAAAGGGGCTTTTGAAAGAGTTTAACTTGTTTGGTCACTACTACACTGACCACAGTTAAAATCGTGTGAATCTGAATAGCTTATTCCAGACATGCCCTTAACTGTATGTGTGCAAACTTTCAGATTAATACTTTTGTACCCAACAAAAACTTGGTAATTACATGTCATTACCACTTGCATTACCAAGTCATCACATATCCTTATACTCTGCATTACATTTAGTCAGCAAATAATGATTTACTAATATTGACATAAATAAGTACTTATTTGCAAGTTAATTCAAGTCGGATATTGAAAAATATGCGACAACACCAATTCATATTATATTATACTAGCGGACCCGGCGAACTTCGACTCGCCCCAATTTAACGCCTTCAGATAAACTCCAGAGTGATAATAAAACACAGATAGTTAAAATTTTAATGCGATTTGTTTAAAAGGAATCGAAATCAGTAGAGAGCGATGTGATAAACAACAAACAACGAAGACGGAAGACAGGCAACGTACAGATGACCGTGCGAAAAACAGGGAAATTCGAGATTAATTCCACAGACTTCCTACGATTTGTCTTGAGATTTATTGATTGTCATCGTAAAAGCCAATCGTACAGGGAACTGAATCCGCTTGAATTGGAATGAAAGATCGGTTGGAATAATCGGAATTCGTGGGATAAGGACTTTCTCTTGAATTTTCCCTTGATGATCGTCGCCTGAATCACATTGTCCATCAGTTTCATAATGGACAACCGCGAACTATGCACAATTTCGGATGATTCAGATTCCTCAACATGATTATGATCGATTCCACCTTCAGCTGTAAATTATGCGGCGGAGCTCCTGGCACATCAAGCGACGTCGATTTTACTTTGAATAATAAAATTCATGCTATCGACGTCCTTATTCTTCGCTGCTAATATTGCCCGTTCACTAATCTAATCGAGATTTGGAAACACTTTTGTGATGAGTTCCTCCTTCGACGATGTGAACTCGTAAAAATTTGCCGGGATCAATATCAATCCAGTGGAAACATCAACAGTAATTTGGCCATTGCCAAGCGCCAACAGTTGTTTCGAGAATTCAAGAGCCGATGAGTCGTTCTGCAACGCGACTCTCATGTTCGTTGTCAATTTCAACTTCTTGACATGCCGCCACAAAGACCACGATTTCAGGCATGCATTAATTTCATCGGCAGTAGATTTCGGGATGACGGGAAGCGTTTGACGAAAATCTCCGGGCAGCAATATCATAGACTCACCAAATTGTCTCAAATCACGTCGTAAATCCTTCATCGTTCGGTCAACTGCCTCCAGAGCTCGTTTATGCGCCATCGTGCATTCATCCGAAATTATGATTTTGCAGTGCCCGCAATCCAATAAGATAACCTTACCTCTTATACTCAAACTTATTATCTGAAAAAATGTTCGAATTGATAAATATCGCGTTGAATTTTAATTGATCGTAATGCTTGTACCGTTTGCCGATGTGATACGCGAAATCAGTGTAACAATACGCAAAACTCGAATGAATTGCAGCAAGAAAAATAGCACATACTCGTACATATGTTTAATAGAAAACTTTTTTGTTTAATAGAAAATTAATAAAAAAATTTGGATTGAAAAAGAGAGCAGTAGATAGGAACAGTAGGAATCTCGCAAGAAATAGCATTTTTCGATTTTCCCAATTTTCCGACTTTTCCGGAGGGTTTTCCCAAAATTTTCTTTCGTAACAACCTTCTCCTGGCAAATACGAACAACTGAAAAAAAATTGAGCCAAATCGGTCCAGCCGTTCTCAATTGATGAATTACTATACATTTTTCACACCATTTTTATATATATAGATTACCAATTGAATGCCTCTAAAATCCCATATAGCAAATTGATATCATAAAACATTATCGATTGTCATGCAAATAATATATTGCCGTGAACATCTTGCCTTATATCTGAACCAATCAGTAACATTGATATGATTAATGTTTTTCGTAATGATAGAGGTTTTCGTTGGTAATTAGTAATAGTAGATACTGCCACCATCTTCGACATAATCTTGAGGGGAAAACTGATGGTAATGCTGGCCTGGCAATAGGACATACGAACAATACAAAAATGTGTCATTAGGCGGCAGTAATATACGCATAAAAAATACATACAAAACTTTTTATGGCATTTTGTATCATTTATTATCTCAATTGAAAAAGGCGCCAGATATGTTGTTAGTCACTGGATTCCTTTCATTTATTTAGAAGTTTTTGTTCAATTCGCCCCCATGCCAGCTCAGTGTGAAAACATATGATGACAATTTATTAGAATCCAAAGACTTATGTACGGAATTTCGTGTACGGAATTTGGTTGGGCCACCACAACGAGGAATCCTGTTAAGTATTATGAACTACAGCAAACAATCGAATAGTCATAGCGCACTGTGGTTTTGCGGTCTACAATCTGTATTTGTATACCCTCTATTTAGTGTGACACATCGAAGGAGTGACCTAGACCCCAAGTATGTTCGGCGGAAATCCGTTTTGGGCCTTTTTAAGTAATTTGTTTGTCTCTCTGTCTGGCTGGAGCGCAATATAACTCTCGAAAGCAGTAAGCGATTTACTTCAAATTTTGTATGTGATAATATTTTGTTCTATCTTAGGCTAAGTTCGAAGATGGGCCATATTGGGCCAAATTCTAGTACCTCCCTCACAAAGGGTTACCATTTACTGAAAAAATGGGAATTTACTAAAAACCGGGCTCAAAATGCCTTTTGCAGTTTATCGTATAACACATTACTACATAAAAATTGCCAATGAAGCGATGAAGCTCATTTCTGGCTGGTGGTTTTGTCAATAAAGACGAGCTCAAAAATGACATCCAACGCGAAATTGCCAAAGTTCCGGTCGAAATGTGTGCAAGAGTGGTGGAAAATTGGGTCCAAAGAATAGATCGCTGTAGACGGACTCGTGGTTGTCATAGACCGAAATCGAATTTCATTCTTAAAATGTAACATTTGAACTACACATGGAATAAATGTGAACTCTATATCTTAAATATTGTGTGTTTTATTACTATATAAAATTATTATGTCCTTGTGGGAAAACCCAATAAAATAACAAAATTGCCTATATTTTGAAAATATAAATTGATATGCCCATAACTTTTGTATAAGTGGGTACATTTGACTGAAGTTTTTTACATTATAAGCAAATTTTGTTGTCAATTGAGAGAAGTTGATGTGAGAGGAATCGGTATATTAAGTAAATGCTAGGACAGGGTCAGGAAAAAGTGTAAATATCACATTTAAAATGCAGACAGAATGTAAAAACGACATAAAATTCTAAAAATTAACCCATTTCAATGAAATATTTCGTAGTTTGTAGGTCTTGATCACAAATCGAATGTAATTTGCGAATCATTATATTTTCAAAAGTCAATCCCACAATTCCCAAATAATTTTTAAAATACCCAAAAATTGGATTTTTTGGTTTTCCCCTATATCTACGATACTAATAGGTTTCAGATTCCCTTTGCAGTTCAACTTACAACAGCTTACCATATATAAATATGCCAAAAGTTTTAACATTTTAGCTTTGCGATTGAAGAAAATGTGGTTTACTTTTGAAATTTGTGTAAAAAATGGTGTAATTTTGAGAAGCTTGGTAACAATACCCGTGAATATTTTTGAAAATTGGTGCATATTCTGCTTCGATATCTACAAAATACTAGCACAGGGGCCGACCCTGCCCGACTTTAGTCTTTCCTTACTAGTTACTTGTTAGTTTTTGATAAGAGTAAGGAAATGTAACTGCAACTCAATCTCTCGAATATCGAGTCAGTGCGATTTCGTATTAATTCAAATATTCCGGCGGGGCCGACTATATAATACCCTACACCACTTTCGTAATATTGAATAATCGGACGAAACATATATATGGGAGCTATAGCTAAATCTTCACCGATTTTCTTCAAATTCGGTAGTGTAGGTTCATGGATCAAGAAATACTACCATTCTAAATTTCAAAATAATGATTGGATTTAAAATACAGCTTCTACAGGACTAAAGAGCAAAATCGGACGAAACATTTATATGGGAGCTATAGCTAAATCTTAACCGATTTTCTTCAAATTCGGCAGTGTTGGTTCATAGATCAAGAAACTCTACCATTCTAAATTTCAAAATGATTGGATGTAAAATACAGCTTCTACAGGACTAAAGGGCCAAATCGGACGAAACATGTATATGGGAGCTATAGCTAAATCTTAACCGATTTTCTTCAAATTCGGTAGTGTTGGTTCATGGATCAAGAAATACTACCATTCTAAATTTCAAAATAATGATTGGATTTAAAATACAGCTTCTACAGGACTAAAGAGCAAAATCGGACGAAACATATATATGGGAGCTATAGCTAAATCTTAACCGATGTTCTTCAAATTCGGTAGTGTTGGTTCATGGATCAAGAAACTCTACCATTCTAAATTTAAAAATGATTGGATGTAAAATACAGCTTCTTCAGGACTAAAGAGCAAAATCGGACGAAACATATATATGGGAGCCATAGCTAAATCTTAACCGATTTTCTTCAAATTCGGTAGTGTTGGTTCATGGGTCAAGAAACTCTACCATTCTAAATTTCAAAAGAAAAGGCCAAATCGGACGAAAGATATATATGGGAGCTATATCTAAATCTGAACCGATTTCAACCAAATTCAATATCGATCTTAACAGCCGCGAAATACTCTAAACTGCAAAATTTCAGAACGATCGGAGTGAAATTGCGACCTGTAGTCGACGAACAACTTCACAACTTAAATCGACTCTGCTAGTGATTCTGAGTCGATCGGTATACTTTAAGGTGGGTCTAGCTGTGTTATTTTCAGGTGTTACAAACAGCTGCCTTGAAACAAACTTATAATACCCTGTACCACAGTGTGGTGTAGGGTATAAATAGCTGCAACCATTGGATTTATTGTGGACGAACTGGGTTTACCCATTGGTCCTCTTTCTGTAATATATTTAAAATGTTCTTTTCGAGCACAGTGTAATTATAATTCAGTATTGTTTTTATACCCTACACCACACTGTGGTACAGGGTATTATAAGTTTGTTTCAAGGCAGATGTTTGTAACACCTGAAAATAACATAAATTTTGCAGTTTATAGTATTTCGCGGCTGTTAAGATCGCTATTGAATTTGGTTGAAATCGGTTCAGATTTAGATATAGCTCCCATATATATCTTTCGTCCGAATTGGCCCTTTAGTCCTGTAGAAGCTGTATTTTACATCCAATCTATTTGAAAATTAGAATGGTAGAGTTTCTTGATCCATGAACCAACATTGCCGAATTTGAAGAAAATCGGTTAAGATTTAGCTATAGCTCCCATATATATGTTTCGTCCGATTTTGTTCTTTAGTCCTGTAGAAGCTGTAATTTACATCCAATCATTTTGAAATTTAGAATGGAAGAGTTTCTTGATCCATGAACCAACACTACCGAATTTGAAGAAAATCGGTTAAGATTTAGCAATAGCTCCCATATATATGTTTCGTCCGATTTGGCCCTTTAGTTATATAGAAGCTGTATTTTACATCCAATCGTTTTGAAATTTAGAATGGTAGAGTTTTTTGATCGACGAACCAACATTGCCGAATTTGAAGAAAATCGGTTAAGATTTAGCTATAGCTCCCATATATATGTTTCGTCCGATTTTGCTCTTTAGTCCTGTAGAAGCTGTATTTTACATCCAATCATTTTGAAATTTAGAATGGTAGAGTTTCTTGATCCATGAACCAACACTACAAAATTTGACGAAAATCGGTTGAGATTTAGTTATAGCTCCCATATATATGTTTCGTCCGATTTGGCCATTTAGTCCTATAAAAGCTGTATTTTACATCCAATCGTTTTGAAATTTAGAATGGTAGAGTTTCTTGATCCATGAACCAACATTGCCGAATTTAAAGAAAATCGGTAAAGATTTAGCTATAGCTCCCATATACATGTTTCGTCCGATTTGGCCTTTTAGTCCTGTAGAAGCTGTATTTTACATCCAATCGTTTTCAAATTTAGAATGGTAGAGTTTATTGATCCATGAACCAACACTACCGAATTTGAAGAAAATCGGTTAAGATTTAGCTATAGCTCCCATATACATGTTTCGTCCGATTTGGCCTTTTAGTCCTGTAGAAGCTGTATTTTACATCCAATCGTTTTCAAATTTAGAATGGTAGAGTTTATTGATCCATGAACCAACACTACCGAATTTGAAGAAAATCGGTTAAGATTTAGCTATAGCTCCCATATACATGTCTCGTCCGATTTGGCCTTTTAGTCCTGTAGAAGCTGTATTTTACATCCAAGTTTCTAGATCCATGAACTAACACTGCCGAATTTGAAGAAAATCGGTTAAGATTTAGCTATAGCTTCCATATATATGTTTCGTCCGATTTGACCCTTTAGTCCCATAAAAGCTGTATTTTCCATCCAATCGTTTTGAAATTTAGAATGGTAGAGTTTCTTGATCCATGAACCAACACTACCGAATTTGAAGAAAATAGGTTAAAATTTAGCTATAGCTCCCATTTATACGTTTCCTCCGATTTGGCCCATTAGTTCTATAGAAGCTATATTTTACATCTAATCGTTTTCAAATTTAGAATGGTAGAGTTTCTTGATTCATGAACCAACATTGCCGAATTTGAAGAAAATCGGTAAAGATTTAGCTATAGCTCCCATATATATGTTTCATCCGATTTGGCTCTTTAGATCCAATCGTTTTTATACCCTACACCACACTGTGGTACAGGGTATTATTTAAGTATAAAATGTCCCAAAAGTAAATTTATGTAAACAATTTATACATGAATTACAAAATTTATATATCAGAGTTATTCAATATTACGAGAGTGGTGTAGGGTATTATATAGTCGGCACCGCCCGACTTTAGCCTTTCCTTACTGGTTTATATTATACTTATCAAATTTCGCAGTGTTCCAAGTAATGACATTATCACCGATAGTATCGATAGTGAAAAAAACTATCGATATTGACGCAAAAAATAAACTATCGATACTAACGATAGTGCTATCGATAGTTTGACAGCTCTAGTTCAAATCAAAATTCATTTCGTGCACTACGTGATTTTTTTTTGCTCAGCATAATCGGCCAATTGTGTCCACAATTGTGAGAATTGTTCGCAAATTTCAGTAAATCGGGTCTGTAGAAGATGTGAAAACACAGTTCGTTCTGGGCTGGCTGCGTCATCTGGCCATACTTCTTCGAAAATGATGGCAGCCAAGCAGTTACCGTGAATGGAGTTCGCTATCGCGAGATGATAATGGACTTCTTGTGGCCAGCAATTGAGGATATGGACCTGGACGAAATGTGGTTCCAACAGGATGGTGCCACTTGCCACACAGCCTACGAAACAATGGCTCTTTTGCGCGAGAAATCAATGGCCGTAGCGACGTTAATTGGCCGTCACGATCATGTGATTTGACACAGTTGGGCTTCATTCTTTGGGAATATTTAAAAGAAGGATTGTACGCCAATAAGCCAGGAATAATTCAATTGTTAAATGATGGGATAATGCGGCACATTAAAGACAATGAACATCAATAATGACTTAGAGTCATTGAAAATATGGACCATTGGATAGAGGTATGGCCGATATTTTGTCTCACAATAATTGTCATAGATCCTTCTATCATAATAAAACCAGTAAGGAAAGACAGAAAGTCGGGCGGAGCCGACTATATAATACCCTACACCTACCTATCAATGCGAAAATGGGAATTGCGGTAAGAATTCGGCAGTGTTCATACATGTAATAAGAAAACTCTCTCTGCCGATTTTCGTACTTATCGGATGTAAAATGCGGTTTCTACATCGCTTACATGTCAAATCGGGTGAAACATATCCATGGGGACTATATCTAAATCTGAACAGATTTTCCCCGAATTTGGCACTGTTTATTCATGTAATAATAGAACTCTCTCTGCCAAATATCGTACTGATCTGATATAAAAAATAGATTCTACAACGCTTACATGTCAAATCGGTTAAAACATATATATGGGAACTATATCTAAATCTGAACCGATTTTCCCCGAATTTGGCAGTGTTTATTCATGTAATAAGATAACTCTCTCTGCCAAATATCGTACTGATCTGATATAAAATACAATTTCTACAGCGCTTACATGTCAAATCGGGTAAAACATATATATGGGGGCTATATCTAAATCTGAACAGATTTTCTCCGAATTTGGTAGTGTTTATTCACGTAATAAGAAAACTCTCTCTGCCGAATTTCATAAAGATCGGATGTAAAATGCGGTTTCTACAGCGCTTACATGTCAAATCGGGTGAAACATATATATGGGGACTATATATGGGGACTATATGTGGGGGCTTTATCTATATCTGAAAAGATTTTCTCCGAATTTGGTAGTGTTTATTTACGCAATAAGAAAACTCTCTGCCGAATTTCATAAAGATCGGATGTAGAATGCGGTTTCTACATCGCTTACATGTCAAATCGGCTGAAACATATATATGGGGACTATATCTAAATCTGAACCGATTTTCCCCGAATTTGGCAGTGTTCATTCATGTAATAAGAGAACTCTCTCTGCCAAATTTCGCACTGATCTAATATAAAATACAGTTTCTACAGCGCTTACATGCAAAATCGGGGGTAACATATATATGGTGGCTATATCTAACTCTGAACCGATTTTCACCAATTTCAATAGGGATCGTCCTTGGACCAAAAAATACCACTATGCTGAATTTCATCACAATCGGACCATAAATACGACCTGCACTTTGATTACAAGAATACATGGACAGACGGACAGACAGACGGACAGACGGACAGACAGACAGACAGATGGACAGACAGACGGACAGACAGACGGACAGACAGACAGACGGACAGACAGACAGACAGACGGACAGACAGACGGACAGACAGACGGACAGACAGACGGACAGACAGACGGACAGACAGACAGACAGACGGACAGACAGACGGACGGACAGACGGACATGGCTAAATCGACTCAGAAAGTGATTCTGAGTCGATCGGTATAATAAACAATTGGTCTATCTCTTCTCCTTTTAGGTGTTACAAACAAATGCACAAAGTCATAATACCCTGTACCACAGTGTGGTGTAGGGTATAAATACAGCGTTTTCCAACAAGAGGTGTTATTTTGAATCACCCGGTATTTCGGTAGCTGTCACTTTTGAAGCTTTTATTCTTTGACATTTGACAAGTAGAAACTACGCCATTACTAAGAATGGAACGACACACGATTCAACAACGCATTGAAATTATTAAAATTCGAAAATCATCGAAAAATCATCTTGACTGATGAGGCCAATTTCCACCTCGGTGGCTACGTCAACAAATTGTCGCATCTGGGGCTCGGAAAACCCAAGAGTTATTGTTGAGAAGCCTCTCCATCCTCAACGTGTGACTGTTTGGTGCAGTTTATGGTCCGGCGGGGTCATTGGACCTTACTTTTTCGAAAATGAAGTTGGATCAATAGTTACGGTGAATGGATTGTGCTATCGAGAGATGATTAATGATTTTTTATGGTCGGAGTTGGATGGTATTGATCTGGACAACATTTACTTTCAACAAGACGGCGCTACGTGCCACACAAGCAACGAAACCATTGCTCTGTTACGGGAAAAGTTTCCGGACCGTGTTATCTCTCGAAGAGGTGATCAAAATTGACCACTGAGATCTTGTGATTTAACATCTTGCGACTTCTTCCTTTGGGGCCACGTGAAAGACAAGGTCTACGCCAACAGCTCAGCGCCGATTCAAGACCTCAAAGATAGAATTCGAGAGGCTATCGAGGACGTAGGGCAGCCACTTTGCGATTTGGTTATGGAAAATTTCATGAAAAGAATATGGTCTTGTAAGCGTGGTCGTGGTGGCCATTTGGCTGATGTTGTTTTTCATTGTTAACGGCATACCTTCTTCTTTATTATGAAATAAACATCCGTTTCATTTATCTCAAAAAATTTCATTTTTCTTTGAATACCAAAATAACACCTCTTGTTGGAAAACCCTTTTCTTTGCGAACAACTTAAGATGGACGGACGGACGGACGTGGTTAAATCGAATCAGCTAGTGATTCCTAGTAGATGTGTACTAA
The DNA here is from genome assembly GCA_963930755.1 of Eudasyphora cyanicolor. NCBI lineage: Eukaryota > Metazoa > Arthropoda > Insecta > Diptera > Muscidae > Eudasyphora > Eudasyphora cyanicolor. The sequence goes on along the minus strand of OZ005736.1, from coordinate 173,879,494 downwards.
CCAAGGTAATAATACCCTGCACAACCGTTTCTTAATTTCACTTACCTCTTTATTCACAGTAATGTTGTCACAGAAAGGGCACGACAATCAATTTTTATTTTAAAATGTTAATTAAATTTTTTATGTATATATTGTGTGTATAAGTTTGAACAACAAACTCAAAATACGACAAATATTACAAGAAATAAGTAAGACTTTGACATTTTTATCATTTAATTAGTTTTGGAATAACAATGAATATTATTTTCCAAATTTCATTAACAATATTTATTGAACATCAATAATTTTTTAAACTGCCTGTTTATCTTTGTTTTGTTAGCATTACAAACAAATGCACAAAATCATAATACCCTCTACCACAGTGTGTTGTCGGGTATAACAACGTAAAAAAGGAAGATCGGTTGGAAAATTTGGTGGACTATACCCGTATATAATTAGGAACCAGTTTGCTCCTGTTTCTATAGGTTTCGCCCATGGAATGAATCAAAGCTTTCTGTTAAATTTTATTGATATCGGATACAAATGCTGACTTGTGAAAACTTAAGATGGAGATACAGACGGATGGACAGACAGACATGTTTGATCGAATCAGCTAGTGATTATGAGTCGATCGGTATACTTTAAGATTTAACTTCAGTTTTTTGGTTGCTACAATCATCTCTGCATAAACAAGCATCAATTAATAAATTACGATATCGTTTCTGTAATATTGAACAAACAAAATGTTAGTGAATTAATTGTTACTGTAATCACTGTACCATGCAACACTAGAACAACCAACGCACCCGCATCATGATTTAATCAAACAAGATGAAGAAGCCTCATCCATCCGTCCATCCATCTATTGGACCATCACCATTGTCAGCCGCCAGTCGTTGAATAAAAGTAGCTGGTGACTGGTGGGTGAAGAGCTCTTAATTTATCACCATAAAAAGCAGACTGTTGATAACGAAACGAAAATTCTAGGGCTATTAACGTTTATGGCTGTCAGTCAAAGCGAAAGGCGAAATGAGAATTGCGAGAAATTATGCATAAAAGTTACATCGAAAAAATGAACACAAATTTGTCAGAAAAGCAAAAAAAAGAAAAAAAAAGCGGACGACGAAATACGGAGCCTTCCTATAACATTGCTCTGATAATGATGAATGATGGCATCACCAATTCGATTGAAATGCAATTTGTGATTTTCCTTCTGTATCTTGGTTTCATTTTTTGGTGCATGTGTTTCTTTTACAATTTCCCTCTTTGTTTGATTTGAATGAATGGACTGAAACGACTTAGTACGGGCATAGCTACATCGACTCAGAAAGGGATTTTAAGTCGATCGGTATAATACCTCGATAGTAGGCTATTCAACTTTGGTACTATTTGGAATGACCAGTGGACAATGTAAGAGCAAATCGCTGCGCAAAATATGAAATGATCTATATTAACGTTGGGGTTCTAATGGTTTAGTGAAGCGACCCACACAGCCTCTCCTATTCAAATGTCAACTTCACCTGCACGTGGTGTACCCCGCCGATAACTAACGAGGCTCTGACGACCGGCCTTGGGCGAAATGTTCCTCAACTAGCCTTCCTGGAGGCGCTCTGGCAGCCCCAGATCCAGGATCGAATGCGGAAGCCTAATCAGCTACTCATCTTAAACCAATTGATTACTGAAACCGAAATGAAAAATAACCAATCGATTAACTTGTTGACGACCTTCAGCTTTAAACAACGGACACGATTCGGAACTTGGAATGTACGATCGCTATTGGAACCGGCCAAATTGGCCCATCTCTGCAAAGAGATGGCAACTTACAAACTTCTTTTTATGGGCTGAGTGAAACCAGATGGCCAGACGCTGCTGAATTCAAAACAACGAATGGATACACCCTTATTTACTCAGGCAAACCGCCAAGCCAGCCCCGATCAAGTGGGGTTGCATTTCTTCTCTCTAAAGATGCCCGGAATGCTCTTATTGATTGGAAACCGCACTCAGATAGAATTATAACGGCTAGATTTAGAACGAAAGCCAGAAACATAACGTGTGTGCAATGAAGGACGACTTTTACAGCAGTCTATCAACTGTGATGTCCGGTATAAATCGTGGAGATATTGTGCTAGTAATGGGCGACTTCAACGCGCAATTAGGCCCAAACAACACCAACATGGATAGCACCATGGGTAACCATGCACTAGGACGAATGTCCGAAAATGGCGAATTATTCACGGAGATGTGTACATCCCACAATCTCGTGATAGGAGGAACACTTTTCCCTAACAAAACAGTTCACAAGGTCACGTGGGTATCTCTCGACCACAGAACTCAAAATCAAATTGATCATATCGCCATCAACAAAACCTGGCGTAACTGTTTGTTAGATGTCCGGAATAAAAGAGGCGCCGATTGCAATAGTGATCACCATCTAATTATTGGCACAATTAGGCTAAAAGTGGCTGCAATAAAAAAACAAAACCAGCTGCAAAGAAGATTTGACACCGACAAATTTCGCAATCCTGCACGCCGCACAGAATACATCAACGCCATCCAAGCATCTTTAGAACCACATCGCAACCAGTCAAGAGCAGACTGGCCTATGATCAAAGCCAACTTTGTGAACGCTGCGGAACGTAGTATCGGATACAGAAACCCCGAACGCAAGGAATGGATCTCAGATGATACATGGGACCTTATATCAACAAGGAAGAAATGCAAAGCGGACCTGAACAAGTCAAAAACTCGCAGCGTGCGCAGGACGTATACAGCCGCATGGACAAAGATGTTAAGCGAAGCGCCAGGCAAGACAAACGGCGAAGGGTCGAAGAACTTGCTAAAGAAGCCCAGGCAGCCTCAGAGTCCCACAGAAGCCGCGATCTGTACAAGATCACAAAGCAGCTAGGCAGGAGAAGATTTGCATCATCCAAACCTCTAAAAGACAGCAACGGAGGATTAATAACGTCAAAAAGTGGGCAACTAGAAGTGTGGACGGATCACTCGAACATGTTAAATCCCATTTCAACACAAAGCGCACCAATATGCCAGTGCCTCCAACACACTGAAAGGCAGGACATAGCTACCGAAAACCCCACTCTATTCGAAATTGAAAATGCGATTAAAAGCCTCAAGAACAACAAATCTCCTGGAATCGACAACATATCGCCTGAGCTCCTTAAAGCAGATCATACCGTAAGTGCTCAACTCATACGGCCGATCATAGATGAATTTTGGGTCACTGGTGATCTTAGCGACGAACTGAGAGAAGGATTCATAATCAAGATTCCAAAAAAAAGGAGACCTGACTGAGTGCAAGAACTGGAGAGGCATCACTCTCCTTAGCATGGTGAATACGGTAATTGCGAACATATTAAACAAGCGACTGGCAGCTGCTCTCGCAAACGACATTCGTATTGAACAAGCTGGCTTTCGTCCTCACAAATCTGGAATTTACCACATCAATAGTCTACGCATAATCACAGAACAATCAGTGGAATGGAGATCACCATTATATCTGGTATTCGTAGACTTTGAAAAGGCGTTCGACACTCTAAACCATTGTGCCATATGGAACGCACTTCGCTGCAAGGGTATGCCAAGACAACTTATATCTCTTATTGTCTCCCTGTACAAGAATGCAATCTGCCGCATTGTACACGAAGATATAACAAGCGATCCCATTAATGTTAACGTTGGAGTTCGCCAGGGATGTCCACTATCGCCCTTACTTTTCAACGTGGTCATTGACACCATCATGGCAAAAACAACATCAACAGCAAGAGGTATAATTTGGGGTTTAAACGGCCGTCTCGAAGATCTGGACTACGCGGACGATATCTGCTTGCTGGCGCACAAATTCGATGACATGCAGTCGAAATTGGCAGAAATGGAAACTGAAGCCGCACTATATGGTCTTAAGATATACATACCCAAGACCAAGGTCATGAGAATCAACACGGCAAACTTAAACAACTTCACACTTCAACAGCAGAAAATTGAAGACGTCCAATCATTTTGCTACCTGGGAAGCATAATTACAGCAGACGGAGGCTCCAAAGAGGACGTTGCGAACCGCACCAACAAAGCCCGACAAGCCTATGGCCAACTACGACCAGTATGGAACTCCCAGCAAATCTCACGGCGCACCAAACTAAACATTTTCAACAGCTGTGTGAAGTCAGTTGCCTTGTACGGATGCGAATCATGGAACGCAGCTCGTTGCGAGGTGGATCGGTCATGCTTTGCGCAGACCACAATCTGACATAACCAGGACTGCAATCGACTGGAATCCCCAAGGCAGTCGAAGGAGGGGACGCCCAAGCCACACTTGGCGCCGACAGTTGGATATAGAAGTTGCAAAAATAAATAGATCGTGGAACGAGGTGAAGCCGTTTGCAGCAGACAAAAAAGAATGGAATGCAATCGTTGTGGCCCTATTCTCCTTATAGGAACAAAAGGAATTTATATATATACATATATATTAACGTTATGTGCTAATTAAATACTACGCAGGAACATACTATGGACTATGTTTTGGTTCTGATGCTTGCAACATCAAAAATATTTGAGGTAAAAGCGACTGAAAGTACATCAGCTGACTCAGATTCGCTTCTGATTCGACTTTACCGGAATAAATAGTCTGACGCTAAAAAAGTCTGCAAACGTGAACGTGAATTTTCTTAAAATAACACTGCAATTTGATTTTGCATCTTTATGGTGTATTGGTGTTTAAAGCCTGTTCAGTTGGTGAATATCTGTTGACCACACCGGGTCTGTAAAATCGTGAAAATTAAAAAGTAGTAAGTATTGCGTTACGTTGAGCTTTATGTCTATACAAATTTTAACAACTTAAGTTTATTAGAGAGAATCAATTGTATATGGCACTTTGATGTACTTTGAATACAAGAATATATCTACAGGCATACGGCTTGGACGTAGATAAACTGACTCACAAAACAAGTAATAAAGTTTAGTCAAGTAAACCGACTTAAGAATCCCCTCACCTTCAGTCTCAAAAAATATTCATAAATTTATTTATTTCTTTGTTCCAACTAAATTGTACAGGTATTAAAGTTAAAATCTGTTAAATTTTGGTGCAAAGTGGTCCATTTGTGTAAGAGGTACCAAAAGGGGCGTGCCAATAATACCCACTTTTCTCTGGACTCTAGTTACTATAAAAGCATAACACTACACAACACTTCAAGTATTTCTTTGTCCTGGTATTAAAGTTATACTCTGTTAACTTTTGGTGCAAAATGGTACATTTGTGTGGGGCCTAAATGACCCAAATCGAAATTCTGCCAAACATACTTCGGGTCTTAGGTCACTCCTTCGATGTGTTACACTTTTGGCTCGTAGCAAATGATATATACCCTCTTATCTAAGGTGAGGGAATAATGATTCGTAATCGTCTGTATAATAAAGAGTGGGTATACATACCGTGTAGTGTAGGGTATAAATAAAGGTTCGGTTTTAACATATGCTAACTATATTTATACCTATATCTAAGCGTTATAAAATCCGAACTTATGAACAATTGTTTTAACGTATGAAACTGTGTTGCAAATTGAAATAATATCCGTCAATGTTGTGAAATTGGTATATGGGCAAAATAATTTTTTTTTATCATAAGAGAAATGTATATTGGTTGTCAATTTTCTCGCGTTGTGTACATATTTTATGCAAAAAGATAGATAGATTAGATAAAACACGAGCACATTTTTTTCTCAAAAAATTTTGTTACTGTCTTAGAAACTTTAAAAGATGGGTCAGATTATTTAATAACGACCTATGAAGCTTGTTTTTAGCTAGAAAGTTTATAAACAGTTGCAAAATGGTAAAATAAGAACTCGTTATTATTTTTTTAAATAATTTTTTTTCCAAAAATTTTATTTTATTTGAAAAATTAAAAAATTCGTTTTTGTGTTTTACGAAATTTGTAATTGCTCTCGAACGGCTGAACCGATTTTTGGGTAATTACCCATTATTATTAATAATAATGGGTAATTATTTGTTTTAAAAATTTAAAATAAAGATTTACGAATGTTACTAAGATTGGTCGGGCAATATCGAACATTTTTCTTCTGTTTCTTCACATTGATTTTTAAAATCCGGAAACAGGCGAAAAATTACAAAACTTGCCAGATCCTAGTATTCCGTCCATAGCTTTAACAAATATTGAGGCTAACCAAATAGTATTACTGTTTTAGATTTGTGAGAGTGCGACGAATATTCTGTGTAAATTTTAAGAAAACCAAAGGGAAAGCATTTTTTTAAAAGATTTCTTTAAAATAACTTTCGCAAAACTTTTTTTTTAAAAAAGATTGCCACAATAATTTTTTTTCAGTTTTTCAAATTCTCAAATGTTTTTAAAAGTTTTTAAAAAAATATTTATTGTGAAATCTTATTTTACCTTACAACTCTTTATGAACTTTTCAGCTAAAAATTGCATAATTCACATAATCTCAAAATAAAACCATTCATTGTTAGATTCCCTCTTAAATAATAGCAGGTTTTTAAGCGAATTCATACAATCAGTTTATTATTAAAGGCCATATCAAATAATAATATGTAATCTTACAAAAGAGGTTCACAAAAAAAGACACTAAAAAAATCTTAACATTCAACTCCCATCAATTTAGGATTTTTAGAAATCTTAACAATCAACTCCCATCAATTTAGGAATTTTCTAGAGAAATTTTGTATTAAAATAATATTTTTCAATTTTTATATTTCCCGGGATACGTTATATTAAATAAGATTTCAATTAAAAATGTTTTGAGTCGCTATATGTTTGCTAATAATGAAAACACAGCGAATATTTTGTCATATCGCTCACTACTTCAAGAGAACATAACTCAAAATTTAAAATTTTTGAGGTTACCTTACAAAAATCCGAATTTTGCAAATGTCCATAAATTAGTCTCAGCGAAATTTGGTCTATAAGTAAAAAAACATATTTCGGATTATTTAAGCGTATTTAAACATTTTATTTCATGTTACTTATCTTTTTATACGGACTTAAAGTACCACATCTTGGCAATTTTAAATTTTGAGTTATGTCACTCTTGAAGTGAGTGAGAGATATGCTAAGTATTCTTTATTCGGTTGAAAATTGCATTTTATAGAAACTTGTATACCCTACACCACACTTACAACTTTGTCCATTTGTTTGTGACACCCAGAAGGAGAAGAAATAGATTCATCGTTTATTATACCGATCGACCCAGAAGCACTTTCTGATATGATTTAGCTATGTCCGTCTGTATTCTTGCAATAAAAGTACAGGTCGCAATTATGGTAAGATCTCAACGAAACTTTGTGCATATCTTTCTTTTGGCCCAAGTACGATCCCTATTGAAACTAGATTTACATGTACCTCCCATATATACTCGGTCTGTTCAAAGAATATCGTGAATTTTGTATTTTTTCAAAAAGTATTTATTTATTCATGAATATCTATTTTGTCCCCTTCAAAGTAGTTCCCCTCGGATATAGTACACTTCTGCCAACGTTTTTTCCAATCCTCGAAGCACTTCAAATAATCATTTTTTGTGATATTGTTCAGCTCCTCCTTCGATGCCGTCTTTATCTCTTCAATCGTGGCGTAGCGTCGTCCTTTCATGGGCCTTTTCAGTTTTGGGAACAAAAAATAGTCACAGGGGGCTAGGTCAGGGCAATACGGTGGCTGCGGCACCATTACTGTGTTGTTTTTGGCCAAATATTAGCGCACAAGCAACAACGTGTGTGCAGGGGCGTTATCATGGAGCAAAAGCGACCCGATTCATGTCCAAATCATTGGTTAAAATCGAATGGCACGAGCCAATCGATATGTTTAGATCCTCAGCAACTTCTCTAATGGTAATTCGTCGACTGGCCAATATTATTTTATTCACTTTATCAATGTTTTCGTCTGTTGTTGACGTGCTCGGGCGTCCGGCACGCTTTTCGTCCTTCGCATCTTTTCGGCCCTCTAAGAACATTTTGTACCACCGATAAACGTTGCTTTGGTCCAAGGTAGCTTCATCATATGCCACAGTCAACATTCGGAATGCGTCAGCTCACTTTATTTTGTTTTTCACACAAATTTTGATGCAGATTCTTTGATCCATTTTCTGAAATAGATACAAATCAAAGACAAGTTAAAACACATCCAAGCACAACAGCTGTCAAAAATTAACTAAACATTCAAAATGGCCGACCTTGGCAGCATAAGTAAGGGACATGAGTACCAACATAACGCTACAAAAATATCACAAATCAAATACACGTATCCCGCGGAAATTAAAAATTCGCAATATTTTTTTAACATACTACATCAAAACAATGAAATTTCTTATATCAATCATTCATCACATTCATACGTTTTGAAAATTCAAAATGGTTGGATGTTGTCTACTTCGATTGTGTTGTGTACCAAATGTGTATTCCATATGTTCATGTTCATATTTTCTTTGACACATATAACCAAACGGTTATAAATCACACATCCACACAAATGGGTATGGTTGTTGAATGAGTATAAAATAATTCAAACAGTTTACATTGAGAGAGAGAAATGTTTTTGTTATGGTTGTATGCGTGTGTCGATCCCTGCCGTACATGCACATTTTTTTCTACACTAATTCTGAGGGTGACGGAAGACTTAAAGCAAGAAACAATTTTGTTGCGTTAGCGTACATAGGCTGAAAATTGTTTTCTCATTGTCCCGATTTACATTGGCAGATTATCGGCGTTTTGTAGAAGAGAGAGGCCGTCGGCAAGAGCGGGGAAAAACTCTCCCTGAACGTTTTGAGTTCTTCGTGCAAGTTCAAAAAAGAATTTGATAATAAGCTGTTGAAAAAGCTTGCCTAGTGTAAAGCTGGACATTAGAAAGTCAAATCGAAAGCGATAATTTCAGCAAGAGAGAGCGTTTCTAGCTGAAGGCCCAACTATAATATGCATAAGCTAGCTTAAGCAACTGTGCGAATGCATGAAATCGTATGTGCCAAACTATAATGTACTTACGTGAACTTTTCGTTAAGTTCTCTCAGCTCTCTCTCAGTCCCCATTTGCTTAAGCAATGTGCGAAACTTAACGCACATTCCGTACGGAATTACTTCAGTTAGCTTATGCATGTTATGGTTGAGGCTTTAGTTTTGCTTCGTCAGAACACAAATGCAAGAAAGAATGAGAAAAAACAAAACACTTTCAATCTGCTATCCCACTTCAACACATGACTGTATTCTCTATATCTCTGCAGACGGCCTGACATGTGGCATGGTTTTAGCAGTGACTAAATTTTTTTTTCATTATTTTACTAATTTTGTTTGCAAATACACGTAAACTTACCGTCCAAATCAAATTTCAGAAGATTCAGTCGTCTGTTTACGTCTCGTTTCCGTTACACTGATTTCCATATGTCACATTGAATCAGCTGATTCGTTACGCTACGGGAGCGTTACGCTTACGTTTGCCTAACCCAGCCTTAACAAACGCACAAAACACGTAGCCACGGAACTGGTGGTTGCTGACACGAAGATTTTTTCAACGATTCAGTGTTAAAGTGATTGACTGCGAAAACGGACGTCTGTCGGAAAGTTAATGGTGTTTTCTTTTGTATCAAAATATGCTAAATTTTTTCTGCCTTTAGCCCCAAAAATGCTTTTTTGTTTGTATAGTTTTGTGTTTTTATGGCGATTCTACATAGAAACAATGAATTATATGTATTTCATTGATGTAATAATTACATTTATTTAAACAATTATTTGAATAAATTATAGTATAGTTTGCTACAGTTTAATGAAATTTTCACATTAATTTCATGTAAAAAGTGCATCAAGTCAATGAAGTTTTTCATATTTTGATGTACATTTTGCTTCGAATTGATGTAAGAATAACATTAACTTGAACGTTTTTTATGAAAAGAAGGATTTATTTATTTCAATTCAAAGAAAATTGGACGTTAAATCAATGTAATATTTACTTCAAACTGATGTCAAATACTCATTGAATGAATGTAATTTTTCGAAGAACTATTGATGAAAAGTTTTACATCAAATCAATGAAAAGTGTTGTATGTTGAAAAACAAAGATAAGATTCATCAAACCAAGATAGGAATTTATCAGATTTAAGATGATGTTTTTTCAGTGTACTGCCGTATGAAATCAAAAACTAAACGTGCGTGTAGATCCCATTTTCCTATTGACATTTCACAGGTATATAGCGCTACCACAGCCTTTTTTGCTCTTTCCAGAATGTTGGGTTTAAAGTCAACTTCCTGTCTAGTAAACTCATAAGTATTTTGCCCTTTCAGGCAAGTCAACTTCCTGCCTAGTAAAATACCTAAGTTTTTTGAGCTTTCACTTAAGTGATGAAATTTAGGAAACAGGCCGCATTCGGCGAAAAAGAATGTGTTGTTTCATCCAGACCCTATTTCACACATCCACTATTCCGATGTCCAAAATTAATAAATTGAAATTTGTATAGCTTCATCACGCATCTTAGTTCCGTTGGATTATTTTCTATTACAAAACTTGAACAAAATAGCTCGGTGCTAAAATATTTTCCAGCTATGAAAAGTTGATGGCTATTTTAATGAGCTAGTCATTTTTTTCAATAAACAGGGTATCAAAGCTTTTGAATATCGCTGGGGAAAGTGTATGAAGCTAAATGGAGAAAAGGTTTAGAAATAAAAAAAAATTCATTCATTCTACTGGATGCCTATAAAAGACTTTTCATACAGTTCCCAGGTTATTATAAGTTTGTTTCATGACAGATGTTTGTAACACCTAGAAATACTACAGCTAGACCCACCTTTTAGGATACAGATCGATTCACTAGCTGAATCGATTTAACCATGTCTGTCCGTCCGTCTGTCCATTTTATGTTGTTCGTTGAGTACAGGTCGCAATTTCACTCCATTCGTGCTGAAATATTGCAGTTAGGAGTCCTTCACACCTGGAAAGAAGCTGATTTGGCCCTATAGAAGCTGTACTTTAGATCCAGCTGTTTTGAAATTTAATATGGTAGAGTTTCTTTATCAATGGGCCAACATTGCCGAAGTTGATAAAAATCGGTGCAGATTTAGTTATAGCTCCCATATAAAAGTATATGTTTCGTCCGATTTGGCTACAGAGGCAGAGACGTATAAAATGAAAATTGTGTAAAAAAATTCTAGTTGGAGTATACATTGGATATATAATTGTTCCCCAATCTTACTAGAGGGGTGTATGGTATCATATAGTCGACACCGCCCGACTTTAGCCTTTCCTTACTGGTTAAATGTACTTAAATGATGTGCCAAATATTGAAATAAATTATGGATTTGAGAGATTGAGTATCGTTTAAATTTCGTTGTTACAAACAGTGACATACTAATGCTAATTCTTTCGTTTCCGATGTAGCATACTTCCATCATCGTAGCGAATTTCTAACATCCTCCCACATTAATTTCAGTTCTGTTCACTTTGGGCACATCTCGATATCGCAATGTCATGTCACTTCCGCTTCACGCATTCGTTGTCACTTTTTTGAAATTCTCTGCATCCGTTTGGAAAGATGGGGAGCGTGGAGTGCTAGCCGTGAGGATGGGTATTTCCGTTCTTTTTTTCACTTTTGTTGGAGTTCTTGTTGGCATTGTCAATACACATGTTCGATTCATTTGTCTTGTGTCTGTTAATGTCCTTCTTCCTTTGGCGAAATGTACTCACAATAACATGACATTCGGAGGAAGGTTTGCTTGTATGGCTGTCTGCTTTCCTGCCTGACCGTCCGTCTGTCGGTCGCAATTTTCGTCTTCTTTTGCATGTCTGTATTTGCTTATTGACATTTTACCATCATTTTCTTGATGATATCCCTCCTCCAATTCAATTCGATTCATTTCTTTTCTAGGTCTCCTTTCGTATATGTGAGTGTATGTGTAGTGTGTGGGGCTGTTACTGTTGTCATTTCTAAATTAGCATTTATCATCAAATTGACAAACTTTATTGCCATTTTTCAAAAGACGAGAAAAAAAGAACAAATTTAGCGAAGAGTACACATTTCTAGAACCGAAAGGAATTTTTTTTCGTCACGCTCGAATTTTGCCGTTTTTTTGTTTGCTTTGTATTTTTCTGTTTCCGTTTCCATAGACCTTTTTATTGAAATTGCTTCCGTCTTTCATAGTATATGAGTATGTGTCTTGCTGGCACGACTGGCTGGCTGGCAATGTGCATTGACATTTTTATCATCATTTGTCAATCAGCGGTTATTTATCATTATCGTTAAATTGTTGCCGTCCGTCGCACTGTTGGTTCATATCTCATCAAAATGCGGTAAATGCTATTGTTGTGGCAACCCTCTACGAATAACTTATAAAGAAACGGGATAATGATCCGCATAAGTTGAATGTCAGAATATTTCATATTTCATAATAAGAAATAAGAGAAATAGAAGTAGCGAGAAGAACAACACTCTCATTAATTATGTATGCAATTATTACTGAAATTCATTATAGTCTATGGAGTAGACATTAAATACAACAATTTTGTTTGGTACTTGTAAATCTATATATACAATAAACATGGATCGTGGTTTGTTTGACTGCATAAAAAAAATCGCATTTTGGCTAGTGATCAGTTCTCGCGCTATCAAAAATATGAGTGTTATTTTTATCCTTTCAGAAGGTTTGTTTAAGAAACAAACCTAAACCTTTGTGAATATGGCAAATCCTGTGTTGCGGACATTACATTCGCACGCATTTTTTACTAAAGTTCATCCCGTTGGCGATGTGAATGCAATATTTTCATATAACCATTAGCAACAACAATTATTTCAGAGTTCTTTGAAATTACATTTACATATTTACCTAAATACTTTTGATGAATGGGATATTCGCATGATCATGTTCGTATTATTATGTTCATTACATTAACGAATTTGGGCAGAACGAAGTTCGACGGGAATTTCGTGCCAAGTGATTGAATTATCAAAACCGATGTGATCTGGATGAAACTTGCACCAACTTTAGTCCTCTTGAATAGTAGTTATAACACAAAATTCCGACGAGTCAAACGGACCTTTTTTCCCCATCTTGATAAATTTGCATGAATTGCTTAGATTACGCATCGATTTTCTTCAGAATGGTCTCTTTTTATTCTTGACCGATCAGTCTTAAAGAAAAAAAAAACAAGTAAGAAAGTTTCAGTCGGGTAACCCGACTAAGGCATACCTTCACTTTGTGAGTAATGTAATATTGAATACTACACGAATTATTCTGTCAATTTGTGTGGGAGCAACCAGAAGGGGTTTAACAAATACACCTATTTTTCGCTGAACAGTAGATACTTTAAATTCATTGCACTGCGCCGAATTATAAGCGTTTATGTGCACTGGTATAAACGTTACGAGATATTAAATTATGGTATGATTTGGCAATTTAGTGTGGGAGGTACAAAAAGGGGCGTGGCGATAACGCCCATTTTTAACAGGACTATAGACACTATAAAAACATTACACTGTACAAAATTTCAAGTATTATTATACACTTGTATTAATGTTATAAGCTGTTAACTTTTGGTGCAAAATGGTACCTTTGTGTGGGAGGTACCAAAAGGGGCGTGGCAACAACGCCCATTTTTCTCTGGACTGTAGGCAATATAAAAGCATAACACTGTGCAAAATTTCAAGTATTTTTATACACCGTTATTAATGTTATAAGCTGTTAATTTTTGGTGCAAAACGGTGCATTTGTGTGGGAGGTACCTAAAGGGACGTGGCAACTTCGCCCATTTTTCTCGAGTTAATAGCGACTAATAAACTAATACTATGTGTGGAATTTCAGAAGATTCGAATAAGTAGTATAGTAGTTATTAAAGAATCAATATTTCACAACATTTTAACCATTTGTGGGGGAGGTACTAGAAGGAGTGGACCAATATGGCCCATCTTCGAACTTAGCCGGAGATAGAAAAAAATATTACCACATACCAAATTTGAAGTCAATCGGTTACTCCTTTCGAGAGTTATCGTGCGCACCAGCCAGCAGACACACAGACAGACAGACAGACAGACAGACAGACGGACAGACAGACAGACAGACAGACAGACAGACGGACGGACATTGCTCATTCGACTTAAAATGACCCAAAACGGATTTCCTCCGAACATACTTAGGGTCTTAGATCACTCCTTCGATGTGTTACACTTTTTTCCGTAGCAAATGATATATACCCTCGTCACACTAAAGTGAGGGTATAATAAAAATACCATCATTGAATTTTTCAATGTTCTTATTACGCTTTTATTTAAAAATTATTAGAATTTTATCAAAAAATAGGATTTTTAGCATTGTCTTGTAATATATCTTTGAAACCACCGGGATGCCAAATTTTATGAGAAGATGTCTCGTCCCAAAAAAAGGATAAGACATAAGCATTCGTTTGAGCAAAAAAAAATTAAAAGGTCAAAACGAGTTTTAATTGTGGTAGACAAATTTACATACTCTTTTTTTTGGGATTTGTTAATCCTATTAGTATTATAAAATCGTTTGTTTGTTTGTCTGTCTGTTGGTTTGTCCGGAAACTAAAATAGGGTACTTCGATTTTTGGTTTTCCGCCAAGTGATTTCGACTACTTGACTGCTTTCCTTCCTAAGGATGTTTGCTATAAAAAACAATTTTTTTACGATTTTTATACCTTCCACCATAGGATGGGAATATATTCATTTTGTCAATCCGTTTGTAACACCTCTCAATACTGGTCTGAGACCCCAGTAAGTATATATATTCTTAATTGTCGTAAAATTCTAAGACGATTTAGCCATGTCCGTCCGTCTGTTGAAATCATGCTACAGTCTACAATAATTGATCTAGATGACCGATATTTGGAATAGATACTTCCTTTAGCTGCAGGTAACCTGGCATTGAAAATGGGCAATATCGGTACATTTATTGATATAGCTCCCATACATAGCATCTCCCCGATTTGATTTCTTACCGTCATAGAGACCACAAATGTGTCGGGCTAAAAATTGGTAACTGAGGTTTATTTATACCCGGAATCTTTCACGCGAACAATGATAGTCATAGGTTCATGTTTTGATATATCCCACATACAAAGATCCATCTAGATTTGAATTCGTAACGCCACAACAACCTCAAATTTCAACAAATTGGGCTGAAATTTGCTATAATTATTTTATTTGATCCCCGAATCACCAGGGATCACATGCGATCCCCGGTGATTCGGCAGGCCGAACTTAATCTGTCTTTACTCGCTTTCTATTTCTAAAGGTTTTTATACCCTAAACCACGCTGTGGTAAATGGTATTATACCTTTGTGCATTTATTTGTAACCCCCAAATGGAGAAGAAATAGACTCATCGTATATTATGCCGATGGACTCAAAATCTCTTTCTGAGTTGATTTAGCTATGTCCGTCTGTGCATGTGTTCTTGTAATCAAAGTACAGGTTGCAAATATGGTCCCATCTCAACAAACTTTACACATATCTTTCTTTGACCCGATGAGGATTCATATTAAATTTGTTTAAAATCGGTTGAGATTTACATGAAGCTCCCATATATATGTACTTCCGACGTGACAGCTATGCACTGTGTAAGCAACATTTTTGAACCAATTTGTATAAAAATTGACAGACAGAAGTCTCTTGATACACTTATGTTGTCCATAAGTCCACATTTGAAGAAAATCGGTTCAGATTTAGATAAAGCCCCCATATATATGTTACATTCGATTAAATTGTATTTCCAATCAGTACAAAATTCGGCAGAACCAGGTTTCTTATTACATGAACACTGGCAAATTTTGGGAAAATCGGTTCAGATTTAGATACAGGCTCATGTATAAGTTACCCCCGATTTGATATTTAAGCGATTTAGGAACTGTATTTTATATCCGATCAGGTTTCATATAAGTTACCACCGATTTGGCATGTATGTATGTTCTGTAGAAACTGTATTTATATCAGTACGAAATTCGGCAGATGAGGTTTCTTATTAGATGAATGAAAACCACAAAATTCGTGGAAAATTGATTCGGCTTTTAAAGCGTTTTTCCCACAACCCATGTTTTCAAAGACAGTGCCCCTCATAACACAAAAACTACTGAACCGAGCCTTTGGAAATTTTTAACACAATTTCTTTACATAATCTAAGAGTTTTTTTAATTTGTTATACCCTCACTTTAGTGTGACGAGGGTATATATCATTTGCTACGAAAAAAAGTGTAACACATCGAAGGAGTGATCTAAGACCCTAAGTATGTTCGGCGGATATTCGTTTTGGGTCATTTTAAGTCGAATGAGCAATGTCCGTCCGTTTGTCTGTCTGTCTGTCTGTGTGTCTGTCTGTCTGCTGGCTGGTGCGCACGATAACTCTCGAAAGGAGTAACCGATTGACTTCAAATTTGGTACGTGGTAATATTTTTTTCTATCTCCGGCTAAGTTCGAAGATGGGCCATATTGGTCCACTCCTTCTAGTACCTCTTTAATAACTGCTATACTACTTATTTGAATCTTCTGAAATTTCACACATAGCATTAGTTTATTAGTCGCTATCAACTCGAGAAAAATGGGCCATGTTGCTACGCCCCTTTTGGTACCTCCCACACAAATGCACCATTTTGCACCACAAGTTAACAGATTATAACACTAATACCAGTGCATAAAAATACTTGCAATTTTGTACAGTGTAATGCTTTCATAGTGCCTACAGTCCAGTGAAAAATGGGTGTCATATTCACGCCCCTTTTGGTACCTCTTACACAAAGGTATCATTTTGCACCAAAAGAAAAAAGCATATAACATTAATACCAGCGTATAAAAGCACTTGAAATTTTGTACAGTGTAATGCTTTTATAGAGTCTTTTGCACTGTGAAAAATGGACGCTATTGCCACGCCCCTTTTTGTACCTCCCACACAAAGGTACCATTTTGCACAAAAAGTTAAGAGCTCACAGCATGAGTACCAATGCACGAAAATGCAACAACATTTTGCACAGTGTAACGCTTTTGAAGTCCCTATAGCCCTGTAAAAAATGGACGTTATCACCACGCCCCCTTTTGTACCTCCCACACAAAATGGCCAAATCATACCAAATTTAATATCTCATAACGTTAATATACCAGTGCAAAAAACGCTTATAATTCGGCGCAGTGCAATGTATTTAAAGAATCTACTATTCAGCGAAAAATAGGTGTATTTGTTAAAAACATTCTGGTACCTCCCATACAAATTGACAGAATAATTCGTTTAATATTCCATATTACATTAATCAGAAAGTGAGGGTATACCTTAGTCGGGTTACCCGACTGAAACTTTCTTACTTGTTATTTAACAATAACCAACAAGTCGATTTTTTCTCGCAAAAATCGCATTTTTCACTTCAAAGTGTCCCCCAAAAATTTAAAAATTTAAATTTCGAAAAATCTCGACAGCGTTACCTGGCCATAACGATTGTCTAACTAAATAAAAATATTTTTTTTATTTTTGACAATCCAGTATCGAAGGCGGTTCGGAAACTTCTTAGCCTAGCACAAAAGCGCGGTATAAAGAGAAAAAAGTTAAGTGTTTTGGAAACTTCCATCTCTGCTATGAACACATGTTAAATTTTGTTTCGATCTGGCAACTCCTTCATATAGAAACAGGTGTTCACAAAAGACGCATCCGCGATTTTTTTACAATGGAAAAATTAGAAATGCGTGGTGTCATTATATATTTACATAAAAAAGGTTTATCGGGACAAGAAATTCATAATGATATGGTGAATGTGTTAGGTTAAATTGCTCCTTAATATGCAACAGTAAACAATTGGGTTGCTGAATTTAAACGTGGTCGTACAAGCATTGAAGATGAACCACGTAGTGGACGTCCAAAAACAGCAACAACAACAGAAATTGTAGCCAAAGTGCATGATATGGTATTAAATGATCGACGAATAAAAGTGCGTGAAAGAGCTAATATCATGGGCATCTCAAATGATCGAGTCCATTTAATATTGCATGAAGAACTACAGATGAAAAAGCTTTCTGCAAGATGGGTGCCGCACTTGTTAACAGTCGACCAAAAACGCATAAGAATGAACATTTCTCAAGCTTGTTTGGATCGTTTTAAGCGAAATAAAATGGATTTTAAGCGTCGTTTCATAACTGTTGATGAGACATGGATCCACCACTATACTCCAGAGACAAAAGAACAATCCAAACAATGGACTGAAGCTGGAGGAAGTGCCCCAAAGAAGGCAAAAACAATTCAATCGGCTGGTAAGGTTATGGCAACGGTTTTTGGGACTTCAAAGGTATTTTAGTGATTGACTATCTGCAAAAGGGTAAAACAATTAATTCAGAGTACTATTGCAACCTTTTGGATCAATTAAATGTACAAATTCGAGAAAAACGTCCTGGCTTACAACACAAAAAAATAATTTTTCATCAAGACAACGCACCAGCGCACAAGAGTGTTTTAACAATGGCTAAAATCAACGAATTAAAGTACGAGTTGCTTGACCACCCACATTATTCTCCTGATTTAGCTCCCAGCGACTTTTACCTGTTCCCAAATCTAAAAAAATTCCTTGCTGGCAAGCGTTTTACCTCAAATGAAGATGCAATTACAGTTGTAAACCACTATTTTGAAGACCTTGAGGAAAACTATTTTAATCAAGGGATAGAATTGCGTTGGACTAAGTGTATTGAAGTTTCAGGAGATTATATTGAAAAATAAAAATATTTATATATAGGCTAAGAAGTTTCCGAACCGCCCTCGTATGAGGGGCACCGCAATTCGACTTTTTTCGAGACGCTTCCGCATAAATGCTGTCGTTGTCATATTCTTTAATATCTTTTTATGAAAATTTTACACAATAAACTTTGAAGGTATAGTTTAATTGTACCATTGGTTACAATCAAAAAATTTTAACCATTTCGTGACAAAAAATCATAAAAATGTGCTTTTTTTTACACGAATTTACGTTACAGTAAAACAAGTATGAAAGTTCAGTCGGGTAAACCGACTTATGAATCCCCTCACCTTGAGTCCCAAAAACATATTCGTAAATGTGTTTTTTGTAGTTTTAATTCAATCAATATCAATTTAAATTGCATTTAATAACTTTAAAGTATGTACCGGTATTAAAGGAAAAAGCTGCTTACATTAGGTACAAAATGGTCCATGTTTATGGGAGGTACCAAAATGGCCGTGCCAATAACGCCCACTTTTCTGTGGACTCTAGGTACTATAAAAGCATTACACTGTACATAATTTGAAGTATTTTTATGCACTGGTATTAAGGTTATAAGCTGTTAACTTTTGATGTAAAATATTTGTGTGGGAGGTACCAAAAGGGGTGTTCCAATAACGGCCACATTTCTCTATACTCTAGGTACTATAAAAGTATTACACTATACGAAATTTCAAGTATTTCCATGTACTGGTATTAAAGTTAAATGCTGTTATCTTTTGGTACAAAAAGGTCCATTTGTTTGGGAGGTACCAAAAGGGGCGTGCTAATAACGCCAACTTTTGTCTGGATCCTAGGTACGATAAAAGCATTACACTGTAAAAAATTTCAAGAATTTTTATGAACTAATATTAAAGGTATAAGCAGTTAACTTTTGGTGCAAAATGGTCCATTTATGTGAGAGGTACCAAAAAGGGTGTGGCAACTTCGCCCATTTTTCTTGACATGTTACTAACAAAATAATACTATGTGTGAAATTTCAGTAGTATATAAGGTATTAAAGAATCAATATTTCACTAAAAGTTAACCCTTTGTGTTGGAGGTACTAGAAGAAGTGGACCCATATGGCGCATCTTCGAACGTAGCCGGAGATAGAGAAAAATATTACCACATACCAAATTTGAAGTTAGTCCAGCCAGCAGATATACACACACACAGACGGACGGACATAGCTGAAATGACTTAAAATGACCCAAAACGGATTTCTGCCGAACATACCTAGGGTCTTAGGCCACTCCTCCAATGTGTTACACTTTTGGTTCGTAGAAAAGGATATATACCCTCCTCTCTGAGGTGAGGGGATAAAAACGAAATTGTCGACAAATGTATGCTTGTGATCTTTTTAGTTTGAGCCAAATATTTTTCGGGTTAACAAAGAACATTTCGTTCACCGCAAATATGTGTAGTTGTCTAAAAATTCGATCCATAGAAACGATTTTTTTCTTTGCATGTATGTGTCACCAAATTTAAGATGAATTCAGTGGCAATGAGATTTCCATTTGTTCACGTAGAACTGATCATATACCAAAAATAATAACATTAATCAATATTTAGTGGTAGGTAGGGTTAGGATGAGCTGCATTCTACGCTGGTAAGGATATACGTATCTTTTAACACAATGCCCTGAAAAAATTCATAAAAAATAAATACAGGGTTTTCCAATAAGAGTGATATGATTTCTCTGAAAAATAAACACACTTATTGTTAAGGATATTCAAAAGTTTTTTTATTTAATGTGAAGTACAATCTATACAATTAAGTTCTAGAAAAAACGTCATTCAAATGGCCTCCACGACTTCTTCTGCTGGAGTGGATTCGATGAACCCAATTTTCGAGCACTTTTTCCACTAAATCAAGTTGTATGTCATGAATGGCATGTTCAATATTGACTTGTAAAGCTTGAAGAGAGTCTGGTTTATTTCGAAAGACCAATCACTTCAAATAACGCCCCAAGAAATAGTCTAATGGTGTTAAATCACAACTTCTTGCAGGCCATTAAAAATCTCAATTTCGTTAAATAAACGAATCTCCAAACTTTTCTCGCAACAATTCAATTGTTTCATTTGCTGTGTGGCACGTAGCCACAATCGGTCAATAGCAAAAAGATAGCTCTTAACGAGAGCCAAAATATTGGTCCAAAAATGGGCGGGATCGGACCAATGGTCGTGGCCCCGCCCATATTAGCCAAATTTTGAATTTGAGATATCTTGCACAATTTGTTAGCGAGAGAGCTGTAAATTTGTGTATATATCTGGTGTTAGTCTACGTAAGTGGTCCAAAAATGGGCGGAATCGGGCCAAATTTTGAATTTGAGATATCTGCACAATTTGTTAGCGAGAGAGCTGTCATTTTGTGTTTATATATCTGTTGGCGATCTACGTGATTGGTCCAAAATTTGACGGGATCGGAAATCTGTAATCTGGGGGCAACGAAGTGGACCGGGTCCAGCTAGTACAACTATAAATCAATAAAACACTTGCTTTTATATTTTGTCCAATTCTGGTAACAATTTCAAAAATATGTGATTTTTTTTGTTTAAGTATATATGGGCGTAAGACGTATCCTTCGAGATAATTGTTTGAAATTCTACAGACCTATTTGTTACACAAATACCAAAACTGTAACGATTTATGTCCTAATCGTTACAGTTTTGGACAATAATTATAAAAATAATGCAATATTTTCATTTTCCCGGATGAAAGAGAGGTATGAGTGTCGCTGAACCATTTCGCATAAAACTTTGTATATTTTCTCTCTTACTCACAAAAATGGCTCGTTTCAATTTTCATTCACCTACGGCAACTCCATCTATTTTTGGTCAACGTTTACACATCCCAGTGCCCTTGTAACGCCGCTCGATGGACTTGATTTCTTGGTGAAATCTTTCGCCATGTTACGTCGCCAAGATTCTCGGGGAAAAGTTTAAATGAGAATGCAAGAAATTAATTTTGAGGGACATTTTTACACATGCTGGAATACATAAAGCGAAAATTAAGTTAGAACAATACATATACAGGCTGGCTGATATGTATTGCAACCAACTTCAGGTTGCTATCATTTCTAAACCGCTAGTCTGATAGCTGACAGATTTATTTCAGTGACAGTTCATTTTATTGTTTACAAGCTTACAAAAGCATTTTGATCTATTGCATTCAGAAACCAGTAAGGAAAGGCAGAAAGTCGGGCGGGGCCGACTATACAATACCCTACACCTCCCTAACAATGCTATAAGGGTCATTGCCATAATAATTTGGAATAATTGGTAAATGGGTAGAAACATATTATCTAATTCTGAAACGATAATCGCTAAATTAAGCAATAATCGTTCCTAAAGTGAGAAACATATTTCTGGAAAATTTTAATGATCGGAAGTAAAATACAACTTCTATAGCGGTTTGATACCAAATCAGGAGGAACATATATATGGAGCTTTAATATAAATCTGAACCCATCTTCCCTGAATACTTATTCATGTAAAAAGACATCCTTCTGTCGAATTTTGTACTGATCGGATATAAAATACAGTCTACAGCGCTTACATGTCAAATCGGGGGTAACATATATATGGGAGCTATATCTAAATCTGAACCGATTTCTTCCAAATTTAAAAGTGTTCATTAGATAGGGTCATAAAAAAAAGTTGCGTTTGTCACCCCCTAGATTTAAAGATTATTCGAAGACAATTTCAGAAAAAAAATTTTTAATTTTTTTGGTGCACCCTACATACCGCCCTTTTAGTTTTCTTTATCCTGTGTTGCTATTTGAAGTCCGATCGTAACGGGATGTATACCGTTGTTCACGTTTTGGGCTATATTTCGTCCAATGGCCATTTTTGACTCCGAGGTCAAATTCGATAATTGACCTCTGTTATCTCTTTTTCTACCCCCCTTATTTGGACTTATTTTGAAACGATAATAAAGGCATTTAAAAATTATTAAACTTTCGTCTTTAAAGTACTCAGTTTTATTCATAAACAAAAAAGGTACATAGGGTTCAAAATTGTAAAATATATGCTGAGGTCAAATTCGACTAGTTTCTTTTGGTCTCGTTTCTGTCTCACTCTCTCTCGCAGACACATTAATAACCCAATGCCACAAACACACAACGACTATGGCGGTTCTTTACAGCATCAACAAATTAAATTTGCGGGATTCTCTAACAAATTTTGAATCTTTTTTAAGGAAGAATATAAGAATACATTCACTTTGTTTTCCCATTCACCCTACACTCCACCAAAATAGTATTTTTTCCACTAATTCCTGATTTAATCTAGTATGATATGTTTGTATGATACGTCGATGATCATCTCTTGACAACGACAACACTTCTTCCTTACTTCAGTTTTGAATCCGAAGTAAATTTTTACTAGTGACTTCAGTTATTTGATTTTTGAGTAAAACCCATTCCTACATTATAGCGCAACCATTTGATAGTGCATTAAGCATGTACGCTTTCAATTAGGCTTGGTTCTGAAGTTTTGTTTTTGACGGTGCAACACTCCACATCGTGGACTGGGCTGAGTGTGGAAAATAGATATTTTCGCATTTGCGGAGTGTAATAATTTTACAAACCCGTTCGTACGGCTGCACCATTTTTACAAACTAACCTAAAAATGCGGTTTTAGTGTAAAATGTAGAAAAATTTTAAAATTTTTTTACACAAACGAAATCGTCATTAGTTTTCATGTTTCAACGCTTCAATTGGATGCTTTGCATAGCATTTATCCTTAATGGGTTCCCACCGAAAATAATCCAATGGACTCAAATCACAATGCAAGGTAATCGGTAATTCAAATTTTAAATGGCCCACCCTTTATAGTGAAAGTAGAAAATCTGGTAAAAAATCCAAAGTGACGTATGGAAGAAAAGTAGACCTTATAGAAATGATCCACGAGGTATCATACGTAAAGATAGGATAATAAATATGGAGTCAGTGGCAAAAATACTATTTTAGTGGAGTGTAGGGTGAATGTGAAAACAAAGTGATTTTATTCTTCCTTAAAAAGCTTCAAAATTTGCTAGAGAATCCCGCAAATTTAATTTGTTGATGCTGGACCGAACTGCCATAGTGATTGTGCGTTTGTGGCATTGGGTTATTCAGGTGTGTGTGAGAGAGAGACAGAAAACGAGGTCAAAAGAAACTAGTCGAATTTGACTCCAGCATATATTTTACAATTTTAAACCCTATGTAACTTTTTTGTTTATGAATAAAACTGAGTACTTTAAAGACAAAAGTTTAATTATTTTTAATTGCCTTTATTATCGTTTCAAAATAAGTCCAAAACAAGGGGGGTAGAAAACGAGATAATAGAGGTCAATTATCGAATTTGACCTCGGAGACAAAAATGGCCAGTGGACGAAATATAGCCCTTTCCAAAACCTGAACAACGGTATACATCCGGACTTCAAATAGCAACACAGGATAAAGAAAACTAAAAGGGCGGTATGTAGGGTGCACCAAAAAAATTAAAAAAAATTTTTCTGAAATTGTCTTTGAATAATCTTCAAATCTAGGGGGTGACAAACGCAACTTATTTTTCTTGGTTCTGCATCGACCCTATCTAGTGTTCATTCATATAATAGGAAACCACTTTCTGACGAATTTCATACTGATCGTATATAAAATACAGTTTTTACAGCGCTTACATGTGAAATCGGGGGTAACATATATATGGGGGCTATATCTAAATCTGAACCGATTTTCTCCGAATTTAGAAGTATTCCTTCATGTAATAAGAAACCTCTCTTTGCCGAATTTCGCACTGATCGGATATAAAATAACATTTTTACAGCGCTTACATGTCAAATCGGGGGTAACGTATATATGGGGGCTATATCTAAATCTGAACCGATTTCTTCCAAATTTAACAGTGTTCATCCATATAATAAGAAACCTCTTTCTGCCGAATTTCATACTGATCGGATATAAAATTAAGTTTTTACAGCGCTTACATGTCAAATCGGGGCTAACATATATATGGGGGCTATATCTAAATCTGAACCGATTTTAACCAAATTCAATAGGGATCGTCCCTGGGCAAAAAAAAAAGATATGTGTAAAGTTTCGTCGAGATCGGACCATAATTGCGACCTGTACTTTGATTACAAGAATACATGCACAGACGGACAGACGGACAGACAGACGGACAGACGGACATAGCTAAATCAACTCAGAAAGTGATTCTAAGTCGATCGGTATAATAAACGATGGGTCTATTTCTTCTTCTTTTCGGTGTTATAAACAAATGCACAAAGTTATAATACCCTGTACCACAGTGTGGTGTAGGGTATAAAAAGTTATTCGTGATGGAATTCAAGCGTGATAGTGTGATTGCTTTATTTTTGGGTAGAAAAGCACAAGTGGCTATCGTTAGAGCCCTCCAGAATTTAAATGTGAATAAATCTTTTGTTTCTCGTACCATTGCTCGTTACCTTGATACTGGCAGTGTTGCATCGCGTCCAAAAAGTGGACGAAAAAAAACGGTAACAACACCAGAAATGATCCGAAAAGTGAAGGCCAGATTTGATCGAAATCCACGCTGCAGTGGTAGAAAAATTGCTCGTGAGCTGAAAATGTCGCGAGAACGGATACAACACATATTAAAAAATGAGCTTGGACTAAATCCATTGATGTTCCAAAAAGTGCAAGAGCTCACCGATGCACAAAAAAAGTTAGAGTGGAAAGATCCAAGGAGTTGCTTCGCTTGCACGAAAGTGGCCAGTTACCGAATTTGGTTTTCTCCGATGAGAAGTATTCCAAATTGAGCAGTTTATGAACAAATAAAATGATCGGGTTTACTTGCCAAAGAGGTCAGCTGAAAATTTACACCTTCGATTGGCCACCAGAACTCAAGCGCCGCCGATGGTAATGCTGTGGGCCGCCGTAACGGCCGATGGTCGCTCCCAGCTCGAATTCATCGTCCATGGGGTCAAAATAAATGCCGAATATTATCGGGAAAATGTCCTAAAGACAATATTGAAGCCCTGGGCAGACAAACATGTCGGCCGCAGACCATGGACATTCCAACAGGACTCAGCACCATCGCCTTCAGCACGCGTCATCCAAGAATGGCTTAAAAAGGAGGTTCATCGCTTCATCTCTACCGCACAATGGCCACCAAGATCTCCGGGTCTCAATCCGTTGGACTTTTGCGCCTGGGGCATTTTAGAGAGTAAGGTTCGCACTAAAAAATACCAAAGTATCGATCATCTCAAGACGGCGCTTCGCCGGGAATGGGCCAAACTACCGCAGAGCCACTTTCGTGCAGCGTGTGATGGCTTTGTCGGCCGTTTGAAGGCCATAATTCGTGCCAAAGGTGGCCAATTCGAACAAATCTAAACTGTTTCTAAAATTTTATGTTATTTCCGACATTTTTTGCTATTGAATAATAAAATTAAAAAAAAACTTAAAAAAGTATAGCGCTTTACTTTGTTGCATTACATAGCCACCCTGTACATATATGTGTTATATACATAAATATAGAAAAATATATTTCTTGCCAATTTTTTCATAATTTTCATGGTTTCATACTTCGGGCTGTTATTGGATCCAAAGAAATTTGAAACCACAAGCATAAACGACCTCCATGCTACAATTTCATCTGACGTCAAAAATGATTCGAAATTGAATGCTCCTTCCTACTACAATCTGTTTACTTAGACAAAAATAGCAGTCCGTATCGTGAATGAATTGTTGTCTCCAAATCATTGGCATTCCAAATTGCACGTGATGTCTAAAATTAAAATGTTTTATTCCACAAAACATTGTAATACATTAATTGTAAAGTACTTACCGCATGCTTTCACTAGTCCATCGAGTAAGATTTACATGGCACGAATTACACAAAATATTAGGTGTCCACGGTTCGTTCATATTTTTAACTCGTATAGCAAAATATTGCACATATATTTATTCTATTATTTATTCTACACGTCGATTGTTTTTAGTTACATATTTTCCGCAGATGTAGCAGAAATTGTCGGGATCATATACACATTGACAAGTTCTTTGCCTTTTACTCATACTTCGAAATATAACGCTGAACTACACTAATTTATTAATAAGAAATTTCATTCATAAATTCCGGGTTTAAGGTACATAAGTTGCAGTACCTGTAGCCGACATATAGTTTGCTTCGAACGTAGAAACCCAATATTTTCAAAACTGCCGCGTACTTCTTTGTATTGCGTACATATAATTTTACTACCTGTATATACGACTGGGATGTCCGTGCCTCTAGAAGGCGTAACTGAATGGAAACCTCATAAATAAAAAACCAAAAATATTGTTGAATGACCCTCTACCTGAGCTGATCTCATCCATATAGCTCTCACATTGCATATAATGTTTTACGGAGGGATACGAACGGCCATAAAACCTCGCCCTCTCTATAATTTTATAATGTCTGACATTAATCCTCATAAAATAAAAAGCAAGTGCATTGTCTCTTATATGACTCTCTCACATATGGCGAATTTAATATAAGCAAAAACATCATTTAAAAACGGAAAAATATGAAACAAGATTTTTTTTAATTTCCCTAACATTTACAAAATTGCTCATAACTTTTACATCTATCCATAGATTTTTTTCAAATAGATAGTGTGGCCTTTTAAAAACGTAATATAATAATTCTTTCAACTTTTTTTTCTATTTTTTTATGATTTTTCTTGGACCAGAAAAAGAGTTTTTTCAAAAAAAAAGTCATTTTTTCTCATATTTTTAACGACTGTTACTAAACCAAAGATTATAAGTGAAAGTGATTTTTGCAGCATATGTAGCCCTCACTATTCCCTTTAATTTAACGCACAACGAGACTTATACTTTATGAATTATGGTCCAAATACTAAATGCAATTTCCATGAAAGTTGGAATTTTAAAAATAAATTAAAAAAAAAAAATTAACATAAAAAATGTTTTTAATATTTTTTTTGTTTGCGACACCAAAATACACGAGAAACTGTTATCCACATCCCTTGGACAACATAGTGTAGATTCTGATATAATACATTTTTAACCCATGCTTCGTCCACTTTCACCACACCCACTACTGCGATCCCGCCCATTTTGAAGTTTTATATAAAAACTCCAATAACATACGTTCCACACTTCATTCTTCTAGGATAAATACTTTCTGAGATATTCGAATTTTAAATAATGCCAAGCCTACTTATCCCAATTTACTTAATTTGTTTAGAAACTATCTCCGAACAAGAAGTTTTTAAACAAAGTCCCTAAGGGATGTACTTATATACAATTTATCCATTTTTTATATCTGTTAACACAATCAATAACACATTTAGTCGGTGTAATAGTTCAGTTCGCACCACAACTATTAACAAAAGAAACAAGAAAACGAGTAGTTTCTAAAACTGGTTTTATTTATTGAACAACCGTTCAGTTTCATGAGCAAAGACTATTGAATGACAATCAAAGAACATTTGAAGATGATACAACATTTCGATAATAAATACATTATCGATAACTACCAGCAAGTAGTTAAAATAATAATAAGGGTATGATCATGACCACAGATATAGAGATTTTTCTTAAGATTTCTACTGTCATAAGCAAAATAGCAAAGCATTCCTTTAAGTATTACAAAATACAAATATCCTCTCTACTATTTGAATTATTCTTTATTATTCTCGATTAATAATTATGAAATTTTCATGCTATAGCATCCAATTCTCGCTAACGTATAAGACCTCCTTTGGAAACAAACCTGTTGCCAGGGAAATTACTTTTTGCTGTGAATTTTCTCCCCTTTGCCTTATGAACACCTCATCGTCTGAGTAAAATGTTTATGGCAATAATCTCCGCTGCAATAATGCTAAACTTCTTTGCGATATTTACAGGAACGAGAAAAACTAGTCCCAAATTGCATTCAATTCAGCCAACCTCTACAGAGGCCAATCCATTTTGGTAGCCATCCTCCATTTCATAGATGTATAAAGCATTCGAAAGCCTTTATATAACTTGGCTAAGAGAGTGCGAGGAATAGGGCGACAGAGTGTGTCTACCATCCATTTTTGTCATAATTTTTACAAGTTAAAGTCTTATTAGCATTTATATTGTTTTGACCATTACCTTTTTCGCTCATAATTTTTAAGTGTTGTACTGTTTAGCAGTGTGCCTGACAGCAGACGCTTTGCAGGTACAGTTCCTGTGCATTTATTGGAGAAGTTGTAGACACCAAAACTACTTCAGTTTTATATGAAAAATGTATATTAGTTAATACACTGAGCAATGTAGTTTTTCTTATAGAAAACCTTATAAATTTCCTTAATGTTCTTTGGGTCCTTAAATTGGTAAGTCAAAATTGCATTTTATAGTGAATTTTTCTATTTTATTGTTTTTTTTTATATTACTTTTTCAAATATGTATGTCCCTTTAGAGTTTTATTGTGAATTGCTATACCAAAATAACAAAATAATTTCTTCGCAAGTAGGGAACAACAGTCCCTTATGGAGTATCTTCAGAGAGCTGCAATAGAGTGGGGGGAAATACTAAAAGAAGTGTGAATATTTTGCCTTTTATTTAGTCAGACAATAGCTATTGCTAAGGTATTTTACCAATTTGAGGACAAAATTATATTTGATAAATAATATGAAGATAATAAGAAAATAATTTTCGCATAGGACTTTTCAAATGCGATAATTTTAAAAGCGTAACATTCTATTTCGAGTTTTTGTATTCACCCGTAAAAACAGTTGGTTCGCCCTGGTTCCTTATGGGGAAGTTCCGCAATGAGTCAGGCAACTACACCAATTTTCTTCACGTTTATGCTGACAATAAAACTACTGGTGTGTATGAAAGATAATAAGATTTGGTTAAATATTATAGAAAGTATAGGGTATTTAATACAACACTGAAATTGGAATACCTTCAGTATCTACAACATAGCACAACCGGTAGACTAAATAGGAGTATTTTATGTTTTCGAGTTTGGAGAAAATATGTTTACAAAGCTCAAATAAACTAATACAATCGGTATTAATAAACACATTCCTTCATTTTAAAATGATGAAAGAGCACCCTAGTAGGTAAGTTCGCGAGTTTGGGGTCGTGGGATCTATTTCCATCGTTGGCTCAGTTTTGACGCTGCAAAAAATCTAACCACATTGTATTTCTAACCCGGCATTTCCCTGGAATTCATATAAATAAATAAAATAATTACGACAATAATTCTGAATTTTCATAGTTTCTTAAGATTGAACAAAATCGTAATAGATACATCGTAATGTACTCCATAACGTATACGCGATATTCGCATTAAGTGTAATACTGATCATACGCAACCTGAACCTTTCAATGGCAAGCACATGTGAACAATTTATGTTCAGGCAGGCTGATCCATCCTCCATTATGGATCGTATTCCACATTATAATAAAAAGAATTAGCAAATGGATAAGTCGGAGAGTGCTTTAAATGGGACACAGGTACAATACAGTGCGGATGGATCAATCAAAAAAAAATTTCCGAATTTCAGTCTAATTGGCATAGTCGTTGCAAATCTGCGGCTTCTACATTGTCAATAAGTCAGGTCGAGAGGGTCATCTGTCAGATGCCGCAACAAAAGTAAGGTTATGAGGCTATATCAAGAACATAGAGCTATGAAGACTATTGATCATGTGAGTGCTTCTGGGTGGAATTAAACTCAAATTCCAAAGTTTCGAACCAAAATAAAATACTTCTATCTATATATATATATAAAAGGGAATGACGTAATTTACTACGATTATAACTCAAGAACGCTTGGATCGATTCGGCTGGTTCGCACCAATTTGTACTGGTCTGCGGCCAAACGAGAATAATATCCAAGAAGGACCAATGACCACGTAGCCGCTGAGGCTACTGCAAAAGCTAGAAAGCTGACATTTTACACAACCATAGACCAGAGTATTGTATATGTAAACAACAGATTTTTGACGCAGTAATTTTTTGCCCTGTTATCAGTTCTAGCGCTATCAAAAACTTGAGTATTGTGCTTGTCCTTTCAAAAGCATCTTATAACATCAAAAGCGAAAATTTTGTAAACATGAAGTACTATAAACGTTAAACACAAACGCGAAAAAAAACTTGAATTCTCTGACTGTAATCAGTGTAGCAGTAACCACATTTTTTTTATTTAAAACCTAAGTATCTGAAAATATAAATATACATGTAAGTACATATCTCGAAAACAACTATTCAATATCCAGCCTGATATCAAACTGCAGTGACAAAAGCAATTGTCACTATTTCAGAGCTTTAAAAGTCTTTTAAGAACTACAGGGTGGCTGATGAATGCTGCTACGAAAAAAATTTAATAACTTTTTTTCTATTTAATAAATCTCGTCAATTTTTTTTTATTTTGCAGATTGATTTTTAGATTTAACAAAAATGGATAACTGGGACTCTGAAACAAGAATTTGGATTGTCCGCCGCAATTACGCACTGAAGTCCGTAGTTTCGGTTCAAAGAGAGTATAGGGGCACGTTTGGCAGCAATCCTCCGAGCAGATGGACCATTAAGAGACTTGTTAACAATTTTTCCGAGCATGGGACAGTCAACAGAAGACCTTACCATCGAAACCGTTCAGTTCGGACGGAGGAAACAATCGCTGCTGTAGCTGATGCCATACAAAACAATTCAAGAGTTTCGACAAGAACCTTATCTGCTCAAATGGGTATAAGCAGACAGTGTTGGGCATTTAAATTCCATTATTTTTAAAACTAATTAAGCTATATTTAATTAAATTTAATGAGCTTTAACATGAATAAAAGAAACCCGAATTCCATACACTGAAAAAATTTATTTGAGTTTCTTAATGTAGCAATATTCATCATAGCCCACGGAAGGGCTCTGTGTCATATTGGCCACAGAAGTTCACCAAGGAGGAAAATGTATTATAGTTCAAATCGACGCCACACGTCATCACAAACTCATAACTCGAGAACGAATATTTTGATTTTATGACTTTGACTTGATGGGCTCGTATTGGTTCAATGATGGAAACTATTGAGGAAACTTTAGGATTGGTAAAATGGGCTTGTCGCACCGAACACAATCTCATAACTCGAGAACGGAACTTTCGTTTTTCACTATTTTGGTCTCTACGAATTCGCATTGGCCCAAAGAACACTATTTAGGAACACTTGGGATTGGGCAAAGATGCGTGGTATGACCAACACAACCTCAAGAACTCAAGAACAGTTCTTTCAATGTTCAAGTGTGCAGCCTTCCACAAAAAAAACATATAATATTTCGAGGTATATCGAATTGGGAAGCGCGTAACCCATGTGAATCCAATACTGAACACGAAATATGAAATACTTTCACCAATCGCTTTGAAGTTTTTGGTTTAAACATTTGATAGCATTGTAAAAAAAACTGATCAGTACGACTTGAGAGTCTACTGTCTACGACGTCTAACTAAATAAATGTATTTTTTTAATTTCTGATGATCCGGTATCGAGTTATGATCCGCAATACATGTCGTTGCCATATTTTTTAATATTTATTATGAAAATTTTACACAATAAACTTTGAAAGTTATACTTAAATGTACCATTGGTTTCAATCAAAAAATTTTAACCATTTCGTCCCAAAAAAATTATAAAAATGTACCTTTTTTGCACGAATTAAATATAAGTATAATATCGGATATGTTACTGACGAACAATCCTGTTTTTGAAGGTGATTTGCCACTGGTCCAGCTCACAAATGGAAACAGCTAGAACCAAAATATTTTGGGCATCATTCTAAAACAACTTTTTTTTGAGGCACTCTAATGTACATTTATATTTTTAGATTCTGTGGTTACTGATACACTGTCTGAAAGTACAATATTATTTTTCGTGTTTATATTTGACATTAATGTTGATTTGCCTCTGATACTGCTATAGAATGCAAAGTTTTTTCAAAACGGTAATGCTAATAAAATTACCTGACACCATAGCTCCTTATATCGCAGTTTCTTGAATGGTACTTCAATTTCAATGGAAAGCTTCTTGCAAACGAACAAGAAAATACAATAACCTTATCTACTAAAATCCAAATATGAACTTGTTGATTGAACCCGTTTTCCACCTATTTCAATGGAAAACATTCTTGAGGTAAGCAAGAAATTTGCGCCTAATTTTGCTGTGATACTCGTAGCTCTAAAATTGCGACCTGTACTTTGATTACAAAAATACATGGACATACGAATCTTGCACAATGAAGCTAGAAATCTTTTGGGTCTTACAAACTTCAAAGTTAGCCTCAATGGTGAACAAGCGAATATATATTTGGGAAAAACTACAAATATTTCATTCAATTTTTTTCATAACGTAAGCTATTCAGTTATTTCATTCTATTAGTCCATTATTTCGACCATTGCGATGAAATGCAATGTTTGGCTCCTGCATCAATATTATGTCCATCTACTGTAGCTTCGGAACAAAGTCTTTTCAGCGGCAACAGTGTTGTCCTCTTCATTGTTGTCGCCTTCGTTGGTGGAAAAGATTTTTTATTATTTTTCTAATTTACTTTTAATAATGTTTTTTTTCATAGCTGGCGATGGCGTTCCCTACTCGGGTGTAATAAGAATTATTTATTGGGGGCATTATTTTTTATGGCCTTTAGGACTATGTCTGCTGCTGCAGCGACTGCTTCTGACAGTGTGGAAATAATTTTGCATTTTTATTTTATTTGTTCGTATCGCAAATATTACTAGAACGTGGCGCTGGAGAGTTTATATCAAATTTATACAATTAGTCGCAGTCATGAAAGGAAAAATTCATGAGGGCAGAAAAATGATAATCGATGCTATTTTTAACAGCACAAATTAACAACTGAAGAATAGCATAATAATATCCATAAGTAGAGAATTTTCTTAAACACGAACTGCAGTTTGAATACAGCATATCGTAAATCAGTTCCCTAAAGCTGATGTAGAGCTAGATAAGGTAGTTTAACTGCAGATCCCTCTGTGGAGTAAATTATAAAGCACTACTGTTTTATAAATTATAATAGGGGAATGAATGGCGCTGAATGTTTTATCAATTAAACGCTTCTGTAACAACTAACGGTTAATGTCAGCGCATTTATTTTTGACAAACATCAATCTATTAAGTAAAATTATTAAGTCTAAAGAAGCAGTTCGATTTATGTCGCAGTAACATCAAGTTAACTGAATGAAGAGGAGGAACATAGTCTTATACATAATTGAAGAACTTACGCATTGGTGATTGCAAATGTGGTCTTTTCTAATGAACAATTTACAAGTAGCCCACGGAAATTAAAAATTTCCGATATTTTTTGAACATACTACAAAGCACAATAAATTGAAAATAGAAAATATCATTTCTTGAAGCTTTTTCCGCTTACTTTCCATAAAAAATACTAAATGAATCTAAAACAGTTTATTTCGCTAACTTTTCACGGAAATAAAAATATAAAAGTATATATTAAAGAAATGATATTTTAAATGTTTTTAATATTTAATATTAAATTATTGTAATATCTAAGATACGCTTAATCAAGGTTTAAGGACATTTTCATCCTTCTGAGTCCTTAATACACAAAAAATTGGTTACTTAATTTATAATTCTTAGAGAGGATGTTCAAATATTTCAAATGGTACTTATATCATTTAAATCTGATATTCCGTTCAAAAGTTGAATCGACTTCGAAAAAGCTGAATTTGTAAAAACAATGTTGTAGACCATCAATTTTGGCAACCTATAAAATCACTATGAAATTGGTAAAACGGTAAAAAGACCATAATTCCGCATTGTGTACGCATGCAAAATTGCATCCAAATCTATATAGATAAATATTCAGAGATTTTCATAAACATTTTTAGGCGATTTTTTTGGATGATTCCTGAAATCACCAATTTTTCATTTTTGTGACATAATTTTTTGAATAGTAAATAGACATATCCTTCTAATAGTTCGCATTTTTGATTTTTAAATCGCCAAATTTTTTTTAATATTTTGCATATTTTTGCTCGTTTTGCATATTTTGTGCATATATTTTGCATATTTATCCCATCACCTTAGAGAGGAGGGCATATATCATTTGCTACGAGCCAAAGTGTAACACGTCGAAGGAATGATCTAAGACTCCAAGTACGTTTGGTGCAAATTAGTTTTGGGCCATTTTAAGTCATTTGAGCAAAGTCCGTCCGTCTGTCTGTGTGTCTGTCTGCTGGCTGGTGCGCAAGATAACTCTCGTAATATTTTTCTCTATATAATCTATAATATCAGTTCATACGAATACTTGACATTTTGTACAGTGTAATGTTTTTATAGTACCTACAGTCCAGAGAAAAGTGGGCGTTATTGGCACGCCCCTTTTGGTACCTCCCAAACAAATAGACAAAGTAAGGGGATTCATAAGTCGGGTGAGGGGATTCATAAGTCGGTTTACCTGACTGAACTTTCTTACTTGTAGTTTTGCATATTTGGATATGCCCTCAAATTATTTAAATTTGAGTGATGAAACGTCTAAATACAAATTTAGGTTCAAATCGGATGAAAATTGTAAGATATGCAAAAATCCGAGATCTAGTTATAACGCCCATTTTTCACAGTACTATAGGAACTTTAAAAGCATTATACTGTGCAAAAATCAAAAAAGGGGCGTGGCAACTTTAAAGATAGTAGCGACCAATAAACTAATACTATGTGTGGAATGTCAGAAGATTCGAAAAACTAGTATATAAATTATTAGAGAATCAATATTTCACTAAATTTTAATCCTTTGTGGGGGAGGTCCTAGAAGGAAAAGACCAATTTGGCCCATCTTCAAACTTAGAATGAGAAAGAAACCAGTAAGGAAAGGCAGAAAGTCGGGCGGGGCCGACTATATAATACCCTACACCTCCCTAACAATGCGATAAGGGTCATTGCGATAATAATTTGGAATAATTGGTAAATAGGTAGGAACATATTATCTAATTCTAAACCGATAATCGCTAAATTTAGCAATACTCGTTCCTAAATTGGGAAACATCTTTCTTGAAAATTTAAATGATCGGAAGTAAAGTACAACTTATATAGCGCTTTGACAACAAATCAGGAGGAACATATATATGGAGGTTATATTTAAATCTGAACCGATTTCCCTGAATACTCATTCATGTAAACAGACTTTTTCTGTCGAATTTCGTTCTGATCAGATATAAAATACAGACACTGATCGGATATAAAATAACATTTTTACAGGGCTTACATGTCAAATCGGGGTAACTTATATATGGGGGCTATATCTAAATCTGAACCGATTTCTTCCAAATTTAAAAGTGTTCATTCATAGAATATGAAACCTTTTTCTGCCGAATTTCATACTGGTCGGATATAAAATGCAGTTTTTACAGCGCTTACATACCAAATCGGGGGTAACATATATATGGGGGCTATATCTAAATCTGAACTGATTTTCTCCAAATTTGGCAGTATTCCTTCACGTAATAAGAGACCACTTTCTGCCGAATTTCGCACTGATCGGATATAAAATACAGTTTCTACAGCGCTTACATGTCAAATCGGGCGTTACATATATATGGGGGCTATATCTAAATCTGAACCGATTTTCTCCGAATTTAGCAGTATTCCTTCATGTAATATGAAACCTCTTTCTGCCGAATTGCATACTAATCGGATATAAAATAAAGTTTTTACAGCGCGTACATTTCAAATCGGGGCTAACATATATATGGGGGTTATATCTAAATCTGAACTGATTTTCTCCGAATTTGGCAGTATTCCTTCATGTAATAAGAGACCGCTTTCTGCCGCATTTCGCACTGAGCGGATATAAAATACAGTTTCTACAGAGCATACATGTCAAATCGGGGGTTACATATATATGGGGGCTATATCTAAATCTGAACCGATTTCTTCCAAATTTAACAGTGTTCATCCATATACAAAAACCTCTTTCTGCCGAATTTCATACTGATCGGATATAAAATGAAGTTTTTACAGCGCTTACATGTCAAATCGGGGCTAACATATATATGGGGGCTATATCTAAATCTGAACCGATTTTAACCAAATTCAATAGGGATCGTCCTTGGGCCAAAAAAAAGATATGTGTAAAGTTTCGTCGAGATCGGACCATAATTGCGACCTGTACTTTGATTACAAGAATACATGCACAGACGGACAGACAGACGGACAGACAGACGGACAGACAGACAGACGGACAGACAGACGGACAGACAGACGGACAGACAGACAGACGGACATAGCTAAATCAACTCAGAAAGTGTTTATAAGTCGATCGGTATAATAAACGATGGGTCTATTTCTTCTCCTTTTGGGTGTTACAAACAAATGCACAAAGTTATAATACCCTGTACCACAGTGTGGTGTAGGGTATAAAAAGATTATCACTTACAAAATTTGAAGTCAATCCGTTACGAGAGATCTCGTGCGCTCCAACCAGCAGACAGACGGACGGACATTGGTCAAATGACTTAAAATGACCCTTGTCACACTAAAGTGAGTGTATAAAAATTCAACCAGTCAGTAGGGGCCTGTACAGTACCCTCTGCCATTGTTTGCCAAATGTATGAAGAACCATTATTGCTATGAAAAGTTGCAGGTTAAACATTTCTAAATTCCAGGCACATAAGTTAAAAATCTTGATTCATAAGGGGCATATGCTTATCAAAACCTGGACTGATATACTCCCTTGTCACTAAAGACGACTTAATGCAATATGAGGTAGAAAATTTAAATTTCCGCATAAAGGGTTACAAATACTTCTTCTTGGAGAAGACGTATAATTGTAAAGGACCTTTATATGACGGTCCAACATCAGTATAAATTCCTAAATTCCAGCCAGATCAATAGAAAAATATGTGCAAGTTGACAATTTAGAGCCCCAAGAAGTGACACCATTGGGGACCTATATATGGGGGATATACCAAAAACCTTTTTACTATGCATGATAAGGACCAAAATAAGGCATAAATTATTAAGTTTCAGCAATATTAATTGGAAAATGTGTTCTTTCGAGCATCGATAATTGACATCGGTGGATACGTTTCATGGGAGCTACATCAAAACATGGACCGGTGTACCCCATTTTCACTAGGACGATTTGGTCCAATATAAAGTATGAATGCTTCAATTTCAGGCATATCAATTGAAAAAATCTTGATTACCAAGAAGCGACATCGGTGGGGACCTTTATATGGGGGATGTACCCAATGGGCCGATGTACCCCATTAATCCTATAGACTATTAGGTCTCATATAAAGTATAAATGCTTTAATTTCAGACAGATATGTGGACTATACCAAAACACGAACCTTTGTGCCACATGTTTACTATGGATGATAAGGTTCCAATATAAAGTGAAAATCTTAAATTTAGCTAGACCAATTGAGAAATGTGTTCTTTAGAGTGTCAAGAAGTGACATCTGTGGGGACCTTTATACGGACATGGCTAAATCGACTCAAAAAATGATTCAATGCCGGTCGGTATAATAAATAATTGATATATCTCTTTGTTTTAGGCCTGACAAACAAATGCACAAAATTATAGTACCATATACCACAGTGTGATGTCGGTAGAAGGATTTTATGCATAGCTATTAGAAAACCCTCCAGAATAATAGAAAAGGCTTTAAAAAGAGCCCACAGTGTGGTCAATAAGGATGAGACCATCTCAAAATTCAAATGAAAACAATAAATGTCTATAGAAACATCTACAAAGAAAACCATTACAAAATTTTACAAAATGTGATATTGTTTCCTTTTATTTTAAATTTTTTATATTGTTTCTCTAGCAGGAGTCCAAAGTTTGTTATATACGTGTATTTATTTTATTTTCCTTTTTAAAATTGACATATCGGCACTGAAGACATTCTGCTATATAATCGCATTTATGGGTCGGAAAAAAATTTAAAGTCTATATAACAAAATTACAATAAAATAAAATATTGTGTAGTTTAATTTTAAAAATGTATAACAGAAAACCATTGGACGAGATTTTTTTGGCCACTCTGTACAATTATTTATATCGATATTGTAATCGTTCATAACGAGTATAATCAAACAACATTTCTAGAAGAGTAACATATAAAGGACAACATAATATATCTCTTGAAGGAGTCCTAGTTTATTACATGTCAAATCGTACGTGGTCGACATTCACGATTGTCTCGAAAATTTCCAAATGCGCTTTACTATGGAAATAAATCATCTTGTAGTTGGCGAGGAAAAAACCAAAAAATTTTTTAGATTTTATAAGCATCTGAAATCTGAAAAATTCGGGAAAATATCTGAAAAGCCGTATTTTAGAAGTTATGTATTATGCAAACGCGTGGACGGAATTTTACAAATGAAAGCTCGTTTGTAAAGCCGTGATTTGTACTTTCAAGTATAGGTTGGTAATATTTTAAGGGCCGATGTTGATTTTGAATAAAACACAAATTATTTAGGAAATTATTGTAATTTCTTTATATTATTAATAGCGTACCCGGTCCATTTCGTTGACCCAGACTTCAGATTTCCAATCCCGTCCATTTTTGGACTAAACATGGATCATATAGATAGGGACAGTAGCAATCGCTAGAAAATGGTAACTCCAAATCGGCTTATATGGGCGAGGCCACGCCCCCTCAATCAAGAATTTATATAGCCTATGCCACCCCCTAGGATTATATGATGATTCCCTGAAAATTTCATCAAAATCGGTCCAGCCGTTTTGGAGTCCATACATAACATACACACATCCTATTTTATATATATAGATATATAGCTGGACCCGGTCCACTTCTATGCCCCAGATTGAGATTTCCGATCCCGTCCATTGTTGAACCAATCACGAATCCTGCCGCCAAATACATATACATAAAATAACAGCACTCTGATCCCGCCCATTTTTAACTAATCACGTAGACTGCCACCAGATACATATAAACCGAATTACAGTACTATCGCTACTAAATTGTGCAAGATAGCTCAAATTTGGGTTATATGGGGCAACGCCCTCTGGTCTTATTCCGCTCATTTTTAGACCAATCACGTAGGCTTTCACCAGACACACACAAAATTAAAGAATTCTCGCAAACAGATTGTGGAAGATACCTCAATTTCAAAAGGTTACTTAAATGTGCGAGGCCACGCCCATTGATCCGATTCCTCCCATGTTTGGACCAATCACGTAGACTGCCACCAGATACATATGCACAAAATTACAGTACTGGCGCTAACAAATGGTGCACGATATTTTAATTTCCAGATTTGACTTATATGGGCGGGGCCAGGCCCATTAGTCCGATCCGCCCAATTACGCGGACTGCTACCAGATACACATTCGCAACCAGTAAGGAAAGCCAGAAAGTCGGGCGGGGCCGACTATATAATACCCTACACCTCCCTAACAATGCGATAAGGGTCATTGCCATAATAATTTGGAATAATTGGTAAATGGGTAGAAACATTTTATCTAATTCTGAAACGATAATTGCTAAATTAATAATAATTAATAATTAATATTCGTTCCTAAATTGAGAAGCATCTTTCTGGAAAATTTTAATGATCGGAAGTAAAATACAACATCTATAGCGATTTGATACCAAATCAGGAGGAACATATATATGTAGCTTTAATATAAATCTGAACCGATCTTCCCTGAATACTCATTCATGTAAAAAGACCTCCTTCTGTCGAATTTCGTACTGATCGGATATAAAATACAGTCTCTATGTACAGCGCCTACATGTCAAATCGGGGTTAACATATATATGGGAGCTATATCTAAATCTGAACCTATTTTCTCCGAATTTGGCAGTATTCCTTCATGTAATAAGAAACCTCTTTCTGCCGAATTTCGCACTGATCGGATATAAAATACAGTTTTTACAGCGCTTACATGTGAAATAGGGGGTAACATAAATATATGGGCTATATCTAAATCCGAACCAATTTTCTCCGAATTTGGCAGTATTTCTTTCATGTAATAAGAAACCTCTTTCTGCCGAATTTCGTACTGATCGGATATAAAATAGAGTTTTTACAGCGCTTACATGTAAAATCGGGGGTAACATATATATGGGGGATATATCTAAATCTGAACCGATTTTCTCCGAATTTAGCAGTATTCCTTCATATAATAAGAAACCTCTTTCTGCTGAATTTCATACTGATCGGGTATAAAATAAAGTTTTTACAGCGCTTACATGTCAAATCGGGGCTAACATATATATGGGGGCTATATCCAAATCTGAACCGATTTTAGCCAAATTGAATAGGGATCGTCCCTGGGCCAAAAAAAAAGATATGTGTAAAGTTTCGTCAAGATTGGACTATAATTGCGACCTGTACTTTCATTACAAGAATACATCTACAGACGGACAGACAGACGGACATAAATCGACTCGGAAAGTGATTACAAGTCGATCGGTATAATAAACAATGGATCTATCTCTTCTCCTTTTGGGTGTTAGAAACAAATGCACAAAGTCATAATACCCTGTACCACAGTGTGGTGTAGGGTATAAAAATTTAGCAATCTCTTTAGCAAATTGTGTAAGATATCTCAATTTCAATATTTG
This sequence comes from Eudasyphora cyanicolor, assembly GCA_963930755.1. Classification (NCBI taxonomy): domain Eukaryota; kingdom Metazoa; phylum Arthropoda; class Insecta; order Diptera; family Muscidae; genus Eudasyphora; species Eudasyphora cyanicolor. The sequence continues at coordinate 173,838,252 of OZ005736.1, read as the reverse complement.
GCTTACATGGGCGGGGCCACGCCCATTGGTCCGATCGCGCCCATTTATAGACCAATAAGGTAGACTACCACCAGATACATATGCACAAAATTACAGCACTCTCTCTAACAAATTGTGCAAGATATCTCAATTTCAAAATGTGGCGTATATGGGCGGGGCCACGCCCATTGGTCCGATCCCACCCATTTTTAAACCAATCAGATAGACTACCACCAGATACATATACACAGTATTACAACACTCTCTCTAACATATTGTAAAAAATATCTAAATTTCAAAATTTAGCTTATATGGGCAGTGTCACACCCATTGGTCCGTTTCCGCCCAATTTTGGACCAATCACGTATACTATCACCAGATATATATGCACAAAATTACAGCACTCTCGCTAAAAAATTGTGCTAGATATATAAATTTAAAAATATGGCTCATATGGGCGGGGCCACGCCCATTTGTCCGATTCCGCTCATTTTTGGACTAATCGCGTAGACTGCCACCAGATACATATACACAAAATTCCAGCACTCTCGCTAGCAAATTGTGCAAGATATATCAATTTAAAAATTTAGCTTATATGGGCGGGGCCACGCCCATTCGTCCGATTCCTCTCATTTTTGGACCAATAACGTAGACTACCACCAGATACATATGCACAAAATTACAGCACTCTCGCTAACAAATTGTGCAAGATATATCATTTTTAAAATTTGTCTTATGTGGGAGATGCCACGCCCATTGGTCCGATCCCGCCCATTTTTGTACCAATCACGTAGACTGCCACCCATTGGTCCGATCCCGCCCATTTTTAAACCAATCAGGTAGACTACTACCAGATACATATGTACAAAATTACAGCACTCTCGCCAAAAAATTGTGCAAGATATCTCAATTCAAAAATTTGACTTTTATGGGCGGGGCCACGCCCATTGGTCCGATACCGCCCAGTTTTTAATAAATCACGTAGACTACCAGCAGATACATATACACAGAATTACAATACTCTCTCTAACATATTGTGAAAAATATCTAAATTGAAAAATTTGGCTTATATGGGCGGTGCCACGCTCACCATTACCACCAGATAGATATGCGCAAAATTAAAGCACTCTCGCTAACAAATCGCTAACTACCACCAGAAACATATGCACAAAATTACAGCACTGTCGCTAACAAATTGTGCATGACACATGCATATGCACAAAATATCGGCACTCTCGCTAACAAATTGTGCAATATATCTCAATTTCAAAATTTAGCTTAAAGGGCGGGGCCACGCCCATTAGTCCGATACCGCCCATCTTTGGACCAATTATGTAGACTACCACCAGATACATATGCACAAAATTACAGCACTCTCGCTAACAAATTGTGTAAGATATCTTAATTTCAAAATTTGGCTTATATGGGTGGGGCCACGCCCACTTGGAACATCGAAAATTCAAGTACCCTATTTTCACCACCCCCCACACGTGTACATTCTGTGAAAATTTCAAGCCGTTTAGACGCCTAAACGGTACAAACAAACAAGCGAACAAACACACATTCTTCTTTATATACATAGATATTGGTATGGTTCAATTATGTATGGAACAAAATATGGGCCAAATGGCCGCCGCAACCTCGGCGGCACACCTCCATGCGATGGTCCAAATTTTCTTTGACGCTGAGGCATAATTGAGGTTCTATGCCGTTAATGTGCCGAATTATCTCATTCTTTAGCTCTTGAGTTGTTGCTGGCTTATCGACGTACACAGTTTCTTTCAAATAACCCCAAAGAAACAATTCTAACGGTGTCAAATCACATGATATTGGCGGCCAATTGACATCGCCACGACGTGAGATAACACGGCCATTGAATTTGTTGCGCAAAAGAGCCATTGTTTCGTAAGCAGTGTGGCAAGTGGCACCGTCCTCTTGAAACCACATATTGGGCACATCAATATCTTCCAATTCAGGCCATACAATTTCGTTATCATCTCACGAAAGCGAACACCATTCACAGAAACTGCCTGACCGGCCTCAATTCGAAGAAGTATGGCCCGATGACGTCGCCAGCCCATAAGCCGCACCAAACGAATTGGGCGAGCATACACAGCTGTTTTCACATCTCCTACAGACCCGGTTTGCTGAAATTTGCGCCCAATTCTCCCGATTGTGGACACATTTGGTCGATTATGCTGATCAAAAAAACATCACGAAATGCATTTTGATTTGAACGCCCATTTTCGTAAAAGGCTTAAAAAACTTTAACGCGTTGCTCGATTGTGTACCTTTCCATGGTTCAAACTGAGTTAGTCTGAAATTGAGAAATGTCAAATGAAATGCAGACAAAAATTTGACGTTTAGGCGTGGTTCACATTCAACATCGGTCCTTACAATTTAACCACCCTTTACATTTATTAATGGTGGTTAAATTAACGTTTTTAAATACATCAGTTGCATATGCAACTTTATTTTGCACGATGCACTTCAATGACACCAACTTTAAATTAATACCTTAAAGAAAACCTCTAATTTGTATAAATACACAAACGCGTTTTTAATATATATATAACAAATGCAATATTCACATCTCAGGATTTTTTTTAAAAAGATTTTTTTAAAAAACAGACGGCTCTGAACACCTTCTTAAAATTTTCCGCGTTCGTTAAGAATATATGGGCCTACATAATGATACTTTTAACAGATTTTTAAGTTGGTGCCATTGATGTGTACAATGCAAATTAAATTTCCAGATGCATCGAATGCATTTAAAACCGTTAGGGGCGTGAAAATGAAACCCTGCTATATAAAGAACACCTTATGACCTTTAAAATGAGCCTTCATTTGTAAAAATCCGTCAATGCGTTTGGAAAATACATAACTCGAAACGTACGCCTTTTGAGAATATTTTCCTATTTTATAGAAGTTTTATTTTGAGCAGAAAATCGATATGCAAATTTATTTTGAATTCAGGAATGGTAGCACAAAGAAGGTGTTCGGTTTGACATGGAATGAACGATGAACGAGTATATGTATGTAGCCATTCTTCTAAAATTTAATTGTATTCATTTTAATACAATTTAGTAATATAACTTCACTAAATATCCATGTTGTTATAATTTCATTAGAATTTATCATTTTACCAAACTTGACAGTTTCATTTGTTGTTGTCGTTGCAAATTGACCATCTCGACGCAGTAGACATTATGCAATATAAACGCAATTATATACAAGTGTTAATTTATGTATATTTAGAGGACTCAAAGCAAGACCTGGCACATATCCCGGATCCTGGTCGTCTCTGCTCGGTTTTGCATTTGTCCGGTACGTACACTTTGCGTTAATCCTATGAATAATTATTGGACGGCAGTAAATTAGAAATATCCCCAAGGCAATTTATCTTATTACGACAAGGAATAAAGAAATTATCCGTAAAGTGGTAAGATGACAAGGGATGCATGTAGATAGAAGGTAGCAACGTACACATTACAACAAATATTCGCTCGTATACGAAGGAGCTCATGCTACGACATTATTGTTCGAGAATGAAGGTTGCGGAAGAAGAGTGGATGTAACAAAATTCACAAAATTTTATTAATATTGACTTTATCTAAATGTATTCCATTGAGAATCGATTAAATTGGATGATAACACTAGTCGACACGATTTTTGGATCTGACTTCTAAGTGTGAAATTTTGGTTTCTTTCATTTTGTGCATTTGTTTGTAACACATAAAAGAAGAAGAAATAGACCCATCGTCTATTATACCGCTCGACTTAGAATCACTTTCTGAGTTGATTTCGCTATGTGTGTCTGTCCGTCCGTCCGTCTGTACGCCAGTCTGTGCATGTACTCTTGTAGTAATTAAAGTACAGGTCGCAATTATGGTCCGATCTCAACGAAACTTAGCACATATCTTTTAGCCCGAGGAATATCCCTATTGAATTTGATTTAAATCGGTTCAGATTTACATATAGCTCCCATATATATGTACCTCCGATTTGGCATATATGCACTGTATAAACAACATTTTTAACCGATCTTTAAAAAAGCTGACAGAGAGATATCTCTTAATACACTTAGAGACAATACTAAATTTGAAGAATATCGTTTCAGATTTAAATTTAGCCCCCATATACAGGGTGGAGCGCGGAAATTTGTTTTTTTTTGCACTGCAAGCTGTGGCGGTACTGTTGGTCGAAGAGAGTGTGCGTGGCTTATAGCGGCTAACGGGTGATCTGTATTCGTCTGCCTTTCAGTTGCAATCATGCATTGGACACGTGAGGAAAGGTCATTTGGTGCTGAAGCGTATTTTTCAAATGCGCACTCGATCATTGCAATGCAGTGTGCTTTTCGTTTACGATTCGCTGTTCCCCCACGCGGACGAGTTCCTGGACGGCAAACAATTGTAGATTGGGTGTATATCAACCGTCCCAATAACTTGGAAGACCTAATTAACAATATTGAGGCTGAAATTGGCAGAATACCAGTCGACATGCTTGCTAGAGTTCATGAAAACTTCAGAAAACTTATGAAGCAGTGTGTGGATAGAGAAGGTCGACATTTACATACAGATATACTATTTAAAATCATGTAATTTAAAAATTGCCTTACTGCTCAATATAACTAAAATATAAAATAAATTTGTCTAAGGTTCATAACTTTTTTATTTCCATCCCAAATAAGCATATTACCGATTAATCGTTTAAGATTTCGATATGGCCACATATAAATGTTCCTACCTATTTAGTATTTAAGTGCTATTAAAACTGTATTTTACGTCAGATCTGTATAAATAATTTGGCAGAAATTAAGTTTTTGGTTAAAGTTGATGAAAATTTGTTTAGTTCATCTATTTATTCCTTTCGATTCTTTATCTATGAAGGAATACTGCTCATGTTATGGTTTGTTAAGTGAAACGAAACCAATTATTTCAAATATTTATCGCAATACTCCTTTTCGCATTGCTAGGGAGGTGTACAGGGTGGCTGATATGTAATGCAACAAAGTAAAGCGCTATATTTTTTTAATTTTTTTTGTTAAATGTTGTTGTTCAAAAGCATAAAATGTTGGAAATAACATAAAATTATATAAACAGTTTAGATTTGTTCGAATTTGCCACCTTTGGCACGAATTATGGCCTTCAAACGGCCGACAAAGCCATCACACGCTGCACGAAAGTGGCTCTGCGGTATTTTGGTCTTGAGGTGATCGATACTTTGGTATTTTTTATTGCGAACCTTACTCTCTAAAATGCCTCAGGCGCAAAAGTCCAACGGATTGAGATCCGGAGATCTTGGTGGCCATTGTGCGGTAGAAATGAAGCGAGGAACCTCCTTTTTAAGCCATTCTTGGTTGAAGCGTGCTGAGTGCGATGGTGCTGAGTCCTGTTGGAATGTCCATGGTCTGCGGCCGAAATGTTTGTCTGCCCAGGGCTTCAATACTGTCTTTAGGACATTTTCCCGATAATATTCGGCATTTATTTTGACCCCATGGTCTCATGAATACGAGCGGGGAGCGACCATCGGCCGTTACATCGGCCCACACCATTACCTTCGGCGGCGCTTGAGTTCTGGTGGCCAATCGAAGGCGTACATTTTCAGCTGACCTCTTTGGCAAGTAAATCCGATCATTTTGTTTGTTCACAAACTGCTCAATTTGGAATGGCTTCTCATCGGAGAAAACCAAATTCGGTAACTGGCCACTTTCGTGCAAGCGAAGCAACTCCTTAGCTCTTTCCAGTCTAACTTTTTTTGTGCATCGGTGAGCTCTTGCACTTTTTGGAACTTCAATGGCTTTAGTCCAAGCTCATTTTTTAATATGTGTTGTATCCGTTCTCGCGATATGTTCAGCTCACGAGCAATTTTTCTACCACTGCGGCGTGGATTTCGATCAAATCTGGCCTTCACTTTTTTTTTCTGGTGTTGTTACCATTTTTTTTCGTCCACTTTTTGGACGCGATGCAACACTGCCAGTATCACGGTAACGAGCAATGGTACGAGAAACAAAAGATTTATTCACATTTTAATGCTGGAGGGCTCTAACGATAGATTTTTTCGCAATATTTTTTAAGATATCGTCAAAACCGCTGAACGGATAGAGAATTGTATTGTAAGATGTTGAAGGCCGCTTAATATTAAATTTTTTGAATCACTCCACAACGAATACGGAGAAATGTTTCTCTAGTTATGCCGTAATATGTTGTTCAACCTATTTTTATCTTAGGCTAAAGAGTTGTTTCTTTGAATTCTCGTGATAAACGGTGATATTGAAAAAATAGAGAGGTTGAACCACATATTCGAGAACCACTAATCCGAAATAGTTCAGGATTATTTTAAAGAATTCAAATTGAAGTAGCCTTTAACTTCTTGCAACACAATTTCCTATCCGTTCTGCGGTTTTGCTGATATCTAAAAAATTCTAATAATTTTCAAATAAAAGCCCGATAAAAAGTCAAAATTTTGGAACTAGGTGGCTGAAATTTTGCAGAAATATGTTTTATATCCTGCAACGGCTGGTATTGCAATCGGTCAAAATCGGTTAAGGACTAAAAATTTTCCCTATACAAAGACCAAAGAATTGTCGGGTAGAAACGTATTTTTTCTCCGTCATATCATAAGAGCTAAATAGATGGATCTGGTACGAAAGACATTTGAACGGAAATAATTTGTTTTTCGGAGAGTAGGCCGAACTACGCCCCTTTGCAAAAAACTTTATATCGAGTAATTGGCCGATCTCAATAATGCAATTCAATGCATTCAATTGTAATGCCCCTAGAAAAATCCCTTTACGATCGTATGCTTTCCGAGTCTTGTTTTGCATATTTATAATGGCGATATCTACCAGGTTTTCCATTAAGGACATAACACTAACGTTGCCAGAGCGCAATCGGAGAAGTTTCGGCGTTCCAAATAATCCAGTGGCTTTAGTTCATGAGTCAGTTTGATCTTATAAGGATAAAGGCCAAGATCTTTTTGCAAATTACGCCAGAGTGTGTTTTGAGAGATGTCCAATTCCTGAGAACGACGTGGAATCGACTGATTTGACTTATTTGAAGATCAATAAACATGTTTGAGGGTGCGTTGACATAAAGATACGAAATTGTTATGTCCCTATTAGAAAACCCTACACGCTGAATAAAAACCGCTTCTGTAGTATATTGTCCCAAACAAATTCGGCTTGAAACATATATATGTTTAGGTGACACTATAAACATATAATATTTGGTACACACAAAGGTTATAAATTTGGGAAGATGTTGTTGTAAACAAATCTTTGTTTACTCCCAATTTGTTTTTATTTGGGACTATTATTTCCGAAACAAAAAAATGGGAATTTAAGTATTCAGAAAATACATAAATTGAGTTATATTGTGCAGTAATTCAAAATATTTTTTTTAGAAATTTATAATGTTCGTAAAAATAATAAATAATAATTGAAATCCTATAATCTTGGATCAAAATAAATTTTTCGGTGAATTGACAACTAATGATGGCTTGAAATACTTATAAATTTGAAATGATTGATTTGAAACAGAAGTCAATGTTGCATATGGTATCATAACTGGGAGGAACAATTAGGATCCAAGAAAAAACCAGTAAGGAAAGACAGAAAGTCGGGCGGAGCCGACTATATAATACCCTACACCTACCTATCAACGCGAAAATGGGAATTGCGGTAAGAATTTGGCAGTGTTCATACATGTAATAAGAAAACTCTCTCTGCCGATTTTCGTACTTATCGGATATAAAATATGGTGTCTATAGCGCTTACACGTCAAATCGGGTGAAACATATATATGGGAACTATATCTAAATCTGAACAGATTTTCCCCGAATTTGGCAGTGTTTATTCATGTAATAAGAAAACTCTCTCTGCCGAATTTCATAAAGATCGGATGTAAAATGCGGTTTCTACAGCGCTTACAGGAACAGGAGGAACAATCAATATAAATCTGAACCGATCTTCCCTGAATACTCATTCATGTAAAAAGACCTCCTTCTGTCGAATTTCGTACTGATCGCTTATAAAATACAGTCTCTACAGCGCCTACATGTCAAATCGGGGGTAACGTATATATGGGGGCTATATCTAAATCTGAACCGATTTCTTCCAAATTTAACAGTGTTCATTCATATAATAAGAAACCTCTTCTTCCGAATTTCATACTGATCGGATATAAAATAACATGTTTACAGCGCTTACAAGTCAAATCGGGGGTAACGTATATATGGGGGCTATATCTAAATCTGAACCGATTTTCTCCAAATTTAGCAGTATTCCTTTATGTAATAAGAAACCTCTTTCTGCCAAATTTTGCACTGATCGGATATAAAATACAGTTTTTACAGCGCTTACATGTCAAATCGGGGGTAACATATATATGGGGGCTATATCTGAATCTAAACCGATTTTCTACGAATTTAGCAGTATTCCTTCATGTAAAAAGAAACCTCTCTTTGCCGAATTTCGCACTGATCGGATATAAAATAAAATTTTTACAGCGCTTATATGTCAAATCGGGGGTAATGTATATATGGGGGCTATATCTAAATCTGAACCGATTTCTTCCAAATTTAACAGAGTTCATTCATGTAATAAGAAACCTTTTCCTGCCGAATTTCATACTGATCGGGTATAAAATAAAGTTTTTACAGCGCTTACATGTCAAATCGGGGGTAACATATATATGGGGGCTATATCTAAATGTAAACCGATTTTAACCAAATTCAATAGGGATCGTCCTTGGGCCAAAAATAAGACATGTGTAAAGTTTCGTCGAGATCGGACCATAATTGCGACCTGTACTTTGATTACAAGAATACATGCACAGACGGACAGACAGACAGACAGACGGACAGACAGACAGACGGACATAGCTAAATCGACTCAGAAAGTGATTCTATGTCGATCGGTATAATAAACGATGGGTCTATTTCTTCTCCTTTTGGGTGTTACAAACAAATGCACAAAGTTATAATACCCTGTACCACAGTGTGGTGTAGGGTATAAAAATGAAATTCGAAAAAGTCAGCAAAAGATTTGAAAACCTTTTTTAATTAAAATATATTTGGAGAAATTTGTAAACAATAATTTTATTTGTACTTAAACATATACTTTATTTGAGAAATTTAGATTTTGCTCAGTGTATATATGTAGACACTAAACTATTTTCTACACCCAGGAAAATAATTGATTGCAATTCGATAGTAACAATAAAAAAAATTTCATAGCAACAAACATAGCATATAGCATATACCGTATGTCGGTTGTATTTATATCAGGGATGTAACAAAAGTGGCGAATGCGAAAGCAAATATTGAAGTATATTTCTTGCGAAAGCGAATATTAATTTGTTTGTTTTTGCGAATGCGATAGCGAGTATTGAAATAAGCATTCTTGCGAAAGCGAATAAAAAGGGAATATCAAAAATTTATTTACGAAAACAATTTATGTCTACATTATGTCTTTTAAGTCCAATAAGTCTTGCAGTTGAGTTATTAAATATAAAATATTTATTTAATCCTATAACAAAAAAAATATAAAATATTTATTTAATCCTATAGCAAAATAAATCAGAAAAGAATGCAAAAGTTGGACAGAGCCTATTATTTTATTCGCTACACCATCATGTAAGGACAGAATATGGATAGACTCGAGTGCTGTATAAAAGCTGGATCTGAGTTTGGACAATGGTCAGTTCTCACGCTATGAAAAACGTGAGTGTTATTTTTATCCTTTTATTTGAAACAAACCTAATTCTTTGTAAATATTTTTACAATACATTGAAGATTTACCCTCTCTATACTATATTCGTCATAATATAATTCGAGAACGGATCGGACAGTGACACTGTGTACGAAATTTTCGAATTGGTCAAAGGGGCGCGACAAAGCCAACACAACCTCATAGCCCGAGAACAGATCTTGCGAAGTTTACAATATTGAACTTGATGTATTTGTTTTGGCACAAGGAAGGACTCTATGGAGAAAAATTTATGATTGGTCAAATTGACGTTGCGCGTCCGTTATAACATCATAGCTCAAATATGGATCGTTCGAATTTTCAAGATTTCGGGCTTGCTGTATTCGCTGTATTCATATGTAGGAAAATTAAGAATTGGTCAAATGGTCGTGGCGCGGCCGACACTACTTTATAACTCAAGAATTTATCACAAGATTTTCGCGGTTTTGGGCATGGTGGATTCGTACTGGCCCCTGGGGGACACCATGGAGGAAATTTAGGATTGTTCAAAGCGACGCGACACGACCATCACAAACTCACAACTCGAAAACGAATCTTTTGATTTAATGGTTTTGGGCTTAATGGGTTCGGTGATGGCAACTACGAGTATTGAGGACACATTTTAGATTGGTCAAATTGGCGTGCCTCAGCGAAGATAATCTTCTAACTCACGAACGGATCTTTCGTTTTTTCACGATGTTCTGCTTGACGAATTCGTATTTGCCCAAATGACACTATTTAGGAACATTTGGGATTGGGCAAAAATGCGTGGTATGGCGAACGCAACGAATTTGTGCGAAATGATGTTCGCCGGGCCGGCTATATACTTATAAATAGATAAAATAAACATTATAACATGGATGCGACCAAATGAAAATGCTTGCAACTAACTCGATGGTTGTATCAATCGATTTAGTATTGTTTTTTTCATTGACTCTCGTTTAGTTGTTTACCTACTTTTAAATTTTCATTATAGTACCATATGATCTTTATTTGGTAGTGACAGCGAATGTTTTATTCTTGACAACAGAAATTGTAGACCAAAGATTATTATGCAACGAATAATTGGTTACTATAACAGAAAAATATTAATAAATAATCGTTTTTTGGTTATCCCAATAATCTCCAAAATTTTGAATAATTAAATATATTTTGGGAAATACCACAAAACATAAAATTATTCGAAATTATGCGAATAATAATGTGTGGAATGCAGAATAATCGTTGATTTTCCTGAAAAGCATATCTTCAATTTTTTTCGTTTTATTTTGAAAAATTACCCACATATTTTACCACAAAGTGTAAAAATTTCAGCATGAGTCCTCCATGGGTTAAACAAATATGAATTAATTAGTGTCCGTCCGTCTGTCAGTTCGAATGACTGATGCCGACGATAACTCTGAAAAAAAGTGACCGAATGACTCAAAATTTCGTACGTTATAATATGTTATTCTAACCTAGCTTATGTTTGATGGACAACCATATCCGCCCACTCTTTATGGTACTTCCGCCACAATTGGTAAAAGTTTTGTGACATGTTAAGGCTCTGATAACTTCTATATTACTCAAGGGTATACTGTAAAATTTCATACATAGTCATTTTACCGTCTCACAAGCTCAACAAAAATGGGCGAAAATTCCACTCCTTTTTTGGTACCTCCCTCACAAAGCGAACAATTTGTACAGAAAGTTCGCAGCTTATAACTTAATACCAGCGCATACAAATACATGCAATTTTGTGCAGTGTAATGTTTTTATAGTACCAACAGTCTGCCGAAAAATGGACGTTATTGCCACGACGCTTCTAGTATCTTTCACAGAAATGGTAACAATTTTGTGAAATTTGCAGACAAATTTGCTATGTAAATACAATCGGGACAAAGAATTGTATACAATCAGTTTTTAAATACTCCTGTTTTTATACCCTCACTTTAGTGATACGAGGGTATATATCATTTGCTACGGGCCAAAGGTGTAACACATCGAAGGAGTGTCCGAAGACCCTAAGTATGTTCGGCGGATATCCGTTTTGGGTCATTTTTGGTCGAATGAAAAATGTCCGTCCGTCCGTCTGTCTGTCTGTCTATCTGCTGGCTGATGGCTGGTCTATCTGGATAACTTTCGAAAGGAGTAACCGATTAACTTTTAATTTGGTATTAGGTAATACTTTTTCTATCTCCGGCTTAGTTCGAAGATTGGCAATGTAGGTCAACTCCTTCTGGTTCCTCCCACACGAAGGGTTAACTTTTAGCGAAATATTGATTGTTTAATAAAATCTATACAACTTATTAAAATCTTCTGAAATTCCACATATCGTATTACTTTATTAGTCACTATCACTTCGAGAAACATGGGATATGTTACCACGCCCCTTTTGGCACCTCCGACACAAATGGACCATTTTACATCAAAATTGAACTGCTTACATCTTTAATACAGGTGCATAAAAATGCTTGAAATTTTGCACAGTGTAATGTTTTTGTAGCGCTTATAGTCCGGTATTGGGCATTGTTGTACAGTCGCTACCTATGACCAAAATGACCAAATCATACCAAAATTAAATAGCTCGTAACGTTAATATACCAGTGCACATAAACGCGTATAAGTTGGCACAGTGCAATGTATTTAAAGAAAATACTGTTTATCGAAAAATATGTAGGTGTATTTGTTAAACCCCTTCACACAAATTGACAGAATAATTAGTGTACTGTTGTACATTACATTACTCACAAAGTGAGGGTATAACTTAGTCGGTTTACCCGACTGAAACTTTCTTACTTGTTTAATTGTTTACATTTCACTAAAAGTAGTTTTCAAAAATCCAATACCCTCTAAAATACAAAAGCTGGAATGAAATATTTTACTTCAAAGGAAGCGTATTAAATTCTGAAACGAAATTTTAAAAAAATGTTCAGTCTTCAAAAGAATGTTTTTGAAAAGATTTTTTTTAATCTTTAAATATGGTTTTCGGCCAAATAACTCAAATTATGGCGATCAGCCTATAATCACTTTCGGAGTTGATGTAAGCCTGTCCGTCCGTTGTGTCTATCAGTCTATCTTTGTAATCAAACTTGCAATTACACACCTTCTGATCGCAATAAAATTCGACATGTATGTAATGTTTGGTTAATCAAACACCTTGTTGGAAGTGTGTAAATTGGCTCAAATATGAAGAGCTGCCAAATACTATGCAACAACAAAAATTGTTTTTGTGTCAGAGACCTATAAACTTTTTTTCATACTATTTTATGAAAGCATAAAAAATTGTATGGTAAATTTTGTTTTTTAAATTAAAATTGTTGTTGAAGATAACTTTAGTATTTTGGCCATATTATTTGAAGTATAAGCCCGATAGTTCCTTGATACCCTTTAAATTAAAACGAGTAAAAGGGTTAAGTTCGGCCATGCCGTATCTTTTGTGCCGTTACGAAGTCAAATCTAGAATGACCTTTGTATGGGGGCTATATCAAAACATGGTTCTATGACTACTGTTGTTCGCGTGAAGGATTCTGGTTATAAATAAACACCTGTTACCAATTTTCAGTCCGATCAGTTGACATTTGTGGTCTCTATGACGTTAAGAGGTAAAATCGGGGATATGCTATATATGGGGGCTATATCCAAAAATGGACCGATATTGCCGATTTTCAATCCCAATATACCTATGGTGGATGGTATAAAAAGTAAAGGGTTTTCCAAGAAGAGTTGTTATTTTGGTATTCAAAGAAAAATGCCATTTTTTGAGATAAATGATCGGATGTTTATTTCATAATAAAGAGGAAGGTATGCCGTTAATAATGAAAAACAACATCAGCCAAATGGCGACCATGACCACGCTTACAGGACCATATCTTTTTCATCAAATTTTCCATAACCAAATCGCAAAGTGCCTCATCCTATGTCCTCAATAGCCTCACGAATACTATCTCTGAGGTCTTGAATTCACGTGGCCCCAAAGGAAGAAGTCGCAAGGTGTTAAATCACAAGATCTCGGTGGCCAGTTGTGATCACCTTTTCGAGAGATAACACGGTCCGGAAACTTTTCCCGTAACAGAGCAAAGGTTTCGTTGCTTGTGTGGCACGTAGCGCCGTCTTGTTGAAAGTAAACGTTGTCCAGATCAATACCATCCAACTCCGACCATAAAAAATCATCAATCATCTCTCGATAGCGCAATCCATTCACCGTAACTGTTGATCCAACCTCATTTTCGAAAAACTAAGGTCAAGTGACCCCGTCGGACTATAAACCGCACCAACCAGTCACACGTTGAGAATGGAGACGCTTCTCAACAACATTTCTGGGTTTTCCGAGCCCCAGATGCGACAATTTTGCTTGTTGACGTAGACACCGATGTGGAAATGGGTCTCATCAGTCAAGATGATTTTTCGATGGAATTACGGATTTCACCATTTCAGATTTTCACCATTTTTGTAGTGAATTTTAATAATTTCAATGCGTTGTTGAATCGTGTATCGATCCATTTTAGTAATGGCGTAGTTTCTACTTGTCAAATCTCAAAGAATAAAAGCTTCAAAGTTGACAGCTACCGAAATATCGGGTGATTCAAAATAGCAGCTCGTGTTGGAAAATCCTGTATATAAAATTTTTTTTTCCAGTTTTGAAGCTAGCATCCTAATCCTAATTTAAAAAAATCTATGGATAAATGCATAAATTATGACCCATATTGTAAAAGTAAGGGAACGAGCCAAAATTGTAACACATCGATGGAGTGACCTTAGGCCCCAAGTATTTTTGGTGGAAATCCTATGTGGGTCATTTTAAGCCATTTGAGCAATGTCCGTCCGTCCGCCTGTATGTGTGTCTGTCTGCTGGCTGGTGCGCACGATAACTCTCGAAAGGATTAACAGATTGACAAATTGGGTATGCGTTAATATTTTTCTCTATCTCCGGCTAAGTTCGAAGATGGGCCATATTGGTCCACTCCTTCTAGTACCTCCTCCACAAAGGGTTAACATTTAGTGAAATATTGAATGATTAATAACTTCTATACTACTTACTCGAATCTTCTGAAATTCCACACATAGTATTATTAGTCGCTAATAAAAAAAAATGGACGATGTCGCCTCGTCCCTTTTGGTACCTCCCGATCAAATGGACCATTTTATACCAAAAGTAAACACCTTTTAACTTTAATACCAGTTTAAAGTATGTTTAAAGTTATTAAATTCAATTTAAATTGATAATAATTTAATTAAAACCAAAAATTAAATAAATTTGCGATTATTTTTTGGAGTCAAGGTGAGGGGATTCATAAGTCGGTTTATCCGACTGAACTTTCTTACTTGTTCATTCTTTTTTTGTCATATTGTTTGGGAGATGCAATAATGGGTACTATAAAAGAATTACACTGTACACAATTTGTTACGGGACTGTAGGTACTATAAAACAAAGTTATAAGTTAAGATTTTGTCAAAATTGTCCATTTGTATTAGAGGTACCAAAAGGGGCGTGGCAACTTCGTTTATTTTTCTCAAGATAATAGCGAACAAGAAATTAATACTCTGTGCGGAATTGGGAAAGATTCTTGGTAGTAGTATATGTAGATGTTATGAGATAATCAGTATTTCGCTAAATTGTAAACCTTCGTAGGGGAGGTACTCAAAGGAGTGAACCAACATAGTCCATCTTTGATCCAAGCCTGAGATCGAAACAATATTAACACATATCAAATTTGGAGGCAGTCGGATAATTCTGTCGATAGTTATCGTGCGCACCAGCCAGACGGACAGACTGGCGGACATTGCTTTAATTGCAAAAAATGGCCCTAAACGGATTTCCGCCAAATCTTCTTGGGCTCTTAGGTCACTCCTTTGATGTGTTAACCTTTTTGCCCGCAGCAACTGATATATACCCTCGTTCACAATAGTGGGGGTATAAAAACCGGATAATGTTGAAATGCTCTTATTTCCATAATTTCTATATTTATCCATACATTTTCTTCAAATTACCTTTATTTTATTCGTTTAGATGCTAGCTTTCCAAAACTGGAAGAAACTAATTTTTTCTATTTTTATGGTTTCGATTTTCGATAAACGATTTTTTTGTGAAAAAAATCACATTTTTTCTAATTGATTTAACAACAGTTACTAAACTTCAGTTTCCACGTGAAAAAGTCACGGTTAACATTTGTAGCCATCATAATTTTCCGTAAATTTTAAATATATCCCGGCATTATCGAGCTTATACTTCAAAAATATGGTCCAAATACTAAAGGTAACTTGCAAGAAAATGGCAATTCCAAAGAATATTTAAAAAAATACGGTAAACATTTTTTTTAATATTTTTTCGTGTTTAGGGCACCATATTACACCAGAAAATGTTTTGCGCAGCTCTATTAAATATATTTTATATCGGAGCAGCTTGAAATTTGACAGGGGGAAGATTTTAATCCAAGAACGATGGCTTAGGTGTTTCTATTGTTTGGGAGAAACTCCAAAGATTAATATTAGCCACAAAAAAATAACCTGGTAATATTACACCTTAATTCGCCAAAATTCCGCGACATGGTCGCTTGTATGAATATAAACAGTTGTGGACCAGTCTTAAATTCTTTTAAAATCTGTGGTTAAAAAAACATGCATTTTATTTCCTATTGACTACGCTTTGGAATAATTAAATACTTGTTCCATTAATTCTACCTACAGTTAAATTGCTAACTTCTGAAAATTCTGCAAACATTAAACGTTTAAATAATTTATTTGGCTATTAATACTGTAGAACTGGTAATAATTTACTCGTAGCATGTTCTTGAATATAAATAGCTTTAAAAGTAGACTTTTCAGGAATGATTATTTCCAGGATGCACTTGCAAATAGTTACAAAAAATACAGCCCGAAAAGATTAATACACACAGCGAACAGTGAAGTGCTCGCAGAGAACTGAAAGCAACGGTAACCAACAAGAAATATGCGAATGAGCTGACAGGACAAACAGGAAACCGGAAGTGAGCAACAGAATTTCAACACTTTGTCGCTTTGTTAGCGACACGAGTACGAGGCTATAGAACACATACTCTTACATACGAATATGTGATTGCTTGCATGAGTATATTTGGTCTTGCAAACAAACACAGGACTCTCAGTCATGGCATTTCGAACTATCCTTTGAGAGAGAGGGAGAGAGTGTGTGTGAGATGTAATCCCATTTAAAACATTCTTCCGAAGACAAAACAGCAAATGGCACACTGCAGTGACTTCTGCACGAGTGTACGAGTATTGTGGTAATTTTGGGAACGTACGAACAAAGATAGCATCTGCATGTGTTTCATTTTTCTGCTGAAGCTCGTAATTGAAACACTGAGACGGGAATGGATCGATTAGGCGTGATTGTATTTATTTTACTTTTTCAAATTTATTATTTATTATTTCTTATATTTTTAAATTTATAATTTATTTTTACATTTCAGCAAACTTTGAATGCAATTTCTTGGAAGGAGTTAAATATATAAGACATATCAAACACGATATGGTTAGGCAGAACAATCGGAAAAATTCCAAAAAAATGCGTAGTGTTAGTTGTTGGATCAAATTCTATAAACATCTTTTGAAAAATCTGGCTTTTGAAGCGCATAGATAAAATATCGGAACAAACACAGCTTATACAGAACTTTGAACTGATTTTTTTTAAATGCTCGAAAAGTTTCCATTGCGCTTACCCAGAAAAATTTTCCATTACCAATTAATCACACGTGTCAGGTAAATTCAAAAGTAGAAATGGTCCCACACAAATGGACCATTATGCACCAAAAGTTAACTGCTTATGGCTTTAATATCAGTTTATACAAATACTTGAAATTTTGTACAGTGTAATGCTTTTACGAGGTATGTTCAAAAAATATCGGGAATTTTCAATTTCTGCGGGCTACGTGTATTTGATTTTTGATATTTTTGTAGCGTTATGTTGGTACTCATGTCCCTTACTTATGCTGACAAGGTTGGCCATTTTGAATGTTTAGTTAATTTTTGACAGCTGTTGTGCTTGGATGTGTTTTAACTTGTCTTCGATTTTTATCTATTTCAGAAAATGGATCAAAGAATCTGCATCAAATTTTGTGTGAAAAACAAAATAAAGTGCGCTGACGCATTCCGAATGTTGACTGTGGCATATGGTGAAGCTACCTTGGACCAAAGCAACGTTTATCGGTGGTACAAAATGCTCTTAGAGGGCCCAGAAGATGCGAAGGACGAACAGCGTGCCGGACGCCCAGTTTTCACAGTTTTGTTTGATTGCAGGGCGTGGTGCGTTATGAGATCTTGCCACAGGGTAGTACGGTCAATGAAGAATATTACCTGCAAGTTATGCGCAAATTGGGCGAAGCAATCGGCCAAAAACACCCCGATTTGTGGAAGAACAAAAGCTGGCTTTTGCACCATGATAACGCCCCTGCAAATACATAGTTGCATGTGCGCGAATATTTGGCCAAATACAACACAGTAATGGTGCCGCAGCCACCGTATTCCCCTGACCTAGCCCCCTGTGACTATTTTTTGTTCCCAAAAACTGAAAAGGCCCATGAAAGGACGACGCTACGCCACGATTGAGGTGATAATGACGGCATCGAAGGAGGAGCAGAACAAGATCACAAAAAATTATTATTTGAAGTGCTTCGAGGATTGGAAAAAAACTTTAGAAGAAGTGTATTATATCCGAGGGGAATTACTTTGAAGAGGACAAAATAGATATTCATGAATAAATAAATACTTTTTGAAAAAATACAAAATTCGCGATATTTTTTGAACATAACTAACGTCCAGAGAAAAGTGGGCGTTATTGACGCGCCCCTTTTGGTACCTCCCACACAAATGGACTATTTTGCACCAAAAGTTAACTGCTTATGGCTTTAATATCAGTTCGTACAAATACTTGAAATTTTGTACAGTATAATGCTTTTATAGTACCTAGAGTCCACAGAAAAATGGGCGTTATTGGCACTCCCTTTTGATACCTCCCACACAAATGGACCTTTATGTAACAAAAGTTAACAGCTTTTAACTTTAATATCAGTAAATACAAATACTTTAAATTTCGTACAGTGTAATGCTTTTATAGTACCTAGAGTCTAGAGAAAAGTGGCCGTTAGTGACACGCCCCTTTTGGTACGTCCCACACAAATGGACCATTTTGTACCAAATGTAAACAGCTTTTAACTTTAATACCAGTACATACTTTAAAGTTATTAAATTCAATTTAAATTGACAATAATTTAATAAAATATATAAAAAATATATTTACGAATAATTTGTTGGGAGTCAAGGTGAGGGGATTCATAAGTCGGTTTTCCGACTGAACTTTTTTACTTGTTTTTTTCAGTTTGAAAAAAAATCTGATTGGACAAAAATTTGTTTCAAGGATAAAGGAGTCGAAAAACAGGTGTATATTTTAATTGTTTGCATATTTGTGATATGCCACATTATGCAAAATTTTATTGCGATATATGAATCAAAAATGCGAACAGATGGTTGGAGGAAGTAGGAGCACCATCAGTGCGAACCATCAATGGATGTTGATATCTTCATAGTATTATAGAGGGGATGGTTCTGAAAAAAGCCTCATTTGACATTTTGACGTTAATCTATGCAAACTTGAGGTACGATGTCTGCAAATTTATAAAAATTAGGGTTACGCATTTAGGCTTTTAAGATACCGCTTAACTTTCAAAATTCTGGGAAATAAATAATTTTGTTAACAGAAATAAATGTATAGACAATATCACAGTGCAACAGCCAAAATGGGAATGAGATGAAACCAATTACAAATGATTGTTGACATTATCCCTAACAAAGCCTTCAAGGGTTTTTTTCAGTTCAGTGCTACATTTTTTTTTTTACACGCATTTGAAGTTGGTAATTTTGAACCGCCTTTTCAATGAAAATCGACAAGAAGTAGCACCATTTGCATGTCAGCGCCATCTATCGTGAGTTGTAGATAATAAATTATTTCCTAGACCCCAAAAACCGTAAGATACCAAAACTTTACATGATAATAAAAAGAAATAATCATTATTTTATCAAATTTTCAATGATCTTTTCTTGTTAGACAGCGTTCCAAAATCAACAACTTCAAATTCGTGTAAAAAAAATCTCGCACTGAACTGAAAAAAACCCTTTTTTTGTTTTTTTTTATGGATAATGTTTTTGGGTTTTGTTATGGATAATGCCAACTTTCATTTGCAATTGGTCGCATCCCATTCCCATTTGGAAAGTTCGATTTTGTATCACAGTGTATTTAGGAATGCTGTGCAAAAATCGCGTTTATATATTCGATTTTTATACCCTACACCACACTGTGGTACAGGATATTATGACTTTGTGCCTTTGTTTGTAACGCCCAAGCAGAGAAGAAATAGAACCATAGTTTATTTTACCGATCGACTTAGAATCACTTTTTGGGTCGATTTGCCATGTCCGTCTGTCTGTCCATCTATTCTTGTAATAAAAGTGCAGATCGTTTTTATGGTCCGATTGTAATAAAATTTAGCACAGTGCTCTTTTTTGGCCCTAGGACGAGCTCTATGGAAATTGGTCAAAATCGGTTCAGATTTAGATATAGTCCCCATATATATCGTACCCCTGATTTGACATGTATTTGAACTGTTTGTTTTGAAAGTGGCGTAAACGCCATTCTGCTTTATTCGATTCATCATTGAAAAAAGGTTGTTACTAAAACCCAAATGCGAAAATTTCCACTTAATTCCGAAACATTGAATTCTTGAGATGACCTAAATGTAAATAATATGTTTATATTAATCACCTAGCCTTTCAACGATACTACTCTTGGTTAAAAAACAGAATGGCGTTTACGCCACTTTCAAAATAAACAGTTCATTTGTACTGTATTTTATATCAGATCTGTACCAAATTTTCAAGGAAAAATTAAAACTGAAAATCGAAAAAGTCAACAAAATCTTCCTCAAATAAAATATTTTTGGGGAAATTCCTAAACAATAATTTTATTTGTAATAAAACACATATTTAATTTGAGAAAATTATTTTTCAAATATATCTTGTTATAAACATATTAACTTAACCAGAAACAAGACTAATACAAATTTAAATATCTGCCAACAATTATCAATGTAAATTGTGTGTGTGTTTCTAAACAGCTGTCATATAAGCCACAGTTCATTTAAATCGGTACACGTAGTCAGGAGATACAATGGTCAAACTTTCGAACTTTGACACTCTGTATCCTCGTAAGCTATCACATTAGAAAGCACAGTACTTCTGCCACCCCACCAAGTTTTGACGCTATCAGAATAAAATTGAATTGAAATTGATTAAAGTCGGCCATTTGAAGTGTTTTTCTTATAATTACTCTTCATCTATATTTCTGGGTCTCGATATTTTTATACGAAATACATCGCATGTTTCTATTTCATTAAAATGAAATTTGGGGGCATATATCGAACAAGATAAGACTTTTAGCGCTTTCGTTTCAAGAAAAGGTGAATTTTCTTTGCACTTTTTCCAAAAACTGCACTTTTCTAATACATTGCGGAAATTTAAAAGTTTCAGTTAACTTCGAGTGGTTACATCATTTCGACTTAAAAAGGACAAATATTTTCAAGTATTTCACGTCGACGGGGTAATATTTTTTCCAGAAACGAAATGGACATTAGTCGTTCTTTTATTACCTTATGCCCAAAATGACCCCTATGTATTGAACATATATTTACCGCACTGAAAGTGAAATCATGCCAGTCCTTAGTATGGAGACCAAGAGTCATTGTACCAGTGAATACGGTCCAGCATACAAGTGAACTATAATCGATGAAATTCTTGGTGGTTCCATTCGCCATTCATTCATTGATGGTTACCGGCACTGCAGATGTGTCAAATGTTGCATTCTCTGCACCATTCGATGTTGAGCCGCATTGTCGTCACTTTTTTTGTTATACGAGTACAACAAAAGGATCTTTGATAGGAGAACAAGAAAAATTGTTAGTGTTATGGAGAAGTGTCACGTCAATATGGTTTCAATTTCAACGCAATATAGGTAGTACGAATTTATTAAATTTAAGAAATCTAATTAATATTATAAAATCGATTGTTTGCCTGTAGTCACATCTCGCCTTAACGGCTGAACCGATTTTCTTGCAACTTGATGAGCTGATAAATCAATCAATACCCGAAAATTGAGGCTCCTGTTAGTGCTAGAAAACTGAACACACATACACAGGAGTGTTTTATAAGCCACTGGCTACTCATGTAGTCATTTTTTAGCCAGTTGTCAGTTCTGGCGGTATCCAAACTGGAGAGAAGCGTTTTTGTCCTTTCCGAAGCCTATTAAAAGATACAATATTTTTAACTTTGTAAATATGAAGTACTATACACGACAAATATATACGCGCAAAATAAATTCCAATTCTCACATTGTGGTCTTTGTGGCAGTGACCAAAACAATTTCCATTATTTCTCTGATTTTAAAAGTTCCTTTAAAGCTTCGAATATAACAATTTATAAGTACATGCAGACCTCAAATGAGATTTGAAAACAACAATTCGATGTGCATCCTGAGGTCCAACCCGACATAAAACCGCATCTTAAAATGTCTAAAGCCTTTTCAAAATATATCGCTCACCAGCTCTTTCTGTGCCTAAAAAGTCCCTTAACACTTTAACAGGTAAGACGGTCTACAGACGGTGTTCGCTTTTTGGGCTCCAGTACAAAATTAAAAAATATTTCCCCTCAAAATTGTGACAACTCTCTTTAGACGGTCCCACTTGACAATTTGATATGTTCCCCGAAACATTGTGACATGTCCATCGTGAGATATGGTCAATCAAATTTGAAAAATCACGAATTAGCTCTGAAAATTATTTTTCCAAATTCTGTGTTTTTTTAATTTAAAAAAAAAAAGACATTTATAATAAAGCTGTCGATTTAAAATTTTTACCAATAATAGTTAACATATAATATTTTAATTATACCCTACACCACACTGTGGTACAGGGTATTATAACTTTGTGCATTTGTTTGTAACACCCAAAAGGAGAAGAAATAGGTCCATCGTTTATTATACCGATCGACTTAGAATCACTTTCTGAGTTGATTTAGCTATGTCCGTCTGTCTGTCCGTCTGTCTGTCCGTCTGTCTGTCCGTCTGTCTGTCCGTCTGTGCATGTATTCTTGTAATCAAAGTACAGGTCGCAATTATGGTCCGATCTCGACGAAACTTTACACATATCTTTTTGTTGGCCCAAGGACGATCCCTATTGAATTTGGTTAAAATCGGTTCAGATTTAGATATAGCCCCCATATATATGTTAGCCCCGATTTGACATGTAAGCGCTGTAAAAACTTCATTCTATATCCGATCAGTATGAAATTCGGCAGAAAGAGGTTTCTTATTATATGAATGAACACTGTTAAATTTGGAAGAAATCGATTCAGATTTAGATATAGCCCCCATATATATATACGTTACCCCCGATTTGACATGTAAGCGCTGTAGAAATTGTATTTTATATCCGATCAGTGCAAAATTCGGTAGAAAGAGTTTTCTTATTACTCGAAAGAATACTGCCAAATAAGGAGAAAATCGGTTCGGATTTAGATATATCCCCCATATATATGTTACCCCCGATTTCACATGTAAGCGCTGTAAAAATAATATTTTATATCCGATCAGTATGTTATGCTAAAGTTAATGACGATTGTAGGATGTTTCAATTAAGTTTTGGTATAAACGAATACCTTTTTAGCAATTTTCGCAATGGCTTCATATTTGTGACTTGCACTTTGATCACAATCATATATGGACAGACGAAAAGACCGATAGACGGACTTGATTGACTCAAAGAGCGATCGGTAATATACATTTTGGGACTATCTGTTCTCTTTTTTGGTGTTACAAAGAAAGGCAAATGTAGAAAAAAATTATCTAAGATTCAAGTCCTACAAAAAATGTGAAGTTTAGCATCTGTACAAAAGACAGTAGGCCTTGCACGTTGGTGCTGAACAATTTGATATCTAAGAAAAATTGGAAAAATGGGCGAAGTATGACCGCCCATTTTTGTACCTCCCACACAAAGGGACTAGTTTGTATAAAAAGTTTACTGCTACTAACATTAATACCTGTACATATAAATTCTCTAAATTCTGTGCAGTGTAATGCGTCTATAGTGCTTTCAGTCCGGTAAAAGCTTGTCGTTGTTGCCACGCCCCTTTAGAACTTCTTCATCATTCGTTTAATCAAGTTGGCTCAAATAATAACGCTATGCAACAAATGAACACTTTTTGAAAAATATCTGGACTTGACAGTATAGGTTCGATTCTACTACCAAAGGGTAGTATAACCCTATACTCGGTTTGGCGAAATTGGCGACCATTTTTTTATGGGCCACCAAAGTTTTTGAAAATCATTGGGCCCATCGCAAAAGGTGTCATCAGCTTTTGTGCAACAACTAATTCAGACTTGGTGATACCGCTTAACTATATTTGCCAATAATGTAGCTAAGAATATGCTGAACAAAGTTTCTTAACATTTTATGCGAAAAAAACTTTTTACTTTCACGGACTCGTAATTTTTCACTAACAATGTTTGGCAAAATTGGCCAACGTAAACCTGAACAACTTTTGTGAATTAATCAATACAATCTTAACGTGTCTAGGCCCTAAATAACTCAAAACACACGTTTTTCCTCAAAAATATTAGTTTTTCATTATTATGTAACACAAAAAATATGTTTTTTGGTGCGGGGTATGTTCAGAAACTTTATAGAAAATATTAAGGCACATATTTTTTGGTGGAACATATTAACCCTCTAGGAGGGCGGGGATGAAATGTTCTACTAAAATGTTGGGCATAACATTTTACTATATGTGGCAGAACACACCGAAGCTGAAAACTTAACACAAACTCAAAAAAAGGTCAAATTACATCTAAAAACGCTGGAATTTAGTTGGGCAATTTTTTTTTGCTCAAGTTGGATTTTTAGCTCTTTTTCTATATTTGTTTTTTGGTATACCGTACGTAATATCTGTTTTGTGTCTTAAGCAAAGTTGTAGATATTAAATAGGAAAAAAAGAATGCGGAATGTGCCTGAAAAATCGCAAAAATTTTCTGTTCTGTTTTATACGTATACGTACTCGTATTTTACTGACATCATGATTATGATTTTGTGGGCATTTTTGCAATTTAAGGCACTGCATGCACTTTTTCAATGTCTAAAACTTTTCTTCAGACAAAAAAGATATATATATTCCGTACCGAGAAAAAGTATTGGAAAAGTGCTAAAAATCCACCTTGAGCAAAAAAATTGGTATTGCCATTAAATTATTAATTGAGCCAACTTGACTAAACGAATGATGCAGAAGTTCCCATTTTTGGTGCTACTTTCACGTCTAATTCGCAGAATTGAGTCCCAAAATCATATGTTGTACTGTGTAATCTAAACAGGTTTTCATCATCTTGGATCAAAAAGCTTATTTCTGGAAAATTAAATAAATATCGGACGCAAAATTCAGTTTCAGTAGCGATCACATGCTAAATAGGCAGAAATATATACCAGTACTTGACTATATCTAAATCTGAACCGAATACGATCTACTGCATTCGAATACTGCATTCGTTTCTAAATTAAGAATATTCTTTGTGTCAAATTTTGTAATGATCGGAATTTAAGTACAACTTCCATAGCGGTTAGATACCAAATCGGCAGACGCTTTTTCATGAATTTCATTAATATTTTAACAGCGTGCCGGACGCCCGAGCACGTCAACAACAGACGAAAACATTGATAAAGTGAATAAAATAATATTGACCAATCGGCTCGTGCCATTCGATTTTAACCAATGATTTGATTCTGAGTCGATCGGTGTATGTGTGGTGTATCCTGTATTTTTAGGAGTTACAAACATCTGGCCCAAAACAAACTTATAATACCCTGTACCACAGAGTGGAGTAGAGTATAATAGAATATATAATCTCGCTAATTATGATAGAGATTGGGAACGTAAACGTCAATAGACGCTCATACAAACGAAAATTACACTATCCAACAAATTTAAGACTTTTTGATTGAAAGAGAATAGCGACCATATAATTCTGAAAGGGCAAAATGAGTAGCTTTTATTTTTTATTATGGTCCAGCTGGTCTGAGTTTTTTTACAGTGGGTCATAGTTTTAAATTTTTGGTCGAATGAAGCATTTTTGTAGAAGATCTTAAACTTCTAGCTCCCCTCCTAATGGGCTAATTTGGCTCTTGCGAAAAAAAATGTTTTAAAAAGGACATTTAAGGGTTAAAATATTCTACGAACATTTTTGGCGGAAATTTTCAGTGGGAGTCGCCAAAGACACCAAAGTTGTAAATATAGCTCTTTACGCCTTATTAGCAAACTTATACGCCAACTTATACAAAAACCAGTAAGGAAAGGCTAAAGTCGGGCGGGGCCGGCTATATAATACCCTACACCACTCTCGTAATATTGAATAATTCTGAAATCTAAATTTTGTAATTCATGTATAAATTGTTTACATAAATTTACTTTAGGGACATTTTATACTTAAATAATACCCTGTACCACAGTGTGGTGTAGCGTATAAAATCGATTGGATGTAAAATACAGCTTCTACAGGACTAAAGAGCCAAATCGGATGAAACATATATATGGGAGCTATAGCTTAATCTTAACCGATTTTCTTCAAATTCGGTAGTGGTTGTTCATGGATCAAGAAACTCTACCATTCAAAATTTCAAAACGATTGGATGTAAAATACAGCTTCTATAGGACTAAAGGTCCATATCGGACGAAAGATATATATGGGAGCTATAGCTAAATCTTAACCGATTTTCTTCAAATTCGGCAATGTTGGTTCATGAATCAAGAAACTCTACCATTCTAAATTTCGAAATGATTGGATGTAAAATACAGCTTCTACCGGACTAAAGAGCAAAATCGGACGAAACATATACATATATGGGAGCTATAGCTAAATCTTAACCGATTTTCTTCAAATTCGGCAATGTTTGTTCATGGATCAAGAAACTCTACCAATCTAAATTTCAAAACGATT
The DNA here is from genome assembly GCA_963930755.1 of Eudasyphora cyanicolor. Lineage (NCBI taxonomy): Eukaryota > Metazoa > Arthropoda > Insecta > Diptera > Muscidae > Eudasyphora > Eudasyphora cyanicolor. The sequence goes on along the minus strand of OZ005736.1, from coordinate 173,811,487 downwards.
GGATGTAAAATACAGCTTATATAGGACTAAAGGGCCATATCGGACGAAAGATATATATGGGAGCTATAACTAAATCTTAACCGATTTTCTTCAAATTCGGTAGTGTTGGTTCATGGATCAAGAAACTCTACCATTCTAAATTTCAAAATGATTGGATGTAAAATACAGCTTCTATAGGACTGAAGGGACAAATCGGATGAAAGATATATATGGGAGATATATCTAAATGTGAACCGATTCTGAGTTGATCGGTATACTTTAAGGTGGGTCTAGCTGTGTTATTTTCAGGTGTTACAAACATCTGCCGTGAAACAAACTTATAATACCCTGTACCACAGTGTGGTGTAGGGTATAAATACTAAAATGTAAATTTAAAGTCGGATTATTGGATTAATTGGATCAGAAGAGCGACTCTATAATTCCGAAAGGGCATGTTGAGTAGATTATATTTGTAGAATAAACTCGTGATGGTCCAGCTGGTCTGAGTCTTTTTCTACAGTGGGTAAAAAAATTGAGCTAAGTAAATATCTGAGAGATTTCTCATTGTCAGAGATCCTCACTATAATTTTATGAGGATAATTTTTGGGAAATATCTTAACCCTCTAATCCGAAAATTTTAACTATGGAGTTTCTTTGGTAAGTGGTTGAATCTCCCACGCAACTCAAATAATCACTCTAAAAATGTTGCTTTTGTTGGTCCATCGTCGGCCTTTCCATGACTGTGTGTTAATTCAATTGCCACATGCTAAATTTTTGAAGTCGTACACTTTCGAGAGTTATCTTGCGCATTTGAAATGGATTTCACCTACACATATTTTGGTCGTTGGGTTACTTCGTCTATGCATTAGTCTTTTTCGTAAAGACTTCGGACTACATGAATGGGAAGTGTGGACGACTGTTTTGAGAAAAATAATTCTCCATGGGTTCTTTGAACTGAGGCATGCATTCCGAAGTCTTCCAATTCAAAATCACCTCCATTATAACTAACCTCATTGATTTCCTTGCGAAAACGAGAGATAACCCTGAAAAGCGGATAGCAACACTGGTTTCAGCAAGGTCGAAATAGGTATATCCATTGGGTATCCTTTCTGTTAAAATGTCAATTTCGAGCACAGTGTTATAATTTTTGTTTGTTTGTTTTATTTTAGCTTATAAATCAATTTTGATTTGCAGCTAGAATATTCTTCTGGCTTTAGGGCATTTTTGCCTCTATATTGCTATAAAAGTATTTTCAAAACCGTTTTCCAAATACAATTACCAGAGAGCATAGGTTCTTGTCCCGCGATTTCTTGAATGGTACTTCGATTCTCAGCAAGGATCAGCTGTGAGTATTGTTTGAAAATGCAGCTCTGTAAGGGAAGGCTTAATGCAAACGAATACGAATCATTTCTTACTTCTGATATTCCAACTCATCAAATAATGTATTTGCTAACAAACGCTTGTACGATTGTAACCCAATCAACCCATCCTTATTGGAAACTCCTCCATTATTTGGCAATTGCTTAAACAGGTACTTCATTCCCTTGCACCGACTAATTATCTCAATGATCAGTTAATTGTATATATGCCTACTTTACTGTTACACTACCTAAAAAAACTAGCTATTGTGTTGATTAATTCCTTTCGTCCCTGGGTAATATTAATTTCATTAGGCATATAATCTTATTAAAAATTTCATTTTATATTTAATTCGCGTTTAATTTATATTTAAACCATTTCCTGTTCATTCCATTTAACATTGATGGGTGGACTGCGTGAGTAAGAGATCCATTTATCCCACCCTTCCAGATTTTTTGTCATTTACACAAAATAAAAACAATTGAAATCTTTAGGATTATATCTTTATTTTGTGTAATTAGTCAAAATGGCATAGGATTCCTGCCATTCGCATTTATCTTCAGTACTGCACAGTGGCAGACAAGTGATATGGTGGGTCGAAGGGACGCTGGCGATGAGGAGGCGGAGTTGTTGAGTGGCAATTTATAAATTAGTTAGATTATGTTGTTGTTGGCTGTTTAGCTTCCATTTGGTTTAATTTATTTTTAATTGAAGAGATTTTAGAATTTAATCGTTGATTTATTCTTAATTTGATTTTGTTGAGCATTCAAAACAAAAAACTGATATCCTACTTCTGGGCATTTAAGGGTGTGTATGATAAGTTGCTATGCAATGTCTTGACCGTTTAGTTTGGTTTAATTTATTTTTAATTGAAAAGACGTCCACGAGATCCACGAGTGTGAGGGGTAGGAAAGGTCTATCAAGTCACAGCCCCCAAAACGTGAGAAGGAATGAGTCCTTACTGATGCGTCCAGGTATAAGCAAAGGCAGTTGTCACAGTCACAGTCTACGATAACCCCTGAATACGAACCGACAAATTCGATGAGCGTGGTACGCATAACACTCCAGACTGAGGGAAGTTCGCTTTACGTATAACCACTACAGTAAAACATTTGTTGTTACCCAGGGTGCTCTATGTGGATGCGGGCTACATTGCAATCCAAGATAGCGGGAATAAAAATTAGTCATCTGTCTGAATTATTTTATATTCTAAGGTGGTTAAAACATAGGGAGATAACTTTATGGGATCTCTGATCTGCATTTCGAGGTGTTACAAACGGAGTGTTGTGCTCTGAATAATCAGCACTGATTCAGCAGGATGGTTTGCAAGTCATAATGTATCTCTCCTTACACAGTACAACCCATGATTTTGGAACTCAATTCTGAGAATTGAACGTGAAAAATAAGAAATTCTGCATCATTCGTTTAGTCAAGTTTAATGGTCATACGATTTTTTTGCCCAACGTGGATTTTTTGCACTTCTTCTACTTATATATTTCTTTGTCGTTAATTCGTACGGAATATCTCTTTTGTGTCGGAAGCAAAGTTGTAGATATTGAATAGGACAAAAATGCGGAACAAAACCTACCTACACAAATATGAAAAAAGTGCATCCAGTGCCATAAAAATCGCAAAAATGCCCACAAATTCATAAAATATCTGTCAGTAAAATTTTGAAAAATATGTACATATACGTATAAAACAGAACACAACATTTTTGTGATTTTAAGGCCTTTTTTTATATTTATTTATTATCTAAAACTTTGCTTCAGACACAAAAGAGATATTCCGTACGGTATACAGAGGTTTAGGTTTTTGGAGTTGAGGAGAACTTACAATTCCATTTTTGTAAAAGGTTACGAATTTCGGACTGCTGTTACGTTGAGGAAACAGCAGCAATTGACTTATCTTGAAAAAGATTTGGCTCAATACCTATGTGAGTTGAAATAAAACTATTTAGATTGTCAAATAATTGTATTTGATAATTTTCATTGATTTTTTGATTGCTGGATAATTAATTTTAATTTAAATACGAGTATATACTCGTATGTTTGTATATATTTTGATCTGATCCGATTTATAGAGTCAGTACTTGGGAAAGAGTTTTATCGATTGTGTGAATAGAGGAACGGCTTCCATTGAGTTTTTGATTGTATTCACAAATTTCATCACCAGATTTTGATTGATCCTGGCGTTCATTGGCCAAGTCGCGAGTGGCCGAATGACCACGAGATCTTCCTCTTGAATGACCGCGGGATCGTCCTCTGGAGTGACCACGAGAGCGACTACGATCACGACGGCGATCATGACCGCGAGAATGTGAGCGATGGCGGTCACCATGATGATGTCGGCGGCCATGATGGCGTGTTGGCCACGAAATAAGTTCAACTTCACTATCACTGGAACTGGAGATGGATGGTGATGAGCTGGAACTCGAGCCCGAAATACTTTCATTGTACACTTCAACCATGTCCCATTTCGATGGTTTATTAGACTTCAGGTTCTCCTTTCGTTTATCATGGTGGCCTTTCTTTTGGTCCATTCCACGGCTTTTGTCGTGACGTATTTGTTGGGCCATCTGCTCCATTACTTCCTGTAGCAGAACTTGAGCCTTGAAGGCAGTTTTCATGGCTTTACGCCACTTTGCCATAATCTCTTCAGGTCCTTCGGCTGTAGGGAAAAACGATGGACTTGGATGGTCGCTTATCGCTGATTGTTCTTCTTGATCCACTGACATTTTATTTTCGCTTTCGCACATATTTTTGGTAAATTTCTAAAAGAATTTCTGAAGAATAGGCACGTTTTTCACAGGATTGTCGGTGTTCTTAATTTGCTTTCGATTTTTAACTTTTTATAATTAAAAAAAAAAATTTTAATCTTTTTCACTTGTTTAAACTATCATTCTGTTTTGCTGATATATTCACAACTATGAACTGTTGAAAACTGAACTGTTGAAAATGTTATTTGTATTTTCAACTTTTATAGTGCCTTCTAGCAATTGTTGTCTTAGGCTTAATTTCATACTCCTTATCTTATCTCACGCTTGCCTTCCAGTGAAAGAATATATAGACGTTTTGGTGGGTGTTAAGGTTTCGAAACACTGTGCCAATTGCTAAAGGTTTATAAACGTTTACAAGATATTTGTTAGTCATCACTGCGTTCACACATGAGTTAAATTTACAAACGTTTGAGTTCGACCGGATAACAAATAACTTTTATCTAAAGACCCCCTGGGATCATTTAGACCTTATATCAGAATTCCCGAATTGCACTGATATCATATTTTGCACCCGCAATTTATGATAATGATAAAATTAAAAACAAATACGCAGAATTGTTTATAGTTCATCACATTTGTTAAATCATTTATTTAATTTATATGTAGTTCGGTGATTTTTGTTTATGTTTTGTCAGAACTAGAACCTATTGATTTTATTAGCGGTCAATTTATGAATACCAATCAGCCTATCCTCCTTCCTATTGAAAGGTCTGGAAAGACTTTTAGATTATTTCATTATGGAAAACATGTATAAAAAACTCCTGTCGGAGAACCAAAATACTTACAATAAGGGGAAGTTTACAGACTCAGCCCTGCACGGACTTGTGAGCACTATAGAATCGTTCCTGTATTTCAAAGAATTCACCATGGTGACATTTCTTGACTTAGAAGGGGCTTTTAACAACATTCATTCAGATGCGGTAATTGCGGCACTGTCACATATAATAGTTAACTCTAGCTTGTCTTGGGTCCATAACTCTAACAAGGTTTGTAAACAGAGGGACCCCACAAGGAGGAGTACTGTCTCCACTAATTTGGAACCTAAACAGAAAACATGTTTACTAACTTTAAAAACAGTGGCAATGATTTTGAGCTAATGACAAATAATCTTTAAATTAAAAACATTCCACTCGTAATATTAAGACAATTAAATAATCCACTCGTAATATTAAGACAAATAAAAATTAGGCCGAGTTTCTTAATATTAAGTTAATTATCTTTAATTTAAGTAGGAAATGTACTAACTTTAAAGCCATCTTATCATCGGCTCGAAAACGTTGCCGCCGTCTTTATTTTTTTTCAGTGTAGCGGTGACTGAAATCTTGCTAGATCTAGAATGTTGTGGCTGCAAGGTCGTATCACATGAGAGTTAGTGGCATATTCGAGGGAGTGGCAAATTCGAAAACGTCATCAGAGACATCGTAAAGGTAGCTCTGAACAAGTTGGCTAGATGGGCCAGAAGCAGCGGTTTGAGCGTTAACCCAAAAAAGACAGAACTGTATCTCTTAACTAGGATGAATAATGTCCAAAATGGGGACCCTCCTCCTCGGATAAATGAAACATATCTAGTCTTTACTGAAACTGCAAAATTTTTAGGAATAATTCTAGATAGGAACCTGTTATTTAGACTTAACGTATTGGAACGTGTAAGGAAGGCCAACATCGTCTTATATTCCAGCAGGATGGCTGTAGGGTCGCGGCGGAGCCACTCTCCTAAAATCGTCCATTGGATATATATAGCAGTAGTTCGTCCAATACTGTTATACGGTATTGTGGTATGGTGGACGGCAACTGACAAACTAACCATCACCAACCTACTAACAAAGGTTCAGAGAACTGCCTGCCTGAGCATAAGCGGAGCCTTAAGGACTACATCGACTGAGTCTCTACAAGCCAAACTCCATATACTGCCGATTAGTGTTGTGGCCTATCGCCAGAGCAACCAGAGCGGCACTAAGATTAAACTGCCTACCAATGTGGAGGTACAAGAGGATATAAAAGTGTAGTGCTACTATATACAAATGGTTTACACCTTCGAGAAAACCTACATCAGTCGGTGGCTTAGCCGACTTGGCATATTGTTGTTGATGCCAAATCGGGAGCAACATATGGGAAGGTCTTTCTCAAGTGTCACAGGCCAAAAATTAGATTTTTGTCAAATTCTCAGAAAATGTTGCCCTAGTATGTGGGAGTAACAATACTAAAAATATTGAAAAATTTTATGAAAATTGAATTTTTTGCCTCTGCAATGGGATTTTCATGTTAATTTTAATGCTACAAGCCATAAGACATTGAAAATAGAAAATATCGTTTCTTAAAGCATTTTCCGCGTACTTTTCATAAAACATACGAATTTTATTTTAAATTTTTTTTCGGTCACTTTCGCGGAAACAAGAATATAAATTGCGATATCTCAGAATCGATCTAATTGTTTTTCCTTAAATTTTTTATAAAAAATGGTCGATATGTACTCTACCGATGGTGTAAATTTTGGAGTGGGAACGACATAGGTTCAGAAGTTACATTATAATAAGTGAAAATCTTCACCAAATAACAAAGAATATAGATATAGACCCAAAATACTTATATGTTACTCCCAATTTGACATGTAAGCGCCATAAAAACTGTTTTTTTGTATATATCCGATCAGTAAAAAATTCGGCAAAAATTGGTTTAAATGAAAATTGAAAGAAAAGGAAGAAAATTGGTTCAGTTTTATTAGATATGGTTCCCATACCTATATCTCGATTTGCATATAAAGGATACAGGATCCGCATTTCTGAACAGAACTTTATAATATTTTGCAGTCATAGTTTTTTGAACCGAGAAAGGACGTTGCCAAATTTGAAAAATCACCTCAGATTTAGATATAGCACCGGTATATAATTATATCCCTATTTTGAATTTAAGCGCTATTTTTTTTTACTTATTCTGCCCGATAAGGTGGTGTAGTGTTTGATGTAGTCGGCTCCGCCGACTTTAACCCTTCCTTACTGGCTTTGACATAAGTATAGTCTGACAAAGTATGTCCCGTTCTGGCTTTCACAAACACAACATATCAAATTTCGTATTAAATTTCGCGAAAGGTGGGGATGTATTTTGACGATGTATTTTGAGATTTCCATATTTAATTTTGTTGTTGAATAGTTTTATTATATTTTTTTTTAAGATTTTAATATAATCTCCATTTCAGGTAAGCTTCAGTCATAAAAAAAGGATTTTTATTGTAAGAATGTAATTTTATTTGCTTTATTTTCATCGCTGGGGACAAAGTTGTAAAATAATTTCTGAACTATTATAGCAAACATATTTTTTTTACTCATAAATCTAAAATATTGCAGGCAATATTTCATTGTGGAAGTTTCTAATGAAATGTTGTTTAACCGAAAGTTATTGGAACAGGAAAACTGTTCTGTGTTTAATTGCAAAAGCTGTATCCCGGTATCTTCAATACTAATGCCCCTGATCCCAATTGAATTATCGAAAATTGTATTTATTGTCTCAAGGATTCCCCTAAAATGGTGATTTCATTATTTAGTTTCACAAACACCTTGGAAGACAGAAAGACACATCGAAAAAGTTAACATGTCACAATATCACAATGGGTATGGGTGTTAATTGATTCAAATGCTAGAAAATGGAAAATGTTTTCATTTTTGGTTAATAAGTACAGATAACAAGAACAGCAAGAATTTCATAAATGTTTACCCCATTATTCCATGATAACTGGAAGGTATTGATTGTATGTAAAAATGATACGAAACGTAAACGTCGCGTTAAACGTTTATAAACTTTTTCTGCTTATGGAAGTTCGTCGAGAAAATCTAGGGGATTGATCATTATCGATAAGAGTTGGATCAAAACAAAGTCCATATACGGGAGAGTTTTTTCCCCGCTCTTGCCGACTGCCTCTCTCTCCTACAAAACGACGATAATCTGCTGAACATTCAGCCAATGTAAAATGTTCGTAGTTATAATAGCAACATCGCTCGAAAGTGATAAAACAAAAGAAATATATCTGACAATGGATCTCATGAACCACTGTTGCAGGACGTTATGGGAGAATTGGCCGATGAAATGTATCACAAAATACGCGGGGGTAGAAAGGATATGAGGAAACCGAAGAAATACGAACGTCGTGATCGTTCGACTTCCGTAGGTACCAGTGATGACACGAACAGCGTTACGAGCAGCGGCACTAGGTCTAGTTCCAGTTCCAGCTCTAATGAAAGTGAAGTTGATTTTAAACCGAGTCGAAAGTCGGGTCGTAAAGCAGGCATAGATCGATCTCGTTCTCGAGGTCATACATGTTGCCAATCTCGTAACCGTTCTCGAGGACATGATCGCCAGTATTCACGTAGTCGATATCGTCATCATTCTCGGGAACCTGAGGATATATGTGAGGACGCCCAATTCTGTTGTCACGAATGGAACTGTATGGATGATAATTGCGGACCTCAAGAAGTGAGCAAGAACCATAAGCGTCATGAAAGTCGCTCTCGTTCACGTTCCCTTTCCCGCGGATGTAGTGGTGAAATGATAAAACATTATTGTCATCATAAACGCCCGGCAAGCCGCTCTCTTTATTGCTCCCTTTCCCAAGGACGTAGTTGTGACATGAAGAAACATCATAAACGTCAGACTAGCCGCTCTCGTTCTCGTTCCCATTCCCGAGGACGTAGTGGTGATATGAAGACGCATCATAAGCGTCGTGCTAGTCGCTCTCGTTCTCGCTCCCATTCCCGCGGATGTCATGGAGATATAAAGAAGCATCATAAGCGTCAGACTAGCCGCTCTCGTTCACGCTCCCATTATCGCGGACGTGACGGTGATATGAAGAAACATCATGGTCATCATAAACGTCAGGCTAGCCGCTCTCGTTCTCGCTCCCATTCCCGAGGACGTAGTGGTGACGTGAACAAGCAACACAAACGTCAGGCCAGTCGCTCTCGTTCTCGCTCCCATTCCCGAGGACGTCATGGAGATATAAAGAAGCATCATAAGCGTCAGACTATCCGCTCTCGTTCACGCTCCCATTCTCGCGGACGTGACGGTGATATGAAGAAACATTATGGTCATCATAAACGTCAGTCTAGCCGCCTCCGTTCTCGCTACCATTCCCGAGGAAGTAGTGGTGACGTGAACAAGCAACACAAACGTCAGGCCAGACGCTCTCGTTCTCTCTCCCGTAGTGGTAGTGGTGATATAAAGACGCATCATAAGCGTCAGGCTAGTCGCTCTCGTTCTCGCTCCCATTCCCGAGGACGTCATGGAGATATAAAGATGCATCATAAGCGTCAGGCTAGCCGCTCTCATCCACGCTCCCATTCTCGCGGACGTGACGGTGATATGAAGAAACATCATGGTTATCATAAACGTCAGGCTAGTAGCTCTCGTTCTCGCTCCCATTCCCGAGGACGTCATGGAGATATAAAGAAGCATCATATGCGTCAGGCTAGTCGCTGTCGTTCTCGCTTCCATTCTCGAGGACGTCATGGAGATATAAAGAAGCATCATAACCGTCAGACTAGCCGCCCACGTTCACGCTCCCATTCTCGCGGACGTGACGGTGATATGAAGAAACATCATGGTCATCATAAACGTCAGGCCAGTCGCTCTCTTTCTCGCTCCCATTCCCGAGAACGTAGTGGCGATATGAAGAAGTACCTTAAGCGTCAGGCAAGTCGCTGTCGTTCTCGCTCCCATTCCCGAAAACGTCATGGAGATATAAAGAAGCATCATAAGCGTCAGGCTAGTCGGTCTCGTTCTCGCTCCCATTCCCGAGGACGTCATGGAGATATAAAGAAACATCATAAGCGTCAGACTAGCCGCTCTCGTTCTCGTTCGAATTCTCGTGGACGTCATGGTGAGAGAATTTATCGTTAATTTATTCTAAATTTGATTTTGACGAGCATTAAAAAAGATGAGTGTGATAAGTTGTTCTGCAATATCTTGAACATATATTGCGAACATAATTCGGTGCAGATATATAAATATAAGAATTTTTTTCTAATATATTAAGTCGGCAGGTTTATAAAGCATACGGATGTTCCGTTGAGCACCTCCTGTCATTAAATGTAAATAAAACAAAGTGTGTTTCAGATATCTTCGAACTTTACTAATTTCCTTTGAAAAGCCTATTCATTATGTATGGAATATAACATCGTGCAAATGTCACCCGCGGCATCGGAGGATGGCGCGCATACGAATTGTTTAATTTTCCATGACTCTGGCGCATACATACATCAGGCTGAATTTGAACTATAGCATAGGATATGTTGGCTTTGAGGTCCTCTGTGATTTGAGGCTTACTCGCATAGACCTAAGAAAATCACTTGTGCAGAATGTCCAATGTCGCATAAAGTGTGGGGCGCTTTGTGCCAAACACATTTCGTTGGTGTCCATATCTCCAATTCAAGCTAAAAGAAATTTATAATCATCGACCTATTGCGCATGCCTTTGACGTTCTCAAAGAAATATGGAACACCATGAAAAAAGTGAACCCATAAATAAATAAAAAAGGAACTAAACTTGAAGAGGCGCAAGCTGCTGCTGAAACCAACCGCACAAGGGATCTATACCGGATAGCGAAAGTCTTGACCAACAAAACGTTTGCCTCGACGAAACCATTAAAGCCCTTTACATACTGAAATTACGAGAAGAAAGTGGAACTGGCTTGGTCATACTTTAAGAAAACCCGCTGATGACCTAACGCGGATATTAATTGAGTGGAACCCTCAGCACAGCAGAAGAAGGGGAAGGCCCTCCCACACATGGAAGAGACAGCTAGACTGGGAAGTTGAGAAATCCAATAAATCTTGGAATGAAATTAAATGATTAGCCTATAATAAATCTGAATGGAACGTATTTGTAATGGCCCTATGCTCCACATTGGAACAACGGGAATACATACATATACGAGGTATGTTCAAATAATATCGCGAATTTTTAATACCGCGGGCTACGTGTATTTGATTTTTGATATTTTTGTAGCGTTATGTTGGTACTCACGTCCCTTACTTATGCTGACAAGGTCGGCCATTTTGAATGTTTAGTTAATTTTTGACAGCTGTTGTGCTTGGATGTGTTTTATCTATGTATTTCAGAAAGTGTATCAAAGAATCTGCATCAAATTTTGTGTGAAAACAAAATAAAGTGCGCTGATGCATTCCGAATGTTGACTGTGGCTTATGGTGAAGCTACCTTGGACCAAAGCAACGTTTATCGGTGGTACAACATGTTCTTAGAGGGCCGAGAAGATGCGAAGGACGAACAGCGTGCCGGACGCCCGGTTTTCACAGCTTTCTCTGATTGAATAATGAGTTCTTGCCACAGGGTAGTACGGTCTATAAAGAATATTACCTGCAAGTTATGCGCAAATTGCGCGAAGCAATCCGCCAAAAACGCCCGGATTTGTTGAAGAACAAAAACTGGCTTTTGCACCATGATAACGTCTCTGCACACACATCGTTGCTTGTGCGCGAACATTTGGCCAAAAACAACACATTAATAGTGCCGCAGCCACCGTATTCCCCTGACCTAGCCCCCTGTGTTTGGTTCCCAAAACTGAAAAGGTCCATGAAAGGACGACGCTACGCCACGATTGAGGAGATAAAGACGGCATCGAAGGAGGATCTGAACAAGATCACAAAAAATGATTATTTGAAGTGCTTCGAGAATTGGAAAAAACATTGGCAGAAGTGTATTATATCCGAGGGGAATTAATTTGAAGGGGACAAAATAGATATTCATAAATAAATAAATACTTTTTGAAAAAATACAAAACTCGCGATATTTTTTGAACATACTACGTATATAAACTTGAGGAAAATTAAACTTTATATGGCGCTAAATCAAATTTTTTCTTAAATAAAGTTCACATTTTCCTTAATGTATGTAAAAGTTTTGAACTTAATTATAGTTAATACTAACTTTATACTAGTTAATATTCCCTTATATTCAATTAAGCCCAAATTAAGGAAAAATTAACTCAGTTCAAGTAAAAATTTACTTGCAATTTGTACTCGTAAACATACAGTTAAATTTTTAAAGGAACTTTTTACCTGAATTCAGGAAAGTTTTACTAAAAATTAGGATAATTTTAACTAAATCAAGTTAATTTGTTACCCAAATTAGTTCAAATTTTGCTAATTTAAAGTACAATTTTACTTGAGAATAGAAAAATTGAACTAAAATAAAGGAAACCTTTAAATTAGTAATTTTTGAGCTTGCATCTAGTAGACGTGAACTAAATTTTAGTTCATTACTAATGTACAATTTCGGGGCTTCCTCTGAAAGTGGACTGTATTTACATTTAATGTACTCCCAAAAGTTTAAGTATTTTGGCCATTTTATAAATGTATGAAAATGAAGAGAAATGAAAAAGACAGAGTTGCAATTGTTCAGTTCAGTTCAGTTTTATTCAGTTCAGGTCTTACCGCTTTCATTTCTGCTGCACAAGTGGGAAATGTGATGCAGAACGAAAAGCGACAGAGAGGCAGTTTAGGGTTTTTAGGGAAATTCAGCATCACAGTAACTGGAATCAGAAACTATGATGGAAACTCTCTATCCAACGAGGGAAAACTTTTCAGAAGAAGCAATCGTTGGATAAAGTGTTGCCATATGAACAAACTGGCTTACCACTAAATAGAAATTAAAGAATGATGGTCACAACGACCGTTAATAATAAATCATCAAAATTCAAGAAGCATATCAGTATATTTAGAAATTTAGTTAAAAATATTCAGTTTATCTTAAAATTAAATGTGGTTGTTGAGCACGTTTCGACAACTATTAATATAATTCAGTAATATATTTTTGGCAATTTTCAGAAAAATTTTTTGGTTCAATGTACAGGGTTTTCCAACAAGAGGTGTTATTTTGAATCACCCGGTAGTTCGGTAGCTGTCACTTTTGAAGCTTTAATCTTTGACATTTGACAAGTAGAAACTACGCCATTACTAAAACTGGAACGATACACGATTCAACAACGCATCATCGAAAAATCATCTTGACTGATTGGCCCATTTCCACCTCGGTGGCTACGTCAACAAGCTAAATTGTCGCATTTGGGGCTCGTAAAACCCAAGACTTATTGTTGAGAAGCCTCTACATCCTCAAAGTGTGACTGTTTGGTGCGGTTTATGGTCCGGCGGGGTCATTGGACCTTACTTTTTCGAAAATGAGGTTGTATCAATAGTTACGGTGAATGGATTGCGCTATCGAGAGATGATTAATGATTTTTTACAGTCGGAGTTGGATGGTATTGATCTGGACAATGTTTACTTTCAACAAGACGGCGCTACGTGCCACACAAGCAACGAAACCATTGCTCTGTTACGGAAAAGTCGAATTAAATTAGAAACCTCTTTCTGCCAAATTTCGCAGTGGTCGGAAATTAAATATAGTCTTTGGAATATTCTTTTATAATATAATAGTTTTTTTGTTAAATCAGAAAAGCAATAATTGCAAAATAAACAAGTAAAACGTTAAGTCCGGCCATGTCGAATCTTATATACCCTCCACCACGGATTGCATTCAATTCTATTACGGGAAAAATCTTTGGATATGAGGCAAATCATGAAACGATCCTTTTTTTTTAGCAAATTAGTAAAAAAAAACAGAAAGGAAAGACAGAAAGTCGGGCGGGACCGACTATATAATACCCTACACCTCCCTAACAATGCAAAAATGGGCATTGCGATAAGAATTTGGCAGTGTTCAATCGGACCATAAATACGACCTGCACTTTGATTACAACGATACATCTACAGACGGACGGACAGACAGCCATGGTTAAATCGACTCAGGAAGTGATTCCAAGTCGATCAGTATAATAAACGATGGGTCTATCTCTTCTCCTTCTGGGTGTTACAAACAAATGCACAAACTCTTAATACCCTGGACACAGTGTGGTGTAGGGTATAAAAACGAACGCTGAAAAATGTGGTATTTATGGATTACGGGGACCACAACAATATAAAAACTGATTTGTATAAATATTATTGAGATGAATTCTAGCCACAATAGAATACATACAGCAAAGTTTCTGCTAAATTCCTTAGAAAATGTGGTGTTTATGGCTTAAATAAGCATTTTTGGGAGCGACATCTATAGGTTGACAATAACAAAATATGAACTGATTTAAAAAATGTTTACTGCGATGAATTCTTGTCTTCATTTAATACATACTGCAAAGATTCAGTCAAAACGCTTAGAATTTGTGGAATTTTTGGCTTAAATACGTATATTTTGGGTCGTAGATCTAAATTTCAAGGAAATCATTAGATGGAAGTACACATCGTCGGTGCACCGACGAAAACTTCTATGTGTAAATTTTCGTTTTTTTTTATTGTCTAATTAGAAAGTCCCAGCGGTCATACGACTACCCACCAAAGCATTTTGCGCTATCTTCACCGGTTCCGAAGTACATAAAAATCCTATGTGTATTCCTCTATAAAAATGCTTCGACAAAATCTTCCATGTAGGAACAACGTGTCACAAGGGATAGAAAGTTGGCTTAGATTCACGGCAAAAAAGCAGCTAAAGAGGTTTTGTTCAGAATCATCCCCTGAATTCGACTATGAACAGATCAAAATCTGACATGCTTCCTTTCGCGAGTTATCGCGAAAATAGTACTTTTACTCAAAACAAAATAAATTGCTTTAATTTTAAAGAAAAACGCGGAAATTTAGATCTGTAACATAATTTCTTTAAAATAAGATCATTTGTGTGACGCTTTGTAAAGTCCGCGATATTTGAAATGTTTTTATAGTGCGAATTTTGTGTAATCCATAAAATTACACCGCCAAATTTTTCAAAACTAAACAGCTTTGGCAATTGTAAATATTTCTGCTTGGAAGGTGCTGCAGTCATTATGCCTCCAAATAAGGGATGTAACGAAAGTGACTTTAGCGAAAGCGAATATTGAAATATATTTCTTGCGAAAGCGAATAGTGAAATATGCATTTTTGCGAATGCGAATAATAGTTTGACCCTTTAGTACCAACAAATTTAAGGAACTGAATTGATACTTTTCCAGGATATTCAAGTATTAAGAATGTTTTCCATAGTTTTACATCCCGTTGCCACAAGGACAAACATATTTCTTCAACAGTTTTGAAGAGAAGTGGCAGAGGTTTTCATTGGTATTAATATCTTCAAATTGTGTGAAGGGAATAAGGAGATTTAACACTTTTAACAAATGGAAGCAAATACTGAAATATATTTTTGTGAATAATCCAAAAATGGTTTTTGCGAATGCGAAAGCGAATGTTAAAATGATGCGAATAATTCGCGTTCGTATATGCGATAGCGAATATTCGTTACATGCCTGCTCCAAATCAAGCTCACGACAGAAAATGTCGAATCCAGTACCATTCTCCATTTTGGAACCATCTGTAAAGACATTAATGTCAAGAAACCTAACATTCCCTTTCTGTCATTCTGTCAAAGTAGCAATTCTAACGCGCCCATAATAATGTCAAGTGATCTTGTAGCGGTAGATTTCATCGCTCCTGTCAGATATCCTAAGGCTACATTATTTGCTTTGCTCAAAGCCGTAACATGTGTATCATATTTTGTAATGGTCCACCAAGTATGACAACCATATGTCAGAACAGGCCTGTCAGTTCTAGGAAAAAGTGGTCAAAGAAAGTTTGGGAGATAAACGAAAAGCCTACAACTCTTTCTGTAACAAAAAAATTGATAGTAATTTGGTACGGATTTTCAGTTTGTTAAAACTTTTGTGTGCTTTTCCTTTTGTATGAGGCATATTTTGATGTGACACATTGTAAATCCCAACCAAATTATTATACATTTTTGTTAAAGAAAGAGTTGTAGTCGTTTTGCATATCTCCAAAACTTTTTTGACCACTTTTTCCCAGGATAATAGCATTATATAGTAAAATAATTCTGAACTTAAAAGTTTTTTGTTCGAAATTTATTCGTCGCGGTATGTTTATGGCGGTAATGCTGGAACCAATCTATTCCGAAGAGATCATAGAAGGCAAGTATATTAATCTTATTAAATTCGCTATAATATTGTTGTAAAAATTTGGTGGTGTAAGTCGAATTTATGTTTGAAATCCATGGTTGTAAAATTCGCAACATGGTTAGGTTAGGTTGAGAAGAGGAGGCGGTGAAATTCCGCCTCATGTCCTTGGACATACTCATACGCCAGTATTCGGCCTGTTGTGCGCTCTAATTGTTATTATTAAGAAAGGTCATTGGGAAGTTATTTTAGGAACTCTGTACTATCGACTTAGTCCTTAATCTTCTTCCAGTCTACGCCCCTAAGTTGGGTCAAGTCTGGTATAGTATCATTTCCTAAGAAACGGGATCTATTGTTCGCGAACGCTGGGCAATGGCAGAGGAAATGCTCCAACGTTTCGTCATCCTCCCCGCGTGCCCTACATACGCTGTCATCTACAAGTCCTATCCTATGTAGGTGTGCCTGTGAGCATGTGTGTCCTGTAAGTACACACATGACATTACAAAAGGTCGTTGGACCTTTTGTAATGTCATTATAGGCGTGTTTTCGTTACACCATAAGTGCTTTATTTGTATGGGGAGCTAAGCACTTTTAAGCACTATTAGTTCCCGATGAAGTTTGTGCTTGTGTTCCTGTCTTAATCGAGTATGATGTTGCCAGATTGGGCACCCTATATTTAGCAATATGGCATCCCATTTTTGGAGAGATGTTATCAATTATTGTGAATTAACGGGAAGAAGAAGAACAAAAATGGGAAATTATTTTAATATTTGCAAAAAGAGTGTAAACAATTGACAATAGAATAGTAAATATATGTTTTATTATTACTTTTCACGAATTGTTTGCCTGTTTCGCACCGTTCTTTCTTCGCAACTCATGACACCATTGCTACCAGATAGTGAAAATCCGCCACTTATTGCTTACGAGCCAGTGAGTGGACGTCAGTTGTTTTCGTTGCAAAGTGCTAAACTAAAATTGCTAGCTTGTAACGAAAACATGCCTTATGTTGCACTTATTCTTCATTGATGTCCACCACACTACTGATGCGTAAGTCAAAATAGGTCTGATTACGCTCTTATAGAGCCAGTGTGTCATACTTGGATTAATGCCCCATTTTGAGCTAATGGCTCTTCTACCTAGTGCCCAGCATATGTGAGCTTTGTTCGCTCGTTCTTCTATGTGGCACTTCCAATTTAGTTTCCTGTCCAGGATTACACCTAAGTATTTAACCCTGTTGGATACTGGAATTGTTTTGTTTAGTAAATGTGGGTCATCATATTGAACAATCTTCGTTTTCCTTGTGAACAGACATATCTCTGTCTTTTCTGGGTTTACATTTAGACCTCTCGGTCGAGCCCAGTCATATGCAGTTTTTAGAGCCGTTTCGGCCCTTCTACAAAGTTCATTAGGATTCTTCCCCCTCAGAAGTATTATAACGTCGTCTGCGTAACAGACTGGTTTAAGTCCTTCATCCGTTAGTATCCTTAGGAGACTATTTATAGTAGTGACCCACAGGAGTGGTGATAATATACCGCCCTGTGGTGTTCCCTGTGCTACTCTGTCTCTTATTTTCATGTCGTGGGACCCGCAATTTATCCATCTATTCCTTAGCATGTAGCTTATCCAGTCTCGGAGAGCCCGGTCCACCTAAGAATTGGATGAGTGTGTCGGTCCGTACATTATTGAACGCCCCTTCAATGTCAATACATACCGCAAGTGTATACATCTTTCCATTGAAGGATTCTTCTATATTGTGTACTACATCGTGTAGGGCGGTGTCCACTGATCAACCTTTAACATAGGCATGTTGTCTAAATTTTAGCATTTCGCCTGGTATCTTACTTTTAATCATGGTATCCACTATACGTTCCATGGTTTTGAGTAAGAAAGATGTTAGGTTTATTGGTCTATAAGCCTTAGGTGTTGCATAACTTGCCTTGCCGGGTTTAGGTATGAAAACTACTCGTGCCTCCTGCCAGGCTTTCGGTGTGTATGCGAATTTTAGACATGCTGTGAAAATAGCGGCTAGATGAGTTGATATGTAATCCACCTCCATCTGTAGTAGTGCCGGAAATATTCCATCAGGTCCTGGTGCCTTAAATGGTGAAAAGCTTCTTACGGCTTCTTTGACCATATGGTCTGTAATGATATAACTGAGTTGTTCTTCATTTTCTCTGTAGTTCGGTATCTCAGTCTGGCCCGTCGTACCTTGCGGAAAATGGGTGTTCATCAAAAGCCTTACCATCTCTTCGGTTGAGTCTACTCTTCTGCCCATATCGTCTACCATTGTTTGGGTATGGGTTTTTGAGAGGAACTTTTTAATTTTAGAAACATCGTTAACGCTATCGACCTGTTCGCAGAATAGCTTCCAGGAGTTTCGTTTTGCTGTTCTTGTGATTTTGTTATATTCTCTGAGTCTTCTATGGTAGTCGTCCCAATTCGCAACATAATAATATTGCAAATATCGTGTACTTAATAAAACGACGTACAAATGTTCATATTTATGGAAAGTTATGTTATAGTTGTAAATTTCCGCGTTTCAATGTAATTAAGTTGAAGTTTTTGATTAAAAATATTTTTTGTCACCATTACTCGCCAAAGGAAGCTGATCAGATTTTGATCTCTTCATAGTTAAGTAGAGGGATGATTCTGAACAAAACCTCATTAGCAGTTTTTGCCATTAATCTAGGCCAAATTTCGATTGCTTCAGGCACGCTGTGAACATTCAGATATCAAAACTCCTATATGTAATTTTATTGTTTTATCAATAGTTAAAATGCTCCAAACAAAATATGTGTAGATTTTCTTGAAAACCAATTATAACGTCCTGGCTTTAAAAAGATAAATACAAAATAATTAAAAGATAAATAAAAAAAATCGGAGATATCAAATATATCGCGATTTGTCGAAATGGCACGGTTTTTTGCCAAAAAGTAGTTAAAAAACTTATAGGAGTTTTCGTCGGCACACCGACGATTAGAGGTGTTATAATCACCCTATAGAGGTAGCTCCAAAATATATGTATTTAAGCCACAAACACCATATGTTCTAAGTATTTTAACCTAATCTTTGCAGTTTGTATATAATTAAGACTACAAAATGATCCGGAATTCCATCGAAAAATCATCTTGACTGATGAGGCCCATTTCCACCTCGGTGGCTACGTCAACAAGCAAAATTGTCGCATCTGGGGATCGGAAAACCCAAGAGTTATTGTTGAGAAGCCTCTCCATGCTCAACGTGTGACTGTTTGGTGCGGTTTATGGTCCGGCGGGGTCATTGGACCTTACTTTTTCGAAAATGAGGTTGGATCAACAGTTACGGTGAATGGATTGCGCTATCGAGAGATGATTAATGATTTTTTATGGTCGGAGTTGGATGGTATTGATCTGGACAACGTTTACTTCCAACAAGACGGCGCTACGTGCCACACAAGCAACGAAACCATTGCTCTGTTACGGGAAAAGTTTCCGGACCGTCTTATCCCTCGAAGAGGTTATGACAATTGGCCACCGAGATCTTGCGACTTCTTCCTTTGGGGTCACGTGAAAGATAAGGTCTACGCCAACAGCCCAGCGTCGATTCAAAGATAGAATTCGTGAGGCTACCGAGGACATAGGGCAGCCACTTTGCGATTTGGTTATGGAAAAATTCATTAAAAGGATATGGTCCTCTAAGCGTGGTCGTGGTGGCCATTTGGCTGATGTTGTTTTTCATTATTAACGGCGTACCTTCCTCTTTGTTATGAAATAAACATCCAATCTTTTATCTCAAAAAATGGCATTTTCTTTGAATACCAAAATAACACCTCTTATTAAAAAAACCTGCATAATTTGGCAGAAATTAAGGTTTTGATTGAAGTTAATGAACATCTGTTTAGATTATTTATAGTCTCATCTATTTGTTCCTTTCGATTCTTGATATATAAAAGAATACTGCAAATTTTAAGGTTATTGTTTATGATCAACATCTTCAACCCCTCCTTGGAATAAGACTTGATGAGGAGGTTTAGCTAACTACATTGTTAAGTAAAACGAATCCAATTATTCCATATTATAACCGCATTTCCCCTTTTCGCATTGTTAGGGAGGTGTAGGGTATTATATAGTCGGCCGCGTCCGACGTTTAGTCTTTCCTTACTAGCTATACCCTCCACCATAGGATGGGGGCTATATTAATTTTGTCACTCCGTTTTTAACACCTCTAAATATTGATCTGAGACCCCATAAAGTATATATGTTCTTAATCGTCGTAAATTCGGTATGGGCGAACTTAACGCTTTTACTTGTTTTATATTTCTTAGGGAAAAAATAATTTTTTCCTAATAGTTTTAACGAAAGTTACTGAACTTCTGTTTAGTGAAAATGTCATTATTAAATTTATTAGGAATTGTATTTCTTAATTTTTCTAAATTTGTTGCAGCAAAATCGGACTAGTCTTTCTCGAGTTATGTCAAACAAAAAACCCCCAATCGTTACAAATTGCCCAATATGATACTTACAAACTTCAAATCGATATATCTCGATTCCCAGACGTGACCCGGCGAAACGTATAACTTTTTTGACCACAGTGCGATAATTAACATCATTAAAAGTTTGGCGTTTCCAAACTTATGTACTTCAACTTTTTTCCTGAATAAATGTTTCCTTATAATTTTGTGACCAATTTTGTCCCGATGTGTCGCAAATCTCAGTTTATCTGCCTGCATTTTTAATATAATAATATATATAAAGGCTTCTTCTAATTTCACTTTCGTATGCTCTAGGAGACCCAAGCATCTTATTTCTCTTTGCAAACAATGGTCGCGTGTATTCGTGCAGTCTACTGTCGACTTTAGTCTTTCTTTATATTTTCTCAATTGTTAATAGAGTAATCATGATTTATTAGATTGATGACTAAAAGTCTTTGGCTTTCTAAGTTTATTTTTTATGAAAACTTCTACGCCATTGTTCGATTGAAATGAATCTAAAATACTATACAATTAATGCTGACATGGTAACAAAATGATTTAACTTCCAAGAAAGAAACTTTTGAAAATGACTTCCTCTAACCAACGAGCTACTTTTATATAAACTTTGAAAATAAAATAACAAATTCCATTCATTTTGAATGGTTTTTTGTTGATATCCTTGTTCCTACTGTGTTTGTGTTATCTGACAATAAGTTATCCTGCTAAGATGCAACCAATGACCCCATTAGTCATCAATTAACCATAAACTGGCGTAGAATGAGGATAACTAAAACAAACGACAGGCGAAAGGCGAATGGAAGATCGAATAAATACGACTCGAGTGTAACAACACCAACAAGAATAACTACTACGACAATAGCTCCCAGTAACAATAAAAAGCCAAAAGATGTTCTTTCCAGTCAACAACAAACAAAAGGAAGGAGGAAATTAAAAAAGGAGCTGCTAAATAAATGGAGAAACATAAACAAAAGTTAATTAACTGCCATAAAGAAACAGTTAAAGGAAAATTAGCCCGGAAGCTGAAAACAAACAAACACAACCAACGGAGCGACCAACCCACCAACGGCGACACTCACACGCTTAGGAGGCCAGAAAAGAAACAATGTCAACGGAAATGGAACATAAATAAAGGAGAGGAAAAAAGAAAATAAATAAACTCGTAAAAACAACAGCAAATACCACATAAAAATTGCATAAATTAAAATCATACGCAATTTCCTATAATTGGAATGTGAAAAAATACAATGTTATTCTGTAGAAAAAAATGCTATTGCTATACATGAATGAAATCATAAAAGAAGGCATAGTCGAAGGGAACAAATTAATGAATTTGGCAGTGACTTCCACGGAGGTGGCATTATATGAGTTTCGTTCTTTATGTGGCGTATCGAAGAATCACTTAATGACTTTTCGCAAAACTATCATAATCACGATTGATATAAGAGAACGTACAAGACAATGCGCACTTTTACTGTGACACAACATAAATCTAGTGAGAAAAAACCAATAAGAAAACTTATCTTATAAAGACCTTCATAATTGGTGCAAATTTGGCAGTTATTTCATTAAAAAATAAGAACAACTACTGTGGAAATTTACGAACTGTACTTCTTTAAAAGCGAATCACCACCGTTTTATACTCGAGCTTTTAATATTCCTTTATAAGACTACAAATTTGCTTTATAAACTGCTGTTACTAGGTTTTATATCTTTTAATTTTTATTTTATTTAATAAATTTTATTTTTAGTATATCTAGTGACTTTGTACTCCAGAATTACTAAATACGACAATCAATTATTACATTAGGGTCAGAATATTTAATATCGACCTATGTAGTTCATTCTTGGCTAAAATGCTTATAAACCGTTACAAATAGGTAAAATAAGATCTCGCTATAATTTTTATTTTCAAAAATTTTCCCAACCATAAATGAATGAGTGTCAGTGAAAAATATTTGATTTCAGTGGATCCATAAAAATGTTTCCCTAGTAAAAATTAGGGTATTTTCGATTGTGTTGAACGAATTAGTTTATACCTACGAGTATATGGGTTTCCCTATGGATGTGCATTATTAACTTAAAAATGTATTAAAACCAGTAAGGAAAGGCTAAAGTCGGGCGGTGCCGACTATATAATACCCTACACCACTCTCGCAATATTGAATAACTCTGATATATAAATTTTGTAATTCATGTATAAATTGTTTACATAAATTTACTTTTGGGACATTTTATACTTAGATAATACCCTGTACCACAGTGTGGTGTAGGGTATAAAAACGATTGGATCTAAAGAGCCAAATCGAATGAAATATATGTATGGGAGCTATAACTAAATCTTTAGCGATTTTCTTCAAATTCGGCAATGTTGGTTCATGAATCAAGAAACTCTACCATTCTAAATTTCAAAACGATTGGATGTAAAATATAGCTTCTATAGAACTAAAGAGCCAAATCGGACGAAACATATATATGGGAGCTATAGCTAAATCTTAACCGATTTTCTTTAAATTCGGCAGTGTTGGTTCATAGATCAAGAAACTCTACCATTCTAAATTTCAAAATCATTGGATGTAAAATACAGCTTCTACAGGACTAAAGAGCAAAATCGGACGAAACATGTATATGTGAGCTATAGCTAAATCTTAACCGATTTTCTTCAAAATCCGGTAGTGTTGGTTCATGGATCAATAAACTCTACCATTCTAAATTTCAAAACGATTGGATGTAAAATACAGCTTCTATAGAACTAAAGGGCCAAATCGGACGAAACATATATATGGGAGCTATAGCTAAATCTTAACCGATTTTCTTCAAATTCGGCAATGTTGGTTCATGGATCAAGAAACTCTACCATTCTAGATTTCAAAACGATTGGATGTAAAATACAGCTTTTATAGGACTAAATGGCCAAATCAGACGAAACATATATATGGGAGCTATAGCTAAATCTTAACCGATTTTCGTCAAATTCGGTAGTGTTGGTTCATGGTTCAAGAAACTCTAATATTCTAAATTTCAAAATGATTGGATGTAAAATACAGCTTCTATAGAACTAAAGGGCCAAATCGGACGAAACATATATATTGGAGCTATAGCTAAATCTTAACCGATTTTCTTCAAATTCGGCAATGTTGGTTCATGGATCAAGAAACTCTACCATTCTAAATTTCAAAACGATCGGATGTAAAATACAGCTTCTATAGGACTAAAGGGCCAAATCGGACGAATGATATATATGGGAGCTATATATAAATATGAACCGATTTCAACCAAATTCAATAGCGATCTTAACAGCCGCGAAATACTCTAAACTGCAAAATTTCAGAACGATCGGAGTGAAATTGCGACCTGTAGTCGACGAACAACTTTACATGGACAGACGGACATGGTTAAATCGACTCAGCTAGTGATTCTGAGTCGATCGGTATACTTTAAGGTGGGGGTAGCTGTGTTATTTTCAGGTGTTACAAACATCTGCCGTGAAACAAACTTATAATACCCTGTACCACAGTGTGGTGTAGGGTATAAAAACCTTTGAAATGCCATAAAGAGTATTGTGGACAGCTATAGTGATTTTTTACAGCGAATACTTTTTGATTTTGCTGAAACGCGCATACTGCAAGATGATACGAAATTTTGACAGTTTACCGTTTGTCAAAATTTATAGCGGTTTAGATTTTATATGGTGCCACATTGGGGCATCTAAATTTTTTTGTTGAAGGTCAGATTTAATTGAAATAAGTACCATTTTAAAGCTATTAACTTTCTTTCTAAGTATTATACGCTAAAGGATCACTAAATGTGTATTAAGGATACAGAAAGGACTACAATGTCCTTAATCCTTGATTATTCTGAAAAAAGTATTTTAAATTTTTTTCATTTTACTTCTAAATATTATCCCCATATTTACCCATAAAATACAAACGGACATGTTATCGCAGAGCGAATAGTAAAAGTACCTATTACAGATATAACAGATGGTATGGTTAAAGAAGCGATAAAAAGCTCCCTTCAAGGCTGAGGGACCGGATGGAATATTTCCAGCACTTTTGCAGAATGAGGTGGACCTGGTATCAACTCATCTGGTCTAATGCCTAACCCATGCACCAACAAATTGGCAGGAATCAAGGGTGATCTTCATACCCAATACTGGCAAGGCGAGTTATACGACCCCAAAGGCTTATCGACCCATTAGCCTAACTTCTTTCCTGTTAGAAACAATGGAGCGAATAACTGATGACATGGTCAAAAGTAAAAACTGGATCAACAATATGCTAAGGAATAGGTGGATTATTTGTGGGTCATATGACGTTCAAATCAGAGATAAGGTAAATCGTGGTATACCTCAGGGGGCATTTTATCGCCTCTCCTATGGGTTACGGCGATACACAGTCTCCTTAAAACCCTCACCAATGAAGGACTTAAACCAGTCTGTTATGCAGACGACGTTGTAATACTTCTAAGTGGCATACATCAAAACCTATTTTGCAGAAGAGCTGAGGAGGCACTTAATATTGCATATAACTGGGCTCAACCAAGGTGATTAAATGTCTTTACATGAGCGTGATTAGACCAATAATAACCAACGCCTGCACTGATAGAAAAACCGTTCGTCACCATGACGAATCAGTTTCGTCAATATATCTTCGTACTGGTGACGAAAGGTTTCGTATATGCGATGTTCTTGTACGTCAATAGAGCGAACACGATCATCAACCCATGTTTTTGATGATTTCGAAATTCATCGAGGGAACGATAAAATATGATAAAACGAAGCAATTAATTTATAGTTTGCGCTCAGTTGTACTGTTCTATATGCGTTCTGATTAACTTAGTTAAATAATTTATTGTAAAAGTTTAATTTAAAAAATTTAATAATGGTGATGAATGGAGTTCGTCGTGGTGATGAATGGGATTCGTCGTGATGATGAATGGGATTCATCGTGGTGATGAATGGAATTCGTCGTGTTGATGAATGGTAATCGTCGTGGTGATGAAAGGGATTCGTCTGTTGGCAAATACATTACTTGATGAGATTTTTTCTGATTCCAAATATCAGAATTAATGAATACTTCTCGTTCGTTTGCTTTAAGCCTTTCCTGATAAGAACTGGGTTTCGAACCGATTACAACTGAACCTGACAAAGCAGTGAAGTAATTTTATTTTCCATACCGTTTTTAATGGTCTAAAACCAGAAGAATTTTTGTTGAAATTTTTAAAACTTTAATAGTCGGGGGCATGATTTCGTCGTGGTGATGAATGGAGATAGTCGTGATGATGAATGGGATTCGTCGTGGTGATGAGTGGGATTCTTCTTGGTGATGAATAGGATTCGTCGTGGTAATCAACTCGATTCATCGTAGGGATGAAATGTGATCATCCTGAGAACGAAAACTTTTGGAAACAGAGATTCGTCATGGTGACGAACAAATTCATCAAGAGGATTATTCCGTACGTTAGCTGACTTTTGACGAAAAAATAATCGTGCTGATGTACAAATTCGTCGTCATGACGAAGCTTTTTCTATCAGTGTGTGTACTGGCCATTGATGTCCAAGAAGTGCAACGTAATACCTTTGCAAAAATTTGAACGCATGAGCTCTCCAGGCATAAACGGGGCTATTAGAACCGCACAAACAAGAGCGTTGGTGGTTATACTACACATCCAACCAATAAACATCCGTAAAAAATATCAGGCAGCCTCCACAGAAAGACGTCTACAAGTGATGGGTGAATGGATAAATCGAGACCATAAGTCGTAACATCAGAAGATTTTAGAATCTCTAGTTGGTCACATTCAAACCTAGAAATCTCCGACCGCATTCCTGAAGTGCGACTTAAAGCTACCTGTGATTCGTTTATGCCAGACAGACGCTCCTGGGAAAAAGGAACACTGGCTCATGTGCCAGTGGGAGCCAGCTGTTACACGGATGGGTCCAAGCTAGAAGGAAGGAAGGGTATAGGACTAGTAGGAAACGACGAATGAAGGGCATGCAGGGAAAACATCGAAACGATGAAACATTTTCTGTGTCACTTCCCGGCTTTCACACATACACGCTGAAAAATCGCTTATGTAGTATATTGTCCCAAACATATTCTGGTTGAAATATACGTATGTTTAGGGAAACAGTCGTCGCCAGTCGTAGGGAACGGACGAGTTATCGCAGACCGGATAGTTTTTAACCTATTACAAAGTACCTATTCACCTACCTACTACGCAACCACGTTTTTAAATCGTAGGTTGAATTGGATGCATCGGTCTCTGGACAGAAATTTCTGAGCTTAGTCTGCAAGGACTATCAGGAGGAACATATATATGGAGCTTTAATATAAATCTGAACCCATCTTCCCTGAATACTTATTCATGTAAAAAGACCTCCTTCTGTCGAATTTCGTACTGATCGGATATAAAATACAGTTTTTACAGCGCTTACAGATCAAATCAGGGGTAACATATATATGGGGGCTATATCTAAATCCGAACCGTTTTTCTCCGAATTTGGCAGTATTCCTTCATTTAATAAGAAACCTCTTTCTGCCGAATTTCGCACTGATCGGATATAAGATACAGTTTTTACAGCGCTTACATATAAAATCGGGGGTAACATATATATGGGGGCTATATCTAAATCTGATTCGATTTTCTCCGAATTTAGCAGTATTCCTTCATGTAATAAGAAACCTCTCTTTGCCGAATTTCGCACAGATCGGATATAAAATAACATTTTTACAGCGCTTACATGTCAAATCGGGGGTAACGTATATATGGGGGCTATATCTAAATCTGAACCGATTTCTTCCAAATTTAACAGTGTTCATCCATATAAAAAGAAACCTCTTTCTGCCGAATTTCATACTGATTGGATATAAAATGAAGTTTTTACAGCGCTTACATGTCAAATCGGGGCTAACATACATATGGGGGCTATATCTAAATCTGAACCGATTTTAACCAAATTCAATAGGGATCGTCCTTGGGCCAAAACAAAGATATGTGTAAAGTTTCGTTGAGATCGGACCATAATTGCGACCTGTACTTTGATTACAAGAATACATGCACAGACGGACAGACAGACGGACAGACGGACAGACAGACGGACAGACAGACTGACAGACGGACATAGCTAAATCAACTCAGAAAGTGATTCTAAGTCGATCGGTATAATAAACGATGGGTCTATTTCTTCTCCTTTTGGGTGTTACAAACAAATGCACAAAGTTATAATACCCTGTACCACAGTGTGGTGTAGGGTATAAAAACAATGTCACTATTGTTGATAACTCAAAGAGACTGTCAGGGCAAAGAAGGAAACTAAATATGTATGTTGAACCGACAGAACCTATTACGGGATGAATCTGACAATTTTACCTCGAACACATACATGGAGGCCGCTAAAAGAGTCAGGTCTACCAAAGAACATAGCGCTGTGAAAGTGACTAAGAAGAAAAAGGGCTCGCCGTCTTCCAGTAATTCGGAGAAGCCTAACGTACACACAAAAGTTTGACAAATTTTACTTCCGCCTCCCAGACCATAACAGGGTATTTCAAGCGGAGTGTGTGAACTGGCTCAGTAATGTGAACTGGCTCAGTAACACCACAAGCGGAGTGTGTGAACTGGCTCAGTAATACCACAAAGCCTAAATATGTCGACATCTTAACAGATAGCCAGCCAAATGGCTATCAAAGCCATAACATCAGAAAGGGTCAAATCCAGAACTGTGTTAGACTGTAAAAGAACTATAAATCCATGGTCAACTGTGTATATGCTGGGTACCAGGACACAACGGAGTGATTGGAAATGAATGGGCAAATATTTTGGCTTCAAAAGACAGAGAACTTCGAGTAATAAACATGGAAAATTTGAAACCTTTCGAAGCCACGAAGAATGAGTTGAAGCACTGTGCAGTGATGGCTCACAAAACTGAGTGGAATAGCGCAACAGGAGGAGCAACTGCAACGATAATGTTGGGTGGCCCAAATGAGAAGAAAACAAATAGTTTTCTGAAATAAGGAAGGCCTAACCACTGGCTTAGGTGTATGTCCATGGACATGAGACGTTTAAATGTCTTCTCTCTTCATCATAACCTAACCTAATGGCACTTCCCAGGCATTGGTATATCTGTCCACCAACTTTCAAGAAAATCGGTTCAGGCGTTTAGGCGTGATGCTGTAACAAACAAATAGACAATCAAACGATTTTATAATATTAATAGGATAATACAAAGTAAATTTCTATTCTAATTTTACGGTCCAATGAAAAGCAGGGTTACAAAGACCATATGGCGAGATTTTGCAGCGACCGTCCAGAGCCTGTGGTGGGAATTGAACGCACGACCCCCAAACTCATAGGCGAGCACGCTACCAACTCACCTACTGGGGCACTTTTAATGTTGTTATTTTTTAGAGATTTATTCTGAAAGCAAAAAAATAAACAAAAATATGAGTTTACAGATAACCGTAAATTTTACGTAAAAACAGAAACATTTTTATTTTATAGAAAAGAAGTTTCATTGTATTCTGGCAACTCCTTCTAATTTTGTCCAATTCAAGTATGGGGACGGAGCAGTGTGGGACGAAAGGAAAACATGCGTTTTTACAAACCACTCCCGTTAAACCAACTTGATAGCTTTGTAAAGCTCTAAAGTTGGAGTGTCTTAACATCAGTCAAGCAATATATCTCGCCAAGAAAATGAGAGTCTAGGGTAGCCTGCCTTTTAAGATAGATTTGATTGATCTTTCCGATAGCCCTTCCCATTGAAAAGAGTCGTTTCTATTGATTCCTCCTCTTCTTCGTCTCCACATCTTCTGCAAAACTAATTTCGCAAGACCTTCAATATCTCTGAGTGTCGGCCCATGAGGCAGTAATCTGGCATGACAGACAGGATCAGTTAGACGTTCTGTCTCAATAACGAAAACAGGGAGTTAGTAAGTTTGACCACATTTCATTTGTTGCCGTATGGGCACTATCTCACACGAAGGGCTAGTAGGACGTTAGAACCATACCAGTTTACCTGGAGTCTGGCATCCAAATTAAGTGAATATTGAACTGTTCAGCCATCTAATGAAGAGATCCTCGACAGTCGAGGGCAGTTAGAAAAACCACGTTGATATCATTTGGAGTATATCTTTTATTATTTTACTAAGTCGGTTCGACCAGAAGGTTCTTTACTTAACTAAACTTCGTTTTAGTTCACTTTTATCTGGGCTTCACCAAAATTTTGCCCATATTTACAAAACTAATCTTATTTTAGGGTTCACTCCCTTCTGGGAGTTTACACTAGACATCAACATATGACATTATTGTTTTAATATTGGATGGAAAATATGTATTTAACTCCACTCCAGAAATAATAAATAATGCATTGACAGTATCAGATAGTATTGTCTCATTGACTCAATTAAAAATGTCATTAATATATTAAAGACTATAACAAACATGCAGTCGTCAAAGTAGAGAATTCTTTAAATACAAGAATCAATGGATGTCGTCCTAAGATGATGCTTGTGTTTCATTTCTTCCTAAGAAATAATTGGCATTTAATTCACGAACAATATTCGTCTGAAATAGAAGTGTAATTTTGCCAAAAAAAAAATAAAATAGATACAAAGAAAATAAGAAAGTATATCATTAGGAAGTCACTGATATTATCGTATATATGTATGTATTTACGCTCCAATGTAGGTAAAGAATGTCGGCAGTGTATTTAGAGACGTCGGTAATATATAAAAGAACATCGAAGGAAAACTATCAATTCATACTAATTTCGAAGACTGCGAGAGATTCCGATAGATAGGCACGCGGTTTTATATTCATGAATGTCGACCCGGTAAGTGGATGCAATACATTCTAATGTAGTATCACGATAAGACATTCTGTCTCCCTCCTACAAATTGTATGTGGAAAATTAATTGGGTATGTACCTTAGGCTGTAATGAAAACAAGTAAAAGCGTTCATTTCAGCCATGCCGAATCCTATCTACCCCCCGCCATGGATTACATTCAATTTTGATTACTGGAAAAATCTTTGGATATGGAGCAAATCATGAAGCGGTCCTTTTTGTTTAAGTAAATTATTAAAAAAGCCTTTTTGGGAGCGACATCTATAGTTGGACTACGAGTATATCAATATATGAACTGAATTAAAAAAATTTAACAGCGCTGAATTCTTGGCTTAATTATTAGAATATGGTATTTATGGCTTAAGTACGTATATTTTGTAGCGACCTCTATAGGGTGACTATAACAAAATATGAACCGATTTGTAAAATTTTGGTGTGATGAATTCTTGTTAAAATAGAATACAAACTGCAAAGTTTATGCTACTTTGCTTAAAAAATGTTGTATCTATGACTCAAAAACCATATTTTGGAGCGACCTCTATAGGGGAGCTTTATCAAAACATGGACCGATATGGCCCATTTGCAATCCCAAACAAGCTGCAACTATAAGAACTATTTCTACCAAATTAGATCAACCTAGCTCTATTATTACCGACTGTAGCGTGATTACAAAAGACGGGCGGACGGACATGGCTAAATCGTCTTAGAGTTTTACGACGATTAAGAATATATACTCTATGAGGTCTCAGATCAATATTTAGAGGTGTTACAAACGGAGTGACAAAATGAATATACCCCCCCCATCCTATGGTGAGAGACATAAAAGTTGTCATAAAATTAAGATATTGATATAATTTTAATACTTAAATGCAATTAAATATTTGTTTCGTAAATAATAGTCCCAAATGAAAAATATTAGCACGGAAACTAAGATTTGTTTAGATCCGCATCTTCCCAAATATATAATATTTGTGTGTGCCAAATATAACATATTTCAGGTGTAACCTAAATATTTATATATTTCAAGCAGAATATGTTTGGGACAATGTACTACAGAAGCGATTAGCATTTATTTATATACCGAAAGTAATGCTGGCGATAATAAGATATTATTATCTAGCAATGCCGGTGGTAATGATATGTAAATACTTATCAAGATATTGCTGGGTTGACAATATTTATATATTATTGAAAGTTTCCATACATTAAGTACAAAATGCTCTTATTTTAATAATTAAGGCCGTTTTTGGCGCAAATCTTTAATATTAAGACAAATTTGTTTTTATGTGTGGTACTAAAGATATAAGCTGTGAACTTTTGGTGCAGAATTTGCGTGGGAGGAATCAAAAGGGACATGCCAATGATTTTTTGTTTTAATTAAATTATTATCAATTCAAATTGCATTTTAATAACTTTAAAGTATGTACTGGTATTAAAGTTATAGGCTGCTAACTTTTGGTGCAAAACGGTCCATTTGTGAGGGAGGTACTAAAAGGGGCGTGGCAACTCCGCCAATTTTTCTTGACGTGTTAGCGAATAATAAACTAATGCTATGTATGGAATTTCAGAAGATTCGAGTAAGTACTATAGAATCTACAGACATAGTACAGACGGACGGTTGGACATTGCTCAAACGACTTAGAATGACCCAAATCGAATATCCGCCAACCATGCTTGGGGTCTTAGATCACTCCTTCGATGTGTTATACTTTTGGCTCGTAGCAAATGATATATGCCCCCCCCCCCCCCCCCCTCTCTAAGGTAATACACTATGTTCGCACTATGTTGTAGTCCTAAAAACACAACATTTTTTTCTGTCCTTTTACACTCCGCAATTTTAGTTTTTTCCGCTAATCGTTACTTGCAGAAACTTAAATTTATATCGAAACATTAAAAAATTTACGCACAGGACGAGAGTCGAACCGACAACCTTATGATTCTTAGCCAGACACAATATATCTGGAGCTACGAAACTCTTTTGGGACTAACATGAATATGTCATTTACTTAAAATTGTTTCGTCACCTATATAAATAGCATATGGCAACTCTATTTATCATTCAATAATGGCAATCCTTTTTTCAAATTCAAGAACAGATTTTCATCAACTTGGATCAAAAACCTCATTTCTGGAGATGGCATTATAAGGTAGACCATCGAATGGAACCCACAGTGCAGTAGGGCAAGCGGTCTTCATTCAACATGAAATTAAAGCTTGTACATTAATTTTAAGCCTAAATGTATTAAAATCCCGTGCTGTGAATAGGGTAGATTGGAATTAAATGATTACGGTACAATATAGTCCATTTTACTACCCATAGAAGTGAAAGGAATAAATATATTGTCATCAGAAACGAGAAAGGGCGTATCATAAATTGAAAAATGTTGTCGTTAGAAAAACGGTGTTTTCGGGATAATATCCAAACATAATTATGCATATATATGTATTTACGCAAACATGATTTATAACATGTTTGCGAAAATGGCGTGAACTAAGAATTTTTAATCATGAAATGAGAAATAATTTGTTGTTAGGTCCTTTTGAATTTCGTTAATAAATTCGCCATTCTTGATAGTAGGTCGCTAAAAATTTGTCAGGCTGTGTATTTTGATGCAGTGTACCGAAATCCATTAAAAACTGAATTTCCATTTTTCTTGCTGTTACGCCTTTTTTCCTTTCTGATGACGATATGAACTTATATATATATATATGTATGACGATGTCGTTTTAGAATCGGATGAAGGTAAAGTTGCAACTAAGTACTGACTTATTTTTGTAGTTACTAGGAAGTCATTACTAATTAAAACAATTGGTAGCAACATGTGCTTACCAAGACGTTCCTGGCGTTGAAAAGAAAATATTCTATCAACCATCTGGCAAAGGATATATTTCTTTCTTTTTATAGAATTGTATACCTCTTTCGATCAGAAAACATTTTTCTCGAAGAGAACGATACGGTCTAACATCTATACCATTAACATATACCAAATTGACACCAAACATACTACAAATGTATGGACGCACTACGTGTGCCTGTTTGCCTATTAAGGTCTTCTTGCTCTCAGGTCACGTTCAAGCATAATTTTGCCATTTCAATATATAATAATAATAACAGCAATAGGCGGTGCTGATTTCCTTCTTACTCATTTGACGACACGTAAAATCCAAGGGTGGCACAGCAAAAGTCAGAAACTCGTTTGTGGTCAAGTGCGCCATGAGAATTGTCAATTTTTCTCCAGTCTTCTTACATTAGGCACTGCGCCGTAACATAATGTGGAGTTCGCAGATATCATTGTCTATGTCGTTATAAAATTTACAACAAAACCCTCAACCCATTGCACTGTAAACCGTTGACTTGGAAATTGGAAATGATTTAATTGTTTTACAAAATATTCTCCGTGAAGATCAATACACTTTTGCATACACTCATACCATTTTTATCCTCTCGCCTTAGAGAAGAGGGTATATATCATTTGCTACGAATCAAAAGTGGAACACATCGAAGGAGTAACCTAAGACCCGTTTGGTGGATATCCGTTTTGGGTCGTTTTAAGTCATTTGAGCAATGTCCGTCCGTCCGTCCGTCTGTCTGTGTGTCGTTCTGCTGGCTGGTGCGCACGACGACTGTCGGAAGGAGTAGCAGATTGACTTCAAATTTGGTATGCGATAATATTTTATTCTATCTCGATTTATTCTAACTTACTCGAATCTACTGAAATTCCACGCATAGTATAAGTTCATTAGCCGCTATCACCTCGAGAAAAATGGGCGAAGCTGCCACACCCATTTTGGTACCTCCCACACAAATAAGCCATTATGCACCAAAAGTTAACAGCTTATAACTGTAATACCAGCGAATACAAAAACTTCAATTTTTGTACAAAATTCTCAAATTTCTCAAATTCTTCATTTTTAATTCAAATATGAAATGTCTTTGATCATCTTCAATAGGTTTCTCCTTTGCCTCAAGGTTTACATTAACAAACGCATGTAGGAGGATTCTGTTATATCATATATTTGGATACTCTTTTATATGAACTTTTTCGATGTAGCGAAAAAATTGGGAAAGGGAATATACTGCTCCAGCAAAGCAGTTACTACTTATATGAAGGGCGGGTTAGGCAAACGAAGCCGTAACTTAACATTAGCGCAGCCGTTACATTGATTCAGATATTCACACACAGAAAAAATATACAGTTTTAAAATAAATAACAAATGTAAAGGGTTTTCCAACAAGAGGTGTTATTTTGATAAATCAAAGACAAATGCAATTTTTTGAGATAAATGATCGGATGTTTATTTCATAATAAAGAGAAAGGTAGGCCGTTAATAATGAAAAACAACATCAGCCAAATGGCCACCACGACCGCGCTTACAGGATTATATCCTTTTCATGAAATTTACCATAACCAAATCGCAAAGTGGCTGCCCTATGTCTTCGATAGCCTCACGAATTATATCTTGAGGTCTTGAATCCAACTCCGAAATCATTAATCATCTCTCGATAGTAAGGTCCAATGATCCCGCCGGACCATAAACCGCACCAAACAGTCACACGTTGAGGATGGAGAGGCTTCTCAACAATAACTCTTGGGTTTTCCGAGCCACAGATGCGACAATTTTCCTTGTTGGCGTAGCCACCGAGGTGGAAATGAGCCTCATCAGTCAAGATGATTTTTCGATGATTTTCGAATTTTAATAATTTCAATGCGTTGTTGAATCGTGTATCGTTCCATTTTTATACCCTACACCACACTGCGGTACAGGGTATTATAAGTTTGTTTCACGGCAGATGTTTGTAACACCTGAAAATAACACAGCTAGACCTACCTTAAAGTATACCGATCGACTCAGAATCACTAGCTGAGTCGATTTAGCCATGTCCGTCCGTCCGTCCGTCTGTCCATGTAAAGTTGTTCGTCGACTACAGGTCACAATTTCACTCCGATCGTTCTGAAATTTTGCAGTTTAGAGTATTTCGCAGCGGTTAAGATCGCTATTGAATTTGGTTGAAATCGGTTTAGTTTTAGAATTAGCTCCCATATATATCTTTCGTCCGATTTGGCCCTTTAGTCCTGTAGAAGCTGTATTTTACATCCAATCATTTTGAAATTTAGAATGGTAAAGTTTCTTGATCCATGAACCAACACTACCGAATTTGAAGAAAATCGGTTAAGATTTAGCTATAGCTCCCATATATATGTTTCGTCCGATTTGGCCCTTTAGTTCTATAGAAGCTGTATTTTACATCCAATCGTTTTGAAATTTAGAATGGTAGAGTTTCTTGACCGATGAACCAACATTGCCGAATTTGAAGAAAATCGGTTAAGATTTAGCTATAGCTCCCATATATATGTTTCGTCCGATTATGCTCTTTAGTCCTGTAGAAGCTGTATTTTAAATCCAATCATTATTTTGAAATTTAGAATGGTAGTATTTCTTGATCCATGAACCAACACTACCGAATTTGAAGAAAATCGGTTAAGATTTAGCTATAGCTCCCATATATATGTTTCGTCCGATTTGGCCCTTTAGTTCTATAGAAGCTGTATTTTACATCCAATCGTTTTGAAATCTAGAATGGTAGAGTTTCTTGATCCATGAACCAACATTGCCGAATTTGAAGAAAATCGGTAAAGATTTAGCTATAGCTCCCATATATACGTTTCATTCGATTTGGCTCTTTAGATCCAATCTTTTTTATACCCTACACTACACTGTGGTACAGGATATTATTTAAGTATAAAATGTCCCAAAAGTAAATTTATGTTAACAATTTATACATGAATTACAAAATTTATATATCAGAGTTATTCAATATTACGAGAGTGGTGTAGGGTATTATATAGTCGGTTTAGTTTTAGAATTAGCTCCCATATATATCTTTCGTCCGATTTGGCCCTTTAGTCCTATAGAAGCTGTATTTTACATCCAATCGTTTTGAAATTTAGAATGGTAGAGTTTCTTGATTCATGAACCAACATTGCCGAATTTGAAGAAAATCGGTTAAGATTTAAATATAGCTCCCATATATATGTTTCGTCCGATTTGGCCCTTTAGTCCTATAGAAGCTGTATTTTACATCCGATCGTTTTGAAATTTAGAATGGTAGAGTTTCTTGATCCATGAACCAACATTGCCGAATTTGAAGAAAATCGGTAAAGATTTAGCTATAGGTCCCATATATATGTTTCATCCGATTTGGCTCTTTAGATCCATTCGTTTTTATACCCTACACCACACTGTGGTACAGGGTATTATTTAAGTATAAAATGTCCCAAAAGTAAATTTATGTAAACAATTTATACATAAATTACAAAATTTATATATCAGAGTTATTCAATATTACGAGAGTGGTGTAGGGTATTATATAGTCGGCACCGCCCGACTTTAGCCTTTCCTTACTGGTTTTAAAATAAAACTCCCATAAAATAATCTAAAAATGAACAAGTGCTATATTTTTATGATTTTATCGTAAAGTCTGTTCTGTCATGAATTAAACGAGCCCATTCTGAAGAAAATCGATGCATAATTTAAAAAGTTAAATGCTAATTTAGTAAGGTTTTAACTTTAAACTTATCGATGTAAAATTTACAAAAACAAACATTAAAAGCTAAGATTGGAGATTTTGACGTTTTTTGACGTCTAGAATCAGAATATATGCATTAAAACAGAAACCTAAGAAAAAATTTTGTTTTTGTCGACCAGATATGGTGAAAATTAAGTTAAAATTACATTTATGATTTCTTATCTATCTACCTTTTTAACATGTAGGTTGCAGTGATGGAATGAGTTTGCACAACCGTGTATGTAAATTTGATTTTATATTGGGTGTGGTAATAAGTAGTACGGTTTTGGCCATTACACAGAACTTATCACGGTATTTGCAAACGATTAACCCAGATATAATAAAGGCTTACGAAATCATAAAATTGCCAACGACTAAATTAAGTGACATGCGTAGAAATTCAGATGCGGAGTTTGATAAGCTGTTTGAAGAATCCACACAACTTGCAAGAAGTTTTGGAATAGAAGCTGCACTACCTAGAAGAGTAGGCACTCAAAAGTATAGGGCTAATATTCCTGGTTCAGATGCCAAGGCGTATTTTAGGACAACATTGTTCATACCATATCTGGATGAAGTAATATCACATTTCAATAATAGATTTTCCGAACATAAAGCTATGTCTGTTTAATATCGTTCCGATACGAGTTGTAAATCTAATAAAGGCAGAAGAATACCTGTGACAACGGCATCTGCTGAGCGAAGTTTCTCGACGTTAAGAATAATAAAAACGTATCTCCGGAACAGAATGGAAGGAGAAAGGCTATCTTATCTGGCTTTGATGTCTATATACAAAGATGAAGTCAAAATCGATGAAATCATTGATATATTTCTTTCAAAAAATCGAAGATTACATTTTTAACTCTTACGTATTTTATTATAAAAAGTTTTACTATACTAAAGTACACATTTATATTTAGGAATAAAATTCGAATAAAAAACTAAGGAACTTAACATCCATTACCTACACAATAAACGCAATTTTTTAATTGTTTATCTTTGTTATGAAAAAAAAGATTGCCCAAAAAAGTCAAGTTACAGCATAACGGTGGATAAAGAGTAAAATGAAATTTAGAAACTGTGAAGCAGGGTATTGTTAGCATGTTTAGTACACATCTACTAGGAATTCGGTTTAACCATGTCCGTCCGTCTGTCTAACGAAACAATCAATTTATTGAAGGAAACTTTTGGTGAGTGGAGCAATGGGGGTTAAATATGCTACAGTGGGGCAAAAAATGTTAAATATGGTACAGTGAGGCAGAGGGTTTAATATGACACAGTGGGGGCAAAAAGGTACAGTGGGTAAAAAACTTTAACTATTGAACAGTGGGAAAAAAATTTGTTAGATATGGTACAGTGGAACACAAATGGTTAAATATGGTACAGTATGACAAAAATGGTTACAGTGGGCACTAATAGTAAAATATGGTAACGTGGAACAAAATGGTTTAAGTATGGTACAGTGGGCGAAAAGCGTTTACTATGGAACAGTGGGGCAAAAATGTGTTAACTATGGTACAGTGGGGCAAACATGGTTACATATAGTGGATAAGATATAGTACGACAAAAAGGTGTTAAATTTGATTCAGTGGACCCAAAACGGTTAAAAATGGTACAGTGGGTCAAAAAGCGTACATTTAGTACAGTGGGTAAAAATATGGATGCAGGGAGAGATGGTAAGTTAAATATGAAATAAGAATGTTTTTTTTTCAAGATTTATGCATTTAGTAGCACTGTGGTGCAAAAAGGTTAAAATTACGATGCAGTTGGGGCAAGTAAAAATTTTTCAATATGTTACAGAGGGGGAAAATGTTTTAATATGGTTTAGTGGAGCAAAAAGGATTAAATATGGTACGGTGTGGTCTCTGAGTGCAGAGGTACAGCATAAACTAAAGCTAAGAAATTGTTATTTCCAAATAGGTTCATCTATGTAAACCCTGGGGAAAAAGTAAGAAAGTTTCAGCCGGGTAAACCGACTAAGGTATACCCTCACTTTGTGAGTAATGTAATATGGAATATTACACGAATTAATCTGTCAACTTGTGGGAGGTATCAGAAGGGGTTTAACAAATACAACTATTATACTCTAAACAATAGATATTTATGTACACTGGTATATTAACGTTATGAGCTATTCAATTTTGGTATTATTGGATCGTTTTGTTTGGGAGGTACAAAAAGAGGCGTTGTGATAGCGCCCATTTTTCACAGGGCTATAGGTACTTTAAAAGCGTTACACTGTGCGCCATTCCAAGTATTTGTATGCACTGTTATTAAAATTATATGCTGTTTACTTTTGATACAAAGCGGTCCATTTGTGTGGGAAGTACCAAAAGGGGCGGTACAAGAATGCCCATTTTTTACCGGACTATAGGCACTATAAAAACATTACACTGTACAAAATTTCAAATATTTTTATCCACTTGTATTAAAGTAATAAGCTGTTAACTTTTGATGCAAATTTATCAGTTTGTGTGGGATGTGCCGAAAGGGACGGGGGCACTTCGCCCATTATTCTCAAGGTGATAATTACTAATAGACTAATACTATGTGTGGAATTTAAGAAGATTCGAATAAGTAGTATAGAAATTATTAGCGAATCAATATTTCACTAAATTTTAACCCTTTGTGAGGGAGGTACTAGAAGGAGTGGACCAATATGGCCCAACTTCGAACTTAGCCGGAGATAGAAAAAAATATTACCACATACCAAATTTGAAGTCAATCGGTTAGTCCTTTCGAGAGTTATCGTGCGCACCAGCCAGCAGAGAGACAGACAGACAGACCGACGGACGGATTTTTGTAAAATTCAATGGGTGTTATACATGAAGCAGGAAAAGTTTCCTAACTAATTTGACCAATATCAAAGTTAAATTGCAGCCTATAGTATCCGAACAACGATGGACAGACAGACGGATGGACTGGCACCGTTGAATCAAATCACCTAATGATTTACGTTTCGGAGTTCCATAAAACAAACTTATAAAAAGACCCTGTACTACGATAAGGCGTTGGTTGTGCTTAGATGAACAGGCTTAAGATTCCTAACTGCGAAAAATATATTTTTAATAACAAATATTCCCCCGCAACAAATTAATATGGGTACACATATATTTGATTCTGTTTTTAATGGTACTTTGCCAAAACAAAAATCACTTATAATATAATGTACAACATCCAGAAATTTGCCATTGATTGTGCTCTTGATATGGCAGAATATTAGCAAAGCCATTACTTTTGATAATTTTTATTTATTTGGAGACATACAATGCACATTATTAACGTTTCATAAAATATAATTGCTTAATTTTCAAAATGGTATAACTCACTAGTAACCAGCAGCTACATTATGTATCTGTTGATGTACTTGTTCCAAAGATGACATTAGTGCATTTTTTCACTTATGAATATATATGTTCTTTTGCAACAGTTTTTAATACATTTATATTTTGTGAAATATATAAAATACTAGCAGGACCCGGTCCACTTCGTTGCCCCAGATTACAGATTTCCGATCCCGTTCATTTTTAACCAATCACGTAGACTGCCATCAACTACATATACACAAAATAACAGCATTCTCGCTAACAAATTGTTCAAGATATAAAATTTTCAAAATTTGGCTTATATGGGCGGCACCACACCTATTCGTCCGATCCCGCCCATTTTTGGACCATACACGTGGGCTGCCACCAGATTTATATACACAAAATTGCACCTTTACAAAAATTGTGAAAGATATCTCGGTTTCAAAATTTGGCTTATATAGGCAGGGCCACGCCCATTGGTCCAATCTGGATAATTTTTGGGCCAATCACCAGACACAAATACAAAAAATTCCAGCACTCCACTTCAAAAATTTGGCTTATATGGGCGGGCCACGCCCATTTGTCCGATCCCGCCCATATTCGGTCCAATCACGTAGATCGCCAACAGATATATATACACAATATTACAGCTCTCTCGCTAACAAATTGTGCAAGATATCTCGATTTCAAAATTTGTCTTATATGGGCGGGGCAACACCCATAGATCCGATCCCAACTATTTTTGGACCAATCAAGTAGACTACTACCAGATAAATGTAACAAAATTATAGTACTCTAACTAATAAATTGTGCAAGATATCGATACCTCTATTTTCAACTATGCTAAGTGCAAAAATGCAGTTTTATAGGAGAGGCGATCAAAGTTTGGCGATTTATTAAATTTTGTGTGGATATCCTTTGTAATGCAAATTGAATGACATGTACTGTTTTGTGAATAACTTTTGGTTGACGGATAAACACCAAATTCTGACTGAATATAATTTGGAATATTTAGAAATTAAAAATGCGATCTCCCTAAAACTCTGCTAGGTCGACTTAGCATGTTTTAGAATCGAGGTATCGATATATCAATTTCAAAATTTGGGTATATCAATTTCAAAATTTAATGAGCAGGGCCACGTCCACTTGGTCCGTTTGCGCCCATTTTTGCACCAATCACGTAGACTGCCACCAGATACACGTGAACAAAATTACAGCACTCTCGCTAAAAAATTGTGCAAGACCTATCAATTTCAAAATTTGGCTTATATGGGTGGGGCCACGTCCATTTCTCCGATACCGCCCATTTTTGGACCAATTACGTAGACTGCCACCGGGTACATACGTATAGCAAGTGTTCAATGCTCTCCACTTCATCCTCATCTCCACAGCTTCTGCAGAAGTCATTAGAGTCAATACCCAATCTTTTGGCGTGTTCGCCGATCAAGCAGTGTCCCGTCAGAACTGATACTAACGTAGACTATCTTTGCCTCTCTAGTGCGAGGAGATATTTTGATCTTCTCAGGTCATACCTTGACCAGATTTGTCTAGCTACTCTGCAGTAGCTAGATTGCCTCTTGCCTAAGCCAAAGCTTGCACGTGGATAGTGGCGCACCAATATATGCAAATTCTTCGAGAATTTGTAATGTCGTCCCTTTCCTAGCAAGTTCATCGGCTTTGCAGTTCCCCGGGATATCCCTATGCCCAGGCACCCATA
This sequence comes from Eudasyphora cyanicolor, assembly GCA_963930755.1. NCBI lineage: Eukaryota > Metazoa > Arthropoda > Insecta > Diptera > Muscidae > Eudasyphora > Eudasyphora cyanicolor. The sequence continues at coordinate 173,769,475 of OZ005736.1, read as the reverse complement.
TGAGGTGTATATTAAACTGCTCAGCCATCTCGTTAAGAGATCTGCGGCAGTCGAGGGCTGTTTGTGAATTTAGGGATGTTGTCTCCAGAGAGTTGATGGCAGCCTGGCTGTCCGAGTAAATGACAACGCCAGTGTTGGTTACTATGTTGCGACTCAGCCACTTGGCTACTTCCCATATTGCCATTATTTCGTCTTGAAAGACACTGCAGGTATCTGGTAGTCTGTGAGCTATATCCAATCTAAGCTTTGCACAGTGTACTCCGAAGCCAACCTTTTCATCAAGCTTCGAACCATCCGTATAAAAGTGGAGAAGGTTTCTATTATCTGGTACTCTTCCAACCCATTAATCTCTGGCGGGAATCATAGTGATGTAATTTCTATCGAAGGTGTACACCGTTGGTATATAGTCCACTCGGTCGGTTACCATAGCACTACACTTTGATATCCTCATGTGACCGTAGTTTTTGTACCTCCACAGTGATAGGCAGTTTGATCTTATTGCCGCATTGGTTTCAACATATCTAACCACAATATTAATCGGCAGTATATGGAGTAGGGCTTGTAGAGACTCGGTCGCTTATGCTCAGGCAGGCTGTTCTCTGAACCTTTGTTAGTAGGTTGGTGATGGTTAGTTTGTCAGTTGCCGTCCACCATACCACTATGCCGTATAACAGTATCGGACGAACTACTGCTATAAAAATACATCCAGTGTACGATTTTAGGAGAGAGGCCCCACCGCGACCCTACAGCCTTTTTGCCGGAATAAAAGGCGACGTTGGCCTTCCTTACACGTTCCAATACGTTAAGTCTAAATAACACTTTTCTATCTAGAATTATTCCTAAAAATGTTGCACTTTCAGAAAAGAATATATCTGTTCCATTTATCCGAGGTGGAGGGTCCACATAAGGGACTTTATTCATCCTAGTAAAGAGAACCAATTCTGTCTTGTTTGTTTTCGCCCAAACCACTGCTTCTGGCCCATCTAGCAAATTTGTTCAAAGCCACCTGTAGAATGTCTCGGAGGACGTTTTCAAATTTGCCCCTCACTGCGATTGCAACGTCGTCCGCATGTGCCACGACCTTGCAGCCACAACGTTCTAGATCTAGCAGAATTTCATTCACCGCTAGGTTTCAAATTAGTGGAGACAGTACTCCTCCTTGTGTGGTCCCTCTGTTTACAAACCTTGTTAGAGTTGTGGACCCAAGACATGCTGTTATGCGTCTTCTGTTGAGCAGACTTTGAATTAGTCTAATCAAACTAGAGTTAACTTTTAGATGTGACAGTGTCGCAATTACTGCATCTGAGTGAATGTTGTTAAAAGCCCCTTCTATGTCAAGAAATGCCACCATGGTGAATTCCTTGAAATGCAGGGACGATTCGATAGTGCTCACAAGTTCGTGCAGGGCTGATTCTGTAGAAGGGAACTATTGAATGATGTGGTGATATGCTCGACCAGATTATCCAGACCGGCTTTGTCATTCGGTTCACACAGAAGTTTGGAGTTGAGGACTTTCTTGAAATTCTTATCATACAGGTGCCACTTTGTCTTTCTTACATTTCTGAGGACGGCAGGTTCAGGCGCTTTTTTAGAGAATGAGTGGTCGTCCAGTACATTCCACCCAATAATTTTATCTGACAGCCGGTCAGTAGCAAACGTTACGTCTAGTACTTCTTGTCTGTCTTTAATTGTAAGGGTCGGTTTATTACCTATGTTACAAATACTTTGGTTGGTAGTTAGAATAACGCCAAGAAGCGAATCACCCCTATTGTTTATATCCGTACTACCCCAGATAGTAAGATGAGTGTTGTCTGCGCCAACAGTCAGCTCGATCTCGTCAGACGTTGCTTCTTCTACTACTTCCCTGAATAGAGCAGTCGGTATTACAGCTTCATAAGGCATGTAACGATTACCAATCCCCAGACTAGCAGATGTTTGGTCTTTAAGTGGTAATTAGCCAGGGGAAAGATACTTAGATCTTTCCTGGCCAAAATGCAGGTTCTTGGAGTGCCTTCACAGTTGGCCACAAGCAGTTTAATGTTGGGTGTCCTGATACCGCACACCCTTCCTCCCACTACGTAGGGCTCCTGTATCAGGACGATGTCTACTGCACCTGTGGACAGGCGCAGCAATAGAGCTGATGGAGGTTAATCTGTAGAATTCTTACAATCATTGGTAATTGACAGATTAACATCCACCCCGACAAGGGTGTTATCGAACTCTTCGTCCGTATCATCGAGAAACGTGTCCACGCCAGATGCATCAAAGAGTCCGGAGACTCCCCTCAGCCCCTCTGTGTCAGAAGTAGAGCTTTCGTCCTCAGAGTAGGACGTTGCAGATCTTCTGTTAGAGTTGAAGTTACCAGAAATAATGGGCGTGGATACCTCCGCACTTCCAGAAAGCTGTGTATCAATCACGTTGGACGACTCACCTTCCGCAGTGGGAACTATATCCTGCTTGTATACCTTCAAGACTATAGTCTCGAAGCCATACTGTAGGGTTGCACTTGCACGTTGTATATGGGAGGTGGATTCAGCGTTAAGGATCAAATTGACAGCCTTATACAGGTCTACTGATCTGGCATCACAGAAATATAAGAGCTTTACTCTCCCCTGATGCCATCCTGCATCGTTGCAGATTGGTGGTGTGCCCGGCATTTATCTACGGACATCGAGGTAACGAGCCATAATGGCCCATTTGTGCTTGAGGATGGATCCATACTCACTACTTCTGTCTATAACGGCCATCACTAGACTCTCCTTCGCCACTTCATTGAAGGGCTTGGTGAGTGTCCTGTTGATGGTGACATTGGGGCCTCTTGCCTTTTTAGAAGGCAGGGGTTCATCAGGTGATCTGATTCTTTTGACTTTATTAGCCGTTAACACAGCTGAGTTTGTGGCTCTTTCAGCCGACTGATTGGCCTTAGAAGCATCTATGATGTCTTTAGCCCAGTTAAGTGACTCTTTTTGTTTTTCGGTAAGTGCCGAAACCTCAACAGCCTCCAACTTCGTCAAAACTCTGAGCGCTATCCGGTGCTCATTGTGCTGCCGTTTTGACGGTCGGACAATTTTCACCATGTTTGGTGTGGTCGGCTTTGGCCAAGACCAACGGACGGACAGTAGGACGATTGGGGAACCCCGCTCCAACGCGAAGGCATCCCCGTCAACGATTTTTTTGTCTGTATTATCCCGTAATAGGTACTACGATGTAGGCCTTCCAGACTTTGTACTGATTTTTTTTGCGATTACGTAATAGGTACTGCGTAATAGATTTTAACTATCCGCTCTGTGCTAAACACGGCCGTTCACTACGACTGATCAGTAACGACTCAAGAAGATCGTGCTGAACTTAGATCTTGTAGTCATTCTGAGTATACTTTAAGATTGTTTTAGTAATTTGTTACACAGAGTAGTGTAGGATATAATAAGGATAAGTATATGATTTCGATATAACCAATTTATTTTATTAAAACGTAAAATATTTTAATTATTGTTTTTCATTATATGCAAATAATAATCTTTTTTATATGTTAGACTTTAAAAATTTGTTTTTAATATTTGAATATAAAACCAATTTATACTGTTTTCAAAATGAACCCCTCCAGTTCGTGTGTATGTTAACTTGTTATTATGTCCTTGTTAGAAAATAGTGTTGTCTCCATAAAAAAGAAGAATAGCAAAACTGCTTTCTACCCGACACAAATAAAGCAATAAATCCATTAGAAAGTAAGACAACATCCAGTATCCGAGAACGCACATATACGCGGTCTTACCCAAAGTCGCTCACACCCTAGACAAAAGGATACAAGTCTAAGGATGAACAAAAAAACACAATGTATGTATGTAAGTATTATGTACGAGCATTGTTGTCATTGATAACACTATGCAACAACAAAAAATTCTTGTGTGTCCTAGACCTAAAAACTTTTTTGTGTGTATATTGAGGCATACTATTTTGAGAAACCAAAATAAAATTTTTTTATGCTAAAGTTTTTTTTTAATTTTTTTTAAATTTCAATTTTCATGGAAGATATCTTTAGTATTTGGATCATATTTATTGAAGTATAAACCCTTAAATTGAGGGAAATTATGAGGGCTACAAGTGTTGTGAATGTCATTTTCACTTATAAACTATAGTTTAGTAGCAGTCGCAGTATTTTTTTATGTCAAAAAATAGATTTTTTCTCGAACGAAAAAAATTGCAAAAAAAATTAGCTCTTTTGTCTAAAACCTAGAAATAAAGGGTGGTTAAATTTTAATGGCCGATGTTGATTTTGAATAAAACACAAATTATTTAGGAAACTAATGTCATTTCTTTTTATTATAATAATATTGATGTGGTTCAATTCTGCATGGAACAAAATATCGGATAAATGGTCCAAATTTTCGATGAAGCTGAGGCATAATTGATGCTCTAAGCCGTTAAAGTGCCGAATTATCTCATCCTTCAGCTCTTGAATTGTTGCTGGCTTATCGACGTACACCTTTTCTTTCAAATAACCCCAAAGAAAGAAGTCCAACGGTGGCAAATCACATGATCTTGGTGGCCAATTGACATCGCCATGACGTGAGGTAACACGGCCATTGAATTTGTTGCGCAAAAGAGCTATTGTTTCGTTAGCTGTGTGGCAAGTGGCACCGTCCTGTTGTAACCACATATTGTCCACATCCATATCTTCCAATTCAGGCCATAAAAAGTTCGTTGCCTCTCATTACCTCATTTAGAAGAAGTATGGCTCGATGACGTCGCCAGCCCATAAGTCGTACCAAACGAACTGGGCGAGCATGCACAGGTGTTTTCACATCTCCTACAGATCTGGTTTGCTGAAATTTGCGCACAATTCTCCCGATTGTGGACACATTTGGTCGATTATGCTGATCAAAAAAAAAACATCACGAAGTGCACGAAATGCTTTTTGAAAAAACGTTAACGCGTTGCTCGATTGTTTATGTTTCCATGGTTCAAATTGAGTTAGTCTGAAATTGAGAAATGTCAAATGAAATGCAGAAAAAACTTGACGTTAGGGTGTGGTTCACATTGAACATCGGCTCTTGCAATCTAACCACCCTTTATAAGGAAAAAAAGAAAGCTTATTTGAAGAAAATAGATGGATAAATGAAGAAATTATAGCACTCTTTGTAAAAGAAAGATCATTTTATAAAAATGGCGTTTTTATCCCCTCATATTAGAAGGGAGGGTATATATCATTTGCTACGAGCCAAAAGTGTAACACATCGAAGGAGTGACCTAAGACCCTAAGTATGTTCGGCGGAAATCCGTTTTGGGTAATTTAAGTCATTTGAGCAATGTCCGTCCATCCGTCTGTCTGTCTGCTGGCTGGTTCGCACGATAACTCTCGAGAAGGACAACCGATTGACCACTCCTTTTAGTACCTCCCCCACAAAGGGTTAACATTTAGTAAATTATTGATTATTTAATAACTTATAGTACTTATTTGAATCCTCTGAAATTCTAGACATAGTATTAGTATATTAGTCACTATTACTTCGAGAAAAATGGGCAAAGTTGCCACGCCCCTCTTGGTACCTCCCACACAAATGGACAATTTTGAACCAAAAGTTAATAGCTTATAACTTTATTACCAGTACATACAAAGAAATGCAATTTTGTATAGTGTAATGGTTTAATAGTACCTACAAAATTTGGCATTATTGCCACGCTACTTTTGGTACCTCACACACAAATGGATCATTTTGTACCAAAAGTTACCAGCTTTTAACATTAATACCAGTGCATACAAATGCTTGAAATTGTGTACAGTGTAATACTATTATAGTACCGAGAGTCCAGAGAAAAATGGGCGTTATTGGCACGCCCTTTTTGGTACCTCCCACACAAATGGACATTTTTGTACCAAAAGTTAACAGCTAATAACTTTAATACCAGTACATACTTTAAAGTTATTAATTGCAATTTAAATTGATAATAATTTAATTTAGACAAAAAAAATTAATTTGCTAATATTTTTTGGGACTCAAGGTGAGGGGGATTCATAAGTCGGTTTATCCGACTGAACTTTCTTACTTGTTTTTTTAACAAATCATTAATCATTGTTGCTGGCTTTTATTGGATCCGAGGAAATTTAAAACTACAACCTTAAATGACCTCCATGCTGAAATTTCCTCTGGTGTTAATAACTTCTTCAACTTTTTGAAAAGAAACAAAATTTTTAAATATCGTTCATTCCATATCAAACCGAACGATTTTTGGAAAAAATCTGGTCGACATTGCGATTGTTTTGAAAATTTCTATATGAGTTTTAATATGGAAATGAATCATGTTGTAGTGGGCGAGAAAAATAAACCAAATTTTTTTTCAGATGTTATAAGCATGTGAAATCTAAAAAATTTGGGAAAATATTTGAAATTGTGTACTTTGGAAGTTATGTATTATGCAAACGCGTGGACGGAATTTTACAAATGATTGCTCGGTTGTAAAGTCTTGACTTGTACTTTAAAGTGCATATATTGATGCTGGTTAATTAAAAGTTTTTAAATGCATCAGTTGCATATGCAAATAAATTTAGCATTTTGCTCATCAATGACACAATTTTAAAATTCTGAGAAAAATATAGTCATTTAGCCTGATTTGTCCTTAACTGACACTACAATTTACAAGATGGTGTTCAGCCTCGTTCTTTTTTAAAACCAAAAATGTCAATGATTTTTCTTTATAAACTATGACAAATATTGAAATTACACAATAGACAGAATCATTTCAATAAAAAATAATTTCCATTTCTGTCATTTTTGAGTAAAAATGCTATTATATAGAAAGTGAAGAAAACGCCAGATTAAAATATACAGGCTCAGCTCAGATTAGATAGGGCTCCATGCCTAAATATAGTTGGTGTTATCCTGGTCCAGTATGCAAATTAAAATTAAAGAGGAAATATAAATACTGATATATGCAAATATTGTTGAGTTTTCGCATACATCGAGGATGTCCTAGTCAAGACCTTTTTATTTCATAGGGTTCCCCACAGTGTTTGTATGATTCTCATGCATTTCTATACCATTACATTCGAAAATAAGCAAGCCATAAACATGTTTGTACATGGTATTTATTTGGTATTATATATGGTATTATCCACTTTTTTTTTTAAATTTTTTCGTATTTGTTTTACATGGACCACAAAGAGGGTCGGTATGAATGGAGAGTAATTTACATATTGTGATCGAAAGAACGTAAAATAGTCAGTAAAAAATATAGGGCGATAGAAAAATGGAGACATAGAACAAAAATATCAAAATTATTTCCCGTAAATCAGAGTTAAATCGATTTACCCCACCAATATCCCTTAAACTAGACGAGATGGGGAAAAATATTCGCGATTCCGAATGAGAATGCTTGAGACCCATATTATCAACTTCTAACTCAAAAAACACAAATATGGCATATGGAAAATAGTATTAAGCCGACTATATTGCAGTCCACGTTATTAGTCCAAAAATGGGCGGGTACATTTTTTAGCCAAAGTGCTGTAATTTTGTATATGTACGTATGTGGTGGCAGGCTACGTGATTGGTCAAAAAATGTAAGTCCAAAAATGGACCGGATCGGAAATCTGAAGTCTGGGGTAACGAAGTGGACCATGTCCAGCTAGTCTATATATAAAAACATATCTAGTGGCAATCTACATGATTGGTCCAAAATTGGGCGAGATCGGACCAATGGGCGTGGCCAAAATTCAAAATTGAGATATCTTGCACAGTTTATTACCGAGAGTGCTGTGTTTTTGTGTATATATATCTGGTGGAAGGCTACGTGATTGGTCCAAAATTGGGCGGAATCGGACCAATGGGTGTGGCCCAGCCCATATGAGCCATATTTTGAAATTGATATATCCTGAGCAATTTGTTACATTTTGTGTATATGTATTTGGTGGCAGTATATCTGATTAATCTGAAAATGGACGGGATCGGAAATCTGAAGTCTGGGGCAACGAAGTGGACCGGGTGCAGCTAGTAGTTGTATAAAACTTTGTGTCAGGTATTTGACGAACTATGTAATATGTTATGTTAACACCTTCGACCAACATATTGTATTGTTTAATGCAAGATACATGTATTTCTGCTTTAACTTTTGTCAGTTCCAAATCTCTAACTAGATCATTGACTTGAGCTTGAGTTATAAGCGCTGGCTTCTGACTGAAACTGGTACTGCTGTGAGTTGAGAAGTCGGTTGAACTGGACGATGTTTCCGTAATAATGCCGTTAGCTATACTTTGACATTGGGGAACTGGTATTTTGTTTGAATGTTCAACTGGCAGGGTGATAGATCTAACTTCGGTGTAGTTACAGCGAATGCTCCTTCCTACTCCAATCCGACTACTTAGACAAAAATGGCAGTCTGTATCATGAGTGGAGGGGAGCCTTCAAATCATTGGTATTCCAAATTGCAGGTGATGCCTAAAAGTGAGATGTTTTATTAAAGAAACTTTTACTCCCCAAACCCCAACGAGTACGGTTTGCATGACACAAGATACACAAAATACTAGGTGTCCACGATTCGTTCAGATTTTTAACAGGTATACCAACATATTGTACCCAAATTGCTTCTATTGTTTTACGAAAATGGTCGAAGTTGCCACGCCCCTTTCGGAACCTCCCACACAAACGGACAATTTTGAACCAAAAGTTAAATGTAATGGTTTAATTGTACCTACAATACAGTAAAAAAATTGACATTATTTTCACCCTCCTTTTGGTACCTCTCACACAATTGGATCATTTTGTACCAAAATTTACCAGCTTTTAACTTTAATACCAGTGCAAACAAATACTTGAAATTTTGTACAGTGAAATGCTTTTATAGTACCCACACTCCAGGTAAAAGTGTGCGTTATTGGCCCGCCCCTTTTGGTACTTCCCACACAAATGGATCTTTTTGTACCAAAAGTTAACAGCTTTTAACTTTAATACCAGTGCATTCAAATACTTGAAATTTCGTACAGTGCAATGTTTTTATAGTACCTAGAGCCTAGAGAAAAGTGGCCGTTATTGGCACGCCCCTTTTGATACCCGCACACAAATGGACCATTTTACACCAAAAGTTAACAAATTATAACTTCAATACCAGTACCTACTTTAAAGTTAATAAATGCAATTTAAATTGATAATAAATTAATTAAAACAAAACCAGTAAGGAAAGGCTAAAGTCGGGCGGGGCCGACTATATAATACACTACACCACTCTCGTAATATTGAATAACTCTGACATATAAATTTTGTAATTCATGTATAAATTGTTTACATAAATTTACTTTTGGGACATTTTATACTTAAATAATACCCTGTACCACAGTGTGGTGTAGGGTATAAAAACGATTGGATCTAAAGAGCCAAATCGGATGAAACATATATATGGGAGCTATAGCTAAATCTTTACCGATTTTCTTCAAATTCGGCAATGTTGGTTCATGGATCAAGAAACTCTACCATTCTAAATTTCAAAATGATTGGATGTAAAACACAGCTTCTTCAGGACTAAAGAGCAAAATCGAACGAAACATATATATGGGAGCTATAGCTAAATCTTAACCGATTTTCTTCAAATTTGGCAATGTTGGTTCATGGATCAAGAAACTCTACCATTCTAAATTACAAAACGATTGGATGTAAAATACAGGTTTTATAGGACTAAAGGGCCAAATCGGACGAAACGTATATATGGGAGCTATAGCTAAATCTTAACCGATTTTCTTCAAATTCGATAGTTTTGGTTCATGGATCAAAAAACACTACCATTCTAAATTTCAAAAGGATTGGATGTAAAATACAGCTTCTATAGGACTAAAGGGCCAAAATCGGACGAAACATATATATGGGAGCTATAGCTAAATCTTAACCGATGTTCTTCAAATTCGGCAATGTTGGTTCATGGATCAAGAAACTCTACCATTCTAAATTTCAAAACGATTGGATGTAAAATACAGCTTCTATAGGACTAAAGGGCCAAATCGGACGAAACATATATATGGGAGCTATAGCTAAATCCTAACCGATTTCAACCAAATTCAATAGCGATATTAACAGCGGCGAAATACTCCAAACTGCAAAATTTCAGAACAATCGGGGTGAAATTTCGACCTGTAGTCGACGAACAACTTTACATGGACAGACGGACGGACGGACAGACATGGTTAAATCGACTCAGCTAGTGATTCTGAGTCGATCGGTATACTTTAAGGTGGGTCTAGCTGTGTTATTTTCAGGTGTTCTGCCGTATTTATGTAAACAATTTATACATGAATTACAAAATTTATATATCCGAGTTCTTCAATATTACGAGAGTGGTGTATAGTCGGCCCTGCCCGACTTTAGCCTTTCCTTACTGGTTTTTATCTATTTTTCGTGCTTACACGGGGCAAAATCGCCTTTTTTGATATGTTTGAATCGTAAGAAAATATATTTGGAACACAAATTTTTAAATATTATATATTTCTGAGCAAATAAATTTTATTTGAAAATCAATAAAATATATTTGGAACGCATATATTACAACAAAATATATTTCCAAACTAAATTTCTCAAATATAGTATGTGTTTAAGTACAAATAAAATTATTGTTTAGGAATTTCTCCAAATATATTTTATTTGAAAAAGATTTTCAAAACATTGGCTGACTTTTTAGAATTTCAGTTTAACTTTTTCCTTAGTTTCGAATTCGCATTAACTTCTTTTTAAATCAATAATTTCAAATTTCTGAGTTAGTATTCCAAGTCGTCATGTTTTGTCAACCCTTTCAAGTAATTTATATTAATCCATGATTATACGATTTCATTTATTTTTATTTGTATTTTTACGAACATTAAAAATTACAAAAAATAAATTTGAATTAGTAAAAATCTTGACACAACTAACGTATTTTCTGAATTCTTAAGTGCAAATAAATGTTTGTTTCGGAAATAATAGTCCCAAATAAAAACATATTGGGATGCAAACAATGATTTGTTTAGAATAACATTTTCCCAAATATATACATTTTGTGTGTACACAGTATTATATGTTTAGAGTGTACGCTAAACATATATATGTTTCATGCCGAATATGTTTGGGACAATATACTACAGAAGCGATTTTTTGGCAGCGTGTAGGATTCCAAATTACACTATAAAAATATATGTGCAGCCCTTCGACAAAAATGTTGTTGCATGGTGCTATTACTGTTGTTGTTGTGGTTGTTCTTTACACAGTTCTTGGCACCGTTGAAGTTGCTGTTGTTTTACTCAATTCCCTTTTGTTTATTGTAAGAAAACAACAACGAAAAATAACAAATAGAACTAAAGGGGAAACTTATAAATTTTCTGCCGAAAAAGTTTCATGCTGACTTTTGCTTGAGGATGTGCTTCTATTCATACATACACATAAACAAACCAACATGCTCGCCCAGACAATATAAGGAAGAAAATAGTACAATTATTGCCACTACTACGGCTAATTCATGTAGATAACATGTTGGGCAGGATACTTAATTTTTTCCTTAAATGAAATAAATTGTATGTTATACGAACTTAAAACTGGGTCGCAATATTTATAAAACAAAAGCCTATTTTATTTTTTGTAAATAAGCAAAAACTGTAAAGGCCCACATAGATAGAATTCTTTATTTCATTCTTACATCAAAAAGGGCAAATTATGATACAATTACACCAGGTAGTGTCAACTTAACAGCTGATTTACAATTATTTTGCAGGGATCTGTGGTTGAAATATGCCTACAACTCTGTATGCTGTTCTTTTGCAACAACAACAGCTAACTTTGACAATTGTCTACAAGCAAATGACGACAACACAAGACCCCAGAGTTAATATAATACGTTTTTGAGCAAGTGACTTTACCTGGTGTAATTGTAAGAGTATCAAGAGGTAAATATTTGTTTTCATTTGAAGGTAAACATCACTATTCAATTATACAAAGTTGTATTTCTAACAAAACAATAACAATGCAACATTTGAAATACATAGTTAAAAATTCCAATGCCATTTGATTTTCGAAATGTAAATAAAATGTTGAAATATCTAAGATTTGTTTACAAATAAACAAAACAATTATAATTTATTTGTTTTGTCAGACATTTTCGTATTTCTACGATGAAATCATGAACGTTTTGCAATTTATCTCAATCTATCCTACGGAATCTAGGGTAATATATACCCTTGCGTACAGAACAAAGGCCTAAAACATCGAAGGAATGATATACAATTGGATGTTTTAATTTGTTTGAACAATTTCTGCCTGGTTCGCACGACAACTCTTGAAAGCAATACCTTGGCAAATAAATATTTAAACAGATACAATAAATATTTAACAGAGGAACACCACAGTGGTCATTTCTTCTGCAGCAATATTGATTTTTAATGATCTTATTTGATAATTTTTCTCTAAACATAAGGAAGATAGAAATTGAAAGGGTAAGCTACTTTAAATACAGGGTGGCTGATGAATATTGCTACATTAAGAAACTCAAATAACTTTTTTTTCAGTGTTTGGAATTCAGTTTTCTTTTATTCGTGTTAAAGCTCATTAAATTTATTTAAATATAGCTTAATTAGTTTTAAAAATAATGGAATTTAAATGCCCCCTGCTCGTTGATGCATGTGCGGCATCTTACCAAAAAGTTGTTCGTTACTGCTTGGAGAGTTGAGACGGGAATAGCCGTAATTGTTTCTCGAATGGATTGCTTTAGTTCATTCAAATTTGTTGGTTTTGCTTTGTAGACTTCCTGTTCGCAATAACCCCACAAGAAAAAGTCAGGTGCAGTAAGGTCAGGCGACCTGGGGGGCCAACGGAATGTGGAGTTTCAGGATACCAGCTTATTGGAAAATTTTCGTCGCAATTCTGACAAACCAGGCCTGGCTATGTGAGGAGTTCACCATCTTGCTGAAACCACACAGAGTTGAAAGAAATTCTCATTCGGCGTAATTCTGGATAGAAAAACTCTCTCAACATGCGCAAGTAACGGTCTCCAGTAACTGTAACGGTGTGACCGTTTTCTTCGAAGAAGTAGGGCCCGACAATGCAGCGTGATGAAACTGCACACGAAGTGGATGCAATTCCGTCTCATGGAGTATCTGTGGGTTGGAAGCACTCCACTGGGCGTGGTTCAGCCTATAGAAATCAAATTTTAACATTTATATATATGTTAGCGAGAGTGCTGCAATTAAGCATATATATATCTGGTGGTAGTCTAAGTGATTGGTCCAAAAATGGGAGGGTTCATACCAATGGGCGTGGCCCGCCCATATAAGCCAAATTTAGAAATTGAGATATCTTGCCTAATTTATTAGCGAGAGTGCTGTAATTTTGTGCATATGTATGTATCTGGAGTCAGTTTACGTGATTGGTCCAGAAATGGCCGGGATCGAAAGAATAGTCGTGGCATTGCCCATATAAACCACATTTTGAAATTGTGATATCTTGCACAATTTATTAGCGAGATTTTGTGCATATGTATCTGCTGGTAGTCTACGTAATTCGTTAAAAAATGGTCGTGGCCCCGTCCATATAAGCCGCATTTTCAAATTGTGATATCTTGCAAAATTCGTAAGCGAGTGTGCTGTAATTTTGTGCATATTTATATGGTGGTAGCCTACGTGATTGGTCCAAAATATGCGGGATCGGACCAAAGGGTGTGATGCCCGCCATATGACCCATGTTTTTAAATTGATATATCTTCAACAATTCGTTAGCGAGAGTGCTGTAATTTTATGGATTTTGTGGCAATTAACTCAGAAAGTGATTCCAAGTCGATCGGTATAATAAACGACGGGTCTATTTCTTCTCCTTTTGGGTATTACAAACAAATGCACAAAGTTATGTTTATACCCTGTACCACAGTGTGGTGTAGGGTATAAACATGATTTGCTCCATATCCAAAGATGTTTATAGTAATAAAATTGAATGCAATATATGCTGGAGGTTATATAAGATTCGGCATGGCCGAATATAACGCATTTACTTTTCATTTTTAGAACATTAAGTTTAAAGAATCCTCCAAAAAGATAGGGGTGTAGAATTATGCTGTTTTTATACCCGCCACCATAGGATGGAGGTATATTGATTTTGTCACTCCGTTTGTAACACCACTAAATATTGATCTGAGACCATTTAAAGTATATATATTATTAATCGTAATAAAATTCTAAAACGATTTAGCCATGTCCGTCTGTCCGTCCGTGCGTCCGTCCTTCTGTTCGTCTGTTGTAATCACGCAGGTATGTTGGGATTGAAAATGGGCAATATCGGTCCAGTTTTAGATATAGCCCCCATATATAGCATCTCCCCGATTTGACTTCTTAACGTCATAGAGACGACCAATGTCAACAGATCGAATGAGCAATGTCCGTCCTTCCGTCTGACTGTCTGTCTGCTGGCTGGTGCGCACGATAACTCTCGAAAGGAGTAACCGATTGACTTCAAATTTGGTATGTGGTAATATTTTCTATCTTCGGCTAAGTTCGAAGATGGGCTATATTGGTCTACTCCTTCTAGTACCTCCCCCACAAACGGTTAAAATGTAGAGAAATATTGGTTCTTTAATAGCTTATATACTATTTATTCGAATCTTCTGAAATTCCACACATAGTATTAGTTTATTAGTCGCTATCACCTCGAGAAAAATGGGCGAAGTTGCCACGCCCCTTTTGGTACCTCCCACACAAATGCACCATTTGGCACCAAAATGTTATGTACCTCCCACACAAAATGACCAAATCATACCAAAATTTAAAATCTCATAACTTTATTATACCAGTGCACATAAACGCTTATAATTCGTCACAGTGCAATGTATTTAAGTTAAGTTAAGTTAGGTTTATTGAGTCTTTTCTATTAGATATACAGCTTTCAATAAATGATATAATATACAAAGATAACTTAAAACTATAATGTTTTGTTTTAATAACCAATAATAATAACTCGGTATCTTGCCTGTCTCTTAAGGTAAACAATTCGTCCAATTTTACATACATAATGTTCTTCGTGTTTGCTCCCGACACTAAAAGTAACTTGAGAGTGTGTCTCAAATTAGTTGTACTTAATTCTAATTATAATCTAAGCTTATTCTAAACTTAATCTAACCTTACAAACTAACCTAATCTACTTAATCTAAGTTTCAGTTTATAATAAACGTTATGAAAAATGTAGTAGCAATTTTATTGCAATAATATATAATAAATAATAACATATAGTCAACACCTATCAGAAACATTCAACCGAACTGATATTTCGTTTAATCCAAAAACAAACAATTGTTAATGCTAACCTCTGTGAATCCCGGGTGAAACCTGAGTATAAAATTCAGGGCACAAAGTGGAAGTGAGGTCCATTGACACATCAATATTCAGTGCTGTTATATAATTGGTATTCGTCCAATTGAAGCCGGTTTGTTCGAGTATAACGTCGCGAATTAATGAGTTTTCATGTGTCAGTAGTCTGTTTACATATCGTTTCATAAGGTCCATTACATATACTGGAATGGGGGATATACGGGCAGTCTCATATATGTATCTGTTTGAGAAACGCTTGTTAAATGATTGGAAATTCTTCCCGATGCAGCAACGAAGAATTTTTCTTTCCAATACCGCAAATTCTTTCATTACTGTCGGTGATATTGAGAACCAAATAGGGAAAGCGTATAGGAGGGCAGATCTTACGCTCAGTTTATTAAACAATCTCCCGAAAGATCCCTTAATGCGATATGCTCTGCTTAATACTGATCGCGCATTTTCGTTAAACTTAACCAGCTTATTGAAGCGGACACCTAAGTATTTAAGGCTATCTCTGAATGGGGTATCTCCACACCATTCAGAAACAGTTTCAAAGATTTGCTTTCAGGAACTACCCATCTTTTACATTTCCCTGATGCGTTTCTCAAACATATTGCCTCGCTTTTAGAGGTGTTAATTTTTATTCCCCATTCTGCATAATATCTATCCACTACTCTCAGATGTCCTGAGACCAAGGCTAATGCATCAACTGGAGACTCCGCGTTGGCGTATAATAAACAATCGTCTGCATATAGCACTCCCAAAGAATTATTATGTCTGTGTGGAAAGTCACTCATGAAGATGTTGTACAAATGAGGCGACAGGATCGATCCCTGAGGCACACCGCACGTTACGTTACCTAATGATGACTCCATGTGACCTGATTGAATAAAAAATGTTCTATCGGTGAAAAAGCTTTTGAACATTTTCACAATATGAGGTGCGAATCCTAAATTCACCATTTTATAGAGTACACCGTCATGGTAAGTCTTGTCAAATGCCTTTTCGACATCTAATGCTATGGCAACAGTACATGACTTCCTTCTAAGGCTGCTGATAACGTCACTATTAAATTTCGTCAGAGCGTCTACTGTCGAATGTCCCTTCTTAAACCCAAATTGGTAGTTCGGTACATAATCCGACTGAACTCCTAAATCCATTTTTTCACGCAAAATTTTTTCGAATAATTTTCCTAAATTTGATAGTAACGAAATAGGTCTTAAGTTATTGATATCATTTGAATTTGACTTCTTCTGAATGGGTAGTATCTTTCCAATCTTCCAATCTTTTGGAAAATATGAATTGTTAATGCAATTATTATATAATATAACTAGGTATTCGAGTGCTTTCACCGGGAATTTCTTTATCAAAAAGTTTGAGATGCTGTCTGATCCATATGATCTTTTACTATTTAATAGTTTCGAGAAAATTCTAACGGACTCGAGTGATGTAAATCTTCCATCATTACATAAATTAAGGGCAGATAGATCCTCAGAAAAATATATCATGTGATCTGGAACTTGTCTGTTTATGTTCTCGATTGTCTCTTCGATGGTAGATACATCTCTATTAGGTGGGGAACCGTTATAAATTTGACTGAAGTGCGTTCTTAAGCAATCCATTTTTTGGTTCTCGCCCACTATAACTACTCCGTTAACTGAAATATCCTTAACATCCGATTTCCTTTCCTTACCTGGCGCTGGGGCCAGGCTTAATATTCCTCAGCCTGTTCTCAAATAAACGCGACTGTTCCATTTCGACTCGTTCCTTTATCAAAATTTTCAATAGTTGGATTTGTTTCGCCAGCAATACATATTCGGGATTGTGCCTATTCAATTGTCGATGGAAGATTCTCTTCAGGTCTCTTTGCCATCCGTGTTTTATCCTATAAAGTCTCTTTATTTCATCAGAGACAATATACCTTCTCTTACAGACGATTCTTTCAGAATGTACCGAGGATATAAAATTTACAGTGGTTTTGAATGTTTCAATATACTGATCTACTTCATTATCGGAAAGATTCCTGTATCTTGGCGGAAAATCAACCTCGAGCTCACCGCTCAAATCTTCTCGAAATTTATTCCAGTTGGTGTTTTCGAATGAAACAAACGTCCGCGGTAGGTTTACCAAAATTTCCAAATCAGAAAATGTAATCTGTAATCGTAGAGGGAAATGGTCCGAGAAAGTGGGAAGACATTCTATACTAAAATTTGGGTTTAATATGTCAATTAAATTTGGACTGATCAAAAAGTGATCTAAGAACGAATTGCCATTCGGATATGAGGGAACAGTGCAGCATATTCTTATCAAAGAGTTATCATCAATCCACTTTTGCAGACCCTTCCCATTTAAATTCGTAAATGAATCTCCCCAGTTTAGATTCCTTGAGTTCAAATCTCCTCCTAAAATTATTCCGTCAAAATTTCGAGAGAAATGATAAATTTTTGAAAGACCATTGTGTATGATGTTTTCACCAACGTTGGATGGTAAATAAATGGAGCCCAAGATGACCTTCATCAATGTACCTCCAATGGACACCTTGACAACTATGAATAAATTCGGGAATTGTAAGCCGGGTATATCTATTTTTGTACATTTTATGGTATTCTTAAAAGCTATGGCAACCCCGATAGAACTTTGGTCTTTAAAAAATGCATAATTTCCTAGTAATATTTGGTGGTTCCCTCTTAAATGAGTTTCCTGTATGAAGGCGAAATCTACATTATTAGTCCTTAATAATTTTTCGAGTTCAATCTTTCTGCTGACATCGACCAATGATCTAACATTAAACGTTAAAAGATTTAAATGTTTATGGACCATAATACTGGTTAACTTCGTTTAAAAGACCTAGGCATTGCTCCTTTGCCTCAGAAGCAGTCATATTTCTGTACCCTTTCACGAAACGTTCCAATTTCATCTCCAGGGAGAGGGTCTCAGACTCACATATAGTCTTTGCGATTCTTAGGAAGTCCTGAACAATTGGTGGTACATGTCTTGCACCCTGATTGGGATGTGCTCCCTTAAGGCAACTAGTAAACGTCCTGTCGTTTTGAACAAAATTAGTGTTATTAGTCGCGTAATGAACGCCTGATATCACTTGCGATCTTCTCTCTTTAGCAATATTACGCATTCTCTCTTTTAATTCTATATACCTGATATATGCTGGGCATTTTCTGTAACTAGATGGGTGACCAAATTCCTTGCAATTTACGCAGTAGGGTCTGTTATCCTCCCTCTGAATGAATTCACATTGTCCAGGCTCGTGCGACTTGTCGCACTTCACACATGCTCGGTTCCTTGTACAATTACTTGAAATGTGTCCCCATTGTTGACACCGCCAACACTGTAAAACCTTTGTATTAGCCTTGGGGTCTTCAAAGTAAACTCTCTGGTTTAAAAGAAATTTTAATTCCGAAAGATCATCTACGGTTTTTCCTGGCATCAGAGAAACTAGAAATAGTCCAGTGTCGTAACCATTCTTCCTCGAGTGAGTTGTCGTAAATTTCGTAACATTCTGTACAGTGCTCGGCACTTTTTCCTCTAGAGCTGCCCTAAGAACATCTGGATCCGTACCATGGTATATGCCTCGTAACACTAAGTTAACTTTCCTTAATTCTTTGGGAGTGTATGTATAAGCTTCGAATTTGCCTTCTCTAAGAATTGCCATTATTTCGGCGTGTACTAGGGGGTCTTGGACATACAGTTTACTCTTGAATCTGTTCTTGTTGACAACCTTATAAACAACATTCTTGACATTGAGCTCATTAATCATACGGTCAATATTTATGTCGAACAAAAAAATTGGTGGACAATATTTCACCTGGGAACGCACATTCACCTTTTGCCCCATACTCATATTAGCATTTCTCTGAGGATTTTCAGGTTGTTTTTCAAAATCTAGTGTACCAAGAATAGCGAATCTATTTTGTGAAGCCTGATTTTGTGTAATGTGTCCATTATTTTTGTGTGTACTTAAAGATTGTAACTTAGAAAAATCGATTACATGGTCACCTCTTGCATTTCTTTTAGATTTCTTGTTTTGCACAGGCGTGAAACCTTCATCGTCGTCATCAGATACTGGTAAAGATTCCATATTTACATCAACGGGATTTGCTAATATTTTATTTTCCAGAATAGTAACACGATTGCGGGAATCATCTCGTATGACGATGTTATTTTCATTCGATAATTGCAATGTATGTTCCATATCGGCGATTTGGCTAGGACGGGTTTCTTCTTTCATAGTTGTGGTTGTTGATTGCAATCCAGATGTTGAAGGGTTCATGTATGTTACGGACTGCTTGAAGTTAGACATCTTTTTATTTTTATCATGAGGTTTTATATTTACATCCGGCGTTTGCTTATGAGCAATACTGTGCAATGTATTTAAAGTACCTACTGTTCAGCATGAATTAGATGTATTTGTTAAACCCCTTCTGGTACCTCCCACACAAATTGACAGAATAATTCGTGTAATATTCCAAATTACATTACTCACAAAGTGAGACTGAAACTTTCTTACTTGTTTTTTCTTAGGTGATTATAGAATCCAATTTATGAATTTGTTAATTATTTGAATATTTATATATACACACAGTTAATAAGAAATTATATTGAATATTAGAGCTATTGACGATCCTTACGCATATGTGTTACCCCGGGCTGCAATGCTCCTCATCGAAACCAACCTGTTTGATATACAAATTTATCGATAATACGAATGTCGGTACCGGAAAGATCTGTTAGGCTGCCTAGAAAAGCCGACCCCAGAGCGTCGTTTACTCAGAGCGGGGCAGACGCAGAGCAAGTGCTCAATGCTCTCCACTTCTTCCTCATCTCCATAGCTCCTGCAGAAGTCATTAGAGTCAATACCCAATCTTTTGGCGTGTTCGCCGATCAAGCAGTGTCCCGTCAGAACTGATACTAACGTAGACAGTATTTGCCTCTCTAATGCGAAGAGATATTTTGATCTTCTTAGGTCATACCTTGGCCAGATTTGTCTAGCTACCCTGCAGGTGCCGATTTCTGCCCATCTTTCGTTGGACTGCCTTGGTTACTATGTTGCGACTCAGCCACTTGGCTACTTCCCATATTGCCGGCTTGATAGACACTGCAGGTATCTGGTAGTCTGTGAGCTGTATCCAAACTAAGCTCTGCACCGTGTACTCCGAAGCCAACCATTTCGTTAAGCTTCGAACCATCCGTGTAAAAGTGGAGATGGTTTCTATTACCTGGTATTCTTCCAACCCATTCATCTCTGGCGGGAATCAAGGTGATGTAATTTCTCTCGAAGGTGTACACAGTTGGTATATACATAGTCCACTCGGTCGGTTACCATAGCACTACACTTTGATATCCTCATGGGACCGTAGTTTTTGTACCTCCACGTTGATACGAAGTTTAATCGTATTGCCGCTTTGGTTGCAACTTCTCTCGCCACAATATTAATCGGCAGTATATGGAGTATGGCTTGTAGAGACTCGGTCGCTGTAGTCCTTAAGGCTCCGCTTATGCTCAGGCAGGCTGTTCTCTGAACTTTTGTTAGTAGGTTGGTGATGGTTAGTTTGTCAGTTGCCGTCCAACATACCACAATGCCGTATAGCAGTATAGGACGAACTACTGCTATATATATCCAGTTCCAATACGATAAGTCTAAATAACAGTTTGCTATCTAGAATTATTCCTAAAAATTTTGCACTTTCAGAAAAGACTAGATCTGTTCCATTTATCCGAGGTGGAGGGTCCACATGTGGGACTTTATTCCCACCTGTAGGACGTTTTCGAATTTGCCACTCACTGCGATTGCCGCGTCGTCCACATATGCCACGACCTTGCAGCCACAACGTTCAAGATCTAGCAGGATTTCATTCACCGCTATGTTCCAAATTAGTGGAGACAGTACTCCTACTTGTGGGGTCCCTCTGTTTACAAACCTTGTGGACCCAAGACATGCTGTTATGCGTCTTCTGTAGAGCAGACTTTTAATTAGTCTAATCAAACTGGAATTATCTTTTAGATGTGACAGTGCCGCATTACTACATCTGAGTGAAGTTGTTAAAAGCCCCTTCTATATCAAGAAATGCCACCATGGCGAATTCCTTGCAAGGCAGGGACGATTCGATAGTGCTCACAAGTTCGTGCAGGGCTGATTCTGTAGACTTCCACTTATTGTAAGCATGTTGGTTCACCGACAGGAGTTTTGTATCCAGGTTTTCCCTAATGAAATAATCTAAAAGTCTTTCCAGACCTTTTAATAGGAAGGAGGATAGGCTAATTGGTCTGAAGTCTTTTGGCCCCGCTTTAGGTATGAATACCACTTTGGTATCCCTCCATCGATTCGGGATGTATGAAAGCCTAATACAGCCTACATAAATTTTCTCCAGCCATGGGATAATGTACTTCAACATTTTCTGCATTTCTGCTGGAGTGATGCCGTCTGGTCCAGGTGACTTGAAGGGCTCAAAGCTATTTATAGCCCAGCTTATTCGGGATCTCTCAGTCAACAAGCTAGCGACGGTCGCAGTCCACTCGCACTCTTGTTGGTCCTGCTGATCCTCTAGTTCTGTTAGATTTGCCTCATCCTGCAAGTAACCCACTGTACATGAAGAAGCTGATAGCATTTTCCGCAGCCTTGCGGCGTCGGAGACCTTTACCACTTCGCCACAGAAGGTGTACCAAGAGCGTCTTTGCGCCTTTCTAAGCTTTTTCTTATAGATCTTGAGTTGTTCTTTATAGGCATACCAAACATTAGCGACCCCAGTAGATTTAGCTTTGTTGAATAGCTTGTTGTTGTTCATATCCGTTAGATCAGAAGTCCACCATTGGGGTTTAGTTTTACCCTTGTACCTTGTTTTTGGACAGGCTTCTTCAAGGGATCTATTGAATGATATGGTGATATGATCGACCAGATTATCCAGACCGGCTTTGTCATTCGGTTCGTACAGAAGTTTAGAGTTGAGGACTTTCTTGAAATTCTTCTCATACAGGTGCCACTTTGTCTTCCTTACATTTCTGTGGACGGCGGGTTTAGGCGCCTTTTCCGCGAGTTTGAACTCAATATAATGGTGATCTGAGAATGAGTGGTCGTCCAGTACATTCCACCCAATAATTTTGTCTGACAGCCGGTCAGTAGCAAACGTTACGTCGAGTACTTCTTGTCTGTCTTTAATTGTGAAGGTCGGTTTATTACCTATGTTACAAATACTAAGGTTGGTAGTTAGAATAAAGTCAAGAAGCGAATCACCCCTATTGTTTATATCCGTACTACCCCAGATAATATGATGAGCGTTCGTGTCTGCGGCTATCGACCTCGTCAGACGTTGCTTCTTCTACTACTTCCCTGAATAGAGCAGTCGGTACTACTGCTTCATAAGGCAAGTAACTGGAGACCACCCAATATATGCGATTACTGATCTCCAGACTAGCAGCTGTTTAGTTTTTACCACTTAAATTAGCCAGGAGAAAGATACTTAGATCTTTCCTGGCCAAAATGCAGGTTCTTGGAGTGCCTTCACAGTTGGCCAGGCGCAGCAATAGAGCCGCTGAGAATGCTTTAGCGTGATGGAGGTTAATCTGTAGAATTCTTACCATCATTGGTAATTGACAGAATAACATCCACCACGACAAGGGTGTTATCGAACTCTTCGTCCGTTTCATCGAGAAGCGTGTCCCCTCCAGATGCGTCAAAGAGTCCGGAGACTCCCCTCAGCCCCTCTGTGTCAAAAGTAGAGCATTCGTCCTCAGAGAAGGACGTTAAAGATCTTCTGTTAGAGTTGGAGTCACCAGAAATAATGGGCGTGGGTACCTCCGCACTTCCAGAAAAGCCGTGTATCAACCACGGTGGACGACTCACCTTCCGCAGTGGGAGCTTGTATACCTACAAGACTATAGTCTCGAAGCCATATTGTAGGGTTGCACTTGCACGTTGTATATGGGAGGTGGATTCAGCGTTAAGGATCAAATTGACCTTCCGCTTTTTACCATCCGCTTCGCCCACCTTACTGATTCTCCAATTATGGGCCGGCAGGACAGGATTGGAATCTTTTATTATTTCTAATATGTCAGCCGGGTTGGAGGGCTCTTCTGTAACCCAGGTGATAACTCTAGGATGACAAGGGATGTTGTTTTTTTCGACAACATCCAACTGGGCCACACCTCACGCGCTCGACTCAGAGCAGCCTTATACAGGTCTACTGATCTGGCATCTCCGAAATATAAGAGCATTATTCTCCCCTGATGCCATCCTGCATCGTTGCAGATTGGTGGTTTGCCCGGCATTTCTCTACGGATATCGAGGTAATGAGCCATAATGACTGATTGCACATGGCTCCACTTGTCCTTGAGGATGGATCCATCCTCACTACTTCTGTCTATAACGGCCATCACTAGACTCTCCTTCGCCACTTCATTGAAGGGCTTGGTGAGTGTCCTGTTGATGCCTCTTGCCTTTTTCGAAGGCAGGGGTTCATCAGGTGATCTGATTCTTACTTACGTACTACGATGTAGGCCTTCCAGACTTTGTACAGATTTGTTTTTTTTTTGCGATTGCGTAATAGATTTTAAATATCCGCTCTGTGCTAAACACGTCCGTTCACTACGACTGATCAGCTACGATAATTTATTAACTTGCTGGTAACTTTTGGTACAAAATGGTCCATTTGCGTGGGAGGTACAAAAAGGAGCGTGACAACAGTGCCCATTTTTCCCTGTGTTGTAGGTACTACTAAACCATTACACTGTAAAAAATTTCAGGTATTTGTATGCACTGGGAATAAAGTTATAAGCTATTAACTTTTGGTTCAAAATTGTCCATTTGTGTGGGAGCTACCAAAAGGTGCTTGGGATCTTCGCCCATTATTCTCGAGGTAATAGTGATTAATAAACTAATACTATGTATAGAATTTCAGAGGATTCAAATAAGTAGTATAGAAGTTATTAAATAATCAATATTTCACTAATGTTAACCGTTTGTGGGGGAGGTACTAGAAGGAGTGGACCAATATGGCCCATCTTCGAACTTAGCCGGAGATAGCAGAAAATATTACCACATACCAAATTTGAAGCCAATTGGTGACTCCTTTCGAGAGTTATCGTGCGCACCAGCCAGCACACAGACAGTGAAACAGACGGACGGACATAGTTCATTCGACTTAAAATGACCCAAAACGGATATCCGCCGAACATACTTAGGATCTTAGGTCACTCCTTCGGTGTGTTACACTTTGGCTCGTAGCAAATGCATATTTTTTACAATTTTTTTCCTTAATTGAAGTTCTTTCTATGAGTACTAACTTTCAAAACGTCTTAATTTTTTTATTTACTGCATCTAACCCATGCATTTTTAACCCATGTAGTGCCTTTTAACGCTCTAAAAGAAATATTCCCAGAAATAGAAACGCATATGTAAGTATGGTCAAAATTTGTGACCAAATAAATAAATACAACCGTAATGCAGTTTTTAAGTGCATAGGGTTGGTCTTGTAATTGCCCGACTAGTTGACATTGTGTACAAATTTGAGATCGATAACTCAACGTTAAGAGGTTTTGGCCAACAAATCTGGAAAATAATCCATAGTGTAACGGCAGGAACTCACCTAAATCTGGAATATCTACTGTATAAATACAGCAATTTTTCACTAACAAATATTTATTAATACCGAATTTTCATTGTGATTGAAGATATGGCCCACGTTTTTACAAAAGTCTCTGGTAGAACAAAATATTTCCTCAGCTATGATTGCGTAAACACTGTCTAGCTACAAATATTGAATGTTGTTGACCCACATTATCTAGCATTAACTCTTTATGTAGCATGACGTGCCTTGTTTTTAATTGCAATTGATCGAAATTACATACCTCACCTATTCCTCAAATGATATACGAATGGCTACCACGATTCAATTTATTATCGTCACAGGTCAACAATGTAGTCGTATACACTATCTACTTTTCCATTACGTTCACCCAAGACGCTTTTAATGTCAAGGGAATTATGTGGAACTGTTGTATCGAGAATTGTCTAACACTTAATTGGGTTGACATACATACGTACTTGTGGCGGCTCATCAGACATTTAACATCCTCACATGGCAAAGAAATCCGGACGATGGGTTTAAGGAGGCGAATGATGATGTTGATGATGACTATGGCGAGGAGGGGGAGGAGGATGAGCGCTTGTAGGAAGGGAACTGTAGACGCTGCTCATGTTTTTCTTTAACTTCTTCCTACAAAGTCATGTCATTCTCCTCTGTATATAGACGTGATTGTGCGTGTGGAGTGAGTGTATGGATGTATATATTTTCTGTTTGTAGTCATTCCAAGCATTTGATCCATTATCTTTTTTATTGTCTTTACGCTGCTTAATGGCAGTGAGCCTTAACGTTCTTGTCCTACGTACTCAACTACTGCTTTAACATCTTAAAATCTTCAGCCATTTTCAGCATTATTTTCTTTATTAGTCTTACGGGCACAGATATATTGTGCGTGTATTAGCATGTACCAACGATTGTCGATGCACTCAAAGAAATATGGATGAATAATTAAAATTGGGTACCAAAAGTGTAACACATCGAAAGAGTGGCATAAAACCCAAAGTATGTTCGGCGGAAATAGGATTTGGGACATTTTAAGTCATTTGAGCAATGTCTGTTTGTCGGACTAGAGAGAACGCCAAACTCTGAAAAAAGTAACGGATTAATTTGGTATGTGATACTATTTGTTTCTATCTCAGGCCTAGTTGGAAAATAGACCATATTGGTCCACTCCTTCTAGTACTTCCCTCACAAAGGGTTAAATTTTAGTGAAATATACATTCACTAATAACTTCTATACTTCTCATCTGAATCCTCTGAAATTTCACACATAGTAATAGTTTATCAGTTGCTTGAGAAAACTTTTCAAAGTGGCCCCGACGCATTTGGTACCTCACATACAAGGTACCATTTTGTACAAAGTGTTAATTGCTTGCAACTTGGCTTGCAACTACCAGTACATATAAATACTTCAAAATGTGAGCAGTGTAATCCTTTTATAGTACCCTCTGTCCGGTAAAATGTGAGTTGTATTACAACATTCCTTTAAGTACTTTCCAAACATAATGACGAAATCATACCACAATTAAATGTCTCATAACATTAAAAACAGTGCATGTCGGTTGCCCGTTGTGCACATAAACTCTTGCAATTCGGTACATTGCAATGTCTTTGATGTGTCTAAAATATGCATATTCGTCAAGCTACATCTGGTAAACCCTATACAAATTGGCAGATTCATTCGAACACATCATTCCCATAACTTCTGCAGTAATCATATTATTGTTGTCATTTGCTTTTTATTTTAGACAGCACTTCCAATGACTATTGACTGACAATGAATAAAAAATTTTGTTCAACGTTCTGGCATCTCCCACCCGATGTACCATATTACAGTTTAGCCAACTGACATTTTCTTACTAGTTTTATAATATTACTAGCTGACCCGGTGCGCTTCGCTGCCCTCAAAGTGCGTTTCAGTGAAATAGAACCATATGATATGTTGACACTCTTGATATTACGGCAGTGTTTTCGGATCATCCATATTGCACTTAAATTCACAAATTTCGTGTAGTGCAATACCCGTCAAATCACCTTGGGAGGCTACGTCCCTCATTCTCTGTTCGGGCATATAGATTGCTGTGAAATACAGTCATACTAATAAGTGCAATAATTCTATCAGTATTTATTTTTTCTATAGCGATGCCGCATGCGCGTATTCACGCCCTCTAATCCGATATCTCCCAATTATGTTGAGTCACGTGCTAACTTTGAAGGCACTTGAATGCTAAACACACTTGGTCAAGCGTCAATCTAGATATATTGGCCTCCAGTTATTTGGTCTTCAGCAAGCTTGTCGTATGCACAGATACTTCCACTGATCAGCTTTTTAATCAGATTCCGTAGAGTGCTATCAACTTCATCCTCTATAAACTTCAAGACGATGAGTGCGACGCCTCTTTATATTTCGTTTTGAGTACTTTGTCCATCGACACTATTTTCAAGCAAATTTTCAAAACTGTCCTGCAATGATATTGGACATTTTTCGAATTCACATCTCGGTTTGTATGGGCGGCGTCACGCCCTTTTCACACTCTTTTGCATAGATATCGCCGCAATACTATTTCAAATATTGCGTTATAAATATTTTATTTATATGGGGTGTCTTTCCAACTGATTCCATTGTTCCTGTTTGTAGCTCCATCACCCCTACTGGTACCAAGGTCAGACAGCCAAACTTCGAAACTATGGCTGATATAGTGATCGAAATATTGAAAGTTCAGGTTGTGTAGGAGTACCCACTGTTAATACGATGCCAGTTTTTGGTTCAATCATTGGTTGTGGTTCGAAGGTTACACACCCATTTTCACATTTCAGGTTGTGTGGATGGTGCCATGCACACTGTTACTATCTCGCCAGTTTCTTGCTCCAACACTCGATCTGGTTCCACATACCAAATTTCGAGAATTTTGGTCCAATAGCAATCAAAAAATTGCACTTCTGAATTTCTGGTAGTGTGGGTGGTACCACGCCTACTGTCACAATCACACCTGTTTTTGGCTCCAACACGCGTACTGCTACCAAGGCACAAATACTAAATATCGCCGATGTTTCTGCCATAGTACTCAAAATATATTATTTGTTAATTTCAGGATGTGTGGGCGGTGCCACACCCACTATAACTGTCACACCAGTTTATCGTGCCATCACGCATACTGGTACCAATGTCACATATGCCAAATTTGGAGACTCTTACAGCAATAATACTCGTAATATAGCATTTTTAAATTTTAGGTTGGGTGGGCGATGTCACGCCAACTAACACTATCACCCTAGTTTTCAGCCAATTTTGAGAATTTTGCTACTATAGTATTCGAAATATTTCATATTTGAATTTTAGGTTGCGTGGGCGGTGCCACGCCCAGTTTCACTGTTTCGCCGTTTTTAGTCCTGCGACGCGTACTGGTACCAAGGTCACACATACGAAATTTCGAGAATTTTACTGCAATAGTACTCGAAATATTTCATATTTGAATTTTAGATTGTGTTGGCGGTGCCACGCCCACTGTCACTATCACCCCAGTTTTCAGCTACATGACGCGTAATGGCACCAATGTCACACATACCCAATTTCGATAATTTTGCTCCAATAGTATTCCAACTATTTCATATTTGAATTTTAGGTTGTATGGGCGGTGCCACACCCACTGTCACTATCACACCGGTTTTTGGCTCCAGGATGTGCACAGGTGCCAGGGTCAGACATATCCAATTTCGAGTATTTTGAATCAATAGTACCCAAGATATTCCATTTTTTTACATTGTATGGGCGGTGCCACGCCACTTTGTCCAATAAAAACCGAATATAGCTACGAAACTTCCACACACCAAAAGATATTCTCATGCAAAAATTCAGCAAAATCTGTTCAGCCGTTTTCGAGTCCATCGCGTACCAACGAACACCATATGATTTTTATATATATATGTAGATCTGCACATCTGCATTCACCTTATGTCATCATCAATTAATGTGATCTGTAATCTGACACATTCGATCACGATAAAGGAATGTCGCCAACTTTTTTTTGTTAGCAAGGCTATATATCAGGTTGTATACCATTAAAAAAAATATTGGTTAGAACATTTTATTAATGATCGATTATATTGCCATAACTATTGAACAAAGGCCCATGAAGACATATTTTTGCAATTTTTATTTATTATTAAGAATAGTGATGTCAAACGGGAGATCCCGATCCCGATAATCATGGGAAATCCCGATACCGAAAAATCCAGAATTTCGGGATTTTTTCAAAATGAATCCCGGGTATTTTAATAGCAATATATGAAGCTGTCTCGTATAAATTATTAAGTGAATGATCAAAAAACATTGACATAATTCAATAAAAAAAATTAAATTTGGAGAAGAATTACAAAATATATCATAAATTTAATTATAAAGAAGTAAGAAAGTTCAGTAGGGTAAACCGACTGATGAATCCCCCACCTTGAGTCTCAACAAAATATTAGTAAATTTATTTTATGTTATAATTAAATTATTATCAATTTAGATTGCATTTAATAACTTTAAAGTATGTACTGGTATTAAAGACATAAGCTGTTAACTTTTGGTGGGAGGTACCAAAAGGAGCATGCCAATTACGGCCACTTTTCTTCAGACTCTAGGTACCATAGTATTGCACCGTACGAAATTTCAAGTATTTGTATGAACTGGTATTAAAGTTAAAAGCTGTTAACTTTTGGTACAAAAAGGTCCGTTTGTGTGGGAGGTACCAAAAGGGGCGTGCCAATAACGCCAATTTTACGCTGGACTCTACATACTATAAAAGCATTACACTGTACAAAATTTTAAGTATTGGTAGGCACTGGTATTAAAATTATAAGCTTTTAACTTTTGGTATAAAATGGTCCATTTGTGTGGGAGGTACCAACAGGGGCTGCCAATTACGGCCACTTTTCTTCAGACTCCAGGTACTATCAAAGTATTTCTCTAGACTCTAGATACTATAAAAGCATTACACTGTACAAAATTTCAAGTCTTTGTATGCACTGGTATTTAAGTTATAAGCTATTAACTTTTGGTTCAAAATTGTCCATTTGTGTGGGAGGTACCAAAAGGCGCATGGCACCTTCGTCCATTTTTCTCGAGGTGATAATGGCTAATAAGTTATTAAATAATCAATAATTCATTAACTATTAACCTTTAGTGGGGGAGGTACTAGAAGAAGTGGACCAATATGGCCCATCTTCGAACTTAGCCGGAGATAGAAGAAAATAGTACCACATACCAAATTTGAAGTCAATCTGTTACTCTCTTCGAGAGTTATCTTGCGCACCAGCCAGCAGACGGACGGACATTGCTCATTCGACTTAAAATAACCCAAAACGGATATCCGCCGAACATACTTAGGGTCCTAGGTCACTCCTTCCATGTGTTACACTTTTGGCTCGTAGCAAATGATATATGCCCTATATGCCCTACTCTCTAAGGTGATAACAAAGGTAAGGATAACAAGCAAACTTAAAACAAGAAAGCAAATGGAGTTTGTGTCCCACAAAACGAAGAAAATTGTATTCTATTTTTATACCCTACAACACACTGTGGTACAGGGTATTATAACTTTGTGCATTTGTTTGTAACACCCAAAAGGAGAAGAAATAGACCCATCGTTTATTATACCAATCGAATTAGAATCCGTCCGTCCGACCGTCCACCTGTCTGTTCATATATTATTGTAATCAAAGTACAGGTCGCAATTATGGTCCGATCTCAACGAAACTTTGCACATATCTTTTTTGTTTGTCCCAATAATGACCCCTATCGAATTTGGTTTAAATCGGTTCAGATTTACATATAGCTTCCATATATATGTACCTCCGATTTGGCATATATGCACTGTATAAGCTATATTTTTGAACTGATTTGTACAAAAAATTAAAAAAAAAATTATTGAGAGCAGTCTCGTGATACACTTAGAGACATTACAAAATTTGGGGGAAATATGTTCAGAATTAGATATAGCCATATATATATTACCCCCGATTTGGCATAAAAGCGCTGTAAAAACTGTATTTTATATCCGATCAGTACGAAATTCGACAGAAAGAGGCTTATTATTACATGAAAGCACACTGTCAAATTTGGAGGAAATCGTTTCATATTTAGATGTAGCACCCATATATAGGTTCCCCCGATTTGACATGTAAGCGCTGTTGAAACTGTATATTATATCCGATCAGTACAAAATTTGGCAGAAAGTGGATTCTTATTACATGAAGGAATACTGTCAAATTCGGGGAAAATCGGTTCTGTTTCAGATATTTGGTTTCAAAGCGCTATAGAAGTTGTACTTTACTTCCGAACATTACAAAATTCGGCATAAAGATATTTCTCAATTTAGGAACGAATATTGCTTAATTTAGCGATAATCGGTTCAGATTTTGATATAGCAACAAATATATGATCCTACCTATTTACCAATTATTCCAAATTATTATCGCAATGACCCTTTCCGCATTGTTATGGAGGTGTAGGGTATTACATAGTCGGCCCCGCCCGAATGTGTGCCTTTCCTTTCTGTTTTTTTTTTAAATTTATGAAAAAATCCTAATATATGTACATATAATCAGATTTTGATCGACACATCGATTTGGTTTAGTCAACCTGATTTCAATAGTTGAAAAAATTCCGGGATCCCTGGATTTGAAATTTAAAAATCTGTAATCCCTGGATTTGTGAAAAACAATACCGTTTGACATCTCTTATTAAGAAATTAGTTAAAGTTCATCGATGCGTATGAGTGGTAATTTTTCTTGTATAGTAATCATACGGTCCAATGGCTCATAAATTCTTAACAATATGAAATGCATACAGGTATCCGCAAAGGCTAAAGTCGAGGCGGAACGAATTTAAGAACGCGTTAAAACAGAATAGGAGCAATATTGTCAAATTTTCCTAATCCATCCATCACTCATTAGGGGTTTATTACTCCTTAGTTCAAATCGAAAATAATTTTCTGTCAAGTCTGGTAAGTTAGCAGCAGGGACAGTTTAAATTTGATACATATCGGCCAAAAATGTGACTTATATTGCTTGTAACTTTGCAAATCAGAGTATATGTTTGATGAGCAGATCATGGTTCATGGAGGTGATCTTCGCAAAATTTTATTTTTTTTCTCCTATTACGCTTAGATACAAGACGGACACAGAGAACATCGCACACAGTTACCGAAATCTCATTAGAAAAACGAAACAACGAATAACCACCGATTGATGTGCAATACGAAAGTAGCAACAGTGTAATATTTACCACTCTACACTACGCTAGTTTTAAGAAGTATTTGTGTTGTTGTTTACTTGCACGTAAGTGTGATTGGTAGGGAATATCCTTGTTTATGTTTTTCTGTTCACCTGTTATGTGTACTTATTTATATATTTATGCGAGTACTTATTTAGTTAATAGTATTAATAATTCTGTGATAATAATAGTTTTAATTTCTGTTTAACAATTGTAGAACATCCCTGATGAAGCAATTCAAGTAAAATTGCGAAATATCGGAAAAGTAAATATGAATAAAACATAATATTCTAATAAAAAAATTACCTCGAGCTTGACTATTATTTCAACAACTTCAGATACCCAATTTTGATAAAAATGCACATGAGACTACATAAAAATGTGACGGATATAAGCAAAGTGATTCTTAGTTGATCATTATAATAAATTGTGGAACTAAAAAGTCTACTATTAACTGTTACAAAAAATGCACAAAACCAAAGTTCATGTACAATGTAGCACAGCACAGCACATACGTAAAGTATCAGTGAAATCAAAGAAGTTTAGCTTTAAAAACTTTAAATTATTAATTAAGGATATGGGAATTTCCAAAGAAATGTCAACCACAGCCAAAAAATTTAAAGTTCATAAAAGTATTTTACGAGTACCATTTTTTTACGGCGCAGTGAAATAACCCCCAAGTGAAATAACACCCAAGCCGAAAATGAAATAACACCCAAAAAAAGATTCAAAATTGGGTTTGGGTGAAATTTCATTAACTTTGGGTTTCATTTCACTTTTTCAAGTTTTTTTTAATTTTTGTTACTAAGACCAAAATGAAATAAAACCCAAAATAAAATGAATTTGGGATTTATTTCATTCATTTTGCGTTTTGGGGATTTTTTCATTGTTTGGGATTTATTTAATTTTCATCGAAATCTAATTTTTACTTGGGCCGTATTTCATTTTATTTGGGGATTATTTCATTGACATTCAAAATGAAATTTAGGAAAGTTTTTAATAATAAAATTGTTAGATATCGCTTCCTTGTCGTTAGGCGGTTAGAATCGAATGGACATATTGAACGGGATAATTTTAGGGTGGGCCTTGAGAGTAGTAATCAGTTCTTTATAGTGCTTCAGAGAAGAAAATTTACAAATTTTAAATTATAACAAATAGGAAAATTTAAGTTTTAGGGTCATGGATAGCAGATTACAGAAAACATACCAGATGGTACGATTGCATTATATCATGAAATTAATAAGCTTTAAATGTTTGGTAAGTAAAATAAGATTTGCGACTATTTTGCTAGAGAGCCGATCAGTAACGGAACTAATTGGATTTGTTCCTTTTTAACAATTTACGAATGAATACTGCTGTAAGAGAAAAATTGAAGAAATGATAAAGCAAGTGAAACAGAGAGACAAAAATCGCGGCGATTTTTTGGCAAATTTGTCGTCTGGTTTACTATTCCTTCATGTCAGAAAATGTTATGGAAATATGTTGGAAGAGAAAACACGAATAGGAATTAATGAAGACGAAAAATAGGTAAAAAAATCGCCGCGATTTTTAACCAATTTTTCGTCTCCATTAATTCCTATTCATGTTTTTTCTTCCAACATATTTCACACACGAAGTTTCAGTTCTAGTAATGCATTACAAAAAATAGTAAAGAAACATTTTTTTTTAATTTTTCGTCAGGATTACTATTTTCTTATGTTTTCTGTTCCAACATTCAGTTGCAAAGCATAAAAACCATTGCAAAGCAGTTGAAACGTTGTTTCTACGTCCATTAATAAATATCAATTTGCAATTTGCAGGTATTCCCATTAGTGTTTATTCTAATTTGTTTCGTCGGCCTATTGGGGATTCCATACAAGCGTTTCTGTAAATACTACAAACAGTTTTTGGGAAAAATTATGTATATTGCACAAAAAAATATTTGTCTAGACGAATAAATTTAATTTGGAGTTTATTTCATATGTTTGGGGTTTTTTCTCATTGGGGGTTATTTCACTTTTTTTTGGGGGAATTATTTTTTGTAATTTAACTAATATTTTTTGGGGGTTGTTTCATTTATTATTTGGCTATTTTTTCATTTAATTTGGATTTTATTTCACATTTAATCTTTGGGCGTTATTTCATTTCATTTGGGTCATATTTCATTGGGGGTTATTTCATTTTCGGCTTGGGTGTTATTTCACTTGAGGGTTATTTCGTGGCGCCTTTTTTTACAGGGAATCTATCAAATTTAACCAATTTAAAAAAGCTACATTTATTCATAACACATTTTGAAATATTCGAGTGCAAAATCGAATAATTGCAAAATGTTTTAAAGAATAATAATTTTTGTTGTGAAAATAAATATATTGAATATGTAAAAATCGTTAGTTAGACTATGCAACAAATGATTTTTTTTTGTGTCCGAGACCTAAACATATTTTTTGAAGTATAACCTCGATAAAGGGATACCATTTAAGTTAAAGGAAATTATAAGGGTTTAAGATGCTGAAAAAAAGTTTCACGCAGAAACGGAAGTTTCGCAACTGTTGTAAAAACAATTAGAAAAAATTTGATTTTTTTTTAAAAAAAACTTTTTTATTGGTACCAAAAAAACTATAAAAAAATAGAAAAAAATTCGCCAAAAAAATGTTTGTTTCATTTCTTTAAAGCTATCATTCTAACGAAGAAAACAATCCCTATTTATCTTAGGATAAATGTATAAATTATGACCCATATTGTAAAAATAGGAAAATTTAAAAAAAAATAATTTTTCATATTTTTATACCCTACACCACACTGTGGTACAGGGTATTATGACTTTGTGCATTTGTGTGTAGCGCCTAAAAGGAGAACAGATAGACCCAGTGTTTATTAAACCGATCGACATAGAATCACTTTTTGAGTCGATTTAGCCATGTCCGTCTGTCTGTCTGTCCATGTATTCTTGTAATCAAAGTGCAAGTCGTATTTATGGTCCGATTGTTATGAAATTTTGCACAGTGCTCTTTTTTTCGTAAAAATCGGTTAAGATTTGATATAGCCCCCATATATATGTTACCCCCGATTTGACAAGTAAACGCTGTAGAAACTGTTTATACCCTACACCACACTGTGGTACAGGGTATTATGACCCAAAAGGAGAAGAGATAGACCCATTGTTTATTATACCGATCGACTTGTAATCACTTTCTGAGTCGATTTAGCTATGTCCGTCTGTCTGTCCGTCTGTAGACGTATTCTAGTAATCAAAGTATAGGTCGCAATTATGGTCCGATCTCAACGAAACTTTGCACATATCCTTTTTTAGGCCCAAGGACGATCCCTATTGAATTTGGTTAAAATCGGTTCAGATTTACATATAGCTCCCATATATATGTACCTCCGATTTGGCATATATGCACTGTATAAGCAACATTTTGTAACCGATTTGTACAAAAATTGACAGAGAGTAGTCTTCGTGATACACTTAGATACAATACAAAATTTGGGGGAAATCGGTTCAGATTTATATATAGCCCCCATATATATGTTGCACCCGATTTGACATGTAAGCGCTGTAGAAACTGTATTTTATATCCAATCAGTACGAAATTCGGCAGAAAGAGGTTTCTTATTACATGAAGGAATACTGCCAAATACGGAGAAAATCGGTTCAGATTTAGATATAGCCCCCATATATATGTTACCCCCGATTTGAAATTCAATAGCTGTAGAAACTGTATTTTATATCCGATCACAGCGAAATTCGGCAGAAAGAGGTTTCTTATTACACGAAGGAATATTGCCAAATTTGGAGAAAATCGGTTCAGATTTAGATATAGCCCCCATATATATGTTAGCACCGATTTGACATTCAAGCGCTGTAGAGACTGTATTTTATATCCGATCAGTACGAACTTCGACAGAAAGAGGTTTCTATTTTACATAAATGAGTGTTCAGGGAAAATCGGTTCAGATTTATATATAAGCTCCATATATATGTTCCTCCTGATTTGGTTACAAAGCGCTATAGAAGTTGTACTTTACTTCCGATCATTACAAAATTCTCCAGAAAGATGTTTCTCAATTTAGGAACGAATATTGCTTAATTTAGCGATTATCGGTTCAGAATTAGATATATCCGCATATATATGTTCTTACCCATTTACAAATTATTTCAAATTATTATCGCAATAACCCTTATCGCATTGTTAGGGAGGTGTAGGGTATTATATAGTCGGCCCCGCCCGACTTTCTGCCTTTCCTTACTGGTTTTATATCAGATCAGTACGAAATCTGGCAGAGAGAGTTTTCTTATTACGTTAATGAAAACTACCAAATTCGGAGAACATCCGTTCAGTTTTAGATATAGCCCACATATATATGTTTCAACCGATTTGACATGTAAGCGCTGTAGAACCCGTTTTCTTTTTACATGTATGAACACTGCCAAATTCTTATCGCAATGCATATTTTCGCATTGTTAGGGAGGTGTAGGGTTTTATATAGTCGGCCCAGCCCACAAAATTGTAAGTATTTGTATGGACAGTGATCAATGTTATAAACCGTTAAATTTTTGTGCAAAAGGTCCATTTGTACTGGAGGTACCAAAAGGTACTATGAAGGCATTCACAAAATTTCAAGTATTTCTATGGACTGGAGTCAAAGTTATAAACCGTTAACTTTTCGTGCAAAATGCTCCATTTGCATGGGAGGTAGCAAAAGGGGCGTGGCAACTTCGCCCATTTTTTCAAGATGATAGCGACCAAGAAACTAATACTATATGTGGAATGGTCAAAGATTCTGAATAGTAGTATAGAAGTTATGAGATAAACAGTATTTTATTTTGACCTTTTGTGGGGGAGGTACTCGAAGGAGTGGACCGACATAGTCAATCTTTAACCTTTGTCTGAGATAGAAAAAAAACATTGTCACATACCAAATTTGAAGTCAAACGGTTAATCCTGCAGAAAGTTATCGTGCGCATCAACAAGACAGACAGACGAACAGTCTGATGGACATTGCTAAAATGACTTAATATGGACCAAAATGGATTTCCGCCAAATATTCATGGCGTCTCTAAGCTCACTCCATCGATATGTTATACTTTTGATCTGCAGTATCTGTTACATACCATCGTTCACAATAGTGTCTGTATAAAAACCGAATTATGTTGAAATTCTCTTATTTCTACGAAAAGTGCTATAATTTCTAAACTTATTCAACGATTTTCTTCGAATAGGCATTATTTTCTTCGAATGCTAGCTTCCAAAGCGCGGTCCACTTCGTTGCCCCGGCTTTCAGATTTGCGATCCCGTCCATTTTTGGAAAAATCACGTAGTGTCACAATAGTGTCTGTATAAAAACCGAATTATGTTGAAATTCTCTTATTTCTACGAAAAGTGCTATAATTTCTAAACTTATTTAACGATTTTCTTCGAATAGGCATTATTTTCTTCGAATGCTAGCTTCCAAAGCGCGGTCCACTTCGTTGCCCCGGCTTTCAGATTTGCGATCCCGTCCATTTTTGGAAAAATCGCGTAGACTACCACCAGATACATACGCACAAAATTACAGCACTCTCGCTAACAAATTGGTTACGATATCTCAATTTAAAAATTTGGCTTATATGGGCGGGGTCACACCCTTTGGTCTGATCCCGATCATTTTCAGACCAATCACGTAGACTATCACCAGATACATTTGCACAAAACTACAGCACTCTCGGCAATAAATTGTGAAAATATCTCAATTTAAAAACTTGGCTTATATGGGCGGGGCCACGCCCATTGGTCCGATACCTGCCATTTTTGGAACAATCACGTGGATCGCTCTGGTTGCAACTTCTCTCGCCACAATACTAATCGGCAGTATATGGAGTAGGGCTTGTAGAGACTCAGTCGCTGTAATCGTTAAGGCTCCGCTTATGCTCAGGCAGGCAGTTCCCCTGTAGGTCGGTGATGGTTAGTTTGTCAGTTGCCGTGGTATGGTACCACAACGCCGTATAACAGGCTTGGACGAACTACGGATATATATATCCAATGGACGATTTCAGGAGAAAGGCCCTAGCGCGGCCCTACAGCCTTTTTGCAGGAATATAAGGTGACGTTGGCCTTTCTTATACGTTCCAATACATTAAGTCTAAACAGTTTCCTATCTAGTATTATTCCTAAAAAAATTTGAACTTTCAGAAAAGACTAGATATGTTTCATTTATCCGAGGAGGCGGGCCCATATGTGGGACATTATTCATCCTAGTAAAGAGAACCAATTCTGTCTTGTTTGTGTTTACGCCCAAACCGCTGCTTCAGGTCCATCTGGCCAACTTGTCCAGAGCTACCTGTAGAATGTCTCTGAGGACGTTTTCGAATTTGCCGCTCATTGCGATTTCCACGTCGTGAAAAAAAATTTGAGTTGCATATTGCAATATATAATGTTGTCGTAGTGGCATTAATGAAAATTCTAACCCTTCATTTAATTTTCTTCTTCTTTATTTTTTGTCAGTGTAGTTTTAAATCCTGGCAAAGTATTACGTATAACAACAGCCAAAAATGAGCACCAAAACCAAGGGTATGCGGTTGTTGGAGTGTGGGCGTGTATTTGCCATTAGCATTCAAAACATATAAAGTCCTTAAGTCTAGGAGTGTAAGGAGCTATAGTTGAAACCGAATCTGGAACGTTGTCAACGTCCTCATACAACCTCCTCTCT
Source organism: Eudasyphora cyanicolor (assembly GCA_963930755.1). Classification (NCBI taxonomy): domain Eukaryota; kingdom Metazoa; phylum Arthropoda; class Insecta; order Diptera; family Muscidae; genus Eudasyphora; species Eudasyphora cyanicolor. The sequence continues at coordinate 173,730,666 of OZ005736.1, read as the reverse complement.
CTATAGCAACTCCAATGCGTGTTGTGTGTGGTGTCAGTGGCGATGATGATGGTGATGAGTATGAGTCGATCTATTAAATAAATAACGCAAATTTGTCACAGCCACAATATAAAACGAGTATAATTTATTTGTATGTATGTATGCATGCGATGTTTACAAATTTTTCATTAAGATTCTTTTCTGTTTGGCTCTTGTTCTACACAACCCCTCAGAAGGCAGAGGAAGAAGGTTTGGAGTGGGGAAAGGTTTTGAAAGTTTTAATTACATATACATATATGAAAAAACGAGACATGCCCTAAAATACTTTAATTTAACGGAAATGTTTAAATCTCAAATCGAATTGATGCATTTGTTTTTTCGCTTGCTAATAATGGTCCCTTTTCAGTAAATTTGTCATTTGGGCAATTATTGTAATTCTTTTCTCTAAATTACAATCCCAGAATTTGTTTTAGATTCTGACAAAACGGCAATTTTCAAAGTGTACTCGAGGATATGAAAACATTTTTTTGTGAATCATTTAAAATTTTTGTATAAAACAAAACAAAATGTCATTCTCACCCTCCACCATGGTGGCTTGTATGCCAGGATAAATAGAATGATGCGGAATGAAGCGGAATGAAGCGGACACATTCTGATTCCTTAGGAGCTGCTTTACAAAACACAATATGCCGAAGACAGTCGTGATTTCATTTAAACGTTGGCTAAAAATAGCAGGAGTTGTCGTAGGCGAATGAAAATTTGTACAAGTGAGTGATGAGTGAGTAAGAAAGAAAATATATAAAGTTCTGTGAAAATTGGTTCAATGACACGCATATCCTAAAGCCCCCCATACACGAGTACTGCCGCAGGAACGGCAATATGTGTGTATTGGTGAATTTGACAAAACATGAGAATGTATTGGTTGCAGTATGAAAATCAAAATACTTTTGATTTTCAAAATGAACACATATCAATCAGATGAATTTTGTTCATCATTATATGCCAGATTATTGGAAATTTTATTATAAGTATGTAAACAACGAAAATTTAAAATAGTTTTGTGTGAAAAGTGAAAAAAATTGATAAATTAAATTTTGATTGATATGTGTGTATCGAAAATGTCAATCACACACGTACACAAGGGGTTCATCGGCATGAACTGCGGCAGTACTCGTGTATGGGCGCCTTAAAATGAAAATATTTCAAAATTTTTGAAATTATATATTTTTTAAATTGTTGCCAGAATTGGACCAATTATGAAAGTATTTATATTCGAGGTAGAGTTTTGTATAAAGAATTTCAGGAAATTATTCCAAAGGATACACCCCTAGATATCCTTAAACTAAATTTCATAACTTTATAACTCTAACAGGAGATTGGTCTATCTATCCACCAAGTTTCATGAAAATCGGTTCAGCCGTTTAGGCTTAATGGTGAAACAAAAAAGAAACAAACTATTTTATAATATTATTTGAATTAAATTATCGCTAGTGAAAGGGTGGTTCATTGGTCCATATTTTGATAAAGCCTTAATATAAAGCTTCCTTCCGGTTTAGACTTGTTGACGCCCTAGGGAATTAATTTTCCAACCGATTGGGCTGCCATTTAAGCATTATACATATATCGTCATCAGAAAGGAAAAAAGGCGTAACAGCAAGAAAAGTGGAAATTCAGTTTTTAATGGATTTCGGTGCACTGCATCAAAATACACAGCCTGACAAATTTTTAGCGACCTACTGTCAAGAATGGCGAATTTATTAACGAAATTCAAAAGGACCTAACAACAAATTATTTCTCTTTTCATGATTAAAAATTCTTAGTTCACGCAATTTTCGCAAACAAGTTATAAATCATGGTTGCGTAAATATATATATATGCATAATTATGTTTAGATATTATCCCGAAAACACCGTTTTTCTAACGACAACATTTTTCAATTTATTTAATTTTTGCTACTCCTGTAAAATTTTTAAATATGATGATACGCCCTTTCTCGTTTCTGATGACGATATATAACTCTAAATGTCCCTAAACAAAATGGTATATTGGTCCAGCCAACATATGAAAAAACAAATTTTAAAATCCATCTCGATAAAATTATGTATTGATTTGATATTTTAATTTGTCAGCCTTTTTATCCTTGTTAGAGAATATTTCAGGTAAGACCGGCACAGTAGGTGGAGTCTTCTTTATGGAATCCAGTAATTCGAATGTATCCCGATACATCCACACTCGAAGACCCCCGGTTATCATAATTAGAACCACGAAATTTCAAGTATTCTTGAATTGAAACTTGGTTGACATAACTTTAATATTGTGTGCACAGAGGTCAAACGCGATGGAAATTTATTTGGTATACAATTTTTATCCCCTCACCTTAGAGAGGAGGGTATACGAGTATATCATTTGCTACGAACCAAAAGTGTAACACATCGAAGGAGTGACCTGGGACCTTAAGTATGTTCGGCGGGTATCCGTTGTGGGTCATTTTAAGTCGAATGAGCAATGTCCGTCCGTCTGTCTGTCTGCTGGCTGGTGCGCACGATAACTCTCGAAAGGAGTAACGGATTGACTTCAAATTTGGTATGTGGTAATATTTTTTTCTATCTCCGGCTAAGTTCGAAGATGGACCATATTGGTCCACTCCTTCTTGTACCTCCCCCACAAAGGGTTAACATTTATTGGAATATTAATTATTTAATAACTTCTATACTACTTATTTGAATCCTCTGAAATTCTACACATTGTAGTAGATTATTAGTCACTATTACTTCGAGAAAAATGGGCAAAGTTGCCACGCCCTTTTGGTACCTCCCACACAAATGGACAATTTTGAACCAAAAGTTAATAGTTTATAATTTTATTACCAGTACATACAAAGACTTGAAATTTTGTACAGTGTAATGGTTTAATAGTACCTACAATACAGTGAAAAATTGGCGTTATTGCCACGCTCCTTTTGATACCTCCCACACAAAGGGACCTTTTTGCACCAAAAGTTACCAGCTTATAACTTTAATACAAATACTTGAAATTTTGTACAGTGTAATGCTTTTATAGTATCTAGAGTCCAGAGAACAATGGACGTTATCGGCCCGCCCCTTTTGGTACCTCCCACACAAATGGACCTTTTTGTACCAAAAGTTAACAGCTTTTAACTTTAATACCAGTGCATACAAATACTTTAAATTTCGTACAGTGCAATGCTTTTATAGTACCTCTCACATAAAGGGACCATTTTGTACCAAAAGTAAACAGCTTTTAACTTTAATACCAGAACATACTTTAAAGAAATTAAATGCTATTTAAATTGATAATATTTTAAATAAAACAATTTACTAATATTTGTTGAGACACAAGGTTAGGTTATTAAATTAAATAATATGGGCGATAAATGGCGTCCTTGTCTGACTCCGTTTTTGACGCCAATTTGTTGGCTTAATAACCCCTCGTGTGCAATACGGCAATTGGAGTTGTCATATAATGACAGGGGCAGAGTTTATAAGTTTGTCTGGTATACCACAGCATTTAAGACCATTCCATATCGCTGTTTGGTGTATACGAGTAGTATCGAATGCCATTTCAAAGTCAACGAAGGTTTGAAAATATAATAATTTTGAATTTAATGATGCTTTTAGGAAGCTATTATTAAAAAAATATTACTTTTTTTTAAAAAATTTGGATTTTTCGCCATATCTTGGAAGATATCATCGAAACAGCTAATCGGATGAACAAGTTATAATTGAAAAGTTTAAGGCTACTGAATTTTGGATCTTCATTAGATCCTCCATAATTCGCATATGCGAATGCGAATTATTCGCTTCGATTTGAACCATCGCATTCGCAAAAATCGACTTTGGAATATTCGATTTTGCATTCGCAAAAACCAAATTTGGAATATTCGCTTTCGCTAAAATATATTTCTGTATTCGCTTCCTCAATCAAAAGCAGTAAGGAAAGGCAGAAAGTCAGGCGGGACCGACTATATAATATCCTACCCTCCCTACCAATGTACAAAGTGGCATTCAGATAATAATTGTGAATAACTGGTTTCGTTTCAATTAAGAAAGGATGTAGGAAACTCTAGCCTGCTAAATTTCAAAATGATTGAATGTGAAATACAGCTTCTGTAGCGCTAAAAGTCCAAATCGGAGGAGCACATATATGGGGGCTATATCAAAATCTGAACCGATGTTCCTCAAATCTAGTATTGTCTCTACGTGTATCAAGAGACTTCTCTCTGTCAATTTGTATACAGATTGGTTAAGAAATGTTGCTTATACACTGCATATATGCCAAATCGGATGAACATTTATATGGGAGTTACATATATGTAAATATGAACCGATTTTAACATTTAAATCGTATAATCTTTCGTAACTTTATATTTTATTGATGGATTGTAAAGTAAAACAAAAGCTAATATGGCTATTGATATTTTAAATATAAAGTATAACACGAAATCTAGGAAAAATTTTAACTGAAATTAAAAAAAGTCAGGAAAGATTTAACACTCTTTATACCCTACACCACACTGTGGTACAGGGTATTATAACTTTGTGCATTTGTTTGTAACACCCAAAAGGAGAAGAAATAGACCCATCGTTTATTATACCGATCCACTTAGAATCACTTTCTGAGTTGATTTAGCTATGTCCGTCTGTCTGTCTGTCCGTCTGTCCGTCTGTCCGTCTGTCTGTCCGTCTGTGCATGTATTCTTGTAATCAAAGTACAGGTCGCAATTATGGTCCGATCTCGACGAAACTTTACACATATCTTTTTTTTGGCCCAAGGACGATCCCTATTGAATTTGGTTAAAATCGGTTCAGATTTAGATATAGCCCCCATATATATGTTAGCCCGATTTGACATGTAAGCGCTGTAGAAACTCTATTTTATATCCGATCAGTGCGAAATTCGGCAGAAAGAGGTTTCTTATTACATGAAGGAATACTGCTAAATTCGGAGAAAATCGGTTCAGATTTAGATATAGCCCCCATATATATGTAACCCCCGATTTGACATGTAAGCGCTGTAGAAACTGTATTTTATATCCGATCAGTGCGAAATTCGGCAGAAAGTGGGCTCTTATTACGTGAAGGAATACTGCCAAATTTGGAGAAAATCAGTTCAGATTTAGATATAGCCTCCATATATATGTTACCCCCGATTTGGTATGTAAGCGCTGTAAAAACTGCATTTTATATCCGATCAGTATGAAATTCGGCAGAAAAAGGTTTCATATTCTATGAATGAACACTTTTAAATTTGGAAGAAATCGGTTCAGATTTAGATATAGCCCCCATATATAAGTTACCCCGATTTGACATGTAAGCCCTGTAAAAATGTTATTTTATATCCGATCAGTGTCTGTATTTTATATCTGATCAGAACAAAATTCGACAGAAAGAGATCTGTTTACATGAATGAGTATATTCAGGGAAATCGGTTCAGATTTAAATATAACCTCCATATATATGTTCCTCCTGATCGGCCCCGCCCGACTTTTTGCCTTTCCTTACTGGTTTTATACCCTACACCACACTGTTGTACAGGGTATTATAACTTTGTGCATTTGTTTGTAACACCCAAAAGGAGAAGAAATAGACCCATCGTTCATTATACCGCATCTAGAACCACTTTCTGAGTTGATTTAGCTATGTCCGTCTGTCTGTCCGTCTGTCTGTGCATGTGTTCTTGTAATCAAAGTACAGGTCGCAATTATGGTCCGATGTCGACGAAACTTTACATATATCTTTTTTTTTTTGGCCCAAGAACGATCCTATTGATTTTGGTTAAAATCGGTTCAGATTTAGATATAGCCCCCATATATATGTTAGTCCCGATTTGACATGTAAGCGCTGTATGAAATTCGGCAGAGAGAGGTTTCTTATTACATGAAGGAATACTGCTAAATTCGCAGAAAAAGGGTTCAGATTTGGATATAGCCTTCATATACAAATTACCCCCGATTTGACATGTAAGCCCTGTAAAAATATGTATGTTTCCTCCGATTTGACATGTAAGCGCTGTAGAAACTGTATTTTATATCCGATCAGTGCGAAATTCGGCAGAAAAAGGTTTGTTATTACTCGAAAGAATACTGCCAAATTCGAAGAGAATCGGTTTAGATTTAGATATAGCCCCCATATATATGTTACCCCCTATTTTACATGTCAGCGCAGTAGTGACGGTATTTTATATCCGATCAGTACGAAATTCGACAGAAAGAGGTATGTTTACATGAATGCGTATTCAGGGAAAATCGGTTCAGATTTATATATAACCTCCATATATATGTTCCTCCTGATTTGGTATCAAAGCGCTATGGAAGTTGTACTTTACTTCCGATCATTAAAATTTTCCAGAAAGATGTTTCTCAATTTAGGAACGAATATTCAGAATTAGATAATATGTTGCTACCCATTTACCAATTATTCGTTGTTAGGGAGGTGTAGGGTATTATATAGTCGGCTCCGCCCGACTTTCTGCCTTTCTTTACTGGTTTTTAAATAAAATGTATTTGGAAAACTTCTTAAACAATAACTTTGTTTGTGAAAGTCAGTTCACAAATATATCTTGTTCAAAAATATTAAAATATGCGTACAAACAAAATGTCTTGAGTTTCAAATAAAATGTTTTTTCGCAAATATATACATTTAAAAAATTTTAGATCCAAATACGAGTATATTTTATTTCGATGCAAACAACAAAAATGTCGATTTTCCCCGTGTAGGATTGAATCTACATAAATTGTTTCGCTTCTGTACATTAATTCGTATTCGCAAAAACAAAAAAATATTCGCTATCGCAAAAATTCATATTTCAATATCCCCGATTGGGCTGATATTTGAGTGTTTACAGTTTATATTACTCTAAAATGTCCCTAAACAAAATGGTGTATTGGTCAAGCCAACATATGAAAAAAAGCACATTTTAAATCAATCTCGATGAAATTACATATTGATTTTACATTTTAATTTTTCAGCATTTTTATCTTTGTTAGAGAAAAATTCAGATAAGACAGGCTCAGCAGGTAGAGTCTTCTCTATGGCATCCAGCAAATCCAATGAATCGAGATCCCGAAGAGACCAAAGACCCCGGTTATCATAATTAGAACCACGGAATTGCAAGTTTTCGTGAATTGAAACTTGGTTGACATAACTTTAACATTGTGTGCACGGAGATCAAACAAGATAGACATTTATTTTGTATAAAATTTTTATTATTTTTATTTAAGGCCACGCCAGGATGGCGGGACTTAAAAAAATATATGACAGTATTTTACTTTTATTATTTTATTTATGATGTGACACGGTGTGTCTGAAGTGATGGGAGGTAAAACAACAACGAACCAACCAAAGAAAAACATAAAACAGCTGACAGCTTATTATGTGCCATTCACAATGGTGACACATGGCTTCTACAAAAATATGTGACAAAGAAAAATTCAAACGTATGTATGTGATTGAAACCTAATTTTTTTCCATTTTTTTTTTAAAAGTAGAAAAATGCAGAGAGTCACAAAGTAATACTTATACACACATTTTTATAGCAAAAATCCACACTGCAGTACAGATTATTATAATATTGTTTTGGACCAGATGTTTAACGTCCGTTACAAACATCAGTTGTTGTCCATCAATCCGTCCGTCCTTCTTTCTAATGTCCTTGCAAACGTTGTAGTCCAAGTGTTGGACCAATCCTGCTGAAATTTGACACAGGCAACTTATTTGTACAAAGCACAAGAGGTGTTGAATTCGGAGAAAATCGGTTCCGATTTATATATAGCTCCCTTATATTTACCTCCGATTTGTATAAATACTTATAAGCGTTTCAGATTTACATCAAAAAGGTTTCAAAGATTTCAAAATCGTATACATATACCCGAGATGACCTGTCTGACTGAGCTCTCCAATCCATAGCTCTATTCCAATTGGTTGACTGTTTAAGAAACGGAAGATTTCTTTCCCGATTTTATTTGAAATTCCCAACTGTTCCTGATAAGAAAAACATACAATAAAGTTTTCTTCAATTTCTTTAAATTTTTTATCCATTATTTTATGACAACAAGACAAATTTTTTTATTTTGGTGATTATATTTTTATGTTTTTGTTAAATAGTAGCTTTGCACTTTGTATATAAATAATGCAGTCCATTTCGAGTATTAGTACTAATTACAATGTAATATTGCTTGATAACTCACTCCAACAAACGGTTGCTAGCATGTCCCTCAAAACACAGACAATATATTTTACTTACTTGCTTTACCTTCACATGTTTTCTCCTCTTTATGTACAGCTTTAGGTATGAATATAATTACGTCCAGCCTACTCTTAAGAAACGAAAAAAGTGGTGTTGTAAGTCTTCAGGGCTGTTACGAACGAAAGGACCCCAAAGGATATTATGCATTGTAGGCAAAATCAACTAGTGGCATATACAAACACTCCCCACACACACACACACATATATTCTGGGTATATAAATATTTGTTAAAACACATAGCACAACCCAACCCAGATCCTACGACAACACGTACAAACATTTGTATTGCCGTGATAGCTAGATGTGAATTTATGGTAACAATTTTCTTGGAAACCGATAAAACAATGATGTACGGCCCTATTCCCAAGGAGGCAATGCCAAGAAATGTCCTTAATAAAGGCATGCACAAAAGTATGGTTTCTGGGGTATTTCACAGGAAAAAAAACTACACAAAGGAAAAGCATTTTACGTTGAAACTTTAATAAAAGTATCGTTCTGCCGTAAAAGCCCATCAAGGAACATGGGGTGCACGACCATCTATCTTGAATTTTTAAAAAAAGGTGCATGTACGCTGAATAAACGCGCTTCTGTAAAATATTACCCAAACATATTCTGCTTAAAATATACAAATGTTTAGGGTACACTCTAAGTATATTATATTTGGCACCCATAAAAATTATACATGTTGTTCTAAACAAATCTTTGTTTTGGTACTAATATTTATTTTATACTGCAGTACAGGGTATAATAAGTTTGTTTCATGTCAGATGTTTGTAACACATAGAAATACTACAGCTAAACCCACCCTCCGATCGACTCAGTCGATTTTCCCATGTCTATCCGTCCGTCCGTCCATCTTATGTTTATCGTTGAGTATAGATCGCAATTTCACTCCGATCGTGATGAAACATTGCACCTGCACTAAACACAAAATAGTAACAAAATAAATGGCGACACATTCTTAAATTAAGTATGCGACCTCGGCATAAATTCAATCACAATTTTCATTAAAATAATTGTCAATTGTAAATTTGAATTATTTGAATTAATAATTATCTAATCATTAGTTTTGTGTACGCCCTTTTTTAAATGTACGCCTTTAAATTGAAGAAAATAATTATGATTTTTGTGACAATCCGCATTATTTTAAATAATATTTCAATACTTTTAAGGATTGTTCGCATTAAAACTATGACTTAGACATGTCATAGTTTTAATGCCGAATCGGACTTAATTGACAGTATGAGATACTTAAGTAATAAATTTAAGGCTATGCTCCCCTCAAAGGAAAGGCTGTCTTGGTAATACATTTTATGACAATTGCTATAATTTTAAGAATACATACGATAGAATTATACAATCTCTCTCCCTCGGATAATCAGTATTTTTTGTTAATGTGTGAATCAATAATGGTTATGGGATGCGAGAGCTCTTCTACTCTCTAAAAATAGAAAGTAGCTATCTGCTGTTCGTTTTCTTTTAAATCGTCAGTTATTTACAAGCGATGCACAGTGGGCTAAAATGGAAAAAAAATGGACATAATTCTGCTATGTCCACTTATAGCATGACGATGAAAATTTAGGTGTGTATACAAAAGTTGTTAGAGAGTTTAAGTTCGGAACTTGGGCCCCTTATCTCATACAGGGGCGGAACTACAGGGCCCTACAGCTGACCACCTCGGGTATACAAAATTTTCATCGGCTTCTAACTTTTGAATGGAGTGTGTCTTGAATAGTTTCCGAGATATGTGGATTTTAATTTTTTTCGCCGACTTTGACTTGCAGTTTAGCCAATATCTCAGTCATTTGTATATTTCTCAGTTCGCGTGGATTTATGGATTGCCAATAAAATTTACAATATCATGAAAAAAAGAATCGATAAGATATGTCAAGAAATAAGAAAGTTATGGCCCTATAAAGTCAAATTTTTGAAAAAATGTCATTTTTGGAGATTTTTTGGCGAAAAAAGTCCGATTCGTATTTAGATCTTGTAGAAAAAGTTTGTTACACAAAGTATATCAAATTTATACTCATTTTAAAGGAGTCGTTTCACAGAATCTGTTAGAGAAAATCCGATGCCAAAATGTTAATTGGTGTGGTTGCCACCCTTCTCCGATTTGTACCTTTTTTACATACATTTCAAAAGTTTGATCGATTTCCTCCAATTGCAAAGCTAAATTGTTCATTTTATTTGTATTAGGGTGTAACAAAATCGACTGCAAAGGGAATACCGAGCGCGGCTTTTTCATATCGAAGATATAGGACTAAAAGTAAAAATCCCATTTTTGGGGATTTTTGATGTATTTCTTAGGAATTGAGGGATTTTCCATTAGAAATTTCCACAGGCTAAGTTTGATTATTATCTCTAATATAAAAATAAAGAACTTTAAAAAAAATTCATCGAAATATATACATTTTTAAGAATTTGATGCCGTATTTACGTTTCTGTCTATATGCAAAGTATTTTTTTTAATGTTTCCCTACCTTCTTGTACTTATTGGTTATTGTATTAATCAATATGCACTGATTTCTTGTATATCACATGTTTTTATCAAACAATAACAAAATTTAGTAAGATTTACCTTTCAGAAAATATTGTTTTCTGGCACTATTTCTAGGATACCCTTAATCATTGACAGGAATAAAAATATTTGTTGTAATGTTCATTCATATAGTTAATAATATCATCCATATATGATTTTTGCAATTTCCCATATTACATGTATCAGGTAAAAATGTCAGGTATATTATTGTTTTTATATAAATATACCATCTTCGAGAATGTATATCATTACCAATTTTGCAAGTATGACATTTAAAAACTCGTCACTATTTTTTATTTATCTTTGACATGTGACAATCCTGAGGAATACAAGGATTTGCTTTATCCCCTAGACATGGATTATTCAGATTATTTTACAGAAATAAAATAAAATATATATTACAGAAATAAAATAAGAAAATATTTTTTTCTCAAGAAGTGGGTCTTTCGCTTACAAAATGGGTGTACACAAATTTAAGGCAACAAGAGTCACACCAACATATTATAAAGGCCGACATCTTGTATCCTTCGTACTCAATTTTATGATTGTTCTACTAAATTTTATTATTGTATGATGAAAACATGTGATCCACAAGAAATCAGTGCATATTGACTGATATAATAACCAATAAGTACAAGAAGGTAAGGAAAAATTAAAAAAAAATATTAGGCATATAGACAGAAACGTAAATACGGCATAAAATTCTTAAAAATTTATATATTTCGATGAATTTTTTTTAAAGTTCTTTATTTTGATATTAGAAATAATAATCAAACGCAACATATGGAAATTTCTAATGGAAAATCCCTCAATTCCCAAAAAAAAACATCAAAAATGGGATTTTTACTTTTAGTCCTATATCTTCGATATGAAAAGCCGCGCTCGGGATTCCATTTGCAGTCGATTTTGTTACACCCTAATACAAATAAATAAAAAAACATTTAACAATTTTGTTTTGCGATAAAATCGATCAAACTTTGAAATTTATGTAAAAAAAGGTACAAATTGGAGAAGGGTGGCAACCACACCAATTAAAATTTTGTCTTCGGATTTTCTCTAACAGATTCTGTAAAGTCTCCTTTAAAATGAGTATAAATTTGATATAGTGCTTTGTGCAACAAAATTTTTCTACAAGACCTAAATACGAATTGGACTTTTTTCGCCAAAAAATCTGCAAAAATTTAATTTTTTCAAAAATTTGACTTTATAGGGCCATAACTTTCTTATTTCTTGACATACGAGGTATGTATCTAATCGATTCTTTTTTTCATGATATTGTAAATTTGGCAATCCATAAAAAAACGCGCGAACAAAATCGGTAAACTTTTGACTGAGATAATGCTAAACTCCAAGGCAAAAACGGCGAAAAAATGAAAAATTAAAAATTAAAATCCACATATCTCGAAAACTATTCAAGATATCGTCAATGTTTATTGTAGGTATGATCTATGAGTATCCACAGAAAAAAACGTCACTCAAATCGGACACTCCATTCAAATGCTAGAAGCCGATGAAAATTTTGTATACCCGAAACTTTTTAGCATCAAGAGACTTCAAGAACAATTTGGTACCAGAAGAAAGCTGTCGTCTTTAAGCCTATATATACTTCTACCTGTCCCTACCAGCCTACCTGTCTACCTGTCCCTACTCGGGAAAAACTTTATTGTTCTTTTTATTTTACCTGATCATATGACTATGTTGTAGGTACACCAAGTCAAGTTGTGTGTGTTTTTTTGACATATTTACCATATTTATAACATCTTAAAACTTTTTTATTTTTTTTTGGGTCGTTTTTATACCCTACACCACACTGTGGTACAGGGTATTATAACTTTGTGCATTTGTTTGTAACACCCAAAAGGAGAAGAAATAGACCCATCGTTTATTATACCGATCGTCGTCTGTCAGTCTGTCTGTCCGTCTGTGCATGTATTCTTGTAATCAAAGTACAGGTCGCAATTATGGTCAGATCTCGACGAAACTTTACAAATATCTTTTTTTTGGCCCAAGGACGATTCCTATTGAAATTCCGATTCCTATTGGTTAAAATCGGTTCAGATTTAGATATAGCCCCCATATATATGTTAGCCCCGATTTGACATGTAAGCGCTGTAAAAATGTTATTTTATATCCGATCAGTGCGAAATTCGGCAAAGAGAGGTTTCTTATTACATGAAGGAATACTGCTAAATTCGGAGAAAATCGGTTCAGATTTAGATATAGCCCCCATATATTTGTTACCCCCGATTTGACATGTAAGCGCTGTAAAAACTGTATTTTATATCCGATCAGTGCAAAATTTTGCAGAAAGAGGTTTCTTATCACATGAAGGAATACTGCCAAATTCGGAGAAAATCGGTTCAGATTTAGATATAGCTCCCATATATATGTTACCCCCGATTTGACATGTAAGCGCTGTAGAGACTTTATTTTTTATCCGATCAGTACGAAATTCGACAGAAGGAGGTCTTTTTACATGAATGAGTATTCAGGGAAGATCGGTTCAGATTTATATTAAAGCTCCATATATATGTTCCTCCTGATTTGGTATCAAACCGCTATAGAAGTTGTATTTTACTTCCGATCATTAAAATTTCCAGGAAGATGTTTCTCAATTTAGGAACGAATATTGCTTAATTAAGCGATTATCGTTTCAGAATTAGATAATATGTTTCTACCCATTTACCAATTATTCCAAATTATTATGGCAATGAGCCTTATCGCATTGTAAGGGAGGTGTAGGGTATTATATAGTCGGCCCCGTCCGACTTTCTGCCTTTCCTTACTGGTTTATTTTACCTATGTTTATGCTACTTATGAACAGAGTATGACACCATACATGTAAGAAAAGGATAAAATCGAATACAAACTCAGTTACAAAATTTTATCCAAGCAGAAACAATCAAATTTTAGAATATTAAGAAATGAAGAACTTCAGCTATAAAGAATTAAAAACCAATAAGGAAAGACAGAATGTCGGGCGGGGCCGTTTACATAATACCCTACACCTCCCTAACAATGCGAAAATGAGCATTGCGATAAGAATTTGGCAGTGTTCATACATGTAATAAGAAAACTCTCTCTGCCGAATTTTATCTAATTGGATATAAAACACGGTTTCTACAGCGCTTACATGTCAAATCGGGTCAATAATATATATATGGGGGATATACCTAAATCTGAACCGATTTTCCCTGAATATGGCAGCCTTCATACATTTAATAAGAAAACTCTCTCTGTTGAATTCCGTAGGGATCGGATATAAAATACGGGTTCTACAGCGCTTAAATATCAAATCGGATGAAACATATATGTATGTGGGGCTATATCTAAATATGAACGGATTTTCTCCGAATTTGGTTCACGTTATAGGAAAGCTCTCTCTGCCGAATTTCGAACAGATCGGATGTAAAATACGGTTTCTACAGCGCTCACATGTCAAATCGGGTGCAACTTATATATGGGGACTATATCTAAATCTGAACCGATTTTCCCCGAATTTGGCAGTGTTCATTCATTTAATAGAAGAACGCTCTCTGCAAGATTTCGCACTGATCTGATACAAAAAACAGTTTCTACAGCGCTTACACGCTGAAAAAAATCGCTTCTGTAGTATATTGTCCCAAACATATTCGGCTTGAAACATATATATGTTTAGGGTAGACTCTAAGCATGTAATATTTGGTACATACAAAAATTGTGTATTTGGGAAGATGTAGTTCTAAACAAATATTTGTTTACATCCCAATGTGACTGCTATTTGTGAAACAAATATTTATTTGCATTTAAATATTCATAAAATACATAAATTGTGTCAAAGTTTTCAGTAAATCAAAGTTAAATTTTTAATGTTCATAAAAAAATAATAATTGAAATCATATAATCTTGGGTCAATATAAAGTACTTAGAGAATTGACAACTAATGATGGCTTGGAATACTCAGAAATTTTAAATGATTAATTTAAAACAGAAGGTAATGCTGCATATGGTATCATAACTGGGAGGTACAATTCGAAATAAAGGAAAAATTGAAACTGAAATTTGAAAAACTCAGCAAAAGTTTTGGAAATCTTTTTTAAATAAAATATATTTGGAAAAATTCCTAAATAATAATTTTATTTGTATTTAATCACATATTTTATTTGAGAAATTTTGTTTGCAAATATAATTTGTTGTAATATATTAATATATGCGTTCCAAATATATTTGATTGATTTTCAAATAAAGTTTATTTGCTAAGAAATATAAAATATTTAAAAATTTGTGTTCCAAATATATTTTCTTTCGATTCAAACATATCAAAAAATGCGATTTTGCCCCGTGTACATATCAAATCGGAGGTACATATATATGGGAGCTATATGTAAATCTGAACCGATTTTAACCAAATTCAATAGGGCCAAAAAAAAGAAACCTTACGCATGTTTCGTCGAGATCGGACCATAATTACGACCTGTACTTTGATTACGGGCAGACGGACATAGCTAAATCAACGATGGGTCTATTTTCTCTCCTTTTAGGTGTTACAAACAAATGTACAAAGTTATAATACCCTGTACCACAGTGTGGTGTAGGTAAATTCCTCAAGCATCGAAATACAATTGAAACTACAAAATAAAGTAAATATTGTCACCAACAACTTAACTAAGCACTACAAACACTTTGGATGGAATAAATATAAATTTTATAAGACCTTTGCAATATGGTTAGAGGGCGAAATTAGTGTCCAAGTATCTTCTGAAAGTAAAAATCAAAACAATTGTGGGCGACCACCAAAATCACTCGGCAACTGTAGCGATAAATCTAAAAGGCGGAAACTTAAAGCCCCCCATACACGAGTACTGCCGCAGGAACGGCAATATGTGTGTATTGGTGAATTTGACACAACATGAGAATGTATTGGTTGCAGTATGAAAATCAAAATACTTTTGATTTTCAAAATGAACACATATCAATCAGATGAATTTTGTTCATCATTATATGCCAGATTATTGGAAATTTTATTATAAGTATGTAAACAACGAAAATTTAAAATAGTTTTGTGTGAAAAGTGAAAAAAATGGATAAATTACATTTTGATTGATATGTGTGTATCGAAAATGTCAATCACACACGTACACAAGGGGTTCATCGGCATGAACTGCGGCAGTACTCGTGAATGGGCGCCTTAAGGATATCAATGAAGAAATCAGATGTGAAACTAGCGCGGAAAGCTTGTTACATCAAATGCGATCACAAAACCAACGCACAAAAGCGGAAATTGTTGAAAAACTTTTAATTCCTAGTCCTCTGAGAACAAAACGGATTATTAAGAGTATTCCAACTCCAAGTACTGTTTGCCCCCAAAGGACACTATTAATATCACATCGAGTTCGGCAGAGGTAAAACTTCAAGACCTACTTAATCGTACAGCTCAACGCTTGCTACAATCATTCAAAGGTCGTGATTTGAAGAAATATGGGAACTGCAAGTTAATTCTCTTTGCAAATGGGGATGTGATGGTTCTTCTGGACAAAAACAATACAAGCAATCTGTATGTGAAAATGTCATGGTGTCATTTGTGCCATTGCGATTGATAAAGAATTTGGAAGACTCGGAACCTTCGACTAGTACGATGCAGACAAAGGATATTTGAAAAATTTCAAACACCATCTTCTACGAAATA
Source organism: Eudasyphora cyanicolor (assembly GCA_963930755.1). Lineage (NCBI taxonomy): Eukaryota > Metazoa > Arthropoda > Insecta > Diptera > Muscidae > Eudasyphora > Eudasyphora cyanicolor. Next base: position 173,714,215 of record OZ005736.1, on the reverse strand, counting down.
CTGCAGACCAATCAAATTTGAATTTAAAAAAAAAACTCATGATACCATTAAAAAAGAAGAACCCAAATTACAAGACTGCAGCCATTAGAAGTAGAAATTGAAGGCCAGACAATTGCAGTAAGCTACCAATTAGTGCCAACGATGATAGATGGAAAAGTTGGCATGCTTTGACTGACACAAAGGTTTTATCCAGCTGCATTATATGTCAATTTACATCAAGCTAATTAAACCAAGTCCTGGAAAAATCAGTAGATAATACTGATGCATATGAATTTGGATTATCGCCACTACATACAAGAATACAATTTATGGAACACATGCTTAAAATCAGTTATGATTTGGATTTTGGACCTACAGGATCAATAAGAAACAATGACACCAACAAGGATTTAAGAAATTAAAAAAAAAATGTTTAAGATGAATTTCTTAAATGTAGGTTGATTATAGACCAACTAAGACAGGCAATACCAATGATGGGAATACAGCAAGAAGGTTCTCTTCTGATCCCGAAAAAGCATATGAAATAACTGGTGTTGATATAAATCTCATTTTAAGATTTAAAACAGTTATCGATGTACTTGCGTGCCATTAACAAATTGATGCTAAACAATTTAATGAATATACCAAGGAAACTGCACGAATATATAATACCTAATATTCATGGAGAAATATGTCTGCAACAGTTCACGAAATTCTTTATCATGGATGAGATGTCATTAAGCATCATTTGTTACCAATCGGAGATCTATCAGAGGAAGCCCAATAAAAAAGAAATAAGGATTACAGGTTAACAGGTTTAATAGAGAGCACAATACCAGAAAAATATCTCGAAATTATTCAAACGAAGATCTATTTAATATTTTGTTGGCAACGTCAGATCCCCTCATCTCCAGCATTCGAAATCAATGGAAAGTAGAACATCGGGACTTAGGTGAAGATTCAAGAGGGCTGCTAGAGGACAGAAGTAATACGAAACAAAATATGGAATATTTGCAGGCAATTTTTTAACCGAACGAATAAAAATTAAAGTTTACTGTTTTTGTTATATAAGTAAAAAATAAATGATTTACCTTAATGTTGTTCAAATACAAAATATAAAAAAAGTTTGCTATGCAAGGTGATTTTTTAAATATTCAGGACATTTTTTTGTCGAATAAAAATTTTTTTTTTAGTTTTACCAAATTTATTATTAAAATTGTTTATTTATCAGCAATGACATTCTTTTAATAAATAAAGAAGATGAAAACAAAACAAAACCCGTCATTTCCATGGTAAATATAAAAAAAAAAAACAAAAGTTCAACTTTGACCTTGAATTCCCCAAAAACTGCTGACCCGATTTTATTGAAATAAAAACTGACGAAAAGCTTAAGGAGTTACCTGCCGAACAAATACTAAAATATCTCTACCGGTTCCAAAGTTACAGAGTTTTGGCCAGTAAAAAACGATTGTGAACGACTGTGCGACGGCAAATCGAAAGTTCGAGTTCGAGGGCAGATCAGGACATTTCCAAATTATAACAGCGTAAATTAAAAAAATCTAAATTAACATATGAGAATTAGAAGAGACAATGGCTTAATATAAGATTTGTGACATTAAACATTGCCATCAGCCTGAAGCAAAAAAATATTTTTTCAATATTTCCTTATATATATATGATTGAAGACATTGTCCACTAATTTATCGTCAATGATTTGCTGCACGACAGTGCCCATTAATTAATCGTCAATGATTTGCTTCAAGACAGTATCTTGCATGACATTTATGGCACTTGTGTGAAAATTTCGTCAAGAATTCTCTTTGCCTGACCTCTAAGTGTCTTCAACGATTTATAAAGAGTCTTGCAGCCGCTTCAGGTATGTATTTAAGACATTCACTTCTGGGAATGGTCAGAATTAAATGTATCAATATCAACACATACTTTATTTATTAATACTCATAAATACGATATACATTTACACATAATTCTACACACATTTATTTATATGTATATCTTTGGGTGAACATTTTTCGAAAAACTTTTTAAAGTTCCTCTACAAAGTTTAATGACTTTTGACTAATGTGTCTTTCGTTTTCACATCCGTGTTTGCGATTGTGCTTCTCCCTCTCTTCGTCGATCTCCTTTGTCCATTGCAACTGCACCATATTTTGATGACTTTGGCAAAAAGTCACAATATTTATCTTATTTTCTTGCCTCCCTTTTCAGTATGAGTTGCAACTTTCTTTAGGAGTTTTCCCTTTAGTTTTCTTGCCGAGTACTGCATCCTTACAGAGGGCAGGACTAAAGCACACACATCGAAGCAAAACAGAGTATATTCGAACCGTACTAAGGGCCGAAGTATAGTTCAAATGTCGCATATCATGTGTACGTGACTGGAATACGGAAGATGTACATTTTGCACTGCATCGAAAAAACCAACTTATGGCGGCCACTTAAGTGAAACTGTGTTATGTTCGAATATATGGCCAATAGAAATACGATATGTTTGCCACTTTTCTTTTATATTGGCTAAGAAATGTTGAATTAGTGGCTAAAATCAGTTCTTGTCTTTGTCCTGTTCTCGTTTTCTTCCAAGGAAACGTATCGGAACATGTGTTACCGACTAAAGCTATCATCGTTCTTATCTATGGTATGCACAGTGGATGTGATAAGATTACGCGGCGCTTGAAATTACATAAGGTAAAAACTGTAACATAAGGTAAATGGTATGGGTAAAACTAAATATATCGAGAATGCTGTATTCTGTGGTAATAAAGTATTTTTGGTATAGACCTAGTCTATGATATTTTCGTACACACCGTTTGCTGGGAAATCTTAAAGCTAAGTCATTTCGATGTAAACTTCGATGTATACGATGCAAGTTTAGGAGTGAAGATAATCAAGAACAGTTACTATCAACGCACTATGGGACAAAATAACCTATTTTACTGGCCAAAAGTCCTAAAACTCAAAATTTTTGTTTAAGTAGGCAATTTAAGTACCCAAGAGTACATATATAGGTATAAGTATACATCATTCAGTAACAAATCGCGCACATTTTTAAACTTAAAAAAATCGGTACTAGTCCTCATGTATATGCTGCTACCTATTTGGTCTTTTAGCGCTATTTAAGATGTATTTCACATTCAATTTTTCTGAAACTTAGGACGGTGGAGTTCTTTGATGCCCCGATGCCGGATTTGAAGGAAATCGGTTCAGATTTTGATATAGCGCTCATATTTATTTTCCTTTGCCATTTAAGATGCTAAACATATCTGAAAAGAGATAATTTTTCACCGAGGAGCAAAAATGAGCAAACCCGGATATTAGTTCTATATTCACAATACAACAAGCTTCTATTTTCTGTTTAAATTGGAATTTAAAAGGCTATTTATCTAAAATATTTGAGTTTGCGTAAGCCGTCACGAGGCAACAACAATTTTTGGTGACCAATTTTTTTATGGGCCTCCAAAGTTTATGAAAATCAGTGGGCCCCTCGAAAAAGGTATCATCAGATTTTGTCCAACAACTAATTCAGACTTGGTGATACCGCTTAACTATGTTTGGCAATAATGTAGCTAAGAATATGCTGAATAAAATGTCTTAACATTTTCTTATTTTTTTAACTTTTGTGAACATATCAATACAATCTGGACGTGTTTCGGCATCCTAAATAGCTCGAAAAACCACATTGTAGCCCAAAAGTGTAAGTATTTCACTGTTATGTAAAACCAGTAAGGATAGGCTAAAGTCGGGCGGTGCCGACTATATAATACCCTACACCACTCTCGTAATATTGAATAACTCTGATATATAAATTTTGTAATTCATGTATAAATTATTTACATAAATTTACTTTTGGGACATTTTATACTTAAATAATACCCTGTACCACAGTGTGGTGTAGGGTATAAAAACGATTGGATCTAAAGAGCCAAATCGGATGAAACATATATATGGGAGCTATAGCTAAATCTTAACCGATTTTCTTCAAATTCGGCAATGTTGGTTCATGGATCAAGAAACTCTACCATTCTAAATTTCAAAACGATCGGATGTAAAATACAGCTTCTATAGGACTAAAGGGCCAAATCGGACGAAACATATATATGGGAGCTATAGCTAAATCTTAACCGATTTTCTTCAAATTCGGCAATGTTGGTTCATGGATCAATAAACTCTACCATTCTAAATTTCAAAACGATCGGATGTAAAACAGCTTCTATAGGACTAAAGGGCCAAATCGGACGAAACATATATATGGGAGCTATAGCTAAATCTTAACCGATTTTCTTCAAATTCGGCAATGTTGGTTCATGGATCAAGAAACTCTACCATTCTAAATTTCAAAATGGTTGGATGAAAAATACAGCTTCTACAGGACTAAATGGCCAAATCGGACGAAACATATATATGGGAGCTATAGCTAAATCTTAACCGATTTTCTTCAAATTCGGTAATGTTGGTTCATGGATCAAGAAACTCTACCATTCTAAATTTCAAAACGATCGGGTGTAAAATACAGCTTCTATAGGACTAAAGGACCAAATCGGACGAAAGATATATATGGGAGCTATATCTAAATCTGAACCGATTTTCTCCAAATTCGGCAATGTTGGTTCATGGATCAAGAAACTCTACCATTCTAAATTTCAAAACGATCGGATGTAAAATACAGCTTCTATAGGACTAAAGGGCCAAATCGGACGAAACATATATATGGGAGCTATAGCTAAATCTTAACCGATTTTCTTCAAATTCGGCAATGTTGGTTCATGGATCAAGAAACTCTACCATTCTAAATTTCAAAACAATCGGATGTAAAATACAGCTTCTATAGGACTAAAGGGCCAAATCGGACGAAAGATATATATGGGAGCTATATCTAAATCTGAACCGATTTCAACCAAATTCAATAGCGATCTTAACAGCCGCGAAATACTCTAAACTGCAAAATTTCAGAACGATCGGAGTGAAATTGCGACCTGTAGTCGACGAACAACTTTACATGGACAGACGGACGGACGGACGGACGGACGGACATCGTTAAATCGACTCAGCTAGTGATTCTGAGTCGATCGGTATACTTTAAGGTGGGTCTAGCTGTGTTATTTTCAGGTGTTACAAACATCTGCCGTGAAACAAACTTATAATATACCCTGTACCACAGTGTGGTATAGGGTTTAAAAAAATTTTTTGGGTGTAGGGTATGTTCAGCAACTTTCAAGAAACTTCACTGTTATGTAACAAAAATATATTTTTTGGTATGGGGAGCTATATAGTAAAATTTTATGGCGAACATTTTTGTAGAACATTTCATCCCCGCCCTCCCCCATTTAAGGGGTGTTTTTTACGATTTGTTAAAATGGGGCCAAAAATTACAGTTATGTGGGGGAGCTAGAGGGTTAAAATGTTACACAAAAATATTGGACTTAATATTTTCTCTAAAGTTGCTGAACATACCCTATACCAAAAAATATATTTTTGTTACATAACAGTGAAATACTTACATTTTTGGGGTAGTTTTTGGGGTACAATGTGGTTTTTTGAGCTATTAAGGGTGCCTAGACACGTTCAGATTGTATTGATATGTTCACAAAAGTTGTTCACATTTACGTTGGCTACAATTTTGCCAAGCATTGTTAGTGAAAAATTACGAGTCGCCGGAAGTTATGCTGAAAAAAGTGAAAAAAAATATTTGTTTCCCTCACATTTTCAAAAAAAAAGTAGCGGAAAATATTGTTTTCGCAAAAAATGTTAAGAAACTTTATTCAGCATATTCTTAGCTACATTATTGCCAAACATAGTTAAGAGATATCACCAAGTCTGAATAAGTTGTTGGACAAAAGTTGATGACACCTTTTTCGAGGGCCCAGCCGATTTTCAGAAACTTTGGAGGCCCATAAAAAAAAATTGGTCACCAATTTCGCCAAACCAGGTATAGGGTTATACTACCCTTTGATAGTAGGATCGAACCTATACTGTCAAGTCCGTGTATTTTTCAAAAAGTGTTCATTTGTTGCATAGTGTAAACCAGAGACAATTGAACACCTGGAAATTAACATTTCACGAATTACACTACGCAACAAAAAAAATGTTTTGTGTCCTAGACCTAAAAATTACTTTTTGTATAGATCGTGGCATACTGTTATATACAAGCAAAACCAAAAATTTTTTTATTGAAAAATTTTTTTTTAAAAATTTTTTTATTAAAAATACAATTACGTCGAAGTTACCCTTAGTATTTGTACTTTAATTTTTGGAGTATATGCCCGATCAGGTCGACTTATACGTTAAATTGAAGCTATTAATGTGGGCTACCAATGTTGGAAATCTCTCTTTCACTTAGAAACAGTGGTTTAGTAACAGCCATTCAACAAATTGGAAAAAGTAGATTTTTTTCAACAACAAAAATCGTAGGACAAAGAAGTCGTAAAAAAATATTTTATTTTTCAAAAGTTTGCATCCTAGCGAAGAAAATAATGTCTTTTTGAAAAAAATCTATAGATAAATGTAGAAATTATAGCCCTTTTGGTAGAGGTAAGAGAATTTCAAAAAATCTTTTTTTTAAATTCCTGTTTAAATAGCGATTTTATTTATTACTTTTATTTATATTATATACATTTGAGTTTATTTACATGAATAAGTTTCATTAGAAGTAATTGTGAGTTCTTTGTAAACGTTTGTAGATTTCGGAATCGGTTTCTCTAATGAGGAACCAAATATATTCTCCCATCATTCTTTCATCCCAGTGCCCTTGGTAACGCCGCTCGATGGACTTCAATTCTTTGTGAAACCTTTCGCCATGTTCGTCACTTACGTCGCACAATGGGAAAAAATGGGTAAATACGCGCGCATAGCAGTATTTTTAATCTCACGACTATACCGTTAGAGATAGAGTCCAACGGTTTGGACCATCTTCAAGAGAATTCTTTGGAGAATAATTTGGTGTAGCCACATTTTTCTTACTGTTACCATTTATCGCACAGTGGGGCTTCAAAATCGACTTTGTGGAATATAGTGTGAAACTCCGAATATCGTGCCAAATTCAGTGATCTTGATTTAAAATTAAAGCTGACAAAATTTAGTTTAAAATATGTTTCAGGTGCTTGATTGTGTGTTGCCGCGTTTTAAATATGCAGACCATTGAAGTTCAAAAATATGTTTGTCAACATTGCGAAAAAAGTCTACAAAACCTGCCATGCTTTTAAAATTGAAACTAAGACAACTTAAATATGATAAAATTGTGGGATGCAATATTTTTGAAAGCTGAAATTTTACTATAATATACTTTACACAATAGTTCGTAGACTGATAATAATTGAAAGTTGAATTAAAAACAAAAAATAATCGGTCCACCCTAATACACACAAACTACGGAAGCGTATATATTTTATTGTAACTATATTTTTATAGGTTTTGTAGAAAAAAGTGAAGTATAAAAATTATTATAATCCTTATAATATTAACAAGATCTCTATTTTTAATCGTACTTGATAAAGCTTGCAGCCGCGTGTTAATCCATTTATTCTCGTCCGTTCAGTACTCTTCGTAATTATTATCCGACTTTGCCGAAATTTCACAAACGTTATTTTTTTTAACCAAAAAGATCGGTCCATATGTTTCGGGAAAATCGGTTCATAGATTGATACAGCTCCCACACATATTTTCTATATTTAAAGAAAAAAAAGCACATATTTAAAGTACAAAAATCTGGCATAATCGCAAAAGGTCGCAAAAGGTCGCAGATAAACTAGGTACCGTTGGATTCATTCCTAAGTCACCTCTCTTCTCTATGTCATATGGTAGTGATCCCACGTGATCCAAAAAAGTTGTATTCCATTTACTGTAGATCAGTTTTTTGAAAAACAAAAAAAACTGTTGTTTTTACTTTGAAATATCTCTTCATTGGAAGGCGTTAAAAATACGTTTTATACACAAAAATTAAGATGAATAGTACCTTATTATATGTTGCAAGTCCTATCGCATTTCACCAATAAACGCGAATTCTACAAGCATTTTAGTAAATGCATTTTATCATCGCAATGTTATTTGCATTTATTAGTAAAAAAGACAAACTTTGAATGGTCATAACTCAAAATCGCCTGGAGATATTTTCATAAAACTTGTAGGTATTTTCATTAAATGTTATCCACAATAAAATAACACTCCCAAAAAATTGATTTTTGAAAGATGTTTTCAAAGTCTATGAGCGCATATTTCATCATATTTTCCCATCGTGCGTCGCCAAGATTCTCGGCGAAAAATTTTAAATGAGAATGCAAGAAATTAATTTTTAGGGACATATTTACACCTGTTGGAATACATAAAGCGAAAATTACATACATATGTGTAATATACATAAATATAGAAAAGTATATTTCTTACCAATTTTTGCATAACTTTTTAACAAATCATTAATCATTGTTTCATATTGCGGGCTTTTATTGGATCCAAAGAAATTGAAACCACAAGCTTAAACGACCTCCATGCTGCAATTTCATCCGACGTCAAATATGAATTCAAATTTACATCTTTCATCAGTTTCCTTATTTTAAGCCCATCAAAAACGCTTTTCTTCGATTTTTTGAAAAGAAAGACTAAAGACTTTCCTTAAGGCTTTTACAAAATTTTTAAAGAGCACCAGCTTTATATGCAGTGGTGGCAAAATAATGTTTTCTTTTTGGACGAGAGGTGTGTATTTTATGTTTTTTTTTCACCCAATGTAATGTGTTTTCTTGTTGGCCATTTCTTTCTTCTGTAATGATCTTCGCGAGCACGTCTATCCGAGAGGCATAACATACCAACTACTTTTAAATCGCAACAAATTTTCCAGTCATGTTCATATTTTATGTATTTTATCAATTTAGCCATTGTTTCCCAGCAAAATTTCTCATTACCAAATAATCCGACGAGTAAGCAAAATTCGATAATGGTATGTACTTATTATTTAGCCACTTTTCTCATTATTTTAACATGGGGATGTCATTGGAGGAAAGTACTTCCCAAAAGCATACAATAAAGTAGCATAATAAGTACTTATTTGTAGCATAGGCATACCACATAAATTCGAATTTCTGAACCCTGTGAAAACCCTGTGATTATACGATATACGTAAATATTTATGGTATTTTCATTCAAATCTGCACGTATTATTTGAAAACATGTTGAAAAATAAATAAATCTTGTACAATAACCTACATATGGGCATTTCCAGCCTTACGAACGTTACGATCGTACGATTTAAATTGACGAATAAACTTTTAAGGTATATTACTTTATTCTCTCTTTTCGAATATTTGGATAGCTCTCCGATACATCTATATTATGTATAAAAAGCGACTTTCTTTGAAAGCTACTTCGTAAACTATTAGCGACATAACACGACTTCGTTACGTTACAGGAAATGAGTTTCGTTCTGGTTGTTAAAAATGCAAAAGTCTGCGAAGTGTGTAGCATTTTTTTTTTATTTGACTAATTTTTAAATAATGTAGACTAATGTCGCTTTAAAAATGTGTTTTTGTTTGGGGAAATTTCTGCTCCAATTTTTCATATTCTGGCTGAAATAATCTACGTTACGTTATTGACGTTACGTGACAAATTTTTCCTGTGCTATAAAGTGACAAAAATATTTCAAAATAATTGTATTTAAGACATTTTTATTTGCGAAAATACAAATTTTATTTGATTTCATAACACCTTTTTTATATTATATGTATATACATTTACATGTTTTAATACAAAAAATTAAATATTAGGCAAAATAAACTTGGTTTTAAATTCGAGATAGGATTTTATATTTTTGCTATTCATACCTTTCCATGTATTTATAAAATAAAGATTGAATTATATAATTTTCTTATTTTCGGAGTTGGCTGTTAGAGCTAATTTTATTTCCAATTTATCATTACATGAAATCCAATGAAGTTTTTGGAGTCCAGGAATATTTGGAACATCCTTCCATTTTTCAGATAGTCGTGGGGAAAACTCGTCAATCTCTCCACATGTAGTAAATATTAGGTGAATACCACTTATGTTGTCCCGAGCACATTCAAAAAAAGATAAAGCATTGTCTATAATAATATTTTTTGTCTTTGTTATTTGCCATACTTTTCTTTTTATGACAGCCCCTACTCCATCTACGGCACCTTTACCATGAGAACTTGCAAAATAGTTCCACTCGATATTTTTACAGCCGAATTCAACCAAAAAGTCCGATAAACTCCGCACAATATATTTATTCTTGAATTGAGAGCTGCTTCCATCCGAGAATATAAATATATTTAAAAATTGTCCGTATTGTCTTTGAATTTGGTGCACAAGTTTCGTTATGAAGTAGTAAACATCATACTTGTTGTGGCTTAATTTGTCACTGATGATAGCAAAGGATTTGGTTTCGCCATCCATCCAGGCTACGCATGTAAAAATCGTAACTTGACTATAACTAAAATGTGCACTTTGAACTTCATTCTGGGAGATCAATCTGTAATTTTCTGCAAAGTCGAATTGAATGACTAGTTCATTTGGCTTCACATTTTCTTTTTTATTTTGGAAATAATTTTGCTGTGCTCGCTTAACATAAAAATGTCTTTTGAAGAGTGGAAGCTCGACTTCTAATTCGTGAATAAGATCACATAAAGGACCAACAGTGTACGTTAATGAAACTCGATTGCCAACTTTTCGCCAATGTTTCCATTTCACATTTTCGTCCATTTGTCCTAAATACTTTATAGGTACTAAATCGTGTTTTACATCGCGCACACAATTTGGACAATCATTTGTCATGCATTTTTCTTCTCGAATGTTGCAACAAGCAGATTCCAAAAATGTTTCAAAATCACATGGCGTAGATTTTATCACTTTTGCACAACTCTCCAGCAAAAAACCAAAATTCGCATGATACATACATACGCACATATTATGAGGTATTTTGCTTGACAATTGTACGTTGCGTGGTCTATGTTGGAAAAACGTCGATTTACTTACACATGTAGCGTGTGACTCAATTTTATAGAGCTCGTAGGCTTCAGAAACGGTCATGAGCATGAAACGTTTGGCAACGATTTGTCCATCAAATATGAGGGTGTCCTTCCTTCCAGCTGCTTGAACGCTTATATCATCACGCATATAAAAAGCAGCTACTTTTTTCAATCGATTTTTAAATTCTGTTGACATTTTGGACGATATTTCAAAATTTGTTGATGACTTTACATATTTTTTGTATAATTCATCGATCACTTTTATCTTTTTATCTAAACTAACCGGCAACGATTTCTCTGCCTTTTTTACAGCTTTTCCTAATGTTTGTCTGCAGGCATAAGGAGTATTGTTAAGTTGACTTTCATTTTTCTTTTTCTCGCGAAATTTTTTTTGTCTCTCACGGTTTTCTTTCAGAGTCTTCTTTAAAAGTTTATCATTATGTTTTATCAATTCCTTAAATTTTTTTCTATATTTTTGTTGTCTTTCGTTTGCCTTTTTTCGGTTCTCCATCATCTTCACGGGATCTTTTTTTATTTTTTCTCTATGCTTTTTTGCATATTCTTTATTTTTTTCAGCTATTTTTCCCATCTATAAAAAACCGAAATTAGTAAACAAGACTTTATTAATTTGTCAACATGTTGAACATATACTTACGTTACGTTACAAAATTAAGGAAGCAAATAAATTAACTATTTTTTAAAATTTTCAATAATACAAAATATTTTTTAAATCTCTGTGTGAAAATTGCTTAAAATCCAAACTTTCGAAAATTTCCGTTCGATCACTCTAAAGTTTTGACAACAAATGGTGTTTTTGCTTACGTTTGTTACATTAAAAGATCATTTGAAACAATGCTAAAAAATTTACCGTTAATCGAAATTCTTTCCTCTCCATTATTTTGTTGTTGTTGTTTATTGTTGTTAGTAATATATTATGTAATGTTTGTTGTAATTGCATACCTCTCTGAGCTATAAAATATGAAAGAGAAATGGTACTAAAATATTACTAATAGATAAAGAAACATATTCTTATTTTGGAACCCGTTTTCTCTTCACCAAAACGGAAACAAGTTGTATATGTATTGAAATTAGAAAATTTGAACGTTATTTTACCAAAACGTAAAAAAAATAAAATTTGTTTAATCACTTTTAATTTTTTCGACACGGTTGACATTCCGGTGGAAATACCCATATAGCCAAACTTGCATTATATCAAAAATTGGCAAAATGATTTTGATAGCAAAAAATCACTTATTTCTGTTGTTATTGGTAAGTCATTATTAATAAACCGAAAATAATGCAGCGAATAACGAGATGTCATTATTTGGTAATGCAGGGAATAATGACAGGTACTTACCAAGATTTTGCTGGGTTCGTATGACTAATAGCAGTCCGTATCGTGAATGAATGGTTGTCTTCAAATCATTGGCATTCCAAATTACACGTGATTCTAAAATTAAAACGTTTTATTCCACAAAACATTGTAATACATTAATTTTAAAGTACTTACCGCATTCTTCCACTAGTCCATCGAGTAAGATTTACATGGCACGAATTACAAAAAATACTAGGTGTCCACGGTTCGTTCATATTTTTACTTCTGTTATTTTACTTAACGCACGTCGATTTTTTAATTATATATATTCCGAAGATGTAGCAGAAATTGTCGGGATCATTTACACAATGAAAAGTTCTTTGCCTTTTACTCATACTTCCAAATATAACTTTGTAATATTTTTCAGAAAATCGACTTATCTCTTTAAGGCGCTGAATTACACTAATTTATTAATAAGCAATTTCATTCATAAATTCCGGGTTTATGGTTTATAAGTTGCACGACCTGTAGCTGACATATAGTTTACTTCGAACGTAGAAACCCAATATTTTCAAGACTGCCGCGTACTAAAGAGTTTTCAAAAAAGATGTGTTATTTTGGTATTCAAAGAAAAATTCCATTTTTTGAGATAAATGATCTGATGTTTATTTCATAATAAAGAGGAAGGTATGCCGTTAATAATGAAAAACAACATCAGCCAAATGGGACCATCCGCTTACAGGACCATATCCTGAAATTTTCCATAACCAAATCGCAAAGTGGCTGCACTATGTCCTCGATAGCCTCACGAATTTTATCTTTGAGGTCTTGAATCGACGCTGGGCTATTGTCGTAGACCTTACCTTTCATGTGGCCCCAAAGGAAGAAGTCGCAAGGTGTTAAATCACAAAATCACGGTGGCCAATTGTGATCACCTCTTCGAGAGATAACACGGTCCGGAAACTTTTCCCGTAACAGAGCAATGGTTTCGTTGCTTGTGTGGCACGTAGCGCTGTCTTGTTGAAAGTAAACGTTGTCCAGATCAATACCATCCAACTCCGACCATAAAAAATCATGAATCATCTCTCGATAGCGCAATCCATTCCCCGTAACTGTTGATCCAACCTCATTTTGGAAAAAGTAAGGTCCAATGACCCCGCCGGGCCATAAACCGCACCAAACAGTCACACGTTGAGGATGGAGAGGCTTCTCAACAATAACTCTTGGGTTTTCCGAGCCCCAGATGCGACAATTTTGCTTGTAGCCACCGAGGTGGATATGGGCCTCATCAGCCAAGATGATTTTGTGTCGTTCGTATCGTTTTTTTTCGATCGTTTTATATCGTTCGATGATCGTGTATCGTTCCATTTTTGTAATGGCGTAGTTTCTACTTGTCAAATGTCAAAGAATAAAAGCTTCAAAAGTGACAGCTACCGAAATACCGGGTGATTCAAAATAACGCCTCTTTTTGGAAAATCCTGTATTAGCAGTTAACTTTTTCTGCAAAAAGTTTCTACGCCCCTTTTTGGGGCGCCCATTTTTCTCAACTTGATCTCAACTCAGTAGTAGTTTAGAAGTTATGAGATAATCTATACTTCACCAAATGTTGACCCTTCGTGGGGGAGGTACTCGAAGGATTGGACAAACATAGTCCACCCAGCAAAATCTTGGTAAGTACCTGTCATTATTTCCTGCATTACCAAATAATGACATCTCATTATTCGCTGCATTACTTTCGGCTTATTAATAATGACTTACCAATAATAACAGAAATAAGTGATTTTTGTTATCAAAATCATTTTGGCAAATTTTCATATAATGCAATTTTAGCTATATGTAGGTTATTGTACAAGATTTATTTATATTTCAACATGTTTTTAAACAATACGTGCAGATTTGAATGAAAATACCAGAAATTCGAATCTGGCATGAGGAAATTGTTTGTTTCGAGATATATGCGCGACAATATGCAAAAAATCATTTTAAATGGTCATTTCTACATATCTACTACTTATTTTATAACTTATTGGTAATGCATTATTCAAGTACATAAAATCGAGCTACAAATAAGTACTTATTATGCTACTTTATTGTATGCTTTTGGGAAGTACTTTCCTCCAATGACATCCCCATGTTAAAATAATGAGAAAAGTGGCTAAATAATAAGTACTTACCATTATCGAACTTTGCTTACTCGTCGGATTATTTGGTAATGAGAAATTTTGCTGGGCACCTTTGAATTCAGCCTGAGATAGAAAAAAATTTTAACATATAACAAATTTATCGTGCGCACCAACCAGACAGACAGACGGAAAGGATGACGGACATTGCTCAAATGACTTAAGATGGCCCAAAAGGGATTTCCGCCAAAATATTCTTGGGATGTCTTAGGTATACATCGATGTTTTAACCTTTTTAAAACGCAGCATCTGATATATACCTTTGTTCACAACAATGGGGTAGATTTATCTACATTTATACACTTATCTATCGTTTTTTCGTCGAATATGCATTGTTTTCTTCGTTGGGATGCTAGCTTTCAAAAAATGGAACAAAAATATTTGTTGCGATTTTATGTTGACTTACTAATTTCAAATCGATATATCCCGATTCCTAGACTGACTGATATAACGATTCCCGGTAGTCAGAACCCCCGCCGATTTTGACTGTCGCCCCAGCCAGACTCCTTCCATGTTGGTAATATTCTCGTATCCTGAGTGAACATATTTTTGTAACGTATCGACTTTGTACGCTAAAGCAGCTTTTATATCCGACACCACACTGTGCTACAAGTTATTATGACTTTGGGCAGTTGTTTGTAACGCCTAAAAAAATAAGATAGACGCATTTTTTATAAAAGACATGTCCGCCTGTCTGTCTGTCCATGTATTTTTGTTATCAAAGTGCATGACGCAAATATGAAGCGATCATTACGAAAATTGCCACATAGGCATTGATTCGACTAGGGACGATCCCTATTGAAAATTAAGCACATCGGTCCATGTTTTGATATAGCCCCCATATAAATGTCCTCACCGATGTCACTTCTTGACACCCTAGGAACACATTTTTCAAACGATCTGTCTGAAATTTAAGAAGTTACACTTTATATTTGACCTAATCGTCCTTAATGAAAATGTGGTACATCGGTCCATGTTTTGGGATAGCCCCCATTTAAAGGTGCCTATCGATGTCACTTCGTGATGCTCTAGAGAACACATTTTTGAATTGATCTGGCTGAAATTTAAGAAATAATACTTTACGTTGCACGTAGTGTTCCCAGTGGAAATGGGAAACATCGGTCCATGTTTTGATATAGCCCCCATATAAAGGTCCCCACCGATGCCACTTTTTAAAGCTCTAGAGAACGAATTCTGCAATTGATCTGTCTGAAATTTAAGAAGTTACAATTTATATTGTACCTAATCGTCCATAACAAAAATGGAGTACATCGGTACATGTTTTGGGATAGTCCCCATTAAAGGTCCCACCAATGTCACTTCTTGACGCTCCAGAGAACGGATTCTTCAAAATCTCTGGCTGTCATTTAAGAACTTATACTTAATATTGGACCTTATCGTCCCTGGTACAAATCGGGAACATCGGTCCATGTTTTGCTATAGCCCCCATATAAAAGTTCCCACAAATGTCACTCCTTGGCACCCTAGAAGACTTTGTTTTAAATAGATCTGGCTGAAATTTATGAAGTTACACTTTATATTAGACCTAATCGTCCACCCATATAAAGATTCCCACCAATATATCACTTATTGGCACTCAACTGATCAGGCTGACAATTGAAATTTTTTACTTTGTGTTTACCCTAATCATTCCTAGTGGAAATGGGGAACATCGGTCCATATTTTGATATTGCTCCCATATAAAGGTCCCTTCCGGGTAGACTACTTGGCATTCTAGGGGACGAACTATTTAACACATCATGCGGAAATTTTAAGCTTCTGTAATTCATTTTTAATTAAATCGTCTCTAGTGAAAGTAGAGTATATCGATCCATGTTTTGATAAGTATAAGCCCCTATTGAAGGTCATATTGTTTAACATATGTGCCTGGTATGTACTCTATTTAACCTGCAACTGTTAATAGTTGTGGTGACACAAGCTTTTATCAAATAACCATAGCAAGCAAGAATATATTATAAAGATTGAATATTGTCGTTTTGTCATTTTTAATTGAAACCAGTAAGGAAAGACAGAAAGTCGGGCGGGGCCGACTATATAATGCCCTACACCACTCTCGTAATATTGAATAACTCTGAAATATAAATTTTGTAGTTCATGTATAAATTGTTTATTCTAAATTTCAAAACGATTGGATGTAAAATACAGCTTCTATAGAACTAAAGGGCCAAATCGGACGAAACATATATATGGGAGCTATAGCTAAATCTTAACCGATTTTCTTCAAATTCGGTAGTGTTGGTTCATGGATCAAGAAACTCTACATTCTAAAATTCAACATGATTGGATGTAAAATACAGCTTCTTCAGGACTAAAGAGCAAAATCGGACGAAACATATATATGGGAGCTATAGCTAAATCTTAACCGATTTTCTTCAAATTCGGCAATGTTGGTTCATGGATCAAGAAACTCTACCATTCTAAATTTCAAAACGATTGGATGTAAAATACAGCTTTTATAGGACTAAAGGGCCAAATCGGACGAAACATATATATGGGAGCTATAGCTAAATCCTAACCGATTTTCTTCAAATTCGGCAATGTTGGTTCATGGATCAAGAAACTCTACCATTCTAAATTTCAAAACGATCGGATGTAAAATACAGCTTCTATAGGACTAAAGGGCCAAATCGGACGAAACATATATATGGGAGCTATAGCTAAATCCTAACCGATTTTCTTCAAATTCGGCAATGTTGGTTCATGGATCAAGAAACTCTACCATTCTAAATTTCAAAACGATCGGATGTAAAATACAGCTTCTATAGGACTAAAGGGCCAAATCGGACGAAACATATATATGGGAGCTATAGCTACATCTTAACCGATTTTCTTCAAATTCGGCAATGTTGGTTCATGGATCAAGAAACTCTACCATTCTAAATTTCAAAACGATCGGATGTAAAATACAGCTTCTATTGGACTAAAGGGTCAAATCGGACGAAAGATATATATGGGAGCTATATCTAAATCTGAACCGATTTCAACCAAATTCAATAGCGATCTTAACAGCCGCGAAATAATGTAAACTGCAAAATTTCAGAACGATCGGAGTGAAATTGCGACCTGTAGTCGACGAACAACTTTACATGGACAGACGGACGGACGGACATCGTTAAATCGACTCAGCTAGTGATTCTGAGTCGATCGGTACACTTTAAGGTGGGTCTAGCTGTGTTATTTTCAGGTGTTACAAACATCTGCCGTGAAACAAACTTATAATACCCTGTACCACAGTGTGGTGTAGGGTATAAAAAGGCTTCTGAATAAGTGTGCTCGATTGCGATACAAATAATATATAAAATAGATATTCTGTGCAATTGTTGACAAACAATAGTTGAGGGTATTATACAGTCGGCCCCGCCCGACTTTAGTCTTTCCTTGCTGGTTTTTCTTGAAATAGAAAGGAACAAATTGTTCTGTGTAGTATTTACAAAACACTGTGCAGTACATTTGTTCAACAACGTGTTGAGAATTTGATTCGTTTCGTTGTGTCTCAACCAAGTCAGCAAGAATAGAAAAAAATTTTTGAGTCTTTTTGCGGTCGATTCCTTGACTTTTTGTACACGCTCCTTGTATATGTATGCGTCTACTGCTGTTGCTATCGCTGCATTCTTGCAGTTGGTGCCACTTGATGCACATGCGAAGATTAATTTAAAGTATTTTATCATGCCACAAAATGGAGGCAAACCACGAAAAAGCCCTATTGAATGTTACAAAATTATTTTAGTATATCTACAATATTCTTCTGCGAATATTTATATATATATTTTATATCCAATGTAAATTCGTAAAACATGTTGTTTTTTTGCCTTTACACAACTCCAGTTTCGAAACCAACAGAATACCCGCTATATGCAAAAACTCAAGTCATATTGCAAAAATGTTCAAATGTCCCTAAGTAAAGCAAAATAGACGAAAGCCATAATGTTATTTTAAAGTGATTAGTAAACATTTGCATGATGACGAAGTGAGGGATGTGAAGTCCTGTTTATACAGACTGATTAGGGTTTTTCTTTTCTTGTCATATCAAGTTATATTACAAATATACATACACATGAGTAATGCATACATATATTTGCAGACATAAAGTATTTTGTAAACTCTATAGATTAGAGTGTTCAACGAACATAGTCTGCATCACGTTTTTTGTGGTACTCCTAACTCTTGGAAATTTCCAACTTGATTACAAAGTTTTCGGAAGGAATCCGGACTTTTCATGAAAATAAGAAAATGGACACTGCGATGAATATGATGTGGAGGACAACATTTTACATATTTTGTAACAATTCGATATACATGTGCCAACACAGAAAGAACTTAACATAATGCACGGAGAAAAATGTGTCGCATCTTCTATATATATAAAAATGAAACGGTCCATCTTTGTAATGGCATCACGTCAGAACGGCTGGAGCGATTTGGATGTTTTTTTTTATTCGATTCTAATTTTTCACGAGATGGTTCATATAGAAAAAAAAATTAATTGGATAAAGGGGCGTGGTACCTCCCATACAAATCGCAGGTTAAAAATCCGATATTTCTGCTCCTATTATAGGTATAGTGCTGAAATTTTGTTTGTATGCATTTAATGGCAGATTATGTGAATTTTCCAAAAATGGGCGGAATCGGACCAATGGGCGTGGCCCCGCCCATATAAGCCAAATTTTGAAATTGAGATATTTTGCACAATTTGTTAGCGAGAGTGCTGGAATTTTGTGTATATGTAAACGGTGGCAGTCTACGTGATTGGTCCAAAAATGGGCGGGATCGGACCAATGGGCGTGGCCCCGCCCACATAGACAAAATTTTGATATCTTGCACAATTTGCTAGCGGGAGTGCTGCAATGTTGCGTATATGTATCTGGTGGCATTCTACGTAATTGGTGAAAAAATGGGCGGGACCGGACCAATGGGCGTGGCTCCGCCCATATAAGCCAAATTTTGAAATTGAGATATTTTGCACAATTTGTTAGCGAGAGTGCTGGAATTTTGTGTATATGTAAACGGTGGCAGTCTACGTGATTGATCCAAAAACGGGCGGGATCGAACCAATGGGCGTGGCACCGCCCATATAAGCCAAATTTAAAAAATGTGATGTCTTGCACAATTTGTTAGCGAGAGACCTGGAATTTTGTGTATATATATCCGTTGGCGATCTACGTGATTGGTCCAAAAATGGGCGGGTTCGGACTTGACCACGAACATGAGAGTCGCGTTGCAGAACGACTCATCGGCTCTTGAATTCTCGATACAACTGTTGGCGCTTGGCAATGGCCAAATTACTATTGATGTTTCCACTGCATTGATATTGTTCCCGGCAAATTTTTGCGAGTTCACATCGTCGAACGAGGAACTCATCACCAAAGTGTTTCCAAATCTCGATTAGATTAGTGAATGGGCAATATTAGCAGCGAAGAATAAGGACGTCGATAGCATGAATTTTATTATTCAAAGTAAAATCGAACTCGCTTGATGTGCCAGGAGCTCCGCCGCATAATTTACAGCTGAAGGTGGAATCGATCATAATCATGTTGCGGAATCTGAATCATCCGAAATTGTGCATAGTTCGCGGTTGTCCATTATGAAACTGATGGACAATGTGATTCAGGCGACGATCATCAAGGGAAAATTAAAAGGAGAGGAAGTCCTTATCCCACGAATTCCGATTATTCCAACTGATCTTTCATTCCAATTCAAGCGGATTCAGTTCCCTGTACGATTGGCTTTTGCGATGACAATCAATAAATCTCAAAACCAATCGTAGGAAGTCTGTGGAATTAATCTCGAATTTCCCTGTTTTTCGCACGGTCATCTGTACGTTGCCTGTCTTCTGTCTTCGTTGTTTGTTGTTTATCATCTGATTCGATTTATCTCTACTGATTTCGATTCCTTTTAAACAAATCGCATTAAAATTTTAACTATCTGTGTTTTATTATCACTCTGGAGTCTATCTGAAGGCGTTAAATTGGGGCGAGGCGAAGTTCGCCGGGTCCGCTAGTATATATATAAAAATGAAACGGTCCATCTGTGTAATGGCATCACGTCAGAACGGCTGGAGCGATTTGGATGATTTTTTTTCAGTGGTTCATATTCGCCTGGAGAAGGTTGTTACGAAAGAAAATTTTGGGAAAACCCTCCGGAAAAGTCGGAAAATTGGGAAAATCTAAAATTGCTATTTCTTGCGAGATTCCTACTGTTCCTATCTACTACTCTCTTTTTCAATCCAATTTTTATACCCTACACCACACTGTGGTACAGGGTATTATAACTTTGTGCATTTGTTTGTAACACCCAAAAGGAGAAGAAATAAACCCATCGTTTATTATACCGATCGACTTAGAATCACTTTCTGAGTCGATTTAGCTATGTCCGTCTGTCCGTCTGTCTGTCTGTCTGTCTGTCTGTCTGTCCGTCTGTCTGTCTGTCTGTCTGTCCGTCTGTGCATGTATTCTTGTAATCAAAGTACAGGTCGCAATTATGGTCCGATCTCGACGAAACTTTACACATATCTTTTTTTTGGCCCAAGGACGATCCCTATTGAATTTGGTTAAAATTGGTTCAGATTTAGATATAGCCCCCATATATATGTTAGCCCCGATTTGACATATAAGCGCTGTAAAAACTTTATTTTATATCCGATCAGTATGAAATTCGGCAGGAAAAGGTTTCTTATTATATGAATGGACATTGTTAAATTTGGAAGAAATCGGTTCAGATTTAGATATAGCCCCCATATATACGTTACCCCCGATTTGAAGTGTAAGCGCTGTAAAATGTTATTTTATATCCGATCAGTATGAAATTCGGCAGAAAGAGGTTTCTTATTATATGAATGAACACTATTAAATTTGGAAGAAATCGGTTCAGATTTAGATATAGCCCCCATATATACGTTATCCCCGATTTGAAGTGTAAGCGCTGTAAAAATGTTATTTTATATCCGATCAGTATGAAATTCGGCAGAAAAAGGTTTCCTATTATTTGAATGAACACTGCTAAATTTGGAAGAAATCGGTTCAGATTTAGATATATCCCCCATATAAACGTTACCCCCGATTTGACATGTAAGCGCTGTACAAATGTTATTTTATATCCGATCAGTGCGAACTTCGGCAAAAAGAGGTTTCCTTCTACATGAAGAAATACTGCCAAATTCGGAGAAAATCGGTTCAGATTTAGATATAGCCCCCATTTATATGTTACCCCCGATTTGATATGTAAGCGCTGTAGAGACTGTATTTTATATCCGATCAGTACGAAATTCGACAGAAAGATGTCTTTTTACATGAATAAGTATTCAGGGTAAATCGGTTCAGATTTATATATATAACATCCGTATATATGTTCCTCCTGATTTTATATCAAAGCGCTATAGAAGTTGTACTTTACTTCCGATCATTAAAATTTTCCAGAAATATGTTTCTCAATTTATCCGATCAGTACGAAATTCGACAGAAAGATGTCTTTTTACATGAATGAGTATTCAGGGAAAATCGGTTCAGATTTATATATAACATCCGTATATATGTTCCTCCTGATTTGGTATCAAAGCGCTATAGAAGTTGTACTTTACTTCCTTAAAATTTTCCAGAAATATGTTTCTCAATTTAGGAACGAATATTGCTTAATTTAGCGATTATCGGTTCAGAATTAGATAATATCCATTTACCAATTATTCCAAATTATTATCACAATAACCCTTATCGCATTGTTAGGGAGGTGTAAGGTATTATATAGTCGGCCACGCCCGACTTTCTGCCTTTCCTTACTGGTTTTTTATTAATTTTCTATTAAACAAAAAAGTTTTCTATTAAACATATGTACGAATATGTGCTATTTTTCTTGCTGCAATTCATTCGAGTTTTGCGTATTGTTACACTGATTTCGCGTATCACATCGGCAAACGGTACAAGCATTACGATCAATTAAAATTCAACGCGATATTTATCAGTTCGAAAATTTTTTCAGATAATAAGTTTGAGTATAAGAGGTAAGGTTATCTTATTGGATTGCGGGCACTGCAAAATCATAATTTCGGATGAATGCACGATGGCGCATAAACGAGCTCTGGAGGCAGTTGACCGAACGATGAAGGATTTACGACGTGATTTGAGACAATTTGGTGAGTCTATGATATTGCTCTCCGGAGATTTTCGTCAAACGCTTCCCGTCATCCCGAAATCTACTGCCGATGAAATTAATGCATGCCTGAAATCGTGTTCTTTGTGGCGGCATGTCAAGAAGTTGAAATTGACCACGAACATGAGAGTCGCGTTGCAGAACGACTCATCGGCTCTTGAATTCTCGAAACAACTGTTGGCGCTTGGCAATGGCCAAATTACTGTTGATGTTTCCACTGCATTGATATTGTTCCCGGCAAATTTTTGCGAGTTCACATCGTCGAACGAGGAACTCATCACCAAAGTGTTTCCAAATCTCGATTAGATTAGTGAACGGGCAATATTAGCAGCGAAGAATAAGGACGTCGATAGCATGAATTTTATTATTCAAAGTAAAATCGAACTCGCTTGATGTGCCAGGAGCTCCGCCGCATAATTTACAGCTGAAGGTGGAATCGATCATAATCATGTTGCGGAATCTGAATCATCCGAAATTGTGCATAGTTCGCGGTTGTCCATTATGAAACTGATGGACAATGTGATTCAGGCGACGATCATCAAGGGAAAATTCAAAGGAGAGGAAGTCCTTATCCCACGAATTCCGATTATTCCAACTGATCTTTCATTCCAATTCAAGCGGATTCAGTTCCCTGTACGATTGGCTTTTACGATGACAATCAATAAATCTCAAGACAAATCGTAGGAAGTCTGTGGAA
Organism: Eudasyphora cyanicolor; assembly: GCA_963930755.1. Lineage (NCBI taxonomy): Eukaryota > Metazoa > Arthropoda > Insecta > Diptera > Muscidae > Eudasyphora > Eudasyphora cyanicolor. Next base: position 173,690,905 of record OZ005736.1, on the reverse strand, counting down.
TTAATCCCGTACGTTAAATATAGACCACATATACATGTAATCCATTTTCAATATAAGAGACGGGCGGACACTAATTAATTCATATTTTTTAACCCATGGAGGACCCATGCTGACATTTTTACATTTTGTGGTAAAATATGTGGGTAATTATACCCTCACTTTAGTGTGACGAGGGTATATATCATTTGCTACGGAAAAAAGTGTAACACATCGAAGGAGTGATCTAAGACCCTAAGTATGTTCGGAGGAAATCCGTTTTGGGTCATTTTAAGTCGAATGAGCAATGTCCGTCCGTCTGTCTGTCTGTCTGTCTGTCTGTCTGTCTGTCTGTCTGTCTGCCTGTCTGTCTGTCTGTCTGTGTGTCTGCTGGCTGGTGCGCACGATAACTCTCGATAGGAGTAACCGATTGACTTCAAATTTGGTATGTGGTAATATTTTGATCTATCTCCGGATGAGTTCGAAGATGGGCCATATTGGTCTACTCCTTCTGGTACCTCCCACACAAAGGGTTAAAATTTAGTGAAATATTGATTCTTTAATAACTTCTATACTACTTATTCGAATCTTTTGAAATTCTGCACATAATATTAGTATATTAGTCGCTATTAACTCGAGAAAAATGGGTGAAGTTGACATGCCCGTTTTGGTACCTCCCACACAAATGGACCATTTTGCATCAAAATTTAACTGCTTATAACTTTAATACAAGTGCATAAAAATGCTTGAAATTTTCTACAGTATAATGTTTTTGTAGCGCCTATAGTCCGGTAAAAAATGGGCATTATTGTACAGCCCCTTTTGGTACCTCCCACACAAATGGACCGTTTCGTACCAAAAGTAAACGGCTTGTAACTTTAATACCAGTGCATACAAATACTTGAAATTTTGTACAGTGTAATGCTGTTATAGTGCCTATAGTCCTGTAAAAAGTGGGCGTTATCACCCCGCCCCTTTTTGTACCTCCCACACAAAATGGCCAACTCATACCAAAATTACATAGCTCGTAACTTTAATATACCAGTGCACATAAACGCTTATAGTTCAGCACAATGCAATGTATTTAAGAATGTACTGTTTACCGAAAAATATGTGTATTTGGAAAACCCCTTCTGGTACCTCCCACACAAATTGACAGATTTATTGGTGTAATGTTATATATTACATTACTCACAAAGTGAGGGTATACCTTAGTCGGTTTACCCGACTGAAACTTTCTTACTTGTTTTTAAAAATAAAACGAAACCAGGAATGACTAAAGTCGGGCGGGGCCGACTATATAATACCCTACACCCCTCTCGTAATATTGAATAACTCTGATATATAAATTTTGTAATTCATGTATAAATTGTTTACATAAATTTACTTTTGGGACAATTTATATGTACTTAAATAATACCCTGTACCACAGTGTGGTGTAAATTTACTAAATTTACGATTTTTAGAGAGTATGTTAACTGTTACTTATATCATTCAAATCTGATATTCCGTTTAAAAGTTATTGAGACTTCAGGGTTATATTTGTAAAATAAATGATGTTCCGTTAAGAACGTGGACAATCGGTTAAAGGTAATAAGTCTGCATGGTCTACTAGTATACGCGTGTACATTTTCATTGAAATCGAAAGGTACAAATACATATTTAAATTGTAAATTTTGGGTCGTTTCATTTTGTAAATATCATGTCTGTAAATATCAAATTAAAATAGTTCTAAAAAACAAACTAATCAACGTAGAATGCTAAAATTTGGGTATGAATAGCAGATTAATAAGATCCGCAAAATATATTTTTTCAACACCCATATCGTCTTACTGGGACTTTCAGAACAACTACAAATATTTTTTTTGATTAATTACATTTTTAAAAAATTTCATATCCTTTTAAACGCGAACTCAAACAGAAAATAAAAAACTGAGTATAGAGTTTTGTTTTGTTTCTTACAAGCTTTCAGAATGATGTAGAGATTTCCATGACCAAAAATTTATATCGCACGGTGTTATAAGTAAACCAGTAAGGAAAGACTAATGTTGGGCGGACCGACTGTATAATAACCTCCACCAATGTTTGCCAAAAAATTTCACGAAGAACAATTATTACTATCAGCAGTTGCAGGTTAAATCGAGTACATTTCCATGTCAAAATTTAGGCTACCCTTTTTGCCTTTTTCGATTTATTGCACTTTTATACCCTACACCACACTGTGGTACAGGGTATTATGACTTTGTGCATTTGTTTGTAACACCTAAAAGGAGAAGAGGTAGACCCATTGTTTATTATACCGATCGACTCAGAATCACTTTCTGAGTCGATTTAGCCATGTCCGTCTGTCTGTCCATGTATCCTTGTAATCAAAGTGCAGGTCGTATTTATGGTCCGATTGTGATGAAATTTAGCATAGTGCTCTTTTTTGGCCCAAGGACGATCCCTATTAAAATTGGTTAAAATCGGTTCAGATTTGGATATAGTCCCCATATATATGTTTCACCCGATTTGACATGTAAGCGCTGTAGAAACCACATTTTAGATCCGATCTTTATGAAATTCGGCAGAGAGAGTTTTATTATTACGTGAATGAAGACTACCAAATTCGGAGAAAATCCGTTCAGATTTAGATATAGACATCATATATATGTTTCACCCGATTTGACATGTAAGCGCTGTAGGAACTGTATTTTAAACCAGATCAGTACGAAATTTGGCAGAGAGAGTTCTCTTATTACATGAATAAACACTGCCAAATTCGGGGAAAATCGGTTCAGATTTAGATATAGTCCCCATATATATGTTACACCCGATTTGATATGTAAGCACTGTAGAAACCGTGTTTTATATCCGATCAGTACGAAAATCGGCAGAGAGAGTTTGCTTATTACATGTATTAACACTGCCAAATTCTTATCGCAATGCCCACTTTTCGCATTGGTAGGTAGGTGTAGGTATTATATAGTCGGCCCCGCCCGACTTTCTGTCTTTCCTTACTGGTTTTACATGTTTTACTTAATTCGCTACAACTTTTTAACGTATTCATCAATTTTCTTCGAAATGGTCTCATTTTATTCATGACCGATCAGACTTTACCACAAAATAACAAAAATATAATAAGTTTGTATTTTTTATGCTTTTAGGATGATTTTATTCAAAATTATTACTTATTTTGATTTTTTTTTGCAATATCTTGAAAGATAACGTCGAAACAGCTAAACAGATGAAAAAAAAGTTATTGGAGGGGATTGAAGGCTACTTAATTTTGCGTCTTCCAAAGTTTTCCTGAAATAATTCGCATAAATGGTTCTCGGGTTATGATAAAAAAATGTGTTTTAACCTCTATTTTTTAGATGTTTATCTTTATTTTGATAGATAAAAAAGTCCAATCCCACTGATAGACCAAAAAGCTCTTAAAGGAAAAGACCTATGCTTTCATTTAAGCAAAAAAATATATAATAATAAAATAATAAAAAAAATGTTTTTGAACTCTATTTTTTTATGTTTATCTTTATTTTGATAGATAAACAAGTCCAATCCGACTGATAGACCAAAAAGCTCTCTTCGTAACTATTTAGTATCCAATAGGACTAGACTTGGTGCAATTTTCATCCCGATCAGAAGACACCGGTTTTATAATATTAAAATTTTGTTACAAAATTTTTTAATGATATAGTTTTTATTATCAATACATTAAAGTATTAAAATAAATTAAAAAATACTAAGTGGGAGGCTTGTCTAAATTAATCCACAGTTTTGATACCAAATACCCTACTGTCCGACGATTGGGACTTTTATATGGGACCTATGCCAATACATGAAATAATGTACCCCATTTTTACTATGAACGATTAGGTCCGGTATAAAGTATAAATTGAATAATGTGTGTGTAGGATATGCCGAAACATGAGCCGATGTACCCCATTTTTACTAGGGACGATTAGGTCTAATATAATGTACAAATTATTAAATTACAGTCTTATACATTGAAAATTGTGTTCTCTAGAGCGACAAGAAGTGACATCGATGAGGACCTTTATATGGGGACTACACCAAAACATTGACCGATGCACCCCATTTTTACTAGGGACGATTAGGTCCAATAAAAATTATAAATTCTTAAATAACAGCCAGATCAATTGAAAAATGTGACCTCTAGAGCGCCAAGAAGTTACATCAGTGGGTACCTTTACGTATATGGGTGTTTCAAAAAACACGGACCGATATGTCCCATTTACAATAGTCTAAGAAATGCCTCGCTACCAATTTTCGTAAAGATGCTGTATATTTACAACCTGCACTATCATAACAAGATTACATGGAAGGCATACAGACCGCATTGGCTAAATCGACTCAGAAAGTGATTCTATTCCGATCGGTATAATAAGCTATGGGGTACCTCTTTGTTTTTTAAGCGTTACAAACAAGTGCACAATCGTAATACCCCGTAACAAAGTGTCCGTTGCTCTTTTATTAATATGCATCCCCCAGCTAACAACGTTTTTTTTTACTCTTATCAATACTTGATTAATTATAAAAAAAATTATTCGTATTTTTATTATTTATTTATTTTTTGATTGTAATTAAATTATTATCAATTCAAATTTAAGTATGTACTGGTATGAAAGTTACTTTTGGTACAAAATGGTCCATTTGAGTGGGAGGTACCAAAAGGGGCTTGCCAATAACGGTCACTTTTCTCTGGACTGTAGATACTATAAAAGCATTACACCGTACAAAATTTCAAGTATTTGTACTCACTGGTATTAAAGTTAAAATCTGTTAACATTTGGTACAAAATTGTCCATTTGAGTGGGAGGTACCAAAAGGGGCTTGCCAATAACGGTCACTTTTCTCTGGACTCTAGATACTATAAAAGCATTACACTGAGCGAAATTTAAAGTATTTATATGCAAATGGGAGCGACCAAAAGGGGCTTGCCAATAACGGCCACTTTCTCTGTACGAAATTTCAAGTATTTGTATGCACTGGTATTAATGTTAAAAGCTGTTAATTTTTGGTACAAAAAAATCCATTTGTGTGGGAGGTACCAAATGGGACGTGGGAATAACGCCCATTTTTCTCTAGAGTCTAGGTACTTTCAAAGCATTACACCTTACAAAATTTCAAGTATTTGTATGAACTGATATTAAAGCCAAAAGCAGTTAACTTTTGGTGTAAAATGGTCCATTTGTGTGGGAGGTACCAACACTTCGCTCATTTTTCTTGGTGTGTTACCGACTAACCATCTTATATTATGTGTGTAATTCAGAAGATTCGAGTAAGTAGTATAGGAGGTATTAAAAAATCAATATTTCACAAAAAGTTAACCCTTTGTGGGGTAGGTACTAGAAGGAGTGGCCATCTTCGAACTTAGCCGGAGATAGAGAAAAATATTACCGCATACGAAATTTGAAGTCAATCGGTTACTAGTTTTGAGATTTATCGTGCGCACCAGCCAGCAGACAGACATACAGACAGATAGACGGACGGACATTGCTGAAATGACTTAAAATGACTCTAAACGGATTTCCGCCGAACATACTTAGGGTCTTAGGTCACTCCTTTGATGTGTTACACTTTTGGCTCGTAGCAAATTATATATACCCTCCTCTCTAAGGTGAGGGGATACAAATTCAGATTTAATACCCAAGATAAAGTTTATATAATGTTACCACAACCTTTAACCTCAAACTGATGATGGAAACTCTACTCCAACGTTGCATGCATTTACAGAAGAATTACAGAATTTTCTTAATGAGTTGACGAAGAAAACAAAAGTTGTGGAAATTTTAAGTGTCAAACTTACTAAAACTCGAAGTTTTGCTATTATTTGAATAGGGAATCGCGACAGACGCTTTCTTAGTTCGTTATTAGGGATTCTGACTTTTTCTGCGTGTATAACTCTACAAAAGTTATTGACGTTGTCTATCATTGTAAGAATATGTTGATAATATGACATTTCATTTCTATGGTCTCCTAGGCAATTACAATTCAAATGAAATATAGGAGGATGCACGTGCTATAGGAAAGTTAGTAATATACTCGCACAATTTACAATTTTTTTTCCAAATTTTGTATCATCCACTAATCATCCTTTTTCTTACTTCCAAGCAAATAATATTTTATTCCCATTTTCCTTTTTTGTCATTTACGGATAAAAGGCAAATTCTGAAAAATTTTAAGTATTGTAATTTTCCAATTTTAATTTTCCGGTAGTTTGTTCAAAAATTGTACGTGAGCTATATTTGTATATACACTTATGTGTGAATGGAGATAAGTTATGCTATATTCTACACATGTATTTGTTGGATAACTTTACCGGTTTCATTAGAGCTTTTGAAGAATACAGGGATAGCAATTTCCGTTTCCATTTGAATAATATTTGAGCTTTTCCTACAAAGAATTTGGTTCAAAAAATAACATTGGACGGGCAAAAATTCAACAAATTAGTATAATGAAATGTCGTATGCACATATCTAATCATTTCAAGTGCTCAAACATGGAGTCATTAAAAAATTGCATTGAAATGAAAATTGTACATCAAATCAGTCAAAATGTTACTTCAATAGTTTAACCTTAATTTGGTGTGAAAGCTTATCATATCTGAAAAAATTTACTTTATTTCCAATGACTTCACGGAAATACCTTAAAAAGTAGCCACTTGTGTTAATCATATGCATATTATAAGATCGGTTGTTCGTCTGTTGCCGCGTCACGCATAAACGGTTGAACCGATTTTATTGAAACTTGTTGATCAGATTGACCAATACCCAAAAATTAAAATAAACTACTTCCTTTTTCGATTTTCCACCAAGTGTTTTCGACCACGTGATCGCTGAGGCTTCTGAGCTAGAAAACTGAAATTTTGCACACGCATAGACCTAAGTGTTATAAAGGGTCCGCCAAATAACTTTTTTTTTGAAAATGCTATAAAAAAACTACTGAATATTTTCTCAAATTTCTTTTTTTATTTGAAAGTTCAATCCTTCCGGTTAATAATGGAAAATAATTTCATTCAAATGGCTGCCTCGGTTGGTCATGCAGTAGCCTACACGATCGGTCAAATTTTTAAGCGCATTATCGATTGTGTGCAGCTGTATTTCACCAATGGCTTCACGAATATTGTCCTTTAAAGCGTCAATTGTCTCTGGCTTGTCGGCGTAACACTTATATTTGAGGGCACCCCACAAATAATAGTCCAACGGTGTCAAATCGCAGCTCCGAGGTGGCCAAACGACATCAGCTCTGAGGCTGATAATGCGATCTTCAAAAACAGGGCGCAAAACATCGAGTGTAGCTTCGGCTGTGTGGCACGTAGCGCCGTCCTGTTGAAACCAAATGTTGCCAATATCCTCCTCTTCAATTTTTGTGAACAAGAATTCGTTCAACATGGCCCGATAACGATCGCCATTGACTGTAACGACCACTCCTTGCTCATTTTCGAAGAAAAATGGCCCAATTATGCCTCTGGACCAAAATCCGCACCAAACAGTGACTCGTTTTGGGTGTATTGGCTTTTCAATGTATGCGTGCGGGCTTTCTTTGCCCCAAATGCGACAATTTTGCTTGTTTACATACCCGCCAAGATCAAAATGAGCTTCATCTGAAAAGATGATTTTTTTTTGGCAAAATCGGCATCTTCTGTAAGTCGATCGCTCCCAGCGTTATTCAAGCGTATACACAACCATATTCGTTCAGCGGAAGGATAAAACTAATTATCTGTCAAATCAGACATGAGATAAGTGTTACCATTCACGAAATAAGCACTAGTTGGAAAAAAAACGTTAGATGGCGGACCATCTACTTTTGTAGTCATTTTTTTGAAAGATTTGAGAATTGTTTTTGTCTTTTCCGAGGCTTCTTAAAAGAAACAATATTTTTTAACTTTGAAAATAGGAAATACTATACACGACAAATATATGTTAACGAAATCATTTATGCCGGAGAGTCTCGAAAAAATGTTGAATTACGGTGCCCCTCATAACTCGATACCGGATCATCAGAAAACAAGTAAGAAAGTTTCAGTCGGGTAAACCGACTAAGGTATACCCTCACTTTGTGAGTAATGTAATATATAACATTACACCAATAAATCTGTCAATTTGTGTGGGAGGTACCAGAAGGAGTTTTCCAAATACACATATTTTTCGGTAAACAGTACATTCTTAAATACATTGCATTGTGCTGAACTATAAGCGTTTATGTGAACTGGTATATTAAAGTTACGAGATATGTAATTTTGGTATGATTTGGTCATTTTGTGTGGGAGGTACAAAAAGGGGCGGGGTGATAACGCCCACTTTTTACAGGACTATAGGCACTATAACAGGATTACACTGTACAAAATTTCAAGTATTTGTATGCACTGGTATTAAAGTTACAAGCCGTTTACTTTTGGTACGAAACGGTCCATTTATGTGGGAGGTACCAAAAGGGGCTGTACAATAATGCCCATTTTTTACCGGACTATAGGCGCTACAAAAACATTATACTGTAGAAAATTTCAAGCATTTTTATGCACTTGTATTAACTTTATAAGCAGTTAAATTTTGATGCAAAATGGTCCATTTGTGTGGGAGGTACCAAAAGGGGCATGCCAACTTCACTCATTTTTCTCGAGTTAATAGCGACTAATATACTAATATTATGTGTGGAATTTCAAAAGATTCGAATAAGTAGTATAGAAGTTATAAAAGAATCAATATTTCACTAAATTTTAACCCTTTGTGTGGGAGGTACCAGAAGGAGTAGACCAATATGGCCCATCTTCGAACTCATCCGGAGATAGATCAAAATATTACCATATACCAAATTTGAAGTCAATCGGTTAATCCTTTCGAGAGTTATCGTGCGCACCAGCCAGCAGACACACAGACAGACAGACAGACAGACGGACGGACATTGCTCATTCGACTTAAAATGACCCAAAACGGATTTCCTCCGAACATACTTAGGGTCTTAGATCACTCCTTCGATGTGTTACACTTTTTTCCGTAACAAATGATATATACCCTCGTCACACTAAAGTGAGGGTATAAAAATGAATTTATTTAGTTAGATAATCGTTATAGCCAGGTACCGCTGTAGAGTTTTTTCGAAATTTAAAATTTTCAATTTTGCCATTTCTTATTTTTGTATTTTGTAGTATAAATAGTTGTCAAATATGTTAGTATAAAGTTGTAAAACAGTACCTGTATTGAAGTTTAGAAATTTGCAGCAAAATCCTCACACACGATTTTGCTGCAAATATCTTATCATCAATACATGTTCTGTTTCTGCTTCAGAAGTTTTTCGACGTTATTATTACTCAACTGTCGTTCGTAGCCGATGCCAACAATTGTATTTTTTTAAAAAATAGCGAAAATATATATTCGTATACATTATATTTTTTGAGATGTATATTGAGATTGAAGTATAAACAAACTCGAAACTGATGAAGTACTGAAATTCGATATTGTCATCCATTCTTCTCTAAAAACATTCAACATTTTTGAACCTTAAGCAGCTACTGGACTGTTTATTCTTTTAGATTAACAACACACTTTTCTCAAAAATATTCGCATTTGCAAATTAGTTGGGACAAAAGTACAAAATAGTGATTGGCGTTATGACCGTTAGGTGTTATGACAGGTCGCTGTGGTAACATATCTAAAGTTGTAAATTCAGTCAATTCTCAGAATGTTGTCAGTGTACCAAAGCAGTGACTAAAGCAATTTTCACTCTTTCTGTATGTTAAAAGTCCCTTAAATGTTATGATCCTACTACTTTATGTGTATACAGGGTGGCTGATATGTAATGCAACAAAGTACAAAAGCAAAAAATGTCGGAAATAACATAAAATTTTAGAAACAGTTTAGATTTGTTCGAATTGGCCACCTTTGGCACGAATTATGGCCTTCAATCGGTCGACAAAGCCATCACACGCTGCACGAAAGTGGCTCTGCGGTATTTTGGCCCATTCCCGGCGAAGCGCCGTCTTGAGATGATCGATACTTTGGTATTTTTTAGTGCGAACCTTACTCTCTAAAATGCCCCATGCGCAAAAGCGAGGACCCTTATTTTTAAGCCATTTTTGGTTGACGCGTGCTGAGTGCGATGGTGCTGAGTCCTGTTGGAATGTCCATGGTCTGCGGCCGAAATGTTTGTCTGCCCAAGGCTTCAATACTGTCTTTAGGACATTTTCCCGATAATATTCGGCATTTATTTTAACCCCATGGTCGATGTATACGAGCGGGGAGCGACCATCGGCGGCCCACACCATTACCATCGGCGGCGCTTGAGTTCTGGTGGCCAATCGAAGGTGTACATTTTCAGCTGACCTCTTTGGCAGGTAAACCCGATCATTTTGTTTGTTCACAAACTGCTAAATTTGGAATGGCTTCTCATCGGAGAAAATCAAATTCGGTAGCTGGCCACTTTCGTGCAAGCGAAGCAACTCCTTGGCTCTTTCCAGCCTAACTTTTTTTGTGCATCGGTGAGCTCTTGAACTTTTTGGAACTTCAATGGCTTTAGTCCAAGCTCATTTTTATACCCTACACCACACTGTGGTACAGGGTATTATAACTTTGTGCATTTGTTTGTAACACCCAAAAGGAGAAGAAATAGACCCATCGTTTATTATACCGATCGACTTAGAATCACTTTCTGAGTTGATTTAGCTATGTCCGTCTGTCCGTCTGTCCGTCTGTGCATGTATTCTTGTAATCAAAGTACAGTTCGATTATGGTCCGATCTCGACGAAACTTTAAACATATATTTTTTTGGCCCAAGGACGATCCCTATTGAATTTGCTTACAATCGGTTTAGATTTAGATATAGCCCCCATATATATGTTAGCCCCGATTTGACATGTAAGCGCTGTAAAAACTTTATTTTATATCCGATCAGTATGAAATTCGGCAGAAAGAGGTTTCTTATTATATGAATGAACACTGTTAAATTTGGAAGAAATCGGTTCAGATTTAGATATAGCCCCCATATATACGTTACCCCCGATTTGACATGTAAGCGCTGTAAAAATGTTATTTTATATCAGATCAGTGCGAAATTCGGCAAAGAGAGGTTTCTTATTACATGAAGGAATACTGCTAAATTCGGAGAAAATCGGTTCAGATTTAGATATAGCCCCCATACATATGTTACCCCCGATTTGACATGTAAGCGCTGTTAAAACTGTATTTTATATCCGATCAGTGCGAAATTCGGCAGAAAGAGGTTTCTTATTACATGAAGGAATACTGCCAAATTCGGAGAAAATCGGTTCGGATTTAGATATAGCCCCCATATATATGTTACCCATGATTTCACATTTAAGCGCTGTTAAAACTGTATTTTATATCCGATCAGTATGAAATTCGTCAGAAAGAGGTTTCCTATTATATGAATGAACACTTTTAAATTCGGCAGAAAGAGGTTTCTTATTACATGAAGGAATACAGCCAAATTCGGAGACAATTGGTTCGGATTTAGATATAGCCTCCATACATATGTTACCCCCTATTTCACATGTAAGCGCTGTAAAAACTGTATTTTATATCCGATCAGTATGAAATTCGTCAGAAAGAGGTTTCCTATTATATGAATGAACACGTTTAAATTTGGAAGAAATCGGTTCAGATTTAAATATAGCCCCCATATATACTTACCCCCGATTTGACATGTGAGCGCAGTAAAAATGTTATTTTATATCCGATCAGTGTGAAAGTCGACAAAAAGATGTTTCTTTCTGCATGAAGGAATACTGCCAAATTCGGAGAAACTCGGTTTAGATTTAGATATAACACCCATATATATGTTACCCCCGATTTGACATGTAAGCGCTGTACATAGAGACTGTATTTTATATCCGATCAGTGCGAAATTCGACAGAAGGAGGTCTTTTTATATGAATGAGTATTCAGGGAAGATCGGTTCAGATTTATATTAAAGCTCCATATATATGTTCCTCCTGATTTGGCATCAAATCGCTATAGAAGTTGTATTTTACTTCCGATCATTAAAATTTCCAGAAAGATGTTTCTCAATTTAGGAACGAATATTGCTTAATTTAGCGATTATCGTTTCAGAATTAGATAATATGTTTCTACCCATTTACCAATTATTCCAAATTATTATGGCAATGACCCTTATCGCATTGTTAGGGAGGTGTAGGGTATTATATAGTCGGCCCCGCCCGACTTTCTGCCTTTCCTTACTGGTTTTCTGAATGCAATAGATCAAAATGCTTTTGTAAGCTTGTAAACAATAACATGAACTGTCACTGAAATAAATCTGTCAGCTATCAGACCAGCGGTTTAGAAATGACAGCAACCTTGGTTGCAATACATATCAGCCACCCTGTATACTGATCTCCCACGGATGCGATTTAAAACGAAACTACTTTTGACCGCTTGACCGTTGTGGCTCAAATAAGAGGTCTATGTATAGACTCGAGTATTGTATAACCTACATGGGAGAAAATCGCAATTTTTGATATGTTTGAATTGAAAGAAATTATATTTGTAAAAAATTTTTTAAGTATTATATATTTGTTAACAAATAAATTTTATTTGAAAATCAAAAAAATTTGTTTTGAACGCATATATTAATATATTAGAACAAAATATATTTGCGAACTGAATTTCACAAATAAAATATGTGTTTCCACACAAACAAAGTTATTGTTTAAGATGTTTCTCAAATATATTTTATTTAAAAAACAATTGTAAAACTTAGCTGACTTTTTTGATTTTTAGTTAGTTTTTCCTAGATTTCGTGTTATACTCGTACTTTATAGTCAAAAATGTCATAAGCAGCATTAGCTTTTGTATTGCAGCTCTAATTTTTAATTTATAAATATACCAATTTATCACGTTTTGTCAATCCATCATTGCAATGAACTTTGATCTTTAAAAAAACAGAAAACTTGCCTATAAATTAAGGCATTAATATATTGAACTATTAAATACAAATTAATCTTTGTTTCGGAAATAGTAGAGATACTTTTTTCAATAGCCTTTTTTGACAGATCACGTGTGAGTCGTGTCATGCTATCATGTTATTTTTGTTAAGTATTGTTTGGCATTTCATCATGGAAAGACTTACGCCTGAACAACGTTTACAAATCGCTCAACTTTATTACGAAAATTCACGTTCTGTGAGGAATGTGTTTCGTGCACTTCGCTCAACTTATGGTCAACATAATCGACCTACTGAGCGTACTATTCGCAACACGATCACCCATCATGAGACCCAGCATTCATTATTGGATAATATTCGACCGAATAGACCACGTCCAGCATGCAGTGATGAAAATGTAGCGGCCGTAGCTGAGAGTGTACACGAAGACCGTGGAGAGTCGATTCGGCGCCGTTCGCAGCAACTCGGACTGACGTATGGAACTACTTCGCGCATTTTACGTCGAGATCTTAAATTGAAAGCATACAAAATACAGCTTGTGCAAGAACTGAAGCCGCCCGACCTTCCCAAGCGATATCGCTTCGCTCTATGGGCTCTTGAAAAGTTCAAAGAAGATCCGACGTTTTCGAGCCAAATTTTGTTCAGCGATGAGGCCCATTTCTGGCTCAATGGGTATGTAAACAAGCAAAATTGCCGTATTTGGGACGAAGAGTAACCTGAAGAGATTCAAGAGCTGTCACTTCATCCAAAAAACAACGGTTTGGTGTGGTTTCTGGGCCGGTGGAATCAACGGTCCATATTTCTTCAAAAATGATGCCGATGAGAACGTAACCGTCAATGGCGACGGTTATCGTGCCATGATAACCGACTATTTGATGCCTGAAATTGAAGGTCGTGATCTCGGCGACATTTGGTTTCAACAAGAATGACTTCTTCATATTCACTCACATCAAGAAAAAACTGTTTGGTCAACGTTTTTTGACGCCTGAAGCAGCTGTTGAAGCGTTCAAAAGCCATATTTTGGAGGTGAATTTTCAACACACTGTAACCAAAGCAATTCGCGCTCAAATGACAAAACGGTCTGAGTGAAGTTATACTAAAAAATGTCAAACTTTCCAATGGAAAGTCAGATGGCGAGGAATGTGCACACATATTGTTATATGTGTGTGGCTAGAATAATACCATACTCAGGTTAACGAAAATTTAACAGTTTAGACAAGGGCTGTGGAGTCGGAGTCGGGGATATTTGCCCGGTGTCGAAAAATTATGGTCGACTCCGAGATTTATTGTGCAAAATTTACCATTTATGCGGTAACAATTTTTGCACGCAACAATTTTTGGGAAAATAATTCTGGTGCAAAAGAAGGATAAAACATTTGAAGCTCCCATAGCGCTACAAGGCCAAATCTAAAGAAACATTTATATCTGGGGGCACTATATATCTGAACTGATTTTGACCAATTGTTTGAACGAGTTCTTATTGTCAAAATTTCAGCAGGATCGGAGTGAAATTTTGACTTGTACTCAACGAACAACTTAAGATGGACAGACAGACGGACTGCTAGTGATTCTGAGTCGAACAGTATATTTTAAGGTGTGTCTATCTGTAGTATTTTTTACAAATCTTCCAAAAAAAACAAAGTTATAACCCCTGTACCATAGTGTGGTGTAGAGTACAATATCTAACGACTCCTGGAGTCGGAGTCGAATAATTTTGGCTCGACTCCGTAGCCCTGGTTTCGACCAAAATAATATAATTCTTTCTGGTATAAACTTTCAAGTAGACTGATCGTGAATGTTAAACCATTTTTTATACCCTACACCACTCTGTGGTACAGGGTATTTTAAGTTCGTTTCATGGCAGATGTTTGTAACACCTGAAAATAACACAGATAGACCCACCTTAAAGTATACCGATCGACTCAGAATCACTAGCTGAGTCGATTTAACGATGTCCGTCCGTCCGTCCGTCCGTCTGTCCATGTAAAGTTGTTCGTCGACTACAGGTCGCAATTTCACTCCGATCGTTCTGAAATTTTGCAGTTTAGAGTATTTCGCAGCTGTTAAGATCGCTATTGAATTTGGTTGAAATTGGTTCAGATTTAGATACATCTCCCATATATATCTTTCGTCCGATTTGGCCCTTTAGTCCTATAAAAGCTGTATTTTACATCCAATCGTTTTGAAATTTAGAATGGTAGAGTTTCTTGATCCATGAACCATCACTACCGAATTTGAAGAAAATCGGTTAAGATTTAGCTATAGCTCCCATATATATGTTTCGTCCGATTTGCCCATTTAGTCCTATAAAAGCTGTATTTTACATCCAATCGTTTTGAAATTTAGAATGGTAGAGTTTCTTGATCCGTGAACCAACATTGCCGAATTTGAAGAAAATCGGTTAAGATTTAGCTATAGCTCCCATATATATGTTTCGTCCGATTTGGCCCTTTAGTTCTATAGAAGCTGTATTTTACATCCAATCGTTTTGAAATTTAGAATGGTAGAGTTTATTGATCCATGAACCAACATTGCCGAATTTGAAGAAAATCGGTTAAGATTTAGCTATAGCTCCCATATATATGTTTCGTCCGATTTGGCCCTTTAGTTCTATAGAAGCTGTATTTTACATCCAATCGTTTTGAAATTTAGAATGGTAGAGTTTATTGATCCATGAACCAACATTACCGAATTTGAAGAAAATCGGTTAAGATTTAGCTATAGGTCCCATATATATGTTTCGTCCGATTTGGCCCTTTAGTCCTGTAGAAGCTGTATTTTACATCCAATCATTCTGAAATTTAGAACGGTAGAGTTTCTTGATCCATGAACCAACACTACCGAATTTGAAGATTTAGCTATAGCTCCCATATATATGTTTCGTCCGATTTGGCCCTTTAGTCCTATAAAAGCTGTATTTTACATCCAATCGTTTTGAAATTTAGAATGGTAGAGTTTCTTGATCCATGAACCAACATTGCAGAATTTTAAGAAAATCGGTTAAGATTTAGCTATAGCTCCCATATATATGTTTCGTCCGATTTTGCTCTTTAGTCCTGAAGAAGCTGTATTTTACTATCCAACCTTTTTGAAATTTAGAATGGTAGAGTTTCTTGATCCATGAACCAACACTACAGAATTTGAAGAAAATCAGTTGAGATTAAGCTATAGCTCCCATATATATGTTTCGTCCGATTTGGCCCTTTAGTCCTATAAAAGCTGTATTTTACATCCAATCGTTTTGAAATTTAGAATGGTAGAGTTTCTTGATCCATGAACCAACACTGCCAAATTTGAAGAAAATCGGTTAAGATTTAGCTGTAGCTCCCATATATATGTTCCATCTGATTTTGCTCTTTAGTCCTGAAGAAGCTGTATTTTACATCCAATCATTTTGAAATTTAGAATGGTAGAGTTTCTTGATCCATGAACCATCACTACAGAATTTGAAGAAAATCGGTTGAGATTAAGCTATAGCTCCCATATATATGTTTCATCCGATTTGGCTCTTTAGATCCAATCGTTTTTATACCCTACACCACACTGTGGTACAGGGTATTATTTAAGTATAAAATGTCCCAAAAGTAAATTTATGTAAACAATTTATACATGAATTACAAAATTTATATATCAGGGTTATTCAATATTACGAGAGTGGTGTAGGGTATTATATTAAAGGCTAAAGTCGGGCGGGCCGACTGACTTTAGCCTTTCGTTACTGGTTTTATCTGTGTATGATCAAACACACAAAAATTATTTGCGAACCAAATATTGTTGGGTCCTAATTTTTGGTTCAATAACAGAAATAATACATACTAACAGCACCAGAACGCTCATGACTTCCTAAAGTAGCCCATATACAACGATCTTTTCTAAACGCGTACAATGTGCCATCAAGTGGTTGAAAATCACTTGACAAAAATCCAAAATCGAAATGTTTACCAAATTTTAATAAAATAGGTCCCTTAGGCGTCATGCTGAATAAAAAAAAAATTAATTTTGTGATCGGTGTGTGGTTAAACCGACAAAAGTATCTGAGGACCAAAATTATCTGTTACCATTTCCTAAAGTTTTTGTTTTTACCAGATAGCTTCAAGGTTACATAGTTTGGATGACCGTATTAAAGACACAAACACGCCTAAACGGTTTAACCGATTTTCTTGAAACCTGGTGAACGGATAGACTAAAAAACAATAACAATTCGATTTTCCGCTAAGTGATATTCGACCACTTGACCACTAAAGCGTGAGTTAGGTTAGGCTGCAAAACAGGCTCACTTATGGTAATTTCTGAAACCGCATTTTTATGTTTGTATGTAAAAATGGTGCATCCGTATGAACGGGTTTTAATTTCGTTTGCAAAATGCGAAATTAGCAGCAGGTGCAGGGGGAATTTTTAAAATGTCGCAACATGATGTGGTGACATTATTTTTCAGAAACGAAATCACCATTAGATTATCCAGTCTATTGTGTTATCACAGGGACGTAACGTAACGGAAAACGTAAGATATCCATAGCCCCTCCCGTTGAACCAATTTGATTACTTTAAAAAGCTCAAAAGTTGGCGGATTCCAACATCAACCAAGTTAGCAAACTCCTCAAATAAATAAGAGCCCAAGGATGTATGCCGCCTTCTAGAGAGAGCGCGGCACTGACAAGGAAGGTGTTACATTAATTCCTCGTCATCTTCGTCTTCACAGCTTCTGTGAAGACGAAGATGACGATAAGACAGTGACCTGTCATGACAAACACGATAAGTGAGACATCCGTTCTCGATAGCGATAGCAGTGCTTTGGTGCGTTTTGAGTCTAGGCCGGGCCACATCAGCCTGGAATGTATGCAGTTCCTGACTAGTGACCACCTGTTATTTGTTGCCGTAAATGCACTATCTCTCAAGAGGAGCTTGCAGGTTGCTAAAGGCATGTCCACATGTTCCAGGTCCCCTGAAGCGTGTAAGAAAGTTCCTAGTCTTACAGGTTCATTTGTCTTGCAGTTCCCTGGTATATCCCTGTTGCCCGGCACCCATATCAGGTGAATATTGAACTGTTCCATCTCGATAAGAGATCTGCGACAGTCGAGGGCAGTTTTTGAATTCAGGAATATAGTTTCCTGGGTCTTGACTATCAGAGCAGTGATCAGGCAGTCTTTTTGCAAGTGATAGCTGTAGTTCCTCCGAGAAGACACCAAAACCCACTTGGTTAACGAATTTGGAACCGTTTGTATGGCAGTTAGTGAATCTCCTCTGGCCTGGGATATGACCATTCCATTCTGATCTATCTGGTATAAGAGTCAGATACTTCTTGTCAAAGAGTGGCTCAGTCATAGTGTAATCTACAGTGTCCGTAGCCATTTCCAGACCATAATGACAGTTCCCTGAGTCTAATCGCAATACATGTGGCATATTACACTGCTATAATATCTAGCGGCTTTAAATGTAATATATCATTTAGTGCACAGTTGGAGAAGTTCTACATATAGCAGCCATTCGCTGAACCTTGTTTAGTATCGCACAGAAGGTTGATTTCTGTAGGCAAGTCCACCGAAACCGCCCTGCATGATCTAGTCAGCTTTATTAAAGGATCAGTCTCCATTGAGGGGGCCTTCAATAACATAAATCCAGCCTATAACATAAAAGTAGCCTGTGATCAATTTTAGTCCTAAGGTAACTATCTATTAATCTCTCCAGAGTTTTAAGGAGAAATGACGATAGACTAATTGGCCGGAAATCCTTAGCTCCAGGGTGGGACGGCCTTCCCGCTTTTGGGATGAAAACAACCATGGTTTCTCTCCATTTTGTTGGTATGTATGCCTGATTGATACAACATGTGTATATCTCTCTAAACCAGGGAGCAATTGTATCAGCTAATGCCTGTAGCTCCGCGAGCGAGACTTTGTCTGGTGCTGGCGACTTAAAAGGTTTAAAGCTCTTGATGGCCCAAAATATTCTATATTCGGTTACAATCTCGTTGGTAACCTTTGATGGCTGCACTTCAAGGGAATCCCCAACTGAAGTATTCAATGCCTCTTCAGAGTTGCCCGGGAAATGTGTAGCGATTCCTCACTGGACGTAGTCCAAGAACTAGCATCGTTCTTGATGTACCCAATAGTGTAAGCTAATGAGGCTAAAATTGTCCATAACGTTTAGGCTTTGGATGAGCTTTCTACGCCAATACAGAATCTATCCAGAATTTATTTTGAGCCTTCCTCAACTCTTTTTTTGTACCGTTTGAGTTCTTCCTTGTATGTGTCCCAGTCCTGTGGGACTCTGGTGGCCTTTGCCCTATTGAAGAGCTTCCTACAGCACTTCCTCAGCAAAACTAATTGGGACGACCACCATTGCGGTCATTCTTTGCCCCTTGGTATCTGTTTGGGACTTGCGGCTTGTAACGAGTCGTTAAGAGTCGCAGTGACTCGCGCCACCGTTTCTGCTATATCCCGGATAGTTTGCGTATTCATTTCAGGACTTTTTGGAAGAGAATATGTGCCTAAATTTTCCCAAGTAGCCTTCCCAATATTGTATGGGAAGACGGTATCAGGAGGCTTCGCTTCATTGGACTGATCCCGCCCATTTTTGGATTAAACACGTAGCCAAATACGTAGATTTAGGTTTGAAATAAAAGGCTCCTTGACCGATAAAAAAACACTCAGGTTTTTGATAGCGTGAGAACTGAGCACTGGCCAAAATCAGATTCTGTGAAATGTCCGGCTTTTATACAACACTCGAGTATTTCATATCAATATGCAAAATTTCAGCTTTGTAGCTCTTACAGGAAACTGAGTTGCCAAGTGGTCAAAAATTAGTTGGCGTAAAAGCACATTCGGTGATCATCCGAGATCTGTATATGTGCACATCAGTTTGTAGGCTCATAGTTCTTAAAAGACTATAGTGACAATTGCTTTTGTCACTGCAGTTGGACCTCAGGCTGGACATTGAATAGTTGTTACGAATCCCTTTTGAGAAATGTATGTACATTTACAATTTTAGATCCATACCTCTTAAATAACTATTAAAATTACTGATTTATTGCCAAAAAATGTGGTTCTGCTACACTGAACACAGTCAGAGAATTCAAAATTATGTTTCGCGTTTATATTTGAAGTCTATAGAACTTCATATTTAAAAAATTTTAGCTTTTGATCTTATAAGATGTTTCTGAAAGGACTAACACAATACTCAAGCTTTTGGTAGCGCTAGAACTGACAACAAGACAAAAAATTACTACGTGGAAATTCCTTTGTTTTCATAACACTCTGGGGTATGGTTGTGCAAAATTTCAGCTTCCAAGGTCTTACAGGAGCCTCAGCGGCCAAGTGGTCAGCATTTTCGGGGATTTTTTGGGAATTTTCTTGGATATTCCTCTTGTTTGGCTGGAGACCTGTCCCAATTGTCGCGAATCATGGAAATCGGTCTAGGCGTTCTTACGTTATAAGCGTAGTAACTAACGTCACTGTCATTTATATATAAAGATATATAGATTGTTCAAAGATAACATATAAATACGATATATTTAAAAAACCAATGAATTGCCATTAAAGTGCATTGTAAGGACCTACAGTGAATTTCTACATGGAATCTTTTGCAGCGACTTTTTTAGGTTATTATTTCTGTCTTTCCTTACTGGTTGTTGCATACATTTACGGAATGTGAGGACATTTCTCAATATTTTCTTGGTATTTACGATCCGATACATATAGCTAATTTATTACACTTATTGAGATGAAACACGCACGTTTGCGCTTCTTTGTCTCGTATAGAGGGTACTGTCTGAATAGTGATGTCAAACGAGAAATCCCGATCCCGATAATCCTGGGAAATCTCGAATCCCGGTATATTTTAATAATAAAAATATATGAAGTTTTCTCGTATAAAAAATTAAGCGAATGATACTAACAATTGAAACTAATGAAGCAAATTGTTAACATAAAAAACATTGACAAAATCCGGTGAAATTAGAAATTTGGAGAAGAATTACAAAATATATCATAACGTTAATTATAAACAAGTAAACTTAAAACACAATTGGAGTTTGTGTCCCCCAAAACGAAGAACCTTGTATTATATTCTTTCAACTTATGAAAACTCCTAATATAAAATCTGATTTGGATCGACACATCGATTTGGTTTTCATAAAAACTGATTTCTCAAGTTGAAAAAATATTTTTCGTGGTTTAATGATAACAAATAATAACGTCAATAAT
Source organism: Eudasyphora cyanicolor (assembly GCA_963930755.1). Lineage (NCBI taxonomy): Eukaryota > Metazoa > Arthropoda > Insecta > Diptera > Muscidae > Eudasyphora > Eudasyphora cyanicolor. The sequence continues at coordinate 173,669,828 of OZ005736.1, read as the reverse complement.
AATTCAGACGACGAACTGAAGTTGGACTAAAATTATTCCATAGCTAAGATGTTGTGAAATATTTATTTATTTATATAAATAACAATACAAAGTAAATGTATATTCTAAATGTTTGGTCCAAGGAAAGACCATGACGCTAGATCATGCGACAGGCCAGAGCAGCGACAGATCAGAGCCTCTGGTGGGAATCGAACCCACGACCCCCAAACTCATGGGCGAGCACGCTACCAACTCACCTACTGGGGCGGTCATATTGTGAAATATTTTAATAAAAGTTAGTATTTTTAACAAAGGTGTATTTATGCTTTAGCTGTGTTTATCCTGATTCAAATTAAATTAAAACTGAACTAAAATGTTTGTATTCCATTTCGAAATATCACATTATTAAGAATGAAAAATCCCGATTTATCCCGAAAAAATTCCGGTATTAATTTCAAAATTTCGAATCCCGGGATTTGTGAAAACAAATCCCGTTTGACATCTCTATGTCTGAAATATATTAAATCTTTTGATATGTATGGGAAGATATCAGTAGCAGCTTCTATTATATACAACATATGATGACCAAATAATAGATTGTCAGGATTTTATATAAAATTTCGTTCCCCATAAGAAAATTTATAAACGTAAACGGATTTGCCATGATGAATTCTATGTGCAAAATATGAATAATATCATTTTTAAAATATAAATCTCCGTTTTTCAACCCCAAAATTTAAAACAATTTTACTTTTGTCCATATATTGAAATGTTTACGATTTACTAATCATCACATATACACAACAACGTCTTTTCCACAAAATACACAACATAGAGCTTTTGAAAACACGGAACTTATAAGCGCTCGTACGGCCTTAATAAGAGCATACTTGTGTTACTATAACTCCCACCAAATGCTGTCAAATATCTTTATTGGTTTTATACAAAAGGGTGGCAACACTTCCATCGATATGGTGAATATATAATATTGCCATTTGGTTATGAAAGTTCAGATTTTGGAGCTTTAAAGCATCCATGTTTAAGGTGAATTTTGCAAAGCGGTTAGGGTTTCTCAACAGTTTCTGTAGAAATTTTCATCTGCAATTATTACTTATTACAGAGTACAACATCTTCGAGGTCATCGAAAGTGGATTTCTTTTGATTACAGTTTCTGAAGGTGTTTATCGAATGTAACAAAATGGTAATGGTATATATGTGTATATGTTCCTTCCGATGTAGAATGGAAGGAACATAGAAATTTAGCAGCAAGTGTTTCATGGCCAACGAAATGGCTCTATGAAATAAACCCCAATGAAATAAATCCCAATGAAATAAGTCCCAATGAAATAATTCCCCAAAAAAATGAAATAACTCCCAAAACAAAAAGTGAACTTTATCCTAAATTGGGATTTATTTCGCAACGAAATAATGCCCACGAAAAAATTAAATAAGCGCCAATGAAATAATTTCCAAAAAAAAAATTAAATAACTCCCACTTGATATTCTTATATGAAATTACATCAACACATGCCGTGGAAGATATAATATTTCCACTTAACAGTTCTTGTGAGGCAGCTTAAATTTCTCACTCTTATCCACTAATATACGAAGTTTTTATGTGTTACATAAAGATCCGCAACTATTAGCAAGCAAATCTAATTGAATGGATCATGGAAATGGCGAAGTAAGTTCGTGTAATATATAAAATAAAATTTTGTATGATAACTAGACCTCGGATTATATGCAATTGCATATTTTTTGTTTGAAATATGCAAAAATATGCAAAAAAATATGCAAAATATCCAAAAATATGTAAAATATGCAAAAAAAAATGGCGATATATGAATCAAAAATGAGAATTTTTTTAAGGATATGTTAATATTATTTAAAAATTCATGACACAAAAATGAATGATTTCAAAAATCATCCAAAAAAGTGCCTAAATATATGGAAAGTATGGGGTAAATCCAAAGGAAACCGACCCACTCTGAATATTTATCATTCATATTGGTCATCTAAATATTTTTTTTACAAATTTAGCTATTTTGAAGTCGATATAACTTTTTAACGGAATATCAGATTTGAATGATATACAGTACATAAGTATACCGGTTAATAAAATATTGAACCCTTTATGTAAATCATTGAGGCGGCAATGAAATGGTCTGGGTATCCTTTTCCGGTAACGTGGTTGGACTCCTCTATACAATAAATGGAGTTATGTACAGATTTATGTACTACGAAATATTGGAGAATGCCATGTTTCCCTATGCTGAGTGGAATGTTGCTCTATTACGGCAATTTCACGACAACCACCCGAATATTATCCCGAAATAATTCAATAATTGAGTTACAAAGGAAGGGGTTAACGTTTTGGAGAGGCCAGCTCAACCGTTGACTTGAATCCCTTTGAAAATATTTGGGAAAATGTCAACATAGAGATAAATCTAGAAAGCGAAGGTGGTGATAAAAATAAGCTATTTCAAGCTATTACAGATGCTTGGAACTCCATAGATACAAAGATAACAAACAATCTTATTGATTCCATGCAAGAAGAAGCAACGCCGTCCTTGATAATAAATGTTGTTCCATAAAATCTTATTAAAAATGCATAGTCCAATATGTTTTGTCGTGGGAATTTTCGACCTTTTTGTTTTTGTGAAATAAGTTTTTAGTTTCAAATAATCTAAGCAGCCAATTTTCCAATTTCCAATTTTTGGTAAATTGATGCAATTTCTTAGATAATAGGCAACATTTTTGGAATATGTACATAATTGATAGTTTTTCAGATTTTGGAGATTGAACAGAAGTACGAAGTTAGTCTAATATGTGTTGTCCGATATTGTAAGTACCGTTTGAAAGATTTAACATCCTCTCTAAGAATTATAAATTAAGTAATACTTTTTTGTGCATTAAGGACATCAAAAGGACGAAAATGTCATTAAACCTTGATTATCCTGAAAAGCGTAACAGCAATTTTTTCGTTTTATGTTTAAAAATTACTCACATATTTTCCCAAAAAATTTAAAAAAAATCAACATTGGCTATCCATGGGTTAAAAAAATATGAATTAATGTCCGTCCGTCTGTCAGTTCGATTGACTGACTTAAAATTTCGTACGTGGTAATATTTTATTCAAACCCTGTTTATGTCTGATGGACAACCATATTAACCTACTTTTTGTGGTACCTCCCCCACAAATGTTTAATATTTTTGAGCAAGTTAAAACTCTTATTACTTCTATACTACTCATGGGAATTCTGTAAAATTTCATACATAGTAATCATTTTGCCGTCTCTATAAGCTGGACAAAAAAGAACCATGCCCCTTTTGATACCCCCACACAAAGTGACCAATTTGTACAAAAAGTAAACAGCTTATAACATTATTACCAGTACATACGGATAGTTGGAATTTTGTGCAGTGTAATGTTTTTGTAGTACCTACAGTCCAGTACAAAGTGAGCGTTATTGCCACGCCCCTTATAGTACCTCTCACACAAATGGCAACAACTTTGTGAAATGTAAGAAATGAGAAATTCATTGAAGTAAATATATAAATAAAAAATATATAAACAAATCACAAAAATGTTACAAAATTTTGTAGATGACCAACTTTGGCACCCTATAAAATCTAAACCTCTAAGAAATTGGTCAACTGGTAAAAGGCCATAATTCTGCATTGTCTTGTAGTATAAGCATGCAAAATTGCAACCAAATCTAAATGTATAAATATTGAGAGTTGGTCGGTTTCATTTGGAATTACCCCATACTTTTCAACCATTTAAGCAATTTTTTTTTTGGATGATTTTTGAAATCACCCATTTTTCATTTTTGTGTCATGGTTTTTTAAATATTATTGACATATCCTTCTGATATTTTGCATTTTTGAATAATATATCGCCAACAAATCTTGCATATTTTGCATATTTTTTGCATATTTATACCCTACACCACACTGTGGTACAGGGTATTATAAGTTTGTTTCACGGCAGATGTTTGTAACAACTGAAAATAACACAGCTAGACCCACCTTAAAGTATACCGATCGACTTTCGCAGCTGTTAAGATCGCTATTGAATTTGGTTGAAATCGGTTCAGATTTAGATATAGCTCCCATATATATCTTTCGTCCGATTTGGCCCTTTAGTCCTATAGAAGCTGTATTTTACATCCAATCATTTTGAAATTTAGATTGGTAGAGTTTCTTGATCCATGAACCAACACTATCGAATTTGGAGAAAATCGGTTAAGATTTAGCTATAGCTCCCATATATATGTTTCGTCCGATTTGGCCCTTTAGTTCTATAGAAGCTGTATTTTACATCCAATCGTTTTGAAATTTAGAATGGTAGAGTTTCTTGATCCATGAACCAACACTATCGAATTTGGAGAAAATCGGTTAAGATTTAGCTATAGCTCACATATATATGTTTCGTCCGATTTTGCTCTTTAGTCCTGTAGAAGCTGTATTTTACATCCAATCGTTTTGAAATCTAGAATGGTAGAGTTTCTTGATCCATGAACCAACATTGCCGAATTTGAAGAAAATCGGTAAAGATTTAGCTATAGCTCCCATATATAAGTTTCGTCCGATTTGGCTCTTTAGATCCAATCGTTTTTATACCCTACACCACACTGTGGTACAGGGTATTATTTAAGTATAAAATGTCCCAAAAGTAAATTTATGTAAACAATATATACATGAATTACAAAATTTATATATCAGAGTTATGCAATATTACGAGAGTGGTGTAGGGTATTATATAGTCGGCCCCGCACGACTTTAGCCTTTCCTTACTGGTTTTCGCATATTTTTGCATATTTTGTGCATATATTTTGTATATTTTTTTTGTATTAAAGACAGTATTGAAGCCCTGGGCAGACAAACATTTCGGCCGCAGACCATGGACATTCCAACAGGACTCAGCACCATCGCACTCAGCACGCGTTAACCAAGAGTGGCTTAAAAAGGAGGTTCCTCGGAGATCTTGGTGACCGCACAATGGCCACCAAGATCTCCGAATCTCAATCCGTTGGACTTTTGCGCCTGGGGCATTTTAGAGAGTAAGGTTCGCACTAAAAAATACCAAAGTCTCGATCATCTCAAGAAGGCGCTTCGCCGGGAATGGGCCAAAATACCGCAGAGCCATTTTCGTGCAGCGAGTGATGGCTTTGTCGGCCGTTTGGTGGCCAATTCGATCAAATCTAAACTGTTTCTAAAATTTTATGTTATTTCCGACATTTTTTGCTTTTGAACAAAAAAGTTTAAAAAAATATATAGCGCTTTACTTTGTTGCATTACATATCAGCCAACCTGTACGGGTATACGTGGATAAAAATAAATTAATAATTATGTCTTAAATAAAAAGTTATAATGAACTAAAATCCTGTTGGTCATTTTGGGCCACCATGTATAATGTTTTCTGATCAATATGCTATTTCTTCTTTTACACTAATAATTTGAAATACGTACTTCCTTCAAAATTTAAATAATGAAATCAAAAACAATATAATTTAAGAAGACATTCCTTCCTGTAGCGAGTAATTGTCAGTTACGAACGAATAGGAAATTGATTTCATCGAGTGAGGTTTTTCGCGGATTTCCAGACCAATTTTCCTGAATTTTTTGTAACACTCACAATTAATAAATTTATTTTATTCATAAGTGCACAAAAAGTTCAATCAATTTTCGCGGAATACTGTTTTTTCGCGTGTTACAATTCATTCGTATTCGTTCGTAACTGATAGATTTTGACGTTTCGGCCTGAAGGAATGTCTTCTTATATTCTATTTGTCTTTGAATGAAATAACTACCAAAAAAATGAAATAAATACCAAAAGTTTTAAGAAATGAAAAAAGTCCCTAATTTTTTTTATGAGGGAATTATTTCATTGGGCCTTTTTTGGGTGTTTTAGAGGAACGAAATAAATCCCAAGTAATAAATGAAATAATTTCCAAAAAAATGAAATAAACCCCAACATTTTGGAATTTATGTCACGACGAAATAAATCCCAAAATGTATGAATTTTTTTTGGGTTTATTTCATTTTATTTTTGGGTGTTATTTCATTGGGGTTTATTTCATAGAGCCAACGAAATCTGCCAAATTTTAAAAAATCATCTCAGATTTAGATGTTACTCCCACATCGAAACATTAATTCCAAAAAATGCTATGTCGGCTAAGCTCATTTTAAGTGACATTATAAATATTCCAAATTATATTCAGTCAAAATTTGGTGTTTATTCGTCAGCAGAATCAAAAGTTATTTGCAAAACAGTACAGATCATTAAATTTAAATTATAAACCCAGTAAAAATTTTCCGTAAAAGCAATCGAGTAGGGAATTAAGCAGGTTTGCGCGTACTAATACCACACTCAGTTCTCTAACCGATTCTTTTTATAAAGGGTGAGACTTCCGGAATTAATTCTGAATTGTTAAAAAAAGAATGCCTCTATTTTTCGTTGTTTTCACCAGGTTACACAAATTAAATAAAAAAAATTTTCTTTTTTTATTTCCCTTTATTTTCTATTTGTAATTTTTTTATACAAATATTTATTTTTTACGGGTTACTTGCTTCAAAACAGTGGATGCTAGCTGTCTGCCTCAAAAATAATGAATAATAAGATATGTCATACAGGAGAGAGTAAGTTGTCAGTTGCGAACGAATAGAAATTTCAACGAGTAGGTGTTCAAAGAGTGAGTTTTTCCGCGGATTTCGGACCGATTTTCCCGAATTTTTTGTAATTTTCACAATTAAAAAATTAATATCAATCGATTAGTGCAAAAGAAGTTCAAACTATGTTCTCGGAAACCTGTTTTTTCGCGTGTGACATTTCATTCCTATTCGTTCGTAACTGATAGATTTTGACGTTTCTGGATGATGGCTAGGGTAATCAAAAACTGCACCGGTTAACCGGTTAATCGGTTTATCTTTAAAAACCGCCTATCGGTTTTCGGTTTTTCTGCATTTTCGAATAACTCGAACCGTCGGTTTTTTCAACTCGGTTTATTCGACTTTTCGGTTTTTTGAAACCATTTTAAATTTATAAAGAAAGTATTATTTTTGAAATAGGAACCTACCCAAAATTTTGAAAACATCAGTATAAAAACCGTTGACTTCATTTGTGCATATCCATCGATTTCAAAATGCAGTATTATATGTATTTATACTGCATATTTTATCGAGAGTCTAGGTGATTATTGCGGTATAGAAATTAATTAACAATCCTTTCTAATTGAAATGCAGGTATAAATAAAAATACATTTGTCCAGTTTCACATTTCGACAAGTTTTCATCTCTATAGTATGCTCAAGTCAGAATCCGCTACTACTGATAATATATGTATATAATCGGTTTGCCATTTGAGCCATTCATATGATGCTAAAACCTAAGATTTTGCCGATCTTCACTATAAGTCAAGTTTTATAAAAATCATAATCAATTTTTTTTGTAAAGAAATCTTTTTAAAAATTGAACATAAATATTAAAAATTTCGCAGATATTATAATATTATATCATAAATGAAATCGAAACAATTACCTATTATAAATACTCGTATAAATATGAAGTGTTTAAAATACAATTTTCAAATAAATCTTATGGCGAATTCGTTTCTGCAAAAAGTGCAACACTAGCATTGCCCTTTTCCCGAAAACTGCACTATTGTATCACTTTTTTGAAATTTGGAAATTTTAGTTGTGCTAAAGTCGAGTAACTTAATTGCTAAATTTCAAAAAGTAACACAAAAGTGCAGTTTTCGGAAAAAGCGCAATGAAAATGTTGCACTTTTTTGCAGAAACGAATTCGCCATTAATTTAATTGAAATATGGTTGCGTATTGAATTTGCACTACGCTTATTTTACGTCATCTAACAAAATTTTGAGCATTATTTATACATTTTTATTAAAAAAAGCAAAAAACCGAAAACAACCGGTTCACCGGTTTTTTATTTTCGGTTAAACCGAAAACCGGTTTTAGAGTTAACTTAATTTTCGAAGAAACCGAAAACCGTATTTTCAAAATAACCGGTTTTTTGATCACCCTAATGATGGCACATCTGTATAATTTAAGGTCTGTTGTCTGCCTCACCAAAGGTCTCCCTCTCACCGACTCTAAATTGTACTAAGTATTGGGATTTCTAGCTTCGCTTCCTTTTTGGGATTTCTAGAATTAAGCTGACAATTTAAAAGTTCTATTTTTAGACTCGCTTACTTTTGCGGATTTTTGGAATTAAGTTCTCCATTAGAAAATCCAGAAAAAATATAGCACCTTATGTTCCGGAAGGAAAAAATACAATGAAGAATCAATGTCTTGGCGCCAGTTGTACAACTAGTTCGAGAGAATGCAGAGAGCATTGCTTAATTGAATCTTTTTTTTCTGGGAAGTAGCTCCATAAAAAATTAAAAAAAAATTGTCGCCTATCCTGAATAACTAACGGCTGGTACACACGGTAATCAGATCTTACCATTTTATCAACTCTTTCAAAGTGCTGTCAATGTACTGACAATGGCAGATTGTTAGCAAAAGGTGAATTGTCAATTCAGACGATTACAAGAAAACTTTATCCTTAATATTATAAAATCGTTTGGTTATCTGTTTGTTTGTCTGTTGCCACATCACGCCTAAACGGCTGATACCATTTACTTGAACTTGGTGAACAGATGGAAATTAAAATAGGCTACTTTTATTTTCGATTTTCTGCCAAGTGATTTTTGGCCACTGACCGCTGAGGCTCCTGTCGGAGCTAGAAAGCTAAAAATTTGTACACGCATAGACAGGAGTATGGTATAAACCATTTTGCATTCTTTGTCAGTGGTCAGCTCTAAAAAAAAATGAGTATAGTTTTTATTCTTTGAGAAGCCTTTTATAGGAAACAAAATTTTAAACTTTGGAAATATGAAGTACTTTTCAGTTCTCACTTGTGGTCAGTGTAGCAGTGACAAAAAACTGTTTTTATTATTTCACTGCTTTTAAAAGTTCCTTAAGTGCTAATAATCTAAAAATGTTTATGCGCATACTGAGAGATCAAAAACTTGATTATTGTTGTTTTTGTCCTTTCACAAGCCTCTTAAAAGATACAAAATTTTAAACTTTCTAAATATGAAGTACTATACATGACAAATATATCCGCGAAAATAATTTTCAATTCTCAGAGACTGGTCAGTGTAACAGTGACCAAAAACAATTTTCATTGTTTCACTGCTTTTAAAAGCTAAAATTCCAAAAATGTATACGTAAATGTAAAATACAGCTTCTATAGAACTAAAGGGCCAAATCGGATGAAACATATATATGGGAGCTATAGCTGAATCTTAACCGATTTTGTTCAAATTCAGTAGTGTTGGTTCATGGATCAAGAAACTCCACCATGCTAAATTTCAAAATGATTGTATGTAAATACAGCTTCTTCAGGACTAAAGAGCAAAATCGGACGAAACATATATATGGGGGCTATAGCTAAATCTTAACCGATTTTCTTCAAATTCGGCAATGTTGGTTCATGGATCAAGAAACTCTACCATTCTAAATTTCAAAACGATTGGATGTAAAATACAGCATCTATAGGACTAAAGGGCCAAATCGGACGAAAGATATATCTTAACAGCTGCGAAATACTCTAAACTGCAAAATTTCAGAACGATCGGAGTGAAATTGCGACCTGTAGTCGACGAACAACTTTACCTGGACAGACGGACGGACATGCTTAAATCGACTCAGCTAGTGATTCTGAGTCGATCGGTATACTTTAAGGTGGGTCTAGCTGTGTTATTTTCAGGTGTTACAAACATCTGCCATGAAACAAACTTATAATACCCTGTACCACAGTGTGGTGTAGGGTATAAAAATAGCACTAGCAACAAAAAGTATATTTCCTACACCGTCTGTCGGTTGTATTTATATATAACACAGTGAGACAAAATAAACTCAAGTTGAGAAGCAAATGAAGCGATACTATTATTCCTGTAGGTCTTGTCGAGTAAAACACGAATCTTTTTTTTTTGAATTTCCTGGACACCCCCAAAATCCGGATTTACGGGTAAAAACCGATTTCCTTGCCTTTTTTCACTTGATCGCCTATAACTTTGTTAATTATTAGCCCATTTCCAATCCCTAGAACAATTTGAAAAGAAGATAATTAGATCTTTCGAACAACGTACATTTTGTTTATTTGAAGCTGTAGGAATATAGGTTTATTTGTCCTACAAACTCATTTTTTCATTTTTGTCCGTCATTTTCTACTTTAGGCAATGTTTTTACCAATTATATTGTGGGATAAATGTACGATTAATTAATTTACATATAAAGTATATTTTACAAGGAAAACAATGCAACCAGTCTCTTAAAAATCCGTTTGCAATTGACGGAGTTATTAAAGTTTCATTAAAACTTTAATAATGCGTGTAGAATCATTTTTATTGCAAATAATTCGCATTAACCCATTTGGGACCAACAATCAAATAACAATTTTACGGCCTTGACACGGTTAATTTTTTATAAAAATGAAATCTTGAGATCATCGGTTCTATAACAAGCCATGAAAAGTGAAAATCGGACCAAAATTGTGGAAATTGTTTACGATTTTTTAAAAAATGCGCTAAAAATTGCAATAAAATCGAGAAAAAAGTGACTTTACATTGCAATTTTTTTGAATGGAGTTCACTTCGCCATATAAATAATGTTCCAGATTTTAATGTCCAGTGGTCAATTCCTAAAAGTAATAAAAATTGACAATTTTATGAAGGGAAACCTGATTTTTAGAGGTTATTTCAACCGCAAATAGCCCATAATTTCGCGATCGCAGAAACGAAATATTTTGCTAATATACTTAAAACAAACCAAATTTTAATATAAGCTTTGATCAACGCGAACTTTTTTTTGATGCCACTCTAATATATACCACATTTTTAAAGCAATTTAGCAGAAACTTTGCAATTTGTATTTTATTTTGAGACGAATTCATCACAGCAAAATTTTTACAAATCGCTTTATATTTTGTTTTTGTCAGCCTATAGAGGTCGCTCAAAAATATACATACTTAAGCCATAAATACCATATTTTCTAAGCATTTCAACTGAATCATTGCAGTTTGTATTTAATTGAGACAAAAATTCATCGCAGTAAACATTTTTTAAATCAGTTTATATTTTGTTATAGTCCACCTATAGATGTCGCTCCCAATAAGGCTTATTGAAGCCAAAAACACCACATTTTCTAAAAAATTTAACTGAAACTTTGCAGTCTCTATTCTCTTTTGGCAAGAATTTATCTCAATCAAATTTATACAAATAAAACTTTACCCGTGCAGATGTAGCTTTCAAAAATGTCATTTTAAACCATAAATATCACATTTTTCAGCTGAAGAGTTTGGCTAAGAGTGCGGCCTAAAAATGTCAGCGTTCGTTTAATAATAATTTACTCAAAGAAAGGGATCGTTTCATGATTTGCTCCATATCCATAGATTTTTCCAGTAATAAACATTTAATGCAATCCATGGTGGAGGGTATATAAGATTCGGCATGACCGAACTTAACGCTTTTACTTGTTTATTTTTTCTCGATATACCGTACGGAATATCTCTTTTGTGTGTGAAACAAAGCAGAACAAACCTACCCGTATCCAGTGCCTTAAAAATCGAAAATGCCTGAACATGTTGCTTTCTTTTATTACTACCATAGTAATATTATTAAACAAAATCAAACTCAAGACAAGAACTCACACTTGTGTGAAAAATTGAGTTCAGCTAGAATTGGTGAAATTTATCTTTTAATTCGTGATTTATCTTATCTTTCATACAACTATTAACATTCATAACAAACATTTAATTTTTAAGGGCCAAATTATTGTAATTTCTTTTTATTATGATAATATTGGTATGGTTCAATTATGTATGGAACAAAATATCGGACAAATGGTCGCCGCTACCTCGGAGGCTCTCCTCCATCCGATGGTCTAAATTTTCGATGACGCTGAGGCATAATTGAGGTTCTATGCCGTTAATGTGCCGAATTATCTCATTCTTTAGCTCTTGAATTGTTGCTGGCTTATCGACGTACACCTTTTCTTTCAAATAACGCCAAAGAAAGAAGTCCAACGGTGTCAAATCACATGATCTTGGCGACATCGCCACGACGTGAGATAACACGGCCATTGAATTTGTTGCGCAAAAGAGCCATTGTTTCATTAGCTGCGTGGCAAGTGGCACCGTCCTCTTGAAACCACATATTGTCCACATCCATATCTTCCAATTCGGGCCATAAAAAGTTCGTTATCATCTCACGATAGCGAACACTATTCACAGTAACTGCCTGACCGGCCTTATTTCGAAGAAGTATGGCCCGATGATGTCGCCAGCCCATAAGCCGCACTAAAGGACCTGGGCGAGCATGCACAGGTGTTTTCACATCTCCTACAGACCCGGTTTGCTGAAATTTGCGCACAATTCTCCCGATTGTGGACACATTTGATCGATTATGCTGATCTAAAAAACATCAAGAAGTGCACGAAATGCATTTTGATTTGAACGCCCATTTTCGTAAAAGGCTTAAAAAACTTTAACGCGTTGCTCGATTGTGTATCTTTCCATGGTTCAAATTGAGTTAGTCTGAAATTGATTTCAAATTAATGCAGAAAAACGTGACGTTTAGGTGTGGTTCACATTCAACATCGGTCCTTACAATTTAACCACACAGAAAACACACACTTGCCCCATGTGTGTTTTCTATGTACCAACTTAAGTACAATAAAAGGTGGTTAAATTGTATGGAGCCTTTTTTGATATGTTTGAATAGAAAGAAAATATATTTGGAACAGAAATTTTTGAATATTATATATATCTGAACAAATACATTTTATTTGAAAATCAATATCATTTATTTGGAGCGCATATGTTAATATATTAGAACAAGATATATTTGCGAATTAATTTTCTCAAATAAAATATGTTTTTAAATACAAATAAAATTATTGTTTAGGACTTTCTCCAAATATATTTTATTTAAAAAAGGACTATTTTTCTCAAATAAAATATGTGTTTGCTGAATTTTTTGAAATTAAATTTTACTTGTTCCTTGGTTTCGAATAACACCTTCCAATTAAAAAAGACGTAATTAGCATTAACTATTTTTAAAAGCACTCACATTTATTTCCTAAATATTCCAAGTCATAATTTGTTGTCAAATCTACAAACAATTTATTGTTTTTTTAAAAAAAAGTGAAAATATTTGTCATTCTTAAAAAAATAATTTTGAATTGCAGAAAAACTGAAAAACAGTAATTATATATTTTATATACTTAAATGCAAATAAATCCCTTTTTCAGAAATAAAAAAATATTAGGATGGAAACAAAGATTTGTTTAGAACAACATCCTAAGTATATATGTATATGTTTCAAGCAGGATATGTTTGGGACAATATACGGCAGAAGCTATTTTTTTCAGCGTGCAGGAAAACGCTATTTACAATCAATTTAAACATTCTATTATTTATTTTTGTTCTGTCATTTCAATATAAAAACTCGCCTCACGTTCGCGAATTATCGCCGTGGTTATTCTTGTTATAAATAGAACCAAAGAGTAATTATGGGTTGTCTAAATAACGATAAATATTTTTCAATGATTTTGGCTTTATTGAAATGCCTCAAGATTCCGGTTAATGATGGAACACCACTTCATTCATATGGATGCCGCAACTGGCCTTACATTTTTCAACACATTTTCGATTATGTGTCCCTCTATGGCTGAAATTTTGTGTTTCAAGTCATGAATGAGATTCGGAGTTAAATCGCAGCTGCGGGACGACCGTAGTTCGAAAGCAACCGCTAGATGGGTCACCCTTATATATAAGAGCTGTGATTTCATTCACATCACGGAAAATGTTAATTCCACCTTATGTGCAAAAGTTGAGTTCACTTCGAGTTGGAAAAACTTAATTTCTATATCGCATATTTTTTTGCACTTTTTCATTTCTGCACGTGAATTTTCGCCTTTACTACTCTTATTCTTTGAGCCTGTGTTCAAATTTCCGGCCGTGTGTTGAGATGTTTACAAAGACATCTGAGATATATAGACACCAAAGACAATCAAAGGTATAGACACCCCATCGGAGTTGACTTTTAAACTAAAAACAAAGCTTTCTGTAGATGGCTACCTAAAAATCTTCTCACTCGCCTACAAACGTACGCGAAATTGACTTTTCCCCCATCTTATCGAAAAAAGTTGCAAATACACTAGGATGTCTATACTTTAATTGTCGTTTTAGATAAAAAATACTAAAGATGCGGCAGATGGTTTGCACACAATATAGCTAAGATGGCGCTGTTTCATTGGGGCCCAATCTTTTACTCGAGAAACAGATGTTGTTAGTGCATAAGGGTCTATTCTTTTATTCAGAAAAAAGCTGAGCGACCCAATCGTCCACTTAATTCTATCTCCGAGAGCTGACATTATTAAGAAATTGATGAATACCATTAAAACTAATGATCATGGTTTTCATTAGAAATTAGCAATGTATATTTATGCACTGTACACGTGTGCTCCAAGAAAAACCAAGCTCCATCTATGCGGTTAAAATTATCCCTATAGCGTAATTTGATTTGCCTCATCAGCCGTTCTTTAAAAAAGATTAGACCCTTATGCACTAACGACATCTGTTTCTGGAGTAAAAGGTTTGCCCCCAATGAAACAACGCCATCTTAGGAATATTGTGTGCAAACCATCTGCGGCATCTTTAGTATTTTTGTCTTTGAAAATACTAACGATGCGGCAGATGGTTTGCACACAATACACCTCAGGTGGCGGTGTTTCATTGGGAGCTAATCTTTATTCGAGAAACAGATGTCGTTAGTGCATAAGGGTCCAATATTTCCCATTTCATTCTTATTTACTAGAAATAAACACTGTACTATATACAAGTGTTCCAAGAAAAACCATGCTCCATCTATGCGGTTAAAATAATCCCTATCGGGTAATTTGATTTGCCTCATCTATAGTATTTTTGTCTTTGGTCTGTACTTTCAACTATCTTTGGCAAGCACACCGTTAGAATTTCCCAAATGTAACAGATTTTTTATCAAAATATGAAATCCACAATGTTTTCACATTTGAAACTAGTTCTCAAATGTTTTTTATTCAAATCATAGACCAAATTTACACGGCGTAACTTGTCCCTGTGACGTTTTTGAATTCTCTTTTGAAATCCCTACGTCAAATCATGTTCGTTTAGACGGCGAGCCTTTGTTTCAGCAACCAGAGGACAAATTTATACTTTTTATTCGTTCACTCACAGTTATGTTCTGAATTTGTTTTTCGTATTTAGTCACACAAAGGGAAATGTCAATTTGTCCCTTGAATTTTTATTTCGTGAAACTTTTTCTACCCGTAAGCTTCTCTACACCCTTCGTCAACAAACCCGTGTCGCAAGCCTCATGTCGCAGGGACAAATCGCACCGTGCAAATTGGGTCATAGATATGATAATAACACTATGCTACAAAAAAATTGTTTTTGTGTCCGAGACCTAAAAACTTTTTTGTATAGATTAAGGCATACTAATTTATGAAACCAAAACCAAAAATTTGTTTATGGTAATTTTTTTTCTAAAATTCAAAATTTCATGGAAGCTGCCTTTAGTATTTGGACCATAATTTTTGAGCTCGATAAAACCAAGATACCATTTAAATTAATGGAAATGGTTAGCACTAGAAATGGTGAGAACGTAAATTTAGTAACTGTCGATAAAACAATTAAACAAAAATTTAGATTTTTTTTCAAAAAAAAACGTTTTTACTGGCTGGACAAAATCATAAAAAATAGTCCAAATTCGTAGCGGCTTAGATTAGCCAACTTTGGCTAACTAGCTATTTTGATGTCGACATAACTTTTGAACGGAATATCAGATTTGAATGATATAATTACAATTTGAACGATTTTAACATCCTCTCTAAGAATTATAAAATAAGTATGTAATACATTTTTGTGTACTTAGGACATCAATAGGACATCAATAGGACGAAAATGTCCTTAATCCTTGATTATCCTTTTGTTACCCCCAACACAAAGGGACCAATTGGTACAAAAAGTTTACAGCTTATAACAATAATACCAGTGCATACAAATACTTGAAATTTTGTGCAGTCTAATCATTTTATAGCACCTACAGTCCAGTGCAAAGTGGGCGTTATTGTCACGCCCTATTCCAGTTCCTCTCACACAAATGGTAACGATTTTGTGAAATGTTAAAAACTTATAAACTCGTTAAAGTAATTATATAAATAAAGAGTTTTAACATTTCACAAAATTGTTACCATTTTTGTTCAACTTATAGAGACGGTAAAATGATTACTATGTATGGAATTTTACAGAATTCCCATGGGTAGTATAGAAGTTATAAAAGTTTTAAAAAGCCACAAATTGTAACCATTTGAGGGGGGGGTGCGATATGGTTGTCCCTCAAACATAAACTGGGTTTGAATAAAATATTACAACATACGAAATTGCAAGTCATTCGGTCACTGCTTTTCAGAGTTATCGTTAGCACCATTCAGTCAAATGGACAGACGGACGGACACTAATTAATTCATATCTTTTTATCCCATTGAGGTCCCCTGCTGAAATTTTTACATTTTGTTGAAAAATATGTGGGTAATTTTTAAAAATAAAAATAAACCAATGGAGATACGCTTTTAAGGATAATCAAGGATTAAGGACATTTTCGTCCTTTTGATGTACTTAATAATCTGTTACCAATTTTCATAGTTTTTGTTTTTAACTATAACTGTAGTTCGAGATCTTTGTTTTTGTTTTCTGTAAAACAGAAAAAATAACTTTCTTTGAAAAAGAATAATAAGTAATGTGAGAAATGTGTTAAAGGTTGGTGGACGATATCGGAATTTATTTATTCTTTTGTTTTAATTAAATTATTATCAATTTAAATTTCATTTAATAACTTTAAAGTGTGTACTCGTATTAAAGTTATAATCTGGTTGCTTTTGGCCATTCTACACCAAAAGTAACCAGATTATAACTTTAATTCGAGTTAATTTGTGTGGAAGGTACCAAAAAGGGCGTGCCAATAACGCCCACATTTCTGTGGACTCTAGGCACTATAGAAGCATTACACTGTTCGAAATGTCAAGTATTTGTATGCACTGGTATTAATGTTAAAAGCTATTAACTTTTGGTACAAAAAGGTCCATTTGTGTGGGAGGTACCAAAAGTGGCGTGTCAATATCGCCCATTTGTTTCTTAACTCTTGGTATTATAAAATTATTACACTGCACAAAATTTCAAGTATTTGTATGCACTGATATTAAAGTTATATATCTGGTATCGTTTGGTGCAAAATGGTCCATTCGTGTGGGAGGTACCAAAAAGAGAGTGGCCACTTCGCCATTTTTTCCTTGGTATGTTAGCGAATAGCAAACTAATACTATGTATGAAATTTCAGAAGATTCGAGTAAGTAGTATAGATGTTATTAAAGAATCAATATATCACTAAAAGTTAACCCTTTGTGGGGGAGGTACTAGAGGGAGCGGACCAATATGGCCCATCACCAAACTTAGCCGGAGATAGAGAAAAATATTACGGCATACCAAATTTGAAGTGAATGGGTTACTCCTTTCGAGTGTTATCGTGCGCACCAGCCAGCAGACAGACTCACAGACGGACATTGCTCAAATGTGTTAAAATGACCCAAACCGGATTTCCGTCGAACATACTTAGGGTCTTAGGTCACTCCTTCGATGTGGGTAATAATTGGCACGATATGAGAGTAGCACAATATGAAATGATTGAGAACTGATTTCACGGCTCAAATCTCCAAAACATTGCAGACAGCAGCAATGCCCACTTGGTGATTTTACCGCTACTTGTGGTGATTTTTGATCTCCAAATACCACTGTTTTGTGAAAGTAGTGATTTTTCAGAAAAACCATCACGGTAGTGTTTTTAACAATTTTTTGTAGCGGTTTTAGTGATTTTTTGCATACATCGACGATGAATGCAAAATGAGGTCGACATTGAAAAATTCATGTATTTTATGCAACGTATCGTCGCACGCTTTTAGAGCACAAATAATGTAAGAACGATGTCGCTTTAATTTAGGTTCTCCATATCGTCATCAGAAAAGAGAAAGGGCCTATCATCATGTTTGAAAATTTTACAGGAGAAGCAAAAAACTGAATAAAACAAGTAAGAAAGTTCAGTCGGATAAACCGACTAATGAATCCCCTCACCTTGAGTCTCAAAAAAATATTAGTAAATTTATTTATTTTTAGTTTTATTTAAATTATGATCACTTTAAATTGCATTTAACAACTTTAAAGTAAGTACTGGTATTAAAGTTAAAAGCTGTTAACTTTTGGTACAAATAGGTCAATTTGTGTGGGAGGTACCAAAAGGGACGGGCCACTAACGCCCATTTTTCTGTGGACTCTAGGTACTATAAAAGCATTACACTGTACAAAATTTCAAGTATTTGTGTGCACTGGTATTAAAGTTTTAAGCTGGTAACTTTTGGTACAAAATGGTGCATTTGTGTGGGAGGTACCAAACGGAGCATGGCAATAATGCCCATTTTTCACTGTATTGTAAGTACTATTAAACCATTACACTGTACACAATTTCAAGTCTTTAAATGCACTGGTAATAAAGTTATAAGCTATTAACTTTTGCTTCAAAATTGTCCTATTGTGTGGGAGGTACCAAAAGAGGGCGTATCACCTTCGCCCATTTTTCTCGAGGTAATATTGACTTATAAACTAATACGTTGTGTAGAATTTCAGAGGATTCAATCAATATTTCACTAAATGTTAACCCTTTGCGGGGGAGGTACTAGAAGGAGTGGACCAATATGGCCCATCTTCGAACTTAGCCGGAGAGAGAAGAAAATATTACCACATTCCAAGTTTGAAGTCAATCGGTTACTTCTTTCGTGAGTTATCGTGCGCACCAGCCAGCAGACAGACAGACAAACAAACGGACGGACATTGCTCACTTGACTTAAAATGACCTAAAACGGATTTCTGCCGAACATACTTAGGGTCTTAGGTCACTCCTTCGATGTGTTACACTTTTGGTTCGTAGCAAATTATATATACCCTCCTCTCTAAGGTGAGGGTTAATTAAAAGTGATGTCGTTAGGAAAACAGGGTTTTCAGGATAATATACATAAGGGCGGGTCGATTTAAAAATCGCCCATTGCTCAGTGAAAATCGTATTCTAGGGATCAAAATAAGAAACTTTGCCGAAGGAACCATACCTCTAAAACGAATTCTGATGTCCCGGAAAAAATCCCACTTTGACCCATTTAGATTGCTCCAATCGAGTCCAAATGTATGACCGACCCCCACTCAGTGAAGTGCTCAGTGAACATCGTATTCTAGGGATCAAAATTAGAAACTTTGCCGAAGGAACCATACTTCTAAAACGAATTCTGATGTCCCGGAAAAAATCCCACTTTGACCCATTTAGAGTGCTCCAATCGAGACCCCCAGGGGGTTCCAGGGTGTGTGCCACTGGCATGGGTGGGTCGGGCCTCCAAAGTTAGTGAAGGTCGGCCATACATTTGGACTCGATTGGAGCACTCTAAATGGGTCAAAGTGGGATTTTTCAAAATGTGCCCCTACCCAAAAGTTCGACCCAAATTCCGGGACATCAAAATTCGTTTTAGAGGTATGGTTCCTTCGGCAAAGGTTCTTATTTTGATCCCTTGAATTCGATTTTCACTGAGCAATGGCGACTTTTTTTGCCTCCCCACAAATCGACCCGGCGTAATATACATATATATATAGTGCATATATAAAATCACACAAGTATGATTTATAACTTGTTTGTGAAAAGTTGAGTGAAATAGGATTTTTTAACTATGAAAAGAGAAATTTTTTGTTGTTAGGCCCTTATGAACGTCGTTAATAAATTTGTCATTTTTAATATTACGCCGCTAAATATTTGTCAGTATGTGTATTTTGATGAAGTGTATCGAAATCCATCAAAAACTGAGTTAATATTTTTCTTGTTGTTACGCCCTTTTTCGTTTCTGAGGACGATATGTTTTTATGTGATTATGCTCTTATTTTGCAACTGTGCAATTATTATATGATTTCTATTTCAAAGCGATTTTTGGTACACATACAAGTGGAAAAACATAAAAATACAAAAAAACTATTATCTTGATTGTTTTTATAGTTTTTCCCAATTTTTGCAGTTTTGTGTTGTAAATATTATACTTAATTGTTAATGTGAGCAGAAAATTAAAATTTGAAATTTTGCATCCAGATGGACATCCGACTTCAGAAGTATAGAAAGGCGTGGAAAGCGGACCCTTTGCTGATGGAATGGATAAAACGGTTGATGATGACACAAAAGTAATTTGCATCAACTGCAAATGTGAAATAAATGCGAGGTATACGGATCTCATTCGACACACGAGAACTCCGAAACACCACAAAACAACAAAACCTTTTAATGACAATAGATTTATACAAAAAGAAATTTCGTTCAACACAACACCAACTAACAACAAGCTAGTCAGGCCATGTTGGCCCTTTACACTGCAGTACATATCCCGTTTTACTCAATAGATCATCTGGGAGAAATTGCAATAATGCATTTGTGGATAGCAAAGCAGCACATTTCACGCTCCATCGCACGAAATGTGCCAGCATCATAACAAATGTGTAAGCACCACACTTTTTATTGAATCTTTTGGCTGATATAAATGGAGGAAATTTTAGCCTTATTTTGGATGGTATCGTTGAAACTATCTGCTTAGAGTAAATCGCCGAAGTGTATGTCCACATATTTTATTGTTAGAGAACGTTCGTAATGAAATGAAACGTGTATATTTAATGAAATTAATTTTCAATATTGAGATATCGCTTATTTGCTAAAAGACCGCCGTAACTATAAATTCGTCGTGTTTGGCAAGTTTTACTTTCAAATTTGTATGTTGTACACTTTTCAAAATGGTTTCACAGCGAAGCTAATAAGTATTGAGCTATTCCGGTTGGACAGTAAAATCTAATATTTTTCAATACTCTAGTCAAAAAGAATATGTTATTGATTTACGACGGTATTACCCAAATGTGTGATATGTAAAAGAACCAACAACACTCAACAAAACGACTTTTTAATATACCTCCTATATGTGTGTAAATTTTATTCTATTTAAGGGACCGATATTTCCACAGAAAAACTCGTGTGTGGTCGTGCGCTATTATAGCGAATATAAGCAACATTTTGTTACGACCTTTTTAGGCCTTATAAAAGTTATTTGGCGGACCCTTTAGATATAAATGGCGTTAAAGCCGAAAACCTCTTGGATGCTTTAGAGAGACTGCTGAAATTATTTGATTTGGATATGCAACATCTTTTGGCTGTTGGAACAGATAACGCTGCAACAATGAAGGGCGTAAACAATGGACTATACAAAAAAATTAAACACAAATATAATCTCAAGAATCTTGATGTGTCTTTCATTCGCTGAAATTAACTGTGTGTGCAGCATCAGAGAAAGCTTTACCATCGAGTTTAAACTCTTTGATCAAAGAAACTTACAACAGGTTTTCCAACTCAGCAGTCAGAAAAAAACTACACCAAAATGTTTAAAGTACTTAACACCGATGATGATACGCCAAGAAAAATTCCAATGGTTGCGCCAACCAGATGGCTTTCGATTGAATGAGCTATACAATCCATTTTGGGCATGTGGTTAGAACTTAAAACACATTTCACTGTTATAAATGATAAAGCATTCGAAGCATACACGCTGAAAAAAAATCGATTCTGTAGTATATTGTCCAAAACATATTCGGCTTGAAACATATATATGTTTAGGGTACACTCTAAACATATAATATTGGGTGCACACAAAAAGTATATATTTGGGAAAATGTTATTCTAAAGAACACTTTGTTTACATCCCAATATGTTTATACCCTACACCACACTGTGGTACAGGGTATTATGACTTTGTGCATTTGTTTGTAACACCCAAAAGGATAAGAGATAGACTCATGGTTTATTTTACCGATCGACTTGTAATCACTTTCTGAGTCGATTTAGCTATGTCCGTCTGTCTGTCTGTCCGTCTGTAGACGTATTCTTGTAATCAAAGTACAGGACGCAATTATGGTCCGATCTCAACGAAACTTTGCACATATCTTTTTTTAGGCCCAAGGACGATCCCTATTAAATTTGGTTAAAAACGGTTCAGATTTACATATAGCTCCCATATATATGTACCTCCGATTTGGCATATATGCACTGTATAAGCAACATTTTGTAACCGATTTGTACAAAAATTGACAGAGAGTAGTCTCGTGATACACTTAGATACAATACAAAATTTGGGGGAAATCGGTTTAGATTTATATATAGCCCCCATATATATGTTGCACCCGATTTGATATGTAAGCGCTGTAGAAACTGTATTTTATATCCAATCAGTACGAAATTCGGCAGAAAGAGGTCTCTTATTACATGAAGGAATACTGCCAAATTCGGAGAAAATCGGTTCAGATTTAGATATAGCCCCCATATATATGTTACCCCCGATTTGAAATTCAATAGCTGTAGAAACTGTATTTTATATCCGATAGCAGCGAAATTCGGCAGAAAGAGGTTTCTTATTACACGAAGGAATACTGCCAAATTTGGAGAAAATCGGTTCAGATTTAGATATAGCCCCCATATATATGTTATCACCGATTTGACATTCAAGCGCTGTAGAGACTGTATTTTATATCCGATCAGTACGAAATTCGACAGAAAGAGGTTTCTATTTTACATGAGTGAGTATTCAGGGAAAATCGTTTCAGATTTATATATAAGCTCCATATATATGTTCCTCCTGATTTGGTTACAAAGCGCTGTAGAAGTTGTACTTTACTTCCGATCATTACAAAATTCTCCAGAAAGATATTTCTCAATTTAGGAACGAATATTGCTTAATTTAGCGATTATCGGTTCAGAATTAGATATATCCGCATATATATGTTCTTACCCATTTACCAATTATTTCAAATTATTATCGCAATAACCCTTATCGCATTGTTAGGGAGGTGTAGGGTATTATATAGTCGGCCCCGCCCGACTTTCTGCCTTTCCTTACTGGTTTTATTTGGGACTATTATTTCCGAAACAAATGTTTATTTGCACTTAAGAATTCAAAAAATACGTTAAGTGTTCAATTTTTAACTAAAAAGTTATTTTTTTAGAAATTTTTAATGTTCGTAAAAACAATAAATAATAATAATTGAAATCGTAAAATCTTGGATCAAAATAAATTAATTGAAGGATTGACAATAAATGTGACTTGCAATACTAACTCAGAAATTTGAAATGAGTTAGTATTGCAAGTCTTTGATATACGAACAACAAAGCAATCAAAGGTATCCGTTAACTTTTAAAGTACCCGCCAGTTTTTGAAGTAGTCAATTGTCACCAATCGCTAGTGCAGTAGCCGACACTTGGTAGTCAATTGCCAGCGATTGCTAGTGATGCAGTCGACCCTATGTAATCAATTTCCACTATTCACTAGAACGCGAAGTAATTCTCCCCACGAAGTAATTCTCCCCACAATCTCATGTAATGCGGTATTTAGCATTACGAGCAACCAATTGACATACACCTCGAATATACCGACTGGTTCACAATCTAGCTACAAGCAACGAAAATTCCCTGCAATGTGTGGTCTGTCCACATTCCTTATCCCCTGAACTAGCCCCGTGTAATGCATAAGCGGACCACATGAACAGAAATTGTGCGTAGTTTAACGTTTTCTCTAAGAGACTTCTTCTTTGATTTTTTGTAGGCACACAACAAAAACAT
This sequence comes from Eudasyphora cyanicolor, assembly GCA_963930755.1. NCBI lineage: Eukaryota > Metazoa > Arthropoda > Insecta > Diptera > Muscidae > Eudasyphora > Eudasyphora cyanicolor. Next base: position 173,646,021 of record OZ005736.1, on the reverse strand, counting down.
CCCGTTATTCCAGGAAAAAAATGATCGTTCTGATTTTTTTTGTGTTAATTCTCTTCAGTTGCATTCTGTTGCTCAGTGAGTGAAGTGTGAAAACGATCAAATAAATAAGTGATAACAGGTAAGTGAGATGAGTAGGAAAAGAAATATAAAGAGGCTTGTGAAAAAAAGAAGGAAATATTTCTGGAAAAATATATGTCGATAGGAAATTCCCGTGAAGAAACTCAACAAGATAGTGGGGAACAACAAAAAACAATGAATGAAGAGATGAATGAATGAAGAGATCAGCAGCAACAACAGAGATATATATGTAAGTGTTTAATATTATCAACTATATTATATTTATTTTATAACGTTTTTCTCATTTTAGATACAAGCTGTAACATCCTTGATTCAACCTGCTGGCATAGAAAAAAACTTGAAGACCACTTTAAGTAATGAAATTATCATTAATTATAATATTGATGGAATACACGGCAAAAAAAGTCTCAAACATTTTGAGAATTTCTATAAAGTCCTTTTAGGTAACCGAAATTTTAATTTGTTGTACATATATGAATCTTATTAACCTTAATTTTTCAGAATCAATTCCGTCAAATGGTGAAACACCAAAAAAAACGGTATTTCAAAAAAGTTAGCATAACTAAGAGGAGCTTAGACCGAGCAACTGTGACACAGAATTCAACTTAAAATTGATTCCTGCTTCACATAAACCAAATCGACATCAAACGTTTTTAACAAGTCTGCACTGATATCTACGAGTATTTATTTTCGTTTTTAACTGAATTTCATTCTTAATTTACTATTAAATTTTATAAAAATCTTATCAATAAGTATGTACTGCTATGTATTTAAGTGAATTCAAATGTAAAATTTTATTTTTTTAATTAAAGTGTGTAAAACCTAATAATAATCTTTTCAATGGAACCACAGGTATGAAAAAACTAGACGAGTAAGTAGTTCTGATTCAGTATATATGTACATAGTTAGTGGATACGAACTAGTGAAGCAATTGGTACCAATGTACTAAACTAGTAGTAGATTGACTGAAACTAGAGCTAGAGTTATTCCCTATGGACATCATCAAGGGTTGGTGTGTTCTCACTAGCGTAGTTGCTGGTGGATGGTAATGCATAGGGGGGTGAATTGGTTACCTCCAATGACAAGCCCATGTTAATTTCGCCACTTATTTTCATTGAAAGTGGATTGAGCTGGATCTAGTGGTGTTTACATGGGGGCTGGTGAAGTTACAGGTTCTGAACTAGATCCAATGCCTAGCGGGTAACAACAAAGCTTTCTGTAGATGGCTACTTAAAAATCTTCTCACTCGCATACAAACCTACGCGAAATTGACTTTTTCCCCATCTTTTGGTAAAAAGGTGCGAATACACTGGGGTGTCTATACCAAAGACAATCGAAGGTATAGACACCCCATCGGAGTTGACTTTCAAACTAAAAACAAAGCTTTCTGTAGATGGCTACCTAAAAATCTTCTCACTCGCATACAAACGTACGCGAAATTTACTTTTCCCCCATCTTGTGGAAAAAAGTTGAAATTACACTAGGATGTCTATACTTTATATTGTCATTGGTATAGACATCCTAGTATATTTGCAACTTTTTTCCACAAAATGGGGGAAAAGTCAATTTCGCGTACGTTTGTATGCGAGTGAGAATATTTTTAGGCAGCCATCTACAGAAAGCTTTGCTTTTAGTTTGAAAGTCAACTCCGATGGGGTGTCTATACTTTCGATTGTCTTTGGTATGTCTAACCGTTGGGATAACATAAAGCTCCCTTTAACAGAGGAAAAAGAAATGACAAAAAAAGGCAACTTTATGCATAAATAGATACAATAAAATGTTAAATATCATAAAATTGTAGTAAGCGCTTCATGTATAAATGATTTTTTTTATTTATTTATGCATTTAGTTGCCTTTTTTGTCATTTCATTTTTCTCTGTTAAAGGGAGCTTTATGTTATCCCTACGGTTAGACATACTTCATAACAGCAGAAGAGAGAACTTCCACGTATTTGTCTTTAAAAATATTTGGTAGAAATTAAAAATCTCAACACAACTGGTTGTGGCGACTAAAGAGGTTCAATATAAGAAGCGATACCATTTCATTCAACACACGGAAAATGTGAATTTCACCTCATGTTCAATAATGAGTTCATGAAAAATTTAATATAAATATCGTGTATTTATGTGTTTTTCTTGCACTTGTTAACATGCATGTCAATAAACACACAAAATAAAATTGTTATACGTACGTTAGTTGAAACAAAGAAAACGCAGAAAAAACTCTTTTTTAATAAGTTTATATTTCCTTTTATGTCCACCACTTCGATAGAAAAACGTACCTCTTAAATGAATTTTCGCCGCGGTTACTCTTTATATATTGAACCTCTTTGCTTTATATATAAAATCTCTTTGCTTATGTCCAAAGAGATTAAGTATAAGAAGAGATACCATTTCATTCACCTCAACGAAAGGTGAATTATTTATTAATGCATTTAGTTGCCTTTTTGTCATTTCATTTTCCTCTGTTAAAGGGAGCTTTATGTTATCCCTACGGTTAGACATACTTCATAACAGCAGAAGAGAGAACTTTCACGTCTTTGTCTTTAAAAGTATTTTTTACCACGGCGAAAATTCATGTGCAGAAGTGAGTTTTCTATCGAAGTAGTGGTGGACATAAAGGAAATTTAAATTGTTTAAAAAAATTTTTTTTCCGTTTTCTTTGCTTCAACTAACGCATAAGTATTTTATTTTGTTTGTTGTTTATTGACATTCCTGTGAAAAGGTGCAAGAAAAACGCGCAAAATACACGATTTTAAAACTTTATTTTTCATGAACTCATCTTTGCACACGAGTCGGAATTCACCTTTCGTTGAGGTGAATGAAATGGTATCTTTTCTTATATTGAATATCTTTGCACCTTTCAGTGTGGTGAATGAAATGGCGACCCTTTTTTGATAAAGAAGCGAAGTGCAAAGAGATTTTTTATATAAAGAGTAACCACGGCGAAAATTCATGTGCAGAGGTAAGTTTTTCTATCAAAGTGGTGGACATAAAAAGAAATATATTCTGATTAAAAGAGAGTTTTTTCTACGTTTTCTTTGTTTCAACTAACGTATAACAATTTTATTTTGTGTGTTTATTGACGTGCATGTGAAAAAGTGCATGAAACACACACAAAATACACGATATTTAAATTAATTTTTTCATAAACTCATCTTTGCACATGAGGTGAAATTTACATTTTCCATGTGGTAAATGAAATTGTATCTCTTCTTATATTGAACCTCTTTGCGAAGAGCAAAGAGATTTATATATAAAGAGTAACACAGCGAAAATTCGTCTGCAGAAGTGAGTTTTCTATCGAAGTGGTGGGTATAAAGAAAATTTAAATTGATTAAAAGAGATTCAATATAAGAAGAGATACCATTTCATTTACCTGAACGAAAGGTGAATTCCGACTCGTGTTGCAAAGATGAGTTCATGAATGTCAATAAACAACAAATAAAATTCTTATACGTTAGTTGAAGCAAATAAAACGGAGAAAAACCTCTTTTTTAATCAGTATATATTTCGTTTTATGTCCACCACTTTGATAGCAAAACACCTCTGAACATGAATTTTCGTCGTGGTTACTCTTTATATATAAAATTTCTTTGCTCTTCGCTTATGGTGGATGTATTCTTTATCAAAAAAAGCCGCCATTTCATTCACCAGAGGTTTTTCAAAGAGATGTCATTTCATTCACAACACGGAAAATGTGAATTCCAACTTATGTTCAAAGATGAGTTCATGAAAAATTTAATTTAAATATCATGTATTTATATGTTTTTCTTGCACTTGTTGACATGCATGTCAATAGGTACGTTAGTTGAAACAAAGAAAACGCAGAAAAAAACTCTGTTTTAATCAGTTTATATTTCCGTTTATGTCCACCACTTCGATAGAAAAACTTACCTCTGCACATGTATTTTCGCCGTGGTTACTCTTTACATATTGAACCCCTTTGTGTGACTGGTATGGGTTGCCAGTTTGATACAGTTGTCTCTACACCAATCGCATGTAGATGGCGTGGATTCTGAAATTTATTGGACTATTATAAAGACTTACTACATTTCAGTAAGCATAGTAAATATTTTTGTTGAATACCAAACTTGTATCACTTATTTTTTTTTTGGCATACATTTTGAGTTTCATTGGCAACACTTAAAATGCAAATATCTCATTAATTAAGCGTCGTACAGCTAAAAGGACGAAATTTTGTTATCACTTATTTTTTAGCCAAAAATTAGAATTTTGTTGGCAAAACTTAAGATGCAAATATCTCCCTAATTAAGCGTCGTACAGCTAAAAGAACGAAATTTTGTTATCATTTATTTTTTGGTTAAAATTTTGAATGCAAATGCAAATATCTCGTTATTTTAGCGTCGTACAACTAAAAGGACGAAATTTTGTAATCACTTATTTTTTGAAAAAAAATTTGAATTTTGTTTGGCAAAATTTTAAATGCAAATATCTAGTTAATTAAGCGTCGTACAGCTGAAAGGTCGACATTTTGTTACCACTTATTTTTTGACGAAAATCTTAATAAAATTGGAATTTTGTTTTTTTTTTTCGATTTTCGCTTTCGACTTTGGACTTTCGATTTACGACTGTCGATTTTCGACTTTCGATTTTTGACTGTCGACTGTTGATTTTGCCTTCAGGTTTTCGCATTTCGGTTTCCGATTTTCGACTTTCGATTTTCGACTTTTAACTTTCGATTTTCGACTTTTGATTTTCGGCTGTCGATTTCGGCTTTTGATTTATAACATCTTATTTTCGAATTTTGATTTTCGACTTCCAACTTTCGAGTTTAGACTTTCGATTTTCGACTTTAGATTTTCACCTTTCGACTTTTGATTTTCTCTCGAATTTGAATTTTCGATTTTCAACTTTCGACATTTGACTTTAAATTATCGACTTCCGATTTTCGACCTCCGATTTTCGACATTCGATTTTATGCACTAAATTTTCGACTTTCGATTTCGACGTTCGATTTTCAATTTTCGACTTACGATTTTCGATTTTCGCCTTTCGGTTTTCGACTTTCGGCTGTCGATTTTCGACATTCGATTTTCTATTTTCGACTTTTGATTTTCGACATTTGATTTTCGACTTTCGATTTTCGCCTTTCATTTTTCGGCTTTCGATTTTCGCTTTCGACTTCCAACTTTCGATGTTCGACTTTCGAATTTCGACATTCAATATTCGACTTTTCACTTATGACTTTTGACTTTTTTAACTTTTAACTTTCGACTTTTTTGACTTTCGACTTTGACTTTCGACGTTTGGCTTTCGACTTCTGACTTTCGATTTTTGACTTTTTACTATCGATTTTTTACTTTCGATTTTTGACTTTCCACTTTTGATTTTAGATTTTTGACTTTCGACTTTTTAATTTTGACTTTCGATTTTTCAATTTTGACTTTCAACTTTTGACTTTCGAATTTGACATTCGATTTTTGACTTTTGATTGTTTATTTTCGACTTTTGACTTTCCAATTTTGACGTTTGACTTTCGAATTTGACTTTTTTTGACTTACGACTTTAGACTTTCGACATTCGATTTTTGACTTTCGGCTTTCGATTTTTTACTGTAGACTTTTGACATTCGATTTTTTAATTTCGACTTTTGACTTTGACTTTCCACTTTTGACTTTCGACGTTTGACTTTCAAATTTTGATTTCGACTTTTGATTTTTTTTTACTTTCGACTATTGACCTACGACTTTCGACTTTCATCTTTTGACTTTCGACTTTTGACATTCGATTTTTGACTTTCGACGTTTGACTTTCGAATTTTGACTTTTGAATTTCGACTTTTGTTGATTTTTGACTTTCGATTTTTGAATTCCGACTTTGGACTTTCAACTTTAGACTTTCGACTTTCGATTCTTGACTTTCGACTTTTTACATTTGACTTTCGACTTTTGACTTTCGATTTTTGACTTTTGTTGGCAAAATTTAAAATGAAAATATCTCATTAATTAAGCGTCTTAGAGCTAAAAGGACAACATTTTGTTATCACTTATTTTTTGACCAAAATATTGATAAATTTTGAATTTTGTTGGCAAAATTTAAAATGCAAATATCTTGTTAATTAAGCGTCTGTTATTACGTATTTTTTGCCAACAATTTTGAATTTTGTTGGCAAAATTCAAAATGCAAATATTTCGTTAATTAAGCGTCGTACAGCTAAAAGAACGTAATTTCATTATCAATAGATTTTTGGCCAAAATTTTAATTTTTCGACTTTCGGGGTATAAAAACCGAATTTTGTTGAAATTTCCTAACTTCTATCAAAAGTACTATAATTTCTACGCTTATCCATAGATTTTCTTCAAAGTGGCATTGTTTTTTTTCGTTAGGATAATTTTTTTATATTTTTTGTGGTTTTTTCGTGCCAGCAAGAAACGATATTTTTGATAAAAAATCTAATTTGTTCTAATTGTTTTAACAACATGTCATTACTAACATTTGTATCCCTTATAATTTCCTTTAATTTAACATGTATCCCGGCATTAACGAGAATATATTCAAAAAATATGGTCCAAATAATAAAGGCACCTTCCATGAAAATTGGAATTTAAAGGAAAAATTTAAAATTTTAAATTTAAAATTTACCACAAAAAATTTTTTAATATTTTTTTTCGTATTTAGGACTCCATATTACATCAGAAAGTATTATGTGCAGCTGTTTTCGTGTAACATGTTACTGTCTAACATGTTCAGTTTGGTTTATAATTTAACAAACGAACTGGGTTGCAGATTATTGCATTTTATTTATTTTTATTGTATTTTGAGTTCGGTGAACAGTTTATTTCACTATTCATCATGCGATTTGACGCCTTCAGTTTATTTTTTGTAGGGCCCATGTCTGTAGGGACAAGACCGTAATGGTTGACGCACGGCGTTGAAGATGTTGTCATCATAAAATTGAAGTCATTTTATTCACTAAATCATATTTATATTGCCGACTTACAAATAAAAAAATCGTTGCCAAAAACAAGTTTTGACATCTTAAAAACTCTTCCTCTTTTGTATCAATGTTTATGACAATGCTATTTTATCATTTTTTACAAAGAATTAATTTCTCAATGAGAATATGCTGTGCGTCCTGCACAGGGTATTCTAATTTATAAGCAGAACACTTTTCAAACTAATGTTTATGTCGGTTATTCTTGATTTATTTAGTTTTCCACCTATTATCTAAAATAAAGTGATATTCGTTAACTCCATTTGAGAAATAAACCTATGCCTTTATTCCAGAACCAATCAAAACTTGTAGCAATGAATAGGCTGATTTAAAATGACGTTATGGGCATTCACTGCCGCACACATCGTTTTTCACATTCACATGATAGTCCCTATACCGTCTACTAATTTTTTCAATTTATACCGAAATTTCTTCTTTCTATTATTTTGTTTCATGCTTGAAACAAAATTTATAAATAGACAAGATTAAAAATTATTTACGTTCTTTGCGTAACGGGTGTGACAAATCTTAGAATGCAAATTCTAGCGTTAATATTGCAATAATACCGAAACATTTTGACCTAACTTACACAAAATATGACCTAACTTACACAAAATAACTTACACAAAATACAATACATATCTACTTAAAAGGTATTAAATTTAACTTTTTGTATATTTTCCGTGTCGGGTGTGACAAACAGAACACTCCATGATGCAAACCCATTTGCAGGCACTGAATATTTTCCAAAAGTTTCGAATTTGCAATAAACTACACTTAAGAATGTTGTTCTAGCAGCTTGGAGACTCTGAGTTGATAATCTTTAAATCTATTTCTATTACAGACTTCGTTCCGGCTTATATCCGATTATCGCGGGACCCTTATGTTGTTTCATCAACTCAATGTTGTCCGGTTGCTAATTAACATTCGTCTGTTAATTTCAGGGAATGGATGTTGTTTGAGTATTACTGTTTCTATTCTCCACTAGAAGCGCTGCATTTCTGTTAATAGTCGTCATGGTGTCTATTTTTAGCTATTTGCGACGCTTCGAGCGGTACGGCGTTTCTTTGGCGCCGCACAGTGGGCTAAAATGGAAAAAAATTGACATAATTCTGCCATTTCAAAACCTCTTAACGTATGGCGATGAAATTTTAGGTGCGTATACAAGAGGTATTAGAGAGTTTAAATTCGGAACTTGGGTCCCCTATCTCATACAGGGGAGGAGCTACAGTGCCCTAAAGTTGACCACCTCGGGTATACAAAATTTTCATCGGCTTCTAACTTTTGAATAGAGTGCCAGACCTACAATAAACATTTTATAGCTTGAAGATATCTTGAATAGTTTCCGAGATATGTGGATTTTAAATTTGAATTTTTCATTTTTCCGCCGACTTTTCTTTGGAGTGTATCCAATATCTCAGTCAAAAGTTTACCGATTTAGCTTTGCGATTGGAGAAAATCGATCAAACTTTTGAAATTTATGTAAAAAAAAGGTCCAAATCGGAGAAGGGTGGCAACCACACCAATTAAAATGTCGGATTTTCTTTAACAGATTCTGTGAAACGTCTCCTTTAAAATGAGTATAAATTTGATATACTTTGTGCAACAAACTTTTTCTACAAGACCTAAAGACGAATTGGACTTTTTTCGCAAAAAAAAGTGAAAATGTGGATTCAAATTTATCCACTATAGCATGCACATCCTGTCGGGTGGGACTATTATTACGGCCGAAAATTGGAGTAAGCGCTCCCACATTATTTTTTGCAAACGTTGCAAGTAAGTGTACTTTACCATGATGAATATGTTGACTTCGACTAACGTTTTGACACTGAATGATCATGTCCCTATTAGAAAACCCGGTATATACCTATATACTCCTATATCCCGATTTTGCACCCATGCACCTTTCTGAACAAATCTTTATAAAGTTTGCAAAAATATATTTTAAACATGAGTAAAGTTTGTTTAACTTGAGAAAAATGTGTAGGAATTTTTCTATTTTGACATTCAATTGTTGTATGTATAAAGATGCTAGAAAAATGACATTAATAACATTTTACAATACTTTTCTTTTTTTCTTATTCTTCTCCCGACTTTACATTTTCTTTTTTTAATTTTTAAGGTATAAGTTATTTTTTTTTTGCAAAATGATGTTACGCTGCCTTGTATACAATTTACGTTGCCATGCTTTTGATTCACAATTAATCCGTTGAATATTTTCTTTAACCAAGAGATAACAAGAAATTATGTATTACAAAGTTATTATTATATACGAACTTACGAATAAAATAGAAATAGATAATAATAAACCATGTTACAGTTGAGGCAGCTGTGGCTATAAATGTATGTCACGAAGAAATCAGCGAGACAGTTTTTATCTGCAAATTTTAAATTTATTGAAAGCTTAAATGGAATTTTTCAATTATGCTAATTTGCATTGCGTGTAGTTGCTTCTAATGTCGATTATGTATAAAAATATTGAAGTTATTTTCTACTACTCAACAATTCTCCACAATTATAATAGTAAACTGCAATCATTCTAATGCAATTGCCTTTTGCTTATAAAATAATATAATAATAATTATGGAATCAATTTGCCTTTGTTCGAAATTAAAAGGAATCTATTAAAGATAATTATGTATTGCTTATTACATATAGTTAATTAGTTTATTAATATCAAAGATGGAAAGAAATATTTCAAGAAAGAGAGGAGAATTTGCAATTGTCTATCAACAAATGGTACTCCCAAAACCAATATGAATGTACTTCATGCAAATGAGTAAAATCATGCCACAAAATTCTTCAATATAAATGTATGTTCTAAAATGTATGTTACTCTGTATTGCATTTAAGTTTATGATGAGCTCAATACCCCATTTAAGGGCTGTTATTTAAATTTTATGAAATACTAAGCCGATGGATATTTTCAATAACAAAGAGATAATATACGGTTTTCCAACAAGAGGTGTTATTTTGAATCACCCGGTATTTCGGTAGCTGTCACTTTTGAAACTTTTATTCATTGAGGCCCATTTCCACCTCGGTTACGTCAACAAGCAAAATTGTCGCATCTGAGGCTCGGAAAACCCAAGAGTTATTGTTTAGAAGCCTCTCCATCCTCTACGTGTGAATGTTTGGTGCGGTTTATGGTCCGGCGGGTTCATTGGATCTTACTTTCTGGTGAATGGATTGCGCTATCGAGAGATGATTAACGATTTGATATGGTCGGAGTTGGATGGTATTGACCTGGACAACGTTTACAAGACGGCGCTACGTTCCACACAAGCAACGAAACCATTGCTATGTTACGGGAAAAGTTTGCGGAACGTGTGATCTCTCGAAGAGGTGATCCCAATTGGCCACCGAGATCTTGCGACTTCTTCCTTTGGGGCCACGTGAAAGATAAGGTCTACGCCAAAAGCCCAGCGTCGATTCAAGATCTCTCACATAGGGCAGCCACTTTGCGATTTGGTTATGGAAAATTTCATGAAAAGGATATGGTCCTGTAAGCGTGGTCGTGGTGGCCATTTGGCTGATGTTGTTTTTCATTATTAACGGCATACCTTCCTCTTTATTATGAAATAAACATCCGATCATTTATCTCAAAAGATTAAATTTTTCTTTGAATACCAAAATAACACCTCTTGTTGGAAAACCCTTTAAGATATGATTGATTACGAATCTTCTATGTATTTAAAAATGGAAAAATGTTTGTATGTATGTATTTGTTTTATAGACGCTTAAACCACTGGACCGATTTAAAAATTTGTTCTTTTGTTTGAAAGCTATTTTGTCTGAGATGGTTTTGGAAAAAAAAATTTTGCAAAACGTGGGCGGCGCAAATGTGGGCGTGACAAATCGTTTGTTTTCAAAAATGGACGGGATCGGAAATCTAAATCTGGGGCAACGAAGTGGACCGGGTCCAGCTAGTTTCTAATATAAATATAAATTTAAATTAAATAAATGCTGATGTGAACGAAGATAGGTTTACTACCCTTATCGTTTTACTCTCGTGCCCTTTGGATCTCTACGGATTCTGCGGGTCGTTACATGGTCATATAGATACGTTATCAATACAAAATAATGATCTGCCTTTATCTGCAAATACTTAGGTTTAGGCTAGGGCGGCAGCCGTATTTTTTGTTTTTTTACAAGCTCACATAGACTAGTTTAGGTCCCTAGTACCACGTCTGAAATGCCCCTCATCGAAACCAACGTGTTTGATATAAAGGGTGGGCCGATGTTGAATGTGAACCACACCTAAACGTCAAGTTTTTTGTGCAATTCATTTGACATTTCTCAATTTCAGACTAACTCAATTTGAAGCACAATCGAGCACCACGAGTTATTCATGCTTGTTATGAAAATGGGTGTTCAAATCAAAATGCATTTCGTGCACTTCGTGATGTTTTTTTGATCAGCATAATCGAACAAATGTGTCCACAATCGGGAGAATTGTGCGCAAATTTCAGCAAACCGGGTCTGTAGGAGATGTGAAAACACCTGCGCATGCTCGCCCAGTTCGTTTGGTGCGGATTTTGGACTGGCGACGTCATCGGGCCATACTTGTTCGAAATGAGGTCGGTCAGGCAGTTACTGTGAATGGTGTTCGCTATCGTGAGATGAAAGCGAACTTTTTATGACACGAATTGGATGATGTGGACAATATGTGGTTTCAACAGGACGGTGTCACTTGCCACACAGCTAACGAAACAATGGCTCTTTTGCGCAACAAATTCAAAGGCCGTGTTATCTTACGTCGTGGCGATGTCAATTGGCCGCCAAGATCATGTGATTTGACACCGTTGGACTTCTTTCTTTGGGGTTATTTGAAAGAGAAGGTGTACGTCGATAAGCCAGCAACATTCAAGAGCTAAAGGATGATATAATTCGGCACATTAACGGCATAGAACATCAATTATGCCTCAGAGTCATCGAAAATTTGGAATATCGGATGGAGGTGTGCCGCCGAAGTCGCGGCGGCCATTTGGCCGATATTTTTTTCCATACATAATTGAACCATACCAATATTATCATATCAAAAAGAAATGACAATAATTTCCTAAATAATTTGTGTTTTATTCAAAGCAACATCGGCCCTTAAAATTTTACTTGAAAGATCTGTTAGGCTACCTACAAAGGCCGACCCCAGTATGTCCAGTCGTCGTTTACTCAGAGCGGGGCAGTCGCATAGCAAGTGCTCAATGCTCTCCACTTCTTTCTCATCTCCACAGCTTCTGCAGAAGTCATTGGAGTCAATACCCAATCTTTTGGCATGTTCGCCGATCAAGCAGTGTCCCGTCAAAACTGAAAATAACGCTGTCAATCTTTGCCTCTCTAGTGCGAGGAGATATTTTGATCTTCTCAGGTCATACCTTGGCCAGATTTGTCTAGCTACTAGATTTGTTTAGCTACCTAGTTGGACTGGCTGATTGCCTCTTGCCTAAGCCAAAGCTTGCACGCACGCTGAAAAAAAATCGCCTCTGTAGTATATTGTCCCAAACATATTCTGCTTGAAACATATATATTTTTAGAGTGCACTCCAAATATACAATATTTGACCCATACAAATATTATATGTTTGGGAGGATGTTGTTCTAAACAAAACTATGTTTACATCCTAATATTTTTTATTTGGATTTGTTATTTCCCAAACAAAGATCTATTTGCGTGAATATATATCTATTCTTTAATTCTTTTAAGTTGTCAGCAATTGAAAGGAAATTTTTAGAAAGTTTTAATGTTAGTAAAATTTCTTTATAATTCAAAATAATGACTTGGAATAGTTAGAAAAAAAATAAATGGTTTCAAATAGAAGTTAATGCTAAGTATTTTTAACAGAAATGCATAACAAGGAAACAATTAAAACTAAAATTCGAAAAATTCAGCAATGTTTTGAACATTTTTTTTTAATAAAATATATTTGGTAATATTCATAAACAATAATTTTATTTGTGTTTAAACACATATTTTATTTGAGAAAATTAGTTCACAAATATATTTTATTCTAATATATTAACATATGGGTTCTAAATACATATTATTGATTTTCAAATACAATTTATTTGCTCGAAAATATATAATATTTAAAAATTTGTTCTGCAATTATATTTTCTTTCGATTCAAACATATCAAAAAAGGCTATTTTGCCCCGTGCGTGGATAGTGGCGCAACAATATATGCAAATTCTTCGAGAAATAAGTAATGTCCTATGCCCAGGATATCCCTATGCCCAGGCACCTATATGAGGTGTATATTAAACTGCTCAGCCATCTCGTTAAGAGATCTGCGGCAGTCGAGGGCAGTTTGTGAATTTAGGGATGTTGCCTCCAGACAATTGATGGCAGGCTGGCTGTCCGAGTAAATGACAACGCCTGTGTTGGTTACTATGTTGCGACTCAGCCACTTGGCGACTTCCCATATTGCCATTATTTCGGATTGATAGACACTGCAGGTATCTGGTAGTCTGTGAGCTATATCCAAACTAAGTTCATCGCAGTGTACTCCGAAGCCAAAGTTTTCATCAAGCTTTGAACAATCCTTGTAAAAGTGGAGATGGTTTCTATTACCTGGTATTCTGCCAACCCATTCATCTCTGGCGAATCATAGTGATGTAATTTCTCTCGAAGGTGTACACAGTTGGTATATAGTCCACTCGATCGGTTACCATACACGCTGAAAAAAACGCCTCTGTAGTATATTGTCTCAAACATATTCGGCTTGAAACATATACATTTTTAGGGTACACTCCAAGTATATAATATTTGCTAAACACAAAAATTATATATTTATGAAGATGTTGTTCTAAACAAATTTATATGTACATCCTCAATTTTTTTATTTGGGACCATTATTTCCGAAATTTTTTTTATAAATTTTTAATGTTTGTAAAAATAAATTATGGGATAATCTTGGATAAAATGTAATTAATTGAATGCAATCTCCCTAAAACTATGCCAAGTCGACTTAGCATGTTTTGGAATGGAGGTATCGATATGTGCTCTAGGAAAGAAGTTAATGCCGCATCTTGCATTTTTAACTGGAAGAAGTAACACGAAATCAAGAAATAAAAAATAAAACTTCAGTTCGAAAATGTCATGTCAAGTTTTTTCAATATTTTTAATTAAAATATATTTGGAGAAATTCCTAAAAAATAATTTTATTTGTATTTAAGCACACCTTTTATTTGGGGAAATTAGTTTGCAAATATATGTTGTTGTAATATATTATTATATGCGTTCCAAGTAAATTTTATTCATTTTTAAATAAAATTTATTTGCTCAGAAATATATAATATTTAAAAATTTGTGTTCCAAATATCTTTTCTTTCGATTCAAACATATCAAAAAAGGCGATTTTGCCCCGTGTAGCACTACACTTTGATATCCTCATGATATCCACATTGATAGGCAGTTTAATCTTATTGCCGCTTTGGTTGCAACTTCTCTCGTCACAATATTAATCGGCAGTACTATATGGAGTATGGCTTGTAGAGACTCGGTCGCTGTAGTCCTTAAGGCTCCGCTTATGCTCACGCAGGCTGTTCTCTGAACCTTTGTTAGTAGGTTGGTGATGGTTAGTTTGTCAGTTGCCGACCACCATACCGCAATGCCGTATAACAGTATTTGACGAACTACTGCTCTATATATCCAGTAGACGATTTTAGGAGAGAGGCCCCACTGCGACCCTACAGCCTTTTTGCAGGAATATAGAGCGACGTTACATGTTCCAATACGTTAAGTTTAAATAACAGTTTTCTATCTAGAATTATTCCTAAAAATGCACTTTCAGAAAAGACTAGATCTGTTCTATTTATCCGAGGTGGAAGGTACACATGTGGGACATTATTCATCCTAGTAAAGAGAACCAATTCTGTCTTGTTTGGCTTTACGCCCAAACCGCAGCTTCTGGCCCATCTAGCCAATTTGTTCAGAGTCACCTGCAGGATGTCTCTGAGGACGTTTACGATATTGGCACTCACTGCGATTTCCACGTCGTCCGCATATGCCACGACGTTGCAGCCACAACGTTCTAGAACTAGCAGGATTTCATTCACCGCTAAGTTCTAAATTAGTGGAGACAGTACTCCTCCTTGTGGGGTCCCTCTGTTTACAAACCTTGTTAGAATTGTGGACACATGCTGTTATGCGTCTTCTGTTGAGCAGACTTTGAGAGTTAACTTTTAGATGTGACAGTGCCGCAAGTACTGCATCTGAGTGAATGTTGTTAAAAGCCCATTCTATGTCAAGAAATGCCACCATGGTGAATTCCTTGAAATGCAGGTACGATTCGATAGTGCTCACAAGTTCGTGCAGGGCTAATTCTGTAGACTTCTCCTTATTGTAGGCATGTTGGTTCACCGACAGGAGTTTTGTATCCAGGTTTTCCCTAATGAAATAATCTAAAAGTCGTTCCAAACCTTTCAGTTGGAAGGAGGATAGGCTAATTGGTCTGAAGTCTTTTGGCCTAGTGTGTGATATCTTCCAAGCTTTAGGTATGAATACCACTTTGGTATTTCTCCATCGATACGGGATGTCTGAAAGCCTGATACAGCCTACATAAATTTTCTCCAGCCAGGGGATAATGTACTTTAACACTTTCTGAATTTCTGCTGGAGTGATGCCGTACGCAAATACTTACTAAGTTTGAAATTTGAGAAGATTCGGAAAAGTAGTATAGAAGTTCTAAAAAAATTCAATATTTCTCTAAATGTCCTGATCCTGGGGCAATCCTATGTACATTTCTGAACAAATCTTTATGAAAATTGCAAAAAGATTTTTATAACATGAATAAAGTTGGTTTAATTTGAAGAAAAAAAAACCCACATTTGGATATAACTACATACCAGTATACGCGCATGTTGATATTTGTGCATTTAGTTGCAATTTCTAAGCTCTCCGATTTCAATTAAGAACAAATTATTTTTTCAGACTAAGATATATCACCCATATGCACTTACATTTTATTATTATGCCGATTTTGCACCTAAGTTTACAGTGCTGCCTGCACGTCTCTATCGAAATTTATGAAATTTTTATAGCTCTTCTGTGTAGAAAAAAATAGAAAGACTATTTAGACATTCAATTATTGTATAAACTGACCAGATAACAAGTAAGAAAGTTTCAGTCGTGTAAACCGACTGAGGTATACCCTCACTTTGTGAATATGTAATGTAATATGGACTATTAATCAAATATATCTGTCAATTTGTGTGAGAGGGGAAGGGGTTTAACAAATACACCTATTTTTCGCTGAATAGTAAATACTTTAAATACATTGCCCTGTGCCAAATAATAAGCGTTTATGTGCACTGGAATATTATGAGCTATTAAATTTTGGTATGATTTGGCCCTTTTTGTATGGGAGCTACAAAAAGGGGATTGGTAACCACGCCTATTTTTCACAGAGCTGTAGGTACTTTAAAAGCGTTACACTGCTAAAAAATTTTGGGTATTTTCGTGCATTGGTATTGGTATAAAACATGGTACCTTTGTGTGGAAGGTACGAAAAGGGGCGTGGCAATAACGCCCATTTTTCACTGGACCGTAGGCAAAATTCCAAGTATTTTTATGTACTGGTATTAATGTTATAAACTGTTAACTTTTGGTGCAAAATGGTACCATTGTGTGGGAGGTACCAAATCGGGTGTGTCAATAACGCCAATTTTTCACTGGATTGTAGGTACTTTATAAGCATTACACTGGACAAAATTGCAAGTATTTTTATGCACTGGTATAAATATTATAAACTGTGAATAATAAACTAATACTATGTGTGGAATTTCAGAAGATTCGCATAAGTAGTATAGAATTTATTAAATAATCAATATTTCACTAAATGTTAACCCATTGTGTGGGAGGTACTAGAAAGAGTGGGCCAATATGATCCATCTTCGAACATAGCTGGAGATAGAAAAAAAACAAGTAAGAAAGTTCAGTAGGGCAAACCGACTTTGAGTCACAAAAAATATTAGTAAATTTATTTATTTTTTTGTTTTAGTTAAATTATTTAAATCGCATTTAATAACTTTAAGGTATGTATTGCAATTAAAGTGAAAAGCTGTTTACATTTGGTACAAAATGGTCCATTTGTGTGGGAGGTACCTAAAGGGGCGTGACAACTTCGCCCATTTTTCTCGGGGTAATAGTGACTAATAAACTAATTCTATGTGTGGAATTTCGGAGGATTCAAATAGGAAGTATATAAGTTATTAAATAATCAATATTTCACTAAATGTTAACCCTTTGTGGGGGAGGTACTAGAAGGAGTGGATCAATATGGCCCATCTCCGAACTTAGCTGGAGATAGAAGAAAATATTACCACATACCAAATTTGAAATTAATCGGTTACTACTTTCGGGAGTTATCGTGCGCACCAGCCAGCAGACAGACATACGGACGGACGGACATTGCCCATTCGTCTTAAAATGACCCAAAACGGATATCCGCCAAACATACTTAGGATCTTAAGTCACTGCTTCGATGTGTTATACTTTTGGCTCGGAGCAAATGATATATACCCTCCTCTCTAAGGGTATAATTATCGCGTACCAAATTTGAAGTCAATCGGTTACTCTTTTCAAGAGTTATCGTGCGCACCACCCAGCAGACAGACAGACAGACATTCGGACATTGCTCATTCGACTTAAAATGACCCAAGACGAATACTTAGGGTCTTAGGTCACTCCTTCGATGTGTTACACTTTTTGTCCGTAGTAAATGATATACGGTATGTTCAAAAAATATCGGGAATTTTTAATTTCCGCGGGCTACGTGTATTTGATTTTTGATATTTTTGTAGCGTTATGTTGGTACTCATGTCCCTTACTTATGCTGACAAGGTCGGCCATTTTGAATGTTTAGTTAATTTTTGACAGCTGTTGTGCTTTAATGTGTTTTAACTTGTCTTCGTTTTTTATCTATTTCAGAAAATGGATCAAGTTTTTTTCTGCATCAAATTTTGTGTGAAAAACAAAATAAAGTGTGCTGACGCATTACGAATGTTGACTGTGGCATATGGTGAAGCTACCTTGGACCAAAGCAACGTTTATCAGTGGTACAAAATGTTCTTAGAGAGCCGAGAAGATGCGAAGAACGAACAGCGTGCCGGACGCCCGAGCTCACAGTTTTCTTTGATTGCAGGGGCGTGGTGCATTATGAGTTCCTGCCACAGGGTGGTACGGTCAATAAAGAATATTACCGGCAAGTTCTGCGCTGGCTTTTGCACCATGATAACGCCCCTGCACAAACATCGTTGCTTGTGCGCGAATATTTGGCCAAAAACAACACAGCAATGGTGGCCACCGTATTCCCCTAACCTAGCCCCCTGTTACTATTTTTTGTTCCCAAAACTGAAAAGAACCATGAAAGGACGACGCTACGCCCCGATTGAGGAGATAATTACGGCATCGAAGGAGGAGCTGAACAAGATCACAAAAAAATGATTATTTGAAGGGCTTCGAGGATTGGAAACAAGTTTTGGCAGAAGTGTATTATATCCGAGGGAATTACTTTGAAGGGGACAAAATAGATATTCATGAATAAATAAATACTTTTTGGAAAAATACAAAATAATTATGGCATCGAAGGAGGAGCTGAACAAGATCACAAAAAATGATTATTTGAAGGGCTTCGAGGATTGGAAACAAGTTTTGGCAGAAGTGTATTATATCCGAGTGAATTACTTTGAAGGGAGCAAAATAGATATTCATGAATAAATAAATACTTTTTGGAAAAATACAAAATTCGCAAAAATGCCGATTATGTATAAACATATTGAAGTTACTTTTGAACTACTTAAAAATTCTCTATAATTATAACAGTAAATTGCATATTCATTCTAATGCCATTAACATTTGCATATAGAACACAGTAAGGAAAGACTAATGTCAGACGGTGCAGACTATACGATACCCTACACCACTCTTGTGAGATTGGATAACAGTAAAATACCCAAAGTATACTTCAACCAAAATTTGTTTACACAATTTATATTTGGTACGTCTCTGCTTTTTAGCTAAATCGGACAAATCTGAACCGATTTTCTTAAAATGCGGAAACATTGGTCCATGCCGTGCTAAGTTTCAAAACGATTGGATGTAAACTACAGCTTTTATAGGACTAAATGGCCAAATCGGACGAAACATATGTATGGGAGCTATATCTAAATCTGAATCGATTTTCCTTCAAATTCGGTAATGTTGGTCCATAGGTCAATAAAATATACCATGCTAAATTTCAAAACAATTGGGTGTAAAATACAACTGCTATAGGACTAAAGGGCCAAATCGGACGAAACATATGTATAGGAGCTGTATCTAAATCTGAACCGATTTTTTCTTCAAATTGAACGTTGGTCTCTTGAATGTTGGTCCCTGCATCGAAAAATCTCTACCGTGCTAAATTTCAAAGCAATTGGATGTAACATACAGCCTATATAGGGCTAAAGAGCCAAATCAAACGTAAAATATATATGGAGGCTATAGCTAGCTCTGAACCGACTTTCTTTAACTTCAGTGATGTAGGTCCATGAATCAAGAAACACTACCATTCTAAATTTCAAAACGATTGGAGGTAAACTACAGCTTCTATAGGGCTTGGGGGCCAAATTGGACGAAACCTACATATATATGTAGGATATATATCTGAATATGAACCGATTTTCTTCAAATTGAGTGATGTTGGTCCACTGACCCAGAATCTCTACCATGTGAAATACATATATGGGGGCTGTAGCTAAATCTGAACCGATTTCAACGAATTTCAATAGGCTTCTTTCCAGGTGCGAAAGATTACAAACTGCAAAATTTCAGTATGATCAGAGTGAAATTGCGACCTGTACCTAACTAACATCATAAGATGGACGGACGGACAGGCATAGTTGAATTAACTCAGCTAGTGATTCTGAGTCGATCGGTATACTTTAAGGTGGGCTAGACCCACTGTAGTATTTCTAGGTAATACAAACATCTGCCACGAAACAAACTTATAATACCCTGTACCATAGTGTGCTGTAGGGTATAATAATGCACTATTCGATTAAGCTTTACATTTTCGTGGAATCAATTTGCCTTTGTTCGATATTAAATGGAATCTATTAAAGCTTATTATTCATAGCTCAACTATAGTTAATTAATTTATTAATGTCAAAGATGGAAAGAAATATTTCAAGAGAGAGAGAAGAATTTGTAATTGTCTATCGACAAATGGTCACCTTTAATGCAAAACAGAGTAACAACAATATAGGGCTTTCGACCGAGCATCGATTAATAAACCAATATGAATTTTAAGGAGGAAAACCATGCCGTAAAAATCTTCCAAATTTTTCAAAATGTGTAATTACTTCTGATATATTTTTATACCCTACACCACACTGTGGTACAGGGTATTATAACTTTGTGCATTTGTTTGTAACACCCAAAAGGAGAAGAAATAGACCCATCGTTTATTATACCGATCGACTTAGAATCACTTTCTGAGTCGATTTAGCTATGTCCGTCTGTCCGTCTGTCTGTCTGTCTGTCTGTCCGTCTGTCTGTGCATGTATTCTTGTAATCAAAGTACAGGTCGCAATTATGGTCCGATCTCGACGAAACTTTACACATATCTTATTTTTGGCCCAAGGACGATCCCTATTGAATTTGGTTAAAATCGGTTCAGATTTAGATATATCCCCCATATATATGTTAGCCCCGATTTGACATGTAAGCGCTGTAAAAACTTTATTTTATACCCGATCAGTATGAAATTCGGCAGGAAAAGGTTTCTTATTACATGAATGAACTCTGTTAAATTTGGAAGAAATCGGTTCAGATTTAGATATAGCCCCCATATATACATTACCCCCGATTTGACATATAAGCGCTGTAAAAATGTTATTTTATATCCGATCAGTGCGAAATTCGGCAAAGAGAGGTTTCTTATTACATGAAGGAATACTGCTAAATTCGGAGACAATCGGTTCAGATTCAGATATAGCCCCCATATATATGTTACCCCCGATTTGACATGTAAGCGCTGTAAAAACTGTATTTTATATCCGATCAGTGCAAAATTTGGCAGAAAGAGGTTTCTTATTACATAAAGGAATACTGCTAAATTTGGAGAAAATCGGTTCAGATTTAGATATAGCCCCCATATATACGTTACCCCCGATTTGACTTGTAAGCGCTGTAAAAATTTTATTTTATATCCGATCAGTATGAAATTCTGCAGAAAGAGGTTTCTTATTATATGAATGAACACTGTTAAATTTGGAAGAAATCGGTTCAGATTTAGATATAGCCCCCATATATACGTTCCCCCGATTTGACATGTATGCGCTGTAAAAACTGTATTTTATATACGATCAGTATGAAATTCGGCAGGAAGAGGTTTCCTATTATTTGAATAAACACTGTTAAATTTGGAAGAAATCGGTTCAGATTTAGATATAGCCCCCATATATACGTTACTCCCGATATGACCAAATTATTATGGCAATGACCCTTATCGCATTGTTAGGGAGGTGTAGGGTATTATATAGTCGGCCCCGCTCGACTTTAGCCTTTCCTTACTGGTTTTTAATATGTGTTACGCTTTATTGCATTTAATCATGTGATGAACACAACACCCCAATGCAAAGGTCATAACAAATTAATGACATGTTAACCCGATGGATATTTACAATAACAATGAGATAATAAGATATGATTGATTGCGAATTTATTAATAAATAGGAATATAGGAGGAGAATATCTTAGTTACAAATTAATACTTATAAATAGGAATTAAAAAGGGATTAGTGTAGATGTGAGTAGAATAGGGTTTACTAAACAGTTATTGTATTGAGGTACTACTTTAAAAATATTTGCAGAAAAGGCAACTTAACCAAAAATATATAAAACTATGCAAAAAAAGATTTTGTCGAATGGCTGTGCGCCCGGTATAACATGGAGTACTAAACACAAAAAAAAATATTAAAATTTTTATTTATTTTTAATTTTTTTATACACCCGCTATAGTGAACAAGGGTATATATCAGATACTGCAGGTCAAAAGTGTAATATATAGATAGAGTGACCTAAGAGACCTCAGGAATATTTGGCGGATATACATTTTGGGCCATTTTGAGTCATTTTAGCAATGTCCGTCAGGCTCTCCGTCTGTCTGGTTTAACCAATTGAATTCAAATTTCGTATGTGTCAATATTTTTTTCTATCTCAGACTAAGGTCAAAGATGGACTATGTTGGTCCACTACTTCGAGTACCTCCCCACAAAGGGTCAACATTTAGTGATACATTGATTATCTCATAACTTCTATACTACTACTTACAATCTTTGACCATTCTACACATACATCGTATTAGTTTTTTTGTCCCTATCATCTTGAGAAAAATGGGCAAAGTTGCCACGCCCCTTTTGGCACCTCCCATACTAGTGGACCATTTTGCACAAAAAATTAACGGCTTATAACTTGGATTCCAGTATAAACGAATACCTGAAATTTTGTACAGTGTAATGTTTTCATAGTACCGATAGTATATCACAAAAAGCGCGTTGTTACCGCGCCCCTTTTGGTACCACCCAACAAAAATTGCCAAAGTAAAAAATGTGAAAAATTATTTTTTTGAATTTCTCTATTCTTACAATATGGGTCATAATTTATACATTTATCCATAGATATTTTACAAAGAGGCATTGTTTTCCTCGTTAGGATGATAGTTTCCAAAAAATTTAAATGGTATCCCGGCTTTATCGAGCTTATACCTCAATGGTCCAAATGCTAAAGGTAACGTCCATGAAAATTTGAATTTTAGAAAAAAACTTTATCACAAAATGTTGTTTTGGCTTCATAAAATATGCCACAATCTATCTAAAAAACAGTTTTTAGGTCTCGGACTCCAAAAAAATTGTTGCATAGTGTAGTCAATCCGAAATAATTATGTAACCTAATCAATTTTTTACTGGTAGTTTACAGATCGTTTCTTAATTGTCACAAGAGTGTTTATATCACCTAAAACAATTTTTATATTTATAGTTTTATTGTTGTATCTAGTAAAAACGTTAACGGTATGAAAAATTATTTTTTTGAATTTCCCTATTTTTACAATATGTGTCATAACTTATGCATATATCCATAGATATTTTGCAAATAGGCATTGTTTTCTTCGTTAGGATGATAGCTTTCAAGAAATTGAACAAACATTTTGTATTTTTTCTATTTTTATGGATTTTTTGTGCCAGTAAAAAAAAGATTTTTTTTAAAAAAGCTTCCATTTCTACGTGATATTGATGTCTCCGGTATTCCTAGCCCTTTTTATTTCCTTTAATTTAAATGGTATCCCGGCTTTATAGAGCGTATACTTCAATGGTCCAAATACTAAAGGTAACGTCCATCAAAATTTGAATTTTAGAAAAAAACTTTATCACAAAACCAGTAAGGAAAGGCTAAAATTGGGCGGGCCGACTATATATTACCCTACACCACTCTCGTAATATTGAATAACTCTGATATATAAATTTTCTTAAAATCTTTGACCATTCTACACATACATCGTATTAGTTTTTTTGTCCCTATCATCTTGAGAAAAATGGGCAAAGTTGCCACGCCCCTTTTGGCACCTCCCATACTAGTGGACCATTTTGCACAAAAAATTAACGGCTTATAACTTGGATTCCAGTATAAACGAATACCTGAAATTTTGTACAGTGTAATGTTTTCATAGTACCGATAGTATATCACAAAAAGCGCGTTGTTACCGCGCCCCTTTTGGTACCACCCAACAAAAATTGCCAAAGTAAAAAATGTGAAAAATTATTTTTTTGAATTTCTCTATTCTTACAATAGGGTCATAATTTATACATTTATCCATAGATATTTTACAAAGAGGCATTGTTTTCCTCGTTAGGATGATAGTTTCCAAAAAAACAAACAAACAAAAATTCTAGTCCTTATTATTTCCTTTAATTTAAATGGTATCCCGGCTTTATCGAGCTTATACCTCAATGGTCCAAATGCTAAAGGTAACGTCCATGAAAATTTGAATTTTAGAAAAAAACTTTATCACAAAATGTTGTTTTGGCTTCATAAAATATGCCACAATCTATCTAAAAAACAGTTTTTAGGTCTCGGACTCCAAAAAAATTGTTGCATAGTGTAGTCAATCCGAAATAATTATGTAACCTAAGCAATTTTTTACTGGTAGTTTACAGATCGTTTCTTAATTGTCACAAGAGTGTTTATATCACCTAAAACAATTTTTATATTTATAGTTTTATTGTTGTATCTAGTAAAAACGTTAACGGTATGAAAAATTATTTTTTTGAATTTCCCTATTTTTACAATATGTGTCATAACTTATACATATATCCATAGATATTTTGCAAATAGGCATTGTTTTCTTCGTTAGGATGATAGCTTTCAAGAAATTGAACAAACATTTTGTATTTTTTCTATTTTTATGGATTTTTTGTGCCAGTAAAAAAAGATTTTTTTTAAAAAAGCTTCCATTTCTACGTGATATTGATGTCTCCGGTATTCCTAGCCCTTTTTATTTCCTTTAATTTAAATGGTATCCCGGCTTTATAGAGCGTATACTTCAATCGTCCAAATACTAAAGGTAACGTCCATCAAAATTTGAATTTTAGAAAAAAACTTTATCACAAAACCAGTAAGGAAAGGCTAAAATTGGGCGGACCGACTATATATTACCCTACACAACTCTCGTAATATTGAATAACTCTGATATATAAATTTTCTTAAAATTCGGCAATGTTGGTTCATGGATCAAGAAACTCTACCATTCTAAATTTCAAAATGATTGGATGTAAAATACAGCTTCTACAGGACTAAAGAGCAAAATCAGACGAAACATATATATGGGAGCAATAGCTAAATCTTAACCGATTTTCTTCAAATTCGGTAGTGTTGGTTCGTGGATCAAGAAACTCTACCATTCTAAATTTCAAAATGATTAGATGTAAAATACAGCTTCTTCAGAACTAAAGAGCAAAATCGGACGAAACATATATATGGGAGCTATAGCTAAATCTTAACCGATTTTCTTCAAATTCAGCAATGTTGATTCATGGATCAAGAAACTCTACCATTTTAAATTTCAAAATGATTGGATGTAAAATACAGCGTCTATCGAACTAAAGGGCCAAATCGGACGAAACATATATATGGGAGCTATACCTAAATCTTAACCGATTTTCTTCAAATTCTGTAATGTTGGTTCATGGATCAAGAAACTCCACCATTCTAAATTTCAAAATGATTGGATGTAAAATACAGCTTCTTCAGAACTAAAGAGCAAAATCGAACGAAACATATATATGGGAGCTATAGCTATATCTTAACCGATTTTCTCCAAATTCTGCAGTGTTGGTTCATGGATCAAGAAACTCTACCGTTCTAAATTTCAAAACGATTGTATGTAAAATACAGCTTTTATAGGACTAAAGGGCCAAATCGGACGAAACATATATATGGGAGATATAGCTAAATCTTAACCGATTTTCTTCAAATTCGGTAGTGTTGGTTCATGGATCAAGAAACTCTGCCATTCTAAATTTCAAAATGATTAGATGTAAAATACAGCTTCTATAGGACTAAAGAACCAAATCGGACGATAGATATATATGGGAGCTATATATAAATCAGAAACGATTTCAACCAAATTCAATAGCGATCTTAACAGCTGCGAAATACTCTAAACTGAAAAATTTCAGAACGATCGGAGTCAAATTGCGACCTGTAGTCGACGAACAACTTTACATGGACAGACGGACGGACGGACGGACAGACATGCTTAAATCGACTCAGCTAGTGATTCTGAGTCGATCGGTATACTTTAAGGTGGGTCTAGCTGTATTATTTTCAGGTGTTACAAACATCTGCCGTGAAACAAACTTATAATACCCTGTACCACAGTGTGGTGTAGGGTATACAAATGTTGCTTTGGCTTCAGAAAATAGTATGCCTCAATCTATTAAAAAGAAACAGTTTTTAGGTCTCGGACTCAAAAAAAGTTGTTGCATAGTGTAGTCAATCAGAAATAATTGTTCAACCTAAGAAATTTTTGACTGGTAGTTTACAGATCGTTTCTTAATTGTCACAAGAGTGTTTATATCACCTAAAACAATTTTTATATTTATAGTTTTATTGTTGTAAACTAGTAAAAACGGTATAAAGTTCGGCCGCAGCGAATCTTAAGTATGGGTCAGAATATTTAATATTGACCTATGTAGTTTATCTTTGGCTAACATGTTTATAGGCAGTTACAAATAGGTAAAATAAGATCTCGCAAATATTTTTTAATTTTATAGGCTTTTTAAATTTTAAAAAATGAAAAAATGTGTTTTGGATTTTACGACTGAACCGATTTTTGCAAAGTTTACATTGTTTTAAAGAGGACACAAGGCGCTATTTTTTCAATTTTTTTTTTAAGCGAATGTTTTTTTTTAAAAAAGAATTTTAGAAAAACTTCCCCTCGATTTTGTTCAAATGCTAACAAAATATTCGTCGCACTCTCACAAATCCAGAACAGTAAACAAATTTTGTGAGACTCAATATTTGTAAATGTTATGGACGAAATACTAAGACTGGTATGGCAATTTTTGACATTATTTCAGTTTCTGCACATATAAATCGTTTTGCAGCCAGTGTTTTTTTAACCACGAACTATAAATGGATTACTCGATTTGATTACTCTATCCTGTCGGTCCCATATGGTATAACAGTGCCAGCAAAAAAATAGCACCGACATGCATTTTTTGATTGTTCTTTGTGGAGTGACCTAAGACCCTAAGTATGTTCGACGGAAATCCGTTTTGGGTAATTTTAAGTCATTTGAGCAATGCCCGTTCGTCCGTCTGTATGTCTGTGTGTCTGTCTGCTGGCTGGTGCGCACGATAACTCTCGAAAGGAGTAACCGATTGACTTCAAATTTGGTATGTGGTAATATTTTCTTCTATCTCCAGCTAAGATCGGAGATGGGCCATATTGGTCCATTCCTGCTAGTACCTCCCCCACAAAGGGTTAACTTTTAGTGAAACATTGATTCTATAAAACTTTCTATACTACTTACTCGAATCTTCTGAAATTTCACACATACATAGTATTAGTTTGTTAGTCGCTAATACGTCAAGAAAAATGGGCGAAGTGGCTACTCCCTTTTTGGTACCTCCCACACAAATGGACCATTTTGCTCCTAAGGTTAACTCCTTAATGCTTTAATATCAGCTTTTGGTACCTCTCACACAAATTGACCATTTTGACCAAATGTAAACAGCTTTTAACTTTAATACCAGTACATACTTTAAAGTTATTAAATGCAATTTAAATTGACGATAATTTAATTAAAACAAAAAAAATATTTACGAATATTTTTTTGGGACTCAAGGTGGGGGGATTCATAAGTCGGGTTAACCAAAAATAATGAATAATAAGATATGTCATCCCGGAGCGAGTAAGTTATCAGGTACGAACGAATAGAAATTTCAACGAGTAGGTGTTCAAAGAGTGAGTTTTTCCGCGGATTTCGGACCGATTTTCCCGAATTTTTTGTAATTGTCACAATTAAAAAATTAATATTAACTGATTAGTGCAAAGAAAGTTCAAACTATGTTCGCGGAAAAGTGTTTTTTCGCGTGTGACATTTCATTCCTATTCGTCCGTAACTGATAGATTTTGACGTTTCTGGCTGATGGCACATCTGTATAATTTAAGGTCTGTGGGGTTAACCGACTGAACTTTTTGGTGTTCTCAAACTTTTTGTTGAATGTGCCCTCTCTGAGAGAATCGTTCGTATTCTCCTTAGTTGTCCAATTCAACAACATTTGTTGTTGAATTGGACAACTATGAGAGAAAGGTGCAAAATCTAACGGTAAAAATAGCACCAATCTTCTTTTTTGCTTTGAACCTTTATTTTTACAAACATTTCGCAGTGGTAGGCGTCTTTTGTAGTGTAACTAGTTTGGTTCGTTGGAAAAAAGAGAAATTATTAAAAATATGATTTCTGAAGGCAAATCTTACGCCGAAATAGAACAATTGCTACATTGTTCCAACAAAATGATACGCAATGCTCTAATATATGAAAAAACCGTCGAAACCCGCGGACGAAAACCAGCAATGTCGAAGTTAATGGTGAAGCGCTTGATTCGGGAATACAAGAAAGACTCATTTAAGCCTGCCACGGAACTTAAAGAGGAACTCCAAATTGTAGCTTGTATGGAAGCTGTTCGAGCTCGATTACGAGAACATAATTAAAATGCCTGTAGTCCGCGAAAAGTTCCTCTCTTAACTGCAAGACATGTTACAAAAGTTTGGGCAAGAACATGTAAACTGGCCAGTAAGTAAGTGGAGAAATATTTTGTGGTCAAAAATTGTTTTATATGGTGGTAAAGGTTCTCGGTCCTATGTCCGAAGACAATCAAGCACGGTGGTTCTAGCATCATGGTGTGGGGATGTTTCTCGTACTACGGAGTGGGCCCACTACACTTAATAAAAACAATAATGGATCAACATGTTTATGTAGAAATTTTACAAAACGTAATGTTACCTTACGCAGAAGAGGAAATTCCAACAGGATAACGACCGTAAACATACCAGCAGAAAAGCACGACAATGGATTTTAGGCAGTGGGGTTAACGTACTGGAGTGACCCGCACAGTCACCAGACCTAAATCCAATTGAAAATCTTTGAGCTGACGTTAAGAAAGACGTGTCTGCTGCAAAACCAACAAATAATAACACTGTGATACAAAATCGAACTTTCCGAATGGGAATGGGATGAGACCAATTGCAAATGAAAGTTGACATTATCCATAACAAAACCTTCAAGGGTTTTTTTCAGTTCAGTGCGCATTTGAAGTAGGTGATTTTGGAACGTTGTCTAACAAGAAAAGATCATTGAAAATTTGATAAAATAATGCTTCTTTCTTTTTATTATCATGGAAAGCTGTGGTATCTTGCTGTTTTTGGAGTCGAGGAATTCATTTTTGATATTTATTTTTACCTACAACTCACGCTAGATGGCACTGTCATGCAAATGGTGCTATAGTATATGAGAACAGTAGGAATCAAAAAAATATGGTAAATGACGAGTAGATGAGTACAGTAGGAATCACAATAAGTAAGATGCAATATATGGGGGCTATATCGAAACATTGACCGATATGGCCCATTTGCAATCCGAAACAACCTGCAACTATAAACAATTTTTATACCAAATTTGATTAACCTAGCTCTATTATTACGGACTGTAGCATGATTACAACAGACGGACGGACGGACATGGCTAAATCGTCTTAGAATTTTACGACGATTAAGAATATATATACTTTATGAGGTCTCAGATCAATATTTGGAGGTGTTACAAACGGAGTGACAAAATGAATATACCCCCCATCCTATGGTGGAGGGTATAATAAGTATTAGTTTATCAAATTTGCAATTATCTTTTCTTGTTAGACAGCGTTCTAAAATAACCAAATTCAAACGCGTGTAAAAAAATCTTGCACTGAACTGAAAAAAACCATTAAAGGATTTGTTTTGGGTAATGTCCACTTTCATTTGCAATTGGTTTCATCCCATTCCCATTTTGGTTGTTGCATTGATTATAATCAATTCTGGGCTATTGTTCATGAGTCATGGCAAAAAATTTCCAATGATTTTTTTCAACTAATATTATTTTATGATCATAGTGTTATTTTTCTTACCGGCCAAAATTTAAATATTTACAATAATTTGGCTACATTTTATTTCAATCCCAATTAATACAGCGAAAAATGTTTTAATTCTCATCTAATTCAACCTTTTTCCTAAAATATGTGTTAAAACTTTAGTTTGGTAAGTGTATAACACAGAAAATTGTGAAGAAATGACAATAAAGGCTATGGTGCTATTTTTTTCCCCGCAGCTGTATGTATGAGTCAGCATTTTTAAAAGCGATCCAAGGTTTTTTTTGGGAAAAAATATAAAACGTATCAAAAGGGGGACATTTTTAAACCTTTAAATGTTATATACAAATTACTCACATTTCTCCATGATAATGTAATGTAATAAAATAACTATTTTAAACTCAATATTTTTGCATTAACTTGCAGTTTGTATCATTTTTATTAAAAACCAGTAAGAAAAGGCAGAAAGTCGGGCGGGGCCAACTATATAATACCCTACACCTCCCTAACAATGCGATAAGGGACATTGCGATAATAATTTGGAATAATTGGTTAATGGGTAAGAACATATTATCTAATTCTGAACCGATCACCGCTAAATTAAGCAATATTCGTTCGTAAATTGAGAAACAAGGGCGTAACAACAAGAAAAATGGAAATTCACTTTTTAGTGGATTTCGGTACACTGCATCAAACTACACGTAATGACAAATTTTTAGTGACCTACTATCAAAAATGGCGAACTTATTAACGAAATTCAAAAGGGCCTAACAACAACTTATTTCTTTTTTCATAGTTAAAAATTCCTTTTTCACGGAATTTTCACAAACCATTTATAAACCATGTTTGTGTGAATATATATATGCGTCATTATGTTCTGGTAATATCCTGAGAATCCCGCTTTTCTAACGACAGCATTTTTCATTTTATTTGTTTTTTGCTTTTCCTGTAAAATTTTTAAATATGGTGATAGGCCCTTTCTCGTTTCTGATGACGATATGGAGGTTATATAGGGTGATCTAAGTAGAGATACTTTTTTCAATAGCCTTTTTTTGACAGATCACGCGTGAGTCGTGTCATGCTGTCACGTTATTTTTGTTAAGTATTGCTTGGCATTTCATCATGGAAAGACTTACGCCTGAACAACGTTTACAAATTATTCAGTTTTATTATCAAAATAATCGTTCGCCAATTCCGCTAAGTCCATTTTTTTAAATCCAAAAAAAAACACTTTCCAGTCGATCCACGACCTTGACACCCATGAGCAATATTTTAGCTCTCGTTAAGAGCTATCTTTTTGCCATTGACCGATTCCCGATCCGACGTACCGGAATCATCGGTCCATATTTCTTCAAAAATGATGCCGGTGAGAACGTAACCGTCAATGTCGACCGTTATCGTGCCATGATAACCGACTATTGATGCCTGAAATTGAAGCTCGTGATCTCGGCGACATTTGGTTTCAACAAGACGGCGCCACTTCCCACACATCGCATCAATCAATGGATTTATTGAGAGAACACTTCGGTGAGCAGATATTTTCAGATTTTGATAATAAACATTCCCCATTCAATTTGAATTTTCTGTGTTTTTTTCTTTAAAATATATAATATACACGTTTCTTAAGAATCTTACCTGTCTGCAATTCCAATGCATAAAACCAATTTCTTTTATATTTGAATCTGCAAAAAGTTTTATTAAATCAGTTGATATTGGTGAAAATCCTGTACAATTTTCAGAAATTAGCATATTGCAATACTCGCTAGAATACGAACACTTCATTTTACTTTCCATCTTTCTAGATGAGTAATTTACGTCAGTTCCTCGAAGGGCGTTGTTTAATCCTTTAAGTTTCAATTTTAGATGCTGGTGTATTTTGCATATACAAACATTATGGCTGCCCCTACATCCAACGGGTACGCAATGGAGTGGTCTTAACTTTGTAAATTTAGACAAGCTTATGTCGGCATCCGATGATGTGGCACACAATTTTGCGTGTAATACTTTCAAATTGCAGAGAAGTAATATTTTTGCATGGTTTTCTTTCTTCCAAATTTAACGCAGAAATTGATAATGACGATCTGCCCTTCTTGGAATTTGATTGAGCAGCATATCCCGATTTTACTCGTTATTTTAAAGCTGTTTCAGTCATGTATTTACCGACATTCAATAAATTTCGAACCTTGTATGCATTCCAGTGATTGGGAGCAGTAGTAAGCAGCTGAATTTTCTTCCAGTAATACAGATAAGCCTAACGTAACCACACAAAAGGAAGTCTCTAGTCTGGGTCCTTCGATCGTGGGCGGTAAAGTTGATCCACTAACTCAGTTCAAGTCAACCAAATCATCCGTTAAGGATAAGGCTTTAAACAAAAGGACTATACAGACACAGAAAAATCAATTGGCCATAAATAAGGGTAGAAAGCGACATTCCTGAACTCATAAAAACGACCCTATATGTTAAGGGATGTCCCAGTAAGTTCTAATCAGAGTACATACACGACATCATTGACAAATAGAATTCAAAACCTTCCGTGAGAAAGTGGGAAGTCTTCTATAGGAAGGATGATACCGAGGGTACTCTCCTCGTGTTGGGCATAGACCCAGAA
This sequence comes from Eudasyphora cyanicolor, assembly GCA_963930755.1. Classification (NCBI taxonomy): domain Eukaryota; kingdom Metazoa; phylum Arthropoda; class Insecta; order Diptera; family Muscidae; genus Eudasyphora; species Eudasyphora cyanicolor. Next base: position 173,613,712 of record OZ005736.1, on the reverse strand, counting down.
TCCAAGAACAATCTTGGCATGGCGAAGGGCATGGCGTACTTCTTGATCTGGTCAGTCTTTTTCAAAATTGGAAAGGTCCCGATTGGCAGGACAGATGAATCGAGTCAAAATATACTGTCTGAAGAGGCAAACATTGGTAGTGAAAGGATGGAGACAAGGAAGACACTGCCAAAAACTGATGTGGAAGTAGTCAATAACACCACCAGTTCAACAATAGTAAGGAAAAGAGAAGATGGTGTAATAGGTAGTGAACGAAAGGAGGAGAATGACCCACTACCAAATAATGAGGGAGTGTCACCATATAGGATAGACTCCCAAAAGAAACTTTTCTGGAAAGACAATGATTGCGGTCATCCAGATAAACCTTCACCGGAGCGAGACAGCATCCAACGCTCTGAGTGGAGGGTTTCGCGTGAACACTCCTATTCAGACACCCGTTATATAAGTTAAAAATTGCACGGCCACCTTGGCGGTGGTTTCCGTAATAAGGCTAAAACCGACTGGACCAAATTCGGCAATCTACTTAGAAATCGATTGGGCCAGCCTGTGTGAATGTGAAGAGGATTACGGAGACTCTTGTAAAATCATTCGAAGATAGTTGCCCGCTTCGAGAAAGGAAATCTGCCTATGAGAAACCCTGGATGACAGGACAAATTCGCTCGATTGGCAAAGATGTCCGCAGACTTTACAATAGAGCTCGACGTAAAAAACAATCAGTATATTGGGACGACTACCACAAAAGACAGCGTTAACAGCATGTCTAAAATGAAAAAGTTCCTCTCAAAAACTCATGTCCAAACCGAAACACTGGTGGATGAAACGGGTAAAAGGATGGAAACTATAGAGGATTCCGTAAGGCTCTCGATGAAAACTCATTTTCCGACTGGTAATGCTGGACCAACAGAGAAACAGTTACAGAATTAAAATGCATTGCATCAAGTACCTATTAGGGATTTAACAGATGGTATGGTTAAAGAAGCGATAAAAAGTGTCTCTCCTTTGCGGGACCGGATGGAATATTTCCAGCACTACTGCAGAATCAGGTGGATCTGGTATCAACTCGTCTGGCTGGAGTGTTCACTGCATGCCTAACCCATTCTTATACCCCAAAAAACTGGCAGGAATCAAGGGTGGTCTTCATACCAAAGCCTGGCAAGGCGAGTTATATGACCACAAAGACTTATCGACCCATTAGCCTAACCTCTTTCCTGTTAAAAACAATGGAGCGAATAATTGATAACATGGTCAAAAGTAAAATAGCGGATGACAGGCTAAAATTCAAACAACACGCCTATGTCAAAGGAAGATCAGTGGAAACAGCTCTGCATGAGGTAGTGCACCACATGGAAGAGTCCTTCAGTAAAGTAATGTATACACTTGCTGTTTGCATAGACATTGAGGGCGCATTTAACAATGTACAGACCGATACACTTATCCAGTCATTAGACGAGTTTCAGGTTGACCGGGCTCTGAAAAACTGGATCAACAATATGCTAAGGAATAGGTGGATTATTTGTGGGTCATATGACGTAATGGATTGAGTAATAAATAAATGAAATGAAATGAAATAAACATTAGAGACAAGGTAAATCGTGGTATACCTCAGGGGGGCATTTTATCGCCTTTTCTATGGGTTACGACGATACACAGTCTCCTAAAAGCCCTCACCAATGAAGGACTTAAACCAGTCTGTTATGCAGACGACGTTGTAATACTTCTAAGGGGCTTTCATCCAAATCTATTATGCAGAAGAGCTGAAGAGGCACTTAACATAGCATATAACTGGGCACAACCAAAGGGATTAAATGTTAACCCAAACAAAACAGAAAAATGTCTATTTAAAAGAAAGATCCCACGTTTTACCCGACCTCGATTCCTGAATAAGACAATTGCTATAACTAAAAAGGTAAAATACTTGGGAGTAATCTTGGATCAGAAACCGTACTGGAAAGATCATCTTGAAGAAAGAGTTACAAAGGCCCACAGATGTTGGTCGTTGTGCAGAAGAGCTATAGGTTTAAAATGGGGACTACGTCCAAATATGACTCACTGGCTTGACATGAGCGTGATTAGACCAATAATCACCTACGCCTGTGCAGTGTTGTGGACATCAATGGACAAGAAGTGCAACTTAATACATTTGCAAAAAATTCATCGTAAGTGCTGTCTAGGCATAAGCGGGGCATTTAGAACTGCACCAACAAAAGCGTTGGAGACTATACTGCACATCCAACCAATAGACATCCGTATAAAGTATGAGGCAGCCCTCACAGCAAGACGTATACAAGTGATGGGTGAATGGATAAATCGAGACCACAAGTCGTACCATCAGAAGATTTTAGAATATCTAGTTGGTCACATTCAAACGCCAGAAATCTCGGACCGCATTCCTGAAGTGCGGCTTACAGCTTCCTGTGATACGTTTGTGCCAGACAGACGCTCCTGGGAAAATGGAACTTTGGCCCATGTGCCAGTGGGAACCAGCTGCTACAGATGGGTCAAAGCGAGGAGGAAGGACTGGTTTGGGACTTTTCATTGATGAACCAGAAGTCGAACTTCACTTCCGCCTCCCTGACCATAACACGGTATTTCAAGCTGAAGTTCGAGTAATCACGGAGTGTGTGAACTGGCTCAGTAACACGACAAAGCCTAAATATGCCAACATCTTCACAGATAGCCAAATGGCGATTAAAGCAATAACATCGGAAAGGGTCAAATCCAGAACTGTGTTGGACTGTAAAAGAACGATAAATGATTACTCAGCCCATGGTCAATTGTTGGGTACCAGGGCACAGCGGAGTGATTGGAAATGAACGGGCAAACAGCTTGACTTCAAAGGGCAGAGAACTTCGAGTAATAAACCTTGAAAATTGGAAACCTTTCGAAGCCACGAAAAATGAGTTGAAGCACTGGGCAGTGATGGCTCACAAAACTGTGTGGAATAGCGCAACAGTAGGAGCAACTGCAAAGATACTGTGGGGTGACCCAAATGAGAAGAAAACAAGTAGTTTTCTGAAACTAAACAAGATCGAGATTAGTAAGATGATGACTGTTCTAACGGGACACTCAAGCTTACAGGCACATCTTCATCGCATAGGACTAGCATAAAACGACGAGTGCAGGGAATGCAGGGAAAACATCGAAACGATGGAACATTTCCTAGATATCACACATCACACAAGATCCCGATATTTCGGTTCCGACATATTGCCAGACTTGACTCATCTCAGAGGATATGACTGGAAGGTACTGAGAAAATATGTGTCTAGTTTTGTAACCCGTGGAGTAAAAAAAATCATAAATAAGGAGCGCACAACAGGCCGAACCACTGGTTTAAGTGTATGTCCATGGACATGAGACGTTTAAACGTCTCCTCTATTCAACCGAACCTAACCTAACCTAATAATTTGTTGTGTGGTGATCACGAAGCTGCTCCTTGAGCTGGAATCTGTCATATTGTTTTAGAGACATAGGGGTTTTGCACAATTAAAAAAAATTCTATATAAGTATTTTGCAAATTTTAAAATCGCCATATCTCAAAAACTTTATGACCAATTTTAGATCAAAAAGCAGATTCGTGATCACGATACCAAAGTGAACTAAAATCCGCGAATTAACAGACTTATTTAAAAAAATCAAGTTTCGGTTGAGACATTTGTATTTGCATTCGGTGAGATAAATGATCGGATGTTTATTTCATAATAAAGAGGAAGGTATGCCGTTAATAATGAAAAACAACATCAGCCAAATGGCCACCACGACCACGCTTACAGGACCATATACTTTTCATGAAATTTTCCATAACCACATCGCAAAGAGCCGCCCTATGTCCTCGATAGCCTCACGAATTCTATCTTTGAGGTCTTGAATCGAAGCTGGGCTGTTGGCGTAGACCTTATCTTTCACGTGGCCCCAAAGAAAGAAGTCGCAAGGTGTTAAATCACAAGACCTCGGTGGCCAGTTGTAATCACCTCTTCGAGAGATAACACGGTCCGGAAACTTTTCCCGTAACAGAGCAATGGTTTCGTTGCTTGTGTGGCACGTAGCGCCGTCTTGTTGAAAGTAAACGTTGTCCATATCAATACCATCCAACTCCGACCATAAAAAATCGTTAATCATCTCTCGATAGCGCAATCCATTCACCGTAACTGTTTTTCGAAAAAGTAAGGTCCAATGACCCCGCCGGACCATAAACCGCACCAACCAGTCGCACGTTGGGTTTTCCGCGCCCCAGATGCGACAATTTAGCTTGTTGACGTAGCCGAGGTGGAAATGGGCCTCATCAGTCAAGAAGATTTTTCGATGATTTTCGAATTTTCGAATTTTCGAATTTTAATAATTTCAATGCGTTAGTGAATCGTATATCATTCCATTTTTATACCCTACACCACACTGTGGTACAGGGTATTATAACTTTGTGCATTTGTTTGTAACACCCAAAAGGAGAAGAAATAGACCCATCGTTTATTATACCGATCGACTTAGAATCACTTTCTGAGTTGATTTAGCTATGTCCGTCTGTCCGTCCGTCTGTCCGTCTGTCTGTCCGTCTGTCTGTGCATGTATTCTTGTAATCAAAGTACAGGTCGCAATTATGGTCTGATCTCGACGAAACTTTACACATATCTTTTTTTTGGCCCAAGGACGATCCCTATTGAATTTGGTTAAAATCGGTTCAGATTTAGATATAGCCCCCATATATACGTTACCCCCGATTTGACATGTAAGCGCTGTAAAAATGTTGTTTTATATCCGATCAGTGCGAAATTCGGCAGAGAGAGGTTTCTTATTACATGAAGGAATACTGCTAAATTCGGGGAAAATCAGCTCAGATTTAGATATAGCCCCCATATATATGTTACCCCCGATTTGACATGTAAGAGCTGTAAAAACTGTATTTTATATCCGATCAGTGCGAAATTCGGCAGAGAGAGGTTTCTTTTTACATGAAGGAATACTGCCAAATTCGGAGAAAATCGGTTCGGATTTAGATATAGCCCCCATATATATGTTACCTCCGATTTCACAAGTAAGCGCTGTAAAAACTGTATTTTATATCCGATCAGTGCGAAATTCGGCAGAGAGAGGTTTCTTTTTACATGAAGGAATACTGCCAAATTCGGAGAAAATCGGTTCGGATTTAGATATAGCCCCCATATATATGTTACCTCCGATTTCACAAGTAAGCGCTGTAAAAACTGTATTTTATATCCGATCAGTATGAAATTCGGCAGAAAGAGGTTTCTTATTATATGAATGAACACTGTTAAATTTGGAAGAAATTGGTTCAGATTTAGATATAACACCCATATATATGTTACCCCCGATTTGACAGGACTAAAGAGCTGTATTTTCTTGATCCATGAACCAACGCTAACGAATTTGAAGAAAATCGGTGAAGATTTAGCTATAGCTCCCATATATATGTTTCGTCCGATTTGGCTCGTTAGTCCTGTAGAACCTGTATTTTACATCCAATCGTTTTTATACCCTACACCACACTGTGGTACAGGGTATTATTTAAGAATAAAATGTCTCAAAAGTAAATTTATGTAAACAATTTATATATGAATTACAAAATTTATATTTCAGAGTTATTCAATATTACGAGAGTGGTGTAGGGTATTATGTAGTCTGCCCCGCCCGACTTTAGCCTTTCCTTACTGGTTAGTAATGGCGTAGTTTCTACTTGTCAAATGTCAAAGAATAAAAGCTTCAAAAGTAACAGCTACCGAAATTCCGAGTGATTCAAAATAACACCTCTTGTTGGAAAACCCTCTATTTTAAATCCATATGTTTTACGTCAATTAAATACATGAGCCAATATGTTTTGGGTTTTGGGTGCGTATGAGTGTTTACCCAAGTACAAAATATTCCTTATTCGGCACAGTGTGCGACCGAATTTCATGCAGTCGTCCAAACCTTCGCACACAAAATTGGTAAAAATTTGCTATATTATTAAACAAACAATCTGGCTGAAATTATTATACCCTGGGAGGTATACTCATTTTATCACTCCGTTTGTAACACCACTTTATATTGATCTGAGACCCCATAATGTATAAATATTATTAATCGTCATAAAATTCTAAGACGATTTAGCCATGTCCGTCTGTCCGTCCGTCCGTCTGTTTTAATCACGAAACAATCTATAATACTTCAGCTAGGAAATTTGGTACAAATACTTTTTATATCTGCAGGTATGTTGGGATTGAAAATGGGAAATATCGGCCCATTTTTTTGATATAGCCTCCATATATAGCATCTCCCCGATTTGACTTCTTAACGTCATAGAGACCACAAATGTCAACTGATCGGGCTTAAAATTTGGAAATAGGTTTTATTTCTACCCGGAATATTTCACATGAACAACGGTAGTCATAGGTCCGTGTTTTGATATAGCCCCCATACAAAGGTCCCACTAGATTACAAGGTCCCATATAAAGGTCCTACGAAATTGTTTTAACGCAAGAACAACCACAAATTTCAACAAGTGTGCAGCGCATGTCTATATAACCTGCAACAATTCCTAGTAACGATGGTTTGATATAGCCGCTATATATTCCTCCGTCCGAATTTATCCTTTCCTTGCTGTTTTGTTTGTAACACCCAAAGGGGGTCGCAATTATGCTCCGATAATCACGAAATATGGCGGAAACATTCTTTTTGGCTCAAGGAAAATTAAATAGGTAAAAATCGCTTACTCACTTCAAGAGTGACATAACTTAACGAAACAAGGTTACTGGATTAAACCACGTTAATTACCAACTGTTTTATGCAAATACAGGAACTAGACCAAGGACTTGTATTATATGTCACATGTTGACAACTTTTCTCCAGAGTTGTCAACATCGGATGCTACAGTACTGAAACAAGGGAATGGAAGTATATACCTTGCATCAGTATATCTGCCTTTCGATCCACCGACATTACCACCTACGTCGGAACTACAACTCTTGGCGAGGAAAGTCAAACAAACAGGTAACGAAGTACTAGTAGGTTGCTAACTCTCATCACGTCGCGTGGGGCACTACTAACATTAATAAACGGGGCCAGGCCCTAGTAGAATTCTTGAATACTAACGACCTAATAACACTTAACATAGGTAACACGGCTACCTTCGTTAATAGAACAAGGGAAGAAGTACTAGATATAACAATATGTTCACAAAATCTAATAGACGTGATACAGAAATGGGGGGTCTCTAAAGAACATTATTTTTCTGATCATCGTTACATAAGGTTTAAGATAGCACGGCCATCGCCGAACCCAATAAGTTTCAGAAATAAGGCCAAAACTAAATGGACAAAATTCGGGAAGCTAGTTAGAGAAAGACTAGGGCATGGACATTTTGAGTGCCTAAGTGTTGAAGATATTGACACTAATGTTGATTACATTACGGATATGTAAGGTCTCTCGAAGACAGCTGTCCGCTTCGAGAAAGGAAATCAGCCCAAGAGAAGCCTTGGATGACCGGGGAGATTAGCAACATTGGGAAAGAGGTCCGTAGACTTTACAATAGGGCACGTCGTAAAAAATCTCCAGTATGCTGGGACGACTACCATAGAAGACTCAGAGAATATAAAAAAATCACAAGAACAGCAAAACGAAACTCCTGGAAGCTATTCTGCGAACAGGTCGATAGCGTTAACGATGTTTCTAAAATTAAAAATTTCCTCTCAAAAACCCATACCCAAACCGAAACAATGGTAGGCGATATGGGCAGAAGAGTAGACTTAACCGAAGAGATGGTAAGGCTTTTGATGAACACCCATTTTCCGCAAGGTACGACGGGCCAGACTGCGATACCGAACTACAGAGAAAATGAAGAACAACTAAGTTATATCATTACAGACCATATGGTCAAAGAAGCCGTAAGAAGCTTTTCACCATTTACCTACTACAGATGGAGGTGGATTACATATCAACTCATCTAGCCGCTATTTTCACAGCATGTCTAAAATTCGCATACACACCGAAAGCCTGGCAGGAGGCAAGAGTAGTTTTCATACCTAAACCCGGCAAGGCAAGTTATGCAACACCTAAGGCTTATAGACCAATAAACCTAACATCTTTCTTACTCAAAACCATGGAACGTATAGTGGATACCATGATAAAAAGTAAGATACCATGCGAAATGCTAAAATTTAGACAACATGCCTATGTTAAAGGTCGATCAGTGGACACCGCCCTACACGAGGTAGTACACAATATAGAAGAATCCTTCAATGGAAAGATGTATACACTTGCGGTATGTATTGACATTGAAGGTGCGTTCAATAATGTACGGACCGACACACTCATCCAATCCTTAGACCAGTTTCAGGTGGACCGGGGTCTCCGAGACTGGATAAGCCACATGCCAAGGAATATATGGATAAATTGCGGGTCCCGCGACATAAAAATAAGAGACAGAGTAGCACATGGAACACCAAAGGGCGGTATATTATCACCACTCCTATGGGTCACTACTATAAATAGTCTCCTAAGGATACTAACGGATGAAGGACTTAAACCAGTCTGTTACGCAGACGAACAAAGCTCACATATGCTGGGCACTATGTAGAAGAGCCATTAGCTCAAAATGGGGCCTTAATCCAAGTATGACACACTGGCTCTACAAGAGCGTAATCAGACCTATTTTGACTAACGCATCAGTAGTGTGGTGGACATCAATGGAGAATAAGTGCAACATAATGATATTACAAAAGGTCCAACGAATGTGTTGTCTCGGCGTAAGCGGGACAATGAGGACCACATCCAGTAGGGCTTTGGAGACGATCTTGAATATCCAACCAATAGAAATACAGATTAGATATGAAGCTGCCCTCACGGCGACGAGGCTCAAAGTGATGGGCGAATGGATCGAAAGCGATCACAAGTCATATCATCAAAAGATAGCTGAGGTAGTGACGGTGGTTTTAACTGAAAGATCAATGGTTGCTGAGTGTGAGACCATGATACCAGACAGACAATCCTGGATTGATGGAACCGTAGTACAGACAACATCTGGAAATTGCTGTTATACAGATGGATCGAAACTAGGGGAGAGAACGGGGCTAGGACTTTATATCGAGGAAACGGAAACCGAACTCTTATTCCGTCTGCCAGACCATAACACAGTCCTGCAGGCGGAAGTCCGAGCAATTACAGAATGTGTGAGCTTGGGGCAGAGGACAGTTTTAGATGGTGAAATGGCGATTAACGCCTACTCCGAACACGGCACTATATGCATCATATGGGCGCATGGTCATTGCGGAGTAAGGGGTAACGAGAAAGCAAACGCCTTGGCATCTAGAGCCAGAGACTTGAAACAACAACACTAGAGAACGCAAAACCCTTCGGAGTTACGCGTTCTGAACTAAAAATATGGGCGAAGAACGCCCATATCACGCTATGGAATAGTGAAAACGTTGGGAAGACAACGAAGGTCTTGTGGGGTGACTCAAACGAGGACAAGACCAACCCCTTACTGCGATTGAGCAAGGTAGAAACTAGTAACATCATGGGTGTCCTTACAGGACACACATGCTTACAAGCACACCTACATAGGATAGGAGTTGTAGATGACAGCGTATGTAGGGCATGCGGGAGGATGACGAAACGTTGGAGCATTTCCTCTGCCATTGCCCAGCGTTCGCGAACAATAGATCCCGTTTCTTAGGAAATGATACTATACCAGACTTGACCCAACTTAGGGGCGTAGACTGGAAGAAGATTAAGGACTATGTCGCCAATACAGAGTTCCTAAAATAACTTTCCAATGACCTTTCTTAATAATAACAATTAGAGCGCACAACAGGCCGAATACTGGCTTATGTGTATGTCCAAGGACATGATGCGGAATTTCACCGCCTCCTCTTCTCAACCTAACCTAACCTGAAATTTAAAAATTTGTTAGTTGCTGCCTTACAGAAATGCGAATTTTGCACATGTTCACCAAATAATCTCAGCGAAATTTTGTTTAAAATAAGTAACAATATTTCAGGATTATTCCAGCGTTTCTACACATCTTATTTCGTGTTACTTGCCATTTTATAAGGACTTAAAGTTACACATTTTTTCCATCGAAAATAAAAAAAAATAATTTATATCAATAGACAATTGTTATCCCCAAGTAAGGCTCTCGAGTTTTTTTCGAAATTTAAATTTTTGCGAGAAAAATTGTAATAATAGATTATTGTAAAATATAAAAAAAGCGTTACGTATAGAAATAATGTTTAAAATTTCCGACTTTGAGAATGTGGGTTGTGGGAAAAACGCTTTACTGATGCACTGCGACACGTAAGAGTAAAGTGTCCATCCATCCCACTTTTTGCATTCGTGTCCCGTCTAAATTTAAGCCAATCCAGCCTTTTCAACATTTTTGAATTGTCTTTTTATAATTAATTAGAAATGTGAATTTATATGTGATCTCAACTTTTTTCTATCGTTTCATATGCTACTATGGCGAAAATCTGTGGAGAGTGCAAAGCTGAAATTTCTGCTTCTTCTGACGGTTTAATAAAATCATACGATTTTATTAAATGTGCATCTTTGTGCGGTCGAATTTTCCATCCGCATTGTACCGGCTTGTCATGGGATCACATAAAATTGTTATTAAATTATCCAAACTTCCTATGGCGCTGTGATTCTTGCATTGTTGTTTCAAATGACACACAAAATAAATTTGAAATACTCTCTGCACAAATGAGAGAGATGCAATGCAAATTGTCTGCGATTGAATGCAAGCTCACTTGTATTGGCGACGGCGACGGCGACGCCACTTCATCGAACTTAAAACACAAACAAAAGGAAATTCCAAACAAAAATAAAAATAATAACAAATAGGAGATCGCAACTACTTCGCGTGTCAACCCCCCTCCTGCTACTCCACAAGCAGTCGACGTAATCGGAGAGAGTGAGCATTTTGTGGATGCTGTAACTGAGAACGTTGCTGCTGGAGAAGGTGGTAATGGAGAATTCATCACCGTAAGAAAGAAATCAAAACAAAAATAAAGTTTTTGGTGCCAATTCTGATTGTAATACTTTTGAAGTAGTGCACAGCATGAAATATCTACATGTTTCAAGATTTAGACTAACCACAAAACCTGAGGAAAAAACTAATGGCCATTTCTTTTCTGCAAAAAAGTGCAACACTTGCATTGCCCTTTTTCCGAAAACTGCACTATTATGTATATCGCTTTTTTGAAATTTTGAAATTTTAGTTGTGCTAAATTCGAGTAACTTAATTATCAAATTTCAAAAAAGTACCATAAAAGTGCCGTTTACGGAAAAAGGGCAATGAAAATGTTGCACTTGTTTGCAGAAAAGAATTCGCCATAAGTTTGTTTGTAAGATTTATGGCCATTATCTGTAAAACTTACACATTTCATATCCAAGCCAAAAAACTTAGAAACCGGCGGCGGCCTTACCGAAGAAGGACTGGCAGTAGTGCGCAACTTTAAATGATTTTGAGTCATATATACTTATTTTCACAATGCTGGCGGATTACGTACGAAAACTCTTGATATTTTTGTAAGTGGATGTTCGCATGATTTCGATGTAATTGCAATTGTCGAAACATGGATGACATCGCACTTTCTATCGAGTGAGCTGTTTGACTCATTCCATGATGTATATAGAAGAGACCGAATTATTTCCGACGATGTTAAAAGAGGAGGTGGTGTATTGCTGGCAGTTGGGGCAAGATATGCTAGCAGAGAAATTGACCTTCCTTTTAAGCAAGTTGATGTGGAACAAATTTGTGTTTCTGTTGCTTTACCGAACTTGTCAAACCATGACAAACGTGAATTCGTTTTCATTGTGAGCTATGTTCCTCCTAAAAGTAAATACGACTTATACAATTTTCATCTGCTGAACATTGAGTTTGTACTTTCAAATTTAAACGATGGACAAATTCCGTGTATTCTTGGGGACTTGAACTTAGGAAGCATTGTTTGGGAATTTTGTGCTGCTGATGGCCTATTTCAAGTGAATGATATAAAGAATGGTATTAATCGGATATTGGATTTAATCTTTGTCGACGGTTCTGTGAAGTATGAAGTTTGCAGGTGTGACATGCCTCTCACAGCCGAATCCGTTAATCACAAGGCTTTGCAAGTGAAGTTTATTTCTTACGAGACACTTATATACGAAGATATGAGTGAATCTTATTACGATTGCAAACATTTTGATGCTATTAACTGGTTTTTCAATTCTATATGTTGGCCTCAAATATTTAATGGCCACGATATAATAACTGCACATGAAATATTCAAGAAGATTCTGAACGAATGTTTCTTCCTATATGTTCCAATTAAAAAGAAAAATAAACAATTTAAGCTGCCATGGTTCAATAGCAGACTACACCATATAAAGAATTTCAAAAATACAGGGTGGCTAATATGTAATGCAGCAAAGTAAAGCGCTATATTTTTTTTTAATTTTTTTTTTTAAATTTTTTTGTTCAAAAGCAAAAAATGTCGGAAATAACATAAAATTTTAGAAACAGTTTAGATTTGTTCGAATTGGCCACCTTTGGCACGAATTATGGCCTTCAAACGGCCGACAAAGCCATCACACGCTGCACGAAAGTGGCTCTGCGGTATTTTGGCTCATTCCCGGCGAAGCGCCGTCTTGAGATGATCGATACTTTGGTATTTTTTAGTGCGAACCTTACTCTCTAAAATGCCCCAGGCGCAAAAGTCCAATGGATTGAGATCCGGAGATCTTGGTGGCCATTGTGCGGTAGAAATGAAGCGAGGAACCTCCTTTTTAAGCCATTCTTGGTTGACGCGTGCTGAGTGCGATGGTGCCGAGTACTGTTGGAATGTCCATGGTCTGCGGCTGAAATGTTTGTCTGCCCAGGGCTTCAATACTGTCTTTAGGACATTTTCCCGAAAATATTCGGCATTTATTTTGACCCCATCGTCGATGAATACGAGCGGGGAACGACCATCGGCGGCGCTTGAGTTCTGGTGGCCAATCGAAGGTGTAAATTTTCAGCTGACCTCTTTGGCAAGTAAACCCGATCATTTTGTTTGTTCACAAACTGCTCAATTTGGAATGGCTTCTCATCGGAGAAAACCAAATTCGGTAACTGGCCACTTTCGTGCGAGCGAAGCAACTCCTTGGCTCTTTCCAGTCTAACTTTTTTTTGTGCATCGGTGAGCTCTTGCACTTTTTGGAACTTCAATGGCTTTAGTCCAAGCTCATTTTTTAATATGTGTTGTATCCGTTCTCGCGATATGTTCAGCTCACGAGCAATTTTTCTACCACTGCGGCGTGGATTTCGATCAAATCTGGCCTTCACTTTTCGGATCATTTCTGGTGTTGTTACCGTTTTTTTTTTTTCGTCCACTTTTTGGACGCGATGCAACACTGCCACTATCACGGTAACGAGCAATGGTACGAGAAACAAAAGATTTATTCACATCTAAATGCTGGGGGCTCTAGCGATAGCCACTTGTGTTTTTCCACCCAAATATAAAGCAATCACACTATCACGCTTGAATTCCATCACGAATAACTTTTTTTCTGAATGCAATAGATCAAAATGCTTTTGTAAGCTTGTAAACAATAAAATGAACTGTCACTGAAATAAATCTGTCAGCTATCAGACTAGCGGTTTAGAAATGATAGCAACCTGAAGTTGGTTGCAATACATATCAGCCACCCTGTAAAGCTCATAACAAATATAAATCTTCTAGTCAACCTTTCGAAAGAGACAATTTTGTGCGACTTAGGCGGGAATTCGACTGCCTCTCCAAATTTCTCTATAACAAATATATTGCTATATATATTCATTGTTACATATGGAATCACGTATTATATATGTATAATCCAAAAAGTTTTTGGGTATTATTCAACAATAAACGAAAGTCCAATGGTATCCCGAGATCTATGCGCTTCCAAGATAAGATGGCTCATGGCGAAAAGGATATTGCTGATTGAACAACCAATTTTTAAAAACATTTGGTTGTGGCAACATACATACATACTCGTATAATTTTAGCCACCATTTTCGTAGTTGGCGCAACCAAATATGATTGTTGTCAACATGGAAGCATGGAAGTATACCACAACCAAAATGTTGGTTGTCCTGATGGAATCGCATGATAGTAGAGAGAACTACCACAATTCGTTTGGCAAATAACTCAGTTGAGGCAACCAAACTGTATTCTGTGTACTGTATTCATAAAAAATATTAGTTTTGAACGATTCGCGTTTTAATGTAATCGTTTCAGATATTGAACAAATATATGTGTTTATTCTGCTCTAATAAGGTGGTTCATATTTATTCTACATATGATGTAAATTTTGAATCAGCACGACTTCGGTTCCAAAGTAGGACTTTTTATGAAATGTCCACAGAAGGAACGATAAAGATATAATTTTGGGCTTTGGCACATGAGAAAGACCTACACTATATACAATTGCAGAATCCAAAATGTATCTCGCTCACAAAAATATTTATTTAAAAACTAAACCAGTAAAGAAAGGCAGAAAGCCGACTATATAATACCTACACCTCTCTAACAATGCAAAAAGGTTCATTGCGATAATAATTAGGAATAAGGCTTATCAACAAGACTTTTTTCCAACTACAGGAATAATGGCACTTAAATACTAAATAGAGGGGAACATATATATGTGGCTATATCTAAATCTGAACCGATTATCCCAAATTAAGCAATATTCGATCCTAAATTAAGAAACGTTTTTCTGCCAAATTTTGTAATGATCGGAAGTAAAGTACAATTTCTACAGCGCTTTGATACCAAATCGAGATGAACATATATATGAGGGCTATATCATAATCTGAACCGATTATCCCCAAATTAAGCTATATTCATTCCTAAATTAAGAAACATCTTTCTGTCAAATTTTGTATTGATCGGAATTAAAGTACAACTTATACTGCGCTTTCGGTTCTGATTTAGATATAGCAAAATACCTTACCCGACTTTCGGTTTTAATTACTAGTTTTAAATGCTACTCTTTAATTTTAAGTAAAATGTAAAAAAAAAGGCTCAGACCTTCATAATTGCTCATTTAATTGCCTCTCATGAACTCTTCTCAATTTCGCCACGGGGAGCTCTGACCTTTCTTTGTCGCCTTTTTTCCGGTGACAAGTAACAGGGGGAAAAATTCAATTTTCTGTAGGCATAGAAGAGTGAATGCAGTACATCTATATTTTGTGCAAGTGAATAAAAACTGCAGAAAGTGACAACAATCCATAATCGAAGTTAATGTATTTAGTAAGTGGATGCCTGTGACACTTTACACCACCGACCACTGGCCACATGGAGGGGAGCCATCAATGGCTGCCTTTGACAAATGTCCAAATAAGAGCAGGTTTTATGCGGCACTTAAACAACATTCGATTTTTGTTAGCGACAAAGCATCGGCTTTTTGTGCCGTTTTCTGCATTCGCCGTGTTTGAAGGACATTGTTTTTTTTCTCAATTTTTTTGCGTTTCATTTATAAAATAATGTTACTTTTATTGGCCGTAGGGCACTCGAGTGATAGTGATGTGAGTATTGATTATGTGCATTTTAAAAGCGAATAGCAAAAACTACACAAAGGAAATACTTGTGGATTTACAATGTAAACAAAAAACATAAGTTCAAATGAAAATAAAGGTTTTTGTTCAATTATTTTGAACTATTAATTCATCAATAAAAAACATAATTCCAGTAAGCACAGAAATACCGATGTGCTTTAAAAAATTTAAATAAAATTGATTTTCAAATGAACTTGTAACCCTGCAAGTGAGTCATTCTGAGAACAATCAATCAATCTATGTGACAGTATTTCCAATAGACCCCACAAAATTAAATACTTATTGGAAAATAACGGAAAAATTATCCAAAAATACACGGAGACATAAATCTATTAAATATCAATAATTTAATTTGCTACTTCGAATTAAAGTTAAAAAATGTGCAAATATTTTGTTAGTTAAGCAAACCCAAGACGTAGAATCGCCAATTGATCAGTACAATAGTATAATTCATTGTTACATATTTCTCAATATAAAAAAATGTAAGGAAAGGCTTATGGTGGGAGGAGCCGACTATATGTTACCCTAAACCACTTTTGTAGAGCAGAATATGTACAAGTAAATGACAATGCCATTGTTGGTCACTATGTTGCGACTCAGCCTCCTGGCGGCTTCCCATACTGCCGTTACCTCTGATTGATAGACACCAAGAGACCCTTATCATCGCTATTCCATGTGTACCGATTTTCTTAAAATTTTTCAAGGTAGTTATTCGATCAATAATACTATGCAACAATTTTTGTATGCGTCCGAGACCTCAAAACTTTTTTTTGGTGATGAATGAGGCACAGGTTAGGTTAGGTTAGGTTAAAAGTGGGATGCCTATAAAGAGCAACTCAAGATCTATAAGAAGGACCTTAGAAAGGCGCAAAGACGCTCTTGGTATACCTTCTATGGCGAAGTGGAAAAGGCCTCCGACGCCGCAAGGCTGAGGAAAATACTATCAGCTTCACCCTGAACAGCGGGGTACTTGCAGGATGAGGCAAATAACTGGACAAAAAACAGCGAGCAGTCGCTGAACATACTGCTCGACACACATTTCCATGGGAACTCTCTAACAGAACCAGAGGATCAGCAGGACCAACAAGAATGCGAGTGGACTGCGAGCGTTGCTAGCTTGTTGACCGAGAGATTCAGAATAAGCTGGACTATTAACAGCTTTGAGCCCTTCAAGTCACCTGGACCAGATGGCATCACTCCAGCAGAAATGCAGAAAATGTTGAAGTACATTATTCCCTGGCTGGAGAAAATATATGTAGGCTGTATCAGGCTTTCATACATGCCGAATCGATGGAGGGATACCAAAGTGGTATTCATACCTAAAGTGGGGAAGATATCACACACTAGGCCAAAAGACTTCAGACCAATTAGCCTATCCTCCTTCCTATTGAAAGGCCTGGAAAGACTTTTAGTTTATTTCATTATGGAAAACCTGAACTCCTGTCGGTGAACCAACATGCTTACAATAAGGAAAAGTCTACAGAATCAGCCATGCGCGAACTTGTGAGCACTATCGAATCGTCCCTACATTTCAAGGAATTTACCATGGGTGCATTTCTTGACATAGAAGGGGCTTTTAACAACATTCACTCAGATGCAGTAACACATCTAAAGTTAACTTTAGTTTGATTAGACTAATTCAAAGTCTGCTCAACAGAAGACGCATAACAGCATGTCTAGGGTCCAAAACGCTAACAAGGTTTGTAACCAGATGGACTCCACAAGGAGGAGTACTGTCTCCACTAATTTGGAACCTAGCGGTGAATGAAATCCTGCTAGATCTAGAACGTTGTGGCTGCAAGGTCGTGGCATATGCGGACGACGTGGCAATCGCAGTGAGTGGCAAATTCGTTAACGTCCTCAGAGACATCCTACAGGTGGCTCTGAACAAATTGGCTAGATGGGCCAGAAGCAGCGGTTTAGGCGTAAACCCAAACAAGACAGAATTGATACTCATTACTAGGATGAATAATGTCCCACATGTGGACCCTCCACCTCGGATAAATGGAATAGATCTAGTCTTTTCTGAAAGTGCAAAATGTTTAGGTACAATTCTTGATAGGAAACTGTTATTTAGACTTAACGTATTGGAACGTGTAAGGAAGGCCAACGTCGCCTTATATTCCCTCTCTTTTATAGACCTCTCTCCTAAAATCGTCCACTGGATATATATAGCAGTAGTTCGCCCAATACTGTTATACGGCATTGTGGTATGGTGGACGGAAGCTGACAAACTAACCATCACCAACCTACTAACAAAGGATCAGAGAACTGCCTGCCTGAGCATAAGCGGCGCCTTAAGGACTACAGCGACCGAGTCTCTACAAGCCCTACTCCATATCAGTCCAACGAAAGATGGACAGAAATCGGCACCTGCAGGGTAGCTAGACAAATCTGGCCAAGGTATGACATGAGAAGATCAACCCAGCAAAATTTCTCATTACCAAATAATCCGACGAGTAAGCAAAGTTCGATAATGGTAAGTACTTATTATTTAGCCACTTTTCTTATTATTTTAACATGGGGATGTCATTGGAGGGAAGTACTTCCCAAAAGCATACAATAAAGTAGCATAATAAGTACTTATTTGTTGCATAGGCATACCACATAAATATGTGCTTATGTTTTCACGATTTTAAGTACTTGAATAATGCATTACCAATAAGTTACAAAATACATAGTAGATATGGTAGATATGTAGAGATGGCCATTGAAAGTAATTTTGTGCATATTGTCGCGCATATTTCTTCTTCAAATTCTTCAATGGTCTAACATCATACGATATACGTAAATATTTTGGGTATTTTCATTCGATTTCCACATATCTTTGGAAAACTTGTTGAAAATAAATCGTCTACAATAACCCACAAAAATCACTTATTTCTGTTATTATTGGTCATTATTAATAAGCCGAAAGTAATTCAGCGAATATTGAGATGTCATTATTTGGTAATGCAGGGAATAATGACAGGTACTTACCAAGATTTTGCTGGGAAAATATCTCCTCGCACTAAAGAGGCAAAGATTGTCTACGTTAGTATCAGTTCTGACGAACACGCCAAAAGATTGGCTATTGACTCCAATGACTTCTGCAGATGCTGTGGAGATGAGGAAGAAGTGGATAGCATTGAACACTTGCTATGCGACTGCCCCGGTCTGATTAAACGACGACTGGACATACTGGGGTCGGCCTTTCTAGGCAGCCTAACACTCATCAAAGTAATAAGAGCCTAAGGTTGTATACCGCATTCTGGAGAGAGTGGGGCACAGACAAAGAAGGTGTTCTATTGATTCCTTCTCCTCTTCGTCTCCACAGCTTGTGCAAAAATCATTATGCAAGACCTTTAATCTCTCTGTTTGCCGTCCAATAAGACAGTGACCTATCATGACAGACACGATAAGTTAAACGTCCGTTCTCGACAACGACAGCAGTGCTATGATGCGTTGTGGACCTAAACTGGGCCACATCAGCCTGGAATGTATGCATTTCCTGACTAAAGACCACCTGTCATTTGTTGCCCTAAGTACACCATCTCTCAAGAGGAGCTTGCAGGTTGTTAGAGGCTTTCCCACATGTTCCAGAGGTCCCTGGAGCGTGTAAGGTTGTTCCCAGTCTTGCAAGTTAATCTGCCATGCAGTTCTCTGGTATATTCATGTGACCCGGCACCCATATCAGGTGAATATTGAACTGTTCAGCCATCTGGTTAAGAGATCAGTTTTTGAATTCAGGACTATAGTTTCCAGGGACTTGAAAGCAGCCGGACTATCAGAGAAAATATTTATGTATACCGACTTTGGTCAGCACATGCGTATCTTAATTATAAGGATATGAGTGAACCTACGTATACTGCTGTCAACCCCCAGGGTTTCTAACGCCATACTTATAGCGGCTAGATTTATGTTATTGGAGGCTCCTCTATATCTATGAACCTACGTATACTGCTGTCAACCGCCAGGGTTGTGTATCTAGGAGCACTCCCAGCGATTCTTCACTGGACGTAGTCCCTAAACTATAATCTTTCTTGATGTACACAATAGTACAAAGTGTTGAGGCTAAAATTTTCCGTAACCTTGAAGCTTCCGATGAGCTTTCTACGCCACTCTATCCAGGATTTATTTTGAGCCGTTCTCAACTCTTTTTTGTACCGTTTGAGTTCTTACTTGTATGAGTCACAGTCCTGTGGGGCTCTGGCGGCCTTTGCCCTATTCAACAGTTTCCTACAGCACGTCCTCCGCATAACTAATAGAGACGACCATCATTGCAGTCGTTGTTTGCCCCTTGGCTTCTGTTTGTGACATGCGGCTTGTAACAAGTCGTTAAGAGTTGCTGTGACTCGTTCCACCGTTTCTTCTATATCCCGGATAGTTTGCATTTTCATTTCAGGACTTTATTGAAAGACCTGTTGAATATGTGCCTAAATTTTTCCCAATTAGCGTTCCTAATATTGGGTGGGAAGACGGTATCTGGAGACTTCGCATTCAGGCAGAAGCTAATATATGTATGGTCGGAAAAGCTATGAGTATCCAAAACTTTCCAATCAGAAATCCTTGCACTTAAATTCTCGGAGACAAAAGTGACATTGAGCACCTCATGTCTGTTTCTAGTAATAAAGGTAGGTTCATGTCCTCTATTACAAATCACAAGGTTACTACTTATGATATATTCGATAAGTAATTCGCCCCGTCGTTGATGTACTCCCCACATATGATGGTGTGCTTTCACATCACTACACACAATTAGGTCCATCTTCTTCTCGTTTGCCTCTCCTACCAGTGACTCCAATGCACAAGGTGGCGTATCAATGTTATGTGCCATATAAACTAGAGGCCTAGCAAATATGAGAGTTTTCTAGCTCGAGGCTGGCTGATACTATGTCTTCACTACTGAAAGAAGGACGATGGTTTATATAGGGTGATCCGTTTCGAGGTTCCCCACTTTTTTAAAGAAAAAAAAAACACAGAAAATTCATTTATTTTTTGAAGATTATGTCTATCAAATATGGGCCCCTGTTGAGTCTAATTTTCGATGACTCGTTCGAGCATTTCGACTGGTAACTGGCGAATGATACGCGTGATGTTTTGCTCCAAGGCCTGAATTGAAGCGGGTTTGTACGCATAAACTTTACATATCACACAGGAAAAAGTCTAATGGTGTGATATCATACGATCTTGGTGGCCAATCGACCGGCCCAAAATGTGAAATTATCTGCTCACCGAAGTGTTCTCTTAATAAATCCATTGATTGATGCGATGTATGGGAAGTGGCGCCGTCTTGTTGAAACCAAATGTCGCCGAGATCACGAGCTTCAATTTCAGTCATCAAATAATCGGTTATCATGGCACGATAACGGTCGCCATTGACGGTTACGTTTTCACCGTCATCATTTTTGAAGAAATATTGACCAATGATTCCGGTGCGTCGGATCGGGAATCGGTGAATGGCAAAAAGATAGCTCTTAACGAGAGCTAAAATATGACTCATGGGTGTCAAGGTCGTGAGTCGACTGGAAAGCGTTTTTTTTTTATTTAAACAAAAAATGGACGCAATTGGCGAACGATTATTTTGATAATAAAACTGAATAATTTGTAAACTTTGTTCAGGCGTAAGTCTTCCCATGGTGAAATGCCAAACAATATTTAACAAAAATAACATGACATCATGACACGACTCACACGTAATCTGTCAAAAAAGGCTATTGAAAAAAGTATCTCAACTTAGATCACCTATTATTAAGGTACTTCTTGGCAAGTATACGGCTCTACGTCTTCCATTACCTGTACCTTGAAGTAGCTTAAACCCTGGCGTCCTGAGCCCACAAACCATATCTTTACTCAACCATGGTTCCTGGATTTGGACAGGTCAGCCCCTCCTTGTATCAGGAGGTCTCTTAAGGCAGCTGATGCTTTTATAGAGATGTGGAGGTTTATCTGCAGGAACCGGACCAATGTCAGATTTCGCCACCACAGTAATATTTGCCTCGTCGTCTGTGTCCGCTAGACGCTCATCCTCACCGGATTCATCCCCACAAGATTCTTCCGAACCCGGTGATGAAGGGCTTCTCGACACATCGGTAAAGGCTGAAACGCAAGTTCCCGCCAGATGCTGCTCTGATACTTGCGAAGAGGGAGGTTCAGTTTTTATAAAATTAAAGAATGGCTCCAAAGACGTCCTTAATCTTCAAAATAAGTACATTTTGTACTTAAAATTAAGAAAATTTACTAAAAAATAAATAATTTACTTAATATTAATGAAATTGTCTATAATTTAAGTACAAAATGTACTTATTTTAAGCACTAATGACATCTTTGGAGCGATTTTATGACAATTTTTTTCAGTGTGGAGGAGTATTTTGAATTCGTATGACATTAAGTCGGATTTTGCTGAATCCATATGAGATTTCGCCAATTTTCGTCAAAGTTAGTTTATGCGGACCTGATACCAGATTACGTCGACAAAATCGGGAGCCGGACCCGGCATCTCCTCAAGAACATCGAAGAAAACATAGCACAGTGCGTACTCCATCTCACTCCACCTGCTCCTAGGGATGTTGACGTCTTCGTCTCCCCTGTTGATGACTTAGTAACATCAGCGAAGGACCGAGGAGCAGCGTTATCAATAAACCCTTTGGTCCTTTTGGATGCCGGCGGTTCATCTGGAGACCGCTGCCTTTTATTTGGCTGCTGCCTTATGGAAGTTGATGCGGTTTCCTGTTCTTCAGAGATACTCCGTGCCCACTTCAGTGATGCTCTCGATAGAGATACCCTCTAAATTAAAGAAAATTACGAGAGCTACAAATGCTGGGAATATCATTAAAAAAATCATTTTGTATCGTCGCACAGTGGTACCAATTGAGTTTTTTCGTTGCAAAAATCATATCTCTTGAACCGGATAATTTAAATGACACATGGGCAAGTTCGCGGGTCGCGAACTTACGTTCGTACGCTTTTGATGTACAAAAATATAGAAAACAAAAATGTTCCCCGCATTTTTTAGGTGATGAAATAGCATATTCGTAGCTCTATGTGTAGTGCAAAAGATGGGGTTCATCGAGTTTTAATTTTCATAATGATAGCACTAAACATGTGGTCGCGAATGTACGAGAAATAGAAGTCAACTTTGTAGTAAAATGAAAAAATCTGCGAAATGGAAGGGAATATTCTTAATGTATTAATTTAATTTTTTTTTTAATCCAAAAAACACTTTCCGACCTACGACCTTGACACCCATGAGCAATATTTTAGCTCTCGATAATAGCTATCTTTTTGCCATTGAATTGTTGCCAGAAAAATTTGGAGATTCGATTATTTCAAGATATAACACCATTACACTATTTCTTGTGGGGTTATTTGAAGTCATTGGTCTTTCGAAATAAACCAGACTCTCTTCAAGCTTTACAAGTCAATATTGAACGTGCCATTCATGACCTACGACTTGATGTAGTGGAGAGGCTCTAAAGGGGAGAGGCTCCAAATTTATTATTTTTTATTTTGGCAATTTTGTTTGGGAGGTACTATTGTGTGGTTGATTTCACATAAGAAAGGTTAAAGCACCAATTGCGCTAAACATTGACTTTTTAATTTAAGTATGTACATATGTACATAACTAATGTAGAACTAAAGCTTTTAATTTCTCAAAATAAATATCGTTTTATCGAATGGGTTTTTTCTCATTAAACAATTCCGTTCCCCAGTAAATAACTTCACATACCTGTTTTCACCGGACATGTTAAGTAATCGATTATGCAATTACGTGGGCAGGACGTGATCCTAATAATTCTTCTTTAGTTCCTCTTCAAAAGGCTCGATGGACCATGTACAATTGTGTGGTTGATTTCTGTAAGTGGACTGTATTGCTTTCGATTTCGGGACCTCACAATTGTAAATGTTTAAACTCCCAAAAATAAAATGTGAAAGAAAAAAGACAATATCTTAGTTTCAATTTCATTAGTGTTTATTTCAATAGCTCCTTACCGCTTCAGTCGTCAAATTCCAACCGAAACTGAAGGCCGCAAGCGGGTTCGTACCGATAAGTAAAAAAAGGGCTTATTCAGCTAATTTTGTTGGTATGCATTTTAAAGATGGAAACCCTTAGAGTTTGAGTAAAAGCTGTTTGGGAGCGTGGCAATAACGCCCATTTTACCCATACAATGGGTACTATAAAAACATTATACTGTACAAAATTTAAAGTTTTTATATACATATGCAGGCATCGAAGTTATAAGCCGTTAACTTTTTGTGCAAAATGTTCCACTTGTATGGGAGGTACCACAAGAGGCTTGGTAATAACCCCATTTTGCACAGGACTATAGGTACTGTAAAGTCATTACACTCCACAAATTTTAAGGATTGTATGGACTGGACTCAAAGTTATAAGCAGTTAACATTTTATGCAAAATGGTCCATTTGTATGGGAGGTACCAAAAGGGGGTGGCAACTTCGCCCATTTTTCTCAAGGAGATATGGAGCAAGAAACTAATACTATGTATGGAATTGTGAAAGATTCTGAGTGGTAGTATAGAAGTTATGAGATAATCAATATTTCTCTAAATTTTGACCCTTCGTTGGGGAGGTACTCGAAGAAGGAAACACCAACATAGTCCATCTCTGACCTTAGCCTGAGGTATAAGAAGAAATTGAGGCATTCCAAATTTGTACTGAAGCTATAACTAAATATGAACTGATTTTCTTAAAATTCGGCAAGGTTGGTACATAGATCAATAAACTGTACAGTGATAAATTTAAAACCAGTAAGGAAAGGCTAAAGTCGGGCGGTGCCGACTATACAATACCCTACACCACTCTCATAATATTGAATAACTCTGATATATAAATTTTGTAATTCATGTATAAATTGTTTACATAAATTTACTTTTGGGACATTTTATACTTAAATAATACCTTGTACCACAGTGTGGTGTAGGGTGTAAAAACGATTGGATCTAAAGAGCCAAATCGGATGAAACATATATATGGGAGCTATAGCTAAATCTTAACCGATTTTCTTCAAATTCGGCAATGTTGGTTCATGGATCAAGAAACTCTACCATTATAAATTTCAAAACAATTGGATGTAAAATTCAGCTTTTATAGGACTAAATGGCCAAATCGGACGAAACATATATATGGGAGCTATAGCTAAATCTTAACCGATTTTCTTCAAATTCGGTAGTGTTGGTTCATGGATCAAGAAACTCTACCATTCTAAATTTCAAAACGATTGGATGTAAAATACAGCTTCTTCGGGACTAAACAGCAAAATCGGACGAAACATATATATGGGAGCTATAGCTAAATCTTAACAGATTTTCTTCAAATTCGGCAATGTTGGTTCATGGATCAAGAAACCCTACCATTCTAAATTTCAAAACGATTGGATGTAAAATACAGCTTTTATAGGACTAAATGGCCAAATCGGACGAAACATATATATGGGAGCTATAGCTAAATCTTAACCGATTTTCTTCAAATTCTGTAGTGCTGGTTCATGGATCAAGAAACTCTACCATTCTAAATTTCAAAACGAGTGGATGTAAAATACAGCTTCTATAGAACTAAAGGGCCAAATCGGACGAAACATATATATGGGAGCTATAGCTAAATCTTTACCGATTTTCTTCAAATTCGGCAATGTTGGTTCATGGATCAAGAAACTCTAACATTCTAAATTTCAAAACGATCGGATGTAAAATACAGCTTCTATAGGACTAAAGGGCCAAATCGGACGAAACATATATATGGGAGCTATAGCTAAATCCTAACCGATTTTCTTCAAATTCGGCAATGTTGGTTCATGGATCAAGAAACTCTACCATTCTAAATTTCAAAACGATTGGATGTAAAATACAGCTTTTATAGGACTAAAGGGCCAAATCGGACGAAAGATATATATGGGAGCAGGACTAAAGAGCAAAATCGGACGAAACATATATATGGGAGCTATAGCTAAATCTTAACCGATTTTCTTCAAATTCGGCAATGTTGGTTCATGGATCAGGAAACTCTAACATTCTAAATTTCAAAACGATCGGATGTAAAATACAGCTTCTATAGGACTAAAGGGCCAAATCGGACGAAACATATATATGGGAGCTATAGCTAAATCCTAACCGATTTTCTTCAAATTCGGCAATGTTGGTTCATGGATCAAGAAACTCTACCATTCTAAATTTCAAAACGATTGGATGTAAAATACAGCTTTTATAGGACTAAAGGGCCAAATCGGACGAAAGATATATATGGGAGCTATATCTAAATCTGAACCGATTTCAACCAAATTCAATAGCGATCTTAACAGCCGCGAAATACTCTAAACTGCGAAATTTCAGAACGATCGGAGTGAAATTGCGACCTGTAGTCGACGAACAACTTTACATGGACAGACGGACGGACGGACGGACATCGTTAAATCGACTCAGCTAGTGATTCTGAGTCGATCGGTATACTTTATGGTGGGTCTATCTGTGTTATTTTCAGGTGTTACAAACATCTGCCGTGAAACAAACTTATAATACCCTGTACCACAGTGTGGTGTAGGGTATAAACAATTCGATGTAAAATACTGCTTCTATAGGGCTAAAGGGCCAAATCGGACGAAATTTAGATATAGGAGCTATAATAAAATATGAACCTATTATCTTCAAATTGGGCAACGTCGGGCCATGGATCAAGAAACTCTACAATATATATATATGCCCCTTATTTAATCACATAGTATAATAAATCGTTTTACAAAACAAATTATTGCTATGTAAGTAAAATTAGAATTTATTAACGTTTCTGTAATCGGATTAGTTTAAGAGTTGAGGCTGCCAGCTAACCCTCTAGGCAGGGAATAATTGACTGAGTTTCAGTGACATAAGTAAGACTGATCACCTATTTACCTGAGACGCATCGGTTGTAATGTTCAAATCATAATTCTTTATTATTAGCATTTACACCTACCAGTCAGGCAACGGACTGATCTGTTCCTTGAACAAGAATTGTCAGAATAGTTAGAAATTGAAAAGAAAATTATAGTTTGCCGGACAAAGAAGTTAAAGGGAGCCATTGAAAACGCTAGCTAGCAGCCGGGTGGGGGTTCGGTCCATCTTTGTCTACGGAAATCTAACAATTCCGCCATAAATAAAAATTATTACAAACTCCCAAAAAAATGGAAAAAATACTACTTTGGGTGGACTAAATTCTGATCTAACTTGCTTCGCCTCTGTCAGATCAGATTTGAAAGAAAACAAAGAGGTCAGTCAAAGCCTATCAAACAGACTCCAGATGATGGTGGAGTTCAGCCTAAAAACCCTGCTCCACCGTGGTCTTAATGGGCAACAATTACGTTAAGACCCCAAACGAAAGTATTACCTAAAGCCTTTAAAAAAGAAGTTTCAAAAAGAATTTACACCTTCATTTTAGAAAATCTAAATTCAGATCATTTATTATATGGATATTGGAAACCCATATTAAAACAAAAACATTAAATATCTTATACTATATAGGAGAATAATTATAAGCATTTCAGTATGAACTAAGTAAAAAAGAACTTAAAGAAATTTATAACTCAATTCTCCCAACAATTTTATACTAATATTTTAAAAATTAGTCCCGAAGTTCTAATCAGGGCTGCGGAGTCGAGCCAAAACTACTTGACTTCTACACCGGCTCCCGGAGTCGGATTTGAAAATGGTTCGACTCCGACTCCGGCAGTTAAATAACATAAATTTCTGAAATTATATTTCTACTAAGACGTGAATTAATTTTATTGAAATTAAGATATTGCTTTGTTAAAAAACCACAAAAAGTAGGTATCAAATACCAGTAATTAAATAAAATTGTATTATTTATTTATCGACGCTTGACTTGCAACTTATATGACAATTATTTCATAATGGAATCATGATAAAATTTTCTACAATCACTGCCTCTGTTTTAATACCCGTATACCGCAATTTTTGGAAATTATGTTCGCTTCAGGCATCCAGTTTTACGTTAGTTATTTTACACTACACCACACTATGGTGCAGGAAGTTATACACTTTTTTTGCAGATTTGTAAAAAATTCTATAGCTAGACACACCTTAAAATATACTGTTCGATTCAGAATCACTAGCAGTCCGTCTGTCTGTCCATCTTAAGTTGTTCGTTGAGTACAGGTCAAAATTTCACTCCGATCCTGCTGTAATTTGGCAATAAGAACTCTTTAACAACCGGGAGGAAACCTATTGCAAATTGTCAAAATCGGTTCAGATCGATATTGCCCCCAGATATAAATGTTTTTTTATACCCTACACCACACTGTGGTACAGGGTATTATAAGTTTGTTTCACGGCAGATGTTTGTAACACCTGAAAATAACACAGCTAGACCCACCTTAAAGTATACCGATCGACTCAGAATCAATAGCTGAGTCGATTTAACCATGTCTGTCCGTCCGTCCGTCTGTCCATGTAAAGTTGTTCGTCGACTACAGGTCGCAATTTCACTCCGATCCTTCTGAAATTTTGCACTTTAGAGTATTTCGCAGCTGTAAAGATCCCTATTGGATTTAGTTGAAATCGGTTCAGATTTAGATATAGCTCCCATATATATCTTTCGTCCGATTTGGCCCTTTAGTCCTATAGAAGCTGTATTTTACATCCAATCGTTTTGAAATTTAGAATGGTAGAGTTTCTTGATCCATGAAACAACATTGCCGAATTTGAAGAAAATCGGTTAAGATTTAGCTATAGTTCCCATATATATGTTTCGTCTGATTTGGCCCTTTAGTTCTATAGAAACTGTATTTTACATCTAATCGTTTTGAAATTTAGAATGGTAAAGTTTCTTGATCCATGAACCAACATTGGCGAATTTGAAGAAAATCGGTATATATTTATATATTGCTCCCATATATATCGTTCGTCCGAGTTGACCCTTTAGTCCTATAGATGCTGTAGTTTACATCCAATCGTTTTGATATTTAGAATGGTAGAGTTTCTTGATCCATGGACTAACATTGCCGAATTTAAAGAAAATCGGTTAAGATTTAGCTATAGCTCCCATATATATGTTTCATCCGATATGGCTCTTTAGTTCTGTAGAAGCTGTATTTTACATCCAATCGTTTTTATACCCTACACCATACTGTGGTACAGAAACCAATTATTCCAACTTAATACACTTTTATTATACCCTAAGTAGAGGGGAATTGAGAGAGCAAACGTGTAATTTGATACTATTTGGCCACTTCGTGGGTGGTCTGATGACGTCATGATGACGTCATCGTCCATTTTATGTGTATGTATGTGTGAATTCGTACGTCTGTGTCAATTTTATGTGTATGTATGTGTGAATTCTGACGTCGTCGTCGATTTTATGTGTTTATATTCCAATGTAATTTGATACTATTTGGCCACTTCGTTGGTGGTCGCCAGATGTTCTGTAGGTCTGAATCAGTGTTTATGTTTATGTATATGTGAGTTCATTGAACTTGGCTTTGAAGTAACCTTGAGATCAGCATGACTCATTGGTATGTGCGTCCGCAGCTGGGCTTTGCTGTACATCTAGGTATGGTTGATTCTAGAATCACATTGTGAGTCCGCAGCTGGGCTTTGCTGTATATCTAGGTATGGTTGATTGTCGAATCACAAATACACACATGGTATGCATGTATGTGTGTCAACGGTTCCCCACCAGTCCGTCTTTTGTGTCAGTCTGTCTGTCGGACACTAGCGCCAAACAGTCAGATCATGCTATGTGTTTGGTTGTCCGTCTGCCTGTCGGACACTAGCGCCAAACAGTCAGATCATGCTATTGAATTGTTTGGTTGTCCGTCTGTCTATCGGAAACTAGAACCAAACGGTCGGATCATGCAATTGAACTTGAATTGATTCCTTTGTGACATATCCAGAGCACAATGTGTGTGTGTGTAGTTCTGAGTATCCTAAACTTCACACCAAATCCTCAAAGACTTTTAGGTAAACAAACATATTTTTGTGGTTGGTTCATATTAGATACAAATTATTATGTAATACGATCAAATCGTATGTAAACTGTTGGGAGGGAATGCATCTGTAAAGAGCAAAATATTTCCTGTCCATGGTCAACGTTGATATGAATTGAAAAGGAATGAATGCTCTATAAACAAAGAGAAATCATTTGGAAAGTCAGTTTGATTAAAGCTACAGCTTGTAAAGCATTCAGTTTCAAATCTTAATTGTATAAAATAAAAATTTTAAGTGCAAAATGTCTCCCAATACCTGTGTATTTTGTAATGAGTCTTTTCACGCTAAGAGAGATTTTACAAGACATATGAAACATCATTGTCTTATATGTGGAAAACTATTCAAAAACATTTATGTAATGAAACATCATCAAAAGGTGTTTCATAATAATGCAAATTTAAGTGAATCGATGTTGATTAATAAAAAATATGAATCAGATTCGGGAAAACTAAAAATATTTTCTATAAATGGAGATCACAAACTACGTCATGAGCTACAGAAAGATCCTTCAATTCAACATCTAGGATTGATTTCACCCACACAATACCAACAACATACAGGAGTTTTACAAACACAACATGAAAAACAGTGGCCGACGTTAAATGAGCAGTATCAGTATTATAATCAAAATGCTCCTGAAGCTGTAAAAAATACTAAGAATACGTACTTTTGTAAAGACTGTTATGTACAAGTGGTATCCATGCGTAACCACGTTCGTACCAATGGACATAAGGATACTGTTAGAAGGAACATAGATGGGGATATAACAGTCATAAAGAGTTCATTCAATAAACGTATTATAACATACGAATATAATAATTCAAATGGAACTCTGTTACCTGAAAATTTTCTTTGTGAGACAAAAGAGTCACTCCTGAAGTTGCTCAAGCTCAGTTTGGTGGAGCACACAATTTTGAAGTTCAACATAGAACTTCAAGGTGAATATGTTAAACCCAGAGCAGATAATGAGCTAAATATGAGTGATGGACCATCAACTTCTAGAGGTAGAATCCCCGATCCCGATTCCTTAACTACACCCAAGATTTTCAACCACGTATCTAAAATGACTCTGTTAACTCTGGGAGATAACATTAATAATTTGTTTGATGACCACACTGATGCCATAATGCACAAGATGTTCGAATTTCAAGAGCGTGATTCAGGTTGGGCATTACAGAAAATTCTAAAACTTGACATTAATATTAACAAGGCTGATCTCACCAAAGGCTCAAAATTCATTAAAACACCAAAGTCATTGGCAAAAAAGAATGCATGTCTCAACATAAACAATTTGAATGATGAATATTGTTTCAAATGGAGTTTGGTGGCAGCATTGGAAAATAAACCCTCCCATAAGCCTTGTGACACATCTTCCTATAATGTTGACATCGCACGTGATACGATAACATTGCAAAGTGGTATCACGCTAAACTTCCAAGGGCTTCAATTCCCCTTAGCCATAAAACATGTTAAAGTGTTCGAAGCAAACAATGATGACATAAGCATCAATGTCTTTGGTTATGAAGGAGACCAAATTGTTGGACCCTATCACCTAACAAAGAAAGAGAAAAAATACCACATCAATTTGATGCTGCTTCACGAAGGCGATAATTTCCATTACATTTGGATAAAGCGAATGTCAAAGTAATATACGAAAAATGAAATTTATATGATATATGATATATTTAAAAATATTTTTTTCTTTACAGTCTTTTGAGCCATCAATTATCAAATCATAACGGAGCTGTTTTTATTTGTAATGGATGTGTCCAACACTTCCATTCGACAGATAAATTTGCACAACACAAACAGGAATGCGGGGGTATTGTAACTCGCTTGCCCTCGGAAGATAAAGCAATATTAAAATTTACTCACTTCGAGCGTCAATTGAAAGTACCCTTCGTAGTATACGCAGATTTTGAATGTGTATTAGAGGATGTGGTGAGCGCAAATACCACAAAAACCAGCATGATACAAAAGCACACACCTTGTGCTTTTAGTTACAACATTAAGTGTAGTTATAATTCTAGTTTAAATAAGTTTTGTATATATACAGGTGAGGACGCCTCTAAAAAATTTTTGGAAAATCTCATTAGGGATTGTAAATTTATTTACAATAATTATTTGACTGTAAAGAAACCAATGATTAGTTTAACACCCTTGGAGGAAGTAAATTTTTTAACTTCTGAAAATTGTCACATATGTGACAAAACTTTAGGTAACGATAGGGTAAGGGATCACTGTTATTTAACTGGGAAATACAGGGGGGCAACACATAACCAATGTAATCTTCAGCATCAGATAGCAACATTTATTCCAATATTTTTTCATAATTTTTCATCCTACGATTGTCACCTTTTCATTAAAGATCTTATTGACTATGAAGGAGAAACTAAAGTAATTCCATTAAATAAGGAATTATATATATCTATGTCTCATTTTCTTCCAATGAATGATAAAAACAGACTAGAGTTGCGATTTCTAGACAGTTTTCGATTCATGGCTGCCAGCTTAGATTCTCTGGCCCGAAATTTACCTGAAAAGGATCTTCAGACAGTACGTACACATTTTCCAAACAATAAAGATTTTAGACTCATGAATAAAAAGGGGGTATTTCCGTATGATTATATATCATCATTTCAAAAATTTTTTGAGAAACAACTTCCTCCGAAGAAATACTTTTATAATAAAATGACGGACACCGAGTGTTCGTCAGAGGATTACAAACATGCACAGAATGTATGGACAAATTTTGGTTGTACAAATCTGAAAGATTACATGGAATTGTATTTAAAAACGGATGTTCTATTGTTGACTGACGTTTTTGAAAATTTTAGAACATTATGTATAGATGTGCACAAATTGGATCCCTGTCAATATTATACCGCCCCATCTCTTTCTTGGGATGCGATGCTCTTATGTACAAAAGTTGAATTACAACTTCTCACTGATATTAACATGTACAACTTCTGTAAGAATGCCATACGAGGTGGTATAGTTCAATGTTCCAAAAGACACTCAGTAGCGAACACAGAGGGTACGCAAGGTTATGATAAAAATAAACCAATTGTAAATATATACTACCTAGATGTGAATAATTTGTATGGTAAAGCTATGACACAATATCTCCCAGTAAATAACTTTAGATGGCTTGAGGGAACAGATTTTGGAAAATATACAAATGAAGAGGAAATAAAATCAATACCCGACGATTCGCCAACAGGCTACATATTTTGTGTTGATTTAGAGTATCCAAAAGATTTGCATGATCTTCACAATGATTTACCCTTCTGTGCGGAGAGTAAAACTGTTGGAGGGTCTAAATATAAAAAATTAATTACAGACTTTTCCGAAAAACGAACATACAAGATCCATTACAAACTATTGCAGCAGTGTCTAAAGCATAAATTAATACTAAAAAAAGTACACAGCATCCTTTCTTTCTCTCAATCAAAATGGTTGGAAAAATATATACTAAAAAATAATGAGATGAGAGCAAAAGCAAAAAATTCTTTTGAAAAAGATTTTTACAAACTTTTAAACAATGCTGTATATGGTAAAACTATGGAAAATGTGGATAAAAGAAAAGATGTTAAAATAGTAAAGACTTGGGATAGAACAAACAGAAACAGGCTGGGAGCGAGAGATTTAATTGCAAAACCAAATTTCAATAGCTTATCACAATTTTCAGAGGATATGGTTGCCATTCAACTGAACCGTGTAAACGTATTATACAACAAACCAATTTATTTAGGCTTTTGTGTTTTGGATCTTTCTAAATGGGTTATGTATGACTTCCTCTATGACTTTTTGAAAATTAAGTTTCAAAACGATTTTTGTGTAAATTATATAGATACTGATTCATTTATTCTAACTTTTTATGGTAGAGATCTTTTTAAAGAACTTACTCCAGATGAGTTAAAAACAAGGTTTGACACTTCAGACTTTCCACCAGATAATAAATATGGTATCCCTCTTGTAAATAAGAAGGTGATTGGGATGATGAAGGATGAAAATTGTGGTATGGCTATGACCGAATTTGTGGGACTTAGACCTAAGATGTACGCAATTAAAGTGGAAGGAAGTAAAGACATTAAAAAGTCTAAGGGTGTAAAAAAATCTGTGCTAAAAAAATGTACTATAGATACATATCGAGAATGTTTAATTAAAAGACAAAAATATTATGACGATATGTTTACATTTAGATCTAGAAAACATGTTATTTATACAGATAAGATAAATAAAATATGTCTAAGCTATGACGATGATAAGAGAAAAGTAAGACCCGATGGTATAAATACGTATGCGTGGGGTCATTACAGGCTTGATTGTGATTTATATAATATAAATATTGACCTAAACTCTATTAATCCGATGGAACTTGATGTAAGCCTTAACGAAATTAATAGCTTGGAAATTTCGGCTTTAAATGAAATTCTAGATTTGAATATTGAGAATAAATCAGATGATTTAGAAAGAGTTAATGAATCAGATCTATATTCTACAATTCCAATGGATGTATGTTTTAATGAAATTGATAATTCAAATCTCGCAAATTGGGATGAACTTCATGATCTTAACCTATAATTAAGAAATAATGTACATTGTTGTTTACCGTATATTTTTTATGCTTTCTTTCATCAATAAAGACAAATGTATTTTGATTTGTAATACAATACTTGTGTGTTTTTTTTTTATTTATTAATTTTTATATGGAAATACAAAAAAAAAAAACATTTCATTATTAATACTTAAATAATTTTTCGGACGATTCCAGTTAAAGGTGTGTATTCTAGCAAACGTTCGTGAAGTAGTAAACAATAAACATAAGTGTTTTCAGGAATGGATTTAGAGGTCTCAAACTCGATTTTGACATCAATTGGTCCGCTTTTAACAATTTCGTTTTGATGGCTGACATCAATTACAGCTATTGGTGACTCCTTGAATTTCTCACATGAAATAATTGGTTGTGACTCCCTCAAAAAGTAACTTTGTTGAAATTTAGTATACATATCATAAAGTACAGCATATCGATTCTCTTCGAATTTTAAATTTAAGTCATCGTATGGATAAGTATCCGAGTTAAGATGGACTTTAATGTTTGTTAAATTACTGTGAACAAACTTTCCATCTTTTTCAAGAGCAAATAGTACGAAACGTGGTCTTTCTCTGTTCATAGACAGTTTCACATTCCAATTACATTTGGTTGCGCCATTAAATGTTGGGTTAAAATGACAATCCCAACTACGAAATGTAATCGGTAGCGATGTTCCACTCTTTATCGTCTTCATAATTTGTAATTTGGATGTGTCAGACAAGTGCACATGCGGAATTCTCCACGTGATATTCGTAATTGTTAAATTTGCAGTTTCATTTGACTCCGAGGAATAACATGCGTTCTGGTCACTGGAGCTTCGGAGCAAAATAAGATCATGTTTACTATGTAATATAACTTTGGTGAAATCTTCGGCAAATCCCAACAGCATCTTAAGGGGTACATAAAAGTTAAACACACTCATGTTTAAGTCGGCGCCATTATTCCATCCAGCATTTCTCATCATATTACTCTCAAAATCAGTAAGGGACACAAAGTTCTTGATGGTACTCGATACACCTAAATACCGAGTGCGATCGATTTCAACACCATTAATTTCATAACGAATTTCATCGAACATGTGAGCTATACAATTATTGCGTAAACGAGCATTTGATGTTTTTTCGCCGCCCTCTACTGTTACA
Source organism: Eudasyphora cyanicolor (assembly GCA_963930755.1). Lineage (NCBI taxonomy): Eukaryota > Metazoa > Arthropoda > Insecta > Diptera > Muscidae > Eudasyphora > Eudasyphora cyanicolor. The sequence goes on along the minus strand of OZ005736.1, from coordinate 173,578,456 downwards.
GAACCTTCTATGTAAATATAACTCTCGCTTGGCAATACATATAAATCTTGATTTTGAATGGTTATTCTTATTTCATCATTATTTTTAAATGAATTTATATATGGTACGTAGCTGTGGTAGTCTTTTTTGATTATATTGTCATCGGTGAATGGTTTTTCAAGAACATTTAGTATTTCAGACATTTTGTTTTAAACGTAATTTTAAAGATTTTAAAAAAATTTTATTTTCCTTTGTTAGTGGCAACCTTTTGGGTTTGACTGCTTTAATTGGAATGTTTGGAAAGGTCTTTTTAGGACTATATTTATTATAAATAATCATTTTGCTTTTGATCGCAGATGTAGCCTAAGTGTAATCTCTTCTCCACGAAAATTTATTAATCGTTGTTCTTGATCTACTATCCAAACTTTCAGTGAACTGATTTCTTTGACGTTTACTGGTAAATAAATTAAATTCCTTGGTATTTCATCCAATTTATATCCTGGAGATACATTTATACCAAATTCATGAATAGTATGTACAGATAGATTATTCATGTAAGATCCTGATGTTATATTACATTGTATTTGTATTGCGTTTACTTTCATAATGTTTACGGGAAGATATGACGTATGTTTCGTATTTGCTTTCAAAATTCCTCCATTGAATCCCAACAGGGTTCCTATAGACCGTTCTTTGTTAAAATCAATATCATCATGAGATGAAAATATCTCTATTTGTAAGGTATTATTGTTTGCAACGATTTCTATTGTCTTGAGACCGTCTTGTTTACCATAGGCTAGTTTAATATAGTCAACTATATCTTCCAGTTCGTAAGAACCAATAGGAATTTCAATTACTCGATCATCAATATGAAACAAGTTATTATCATGGTCTACGTTTGGAATGGAATTATATGAATGAAAATCTACCAGAGCGCATTCATAGTCTGCGGTTAATTGAATTGGTGGAAAGTAATTGGATGTTAGAACCGAAGATCTTCCGCTTAGGGCTAATGTTATTGACATAGTGAAAGCTGACAAGTAAATGAAAACTATTTTCATTATTTTATTTGTTTTTATTTATGTTTTCACTAGAGCATATTGCTTTTGTTTATCCATGAATTGTGATCTTTAGAGAATCCTAACCACTTAACGTATACTTTGTCGCCCTTAGTTTTCAAAACCTTTTCAACGAGGTATGTGTTGGGGAAGCGTGTGCGTTGAATTTCCTCTTTATAAAACCCGCCTTTGATTGGGTTTCCTTGATAGTCTTCTAAGATAAACGTAACAGGATTTGTAATCTGTATAGATTTTATACGAAATATCTCTGTGCTATAATTCGGTGTATACCCCTTCTCAAATATATTTTTATATTTGCTTATACGTACGTAATCCCCCACATGGTATTTTGACGGTGGGAACATTTTGAGATGACTGTACACCGTCGAGAGTAACCTTTTTTCATTTTTAGAATTTACTTCAATGGGGGGCATATTTATTGTTCGATGTTTTTTCTTATTGTAGAAATCAATCAAATTTTTGTATATATCAAGCCAATGGTAGGAACCGTTGTAAGAAAATTCTCGAAACATTAATGATTTTAGTGTTCGGTTAAATCGTTCAACGATTGATGCTTTCATTACACTATACGTTGAATAGTGGTTAATAGAATACATTTTCATTAGTTTATAAAATTCTTGGTTAAAAAATTCTTTTCCATCGTCTGTTTGTAAATTTTTTGGTATTCTACCTTTATCCAATATTTTTTTAAATGCTGTGGAAACGTCGCTGGCATTTTTTGATTTAGTTGCTTCTGCCCATGCAAATTTTGAGAAGGTATCAATTACTGTTAGCAAATATCTATGTCCTTTATTTATTGTAGAATAATTCCCCATTTCAACCAAATCCGCTTGCCATAAATCGTCGATGCCTTTCATAATTACTCTCCGTCGAGGAAAATTTTTGCGAGCTTGAGCGTGTAGCTCATTGATAATTGTTCGTCTTTCCATGATTTAGTTATGATCGTTATAAATTATTGTACGAGTACTTGACATTCTACTTAAAACATTGTGTAAATCCTTAATATTGTTTTTTAATTGAGATATTTCATTGTTTATGATTACAAATTGCCTACTTAAATCTCTTTTTAATATTTCTTGTGAATGTATGATTTGTGTTTGTAGGTAAGCTTTGTTGATTGCGTCTGTATTTTCCGACGGTGGGGCCAAATTCTTGATTTTCTTATTTTGGATATCGAGGTTATAATGCCGGTCAACACCAATTCCCAAAATTTTTTGAGCATTTCTCCTTAATGCATCAGAGTTGGAAAAGTGACCGAACTTGTCGACACTCATGTTGTAATTGATTGTTTACCCCAAAATCAATGTATTATATTTGCTTCTCTTAATTCTTCGATAATGGATACTATTTCATTGTTTTGGTTACTATGCCCAGCATTTTTTGACGCGATTAAAAGTTTTAGACGTTCAACTAATTCGTTAGGATCATCCCAGTATATATAGTTTGGTTTCTGAAGATTAACACTCATTAAACCTTCACCTGTATGAGTTGTTTGAAATAATTTTTTTATTATTGTTGTGTACTTCAAGCCTTTATTTCCCTTTATTTGTTCATTGGGACTATAATTTCTTCTGTGTGCATTCGTATTCACTAAAATCTTTCTATAGATATCCAATTCATATGAGTCATAATTCTTAGGATTTTTGTGGAATAAAAGTTCATATAAACCCGGTGTGAATGCCCATGTTTGATTTCCAATTATTATTTTATGCTCGTTTAAACTTAGATCGCTTGCGCCAAATTTCCAAACACCATTTTCGTCTTTGTGTGGTCCATATATTGTATCAAGTTTCTTATTTCTATGTAAAGAGTTTAAGTTAATAACACCCTCTTGCTGTTCTTCTTCTTCTTCTGATTGTGAATAAAACTGTTCATCATTTGTTTCATCTTCGTTTCGATTCTCGGTATCAAATTCAATTTTCAATTTCTTTTTATTGCTGAAACCCTCGAAATCATTATCCTTTTGAAATTCTTTTTTGGGGGTGATGCTTTCGTGGGTTGATTTTATAATATTTTTTAGTTGTGTTGTTATAGGTTTGAATGTACTCTCTAAATGACTTGTCATTTCATTTTCACCTAATTTAATGCTTTGAAATTTCTTTTTCAAGATATTTCTAGATTTAATAAGTTCCTTCACAATGCCTTCATTCATTTTAAAGAGCGTAACAACACGATATGTGTTTCTGTTTAATATTTTGAACTGATCTGTTGATATTTTGAACTGACCTGTTAATATTTTGAACTGGTCTGTTAATATTTAAAACCGACCAGTTGAGTTTACAAAATGGATCTGTTTTTATTTCAAATAGAGCTGTTTTCTTTGTAAACTGGTCTGTTGGATTTTTGAGTGAGGCTGTTATTTGTGTTTTCAATGATTTTTTTTTTGTAAGGTCAATAGCATTCAACCGGTACTATGATTGTACCATCTGTTTCAGTTGAGATATTATCATTTACTAAATGTAAATAAATACATCAAATCCTTTTCTATACCGTCCATCAGTAATATCGCTTTCCTTACTTATAACTAAAAAACCATATTTTTCTTTCCAACATGTTCGACATATATCCATAAAATTATTAAATGTCATATCATTTCCAACGTGGTCACTGAAAATATGTTTCATATTCATTACGTCTTGCTTGAAAATAATAATTATGTTAGCATTATCACGTATTAAATGTTTCGGGATGCGTGTGTATGTTTGACATAAATAAAATGAATCTATATTATTATGTCTACCCATACAAAAATAAGCACGAATATTATTTTGTTTTTCGCAGGCGACATCATCAAATATCATTATGGAATTCATTTTCGCTTTATCGGGTGGTATGACAGTAGTATTTTCAGAAAATGTGTAAAACCCCATGCCTTTTACGGTTGAAATGAGCTTCTTTAAATATTCATATTTTGGTTGATGTAACGACTTTGAGTATAAATATATATTTTCAAATTTTAATCCGTTTGGACTTTCAATCAAGCTTATCATAATATTAGTTTTCCCACAATTGGAAGGACCCACTATTATAGCTCGTATTGAATTCGGTAACAAAGAGCTATGTCTGATTTTCTGAGATTTTGTTTGTGTGAAATCGAAATTTCTAACATCAATATTCGTATCCTGCTTTATTAACCGCATTTTTGCAACTGAATTAATAATTTGTTTCACTCAATTTTATATTATTTAAACCTTTAGGTGAAAAACGTATAAAATGATAATTTATTCGAAAAACAACATTAATACCAAAAGGGACGTCAAAGGGAGAGGATTGTTAAATAATTTAATTACTTCATTGCCATTTGAACTGCATTTACCCGGTTATAATTTTTGTGGGCCTGGGACAAAACTGAAGAAACGACTGGATAGAAATGATAAAGGAATAAATGGTTTAGACGAGGCTTGCAAAATTCATGATATAGCTTATTCCAAAACTGAAAATATAAAAGAACGAAATAGAGCAGATAAAGACTTAGCAGAAAAAGCTTGGGGACGAGTTAAAGCTAAAGATAACAGCTGGGGAGAAAAACTAAACGCATATTTTGTCACCAACGCTATGAAGGCTAAAGCAAAATTGGGGGTGGGTATGTCCAAGAATGGTGTATGTGGGAAAAAACTGTTTTCATCAGCGGTGAAGAATGCTACCTCGGTTCTGAAGAAACAAAAACCAGAAGACATAACCACAGCTATAAAGATTGCACAAAAATCGATTGGTAAATCCTTCAGAGGAAAAAAATCTAAAGTTGTTATACCTAGGGTTATAAGAGTACCTAAAATTGGTGGTTTCCTACCCATAATACCAATTCTAACAGCACTTAGCGCTATGGGAGCGTTAGCCACGGGTGGAGCATCAATAGCAAAAGCAGTAAACTCGACTAAGAATGCTAAAAAACAACTTGAGGAAAATATTCGTCATAATAAGGCTATGGAGGATATTGCAGTGGGTAAGGGGATTTACCTAAAGCCATATAAGAAAGGAATGGGCATTGTGTACAATAACAACAATAATAAAACTTTGACAAAAAACTAATAGACCAGCTACCCAACAGGCCTTTAACAGACATTGATTTAGAAATATTTGGTAAAAAACACATTCCCTATTTTAGAGGAGTTTTTATGCGAGACAAACTCCCCAAAAAGCCCCGTATTAAAGAGTGCGGAATTGTTAACCTTGACTCACATAAAGGTCCTGGAACTCATTGGGTGGCATACTTCAAAAACAATGAGAAAAATGAATATTTTGATAGCTATGGCAATCTCCAACCACCATTGGAAATATTGCAATACTTGGGAGCTAATATAAATTATAATTACAAACGAAAACAGAAATTTAATTCTTTCAACTGTGGGCATTTATGTTTAAAATATTTGCTACAATTCAATAAAACACCACAATGTCATCGAAAATCGTATATAAAGTAACTGAAATATTAAAACGTTTTCAGTTCAGCAGCAAAATTCAACGTTTTTAGTTCATCAGCTAAATTCTTGCAAAATGTTCAAAATCAACAGGTCTGAGATTGCGTTATTGGATTTTCAATATTGTCATGGCAATGGCAACAGCATTTATATGAAAGAATTGGCATATATGGCTGGCTCATCAATCGCTCCGAATTACGTTGTATTCAAGGAACCATTCGATATTCGAGAATTAAGTTATGAAGGACTAAGAACAAACACCTACTGCAAGAAATTTGTTAATGGACTGGATTGGTCAATGGGATCAGTAGATTACAGCTGTGTAGGTGATTTTCTATCACCCCTAAATAATTATAAATATATTTTTGTTGTTGGTAAAGCAAAACAAGATTTTTTATTAAATTATGTTACAACATCTGTCATAAATTTGGAAAATAAAATAAGTTTAAAGAAATGCGAAAACTATTATTCGAAATATATATGTCCGTTACATCCAGACAATAAATTTAGATGTGCACTAAATAACTTGTTTAAACTATATATATTTGTAGAGAACAATTATAATAAAATACAAGAATCTGTTATAAATGAAATAAAGTACTAAGAACAAAAACAAATCGTAACATGTGTTTTTATTTCTTCAAAATTGAATGTATTCCTTTAAAAACAAATATTGTAAACATAAATATTAAAAACTTTGGAAGTAATGAATCGGTCGTTTTCTCCTCTTGTAATGTTGAAAATGGTGAATCTTTTGGTCGCTTCTCTCGTATTTGTAAAGCATTGGATCCTGATCTCTGATATGGTGTTTTGAAAGTACAATGTCGTAGTTCAGTTCCACTGTTATAAACTCCACACACATCAAAACTTAACTTTGGAAGCAGTCGATCTAATTCTTTTAAATTTATGGGTTCATTGTTAGTAATGTAGCGTCTCATCAATGGACAATTCTTCGACCATCGCATATGTTCCGAAACCGGGGAATCTGTACGTTCCCAAGAATATATTTCAACCTCACAAAAATAACATTTTGCTTTGTCATTTTCACCAGTATAAAAGAAGCCTATCATAGCCATCACCTTAGGATTAATATACTTTAGTGGCCACAAACCAAACGTTTGCAAACGTTTATCCTCACGATGAAATCGATCGTCCATAACGTAGCGTGGTTTTAAGATATCCATTTCTAAAGGAATCATGTTTCCTTATAAACGTCTGTTACTTAATTACTTTCTGAGATGACATATCGACTCTCTTTTATATAAAACACCCACAACTATCAGATTCAAATGAAAACACAAGAGCTTTTTAATTTGAAAATTTAAAAACAACTTTTATTTTAGAATATTATAATGGAAATGATATAGTAATGTTAATATGAAAGCTAAAATTGATTTTAACTTAAAATAAAGAGTAAAATGCATCTGTGGCAATTATTTGTCTTAATTCTAATTTACATAAATCTGATCCTTCTCGTAATGGTGTTTTAACTACAGAAAACACTCCATCGCAGAGTCGTTTTATTGCTTCATCTCCCAGAGAGAGAAATCTCGATGGTAAATACAAAATGTAGTTGTCCAGCCTTAACACGATTTTTTCTCCATATGTACCAACAGTCTTGTAGGCTCCTCTTACAGCATATTCCATGTCTGGAGTCATATCCTTAATACTTAGAATTTTTTTGAAATTCATACTGTTGAATGATTTAATAACCTCAGTATTCGATGTCATCTTGTTAATTTTAAAATTTCGACTGTAGTCTTCATAAAAATCTGCACCTATTTATATCTATTTGAAAACCTCAATTTATGTATCCCCTCTCCCTCTAAAGTAAAAAGAGGATGAAAGCTCTTAACAAACCCAAGCCTTGCAAAATAAAAATATATTTTATTTAATATTATATTTATGTTTTATTTAAAATTTTATGAATGAAATGTAACGTGAATAATAGAACAAAAAATCTTATAAATAGTATATTTTTAATAATTAATTAAATCTAAAATATATTGAGCTTCTTCTTCATTGATTATATCCATAAAAGCATCCAATGTTTCAGGATATTTATCAATGTATGCCATTAAAATAGTTTGTATTACAGTCTGAGAATTGTTAACCTGTGGCTCAACCATAGGTTTCCCAGGCTGAAGTAATATATTTGATGTAATAACTGGGCGCTCACCCAATTCACTTGGATATGATTCCTCATCCTCTAGGATTTGGGATAAGCGTTGTCCATATTCAAAATCAAACGGTTCGGTCTCTCCATTCGGGAAAAGGTCTAGGCTTTCCAAGACTGATGGAGTTACGTTTTGATCATCGTTATCATCATGGTCCTCCGGATCAAAATCAAACGGTTCGGTCTCTCCATTCGGGAAAAGGTCTAGGCTTTCCAAGACTGATGGAGTTACGTTTTGATCATCGTTATCATCATGGTCCTCCTGATCTGTCGATGAGCCATCAACTGGAATATCCTCATCTGTCCAATTCATAATGTCCAGTGATTCTAAATCTGCCAACTCCTTTTCAATGATCGGATCCTTTGGGTGAACGCAACTGAATTGATCATCCGACCAACTATGGACATTGAGTTTTTTTAACTCCTCCATCTCGAAATCAGCCATAGACATCATTTTCAAGGATAAAGGTTTATTCTAGCACTTTGGAATATGTGGACTGCTACTGTGGACTGTAGTTGTCCTCACAATACTTTTCTTTATATATGGAAATTTCATAATGTCGGATTCATTTTTTGTCATAAAAATTTTAAACGAATTTTTAATAAATGCATTTTTCATAGTATCCCTAGTCAGCAAATATTTAATGCGTATTTCATAATTATTTGCATCGAATATCAGAAGATCGCAAAATTATGTTTGTTTTCCATCTCTTCGTTTATAGGGCATTCATTCCTTATCAATTCATACCAATTCTTAATTTACCACGAATATGAAACAACCACAAAAATATGTTTGTTTACCTAAAAGTCTTTGCGGATTTGGTGTGAAGTTCTGGATACTCAGAACTACACACACACACATTGTGCTCTGGATATGTCACAAAGGAATCAATTCAAGTTCAATTGCATGGTCCGTCCGTTTGGTTCTAGTTTCCGATAGACAGACGGACAACCAAACAATTCAATAGCATGATCTGACTGTTTGGCGCTAGTGTCCGACAGACAGACGGACAACCAAACACAAAGCATGATGCACTCATGATGTGGATAATGAATGCTGAGTTTTTTAATTAGTATATTCAGATTACAAGTGCCACAACTTTGTTTGCATAATGTTATTATACTTATATGCTACAATGTTGTGCTGCGTAAAGAACTCGGTATGGCTTTAAAATTTTTTGGACCCCGCTGATCTTGGACGGCGCTGATCTTAAAAGTCTTTGCGGATTTGGTGTGAAGTTTTGGATACTCAGAACTACACACACACACACACACACACACATTGTGGTCTGGATATGTCACAAAGGAATCAATTCAAGTTCAATTGCATGGTCCGTCCGTTTGGTTCTAGTTTCCGATAGACAGACGGACAACCAAACAATTCAATAGCATCATGAACTGACTGTTTGGCGCTAGTGTCCGACAGCCAGACGAACAACCAAACACATAGCATGACGCACTCATGATGTGGATAATAAATGCTGAGTTTTTTATTAGTATATTCAGATTACAAGTGCCACAACTTTGTTTGCATAATGTTATTATACTTATATGCTACAATGTTGTGCTGCGTAAAGAACTCGGTATGGCTTTAAATTTTTTTTGGACGCCGCTGATCTTAAAAGTCGTTGCGGATTTGGTGTGAAGTTTTGGATACTCAGAACTACACACACACACATTGTGCTCTGGATATGTCACAAAGGAATCAATTCAAGTTCAATTGCATGGTCCGTCCGTTTGGTTCTAGTTTCCGATAGACAGACGGACAACCAAACAATTCAATAGCATGAACTGACTGTTTGGCGCTAGTGTCCGACAGACAGACGGACAACCAAACACATAGCATGACGCGCTCATGATGTGGATAATGAATGCTGAGTTTTTTAATTAGTATATTCAGATTACAAGTGCCACAACTTTGTTTGCATAATGTTATTATACTTATATGCTACAATGTTGTGCTGCGTAAAGAACTCGGTATGGCTTTAAATTTTTTTTGGACGCCGCTGATCTTAAAAGTCGTTGCGGATTTGGTGTGAAGTTTTGGATACTCAGAACTACACACACACATTGTGCTCTGGATATGTCACAAAGGAATCAATTCAAGTTCAATTGCATGGTCCGTCCGTTTGGTTCTAGTTTCCGATAGACAGACGGACAACCAAACAATTCAATAGCATGAACTAACTGTTTGGCGCTAGTGTCCGACAGACAGACGGACAACCAAACACATAGCATGACGCACTCATGATGTGGATAATGAATGCTGAGTTTTTTAATTAGTATATTCAGATTACAAGTGCCACAACTTTGTTTGCATAATGTTATTATACTTATATACTACAATGTTGTGCTGCGTAAAGAACTCGGTATGGCTTTAAATTTTTTTGGACGCCGCTGATCTACTTGACTGGCGGACTTGCTGATCGTTTTACGACCACTTTGTTTGTTTGTTTTGAAAAGGCAAAAAATTGATAGATCGCCAAAAAAATTCATTGGATCGCCAGTCGATCACTCTCAATTTGTTATTGGCTTGGCTTGGGCAGACGGATTGCTTGGAAAGACCATTGAATAAAACTAAGATGTGGACACACAAACCAATAGCCTAACATGGACAGACATACTATCACAAAAGATGGACTGGTGGGGAACTGTTTACACGCATACATGCATACCATGTGTGTATGAAAGACAGACTGGTGGGGAACCGTTGACACACATACCATGTGTTTATTTGTGATTCGACAATCAACCATACCTAGATATACAGCAAATCCCAGCTGCGGACTCACAATGTGATTCTAGAATCAACCATACCTAGATGTACAGCAAAGCCCAGCTGCAGACGCACATACCAATGAGTCATGCTGATCTCAAGTACATAAACATAAACACTGATTCAGACCTACAGAACATCTGGCGACCACCAACGAAGTGGCCAAATAGTATCAAATTACATTGGAATATAAACACATAAAATCGACGACGACGTCAGAATTCACACATACATACACATAAAATTGACACAGACGTACGAATTCACACATACATACACATTAAATGGACGATGACGTCATCAGACCACCCACGAAGTGGCCAAATAGTATCAAATTACACGTTTGCTCTCTCAATTCCCCTCTACTACCCTATACTACACTGTGGTACAGGGTATTATTTAAGTATAAAATGTCCCAAAAGTAAATTTATGTAAACAAATTATACATGAATTACAAAATTTATATTTCAGAGTTATTCAATATTACGAGAGTGGTGTAGGGTATTGTATAGTCGGCCCCGCCCGACTTTAGCCTTTCCTTACTGGTTTAAATTTGGCCTTGTAGCGCTATGGGAGCTGTATTCCACATTTAATCATTTCGAAATTTAGTAGGGTAGAGTTTATTTATGCAAGAACGCATATTGTCGAATTTGAATTCAGTTTCGATTTAGTTTTATAATTATTACTCGTATTAATATTTCATATTTACTATATCTGAGCTTATTCTGCTCTAACCAGGTGGTGTACGATATCATATAGTTTGCTTCTTATTCTTATTTTGTTAGCAGCATATTCATCTTGCTAAATTGATCACATATATAAAACTGCCTTTACATAAAAAGTCGATAATTTGGTTGACTTTATACATATATTGGACATACAACAATATTTGGTTAAAAGCTTCAAATGTTTATCCTTCTTTTGTACCAGGATTGTTTTCCCAAAAATTGTTGAGTGCAAAAAATATTTTGGCCTGAATGGTACATTTTGCACAATCCATCTCGGAGTCGGAGTCGACCATAATTTTTCGACTCCGGACTCCTACTCCGGGCAAATTTCCCCGACTACGAATCCTAGACTCCGACTCCACAGCCCTTGTTCTAATAAAGTGATTTAAGCGGGATAATACAATTGAAGTAAAGCTTATTTAACGCAAGCAAAAATATGAACTTTGTTATTTAGTTCTACGAGTATGAACATTAATATGAGATTCAATGGAACTTCAATTGAAAAATTAAATTTTATAGTGTTTTTGTACCTTAACACTGGTCGAAATTATTCGAGACTCAAGGTCGAGATGTGAAGCCACATAAATATTCTAGCCAGACTTAATGAATTTTTGAAAAAATATTGCATTTTTATATAATCTTATAAAACGAAGTTACTACTTAATTATTCTAGGATTTCAAACTCTATTCACTGTGTCAAAAGCAAAATTTCAAATACATTAGTTAGCAAAGAAAAACACAATGAAACTCAATGAAACTTACAGACGAACTACGAGGCCTCGTTGATCTTGTTCTGCTCCGATGATATTCCTGATAGGAATCGAAGTAAAAAAAATTAAAAATTTGCTTATGGAAATTATGCTAAATATAAGAATTTTAAATTATCTACTCATACTTATGGTCTAATGTCATCTTAATCTAAAGCGTTGATTCCGTTTTTCTTCAAGCAGTCAAAGACGACCTCTTCCATTCGAGGTATTTTGTTTATTTCCTGGTATTTGTGGCTGGATTCTCATATAAAAGTTAATTTGTGGTTTTCCCAAATGTAATGACTGTTGGCGGCACCAAATTTCAATATTGAGTTCCACAAGTGGCATTCGTTCATTTTGGGTGCTATTGAATGTGGCGTGTTTCCGAAAAATATGCGGACCTAAATCCTGAAATCGTGAAGAAATCGGTCCCCGTAGTAGATAAAGAGGATGAAGAATTAAGGCTCGAATGTGATTGCTCCAAGCAGGTTATGTAATAGCACTTGGCTCGGTTACACAATGGGGGCTCCGTGCTGTAGGTTTTGCAATGTGGTCAACCAAAAAAAATTACTTATATTTGCACCTTTCCAGAAAACAAGACTCCTTTTGACTCTCCTGAAGGAATCGGTTACCGTAGAAGTAGTGATCAGTGCTGAGTTCTGATGAACGTTACCACACTGCTTCAAGTACATGTAAATTGGTTGTGTCAGGTTATGTGAAAACGATTTGGTTATGTTATACAACGCTTGTTCCGTGATATAAGATATGCAGCCAACAAAAAAAAATGATAATTTCACTCCCACAGACTCCTTTAGATTCCGTGGTAATGAGGATAATCTATAATCTTCACAATTTCCCCGAAAATCGTTGCACGGATTAGGTTTTGGATGGTAATTATCAGGTTTAATCACTTTACATAAATTTCTGTGATTGTTAAGGAAAGTCCTAAGGTCGGTCACAATTAAATCCTATATATATATATATTTCCTATTTTTTGAAAACCACAAAATGTGCCGAAGATTTACCTTAGATTTCCTTACACAATTAAATTTTCAGACGTTGCAACACTTTTAGTAATAATTGTATGGTATGGTTAGTCTGATATAAATGCAGCACTTGGCCGCGGCTACGTCTCAGATGGTCCATCTTTTGAGTCCAATTTTCGATGACTCGTTCGAGCATTTCGACTGGTAACTGGCGAATGACACGCGTGATGTTTTGCTCCAAGGCCTGAATCGAAGTTTGTCCGCATAAACTTTAGACTTTACATATCCCCACAGGAAAAAGTCTAACGGTGTCATATCACACGATCATGGTGGCCAATCGACTGGCCCAAAATCCATCAATAAATCCATTGATTGATGCGGTGTACGTTCTCACCGGCATCATTTTTGAAGAAATGTGGACCGATGATTCCACCGGCACACAAACCACACCAAACCGTTGTTTTTTCTGGATGAAGTGGCAGCTCTTGAATCTTTTCAGGTTGCTCTTCGAGCCAGAAAAGGCCTCATCACTGAACAAAATTTGGCTCGAAAACGTCGGATCTTCTTGGAACTTTTCAAGAGCGAAGCGATGTCGCTTGGGAAGGTCGAGCGGCTTCAGTTCTTGCACAAGCTGTATTTTGTATGCTTTCAATTTAAGATCTCGACTTAAATTGCGCTCCATACATCAGTCCGAGTTATTGCGAACGGCGCCGAATCGACTCTCCACGGTCTTCGTGTACACTCTCAGCTACGGCCGCTACATTTTCTTCACTGCGTACTGGACGTGGTCTATTCAGTCGAATATTATCCAATAATAAATGCTGGGTCCCAAGGTGGGTGATGGTGTTGCGAATAGTACGCTCAGTAGGCCGATTAAGTTGACCATATGTTGAACGAAGTGCACGAAACACATTCCTCAAAGAACGTGAATTTTCGTAATAAAGTTGAACGGTTTGTAAACGTTGTTCAGGCGTAAGTCTTTCCATGATGAAATGCCAAACAATACTTAACAAAATTAACATGACGGCATGACACGACTCACATGTGATCTGTCAAAAAACGGCTATTGAAAAAAGTATCTCTACTTGGATCACCCGTTATATATCGGGGTTATATATTTTTATTACACTCTCTCATTTACTTTCTAACATTCAGAAATGCACTTACGCATTACTTATACCCTGCCTATACTGACAAACATACATATTGACAAAGTAGTTCAACTTTATGACCCTTCGTCTGCGCTCTGCGCTTAGGTCTATGCAATTCTAAAATTAACTTTGCTACCGTGCCTGTTGCTTAGAAGTGCGCTCACTCAAGGCAGCCACTGACTGGACAGTGCAAGCGAAGAAAACAGTCGAACTAGAAAAAAAAATCAATAAAAATGCAATCGCTGAGATGCGCATTGAACCTGCGACCTCAGTTTAAACCTGCGTAAGCGCACACGCTAGTCCACGGCTACCCTCGCTCATGCTTGTTTGGTGCCCGATTTCACATTACTTCACATTTTCTACACAGTTTTGGTATGCCCTTCTGGTTACTCAGTTTATCACCTTCTCACTCTGGCTACCACTTTGACGGATTGTCAATATGGCATTTCCAGGGAATACTTGGTCATAACTGAAAGTAGTGAGATGCTTGAGAAATTCATCAAATGAATCACCTCTGGACATTCCCAAGTGAATGACAATCAGAAGCTTTCCGTACCCAAGTACACATCTGTGAAAGTCCCCATCCCCCACAGAAACTCGACCATGCTACATTTAAAAAACAATTAAATATAAACTACAGCTTCTATAGGGCTGAAGGGCCAATTCGGACAAAACATATATGAAATTCAAAACGATTGGATGAAAAATACAGCTTCTAAAGGGCTGAAACATCTACATGGGAGATATATCTAAATCTGAACTTTTTTTCTTCAAATTGAGCAATGTCGGTCAATGAATCAATAAACTCTACCATGCTAAATTTCAAAACAATTGGATGTAAAATACAGCTTCTATAGGGCTAAAGGGCCAAATCGGATGAAACATATATATGGGGCCTGTATCAACATCTGAATCGATTTCAACCTATTTCAATAAATTTCTGTTCAGGTGCGAACGACTCCGAAATGCAAAATTTCAGCATTGCGACCAAAAATTGCGACCTGTACTCAACAAACAACATAAGATGGGCAGACGGACGGACAGATATGGTTACATCGACTCTGCTAGTAATTCTGAGTCGACCGGTATAGATTAAGGTGGGTCTAGATGTAGTATTTCTAGGTATTACAAACATCTGCCATAGTACCCTGTAATAGTAGGGTATACAAATTTGGTTTTACAATGGGCTAGATAATCTCTGTGAGCCTGATTTACAGGCATCCTCTTTAACATAACCTAGCCTAGGTCACTCCTTCGCTATGTTACACTATTGGTCCATGAATGGAAAAAATCAGGTATCCGCATACTATACTTATAATGACTTGTATTATCTGTATCTCTTTATTATTCCCTGAACTGATAATTGGTAAACAGTGTTTTTTTTGTAAACTGCGGAAAATTACTAAAAGCTTAAAACTTCACATAAACATGAATTTTTAATTTACATTCGCCTTAAAATTCGAGTCACATATTCGCCACATAAACACACACACACAAATATACTGCTCAAGTATGGAATGGTGCACAGTATGATGTTTTCGTGAAAACTAAGGAGACCGCCGATTTCATTATTATGCTGCGAGCGAATGCATTGCAATTTGTTCTGCATACAAATTTCATCCAACACAGGACTTGCAGTTTATGTTTACGTGAGTGAATATGCTTTTGGCTCTTTTTTAGAATGTAATCATCTAAGAACACACACACAGACGCACCCACATACATACGAAGTTATCTCTAACAAATTTGCGAATATGTTAGAATATCACATCCTCACATAGACACCCGCAGACACAGCCCACCACTCTCGTCCACATGCAAATGCATTTACTATGGAAGGCTTGATATCATTCCAGGCACGCCTTCACCACACATTTACCATTTGTTGTGGTACTGTGTTACATATTCGTCATGCTTGGTTGACCCTAAACGGATCGGCACTGGTCTGGACCACGGATACTGCGTAAAGTATGGTACGGAACTGCAGTTGATGGCATTTTAACTGTGAAATATATTGTTAACGACGTCATCGTTGTCCTGAAGTTAGACAAATTTTAGCTTTAAGCCATAATCCTTTTTGATTTCGAACGAACTGATGTTGTAGAGTGCCCTTTAATCCGAGTTCTCGCTAAAATAAAATCATAGAATTTTGTTCACAGGAATTTAAATAAAGTAAACAAAACCTAAACGAATTAAATAAAATTAAACTAAACTAAACGAAGCTAATTGTGTGCTTTGTTGTGAAATGTTTTCACTATTTTTAGAAAAGTTTGGCTTAAATAAATGTTTGAAAACAAACATATACACAATAATAAAAAATTCTAAATTCCAAATGAATAAAAAATTATAACTGACAAATATGTTGCCCCAAAGTCATCTTTAAAACATGAAACGGTCACATGACTTCGTTATTCAAAACGACATATGAGTGGAATCTTTGAGCAACAACCAATTGCGTATATAAAATTCCATAAAATCAAAGCAAAAAAAATTTTATGGAACTTTTTTTAATTTTTTTTTAAATTCCAATTTTCATTGAAGTTGTCTTCAGAATTTGGACCAATTTTCTAGTATTAGTCCAATGATGCGCTAAATCTAAGGGAATTACGTGGGCTAATTTTTTTTGGAAATTTCTCTTTCAATTTTCATTAAATCTCAGCCAAGTGGCTGAGTCGCAACATAGTAACCAACACTGGCGTTGTCATTTACTCGGACAGCCAGGCTGCCATCAATTCTCTGGAGGCAACATCCCTAAATTCACAAACAGCCCTCGACTGCCGCAGATCTCTTAACGAGATGGCTGAGCAGTTTAATATACACCTCATATGGGTGCCTGGGCATAGGGATATCCCGGGGAACTGCAAAGCCGATGAACTTGCTAGGAAAGGGACGACATTACAAATTCTCGAAGAATTTGCATATATTGGTGCGCCACTATCTACGTGCAAGCTTTGGCTTAGGCAAGAGGCAATCAGGCAGTCCAACGAAAGATGGACAGAAATCGACACCTGCAGGGTAGCTAGACAAATCTGGCCAAGGTATGCCTTAAGAAGGTCAAAATATCTCCTCGCACTAGAGAGGAAACGATTGTCTACGTTAGTACAGGTTCTGACGAGACACTGCTTGATCGGCGAACACGCCAAAAGATTGGGTATTGACTCCAATGACTTCTGCCGAAGCTGTGAAGATGAGGAAGAAGCATTGAGCACTTGCTTTGCGACTGTCCCGCTTTGAGTAAACGACGACTGGACATACTGGGGTCGGCCTTTTTTTAGGCAGCCTAACAGATCTTTCCAGTGCTGATATTCGTACTATCGATAAATTTATATATCAAACAGGTTGGTTTCGATGAGAGCATTTCAGCCCGTGGTAACACTAGTGACCTAAACTGGTCTATGTGAGCTTGTAAAAAATACGGCTACCACCCTAACCTAAACCTTCATTAAATCTTGGTGAACATGCTCCTCTTGTTCGTCGCTCACCGTGCGGCTTTTGTGGAAAAAAATCTAAATACGAATGAAGAAAATTCATTTTGACTGACATTCGTGCACCTAATTCGTGATAATTTTTCAATAATTCAGCAACAATTTGTCTATAGTTTTCACTTTTATTGCTTCCAAGAAAACGGTTCACGATGCTCTTGAAAGATTTCCAGGCTGCATATTCTTTCTCCAATAAACATTGTGAAAAATTGTCATTATTCAGTAGCTTCCTGATTTAAGGGGCAACAAATATAGTTTCTTTAATTTTAGAATATGAAATTTTAGGAAAACCCGTAACAAATATTTAAATGCTGCACCAAAGTTCTTAAAAAGGCCCAATTTTATGTGCAGCGGCGGAAGAAGAACGTCATTTGGATCAATTAATGGTTTATTTGAAATGTTTTGTTTTCCTGGTGAATACTCAGTTCTTTTTGGCCACTCTGTTCTGACGTAATGATGACATGTAGCAATGTTCTGACGTAATGATGACATGTAACCTCCTTGCATACAATTCAACAAACGAATGACCTCCAGATCCTCCTCCATTTATTATCGTTGTATTTTAGTAATACCAAAATTTCAGCCATTGATTCGTAATCTTCCTTTGTATTAATGCCATGATCGACGTACACCCTTTCTTTCAAGTAACCCCAAAGAAAGAAGTCCAACGGTGTCAAATCGCATGATCTTGGCGGCCAATTGACATCGCCACGACTTCAGATAACACGGCCATTGAATTTGTTGCGCAAAAGAGCCATTGTTTTGTTAGCTGTGTGGCAAGTGGCACCGTCGTGTTGAAACCACATATTGTCCACATC
Organism: Eudasyphora cyanicolor; assembly: GCA_963930755.1. Taxonomy (NCBI): domain Eukaryota; kingdom Metazoa; phylum Arthropoda; class Insecta; order Diptera; family Muscidae; genus Eudasyphora; species Eudasyphora cyanicolor. The sequence continues at coordinate 173,560,114 of OZ005736.1, read as the reverse complement.
CATATCTTCCAATTCGGGCCATAAAAAGTTCGTTATCATCTCACGATAGCGAACACCATTCACAGTAACTGCCTGACCGGCCTCATTTCGAAGAAATATGGCCCGATGACGTCGCCAGCCCATAAGCCGCACCAAACGAACTGAGCGAGCATGCACAGGTGTTTTCACATCTCCTACAGACCCGGTTTGCTGAAATTTGCGCACAATTCTCCCGATTGTGGACACATTTCGTCGATTATGCTGATCTAAACAACATCAAGAAGTGCACGAAATGCATTTTGATTTGAACGCCCATTTTCGTAAAAGGCTTAAAAAACTTTAACGCGTTGCTCGATTGTGTATCTTTCCATGGTTCAAATTGAGTTAGTCTGAAATAAGAAATGTCGAATGAAATGCAGAAAAAAACTTGACGTTTAGGTGTGGTTCACATTCAACATCGGCCCTTACAATTTAACCACCCTTACATAGATTGTTACTTTTGTCCCAACTGCAAGATATTTCCACTGCTGCATTCGTGAAGCTAGTAATTCTGCGTCTGGCTACATTAAATGTAAATCCCGAATTAGATAATTCAGCTCAGCGTCACTAAATGATGTTCATCATCAGCCTTATACAAACTACCACAGCTGGTGAAAGATGTTTCGGACTCACTGCTCATAGCACTGGGAATGAAACATTTGGTGGACATTGAACTGGTTTGGAAACCGATTGGACATTAGAGTAAGTAATATTATTTTCGATTTTTCATATTGAATCCAGCAACATTTGTTAAATAGAAATAGCAATCGGTTTCGTGGTTACTTGACTCTCTCCAAAGTACTGGAATTGAAAACTCGAAATAGATGTTCTTGATATTTTACCACTTGCATAAAACAGTTCTGCAACTATTGCAAAACATTGTCGGTGTCCGCGGTTCGTCCAAGTTTCTGTCAGCAAAACCAAAATAATGTATAAGTAAATATTCATATTTTAATGATTCTGATATTGCATATCCTTTTTTCCAACCAAATATTCACAAAGCTAAAATAGCTTGAACCAGTAACAACACTGTTTTACAGTATTGCCGGCATGCGATAAAAAATGAACAAGACGGATAGTCCAATTTTTATGCCAGATTCGAATTCAGCGAAACTAAATTACTTAAAAAACATTCTTCGTTTCTGCAATCAATTTTTTTCCTAATTTGTAGACCAGTGTTATTATTGATAAAAATCTACACATATAAAGTTGTTGCGTTTCTAACTGGTTGACTGACTGATCACCCACAGCCCAAACGGCTAAAGCTAGAATCATCAAATTTGGTGGGAGGGTAGTTCTTTGGGGTAGACGTGTAATAAGGCGGGATTCTTCGAAATTCGTACTTTTGTGTGCACAGAGGCAAAAAGAGGTAAATACTGCAGGGATCTAACGAATATTCGCATATGCGAACGCGAATTATTCGAATCATTTTAACATTTGCTTTCGCATTCGCAAAAACCATCTTTAGATTATACGCTTTCGCAAAAATATTTTTCAGTATTAGCTTCCATTTGTTAAAAGTGTTAAATTTCCTTATTCCCTTCACACAATTTGAAGATATTAATACCAATGAAAACCTCTGCCACTTCTCTTCAAAACAGTTAAAAAATATGTTTGTCCTTGTGGTAACAGGAGGTAAAAATGTGGAAAACATTCTTAATACTTGAATATCCAGGAAAAGTATCAATTCAGTTTCTTAAATTTGTTGGTACTAAAGGGTCAAACTATTATTCGCATTCACTTTCGCAAAAATGCATATTTCACTATTCGCTTTCGCATTCGCAAGAAATATGTTTCAATATTCGCTTTCGCTAAAGTCACTTTCGTTGCATCCCTAAAATACGGTACCACCGCCAAATCTAAACAGAATGAGCTTGAATCGTGAAATTTAGTGTGAGGGTAGCTCTTTTGAGGAATGCTCAGAAATTGATAGAATTTTTCGAAATTCGAACATTGAAGTGCACAGTGGGGTAAAAAGGGATACAGGTGATACCACAGCCAAATCAAAACGGCAATCGTGAAATTTGAAGCGAGGGATGTTTTGTCCTTATGGCAAACTAGAGATTGGAAGTGTTTTTTAGAAATTCTTAATTAAAGAGGCACGGTAGGACAAAAATTGTAATGGCAAAATTGGAACTTAAACATGAGATATGAATATTTTTTATGCTTTAGGAGCACAGTTGGTAGCAAAACAGTTAAATAGTGTACAGTGAACATAAATGGTACTGTGGAGAAAATATGGTACAGCGGGTGAAAAAGGATGAAGTAATTTTAAATATTGTACAGTGACAAACAATTTATTAAATATGGTACAGTGGGCCAACAAGTTTTAAATATGGTACAGTGAGACAAAGGGTTAAATGTAGCACAGTGGTGCAAAAGGTTTAACTATGGTACAGTGAGGCAAAAATAGTTGTATATGGTAAAGTGGGACAAAATGAGTTAGATATGGTGCAGTGGGGCAAAAAGCGTTAACTATGGAATAGTGAGGCCAAAGGGGCTAAATATGGTAAAGTGTGACAAATATGATTAACTAAGTGGGACAAAAGGCGTTAACTATGGAACAGTGGGGCAAAACTGTATTAACTATTATACAGTGGGTCAAAAATGGTTAAATATATTGTACAGTATGACAAAAAGGTGCTAAATATGATTCAGTGGTCCCAAAAGGTTTAAATATTGTACAGTGGCCATAAATTTGGATGCAGTGAGACAGTTTAACTCCTGGAACATAAATATGAAAAAGTTTTTTCAAAATGTATGTTTGTAGTAGCAATGTGACACAAAAGGGTCCAAATTATGGTGTAGTTGCACAGGCGCTAAGAGGCAGAAAGAGTTATATATGGGCAATTCCACGGGGTCGAAAGGACATGTTTTAGATTCATCTTTTACATAATCTTATGGACCTTTTTCAGGCGAAATATTGATTAGAAAATAAGGACAAAAAAGTAGCGGTTCGAAAGCGACAAAAATAGAAGTACTTTTCTTGAACATCTTTAAAAACATGAGACAGCGAAAACACAAAGAATATGTTAAAGATGAAAATTTTAAAATGTTAAAAAAATGTTAAAGTTTTAGAATCCCCTGTGTTTGATAGCAATATCTTGCATAGTTTTTTTATTTAATTTTTAAGATGGTTCGGACGTGACATGTCGAACTTGACATTTTTTCCATGACTATTTATACATAAAACAAGTAAAAAGTTTAGTGGGTAACCCAACTTATGAATCCCCTTGAGTCCCAAAAAAATATTAGTAAATTTATTAATTTTTTCTTTTATTTAAATTATTATCAATTTAAATTGCATTTTATAACTTTAAAGTATGTACTGGTATTGAAGTTAAAAGCTGTTTCTTTTTGCTACAAAATGGTCCATTTGTATGGGAGGTACCAAAAGGGGCGTGCCAATTACGTCCACTTTTCTCTAGACTCTAGTTACTATAAATGCATTACACTGTACGAAATTTCAAGTATTTGTATGCACTGGTATTTAAGTTAAAAGCTGTTAACTTTTGCTACAAAAGAGTCCACTTGTGTGGGAGGTACCAAAAGGCACTTGCCAATAACGTCCATTTTTCCCTGGACTCTAGGTACTCTAGAAGCATTACTCTGTACAAAATTTCAAGTATTTGTATGCCCTATTATTAAAGTTATATGCTGGTAACTTTTGATACCTTTAATGGTATTTTAGGTACTATTAAACCATTACATTGTACAAAATTTCAAGTCTTTGTATGCACTGGTAATAAAGTTATAAGCTTTTAACTTTTGGTTCAAAATTGTCCATTTGTGTGGGAGGTACCAAAAGGGGTGTAGCAACTTCGCCCATTTTGCTCGAGGTAATAGTGACTAGTAAACTAATACTATGTGTAGAATTTCAGAGGATTCAAATAAGTAGTATAGAAGTTATTAAATAATCAATATTTCACTAAATGTTAACCCTTTTTGGGGGAGGTACTAGAAAGAGTGGACCAACATGGCACATCTTCGAACTTAGCCGGAGATAGAAGAAAATATTACTTCATTTCAAATTTGAAGTCAAGCGGTTATTTACCTTTCGAGAGTTATCGTGCGCACCAGCCAGCAGACAGACAGACGGACGGACATTGCTCATTCGACTTAAAATTACCCAAAACGGATTTCCGCCGAACATACCTGGGCTCTTAGGTCACTCCTTCGATAGCAAGATCTCCTTCCGTAGCAAGTGATATATACCCTCGTCACACTAAAGAGAGGGTATAAAAATGGTTACCTATACAGTACAGTGTGGCATATATGTTTTAAATATTGTACAGTGGAGCAGAGTTAAATATGACACAATGATACAAAAAGGGTTAACTATGGTACAGTGGGACAAAAATAGTTGTATATGGCAACGTGGGACAAAATGGGTTAAATATGGCACAAAAGTGGGGCAAATTTGTTAACTATGATACAGTGGCGCAAAAGTGGCTAAATATGGTTCAGTGTGACAAAAATTGTTAACTTATAAATAGTACAGTTTGGCATAAATCTGTTAAATATTGTACAGTGGAACAACCCCTGGTTAAATATGGTGAAACAAAAAGTGTGAAACAAAAAGTGTTAAATATGGCACAGTGAGATAAAGGTTTGAATATGACAAATTGGGAAAAATAGGTTAACTGCGGTACAGTGGGGCACAAATAGTTAAATGTGGTAATGTGAGACCAAGGGCAAAATTTGGCACAGTCGTGCAAAAAGGGTTAAATATGGAACAGTGGGGCAAAAGGCGTTAACTATGGAACAGTGGGGCAAAAATGTATTAACTATGATAGAGTGAGGCAAAGAGGGTTAAATATGGTACAGTGTGACAAAAATTGTTAACTATATAGTACAGTGGAGCAAACACGGCTAAATGTGGCACAGTGGGGCAAAAATGTGTTAAATATGAAACAGTGGAGCAAAAATGGTTAAATATATTGTATAGTATGACAAAAAGGTGTTAAATATGATTCAGTGAACCCAAAAGGGTTAAATATGGTACAGTGGACAAAAATATGGATGCAGTGAGAGAGGGTAACTCCTGGAACATAAATATGAAAAAGTTTTTTTTCAAAATGTATGCTTTTAGTAGCAATGTGGCACAAAAAGGTCAAAATGATGGTGCAGTAGCACAGGGGCGAATAGGTGCTAAATACGGTTGATTGCAACAAAAAGGTTTAAATATGGTACAGTGACGCAGAAAGAGTTATATATGGGCAATTCCACGGTGTCGAACGTGACATATTTTAGATTCATCTTTTACATAATCGTATAGATCGTTAATACTACTATCACTGGTATTTTAGTTTTTTTTTTTCAGGCGAAATATTGATTAGAAAATAAGGACAAAAACAGTAGCGGTTCGAACGCGACAAAAATAGAAGTAGTTTTCGTGAACATCTTTAAAAACATGAGATTCAGCGAAATCATAAAGTATATTTTAAAGATGAAAATTTTAAAATGTTAAAAACTAATTACGTTTTTGAATCCTCTTTGTTTGGTAGAACTATCTTTGGTAGTTTTTTTAAATTTAATTTTGAAGTTGGTTCGAACTTGACATGTCGAACGTGACATTTTTTCCATGACTATTTTGAAATAAAACAAATAAAGACGGATTATGTTCGGTCATGTCGAATCTTATATAACCTCCAACCTCCACCATGGATCGCATATGAATGGTTTCGGTTACAAATAAATTCATTTTACCAAATTTTAGTCCAATTAGTTGATATTTGAGGTTTTTGGCGTCACGAAGACAAATCTAGAGGGACCTTTGTATAGGGGCTATATAAAAACATGGACCTATGACTACCGTTGTTTGTGTGAAGGATTCCGGGTATAAATAAACACCAGTTACCAAGTTTCGGCCCGATCAGTTGACATTTGTGGTCTCTATGGGTTTACGAGGTCAAATCGGGGAGATGCTATATATGGGGGCTATATCAAAAAATGGACCGATAGTGTCCGTTTTCAGGCCACAGCTTATATGTTGCTATAAGAATTATCTGTACCAAATTTCAGTCATCTAGCTCAATTATTGTAGACTGTAGCATGATTACATCAGACGGATGGACGGACATGGCTAAATCGTCTTAGAATTTTACGACGACCAAGCAAATACTTTATACATAGATCAATATTTAGAGGTGTTTCAAACGGGGTGACAAAATTAGTATACCTCCCATTCTATGGTGGAGGGTACAAAAAGTTTTAGATTAAGTAGTTTTTATTCAAGGAATATGAAACACTAGCTGCTTCTATTTAGCGACCATAGCAAGAAAAGGTTTGCAGTGGATGGACACCTGGTATGCTGCTTATACATATATTTAAGTTTTTCATTTAATTTTAAGGTCTTCTGTTAATTTGCTCGGATGAGATGAAATATACTTGTATGTGGGAAAGTTTATTTTTTGCACCTTCACAAAACGATTGAACTTTACACTTACGGTGTCGAACGTGACAAACTTCAAATGGATACAGAAAATATTCTATATAATTTTTTTAAACTAATTTTTTTTGAATTTTGGTATTTTATAGAAATTCTATATGTATCAATAGTTTGATGCGCTTTCTTTGAATATTTCTGGTCTACTGACAACTAATGCTTCTTTTCGGTGTCGAACGTGACGTCCTCATTTCTTTTGCTTCAGCAATTTTAATTAAGATTACTTTTGCTCTTAGAACGATTATTTATAATAAGCCTCTTTTTACATAAATCCCTAATTACGAGGTTAATTTTAAAGAAATATACAATTAAAACGGGTAAATGAACCAAAACTAACGGGTTTTCCAATATTGATGATATGATTTTGAAGTGACGTTTCGACCATTTGTAATATGTTATGATTTGTCATTTGTTTTTCATTGTTTTCAGTAGTGTTTCCAATTTCATCATGGAGAGATATATGCAAGAACAACGTTTACAAATTATTCAGTTTTATTATCAAAATAATCGTTCTCCAATTGCAACTTTTCGTGCGCTAAGTCCATTTTTGTTAATCCAAATAAAAAACACTTTTCAGTCGACCTACTACCTTGACACCCATGAGCATTTAGCTCTTGTTAAGAGCTATCTTTTTGAAATTGACCGATTGTGGCTACGTGCCATACAGCAATTGAAACAATTAAATTGTTGCGATAAAAGTTTGGAGATTCGATTCTTTCAAGAAATTGTGATATTGAATGGCCTCCAAGAAGTTGTGATTTAATACCAATAGACTTATTCTTGAGGGGTTTTTTGAAGTCATTGGTCTTTCGAAATAAACCAGACTCTCTTCAAGCTTTACAAGTCAATATTGAACGTGCCATTCATGACATACGACTTAATTTAATGGAAAAAGTGCTCGAAAATTTGGTTCATCAAATTCGTTCCTGCAGAAGAAGTCTTGGAGGCCATTTGAATGACGTTTAATTTAGAACTTAATTGTATCGATTGTACTTCACATTAAATAAAAAACTTTTGAATTTCCTTAACAATAAGTGTGTTTTTTCAAAGAAATCATATCACTCTTATTGGAAAACCCTTAACAATTACAATGAACCACTACGCAATTGTTTTTTTCTTCTTAAAATGTTGGGTAAATACATACGAAATTTTTTATTTTATTAAAATTTGAATATTTTTGTATAATAATAAATTATATTAATGTGATTTTAATAATTTTAATTTTTTTGATCACGGTAGAGATTTTGGTGGAATTACGCATATCGTACTACAGTGGGGCAAAAAAGTGTAAAATACGGTAAAGATTGGCAAAATTGTTAAATGTGCTAAGTGGGGAATAATATAGTCCCAGAAATTTATAAAATGTCGTACTTTCGACCCACAGTGGAATAAAAAGTGTTAAGTATGGAACAGTGGTGCATAGGGGGTTGAATGTGGTACCAGAGTGCGAAGATATCTCTTTCAGAATTAACCAAAGCTAAGTTTTTTGTTTTCGAAATAGGTACAGGGTGTTTTTTTGACGCATGGTTTTCCGTCTGGCAATACTTGATTTATGCTCAGTTTGGTTTACAATTTCATAATGAATAGACTTACTCAGGAACAACGTTTGCAAATCGTGGTAATTTATTACCAAAATAATGGTAATAAATTTTCCGATTTTCACAAGAAAATGTTGTTCAGCGATGAAGCTCACTTTTGGATGAATGAGTACGTTTATAAACAAAATTGTCACATTTGGAGCAGGGACGTATACAGAGGGGGGGGGCCCGGCCCCCCCCCCCGAAATGTTTTAAACATAGGCATAAACTGTTTACAATTTTCAAAATCACTCAAAAAAAAATACGAAAAATATTTGGAAGGCGTAAAAAATGGTAACAGTAAAAGTAATAACAACTAAATATAAGAAAAGTGCATGGTTTCCTACCTAAAACTTTTTAAATTATGCATCGATTTTCTTCGGAATGGTCTCAATTTATTCATAACCTTTCAGAGTTTACGATAAAATCACAAAAATATGACAATTATGCGTTTCTAGATGTTTTTATGAGGCCTTTATTTAAAAATTATTAAAATTTTTTCAAAAATATGATTTTTGCAATACTTTGTAAGATATCGTCAAAACCGCTGAACGGAGGGAAAATGGTATTGTGCGAAGTTGAAGGCTACTTAATTCTGAAGTTTGTAAAGCTTACCTGAACCAATTCGGATGAATGGTTCTCTAGTTATGTCATAATATGTGGTGCAACCTCTCTTTTTTCTTAGCCTAAAGGGTTGTCTCTTTAATTTGAAATAAATTCTCGCGATAAGCTGTGATTTGGAAAGAAATTAGTGGTTGAACCACATATAGGGGCATAACTCGAGAACCATTTATCCGATTTGGTTGAGGAAAGTTTTAAAGAATTAAATATTAAGTAGCCTTCAACTTCATATAATACCATTTTCCATCCGTTCAGCGGTTTCGACGATATACGAGTATTACAAAATATTGCAAAAAAATGTGATTTTTTGATAAAATTTTTATATTTTTAAAATAAAACTCCCATAAAACAATCTAAAAATTAACAAATGTTATATTTTTATGCTTTTATCGTAAAGTCTGTTCAGTCATGAATTAAACGGGGCCATTCCGAGCCCCCATCGATGCATAATTTAAAAAGTTATAGCTAATTTAGTAAGGTTTTAACTTTAAAACTTTCTTATCGATGTAAAATTTACAAAAACAAACTTTAAAAGCTAAGATTGGAGATTTTGACGTTTTTTGACGTCTACAATCAGAATCTATGCATTAAAACAGAAACCCAAGAAAAAATTTTGTTTTTGTCGACCGGTGTAATTATTGGTTGTCTTTAAATTTATGATAACCAGATATGGCGAAAATTAAGTAAAAAATTACATTTATGAATTCTTATCTATCTACCTTTTTAACATGTAGGTTGCAGTGATGGAATGAGTTTGCACAACCGTGTATGTAAAAATCTGTTTTAGCTGAAATAAGTATATGGATTGATTATTAGAAGCAGAAGAATGATAAGCCATCAAATGCATTAGATGCTATTTCAGTTTGTGATGAGGACATGTTCCCAAGCGTTTTTACCCTTTTGCAGATACTGGCCACAATACCTGTGACAACGACATCGACGTTAAGAAGAATAAAAACTTATCTCCGGAACGGAATGGAAGGAGAAAGGCTATCTTATCTGGCTTTGATGTCTATATACAAAGATGAAGTCAAAATCGATGAAATAATTGATATATTTCTTTCAAAAAATCGAAGATTACATTTTGAACTCTTACGTATTTGATTATAGAAAGTTTTACTGATCTCGTACTAAAGTACACATTTATATTTAGGAATAAAATTCGAATAAAAAACTAAGGAACTTAACTTCCAATACCTACACAATAAACGCAATTTTTTAATTGTTTATCTTTGTTATGGAAAAAAAGCTTGCCATTTATTTTAAAGCACTAATTTTTAATTTCTATTTATTCCTAGTCATCATGTGTTGTCAGCCCATCAAGCAATTTATCATTATGCAAAATTATACACGCTGAAAAAAAATCGCTTCTGTAGTATATTGTCCCAAACATATTCGGCTTGAAACATATATATCTTTAGGATACACTCTAAACATATAATATTTGGTACACACAAAAATTATATATTTGGGAAGATGTTGTTCTAAACAAATCTTTGTTTACAACCCAATGTGTTTACTTTGGACTATTTTTTCCGAAACAAATATTTATTTTCATTTAAGTATTCAGAAAATATCTAAATTGTGTTAAATTTTTCAGTAATTCAAAGTTAATTTTTTCAAAAATTTTAACGTCTTTAATATAAAAAATAATAATAATTGAAATCATATAATCTTGGATAGAAATATATACTTGGAGGATTGACAACCAATGATGGCGTCGAATACTCAGAAATTTTAAATGATTAGTTTAAAGCATAAGTTATTGCTGCATTTGGTATTATAACTGGGAGGTTCAAACCAAAAAAAAATAAAATTTAAATTCGAAAAATTCAACAAAAGTTTCGAAAATCTTTTTTAAATAAAATATATTTGGAGAAATTCCTAAACAATCAGTTTATTTGTATTCAAATACATATTTTATTTGAGAAATTTAGTTTGCAAATATTATATGTTGTAACATATTAATATACGAGTTCCAAATATATTTTATTGATTTTCAAATAAAATTTATTTGCGCAGAAATATATAATATTTAAAAATTAGTGTTCCAAATATATTTTCTTTCTATTCAAACATATCAAAAAAGGCGATTTTGCCCCGTGTACGATTGCAATTTTAAAGAAATTTTACGAACATTTAAAATTTCTGAAAAAAATTAACTTTGATTTACTTAACATAAAACTTGTCTTAAAACTAAGGTATTGATATATTCTCTGAATACTTAGATGCAAATAGATATTTGTTTCCTAAATAATAGACCAAAATATAAAATTTTAAAACAGAAACAACATCTTCACAAATATATAATATTTGTGAGTGCCAAATATAATATATTTAGAGTGTACCCTAAACATATGTATATTTCAAGCAGAATATGTTTGGGAGAATATACTACAGAAGCGATTTTTTTTTTCAGCGCGTACGGACGCGGCCTCTACCTTTGGCCCGATCCCACCCATTTTTATACCAATCACTTAGACAACCACCAGATACATATTCACAAAAATAACAATTTGTGGAATATATATATATATCAATATAAAACTGTGGTTTATACACGGGGCAAAATCACCTTTTTTGATATGTTTGAATCGAAAGAAAATATATTTGGAACACAAATTTTTAAATATTATATATTTCTGAGCAAATAAATTTTATTTGAAAATCAATAAAATGTATTTGGAACGCATATATTAATATATTACAACAAAATTTATTTGCAAACTAAATTTCTCAAATAAAATATGTGTTTAAATACAAATAAAATTATTGTTTAGAAATTTTTCCAAATATATTTTATTTAAAAAAATTTTCAAAACATTTACTGACTTTTTCGAAATTCAGTTTTAATTTTTCCTTGTTTTCGAATTAGACCTCCCAGTCATGATACCATATTAACTTCCGTTTTAAATCAATCATTTAAATTTTCTGAGTATTCCAAGCCATCATTAGTTGTCAATCCTCTAAGTAATTTATTTTAATCCAAGATTATACGATTTCAATTATTATTATTTTACGAACATTTAACATTTCTAAAAAATTAACTTTGAATTACTGAAAAATTTAACACAATTTATGTATTTTCCGAATACTTAAATGCAAATAAATATTTGTTTCGGAAATAATAGTCCCAAATAATAACATATTGGGTTGCAAGCAAAGATTTGTTTAGAACGACATCTTCCCAAATATATAATTTTTGTATATACCAAATACTATATGTTTAGAGTGTACCCTAAATATATATATGTTTCAAGCCGAATATGTTTGGGACAATATACTACAGAAGCGATTTTTTTTCAGCGTGTATGAACGGGGTTTTAGTTCGATACCGCCCATTTTTGAACTAATCACGTAGACTACCACCAGATGCATATGTACAAAATTACAGCACTCTCGCTAACAAATTGTGCAAGATATCTCAATATAAAACAGTGGTTTTTAATTTTTTTACCAATCACGTAGACTACCACCAGATACATATACAAAATTTCAGCGCTCTCGCTAACAAATTTTGGAACATATCTCAATTTAAAACTGAGGTTTATATGGGCGGGGCCATGCCCATTGGTCCAATCCCGCCCGTTTTTGGGCCAATCACGTAGACTACCACCAGATACATATTTTTTTGAACAGTCTACTTTGATTTGGCTTAAATATGAAGCATTTACATTGTTTGTTATACAAAAAATCCTGAAATATGTATGGAAGAAAACAGTAAAAATTATAAAGGAATTCCACACAAATATAAAATATTCATCAAACTTTGATCGCCTCTCCTGAAAAACTACCTTTTTGCACTTAGCATAGTTTAGAATGGAGGTATCGATTTGTCGTGTATAGTTCTTCATATTTACAAAGTTTAAAGTTTTGTATTATTTAAATGGCTTCTGAAAGGACAAAAACAATACTCATATTTTTGGTAGCGCTAGAACTGACCACTGGCAAAAAAATGAATTCATGAATAGTCAGTTGTTTATAAAACACTCCTGTATAGGCATGTGCAAAATTTCAGCTTTCTAGCTCTATGAGGCGCCTCAGCGGAAAATCACCCGGCGGAAAATCGAAAATGGGCGAAGCCAATTGCAATTGGTCTTTCTGTTCGCCAAGTTTCAAGAAAATCAATTCAGCCGTTAGGCGTGATGCGGCAACAGACAAACAAACGATTTGATAATATTAACAAGATAATAGGATTGTCTTTGTTTGAAACATAAATCTTTTGAATTTTGAAAAGATAAAATATACTTAGCATGATTGTGGCCCAAATGTTTTAAATCACGACATTCTCAGTGTACACCTTTGGCCATTAGTTTCATTTGTAAGTGCACGGGGCAAAATCGCCTTTTTTGATATGTTTGAATCGAAAGAAAATATATTTGGAACACAAATTTTTAAATGTTTTATATTTCTGAGTAAATAAATATTATTTGAAAATCAATAAAATTTACTTGGAACGCATATATTGATATATTACAACAAAATATATTTGCAAACTAATTTTCTCAAATAAAATATGTATTTATATACCAATAAAATTATTGTTTAGGAATATCTTCAAATATATATAATTTAAGAAAGATTTTCAAAACTTTGGTGAATTTTTCTAATTTCATTTTTAATTTTTCCTTCGTTTCGAATTATTTCTCCCAGTCAAAAATACCATTAGCAGCATTGCATTCTGTTTTAAGGGACTCATTTTAAATTTCTGGGTATTTCATGTCAGCATTTTTTTCAATCCTTCGAGTAAATTAATGTTATCAAAAATTATACGATTTCAATTAAAAATTTCTAAAAAATTATCATTAAATTACTGAAAAACTTAACACAATTAAGGTTTAATATTTTCGGAATACTTAAATTTAATTACATTTTTGTTTCGGAATTAAAATCCCAAATAAAAGGTATTAGGGTGGAAACAAGGATTTGTTTAGAACAACATCTTCCCAAATATGTAATTTTTGTGTGTACCAATTATTATATATTTAGAGTGTACCATAAACATATATATGCTTCAAGCCGAATATGTTTGGCACAATATACTACAGAAGCGATTTTTTTTCAGCGTGTGTCTAAATCAGTTTCCAATTTTTTTTTGAATTTGCGAGTCAATGAGAATTAGGGAGATACTCCTGTTGAAATTCGTTGGAACGTTTATTTTCTTTCCAAATAACAAAATGAAATTCACAAAAAAATATATTTTCCGTAAATCAATAAATAATATTTCTCATAAATCCTTCTAAAAGTCATGAAAATTGAGGATTTTCAACTGTTTGGCCACCTGAGGCAAACATACAATTATAAAGGGAACGAGATCCATGTTTAAACATTCCAGTGCAAAAACAAAATATGTACTATGAAAGCAGATCGAATAAAAAAAAAAAACAAAATCATTCCTGTGGATTTTATTTTGTTTTATGAGAATTCCACATAAATTGTGGCCATGAATGATTTTGTTTTTTTTTTGTTGTATTCGATCTGATTTCATAGTACATATTTTGTTTTTGCACTGGAATGTTCCCTTTATAATTGTATGTTTGTCTCAGGTGGTCAAACAATTGAAAATCCTCAATTTTCATGCCCACCTCAAAGAAGGGAATACCGACATAAAGCTATTGATATGAGATGTCGCTACACGTGAAATTTCGTAAAAATATAATGGGTTATTAAACTGTAGGATGGGGATTTATGTCTGTCGACTTTGGCAAACAGACGTGTCTCATACTGAAAATACCCGGGAAAAATCTCTCAACGATATTTCACTTTTATCAAAGGCACAGGAAAAAAATCAAAACAACCAATCTGCAAAATAACGAAATACCGTGTTTGCCAAAAGAAAAACAATACAGAATGTCGAAATGAAAACAAAAAGATTAACCACATGACGATACACAGTGGACGAATTTCGAAAGATTTATATATTACTGTCATGTCTAAAGGTACAAATCATTTCAATAAAAGCATATGTATTAAGCGGGAAGGATTAGTGGCTGTGATAATAACTAAAATATGGATTTCTTAAAAACTATCTGTCATAGGTGAATGCAATTTGTTTTGTGTGCTATCAACAACTTCGCTAAAAATGGGTTATATCGGGGTAGGGGACATGGCTATTTTCAACAGGTAAGGAATGACTGACTCGACTATGCCATAACCTACACATGTGTATAGAAAGGAAGAGGGCTATCAGGTACTTCCTGCAGCTTAAAAACCAGTAAGGAAAGACTAATATAATATATAAGTCTTTATAATTTGGAATAATTGTTTTCGTTTCTCTTAACAAAGTACTTACATACATCCACCTCCTCATCAAGGCCTATTCCAAGGAGGAGTTGAAGATGTTGATCATATAAACTAGATATGAAACTATAACCTTAGAATGAGCGGTATTCTTTCATACATCAAGAATGGAAAGGAACAAATAGATGGGACTATACATAATTTAAACAGATATTTATAAACTTCAATCAAAACCTTAATTTCTGCCATATTATAAATATATAGATCGGACGTAATATACAGTTTTATTAGATATACGGGCGGACAGACGGACATAGCTAAACCAACTCTGGAAGTGATTCTAAGTCGATTGGTATAATAAACGATGGGTCTATTCCTCCTCCTTTTGTGTGTTACAAAAGTGGTGTAGGGTATAATTAAAATCACGGTGTAGGGTACGGTGTAGGGTATAATTAAAATCTCGAAGAACCCTTATGTGAGCCGATATAAATCAATTTTATTAGGAACTATCTTAGCCAAAAACTTCATCCAAATCGGATAAATGTGCTATATTGAATTAGAACTTTAAACTAAGAACTGTTATAATAGAAAACAAGTAAGAATTGTCAGTCAGGTAAACCAATTAAGGTATACATACCCTCACCTTGTGAGCAATGTAAATATGCTCTGATATAGATACGAGTATGTACTAATAACATGAGCTATTTAACCCTTGGACAAACACATGGTTCTGGCCAGGCATTTTTCATTTGATTTTTCATTGAGCGTTAATTAAACATACTTTTAGTTTAGGTAGATACCTGTATCTCCCGGTAGCCGCATACAATATTGTTGGCTTTCTATCTGTAAAAAAATTCAAAAATATCGTTCCAACACGACGAAAACTGCAAAAGAAACCAGTAAGGAAAGACAGAAAGTCGGGCGGGGCCGACTATATAATACCCTACACCTACCTACCAATGCGAAAATGAGCATTGCGATAAGAATTTGGCAGTGTTCATACATGTAATAAGCAAACTCTCTCTGCCGATTTTCGTACTGATCAGATATAAAACACGGTTTCTACAGCGCTTACATGTCAAATCGGGTGTAACATATATATTGGGACTATGTTAAAATCTGAACCGATTTTTCCCGAATTTGGCAGTGTTCATACATGTAATAAGAAAACTCTCTCTGTTAAATTTCGTGCGGATCGGATATAAAACACGATTTCTACAGCGCTTAAATGTTAAATCGGGTGAAACTGTTAATCTAAATCTGAACCGATTTTCCCCGAATTCATGTAATAAGAGAACTCTCTCTGTTAAATTTCGTACTGATCGGATATAAAACACGATTTCTACAACGCTTAAATGTTAAATCGGGTGAAACATATATATGGTGGATATATCTAAATCTGAACCGATTTTCCCCGAATTTGGCAGTGTTTATTCATGTAATAAGAGAACTCTCTCTGTTAAATTGCGTACTGATCGGATATAAAACACGATTTCTACAGCGCTTAAATGTTAAATCGGGTGAAACTGTTAATCTAAATCTGAACCGATTTTCCCCGAATTCATGTAATAAGAGAACTCTCTCTGTTAAATTTCGTACTGATCGGATATAAAACACGATTTCTACAACGCTTAAATGTTAAATCGGGTGAAACATATATATGGTGGATATATCTAAATCTGAACCGATTTTCCCCGCATTTGGCAGTGTTTATTCATGTAATAAGATAACTCTCTCTGCCAAATTTCGTACTGATCTGATTTAAAATACAGTTCCTACAGCGCTTACATGCCAAATCGGGTGGAACATATATATGGGGGCTATATCTAAATCTGATCGGATTTTCTCCGAATTTGGTAGTGTTCATTCACGTAATAATAAAACTCTCTCTGAAGAATTTCATAAAGATCAGATGTAAAATGTGGTTTCTACAGCGCTTACATGTCAAATCGGGTGAAACATATATATGGGGACTATATCCAAATCTGAACCGATTTTAACCAATTTCAATAGGGATCGTCCTTGGGCCAAAAAAGAGCACTATGCTAAATTTCATCACAATCGGACCATAAATACGACCTGCACTTTGATTACAAGAATACATGGACAGACGGACATGGCTAAATCGACTCCGAAAGTGATTCTGAGTCTATCGGTATAATAAACAATGGGTCTATCTCTTCTCCTTTTAGGTGTTACAAACAAATGCACAAAGTCATAATACCCTGTACCACAGTGTGGTGTAGGGTATAAAAAGTCCCCCCTCGACCCCTATACAATTTGTATGAAATAATTAATTATTATACACATTTTCGTTTTTTTTTCTGTGAATTCAATGCAGATGTTTACTTCCAGGTAGTCTCTGTGTTAATTGTTCTTTTATTTCTTTCTTTCGTTTGTGATTTTGGTTTTGAGTTCAGTTAGTTTATTATTGAATGCTGAACATACAACATTGACTGTCCGAAATATAATTTTTTTGTGCGGAAACTAAAGTGAAATTATTACTATTATTATGACAGAGGATTTAGAATTTGTGTACAATACGCGCTTGCGTACAGGCAGCCTTACTGATAATTTCCAACAACAACTATCATCAGCGTTATTGCGTGATTTCGCACTTCACACAGCAGCAGACGAAGAACTAGATTTATTTGAAGGCCAAAGCGGTGAAAACACAGATTTTGTGCCCGAAGATGACGCTTCGGATATTGAATATGAATTGGAAATTGAAGCAAATTAAATATTCGACAGCGATGAAGAATCCGAAGAAGAAAGTGAGAATGCACCAACTCAAGCTGCAGACGATTTTTTGCTTGGAAAAGATGGTACCACGTCGAGTACAGCTGAATCCGCTACAGTGAGATTCCGCCAGCACAATATCATGCGTTTCGGTGGTGGACCAAAAACAAACCTGACCACTCCGCTTGAGGTGTTCATGCTTTTATTTTCACCGAATATTACGTTCATCATCGTAACACAAACAAATCTATATGGAGAAAAAGTTACACGCAAATGGAACGCAGAACATGCAAACTGCACACCACGAGTATGGGTTGATATGACAAGTGTTGAGCTTGACGCTTTTATTGGGATACTATTGGCTTTTGGTGTCAGTCATAATACTATGCAGCTCTCAAGCTGTCATGTGGCAAACTGATGTACTTCCAATATTCCATGCAGCCATGTCATATAGACGATTTGTTACTTTGATGCGCTGTATTCGATTTGACGATAGTCGTACGCGCGCATTTCGCCAACAAACCGACAAAGCTGTTCCCATTCGCGACATATGGAACTTCTTGAATAACAATCTTGCCAGTAATTTTGAATCATACGAAAGTGTAACCATCGATGAGCAGCTATTTCCATACCGAGGGCGCACAAAGTTCACGCAATACTTCAAAGCCCACAAAATATGGCATAAAAGTATGGTGGGCATGCGATGCGAAAACCAAATATCCGTTGCAAGGAAAACTGTACACTGGTAAGGAGGGAGAACAACGAGAGACAAACCAAGTCGAAAATGTGCTCATGAGTTTGGCTAATCGATACACCAACAGCTGCAGAACTATTATTGCTGATAACTTCTTTACAACATTAGACGCATCTAAACGTCTTTCGTCGATTGGACTAGCATACGTTGGCACCATTAGGTCCAACAAAATGTGTCTTCCCAAAGAAGTGAACAAAGACAGCAAACGGCCGGTGCTTTCATATGTGTTCGGTTTCTATGATAACCTTATATCACTGTGCAGCTACGTTCCAAAGAAGAACAAAGCAGTAAAACTACTATCCTCTGTGCACTACACCAAGAAAGTTGAAGGCGTAGCAAAAAAACCGGAAGCCATATTATTTTACAATTCAACAAAGGCCGGCGTTGATACAATGGGCCAAATGGTAACGCATTACTCCACAAAACGGTCAACCAGACGTTGGCCATTAGCATTTTTTGCAACATGATTGACGTCACGGGATTAGCCGCTTACATAATATGCAATGGAACTATATAAAAAAGGAACCAGAAAAGAGAAGCGACGTTTGTTCTTGAACACGCTGAGTAAACAATTGGTGCTTGTTAATACTGAAAATCGGATGAACAACAACCATATTTTGGGACAACATTCAACCCGTTTGGCCATTGAATCTTTCTTTGGAAGGCCGTTGAATATTCCCAGCAACATGCTGCCTAACCAAAAAAGCGGCCCTAGTACACTGAGATCCAGAAAAGATTGCAGAAGTTGTTTCACGCAAGACGAAAAGCTGCGTAGGAAGACACGTTTTTACTGCACCAAATGCACTAATCCTGTGTACCAACAACATTCTAAAGATTATTATACTTGTTTTTCATGCATTCCACAGAATGAATAAACATAAAATATTTTTTTTTTTTTACATTTAGTCTAAAGGCCAAATAATATACGAACATACATAGAAATTCAAAGTTACGGTACCCTTTTTGCCATACAATTGCATGAAAACGTATAGGCCAGGCATATGTGTTTGTTCGAAGGTTTCAGAATATGTGTTTGACGGGGGGTTAATGTTGGTATCTCTAGGCTCCTTTTGTATGAGAGGTGCTAAAATGGGTGTGGTGGTAACTTCAATTTTTAACAGGGCCGTAGGAATTTTATAAGCTTTACACAGTCCAAAAATTAAGAGAATTTATACGCATTGGAATGAACACGATTTTGTTGAAATTATCTTACTTCTACCAAAAGAAATACGAGTATAGGAAATACCCACTGTTTTCTTCGTTATGATACCGGCTTTCAAAAATTTCCACAAACTTTTTTTTTGCAATTTTTGCTATGTTTTGTGCCAGCAAAAACGACTTATTTTCTATGTATGTACGTTAAAGCGATATTTTCAACATTGGAAGCCCTCATAATTTCCTTTAATTTAAATACTAAAACCAAGAAAGTCAGAAAAAAGTTTAAAAAAAATTACCATCACTCTTTTTTTTACTTTTTAGAGTTTATGACGCCATATTATTATATTTATTTGCCCCGAAATATATAATATTTACAAATTTGTGTTAAAAATGTATTTTCTTTCGATTCAAACATATCAAAAAAGGCGATTTTGCCCCGAACATTTTAAGATTATCGTTTCAGATCTAGTTTATTATGACCAACATATTTAACTCCTCTTTGGAATAAGCCTTGATGACGAGGCTGAGTTAAGTACTTTGTTAACTGAAACGAAACCAATTATTCTAAATTATTAACGCAATGTTCATTTTCGCATTATTCAGGAGGTGAAGTGTATTATATAGTCGGCCGACTTTCTGTCTTTGTTACTGGATTTTAAATTGGTAAATTGAATTCCTTAATCTGAGAATTGGTTAACCTTTAAATACGGACCCATATACAATATACAGGGTGGCTGATATGTAATGCAACAAAGTAAAGCGCTATATTTTTTAAATTTTATTGTTCAAAAGCAAAAAATGTCGGAAATAACATAAAATTTTAGAAACAGTTTAGATTTGTTCGAATTGGCCACCTTTGGCACGAATTATGGCCTTCAAACGACCGACAAAGCCATCACACGCTGCACAAAAGTGGCTCTGCGGTATTTTGGCCCATTCCCGGCGAAGCGCCGTCTTGAGATGATCGATACTTGGGTATTTTTTAGTGCGAACCTTACTCTCTAAAATGCCCAAGGCGCAAAAGTCCAACGGATTGAGATCCGGAGATCTTGGTGGCCATTGTGCGGTAGAAATGAAGCAAGGAACCTCCTATTTAAGCCATTCTTGGTTGACGCGTGCTGAGTGCGATGGTGCTGAGTCCTGTTGGAATGTCCATGGTCTGCGGACGAAATGTTTGTCTGCCCAGGGCTTCAATACTGCCTTAAGGACATTTTCCCGATAATATTCGGCATTTATTTTGACCCCATGGTCGATGAATACGAGCGGGGAGCGACCATCGGCCGTTACCACACCATTACCATCGGCGGCGCTTGAGTTCTGGTGGCCAATCGAAGGTGTACATTTTCAGCTGACCTCTTTGGCAAGTAAACCCGATCATTTTGTTTGTTCCAAACAAAACTGCTCAATTTGGAATGGCTTCTCATCGGAGAAACCCAAATTCGGTAACTGGCCACTTTCGTGCAAGCGAAGCAACTGCTTGGCTCTTTCCAGTCTAACTTTTTTTTTTGCATCGGTGAGCTCTTGCACTTTTTGGAACTTCAATGGCTTTAGTCCAAGCTCATTTTTTAATATGTGTTGTATCCGTTCTCGCGATATGTTCAGCTCACGAGCAATATTTCTACCACTGCGGCGTGGATTTCGATCAAATCTGGCCTTCACTTTTCGGATCATTTCTGGTGTTGTTACCGTTTTTTTTCGTCCACTTTTTGGACGCGATGCAACACTGCCAGTATCACGGTAACGAGCAATGGTACGAGAAACAAAAGATTTATTCACATTTAAATGCTGGAGGGCTCTAACGATAGCCACTTGTGCTTTTCCACCCAAATATAAAGCAGTCACACTATCACGCTTGAATTCCATCACGAATAACTTTTTTTCTGAATGCAATAGATCAAAATGCTTTTGTAAGCTTGTAAACAATAAAATGAACTGTCACTGAAATAAATCTGTCAGCTAGCAGACTAGCGGTTTAGAAATGATAGCAACCTGAAGTTGGTTGCAATACATATCAGCCACCCTGTACATATGCCCCTCAATTTTGAATCAATGAAAAAAACATTTTAACCCCCAATTTCACAACCGGTTCGAGCTAACCCACAGTTAAATAATAAAAATGTTATAAGATTTGACTATAACTATAGGTTAGCTCTAACTGTAGGATAACCGGAGATTGTGGAATTGGCCGTAAATCAGATTTTTATGAATCATGAAAAATAGTAGTTTAAAACGAATCGAGTTTAAATGTAATCATTTCAGGTATTGAAGAAATATATGTGTGATTATTCTGTTCTAAAAAGGTACTGTAGGGCATCATATAGTCGGTTCCGCCCGACTTTAGCTTTTCTTTGCTGGTTTACTATACTACAATTCTGCACAACGAAAATTTACCATATCGGTTCACCTTTTGATCAGTTCACATATGAAGGTATTCTTGAAAAAATCATATAGGTCTACGTTTTGATATAGGCCCCATATAATGTTCGCTCTTAATTATCTTTGATACGGTACGGCCGAACTTCCTTCCGTTCTTACTTGTTCGAAGTAAATTTAAAATAATTTGGAATATTTTACAATAATTTTATTGTGTTCGAATTGTAGTTACATAGTTACAAATTCAAAATATTTACTAAATAAAATGTAAAGGGTGGAGCGCCCCAGTAGGTGAGTAGGTGGCGTGCTCGCCTTTGAGTTTTGGGAGTCGTGGATTCGATTCACAGCAAACGCTCTGGTCTGTCTATACAAACTATAGCCACATGGTCTTTGTAACCCGGCTTTTCCTTGGATCGTAAAATTAGAATATAAATTTACTTTATATTGTAATTCATATAAATAAACAAGTAAGAAAGTTCAGTCGGGTAAATCGACTTTTAAATCCCCTTATCGTGAGTCCCAAAAAATATTAGTAAATTTATTTTTTTTTGTTTTAATAAAATTATTATCAATTTAATTTCATTTAATAACTTTAAAATATGTCCTGGTATTAAAGTTGTAAGCTGTAAACTTTTGGTGTAAAATGGTCCATATATGGGGGTGGGTACCAAAAGGGGTGTGCCAATAACGGCCACTTTTCTCTAGACTCTAGGTACTATAAAACATTGCACTGTACGACATTTCAAGTATTTGTATGCACTGCTATTAAAGTTATAAGCTGGTAACTTTTGGTACAAAATGGTCCATTTGTGTGGAAGGTGCCAAAGGGAGCGTGGCAACAATGCCCATTTTTCACTGTGTTGTAGGTACGATTAAACCATTACACTCTGCAAAATTGCAGGTCTTTGTATGCACTGTTAATAAAGTTATAAGCTGGAAATTTTTGGTACAAAATGGTCCATTTGTGTGGTACAAAATGGTCCATTTGTGTGGGAGGTACCAAAAGGAGAGTGGCAATAATGCCCATTTTTCACTGTATTGTAGGTAATATTAAACCATTAAACAACAGGTCAAACAAAATTTCAGGTCTTTGTATGCACTGGTAATAAAGTTATGAGCTATTAACTGTAGGTGTGGGAGATACCAAAAGGGGCTTGGCATCTTCGCCCATTTTTCAAGGTAATAGTGACTAATAAACTAATGCTCTGTGTAGAAATTCAGAGGATTCAAATAAGCAGTATAGAAATAATTAAATAATTAGTATTTCACTAAATGTTAAACGTTTGTGGGGGAGGTACTAGAAGGAGTGGACCAATATGGCCCATCTTCGAACTTAGCAGGAGATAGGAGAAAATATTACCACATACCAAATTTGAAGTCAATCGGTTACTCCTTTCGAGAGTTATCGTGCGCACCAGCCAGCAGACAGACAGACGGACGGACGGACTTTGCTCAATCAACTTAAAATGACCCAAAACGGATATCCGCCGAACATACTTAGGGTCTTAGGTCACTCCTTCGATGTGTTACACTTTGGCTCGTAGCAAATGATATATACCCTCCTCTCTAAGGTGAGGGGATAATGAAATAAATTATCGTATTTTAATTTTTTTTATTTCGGTCTTTAAACCATTATTGATTTGTCACTAGGATATTCTCCTGGCTTTAGACCATCTTTGCCCGTATTATGCATTATAAATAAATGAAATGTTAGGGGATTTTGAGCATGGTCATTAATCAGTATGCAAATATGTATATCACAAAATCAAAATTGTCAGATTTTAGCAATTTTTTGGTATTGTAAAAGCGTATTTCTCAAGTTTGGAATTTTCGAATTATGAAAATGTTCTTCAATAAAATATCATGTCTTGATGATGAGGCTTTTTTCTTTATGACCCTTCGACCAGATCGTTAAGAAGCTATAGGTTCCTTTCATTTATTATTTAAATTTCCTTCACTGTGCGGAAGTCGTTGTTGGCACGCATTTTTACATGGAACGCAATCACTTCCAACTAAGAAAGAAAATAATGCAGATACAGCATAAACAACTGTTTGTAAAGTCTTTAAATGGCTTTGTCAGTGGAAAAACAAACGGATATTTTGGACAAAAAAATCGAAAACTTTTTCTTTTGTTTGTTTTGCAAAGAGTTTTCCCAATGTTGATTATTTGCATAATGTTGTTACACCACAAATCCGGAAACCCAAGTCCGGGGAGAGAGTTTATTAGTGAGTTTCTTCAATGTTTGTCTTTTGGATAAACTTCAAGTTAATATTTGTACACGGACTGGGAGGAAAATATTTAATTCACAAAAGGTTTAATGGGGTTGTTTTCCTCAGGAATCACTAATGCAGACATTACTGCTGGTTAGTAGATATTGAATTAAAAAAATGGTGCAGCCGTATGAACGGGTTTTAATTTCGTTTGTAAAATTATTACACTCCGCAAATGCGAAAATATCGCATTTTCCACTCTCAGCCCAGTCCACGGAGTGGAGTGTTGCACCGTCAAAAAGCAAACTTCAGAACCAAACCTAATTGGAAGCGTACATTCTTAATGCACTATCAAATGGTTGCGCCATAATGTAGGTATGGGTTTTACTCACCGCACGATTTTTGTTCGATTGTGCGCATGCAAAATGCGAAATTAGCAGTGGGTGCAGGGGAATTTTTAAAATGTCGCAACGTGATGTGGTGATATTATTTTTCAGAAACGAAATCACCATTAGTTAAAGGGATTTTTATACCGAGCGCCCCAGTAGGAGAACCGTGGCAGCGTACTCGCCTATGAGTTTGGGGGTCGCGGGTTCGATTCTCGTCAGAGGCTCTGGTCTGTCGCTGCAAACATTTAGGTTAGGTTTGGTTAGGACGGGTGGTGCATTTCTACACCTCTACTCGGAGACCCTTTGTGATTCCCGTCTTTTTGGTCTATTGTAGATAAGTAGTGTTTTCCAAAAAGTACATATTTAGTAGTACTGTGAGGCAAAAACACTCAAATAATGTACAGTGGCCAAAGTATGCTTAATACCACAGGTCAAGAACCGTTAAATATGTTACAGTGGCGAAAAAACTGTTAAATATGGCTCAAAGCTGCGAAGGTATATGACGCAGCGGTTCAAGAGGGGTTACAGTATATAAAAGGGGTTCAAGAAATATTTCTTCCAAAACACCGTCGGAAAAATACTTCTATTTCGAAGCCTTCTATACTAAAATTGTGTTTGAATTTATTAACCTCCTTATTTAGCCATCAAATTTTTTGAGTAAATATCACGAAAACTCAATGTCACAGAAAAAATGGCTAATGGCATTCGAATAAGCGGGTCAAAATTATGCGGAGTACGTTGTTTTCATCGAGGATACATTTTTGTGCACGCACAGTGTTATTAATGTACATTTTGTGCATTTCTTAATAGCTGTCATAAAAGCCACGGTTCATTTAAATCGGTCCACGTAGTCAGGAGATACAATGTTCAAAATTTCAAATTTTGAAATTTTGTATCCTCCTAACCAAGCACGTTTGGCACACTTAATTCCCATAGTACTTCTGCAACCCCACTAAGTTTTGATGCGAACGGAATAATATTGAAGGAAAGTGTGCCTTTTTACGTGTTTTCCCCATATATATTATTAACTAGCGGACCCGGCGAACTTCGCCTCGCCCCAATTTAACGCCTTCAGATAAACTCCAGAGTGATAATAAAACACAGATAGTTAAAATTTTAATGCGATTTGTTTAAAAGGAATCGAAATCAGTAGAGAGCGATGTGATAAACAACAAACAACGAAGACAGAAGACAGGCAACGTACAGATGACCGTGCGAAAAACAGGGAAATTCGAGATTAATTCCACAGACTTCCTACGATTTGTCTTGAGATTTATTGATTGGCATCGTAAAAGCCAATCGTACAGGGAACTGAATCCGCTTGAATTGGAATGAAAGATCAGTTGGAATAATCGGAATTCGTGGGATAAGGACTTCCTCTCCTTTGAATTTTCCCTTGATGATCGTCGCCTGAATCACATTGTCCATCAGTTTCATAATGGACAACCGCGAACTATGCACAATTTCGGATGATTCAGATTCCGCAACATGATTATGATCGATTCCACCTTCAGCTGTAAATTATGCGGCGGAGCTCCTGGCACATCAAGCGAGTTCGATTTTACTTTGAATAATAAAATTAATGCTATCGACGTCCTTATTCTTCGCTGCTAATATTGCCCGTTCACTAATCTAATCGAGATTTGGAAACACTTTGGTGATGAGTTCCTCGTTCGACGATGTGAACTCGCAAATATTTGCCGGGAACAATATCAATGCAGTGGAAACATCAACAGTAATTTGGCCATTGCCAAGCGCCAACAGTTGTTTCGAGAATTCAAGAGCCGATGAGTCGTTCTGCAACGCGACTCTCATGTTCGTGGTCAATTTCAACTTCTTGACATGCCGCCACAAAGACCACGATTTCAGGCATGCATTAATTTCATCGGCAGTAGATTTCGGGATGACGGGAAGCGTTTGACGAAAATCTCCGGAGAGCAATATCATAGACTCACCAAATTGTCTCAAATCACGTCGTAAATCCTTCATCGTTCGGTCAACTGCCTCCAGAGCTCGTTTATGCGCCATCGTGCATTCATCCGAAATTATGATTTTGCAGTGCCCGCAATCCAATAAGATAACCTTACCTCTTATACTCAAACTTATTAACTGAAAAAATTTTCGAACTGATAAATATCGCGTTGAATTTTAATTGATCGTAATGCTTGTATCGTTTGTCGATGTGATACGCGAAATCAGTGTAACAATACGCAAAACTCGAATGAATTGCAGCAAGAAAAATAGCACATACTCGTACATATGTTTAATAGAAAATTTTTTTGTTTAATAGAAAATTAATAAAAAAAATTGGATTCAAAAAGAGAGTAGTAGATAGGAACAGTAGGAATCTCGCAAGAAATAGCAATTTTCGATTTTCCCAATTTTCCGACTTTTCCGGAGGGTTTTCCCAAAATTTTCTTTCGTAACAACCTTCTCCAGGCAAGTACGAAGAACTGAAAAAAAAATTGAGCCAAATCGGTCCAGCCGTTCTGACGTGATGCCATTACACAGATGGACCGGTTCATTTTTATATATATAGAAGATTATCGTCTGTTGAAGTCACGGTGCAATATACAACTAGTAAGGAAAGGCTTAATTCAGGCAGTGCTGACTATATGATACCCTACACAACTAAGATTGGAGAACAATGAAATATGGACGACGGACAGACTTGACGCAGCTAGTGATCCTGAGTCGATCGAAATATGAATAGTAAACAATTTGGCATCTATCAAGAGCTTCGTATTTAAAATTTCCAAAAAAAGTGGTGATAAACTATTTGGCATTTTAGCCATTCATATACATATAGATAACACTACACCGATTTGAATTGTTAACGCCATAGAATCCAAAACTGTCAACTGATCGGGCTGAACATTTGTAACTCGGATTTATTTATACCCGGAAATCTTATTATCTTATAGCTCCCTGCTTGCGTATATCCCCCCTACAAAGGTCCCTCTCGACACAATTATTCAGTGGGAGAAATTAAAACAAGTAAGAAAGTTCAGTCGGGTAAACCGACATACGAATCTCATCACCTTCAGTCCCAAAAATATTCGAAAATGTATTTATTTTTATAACTTACAGTACAGTGTATTATGACTTTTTGCATTTGTAACACTCAAAAGGAGAAGAGATAGACCCATTGTTTATTATACCGATCGACTTGTAATCACTTTCTGGGTCGATATAGCTACGTCCGTCTGTCTGCAGATGTATTCTTGCAATCAAAGTACAGGTCGCAATTATGTTCCGATCTCAACGACACTTTGCAAATATCTTTCGTTAGGCCCAAGGACGATCCCTATTGAACTTGGATAAAATCGGTTCAGATTTACATATAGCTCCCATATATATGTACCTCCGATTTGGCATATATGCATTGTATAAGCAACATTTTTGATCCGATTTGTACAAAAATTGGCACTGAGCAGTACCGTGATACACTTAGAGACAAATTTGGGGAAAATAGGTTCAGATTTAGACATAGTCCCCATATATATGTTACCCCCGGTGTGACTTGTAAGCGCTGTAAAAACTGTATTTTATATCCGATCAGTACGAAATTCGGCAGAAAGTTTTGTATGGGAGGTACCAAAATAGGCACCCACTTTTCATTAGAGTCTAGCTACAATCTAATACTGTAAAAAATTTCAAGCATTTGTGTACCTTTGCCACAAAAGTTATCTGCTTTTAACTTTAATACCAGTACACACAAATGCTTGACATTTTCTACAGTGTAATGCTTTTATAGTAACCTGACACGCCTCTTTTGGTACCTCCCTCACAAATGGACTATTTTGCACCAAAGTAAACAGCTTATAACTTTTATATCACTTCATACAAATGCTTCATATTTTGTACAGTGTAATGGTTTTATAGTACCTACAGTCATCTGAATTGGACGTTACTGCCATGCCCTCTTAGTTCCGCCCACAGTAACAAAGTACCATTTTGTACGAAAGGTTAACAGCTTATAACTTTAAAATAGTGCATACAAATATCTAACATTTTGTACAGTGTAATGTTTTTATAGTACCTGCAGTCTGTCGAAAAATGGGCGTTATTATAACGATCCTTTTGCTACATCCCACACAAATGTACGATTTTGTACAAAAAGTTAACAGCTTATATAGTGAATATTCGAATTCACAAAATTGTTGCACCGTGCAAAGTTTTAAAAATTTCCATGATTTAAAGTTTTAAAATAAAAATGGGAATTATCACCACACCCTTACAATATTCGCATATGCGAACGCGAATTATTCGCATCGTTCTAACATTCGCTTTCGCATTCGCAAAAACCATCTTTGGATTATTCGCTTTCGCAAAAATATATTTCAGTATTCGCTTCCATTTGTTAAAAGTGTTAAAACTCCTTAATCCCTTCACACAATTTGAAGATATTAATACCAATGAAAACCTCTACCGCTTCTCTTCAAAACAGTTGAAAAATATGTTTGTCCTTGTGGTAACAGGAGGTAAATAATGGAAAATATTCTTAATACTCGAATATCCTGGAAAAGTATCAATTCAGTTCCTAAAATTTGTTGGTAGTAAAGGGTCAAACTATTATTCGCTTCCGCAAAAATGCATATTTTACTATTAGCTTTCGCAAGAAATATATTTCAATATTCGCTTTCGCATTCGCTTTCGCTAAACTCACTTTCGTTACATCCCTAGTTAAAATACACATTACAACTTCAATTTCATTTAAACTGGAAGTGGAATAAAAAATAACATAAAAAATAAAATTCCCATTAAAATCATTACAAGACACAAATATGGGTAGTTCTTTCTCAAGCGTCCCAGACCAAAAATTAGATCTTTCTCAAATTCCCAGAAAATGTTGGCCTAGTATGTCGGAGTGATGACCTTCAAAATTAAATATATTGAATGAAAATTGAGGGCAGAAGTCGGGGCCAAACTTCAGAAAATGTATTTTTTAATCTTTTACGTTTTTTTTACCCGACACCACGCTGTGGTACAGGGTATTACGAATTTGTGCATTGGTTTGTAACGTCGAAGAGATAGACCCATAGTTTAATATACCGATAGGCATATAATCACATTTTGAATCGATTTAGACTTTTCCGTCTGTCGATGTATTCTTGTGATCAAAGTGCAGATCGAAAATATGAAGCGATATTTAAAAAAAAAGTACAGAAGCATTTTCTAGGCTAGGGACGATCGCTTTTAATAATGGGGTATATTGGTCCACGTTTGGTATAGCCTCCATATAAAGATCCCCTTTGATGTCAGTTCTTGACGATCTAGAAAACACATTTTTCAATTGATTTGGCTAAAATTTAAGAATTTTTATATGATATTGGACCTAATTGTCGCTAGTGACATTGGGGAATATCAGTACATGTTTTGGTACGTCGTATCGGCTTGAAATCTTATCGAATATATTAAAAAATTGACAAATATGCAGCTCTTTTTAATAGGGATCGTCCCTGGTCCAAAATATGACCTTTTTTAAATTTTCGTTAAGATCGGTTTATATTTGGGACTAACAC
The DNA here is from genome assembly GCA_963930755.1 of Eudasyphora cyanicolor. Lineage (NCBI taxonomy): Eukaryota > Metazoa > Arthropoda > Insecta > Diptera > Muscidae > Eudasyphora > Eudasyphora cyanicolor. Next base: position 173,530,061 of record OZ005736.1, on the reverse strand, counting down.
TTTTATCACAAGATCATATAGACAGGTAATATAATAAACTATGGGTATATCTCTTCTCTATTAATGCGTTACAAAAAAATATTCAAAGTCATATAACCCTGTACCACAGTGTGGTGACGTTCCTAAACCTAAAGAATAAGAATAGTATATTTTAAAATGCATACAAACTTTTCCGGTTGAGGAAAGTGGAAAAATTCCAAAAAAAAAAGGATTTCTGAAAAGGGGGCATGGCTTCAAAAAAGGTTCAAAATGCCACTTTAGTCGCACAATCGGGTTTTCACATGTACACAACACGAACAGCATAACAAAGAGCACAAAAGTAAGAAAAAATGTGTCAGTCGCTCATCAGCGTTCAACAAAGCAGGTTCATGTCGCGTTTTGTCGGAAAGTTGGTACACTTAGAAATTGTACAAATCTACAAAGCGGAGCAAATATTGAGCATCAAAATGTGCAATCGGCATATGACAAAATGTGACCATTACATAACACTATGCAATGAGAAATGCATACAAATAATGAACGCATATTTAAATGTTACATATCAAATCTGGCCTACACTTTTCGGATCATTTCTGGTGTTGTTACCGTTTTTTTCGTCCCCTTTTTGGACGCGATGCAACACTGCCAGTATCACGGTAACGAGCAATGGTACGATAAACAAAAGATATATTCACATTTAAATGCTGGAGGGCTCTAACGATAGCCACTTGTGTTTTTCCACCCAAATATAAAGCAATCACGCTTGAATTCCATCACGAATAACTTTTTTTCTGAATGCAATAGATCAAAATGCTTTTGTAAGCTTGTAAACAATAAAATGAACTGTCACTGAAATATATCTGTCAGCTATCAGACTAGCGGTTTAGAAATGAAAAACAAGTTGGTTGCAAAACATATCAGCCACCCTGTAAATATCTACAATCATAACTTTGAAAGAGGGGATATTGACGACTTATTTAGTAAGACAATTATCTTCCCGATACATATGAAAGGAAGTTATGAGAAGCCGGAAAACTACATATTGGGCATTACTTTAAGAATTGTGTGGCAAAACTTATGATGGGCATTTTAACCGAAGAATTGTTGAACTGGTTAGAGTCTCAAAATATACTTACAGAATACTAAGCAAGCTTTAGGCGATGTTATTCCACTACCGACCACATCTACAATCTGTCAGCTATAGTCAGCCTACACTTTTCAGAAAAGAAAAAGGTATATGGCTTTTTATAGACTTCCGAGCGGCATTCGATAAGGTATCGAGACAGGCCATAATTTACAAGCTCTACGAAACAGGAGTGTCCTTTAAATTATCAGACTGAACTTGGAAAGATACTGCAGAAATTGGAACCTATAATTAAATTTGGACAAATCGCAAATCGCAAAAAGTAGCCAAAATGAAAGGTGGACATACTGTGGGGAAGAAATAAAAATAGTCCCCGCATTTTCTTATTTAGTTGTTACATTCAATCCAAAGCTGAGCTTCACTAAACACATCGAAATTAGAAAAATACAGGCAAAAAATGCCATCAACTCAACTTGGAAGGATCTGATTGGGAATAAATCTGTAAATTTAAGCAAGAAATGGAAAGTGTATACAGCGGTTTGCATATCCATACAGACATATGTCTCACAACTATGGGGCTTCGGACACTTCGAAGATGTAGACAAAGTGCAAAGGTATTTTTTAAAGAAGATTCTACAATTGACGAAAAACACGCCTAGTTATATTCTTATGTTAGAAACTGTAGTAGAAGAAACTTACATGTACACGCTTACCCCCAGTTTTTGTAAATCGTTTTCGTTCGTCTGCGACGAATCATCCAAAATCAGTCAATTGATATGCGAAATATATAAGCCACACGAGTCTGTTATTCATCATGTACTATAGGAATGCTGGGAAATAGTTCGTACCGAAAATATGTCATGCCTGTGTTTTATAGATTTCAAGTTATAGTTAATTAAAATTTGACGTTTCGTTGTTAACGAACGAAAACGTTTTACAAAAACAGGAGGTTAATCCACATTCAAAATACATTGGCAAAATTTTAAATAAGTGATCCCCGAACAGGCTGCCAAATTAATTAACACATATAAACACAACACAAGAAGAGTGGAGTACATTTAGCAATACATTACTGGTCGCAATAAAACTTAAAAATGTACATAACTACCTGCAAAAAAGGCTAATAGCACCAGACTATACAGGCCCTGGATTATACAAAAGGTTATCTGTATATTAACCATAAAACCAAACTGGAAGATATCATGCTGCTATTTAAAGCTATAAGCGGGGTGATAAATCTCAATGCGTCCATATATCGATACCTCCATTCTAAAACATGCTAAGTCGAGTTAGCTTGTTTTTAGAGGGATTGCATTTTTAATTTCTAAATATTCCAAGTTATATTCAGTAAAAATTTGATGCTTATCAGTCATTTCAGTTAAAAGTTATTCACAAAACAGTACCGGTCATTCGATTTGAATTATAAAGGAGTTCCACACATATTTAACAAATTCATCAAACTTTGATCGCATCTCCTGAAAAACTACCTTTTTGCACTGAGCATAGTTTAGAATGGAGGTATCGATATGGAAATCAAGAAGAAGAAAAAATGTGTAACCTACAAGAAACCTTAGAACATTTTATAGAAATTTGTCCGGTACTGAGAGAATTCAGATTAAGAGCTTTCAAAAAAGTTGTCTCAACAATATGGAAATGGTTGCAATTCTGAACGAGCAATAATAAGAGACATGGGACAACCTGCTTAATTATTTAAAAATCGCCATGAAATACAGGCAATATTTTATACATGACGTTTATTAGTCTGTATTATGTAAAATTAGTTAAAACTAAGTTAAATGACAGACGTTTAAAAGATAACATTGTAATACTTGTATTACTCTTTATTATTCAATATAAAGTATTACTGTAATATAGAATGTACACATCCATGGATATTTAAGAACTGATGAATTAATAAAGAATTATCTATTTCTCTATCTAGAGTTCGCTCTCAAATTTGCTTCATTATGCCATAAAATCCACATATTCTATTCGATTTGTCTAAAATTTTTCAGTTTGCATTTTATTTATACTAAAATTCTGCACAATTAAAAATTTACCTCCTCGGTCTACGTTTTAATATAGTCCTCTTATTGGGATGCCGCTCTTAAATATCTTTGGTTAAACCATAGATGAACCATTTTTCAAATAATTTGGGTAAAAGTGTGTAGCTATGGTTTAGTTTTTAAAAGAATTTGCTACAAAGAAACATATCGGTGCATGATTTTTTTCTTTTTCGCTTCAAGGATTCTTCCTTTTACCAAATTGAATACAATCTTTGGTGGAGGGTGTATGTATATAAGATCTGACCCGTTCAAGCCTACTATTGTTCATACTAATTTTGTTCTACTTTTATTTCGCTTAAACACATTTGCATAAATTCCCACATACAACTGTGACTACATATATACACTAAATTACTCATTTAAAATGTGTCGTCTTCCGGTGAACAAAAAAAGCTCTTGAACACCTTCGCCAGCGAAATGTGTGAAGGATGACTTCCTTTAGATAATACTTCCGTTTTAATTTCATCCATTTCGGCTTAAATCGTTCTTGTCAGCTGATGTTTAAAAATGCGCTCAAAGACGTTATTAACATGAATAAAATACATGTGTTCAAGTTTCCTTTACATTCTATTTCGAAAATTTTAAATCTTCTTAAAGCCCTACAGCAAAATTGAGGGCAGTCAATGTACGACAATGCGTTTGGATATTTAGATTTATTTTAATATATTTTCCTATTTGGCTTTATTAGCCTTAAATTTGTTTTTATATCTTCTCCTATTTGGCTTTGAGCTAGAAAGAAAAATATGTTTAATTCTCTATTCTCCACATGCTGGACGAGTCCTTCATTGGATCACACTTCTTTATATTTGGCAGGGTATTACACATTCGATACTACACATCTACATATTGATGCTTCTTAGCTTTTTTGTGTACGACATATGTATGGAAGTAAGAAATACTTTTGAAATAAGTGGAATATATATGTAAGTGGAATATTTGAGGTAACATTTCCGCTGTAAGTCATAATCAAACAAATGTATAATTTTAATCTTTAATTGAGAGAAACATTTGTATGACATGATAACAATGAGAAATCACAAAGAACAGATGTGAAATGCAGTGATGTGAACAAGATTTGAAATTCAAGAAATGAAATTCAAGTATTGTATAAACAACAGAATTTTCACGTAGTAATTTTTTGTTCTGTGGTCAGTTCTAGCGCTATCTCAAAATTGAGTATTGTGTTTGGCTTTAGAAGCATCTTATAAGATCAAAAGCTAAAACTTTGTAAATATGAAGTGCTATACACGACAAATATAAAAGCAAGCCAGTAAGGAAATGCAGAAAGTCGGGCGTGGCTGACTATATAATACCCTACACCTCCCTAACAATGCGATAAGGGTCATTGCCATAATAATTTTGAATAATTGGTAAATGGGTTGGAACATATTATCTTATTCTGAACCGATAATCGCTAAATTAAGCAATATTCGTTCCTAAATTGAGAAACAACTTTCTGGAAAATTTTAGTGATCGGAAGTAAAATACAACTTCTATAACGGTTTGATACCAAAGCAGGTGGAACATATATATGGAGGTTATGTATAAATCTGAACCGATTTTTCCTGAATATTCATTCATGTAAAAAGACCTCATTCATTTCTAGCGACTATTACAAGTTATACAATAGACCTAATATGACAAATCTATATATATAACCAGTAAGGAAAGGCTAAAGTCGGGCGGGCCGACTATATAATACCCTACACCACTCTCGTAATATTGAATAACTCTAATATATAAATTTTGTAATTCATGTATAAATTGTTTACATAAATTTACTTTTGGGACATTTTATACTTAAATAATACCCTGTACCACAGTGTGGTGTAGGGTATAAAAAGGATTGGATCTAACGAGCCAAATCGGATGAAACATATATATGGGAGCTATAGCTAAATATTTACCGATTTTTTTCAAATTCGGCAATGTTGGTTCATGGATCAAGAAACTCTACCATTCTAAATTTCAAAATGATTGGATGTAAAATACAGCTTCTACAGGACTAAAGAGCAAAATCGGAAGAAACATATATATGGGAGCTATAACTAAATCTTAACCGATTTTCTTCAAATTCGGCAATGTTGGTTCATGGATCAAGAAACTCTACCATTCTAAATTTCAAAATGATTGGTTGTAAAATACAGCTTCTATAGAACTAAAGGGCCAAATCGGACGAAACATATATATGGGAGCTATAGCTAAATCTTAGCCGATTTTCTTCATATTCAGCAATGTTGGTTCATGGATCATGAAACTCTACCATTCTAAATTTCAAAACGATTGGATGTAAAATACTGCTATTATAGGACTAAAGGGCCAAATCGGACGAAACATATATATGGGAGCTATAGCTAAATCTTAACCGACTTTCTTCAAATTCGGTAGTGTTGGTTCATGGATCAAGAAACTCTACCATTCTAAATTTAAAAATGATTGGATGTAAAATACAGCTTCTACAGGACTAAAGAGAAAAATCGGACGAAACATATATATGGAAGCTATAGATAAATCTTAACCGATTTTCTTCAAAATCAGCATTGTTGGTTCATGGATCACGAAACTCTACCATTCTAAATTTCAAAACGATTAGATGTAAAATATAGCTTCTATAGGACTAAAGGGCCAAATCGGACGAAACATATATATGGGAGCTATAGCTAAATCTTAACCGATTTTCTTCAAATTCGGCAATGTTGGTTCATGGATGAAGAAACTCTTCCATTCTAAATTTCAAAACAATTGGATGTCAAATACAGCTTCTATAGGACTAAAGGGCCAAATCGGACGAAAGATATATATGGGAGCTATATCTAAATCTGAACCGATTTCAACCAAATTCAATAGCGATCTTAACAGCTGCGAAATACTCTAAACTGCAAAATTTCAGAACGATTGGAGTGAAATTGCGATCTGTACTGGACGAACAACTTTACGTGGACAGACGGACAGACATGCTTAAATCGACTCAGCTAGTGATTCTGAGTCGATCGGTATACTTTAAGGTGGGTCTAGCTGTGTTATTTTCAGGTGTTACAAACATCTGCCGTGAAACAAACTTATAATACCCTGTACCACAGTGTGGTGTAGGGTATAAAAATGAATCGTGGTTTGTTCAAATATAAAAGCAAGCCAGTAAGGAAATGCAGAAAGTCGGGCGTGGCCGATTATATAATACCCTACACCTCCCTAACAATGCGATAAGGGTCACTGCCATAATAATTTTGAATAATTGGTAAACTGGTAGGAACATTTTATCTTATTCTGAACTGATAATCGCTAAATTAAGCAATATTCGTTCCTAAATTGAGAAACATCTTTCTGGAAAATTTTAATGATCGGAAGTAAAATACAACTTCTATAACGGTTCGATACCAAATCAGGAGGAACATATATATGGAGGTTATATATAAATCTGAACCGATTTTTCCTGAATATTCATTCATGTAAAAAGACCTCCTTCTGTCACATGACAAATCGGGGGTAACATACATATGGGAGCTATATCTAAATCTGAACCGATTTTCTCCGAATTTGGCAGTATTCTATCGAGTAATAAGAAACCTCTTTCAGCCGAATTTTGCACTGATCGGATATAAAATACAGTTTCTACAGCGCTTACAGGTCAAATCGGGGGTAACATATATATGGGTGTTATATCTAAATCTAAACCGAGTTTCTCCGAATTTGGCAGTATTTCTTCAGGTATAAAGAAACCTCTTTTTGCCGACTTTCGGGGCTAACATATATATGGGGACTATACCGAACTCTGAACCGATTTTAACCAAATTCAATAGGGATCGTCCTTGAGGCAAAAAAATGATATGTGTAAAGTTTCGAAAGAGAAAGAGGTCTTTTTACACGAATGAGTATTCAGGGAAAATCGGTTCAGATTTATATATTACATACATCCATATATATGTTTCTCCTGATTTGGTAGCAAAGCGCTATAGAAGTTGTACTTTACTTCCGATCATTAAAATTTTCCAGAAAGATGTTTCTCAATTTAGGAACGAATATTGCTTAATTTAGCGACTATCGGTTCAGAATTAGATAATATGTTCCTACCCATTTACCAATTATTCCAAATTATTATCGTAATATCCCTTATCGCATTGTTAGGGAGGTGTAGGATATTATATAGTCGGCCCCGCCCGACTATATAATAAAACCAGTAAGGAAAGGCTAAAGTCGGGCTGGGCCGACTATATAATACCCTACACTACTCTCGTTATATTGAATAACTCTGATATATAAATTTTGTAATTCATGTATAAATTGTTTACATAAACTTACTTTTGGGACATTTTATACTTAAATAATACCCTGTACCACAGTGTGGTGTAGGGTATAAAAACGATTGGATCTAAAGAGCCAAATCGGATGAAACATATATATGGGAGCTATAGCTAAATCTTAACCGATTTTCTTCAAATTCGGTAGTGTTGGTTCATGGATCAAGAAACTCTACCATTCTAAATTTCAAAAGGATTGGATGTAAAATACAGCTTCTACAGGATTAAAGAGCAAAATCGGACGAAACATATATATGGGAGCTATAGCTAAATCTTAACCGATTTTCTTCATATTCAGCAATGTTGGTTCATGGATCAAGAAACTCTACCATTCTAAATTTCAAAACGATTGGATGTAAAATACAGCTTCTATAGAACTAAAGGGCCAAATCGGACGAAACATATATATGGGAGCTATAGCTAAATCTTAACCGATTTTCTTCAAATTCAACAATGTTGGTTCATGGATCAAGAAACTCTACCATTCTAAATTTCAAAACGATTGGATGTAAAATACAGCTTCTATAGAACTAAAGGGCCAAATCGGACGAAACATATATATGGGAGCTATAGCTAAATCTTAACCGATTTTCTCCAAATTCGGTAGTGTTGGTTCATGAACCAAGAAACTCTACCATTCTAAATTTCAAAACGATTGGATGTAAAATACAGCTTCTATAGGACTAAAGGGTCAAATCGGACGAAAGATATATATGGGAGCTATATCTAAATCTGAACCGATTTCAACCAAATTCAATAGCGATCTTAACAGCTGCGAAATACTCTAAACTGCAAAATTTCAGAACGATCGGAGTGAAATTGCGACCTGTATTCGACGAACAACTTTACATGGACAGACGAACGGACGGACGGACGGACATGGTTAAATCGACTCAGCTAGTGATTCTGAGTCGATCGGTATACTTTAAGGTGGGTCTAGCTGTGTTATTTTCAGGTGTTACAGACATCTGCCGTGAAACAAACTTATAATACCCTGTACCACAGTGTGGTGTAGGGTATAAATACCTCTTCCTGTCGATTTTCGTACTGATCGGATATAAAATACAGTCTCTACAGCACTTACATGTCAAATCGGGGGAAACATATATATGGGGGCTGTATCTAAATCTGAACCGATTTTCTCCGAATTTGGCAGTATTCCTTCATGTAGAAAGAAACCTCTTTTTGCCGAATTTCGCACTTATCCGATATAAAATAACATTTTTACAGCGCTTACATGTCAAACCGGGAGTAGCGTATATATGGGGGCTATATCTAAATCTGAACCGATTTCTTCAAAATTTAACAGTGTTTATTCATATGTTGTTTGCTGGCTTTTATTTGGTCTGCAAATCTTCATATTATAGGAAACCTCTTTCTGCCGTATTTCATACTGATCGGATATAAGATAACGTTTTTACAGCGCTTACATAAATTCAGGGAGTTAAATGTGATGAATGGGTTTCCCATTAAGGATATAACATTAACTTTGCCAGAGCCCAATCGGAGAATTTTCGGCGTTTCAAATGATCAAGTGGCTTTAGTTCTTGAGTCAGTTTGATCTTATAAGGATGAAGGTCTTTTCGCAAAATACGCCGGAGTGTGGTTTGATTGATGCCCAATTCCTGAGAACGACGTAGAATTGACTGATTTGGCTCATTTTGAATGGATGCACATACGGCTGCGATATTTTCGTCGCTTCGAGCGCTACGGCGTCTCTTTGGCGCCGGAACATCCAAAAGTGCAAATATGGATTCAAATTTATCCACTATATCACGCACAGCCAGTCGGGTGGCACGATTATTACGGCTGAAAATTGGAGTAAGTCCTCATAGAGTTGTGACCACCGTAATGATTTCCAAAACTTGCACGTACGTGAACTTTATACGAAATTGCTTTGTCTCTATTAGAAAACCCTACATATATATCCTCCACGGCAATGATCGATAAATTGCCCGTTAATTTTTCTTCTTATTTTGAGGTGTTCTATCCAAATATGTCATAAGATCGGGGATCCTGGTGGTCGCCCTTTATAGTTCTCTTGTTAATCGTCATTCCCCTGGCGTATTTTGAAAGGGGAATGCAAGTAATTTCAAGGTAGTTATCGATCACATTGATTGTTTTTTTTCGGTTTTTATACCCTACACCACACTGGGTATTATAAGTTTGTTTCATGGCAGATGTTTGTAACACCTGAAAATAACACAGCTAGACCCACCTTAAAGTATACCGATCGACTCAGAATCACTAGCTGAGTCGATTTAACGATGTCCGTCCGTCCGTCTGTCCATGTAAAGTTGTTCGTCGACTACAGGTCGCAATTTCACTCCGATCGTTCTGAAATTTTGCAGTTTAGAGTATTTCGCAGCTGTTAAGATCGCTATTGAATTTGGTTGAAATCGGTTCAGATTTAGATATAGCTCCCATATATATATTTCGTCCGATTTTGCCCTTTAGTCCTATAGAAGCTGTAGTTTACACCCAAGCCTTTTGAAATTTAGAATGGTAGAGTTTCTTGATCCATGAACCAACATTGCCGAATTTGAAGAAAATCGGTTAAAATTTAGCTATAGCTCCCATATATATGTTTAGTCCGATGGCCCTTTAGTCCTATAGAAGCTGTATTATACATCCAATCGTTTTGAAATTTAGAATGGTAGAGTTTCTTGATCCATGAACCAACATTGCCGAATTTGAAGAAAATCGGTTAAGATTTAGCATAGCTCCCATATATATGTTTCGTCCGATTTGGCCCTTTAGTCCTATAGAAGCTGTATTTTACATCCAATCCTTTTGAAATTTATAATGGTAGAGTTTCTTGATTCTTGAACCAACATTACCGAATTTGAAGAAATTCGGTAAAGATTTAGCTATAGCTCCCATATATATGTTTCATCCGATTTGGCTCTTTAGATCCAATCGTTTTTATACCCTGCACCACACTGTGGTACAGGGTTTTATTTAAGTATAAAATGTCCCAAAAGTAAATTTATGTAAACAATTTATACATGGATTACAAAATTTATATATCAGAGTTATTCAATATTACGAGAGTGGTAGTCGACACCGCTCGACTGTAGCCTTTCCTTACTGGTTTCTTTATACATCGGTACTTAGGATAGTTCACGAAAAACATTACTGTTATTTTAACATATTTTTAATGTAATTTTACCAAAATAATTAAAATTTGTTGTCGATTTTTTCAAACTGTCCGATAACTAAGCAAGTTATCGATAAATTTGCCCGTTCATTGTTCTTCTTATTTTGAGGTATTCTATCCAAAAATATCATTAGATCGAGGATCCTGGTGGTCGCCCTTTATAGTTCACTGGTTAATCGTCATTCCCCTGTCAAAAAAATTACATTGGAATGGCGATTGACTGAAAAACTCTCTACAGTTTCGGTTTTAATACCTGTATTCTAAAAGAATTTTTCTTACTACATAAATTCGGGGTAAAGCGGTACACATTTAGATATAGCCCCAATAAGTTCTTTGTAAGCTGGTGAACCAGAAATGTCGCCACTACAAAATTTACACCATCGGTAGAGTACATAAGGAACATTTCTTATAAAAAATTTAAGGAAAAAAATTAGATCGATTCTGAGGTATCGAAATTTATATTTTTATTTCCGCGAAAAGTGACCGAAATGAATTGTGTAAGATAAAATTAATATTTTTATAAAAATGGAACGAAAAATCCGTTATGAAACAATATTTTCTATTTCCAATTTCTTATGCTTTGTAGCATGACGATAACATTATTTTCAAAAAACCATTACAGAGGAAAAAAAAATTTCGGAACTTTGACCTGCCTCCAATTTTCATTTTTTTTTTATATTGTGGGTTATTACTCATACAAACTAGGGCAACATTTTCTAAGAATTTGAGAAAGTCTTAATTTTTGACCTGTCACATTTGAGTAAGAACTATGTGGGCTATATCTAAATCTGAACCGATTTTCCACAAATTTGGCAGTTTTCATTCATGTTATATGAAACCTCTTTCTGCCAAATTTCGTACTGATCGGATATAAAATACAATTTCTACAGCGCTTACATGTGAAATCGATGGTAACATATATATGGGGGCTGTATCTAACCGATTTTCCTCAGACAGACAAAGAGACAGATCGCTTAAAAATGTTTGCTTATACAGTACATAAAGGGTCCGTCAAATAACTTTTTTTTTGAAAATGCTATAAAAAAAACTACTGAATATTTTCTCAAATTTATTTTTTTATTTGAAAGTACAATCCTTCCGGTTAATAATGGAAAATAATTTCAGTCAAATGGCTGCCTCGGCTGGCCATGCAGTAGCCTACACGATCGGTCCAATTTTTAAGCAAATTATCGATTGTGTGCAGCTGTATTCCACCAATGGCTTCACGAATATTGTCCTTTAAAGCGTCAATTGTCTCTGGCTTGTCCGCGTAACACTTATCTTTGAGGGAACCCCACAAATAATAGTCCAATGGTGTCAAATCGCAGCTCCGAGTTGGCCAAACGACATTAGCTCTGCGGCTGATAATGCGAAAACAGGGCGCAAAACATCGAGTGTAGCTTCGGCTGTGTGGCACGTAGCGCCATCCTGTTGAAACCAAATGTTGCCAATATCCTCCTCTTCAATTTTTGTGAACAAAAATTCGTCCAACATGGCCCGATAACGATCGCCATTGACTGCAACGGCCACTCCTTGTTCATTTTCGAAGAAAAATGGCCCAATTATGCCTCTGGACCAAAATCCGCACCAAACAGTGACTCGTTTTGGGTGTATCGGATTTTCAATGTATGCGTGCGGGTTTTCCGTGCCCCAAATGCGACAATTTTGCTTGTTTACATACCCGCCAAGATCAAAATGAGCTTCATCTGAAAAGATGATTTTTTTTTGGCAAAATCGGCAATAGTAATGTCGTAATATTTCCCAGCGTTGTTCAAGAGTATACACAACCATATTCGTTCAGCGGAAGAAAAAAACTAATTATCTGTCAAATCAGAAATGTGCTAAGTGTTACCATTCACGAAATAAGCACTAGTTAAAAAAAAACGTTAGATTGCGGACCCGTTATATGTCAAATAGGAGATACATATATATGAGAGCTAAATATAAATCTGAACCGATATTGGCCAATTTCAATAGGCATCGTCCTTGGGCCAATATTACAATAATACATATACGGACGGACGGACATTGTTAAATCGACTCAGGAAGCGATCCCAAGTCAAACGGTATAATAAACGATGGGTCTATATCTTCTCTGTTTTTGTGTTACAAACAAGAGCACAAATTCATAATACCCTGGGTATAAAAAGTGAATGAACCCGGAGCTGTACCCCAAATCACATTCCAAATTATAATTATTTTTAACTGAAAACAGTCGGTTTATTCATAAGAGTTTTTCTTGCTAGTATTTTTACTTATTGTATGAACATTTTAAATGTCAATACTCCTGGTCAATCCGAGTGGTCTAATTTTGAAGTAAAACTGACTTAATTCTTAAAACTGAATTATTCTTGGTCAAAGTTTCTATTAAATCTTAATTTGTTTTGATTTTCAGGCAAACTAAAATCTGTTTGAACTTGTGCGAACGAAAACACAACCACACAAACACAGCCCTCCGTCCTCATAAACACGGACACATAATCTGAACACCGTAACATAATATCTTCACTTTGCTGCGAGGAAATCACATGACGTACAAAATATTGCTTCCTCTAAAATCCCCTTAAACAAAGAATGCTACAACGCCGGCATGTACGGCAGATGATGTTACCAACTGATGTAAAGTATCTCATCATTACTCATCGCTATTCTCGCGTATACTACTTAAACTCACACACTGTCGAGAAAGCGCATACGAAGGAGAATAAAGTAAAATATTGTTATCCCAGTAGTATTTTTTGCAGAGAGTTTACTTAACACTCGTATATGATATTGCTTTAGCTATTGCTTTTTTGCGTTTAAGGTATGTCATGAATGTATGTATTAGTCCATACTGAAAAACATGCACGATTCTTACCTACTAAACCACACCTCGTCTGCAATCTGACATCCACGGAGCTGCTGTTAAGTATTACTTTGTGGAGGATGGTTAGCTATCAAGCTATCTAGGCAATAACAAAAAAGTTTGTGTCCGAGACCTAAAAACATGTTTTCTATAGATAGAGGCATATTTTTTTATGAAACCAAAACCAATTTTTTTATGGTCAAGTTTTCATACCCTTGACCACACTTTGGTACAAGGTATATGCATTTGTTTGAAGTACTCAAAAAGAGAATACTAAATAGATCCATCGTTTATTACACCGATCGACTTAGAATCACTTTCTATGTTGATATAGCTATGTCCATGTGTCTATCCGTCTGTCTGTCTGTGTACATGTACATATTCTTGTAATCAAAGTACAGGTCGCAATTATGGCCCGATGTGAAGGAAACTTTTCCAATCCTCGAAGCACATCAAATAATCATTTTTTGTGACCTTGTTCAGCTCCTCCATCGATGCCGTCTTTATCTCCTCAATCGTGGCGTAGCGTCGTCCTTTCATGGGCCTTTTCAGTTTTGGGAACAAAAAATAGTCACAGGGGGCTAGGTCTGGGGAATACGGTGGCTGCGGCACCATTACTGTGTTGTTTTTGACCAAATATTCGCGCAACGATGTATGTGCAGGGGCATTATCATGGTGCAAAAGCCAGTTTTTGTTCTTCCACAAATCCGGTCGTTTTTGGCGGATTGCTTCTCGTAATTTGCGCATAACTTGCAAGTAATATTCTTTATTGACTGGCAAGAACTCATAATGCATCACGCCCCTGCAATCAAAGAAAACTGTGAGAAAAAAAAACGGGCGTCCGGCACGCTGTTCGTCCGTTGCATCTTCTCGACCCTCTAAGAACCTTTTGTACCACCGATAAACGTTGCTTTGGTCCAAGGTAGCTTCACCAAATACCACAGTCAACATTCGGAATGCGCCAGCGCACTTTATTTTGTTTTTCACACAAAATTTGATGCAGAAAAAATTTGATCCATTTTCTGAAATAGATAAATATCGAAGACAAGTTAAAACACATCCAAGCTCAACAGCTGCCAAAAATTAACTAAACATTCAAAATGGCCGATCTTGTCAGCATAAGTAAGGGACATGAGTATCAACATAACGCTGCAAAAATATCAAAAATCAAATACACGTAGCCTGCGGAAATTAAAAATTCGCGATACTTTTTGAACATACCTCGTATATGCACCGTATAGCAACATTGTTTAACTGATCTGTAAAAAAATTGACAGAGAGTAGTCTCTTGATACACTTAGAGACAATACTAAATTTGAGAAAAATCAGTTCAAATTTGGATATATGTTACCCCCGATTTGATATGTAAGCGCTGTAGAATCCTTATTTTATATCTGATCAATACGAAATTCGGCAGAAAGAGGATTTTTATTACATGAAGGAAGGAAATTTGGGGCAAAATCAGCGCAGATTTTGATATAGTACAAAATTCTGCCAAAATAGGTTGCCTATCACATAAATGAACACTGCCAAATTTGGGCGAAATCGGATCAGGTTTAGAGATAGCCCCTATATATGTTACACCCGATTTCATATGTAAGCGCAGTAGAGACTTTATTTTATGTACTATCAGTATGAAATTCGTCAGAAAGAGGTTTCTTATAACATGAATGAACACTGCCAAATTTGGGGAAAATCAGTTCAGATTTAGATATAGCCGCCATATATATGTCACCCCCGATTTTGTATGTGAGCGCTGTAGAAACTGTATTTTATGCCCGATCTGTACGAGATTCGACAGATATAGGTTTCTTATTTCATGAGGAATACTACCAAATTCGTATATCAGATTAAGATATAGCCCCCCATGTATACATATGTTCCTCCCAATTCGGTATCAAAGCGCTATACTAGTATATGTTGTATTTTACTTCCCATCATTACAAAATGTGCAAAAAGTTCCTTTATGTAGGAACGAATACTGCTTAATTTGGGAATAATCGGTTCAGCTTCAGATATACCTGCTGCATCTTCCGATATGGCTCTATACCCAGAGATTATGCTAAGACAGTTTAGTCGGTATGTAGTCATCAACTTCCTATAGGATTTCACAGTCAATGCATCCGACCATATGGGAGAGGCATAAATAATCAAAGAGTTCACTGAAGTGGCAAGTAGTTCTTTTCTCGCGAGTCTAGGGCCTCCAACATAGGGCAACATTCGTGCTAGGGAAGCCTGTTGTCTATCATAACTCCCAAATGTTTTAGAGAGCGACTTGATAGTATAATTTTATCTCCAACGATCACGTTAATGTATTCCGTTCTTTTCGGCTTCTTCTAAGGATTGCCTCCTTTTTAAGAGCCGCTAACTTTAGGTGTGCTGACTCTAGCCAGGTTTGCACTTGATGTGTTTTGCGATTGTTATTATGGCGATGTCATCTGCAAAGCCTATAATATTAACCCCGTTTGGGAGGGGGAGTCGCAACACCTTATCGCATATAATATTCCATAACAGTGGACCCAACCATACATATACGCTGAAAATTCGGTTCGCATGAGGGCTTCATGGATGTGTCCCCAATCCGCAGAGTTGAAGGCGTTCTTCACATCAAGGTTAGCGACGGCGCAATATTTCTTTGTTCCCCCTTTCCACCTTGCTCCTTCAATGGCCTTCGTCACCGTATCAACTACCAGCTTCACTGCGTCGATGGTCGACCGTGCTTTCCTAAAACCAAATTGTCTTTCGGATAGGGTGCCCTTTTCTGGCATTAGTCTATTGTAAAGGATTCTCTCTTTGGGATTTGCCCATAGTTTCTAGGAGGCATATGTGACGGTAGGTCGATTGTTCCCCCTAAAAACATGTTTTCTATAGATAGAGGCATATTTTTTTATGAAACCAAAACCAATTTTTTTATGGTCAAGTTTTCATACCCTTGACCACACTTTGGTACAAGGTATATGCATTTGTTTGAAGTACTCAAAAAGAGAATACTAAATAGATCCATCGTTTATTACACCGATCGACTTAGAATCACTTTCTATGTTGATATAGCTATGTCCATGTGTCTATCCGTCTGTCTGTCTGTGTACATGTACATATTCTTGTAATCAAAGTACAGGTCGCAATTATGGCCCGATGTGAAGGAAACTTTTCCAATCCTCGAAGCACATCAAATAATCATTTTTTGTGACCTTGTTCAGCTCCTCCATCGATGCCGTCTTTATCTCCTCAATCGTGGCGTAGCGTCGTCCTTTCATGGGCCTTTTCAGTTTTGGGAACAAAAAATAGTCACAGGGGGCTAGGTCTGGGGAATACGGTGGCTGCGGCACCATTACTGTGTTGTTTTTGACCAAATATTCGCGCAACGATGTATGTGCAGGGGCATTATCATGGTGCAAAAGCCAGTTTTTGTTCTTCCACAAATCCGGTCGTTTTTGGCGGATTGCTTCTCGTAATTTGCGCATAACTTGCAAGTAATATTCTTTATTGACTGGCAAGAACTCATAATGCATCACGCCCCTGCAATCAAAGAAAACTGTGAGAAAAAAAAAACGGGCGTCCGGCACGCTGTTCGTCCGTTGCATCTTCTCGACCCTCTAAGAACCTTTTGTACCACCGATAAACGTTGCTTTGGTCCAAGGTAGCTTCACCAAATACCACAGTCAACATTCGGAATGCGCCAGCGCACTTTATTTTGTTTTTCACACAAAATTTGATGCAGAAAAAATTTGATCCATTTTCTGAAATAGATAAATATCGAAGACAAGTTAAAACACATCCAAGCTCAACAGCTGCCAAAAATTAACTAAACATTCAAAATGGCCGATCTTGTCAGCATAAGTAAGGGACATGAGTATCAACATAACGCTGCAAAAATATCAAAAATCAAATACACGTAGCCTGCGGAAATTAAAAATTCGCGATACTTTTTGAACATACCTCGTATATGCACCGTATAGCAACATTGTTTAACTGATCTGTAAAAAAATTGACAGAGAGTAGTCTCTTGATACACTTAGAGACAATACTAAATTTGAGAAAAATCAGTTCAAATTTGGATATATGTTACCCCCGATTTGATATGTAAGCGCTGTAGAATCCTTATTTTATATCTGATCAATACGAAATTCGGCAGAAAGAGGATTTTTATTACATGAAGGAAGGAAATTTGGGGCAAAATCAGCGCAGATTTTGATATAGTACAAAATTCTGCCAAAATAGGTTGCCTATCACATAAATGAACACTGCCAAATTTGGGCGAAATCGGATCAGGTTTAGAGATAGCCCCTATATATGTTACACCCGATTTCATATGTAAGCGCAGTAGAGACTTTATTTTATGTACTATCAGTATGAAATTCGTCAGAAAGAGGTTTCTTATAACATGAATGAACACTGCCAAATTTGGGGAAAATCAGTTCAGATTTAGATATAGCCGCCATATATATGTCACCCCCGATTTTGTATGTGAGCGCTGTAGAAACTGTATTTTATGCCCGATCTGTACGAGATTCGACAGATATAGGTTTCTTATTTCATGAGGAATACTACCAAATTCGTATATCAGATTAAGATATAGCCCCCCATGTATACATATGTTCCTCCCAATTCGGTATCAAAGCGCTATACTAGTATATGTTGTATTTTACTTCCCATCATTACAAAATGTGCAAAAAGTTCCTTTATGTAGGAACGAATACTGCTTAATTTGGGAATAATCGGTTCAGCTTCAGATATACCTGCTGCATCTTCCGATATGGCTCTATACCCAGAGATTATGCTAAGACAGTTTAGTCGGTATGTAGTCATCAACTTCCTATAGGATTTCACAGTCAATGCATCCGACCATATGGGAGAGGCATAAATAATCAAAGAGTTCACTGAAGTGGCAAGTAGTTCTTTTCTCGCGAGTCTAGGGCCTCCAACATAGGGCAACATTCGTGCTAGGGAAGCCTGTTGTCTATCATAACTCCCAAATGTTTTAGAGAGCGACTTGATAGTATAATTTTATCTCCAACGATCACGTTAATGTATTCCGTTCTTTTCGGCTTCTTCTAAGGATTGCCTCCTTTTTAAGAGCCGCTAACTTTAGGTGTGCTGACTCTAGCCAGGTTTGCACTTGATGTGTTTTGCGATTGTTATTATGGCGATGTCATCTGCAAAGCCTATAATATTAACCCCGTTTGGGAGGGGGATTCGAAACACCTCATCGCATATAATATTCCATAACAGTGGACCCAACCATATACGCTGGAAATTCGGTTCGCATGAGGGCTTCATGGATGTGTCCCCAATCCGCAGAGTTGAAGGCGTTCTTCACATCAAAGGTAGCGACGGCGCAATATTTCTTTGTTCCGTCTTTCCACCTTTCTCCTTCGATGGCCTTCGTCCCCGTATCAACTACCAGCTTCTCTGCGTCGATGGTCGACCGTGCTTTCCGAAAACCAAATGGTCTTTCGGATAGGGTGCCCTTTTCTGGCATTAGTCTATTGTAAAGGATTCTCTCTAGGATTTTGCCCATAGTTTCTAGAAGGCATATGGGACGGTAGGACGATGGTTCCCCCGGTGGCTTGTTTCCTTTAGAGATTAATACAAGTTTTTGTATTTTCCATTAGGTGAGAAAACTTCGTTCATGAAAACACTTCCGAAATGTTTCGAGAAAAATGTCTACTTTTGGATGAATTGCAGACTTTAAAGCAATGTTTTGTATTCCATCTGGACCTGCATCATTCATGCTTCATCAAGTTCTTCCCGAGAGATATCCGGTATTATTTCGGTATCAGGCGTCAACACTGGTTTCATGGTAACCAATGATATTTCGCAACATTTCTGGGCAGATTATTCGCGGTGATTTCCTATGTATCTTCTTCATTACTATCCTATAGTCAGTCCACCATGAATCGATATCAACATCGCTTGCTCTCTTTAATCTCTATTTGCAGGGTTTTCGTGACTCTCTGAACTCCTCATGTAGTCTTTCAAATGTAGGTTTCCCTCTTGCTGTATTCTTCTCCTAGCTTTTAGGCCCGAAGTTGACGTATATTTTCATTCCACCAGTAGCAGGGCTGCCGACGCTTCGGAAGTGTTCTTTTCGGCATTGATGCTCGCATGCATCAACGATCACGTTTGTAGGTCTTTGGCTTGTTCATCGGCAGGTCTGGGAGTGATATGTGCTGTGTCGATCATTGCTTCGAATATGTCTTTGTCGAATACAGAGGCCTCCATTTGGGTCCGGGAACAATTTGTGTTTGTTTTACTCTACTGTGTTTTCTTTGATATCGAGCAGTATAGCCTGATGATCACTCGGAGTATAATGATCACTTACCCGCCATTTAGTGACTAGTGTTAAGGAGGAACTTGCGAAAGTGATATCTATAACAGACTCTGCTCGCAATCTATTAAACTACATAGTCTTGCTGTCGTTTAACAGTTCCACCTCAAGTGGAGCAAAGGATTCAGGAATACTATGGCCTCTAGCATTGGTGTATCTGCTATCCCAGTGTGTTGCCCAAGCGTTAAAATCACCACCGATGACGATGGATCTCTATGCCGCCTCGCAATGGTTGAAATTGAGTTGCATACCTCTCATTTGCTCTTTTTTGTGGAGAGTGCCTTCTTAAACTGGGGACATTTTTCGCTTCTAGCATTATGTTTCGCATCCGCCGACTCATCTGCTTTACAAAGAATGCAAAGTGGGTCGTTGGGGACAGGACTTGGCGTAGTGCCCTCCTTTGCTGCATTTTCAACAACAGTTCGATCTGTCACCTTTGCTACTGCAGTTTGTAGATATGTGACCAGATCCTAAGCATCAGAAGCACTTGGTCAACACCGTCTTTGGTCGGATTTGGCATATAGACCAAATTTGTCCTCCTGTATAGATTTTACTCTTGCTGCTGACATATTGATTGTTGCAGTTTGCGTTCCTCTGTAAGCCTGCCTTAAGCTTAGAATATCCGACAGTTGGAAATTTTTCAATTTCAGCTGCGAGATCACCGCGTTTCAAACTTCTTCTTTCGTCTGTGTACCATATTTCGTACACCGATTTTTCTGTCGGGCTCTCGCCTAAAAAATTGGTCTATTCTCTCACTGTTTTCACTTAGTTGTAAGAGAATCCTTTCCTTTTTGGGTTTTCTTGATCCTCGTAACCACTTCGCCAAGTTCGCACAGTTTAGGATCTGTCTTAACCTTTTTAGTATTTCTGCATACGACATTTCACCTTTTGCAGTAAAAATAATGGCGTCAGGCCCCGGTTTCCTTCTTTTTTCTCTGGTCTTGGATTTCTCCTGGGATTTTGCTTCTTCTTGGGGTTTTGCTTTATTTTGGGGCTGGCTATCTTTTTGCCTTCTTCTTTGGTTTAACTCTGGGAGACTTGACGTTTGGGAGGATTTTTCTACCCCAGACTTTTCAACAGCAACTTCTTTTGATGTACCCATAGCAAATAGCTCATACAGATCCTTCATGCTCTTTATTGCTTCCCAAGCTGGCTGAGTGATGAATCTTTTATTTCCATCTCCGAGCAATCGAATCTGCTCGCCCAGCTTCTCGAAATCAGTTCCTTCTCCAGTTGCCTTGCTTGTTGTAGCGACTTGCGCCAATTCTTCTTCTTGTGGGTTCGTAGCCGAACTTGGTGGAGACCATAGGCTCCTAGGACTCCTACCAAAAGGGCTTTCCACATCTTCTCCCTTCGTCTTGTTTGACCTCAAGAGTTTCTTTGCGATTCATTGTTCAGTTTTTTTTGGTATTTTTCTGTTTTCAGGAAAAATTTTATTTGTTCAGGAAATATTTAAGTGCCATCTGATCCAAAAAACTCCCCAATAAAATATAAATGAAATAAATTATTTCACAAAAAAGAAAAAGAACTAGGAAAATCCGTATCAAAAACACAAAATATACTCGTACGTATGTCCAAAAATTAAGATATATGTAAATTTTAACTAACGTAGAGACAAAATTGTATATTTTTGGGTATAAACAGGTGGTAACACACAAAAGAGAAGAGATAGACACATAAAAGAGATAGTCACTTTCAAAGTCGATTTAGCAATGGCTTTCCATGTATCCTTATGATCAAAGCAGAGATCGCAATATAAGTGCGACCTCAACGAAATTTTGCACCTACATTTCTTTTGCCCTTAGGACGATCCAATTTGATATTCGGAAATGATGAGTTATAGTTTCATTTGAAATTCATGAAATTTGGTGAACAGCATTTTATTCGTCCGGCTAACAATTGTGTGAATATGGAGAATTCCGGTTGAGAAATAGATGTAGATCCCATACCAGAGATATATGTACGTCCATTCCGATTTGACACCAAGCGCTAATCTCTGCCAAATTTAAGAAAATCGGGGATTTAGATTTGGTCACAAACCACAATATATGCTTAGTTCTACATGCTATCATTAGGAATCTTGTGGAAAGAAGTACTTGGTATAGAAATTAACTCTGCCAAGTTTGAAGAAAATAGGTTCAGATTTAGATACGAGTATATCCACCCTATATACATAAGTTTCTTCCGATGATCTCTTTGGTATCAAAGAGATCGTTATGAAATTCAGCAGTGGGGAGGAAAAACTAGGATCATATGTATAGCGTGATCCAGTTCGATGTTTCCTTCTTTTTTAAAGAAAAAAAAACACAGAAAATTCAAATTGAATGGAAAATGTTTATTATCATTTGAAAGAACATTCTTTGGCATTTATTTTTTGAAGATTATGTCTATCAAATGTTGGCCGCGGCTACATCTCAGATGGTCCGTCCATCCGTTGAGTCCACTTTTTGATGACTCGTTCGAGCATTTCGACTGGTAACTGGCGAATGACACGCGTGATGATTTGCTCCAAGCCTAGAATTGAAGCGGGTTTGTCCGCATAAACTTTAGACGTTACATATCCATACAGGAAAAAGTCTAACGGTGTGATATCACACGACCTTGCTCACCGAAGTGTTCTCTCAATAAACCCATTAAGCGATGTGTGGGAAGTGGCGCCGTCTTGTTGAAACATAATGTCGCCGAGATCACGAGCTTCAATTTCAGGCATCAAATAGTCGGTTATCATGGCACGATAACGGTCGCCATTGACGGTTACGTTCTCACCTGCATCATTTTTGAAGAAATATGGACCTATGATTCCACCGGCCCACAAACCACACCAAACTTCTTGAATCTCTTCAAGTTGCTCTTCGTCCCAAATGCGACAATTTTGCTTGTTTACATACCCATTGAGCCAGAAATGGGCCTCATCGCTGAACAAAATTTGGCTCGAAAACGTCGGATCTTCTTGGAACTTTTCAAGAGTCCATAGAGCAAAGCGATGTCGCTTGCGAAGGTCGGGCGGCTTCAGTTCTTGCACAAGCTGAATTTGGTATGCTTTCAATTTAAGATCTCGACGTAAAATGCGCCAAGTCGTTCCATATGTCAGTCCGAGTTGCTGCGAACGGCGCCGAATCGACTCTTCACGGTCTTCGTGTACAATCTCAGCTACGGCCGCTACATTTTCTTCACTGCGTGCTGGATGTGGTCTATTCGGTCGAATATTATCCAATAATGAATGCTGGGTCTCAAGACGGGTGATGGTGTTGCGAATAGTACGCTCAGTAGGCCGATTATGTTGACCATAAGTTGAGCGAAGTGCACGAAACACATTCCTCACAGGACGTGAATTCTCGTAATAAAGTTGAACGATTTGTAAACGTTGTTCAGGCGTAAGTCTTTCCATGATGAAATGCCAAACAATACTTAACAAAAATAACAAGACAGCATGACAAGACTCACACGTGATCTGTCAAAACAAGGCTATTGAAAAAAGTATCTCTACTTGGATCACCCGTTATAACTTCCTCTGTAAGGTGAGGAGATAAAAATCAAAATATAAACTTACCATTAAACTGGATGTTTCACTAGTTTCTTTTTAAGAACATTTCTAAAACTTTTACTGTGTTATTCCACTTTATTTAAAATAAAAAACACTAATTCTAAGGAATACGTACTACAGAATTTATGGTTTCATATATTTAGTGTTACCAATGGAAATAAATGCATCCTTTCTCAAAGGATTTACACGTCGAGTATATAACGTATATAATTATAAGCTACATATACCTACTTATTCATCTAACCGATTTTAATTAATAGTTACGCGCATACTTTCTTCTTCTCATTCTCTTGGCAAACTCGGCGGGATGGTGACGCTTTAAGTGCTGATAGTAACCGGTACGATAGGAGAATGTCGTTGGGCATAGTGGACAGGAACGAATAAAATCCTTTACCTGACAGATGCCGGGATGAGCGTCATTCATATGCACCTGTCGGCTGTGACGCTCCTCAAATGTACTATCACAATATTTACACGGAAAAACGACTCTCGCTCCCTTGTGGAATTTATAATGCTCACGCAGTTTCGATTCGATTTTAAAGCTTTTTCCACAGATGTCGCACACGTGTTTGTAGTCTGCATTACCAGCAGCATGTACATGAACCAAGTGATTTTTTAAAACATTTCTCGTCGTGAAACACTTATCGCAAATGGAGCACTTGAAGGCTTTGGGGTCCAAATGCATAATTGCATGTTCTTCGGTACGAAAGCGATATTTGAATTTACGGTTACAACACGAAACGTAGAATTCATCTTGAGGGTGATCTTTATGAAAATGTTGTTTAATTAACGTAAAAGTTTTGAATGATTTGGAGCATACGTGACACTCCAGAGTTGGTCTCCATTTTGCTATAACAGCATCCATATCTTTTGATGCTTCCTTTCCTCGAATATTTTTTCTCTTATGCTTCATCGTAAAGCTGTTATCTGAACCACCTTCAACGCTTTGCCGTTCCAACAATTGATTATTATCTGAGTTATCCGAACTACCAACTGATTCGATTTGCCACGACGTGTCATCGTCATTCAATTCATCAACGATAAACACATCTCCTGGAGCTTCGTTCGCTTCGTATTCATCGTCACGTGAAATTGACTCGTTGTCCCGGAAAGCCATTTGAGCACCATTCGCAATTAAAAGAGAATCCGTTAGATTTCCTACATTGGTAGCTTCAAACCGTACGGCGTTGTCAGTAACTATCAACTGTCCAGTACCAAAACCACTTGACGAGGGCATCTGAGATGTCTGATCAACTTCAGCGGTATTTCCTATCTGAGAATTAGGTTCAACATCTTCAAAATCATCAGCAATTACTATGGTGTCCCTTGGGTCTGGCAAATTATTTCCTTGGTTCTTGTGGCCGACATCTTTTGTTTGTCCTACAGCTTTGAGAAGGTTGGCTTGCAGCAGTAAGACAGTCTGCTGATAATTGTTAAAGCCTGAAATGTGATGCCAACATTCCAAACACAATACAGCCAGAGGATTTGCAGCAGTTGGTTCCACCTCTAGAAACTAAAATATTATAAAATACGCAAGCAAATATTAAATATTATCTATCTACTAGGCAAGGTTTAAAAATATTTTTTTATTTTAAATTTACCGTGGGGTGGAAAAATTTTATAGTAATCGAATAGATCTCGTTAGAGCGGCCGTCAGCATCACTGAGGCGTAAACTGTCGTTACAGGTACTTCGGCATAAACGGCAAAAATTAGATCCAGACATTGTTATCAAACTTTATGAGTACTTTAAAAAATAACAAAATAAGGAAAGAAAAATGATTAGAAATTGGATTTTTTTTCAGAATTTAAATAACGAAGCAGCTCAAAAAGAAGAACTTGATCCAATAAATATAGTTCTGCATTGCCGAAGCGCTAACAATACAACTTGTGTGTATTTAAAAAAGTAAAAAAGCTCCGAAGGAGCCATCTACACCTACCTGTTAGATCAGAATAAACTAAAATATAGTCAAATTTTACAATTGGAAAATTTGTGTAAAGAACATTTGTAAATGTTATATAGCTGCAAATATTGCTTTCACGTAAATATCGCTTTCACGTAGAAACAGTCGTCAAAAATATGAAAAAAAATTTTTTTTTTTTAAAAACACTTTTTCCTGGTACAAAAAAAAAACCATAAAAAATAGAAAAATTCGAATAAATTATTTTATCACATGAGGCCAGCATGCTAACGGTGAAATTCAAAAAAATCTTGTTTCATATATTTTCGTTTTTAAATGATGTTTTTGGTTTTGATTTTATATAACAGTATGCCACAATCAATACAAAAAAATAATTTTTAGGCCTAGGACACAAAAAAAATGTTATTTTATAGGCTAAAAAAAAAGTCGGAAACTATTTTCTTCAAATTCGTCAGGGTTCGCCTTTAGATCAAGAGACTTCACTCTCCCAAATACCAAAATGATTGGATGTTTTACATTCAGCTTCTATAGCGCTAAGAGGCTTAGTCGGAACATATATGGGGGCTATATCGTCACCAGAAGCAAAAAAGGGCGAACAACAGGAAAAATTTAAATTCGATTTTTGAACGATGTCAGTACACTGCATCAAAACAGACATCCTTCACGCAATTTTCACAAAACAAAATATTAACCATGTTTGTGGCACTCTTATTGTTAAGGAAATTCAAAAGTTTTTTATTTAATGTGAAGTACAATCGATACAATTAAGTTCTATATAAAACGTCATTCAAATGGCCTCCATGACTTCTTCTGCAGGAACGAATTCGATGAACCCAATTTTCGAGCACCTTTTCCACTAAATCAAGTCGTATGTCATGAATGGCACGTTCAATATTGACTTGTAAAGCTTGAAGAGAGTCTGGTTTATTTCGAAAGGCCAATGACTTCAAATAACCCCACAAGAAATAGTCTAATGGTGTTAAATCACAACTTCTTTGAGGCCATTCAATACCACAATTTCTTGAAATAATCGAATCTCTAAACATTTCTCGCAACAATTCAATTGTTTCATTTGCTGTGTGGGACTTAGCCACAATCGGTCAATGGCAATATTTTAATGAGAGCTAAAATATTGCTCATTGGGGTAAAGATCGTAGGTAGATTGAAAAGTGTTTTTTTTATTTAATAAAAAATGGACTTAGCATCATTTTCAAATGTGAACGGAAAGTTTATTTTTGCTCTAGCTCCTTAACGGTACGTCGGATCGGGAATCGGTTAATGGCAAATGATGAGTTGTGTTGGGATTCAGATTTTTTTTAACTATGCTCCATTTTGTATGATCGTAGAAAAACACAATTTATTGTTTGCGTAAAAACGGAAGGGAAGAGTTAATGGGTTCTAAAAGTCGGCTAATCGATTAATCGATTTTTTGCCACAAAAAAGTCGAGGTCGACTTTTCCATGTCGACTTTATTATTTACGAGAATTTCAAAAATTATATTACACAAGCTGACCCGGCAAACTTTGTTTTGCTCATAATATATTTTTGGGTTGCATTACTTTTTTTTGGATCGAAAGTTAGCTATTGTTTATCTATATATATAAAAATGAACCGTGGTTTGTTCGACTGCTTAAGACTTGAAATCTACTGGACCAAATTAGATACTTCCTTCTGCGAATTTATTCGTAATTGCTCCGCGAAGGTTTAGGAAAAATAAAAGTTGCAAAATTCTTAACAGGTGGCGCTGACCACTGGACCGCTCCCTCCCTGTAATGGTCCTTTCAAAATCGTTGCCACCATCACATTGTTCATTAGTTTTTTTTACTATCAGTCGGGTTCCATAGCACAGTTTCGGAGCATGAAGATTTCGTAACATAATAATTACAGATCCAACTTTAAGACGTAAATTATGGGGCGGCATGCCTGGCAAATCCAAAGAGTTTAGGAATTCAACGGAATAATTGACGACATCGTCAACATTTTCAATGCGATCGATTGATTTGTATGAACGCAATTCTCCCGGAATTTGATTCAATCCATTCACATCAGAATTTTTGCTGCTATAATAGCGCGTGCCCTTAGCCAATCGTAGTTACGATATTTTTTTTTAATATTTGGATACACATTAGTGATGAGTTCATCTTTTGTTTGAGTGAATTGACAAATGGCGGGTGCAATTGATATTAAACCACTAAAAGTATCTACCGCTATTTTTTCATTTCCAATTCTCATTAGTTCTTTAGAAAAAACGTCTGCGGTTTTATCCTGTTTCAGAAATACTCTCATATTCACACTTAATTGAATTGTTTTTGCGTATCGCCACAAATACAATGACTTCAGACATGCGTTTAACTCATCTGCCGCTGTTGATTTCGGAATCACGGGATGTGTTTGTCGGAAGTCGCCCGCCAGCAATATCATGACGCCACCAAAGTGACGATTATTGTTTCGCAAATCTTTCAATATTCTATCGAGTGCTTCTAATGATCGTTTGTGCGCCATCGTGCATTCATCCCATACGATCAATTTAAAATTTTTCAACACTTTTGCCATGGCTGATTGCTTTGAAATGTTGCAAACTGGATTTTCATCAATCTGAGGTTTAACGGAAGCTTCAGTGCTAAATGTGCCGTTCTTCCACCTTCCAACAGTGTTGCAACAATTCCGGTCGATTCGAGAGCTAACGGAATGTCAAATTGAGCACGTATTGCTGCTAATATCAGATTTGGGTTCTAGGTGTTCATTTGGTATCTAGGTGTTCATTTCAGATTCATTTTTAGATTCTTAGCTCTTTAATAATTTTTAAAAACACTAAAATAATGGAAAAAGGTGGTTACTGCTACACTGACAATTTTGTTGTCCCTGTGGTCAGTTGTAGCGCTATCAATAAATTGAGTATTGTTTTTGTTCTTTCGGAAACACCTTATAAGATTAAAAGATAAAATTTTGTACATACGGAGTACTACACGACAAAAATAAACGCGAAAAATAATTTTGAATTATCTATATGTGGTCAGTGCAGTAACTAAAAAAAACGATATGTGAGCAAACTTTCAGTAGTAGGTCTCAGTGGTCAAGAGGTAAATTTTTGATGTTTAGTACTATATATTTACAAATATTTAGGTTGGTTTCTGTAAGAGTTTTCTGAGAGCATAAAAATAATACGAACAAAAAATTGTGCGAAAACTGACCACTGGTCAAAATCCGATACTGTCAAATGTCCGTGGTTTATAAAACACTCTATCCTATCCATATGCTTTATAGGTCTTATAGGAGACTCAGCAGCCAAGTGGTCAAAAATTACTTGGCGTAAAAGCACTTCCGCTGGGAATCTGTATATTTACACATCACTTTGTGGACTCATAGTTCTTAAAAGACTTGTTAAGTACTGAAAGAGTGACAATTACTTTGGTCACTTCAGCTTGACCTTAGGCCAGACAACGAATAGTTGTTTTTGAACCTTTGAGACATGTATGTACATCTACATTTTTTGATAATACAACTGAACGATTATTTTGATAATACAACTGAATAATTTGTAAACGTTGTTCAGGCGTAAGTCTTTCCATGATGAAATGCCGAACAATACTTAACAACAATAACATGACAGCATGACACGACTCACACGTGATCTGTCAAAAAAAGGCTATTGAAAAAAGTATCTCTACTTGGATCACCCGTTATATACTCGTATAGCCACTACACTATATATGTATATATTCCTCCCGGTTTTGTATTTAAGTGCTATGTAAGATTTTTTCCATTTGGTCGTTATTAAATTTGACAGAGAGCACTTTCTAGATCCATGAAGAAAATAGCTTCACGTTTAGATACGTTTATGATCATTTTGTTATGTTATTAATTTTTGTAATTAAATTTTTTATGTTCAGGATTTTGTAAATTCAGGATATTTTAGGCGTGTGTCCAGTAATTTCATAATCAATGTTCAGAGCCAGGTCGGCGTTAGCCCAGAGTAAACTCAACTGAGCATACACTACCAAGTCAATGGTAACGAATGTTGAATGTGCCATGAGACTTACCAAAGTTTTATTAGGGCGGGGACATGAAAGCATTAGCCTGTCAGCCATTCCGGCAAAGAGTCACTTCTGCTTACTAAGATGACAGAATACTTTCCTGTTCAGCCAGTTCGTATATTCGTTGATCCGGAATACCATAATTAAGACCTCACTGGGCTTGGTCTTAGTGCCAATGTCATTGACTCTATTATCGCGGTTTTGATCGCGATTTCTCGTTCCTACTCCTATTCCCACTTCCACTTATTCTACTTTTACTGGTATTATTCGTTTCTCACTTGCGAATTCTATAGCTTTTTATACCCTCGACCATAGGATGGGGCTATATTCATTATACCCTCACTTTAGTGTGACGAGGGTATATACCATTTGTTACGGAAAAAAGTGTAACACGTCGAAGGAGTGACCTAAGACCCCAAGTATGTTCAGAGGAAATCCGTTTTGGGTCATTTTAAGTCGAATGAGCAATGTCCGTCCGTCCGTCTGTCTGTCTGTCTGCTGGCTGGTGCGCACGATAACTCGAAAGGAGTAACCGATTGACCTCAAATTT
Organism: Eudasyphora cyanicolor; assembly: GCA_963930755.1. Lineage (NCBI taxonomy): Eukaryota > Metazoa > Arthropoda > Insecta > Diptera > Muscidae > Eudasyphora > Eudasyphora cyanicolor. Next base: position 173,500,253 of record OZ005736.1, on the reverse strand, counting down.
GGTATGTGGTAATATTTTTTTCTATCTCCGGCTAAGTTCGAAGATGGGCCATATTGGTCTACTCTTTCTAGTACCTCCCCCACAAAGGGTTAAAATGTTGTGAAATATTGATTCTTTAATAACTGCTATACTACTTATTCGAATCTTTTGAAATTCCACACATAGTATTAGCTTATTAGTCGCTATCAACTCGTGAAAAATGGGCGAAGTCTCCACGTCCCTTTTGGCACCTCCCACACAAATGCACCAAAAGTTAACAGCTTATAACATTAATAACAGTGTATAAAAATACTTGAAATTTTTTACAGTATTATGCTTTTATATTGCCTACAGTCCAGGGGAAAATGGGTGTTGTTGCCACGCCCCTTTTGGTACCTCCCGCACAAAGGTACCTTTTTGCACCAAAAGTTAACAGCTTATAACATTAAAACCAGTGTATAAAAATGCTTGAAATTTTGTACAGTGTAATGTTTTTATAGTGTCTATAGCCCTGTGAAAAATGGGCGTTATTGCCACGCCCCTTTTTGTACCTCCCACACAAAATGCCCAAATCATACCACAATTTAAATTCTACTAACGTTTATACCACTGCACATAAATGCTTATAAGTCGGCACAGTGCAATGAATTTAAAGTACCTAATGTTCAGCGAAAAAAAGGTGTATTTGATAAACCCCTTCTGGTACCTCCCACACAAATTGACAGAATAATTCGAATAATATTCAATATTACATTACTCACAAAGTGAGGGTATACCTTAGTCGGTTTACCCGACTGAAACTTTCTTACTTGTTTTGTCACTCCGTTTGAAACACCTCTAAATATTGATCTGAGACCCCATAAAGTACATATTCTTAATCGTCGTAAAATTTTTAGACGATTTAGCTATTTCCGTATGTCCGTCCTTCTGTTGTAATCACGTCAAATTTGGTAGAAATATTTCTTGTAGTTTCAGGTTGTTTGGAATTGTAAATGGGTCATATCGGTCAATGTTTTGATATAGCTCCCCTATAGAGGTCGCTCCAAAATACGGTTTTTGAGCCATAGATACCGCATTTTTAAATCAATTTAGCAGAAACTATGCAGTTTTATATTCTATTTTGACAAGAATTCATCACAGCAAACATTTTACAAATCAGTTCATATTTTGTTATTCTCACCCTATAGAGATCGCTCTAAAATACAAGTATTTAGGCCGTAAACATCACATTTTTTAAGCATTTTAACAGAATCTTTGAAGTTTGTATTTGAATAAGACAGGAATTCATTGCATTAACAATTTTTTAAATCAGTTTATTTTTTATTATAGTCCACCTATAATATATCCTATATTCAGTCTCACGTTCAACTTATACTATTTGTTGTTCTTGTAAAATATTATGACCGAATTACTCGTATAACAGAGTCTTTATTCTTTGATTCGATGTGGCTTCTAACATTCGTTCCACGAGACGTACATTTTAAGAGCCGGAAGCACAATCTGTTTATGCGTTTGTAGCGTTACTATAACAACCACAGCCTCCTACTCCCGCTTCCTTGAGCATACGATTGTACGGCCACCCACTTTTCCACAAGGCTGACTTTAAAAGAAAACAGAAGTAGTAGCTTTTATAAAAATTCCACCAACATGGCTCATCCAATTCGAGCATTGCATTATCCTGCTGAAATTCGAATAATGCCATAAAAGAATTCCGGCAAAAAGTAAAAATATTTACACATGTGCGTATATTGCCCGTCTGTGTTCGTGTATGCGCATTTCATTCCAAAGGATCTACGAATGTGGTGGGTGATAGAGACTGTTGAAACGTGGTAAAAACTTGTTTACAGCCTTGAGCTGAATTGCTTATGATTCCGCATCAAAACCGACATTAAAGTTGCGCATTCACTTTAAGATCTTATCGTGGCAATTTTAAATGTAAAATACCGTGAAATACTCTATTAAACCAATTTATTCCATTGGAGTGCAATTCATGTAGAGGGGTTTCTATGTAGTCCTATAGATTTTTAAATTGAAGGTATATACGAAGTTAAATGGAATGTTTTTCTTAATTCAGTTCTTTTGAATAGAAATTTTAAATATTATAGCGTCTTCGTAAAATATATGGAAACAAAAATTCGCATAAGATGTATATGAAATAAAAGAGAAAACCCATTCAATGAAAGTTATCATTTGAAAAGGGCTTCAATGAATGCCCTTAAGGTTGTTCTGTATAAATATATGAGGGATTGAAGGTAAATACGAAGTTAAATGGAATGTTTTTCTTAATTCAGTTCTTTTGAATAGAAATTTTAAATATTATAGCGTCTTCGTATAATATATGGAAACAAAAATTCGCATAAGACGTATTTGAAATAAAAGAGAAAACCCATTCAATGAAAGTTATCATTTGAAAAGGGTTTCAATGAATGCCCTTAAGGTTGTTCTGTATAAATATATGATGGATTGTCTGGAAAACGGATCATACATAAGAAAATGTTGCTTTATTTTTTTTGTCTTACTCAATAGTATACAAAATTATATGCAAGGGGCATGTGCGGCAGCGGACTCATTTTCGCGCTACACGAAGTGCATGTTTCAGGTGGGTTGTACTGGCTTTACACAGAAATGCCATAACTTCTGATTGCGTTAAGATATTTTAACGAAATAAAACCCACTTCAAAAGCAGCTTTTAAGAGATGTATACAATAATGTTTTAATTACGTTTAAAAAGGAAATTTAAATTACGCATTTATGTGCTCCTAGAAAACCTTTAGCGCTTTTAAAACCATTTATCCTAAAATATTTAAGTGAAGAAAATTTTTTGTAACTACTGAATTACATGTTTTTGCTATAATTGCATAATGCGGTTGTGTTCCATGAATTCGATTTTTGTGGTTAATAGTAAGTTTATTTTAGAAACAATTTTTTGAAAATTTGGGGGCATTCATTTGTTCAAAATCATTTTATTTATCCCTTATGAAATAAGCTTTCCAACGGTTTCTGTTGCTTTCAAATATCTTAACTGGATCAGAGTATCCCAAACTTCCCCCCTTCCCCCGAAAACGGCTAATCGGACACACTTGCCATTATACATTGTTTTTCTTAATGGCATAACCTATTCAACAGTCGTTCTCAGCGCACCAGTGATACATAAAGCAGATATTCGCCGAATCTTGTTTAGTGTCGCAGAAGGTGGATTTCTGCAGAGCTGAAATAAGGTACCACCAGTTATACTTGTCTCATTGGGGGTATTGAAATTCCCTTCTCTGAAAGCGAAAATTACTTTGGTATTTTACAGGACAGGTTGCACATTTTGCACTTCAAACTCAACATTCTGGAAAGAGCAAAGAGGGCTGTGGTAGCGCTATATTAAACCGGGTTGGCATCAATGTTTAAAAAAAAGTCCTCGAGACAGTCGCAAAAACATTTTTTTTTAATTTTTCCGAGCCCGCGGAATCGGCGCGTTTGTAACTCAATTGCCACATGCGATACATCAGTGAGTTATATGAGCGATATGAACTACATTTGTCTCATAAACGTCGCTGATGTACAAAGTAATTTTTTAATGAAGACTTTACTTACTGCCTGCCGTTTCTACCCCTAAAATTTAAAAATATTTTTCTATAGGATTAAAGCGCTTGAAAACCATGAACATTTTCTTTTCGGTGTACGCACTTTTATGCAAAAACAAAAAAGTTAAGATTTCATTAGAAAATGACACTGTACATCGGCGACTTGTATGAGAGAGACCAACACATTGATGTATCGCATGTGACAATCGAGCAACAAACAAAATCGTTACGATAAAAAAACTATTTTGGGCCGATTCCGCGGGCTCGAACAAATTTAAAAGGTTTTGGCAATTGTCTCCGGATGAGCTTTCAAATTCCGCCTCGCATCCGAAAATTTGTTTACATGGATGACAACTCGGTTTAAAGAACTATAGTTCTACCTTGGTCGGGTTAACACCAAGACCAGTATAAGAAGTCCATCTTGCGGTTGTATGTAGGACCTGCTGCATGATGTCTCTAAGAGTACTCTCAAACTTATCTATATCCACGTTATTTTCATAGGCAACAACTCTGACACCCCTCATCTCCAGAGAAAGCAGAATATTGTTCATGGCGAGGATCCATAGCAGCGGAGACATAGCACCCCCCTGGTTGACCCTAAGCTAGCTGAAATGCATCTCTTAATCATGAATGATGGTTATGAATGAACCTACGTATACTGCTATCAACCCCCAGGGTTGCTAAATCCGTAGTTATAGCTGCTGAATTTATGTTATAACGGGTTTCCCAATAGGGGTGATATGATTTTGAAGTGACGTTTCGGCCATTTGCAATATATCATGATCTGTCATTTGTTTTTCATTGTATTCAGTAGTGTTTACAATTTCACCATGGAGATTTATACGCAAGAACAACCTTTACAAATTATTCAGTTTTATTACAAAATAATCGTTCTCCAATTGCAACTTTTCGTGTGCTGTCAATTTTTTTTTAAAATCCAAAAAGAAAACTTTGCTGTCGACCTACGACTTGAGCAATATTTTAGCCCTTGTTAAGAGCTATCTTTTTTGCCATTGACCGATTCCCGATCCGACGTACCGTTAAGGAGATAGAGCAAAAATAAACTTTCCGTTCACATTTGAAAATGATGCTAAATCCATTTTTGTACCCTCACTTTAGTGATACGAGGGTATATATCATTTGCTACGGGCCAAAAGTGTAACACATCGAAGGAGTGATCTAAGACCCTAAGTATGTTCGGCGGATATTCGTTTTCGGTCATTTTAAGTCCAATGAGAAATGGCCGTCCGTCCGTCTGTCTGTCTGCTGGCTGGTGCGCACTATAACTCTCGAAGGGAGCAACTGAAAGGAGCAACCGATATTGGTCCACTCCTTCTGGTACCTCCCACACAAAGGGTTAACATTTAGTGAAATATTGATTCTTTAATAACATCTATACGGTTTATTGGAATCTTCTGAAATTCCACACATTGTATTATTTTATTAGTCGCTATCGAGAAAAAAAGGCGAAATTGCCACGCCCCTTTTGGTATACAAATGGACGTTTTTGCACTAAACTTGAACTGCTTATAACTTAAATACAAGTGCATAAAAATACTTGAACTTTTGTACAGTATAATAATAATGGGCATTATTGTGCAGCCCCTTTTGTACATTCCTTACAAATGGACCGTTTTATACCAAAGGTTAACGGCTTATAACTTTAATACCAGTGAATACGAATACTTGAAATTTCGTACAGTGTAATTTTGTTATAGTGCCTACAGTCTTGTTAAAAGTGGGCGTTATCACCACGCCCATTTTTGTACCTCTAGTATGACCAAATCATACTAAAATTTAATAGCTCGTAACGTTAATATACCAGTGCACATAAACGCTTATAGTTCGGCACAGTGCAATGTATTTAAAAAATCAACTGTTTACCGAAAAATAGGTGTACTTGTTAAACCCCTTCTGGTACCTCCCACACAAATTGACAGATTAATTAGTGTAATGTTATACTTATATATTACATTACTCACAAAGTGAGGGTATACCTTAGTCGGTTTACTCGACTGAAACTTTCTCACTTGTTTTTTAAATCCTAAAAAAACACTTTCGCGTCGTCCTACGACCTCTCGTTAAGAGCTATCTTTTTGCCATTGACCGTTGATATATTTTGAACAAAAAAAATTAATGAAATAATTTTAAATTTCAACATAAAAAGAATTTCATTAAGTACTAACCAGTTTAATACATTTTCTGGTCAAGAAAATATCAATATCTTAATAATACTAATTTTGAGGAAACTTATGGCTATTTATCAGCCTACCTTGGGAAGGGTACATATCATTTGATACAGTTTGTTACAGACGTTGACGGTGATGAGTATATCTGGTTAAAATCAGCTTTAGAACATTTAAAGTAATTTTAGCTATGTCCGTCCATGTGAGCTTATGATACACCTCGACAGGTTTGACCGACTGACTTCAAACTTTGTATGGGTTAAAATGTGCTCCTATCTCAGGCTTAGTTTGAAAGAATTATGACACTTGTGGTTACTAGTTGTTGTGCTGATTATGTCAATAGATCGTATAAATAATATTAATCACACTACTGAATAACTATGGTGCGTAATTCGGCCATTGAAGTATTACACTACACTACAGGCCCTTACAAAACGCAAAATATTATTGATGTGTTCAAATTCTTTGTATGGGTAGTTGTATTAAGAAAGTTAACTTAATATTTTTAGTGCACTTCTCGGCCTTTGGTACACTAACACGATAAAAATATTTATACGAATGTGATTCACTCAAAAAAGTACGGAACAATATTTATGATTAGTTTAGTGTAGGTAATAATAATAGAAATAATTATGACACGTATATATGACTTCTACATATTTATGATGATGTTGCATTCATAGCAGCGTATAAGTTATTTTAATAACACTACTAATTGAACTAGGGTGCGTGTGAATAATATTAAATACAATAATTCGGTCATTGGAACGTATAAGTATTATTAATTTATATACTGATTTAAAGAACAGTATACATCAGTATTTAAATGAGTTTTTATAGTTTCTATTATTGTATGTTCGCTCGCTGTTTTCCATGTCATTAATAGCCTTGAAGTTGTTCCTATAATTACTGAAGGAGCAAGACATTTTCAGTAAAGTATTACGATTTATTGAACTGAAAGACATGCAAATGGAATGTATTTTCGGTCCAAAACTGACTCTTTATTCTATTTGACATATTAGTACCATAAAATCAGTAAATATTATTCATAATAGAAGATACAAGTCATATGAGAAATATCCACTGATGAAACATACATTTGGAGGATAAAGCGTAGTGTCTCTTATAAAATTTGAAATATAGTTATATAAATTCGAATTAGTTTAATGAGATGAAGCATTAAAAAGTTATAGTAAGTTGTGGTACATTTCTTAGGTCTTTTGTACGCAAAAATGGTGAAAATATGTATAGATATAAAAAGTTTTCACTCAAAAAAGTGCAGAATAATATTTCTAATTTATTTTAGTATAAATAATGCAAATTAAACTGATGAAGGGACTAGGTATGACGACGAAACTGATATTTTGTATATTTTTTAAATTTTATATTTTTGCAGTTTTCCACGTCATTAATTCCCTTTTAATAATATTTAAATTCACCGGCTTTCCTCTAATTACGGAAGAAGCAGAAAATCTATAGAGCTAATCGAATTAAATTGACGTAATGTCAGAAATAGGTATAGAAATGAAAATTTATTATCTCAAAAAAGTGCAGAATAATATTTATGTATGTATATGATTTTTACTATATGTATGACTTTTGTGGTATAGAATAACATTTACAGTACAATATACTATAATAGTAGCCATAAGATCATATACGCTACATTAATAACACTACCGAGTGAACTACGGTGCGTATGAATTATATTAATTACAATAATGCGGTCACTGGATCGCATAATTATTATTAATAACAATAGTGAGGAGAAGTTTGCAATTATGCATAATATAAATGGTATTTTTTTCGCAGTTTTCATGTAATTTATTGTCTTTTAATAGTCTCTCACAGTTTTTCCTATAACTACTGAAGAAGAAAAAAAATGCAGGAAATTAAACCAACTTAATAGAACTGCAAGACAGTCAAAGGAATATAATTTAAAATAAAGTTAATTCATTTTTCAAGTATTTGCACCACGAAATGTCGACTGAAATCACTCGATTTTATTCTAACTCATGGAAGATACACATGAGAGACATTCTTAGATGGTAAAACTAATTGGAGTAACTCGATTACTGTCCCTTATAAGAATCAAAATAGAATTTTAATTAAGAAAGTTACATTGATATTTATGGTATCCTTCTCCGTATTTTTTGTATACTAAAGTGGCAAAGATTTCTATAGAAATGAACTATATACCAAAAAAAGTGCAGAATAATATTTATAATCTATTTCAATATAAGTAATGATAATAAAAAAAATCAAGGAACTATGGCACATGGTAATTAGAAATGTACTATAATGATCAGTCATGGGCTCGTATACATTATATTAATAACAACTGAATGAACTACGGTGCGTATGAATTATATTAATTACATGAATGCGGTCATTGGGGCGTATGCGTATACTTAATAGTAATAACAATATTGAGGAGAATATTGCAATTCATTGCGAAAACAGTAGTAATCGATATAAAAGCCATTCTATTTAGTTTTTTTTTATTAATATTTACTCAAACTTTTCTCTTTAGTTACTAAAGAAGCAAAAACATATGTTGGTATATACTAGATTAAACTTCAAAGTTCAGTAATTATCATTCTTCATTGTGCACCATATCACGAATTCGTTATATGTCTAACTCACAAATGGTACCTATGCCATTTATTCACCTTATGTGAGATATGTTCTCCGAATGGAACACAAATGTGGAATAAGTATTTGAATTACTTTCATTGGAAGTTACATTGATATTTGTAGTTCACTTCCCCGGTTTTGTACCCTAAAGTGGTAAAATTATGTATAGAAATAGTAAGTTCTTAATTAACACAGAAAAGTTCAGACCATTAGTAAAAAAACAATCTATTAATATGATTCAGTCATAGGATCGTATAAGTATTAATAATAGCAATATTGAATGAACCACGGTGCGTACGAATAATATCAATTACAATAATTCGTTCACTGGATCGTGTAGTAATATCAATAACAATAATGAGTAGATTATAGCCCTTGTTTTCTTTATCATATTTGTACGTACCATAAAACGAATTCGTCTGAAACTAAAGCTGAGTATAGACGATTGCCAGATCGGCAAACGTTATCTACCCTGTTAAAGATCTGCAAATATACGGACAATGTCAGATTGTTAGGCAAAGGTGAATTTTTTTTAAATCCAAAAAAGGTACTTTCCAGTCGACCTACGAGCTCTCGTTAAGAGCTATCTTTTTGCCATTGGCCGATTCCCGCTCCGACGTACCGTTAAGGAGCTAGAGCACATTTAAAAATTATGCTATGTCCATTTTTTTTTAAATAAAAAAAAAACACTTTTCGGTCGACCAACGACCTTGACACCCATGAGCAATATTTTAGCGCTCATTAAGAGCTATCTTTTTGCCATTCACCGATTGTGGCTACGTGCCACACAGCAAATGATACAATTGAATTGTTGCGAGAAAAGTTTGGAGATTCGATTATTTTAAGAAACTGTGATATTGAATGGCCTCCAAGAAGGTGTGATTTTACACCATTACACCATTAGACCATTTATTGTGGGGTTATTTGAAGGCTTTTGAAATAAACCAGCCTCTCTTCAAGCTTTACAAGTCAATATTGAACCTGCCATTCATGACATACGACTTGATTTAGTGGAGGAAGTGCTCGAAAAATGGGTTCATCGAATTCGTTCCTGCAGAAGAAGTCGTGGAGGCCATTTGAATAACGTTTTATTTAGAATTTAATTGTATCGTTTGTACTTCACATTAAATAAAAAGCTTTTGAATTAGATCAATCATGATGCTATTGGTTGGACAGTATCCTGTGATCAACTCTAGTCCTAAGTTAACTACCTATTAACCTCTGCAGGCTTTTAAGGAGAAATGACGATTGACTAATTGGTCGGAATTCCTTTGGGATGTAAACAACCTTGATTTCTCTACATATTGTTGATATGTTGGACTGATTGACACAACATGTGTCAATCTCTCTGAGCCAGGGAGCAATTGTGTCAGCCACTGCCAGTAGCTTCGCTGGCTACTATGTCTGGTCCCTCCAACTTTAAAGGTTTAAAGCTTTTGATCGCCCAAAAAATTCTAGATTCCGTTAAACTGTCGCTTGCCACCTATGATGATGACTCTTCAAGAGAATACCAATTGAAGTATTCAATACCTCTTCAGAGTTGCCGGGAAATGTGTATCCAGGAGCACTCCCAGCGATTCCTCACTTGACGTAGTCCAAGAACTATCATCTTTCTTGATGTACCCAGTGAACAGGATGAGCTTTCTACGCCACTACCTGTGGGGCTCTTCTTCGGCATAACTAAATGAGACGACCGCCATTGCAGTTACTGTTTGTCACTTGGCTTTTGTTTGGGGCATGCGGCTTGTAACGAGTCGTTAGGAATTGCAGAGAGTAATTCCTCCCTTTCATCTATATTTCGGATAGTGTGCATCTTCATATCAGATCTTTTTGGAAGAGATCTCTTGAATACTTGCTTAATGTTGTTCTTGGCAAGTATACAGGATCAACGTCTTCTATTACCTACACTTTGAAGTAGCCTAAACCCTGACGTCCTAAGCCCTCAAACCCTATCTCCATTCAACTATGGTTCCTGGATTAGGACCCAGTCAGCGCTTCTTTGCATCAGGAGAGCTTTTAACGCAGCTGATGCAGCCTTAGAGTTTTGGATGTTTATCTTTAGTAACCGGACCATTGTCAGGTCATCTGTGTCCGCTGGAAGCTCATAGTAACCGGATTCATCCTTACAGAATTGACAACATCCAGCGCCGCACACGGCTAGATGTCCCAATCTTCTTCAAAGCGCAGCGATAGTAACCAAGAGAGCGCATATTACTAAACCGTATTAGTTTTATGAGGCCCAGATACCAGACTGCATCGACGCAATCGGGAGCCGAACCCGGCAGCTCCTCAAGAACATTCACGAAAACAGAGCACATTGGAACTCTACTTCACTCCACTTTCCCCTCGGGATGTTGCCGCCTTCCTCTGCCTTTTGATGACTGCTAGTATCAAGCTGTTCTTAGTAACGTCAGCAAAGGATCGAGGAGCAGCCTTAACCGAGTAGGCAGCCGTCGAAACGCTGTCTATAGTAACTCTGACTGTGAACCGAAAAGTTCGATGTATGTATAACACTCCCGTCTTAGGGGAGATTGTTTTAAATACAACCACTACTGTAGGGGAGAAACATGTCGACCACAGCTTAGACCCCGGTACTGTGGCAATGACTTGGTGGCACAACACCTATTACATACTAAGGTGTGCAGGTATCAGCTAGGCTCCGTACAAATACAGTCGATTACCCCTGACTTCCAAAATTAAATTGGAAATATTCATGTCTGTATCAGCGAACTCCTCTCCTCGGATGGAAGACATGTATATAAGTAAAGGGTGTCCCAAGAAGAGCGCAATTTTTTAATTACTGATGCAGCAATTGAATTGTTTCTCTGGCTGTATGACATGTGGCGCCGTCTTGTTGGAACCACATGCCCTCCACATTCATTTCTTCAATTCTAGGCAAGAAAAAACTGGTTATCATTTCACGATACCGAACACCATTGACTGTTTGCGCTTGACCTGCCTCAAAGGTCCAATGATTCCTCCAGCCCAAAAACCACACCACACAGTGACACGTTGAGGATGCATTTGCTTCTCGTGAATCACTCGAGGATTTTCCGCACCCCAAATGCGACAATTCTGCCTATTGATGAAGCCATCAAGATGAAAATGGGCCTCGTCACTGAAGATGATATTATCGGCAAAATCAGCATTTTCATGTTGTCTCTCCAATACCCAATTAACGAACTCCCTTCGCTGTCCTTCTCCATTTTTACTAACCTCCAACCTTCTACTAACAAACAATAACAATTATTCAAATGTCAAACAATGACACTTCGAATGTTGCGAGATTTAAAAATTGCGTTCTTCTTGGGACACCCTTTATATAACGGATTTTCCAACAAGAGGTGTTATTTTGGTATTCAAAGAAAAATGCCATTTTTTAGATAAATGATCGGATGTTTATTTCATAATAAAGAAGAAGGTATGCCGTTAATAATGAAAAACAACATCAGCCAAATGGTCACCACGACCACACTTACAGGACCATATCCTTTTCATGAAATTTTCCATAACCAAATCGCAAAGTGGCTGCCCTATGTCCTCGATAGCCTCACGAATTCTATCTTTCACGTGGCCCCAAAGGAAGAAGTCGCAAGGTGTTAAATCACAAGATCTCGGTGTCCAATTGTGATCACCTCATCGAGAGATAACACGGTCCGGAAACTTTTCCCGTAACATAGCAATGGTTTCGTTGCTTGTGTAAACGTAAACGAAAGTAAACGTTGTCCAGATAAACACCATCCAACTCCGACCATAAAAAAAAAATTAATCATCTCTCGATAGCGCAATCGATTCACCGTAACTGTGGATCCAACTTCATTTTCGAAAAAGTAAGGTCCAATGACTCCGCCGGACCATACATACAACCCCCAAACTCATAGGCGAGTACGCTACCACCTCGCCTACTGAGGCGCCCCAACAAACACATATTGTATGATTTTTTTTTAGATTTTTTCCTGTTATAAAAAAACGACGTTTTTTAAAAAAAATCCGATTTGTTCTAATTGTTTTAACGATATAATAAAGCCAACAATCAAGAAGATAAAAATTTTAAAAAATAAAATAAAAAATGTTTTCACAAATTGTTTTTTAAAATATTTGTTTGTGTTTAGGACATTACTCCAGAAAAGGTTATACATAGGCCTTCTACATACATTTGGTGACCTACCAATCTTAACCAAAATTGGTACATAGGTATTCCTTAGACCAGGGGCGATCCCTATTGAAAACGGTACATATTGGTCCATGTTTTGATTTATATTTAGATTGCACCTTATATTAAACGTTCGATACACAAAAAGAAATACTCTTTACACAGGTAGTTGTCTACAATTTCATTCTTGTTGAATGCACATTTTCGTTGAGTGTATTTAACATCATGCTTAGTATCTAAAAAAAAAATATTTAAATTTGCACATTTTAATGGTTTCCAAGAAAGATAAAATGTGAAATGTATTTAATACAAACAATATAATCCATCTGGATTAGATTTATTTATTTTACATACATGAAAAATACTTCTTTAATTTCCCTTTACAGGTAATTCCAAATGAATATGTTGAAGAGTAATTAAGTGGGTGGAATGGGTGCTGCCATAGCATATACATACGTATATGCGTACATTTATGTGATGGATAAGCTTTTGCATGCCCTCCAAACAAAATTTAAATTTACAAAGCCTTCTCAGTTAAGACCTGAGGGCGGCTTTGGAATATCCACGTAAATATGTAATTGTAAGTGTAGTCGTTGTCTGGAATTATCACATACTTTTTACGCTGTAAAACACTAGCCATGGCATTTCCTTAAAACATACACACACACATACTCACAGCCTAAGGGCAACCGAGAATCATATAAGTTTCAGAAAAGTTCTGTCATTGGCAGATTGAAAGAAATGGGTGTCATTTCCTTGGGGGGAATATTAATGATGAATCCAGGAAAAGAAGGATAAATTAAATATAGTAAAAATTTGGATACATAATACGATAATATGTGTTAAATTTGTACAACTAAGAACGTCCAAAGAGTGCGTATAATAGGGTCGAATGTTAAAAAATGGTAGTGATCTGAAAACTTCTAAAATGTGAGCCAGATTGTTTTACAATGTACTACTTACTGATACACAAGAACAACGAAACCCAATAAGGAAAGACAGAAATTTGGGCGGTGCCGACTGAATGATACCCTACACCATCGTATTATAACAGAATAAGCACACATATTGTTGTTTTAATTTGGAATAATTTCTTAATAATTCCAATATTTTTTGACATATAACAGATATAAAATTGGCATATATCTATTTAATATTAAATGAAAAACGATTTTTATGAAACTAATCTCTTTGCACGAAACTAGAAACTTTCAAATTGATTGACCAAATCTTATAAATATTACATGTAAAATACTTACGAATGGTTTACATGATTTTTTCGAAGGGCTGTGTGTAACATTTCCTGGTTTAATATGGTATCCTAAATACGAAAAAATATAAAAAACATTTTTATGGTATTTTTTTATTTTTTTTGTTAAAATTCCGATCTTCTTGGAAGTTGTCTTTAGTGTTTGGATTATAAATTGAAGTAAAAGCTCGATAAAGCCGGGAATAATTTTAAATTAAAGGAATTTGTAATATTGGAAATATCACTATCACGTAGAAATAAATGTTTAGTAACTGTCTTTAAGACAATTAAAAAAATTGATTTTTTCGCTGGTATGAAAAAACCATAAAAATACAAAAAGTATGTTTGCAATTTTTAAAAAACCACCAAAAATTAACAAAGAAAGCAATGCCTATTTGAAAACAGTAAGGAAAGACAGAAAGTCGGGCGGCACGTACTATATAATACCGTACACCTCCCTAACAATGCAAAAAGGCATAGCGATAATTTGGAAAAAATGTTTTCGTTTCCAAGGATGAGTTTAAGATGTTGATCATCATAAACAAGATCCTAAACGATAACCTTCAAATGCGCAGTTTTCTTTCATAGATTAAGAATCGGACGCCACATATAGATGGGACTATACATAATCTAAATATATGAAAATCGGACGTAAAATGTTAAGATATAAATTTCAATAGCTCTTAAAAACTAAGACAGCAGGAACACATTTATATAGGGGATATTTCTAAATCTGAAACAATTTTCCCCCAAAAATGTAACCGCATTCGTTCTTTAATTAAATAACTTCATTCTGCCAAATTTTGTAATGATCGGGAGTAAAGGTATCAATATATGGGGGATACATCTAAAACTGAATAGATTTCCCGAAAATTTGGCAGTGCTCATTCAGATATTTTCCCCAATCTTGGTAGTGTTCATTCTTGTAATAAGAAACCTCTTTGTGCAGAAATTCGTACTGACCGTATATCAAATATAGTTTCTACAATTCTAAGTCTGAACCAATATTTTATATTATATACATATATAATATTTTTCTCTATCTCCGCCTAAGTTCGAGGAAGGGCCATATTGGTCAACTACTTCTAGTACCTTCCCCACAAATAGTTAACATTTAGTGAAAAATTGATTTTGTAATAACTTCTATACTACTTATTCCAATCTTCTAAAATTACACATATAGCATTCGTTTATTAGCAGCTATCACCTCGAGAAAATTGGGTAAAGTTGCCACACCCACTTTTTGGAGCCATTATGCACCAAAAGTTAACAGGTAATAACGTTGACTTGAATTTTGTACAGTGTAATGCTTTTATAGTACCTAGATTATAGTGAAAAATGGCCGTTATTGGCACTCCCCCCTTTGTACCTTCCGCACAATTGGACTATTTTGCACCAAAAGTAAACAGCTTATAACTTTAACAAATACTTGGAAATATGGACAATGTAATGGTTTTATAGTACCTACAGTCCAGTTAAAAATTTGCATTATTGCCATGCCCTTTTTGGTACGTCCCACACAAAGTACCATTTTGTACCAAAAGTAAACACGTTATAATTTTAAGAATGTAAGTTGTACTGCTTTTATAGCAGTTAGAGTCCAGAGAAAATTTGGCGTTATTGGCACGCCCCTTTTGCTATCTGCCACATACATGGACCATTTTGCACCAAAAGTTAACAGGTTATATCTTTCATATTAGTGTATACAAATACTTGAAATATTGTACAGTTTAGTGCTTTTATACAGGGTTTTCCAACAAGAGGTGTTATTTTGAATCACCCAGTGTTTCGGTAGCTGTCGCTTTTGAATCTTTTATTCTTTGACATTTGACACGAAGAAACTACGCCATTACTAACCAGTAAGGAAAGGCTAAAGTCGGGCGGGGTCGACTATATAATACCCTACACCACTGTCGTAATATTGAATAACTTTGAAATATAAATTTTGTAATTCATGTATAAATTGTTTACATAAATTTACTTTTGGGACATTTTATACTTAAATAATACCCTGTACCACAGTGTGGTATAGGGTATAATAAAAGTGTAGTTTTAAGTTGGAACAAAAGACGTAAACTGCAAAATTTCAGAACTATCGGAGTGAAATTGCGACCTGAAGTCGACGAACAACTTAAGATGGACAGACATACGGACGGACGGACGGACATACACGGTTAAATCGACTCAGATAGTGATTCTGAGTCAATCGGTATACTTTAAGGTGGGTCTAGCTATAGTATTTTCAGGTGTTACAAACATCTGCCATGAAACAAACTTATAATACCCGTTACCACAGTGTGGTGTAGGGTATAAAAACGATTGGATGTAAAATACAGCTTCTACAGGATTAAAGAGCCAAATCGGATGAAACATATATATGGGAGCTATAGCTAAATCTTAACCGATTTTCTTCACATTCGGTAGTGTTGATTCATGGATCAAGAAACTCTACCATTCTAAATTTTAAAATGATTGGATGTAAAATACAGCTTCTACAGGACTAAAGAGCAAAATCGGACGAAACATATATATGGGAGCTATAGCTCCCATAGCTTGATCGATTTTCTTCAAATTCGGCAATGTTGGTTCATGGATCAAGAAAATCTACCATTCTAAATTTCAAAACGATTGGATGTAAAATACAGCTTCTATAGGACTAAAGGGCCAAATTGGACGAAAGATATATATGGGAGCTATCTCTAAATCTGAACCGCTTTCAACTAAATTCAATAGGGATCTTTACAGCTGCGAAATACTCTAAACTGCAAAACTTCAGAACAATCGGAGTGAAATTGCGACCTGTAGTCGACGAACAACTTTACATGGACAGACGGACGGACAGACATGATTAAATCGACTCAGGTGTTACAAACATCTGCCGTGAAACAAACTTATAATACCCAGTACCACAGTGTGGTGTAGGGTATAAAAATGGAACGATACACGATCAACGAACGATACAAAACGATCGAACAAAAAAACCAGTAAGGAAAGGCTAAAGTCGGGCGGGGCCGACTATATAATACCCTACACCACTCTCGTATTATTGAATAACTCTGATACATATATAAATTTTGTAATTCATGTATAAATTGTTTACATAAATCTACTTTTGGGACATTTTATTCTTAAATAATACCCTGTACCACAGTGTGGTGTAGGGTATAAAAACGATTGGATCTAAAGAGCCAAATCGTATGAAACATTTATATGGGAACTATAGCTAAATCTTAACCGATTTTCTTCAAATTCGGCAATGTTGGTTCATGGATCAAGAAACTCTACCATTCTAAATTTCAAAACGATTCGGACGAAACATATATATGGGAGCTATAGCTAAATCTTAACCGATTTTCTTAAAATTCGGTAGTGTTGGTTCATGGATCAAGAAACTCTATCATTCTAAATTTCAAAATGATTGGATGTAAAATACAGCTTCTACAGGACTAAAGAGCAAACTCGGACGAAACATATATATGGGAGCTATAGCTAAATCTTAACCGATTTTCTTCAAATTCGGTAGTGTTGGTTCATGGATCAAGAAACTCTACCATTCTAAATTTCAAAATAATTGGATGTAAAATACAGCTTCTACAGGACTAAAGAGCAAAATCGGACGAAACATATATATGGGAGCTATAGCTAAATCTTTACCGATTTTCTTCAAATTCAGCAATGTTGGTTCATGGATGAAGAAACTCTACCATTCTAAATTTCAAAACGATTGGATGTAAAATGCAGCTTCTATAGGACTAAAGGGCCAAATCGGACGAAAGATATATATGGGAGCTATATCTAAATCTGAACCGATTTCAACAAAATTCGATAGCAATCTTAACACCTGCGAAATACTCTAAACTGCAAAATTTCAGAACGATCGGAGTGAAATTGCGACCTGTAGTCGACGAACAACTTTACATGGACAGACGGACGGACAGACAAATCGACTCAGGCTATCGTGGCCATAGGGCAGCCATTTTGCGATTTGGATATGGAAAACTTCATGAAAAGGATATGGTCCTGTAAGCGTGGTCGTGGTGGCCATTTGGCTGATGTTGTTTTTCATTATTAACGGCATACCTACCTCTTTATTATGAAATAAACATCCTATCATTTATCTCCAAAAATTGCATTTTTCTTTGAATACCAAGCTAACACCCTTTAGAACCTACAGTCCAATGAAAAATGGACGTCATTGACATACAGGTTTTGGTACCTCCAACGCAAATGGACTATTTTGCACCATAAGCATATAACTTTAATACCAGTACATACTTTAAAGTTATTAAATGCTAATGTACGCATCTTAATGTATGCCAATATAATAAACGATGAGTCTATTTCTTCTCCAATTCCATACATAGCATTAGTTTCTTGGTAGCTATCACCTTGAGAAAAATGAGCGAAGTTGCCACGCCCCTTTTGGTACCTCCCATACAAATGGACATCTTTGCACAAAAAGTTTGCAACAAAAAAATTTTTTCTGAGACTCAAAAATTTTTTGTTTCATAGATTCCGGCATATTATTTTATGAAGTCAAAACAAAATTTTTTTATAGTAAAGTTTTTACGAGTATGTTTAAGTTTTTTTTTAAAAATTCCAATTTTCATGGAATTTACCTTTCGCATTTGGACCATATTTTTGAAGTATAAGCTCGATAATGCCATTTAAAGGAAATTATAAGGGCTAGAAATGCTGAAAGCATCAGTATCACGTACAAACGGAAGTAAAGCAACTGTCGTTAAAACAATTAGAAAAAATTTAATTTTTTAAAAAAAAAAATATTTTGTGCTTGCACGAAAAAATCCATAAAAAATAAAAAAAATCTCGAAAAAATGTTTGTTCCATTTCTTGAAAGCTTTTATCCTAACGAAGAAAACAAAGCCTATTTGCAAAATATCTATGGACAAATGTATAAATTATGACCCATATAGTAAAAATAGAGAAATGCAAAACAAAATTTTTTTATACCCTACACCACACTGTGGTACAGGGTATTATGACTTTGTGCATTTGTTTGTAACACCAAAAAGGAGAAGAGATAGATCCATTGTTTATTATACCGATCGACTTGTAATCACTTTCTGAGTCGATTTAGCTATGTCCGTCTGTCTGTAGATGTATTCTTGTAATCAAAGTACAGGTCGCAATTATGGCCCGATCTTGACGAAACTTTACACATATCTTTTTTTTGCCCAAGGACGATCCCTATTTAATTTGGTTAAAATCGGTTCAGATTTGGATATAGCCCCCATATATACGTTACCCCAGATTTCACATGTAAGCGCCGTAAAATATTTATTTTATAACCGATCTGTGTAAAATTCGGCAGAAAGAGGTTTCTTATTACATGAAGGAATACTGCCAAATTCGGACAAAATCGGTTCAGATTTAGATAAAGCCCCCATATATATGTTACCCCCGATTTTACATGTAAGCGCTGCAAAAAGTGTATTTTTTAATACGATCAGTACGAAATTAGGCAGAAAGAGGTTTCTTATTACATGAATTAATACTGCCAAATTTGAGGGAAATCGGTTGAGATTTAGATATAGCCCACATATATATGTTACCCCCGATTTGACATGTAAGCGCTGTAGAGACTGTATTTTATATCAGATCAGTACGAAATTCTACAGAAAGAGGTCTTTTTACATGAATGAGTATTCAGGGAAAATCGGTTCAGATTTATATATAACATCCATATATATGTTCCTCCTGATTTGGTATCAACGCGCTATAGAAGTTGTACTTTACTTTCGATCATTAATATTTTCCGGAAAGATGTTTCTCAATTTAGGAACGAATATTGCTTAATTTAGCGATTATCGGCTCAGAATTAGATAATATGTTCCTGTCTACTTACCAATTATTCCAAATTATTTTCGCAATGACCTTTATCGCATTGTAAGGGAGGTGTAAGGTATTATATAGTCGGCCCCGCCCGACTTTCTGCCTTTCCTTACTGCTTTATATTCGACACCACAGGTCGCAAATATGAAGCAATCTTAATGACAATTGGTACAGAGTTATTTCTTAACCCAGGGACGATCCCTATTTAAAATGGGGCATATCGGTTCTTTCTTTGATATAGCCCCCATACGAAGGTCCCTTTCGATAAGACATATTTACGCACTAGAGAGCGCATTTTTTAACCGATCATCAAAATTTGAATTTATGTTCATTCCATTGCATTAAATCATGCCTAGTGAAAATGATGCATATCGGTCCATTTTTTGATACAGCCCCAATACAAAGCTCCCTTTCGACAAGACATATTTACGTTATAGATGACGAATTTTTTTATACGATCATGCAAAAATTGTGATACTGTTAGTGTTCTGTTCAAAAGAACAGAATTACTACGACGTAGTGATACTGTTCTATGAATCGTACGTTATCGTAGAGTACTGTTCGTCGTGTTCTAAGAACGGTACGTTTTCGTAGTGGTACCGTTCGCGAACAGTAAGACTAAAAAAATGTTTAGTGTATTCTGTTCTCGTGTAAGGTACTGTTGCGATACTGTTCCGTTCGCGACGAAGGAGCGGTACAGAACGCTAAAGAACCGTTCCTTAGTGTTTTTTTTCGAACTCTGGTGTAAAGCCGTTAATTTTTGTGCAAAGTGGTCCAAATTGGGAGTTGTAATATCGCCCATTTTGCACGGGACTAAAGGTACTGTAAAAGCATTACCCTGCACAAAATTTTAATTATTTGTATGAACTGGAATCAAAGTTATAAGCCGTTAACTTTTTGTGCAAAATGGTCCATTTTGTATGGGAGGTACCAAAAGGGGCGTGGCAATAACGCCGTAACGGTTGAAATATTTCTTGTGAATGAAAACATTCTTTCATTCCAAAATTTTCATAATTTATGTTTATGGTAGACGAAACACGTTTACGGAAACATATTGTATTTAAACATGATAAAATATTTTAAAGAGATTTAAGAGAATAAAGAGCCTAACATGTTTTCATTTTGTGAGAGTGCTTTTTTATACATTTTTATTTTTTTTGTATTGAAATAATATGTGCAGACGTGTGTGTACACAACACAAAAGATGGAGATGTGTGAATACACAATACAAAAAGAAGCGTTGTTTGTGCGCGTTCTTATATTAACAGTTCTGCAGAAGGTGGCGGACATTTTTCTTTGCATTCCTTCACCGAACTATTGCACAAGTTTACAAGATTTGCAATTATATTTAGCATGCGTAGAGTCGTATGCTGTTGGGTCTTTAGTTCTGTACTGGCGTTTTTGTTGTTCTGTATTAGTGCGCGTGTGAGGCAAGATTAAAAATGTTTTTATCAGTGAACTAATAATTATTTCATTCAAAGAATTAATTAAACCTAAGATTCTAAATTATCGGAGGTGCGATATCTCGCAAATATATTTAATATTATAGGTAAATAGTAAATGAAGACATGTGGGAAAATAACCAGATAGTCAATAACAATATATCTAGCACTGCATGGACATATTGAACGTTTTGTGGAAAGCCGGAATACCAATAACAATAGATTTTAACAGCGATGCCAACTTTTTCCGAAGAAAAAGCGTAATAATAAACAATGGTTCCATCTCCTCTCTTTTTGTGTGTTACAAACAAATGCACAATGTCGTGGACCCGTACCAGAGCGTCTTATGTCAGGTATAATGACGATAAAATGTGACTTACTTTTGAAATTTGTGTAAGAAATGGTGTAAATTGGAGAAGCGTGGCAGCAATACCAGTGAACATTTTTGACCGTTCATGTTATAATGTTTTAAATAACTTCTTCTATAACTCCAAAATATAATCAAAAAGTTGTTATATGCCGATCCGTATAATAAACTATAGGTCTGCCTCTTCTTTTTTGGGCTCTACAAACGAACGGACAATGTGGTAATACCTTCTACCACATTGTGGGGTCGGGTATGAAAAGCTCATTGCGGGTAACTTTAACATGCCTCGTTGTTGGAGGTGATGTATTGGTACTATGTGCTAAAACCATGTATTGGTTTAAATGAATTGGTACTATATCAATCACCATGTCCATGTTGAGTTCACTGGCAAAGAAAATATGGTTTTCCCCAAAAATATATTCAAAATCCAATATATAAGTAAATTATTCAGAAAGCTTTATTTCTTTCTTTTTATACCCTACACCACACTGTGGTACAGGGTATTATAAGTTTGTTTCACGGCAGATGTTTATAACACCTGAAAATAACACAGCTAGACCCACCTTAAAGTATACCGATCGTATGTCCATGTAAAGTTGTTCGTCGACTACAGGTCGCAATTTCACTCCGATTGTTCTGAAATTTTGCAGTTTAGAGTATTTCGCGGCTGTTAAGATCGCTATTGAATTTGGTTGAAATCGGTTCAGATTTAGATATAGCTCCCATATATATCTTTCGTCCGATTTGGCCCTTTAGTCCTATAGAAGCTGTAGTTTACATCCAATCGTTTTGAAATTTAGAATGGTAGAGTTTCTTGATCCACGAACCAACACTACCGAATTTGAAAAAAATCGGTTAAGATTTAGCTATAGCTCCCATATATATGTTTCGTCCGATTTGGCCCTTTAGTCCTATAGAAGCTGTATTTTACATCCAATCATTTTGAAATTTAGAATGGTAGAGTTTCTTGATCCATGAACCAACACTGCCGAATTTTAAGAAAATCGGTTAAGATTTAGCTATAGCTCCCATATATATGTTTCGTCCGATTTAGACTTGTAGTCCTATAAAAGCTGTATTTTACATCCAATCGTTTTGAAATTTAGAATGGTAGAGTTTCTTGACCCATGAACCAACAGTACCGAATTTGATGAAAATCGGTTAAGATTTAGCTATAGCTCCCATATATATGTTTCGTCCGATTTTGCTCTTTAGTCCTGAAGAAGCTGTATTTTACATCCAATCATTTTGAAATTTGGAATGGTAGAGTTTCTTGATCCATGAACCAACACTACCGAATTTGAAGAACATCGGTTCGGATTTAGCTATAGCTCCCATATATATGTTTCGTCCGATTTGGCCCTTTAGTTCTATAGAAGCTGTATTTTACATCCAATCGTTTTGAAATTTAGAATGGTAGAGTTTATTGTTCCATGAACCAACACTACCGAATTTGAAGAAAATCGGTTAAGATTTAGCTATAGCTCCCATATACATGTTTCGTCCGATTTGGCCCTTTAGTCCTGTAGAAGCTGTATTTTACATCCAATCATTTTGAAATGTAGAATGCTAGAGTTTCTTGATCCATGAACCAACACTGCCGAATTTTAAGAAAATCGGTTAAGATTTAGCTATAGCTCCCATATATATGTTTCGTCCGATTTAGACCTGTAGTCCTATAAAAGCTGTATTTTACATCCAATCGTTTTGAAATTTAGAATGGTAGAGTTTCTTGATCCATGAACCAACACTACCGAATTTGAAGAAAATCGGTTTAGATTTAGTTATAGCTCCCATATATATGTTTCGTCCGATTTAGACCTGTAGTCCTATAAAAGCTGTATTTTACATCCAATCGTTTTGAAATTTAGAATGGTAGAGTTTCTTGACCCATGAACCAACAGTACCGAATTTGATGAAAATCGGTTAAGATTTAGCTATAGCTCCCATATATATGTTTCGTCCGATTTTGCTCTTTAGTCCTGAAGAAGCTGTATTTTACATCCAATCATTTTGAAATTTGGAATGGTAGAGTTTCTTGATCCATGAACCAACACTACCGAATTTGAAGAACATCGGTTCGGATTTAGCTATAGCTCCCATATATATGTTTCGTCCGATTTGGCCCTTTAGTTCTATAGAAGCTGTATTTTACATCCAATCGTTTTGAAATTTAGAATGGTAGAGTTTATTGTTCCATGAACCAACACTACCGAATTTTAAGAAAATCGGTTAAGATTTAGCTATAGCTCCCATATACATGTTTCGTCCGATTTGGCCCTTTAGTCCTGTAGAAGCTGTATTTTATATCCAATCATTTTGAAATGTAGAATGCTAGAGTTTCTTGATCCATGAACCAACACTGCCGAATTTTAAGAAAATCGGTTAAGATTTAGCTATAGCTCCCATATATATGTTTCGTCCGATTTAGACCTGTAGTCCTATAAAAGCTGTATTTTACATCCAATCGTTTTGAAATTTAGAATGGTAGAGTTTCTTGATCCATGAACCAACACTACCGAATTTGAAGAAAATCGGTTAAGATTTAGTTATAGCTCCCATATATATGTTTCGTCCGATTTAGACCTGTAGTCCTATAAAAGCTGCATTTTACATCCAATCGTTTTGAAATTTAGAATGGTAGAGTTTCTTGACCCATGAACCAGCAGTACCGAATTTGATGAAAATCGGTTAAGATTTAGCTATAGCTCCCATATATATGTTTCGTCCGATTTTGCTCTTTAGTCCTGACGAAGCTGTATTTTACATCCAATCATTTTGAAATTTGGAATGGTAGAGTTTCTTGATCCATGAACCAACACTACCGAATTTGAAGAACATCGGTTAGGATTTAGCTATAGCTCCCATATATATGTTTCGTCCGATTTGGCCCTTTAGTTCTATAGAAGCTGTATTTTACATCCAATCGTTTTGAAATTTAGAATGGTAGAGTTTATTGTTCCATGAACCAACACTACCGAATTTGAAGAAAATCGGTTAAGATTTAGCTATAGCTCCCATATACATGTTTCGTCCGATTTGGCCCTTTAGTCCTGTAGAAGCTGTATTTTACATCCAATCATTTTGAAATGTAGAATGCTAGAGTTTCTTGATCCATGAACCAACACTGCCGAATTTTAAGAAAATCGGTTAAGATTTAGCTATAGCTCCCATATATATGTTTCGTCCGATTTAGACCTGTAGTCCTATAAAAGCTGTATTTTACATCCAATCGTTTTGAAATTTAGAATGGTAGAGTTTCTTGATCCATGAACCAACACTACCGAATTTGAAGCAAATCGGTTAAGATTTAGTTATAGCTCCCATATATATGTTTCGTCCGATTTGGCCCTTTAGTTCTATAGAAGCAATATTTTACATCCAATTGGTGTGAAATTTAGAATGGTAGAGTTTCTTGATTCATGAACCAACATTGCCGAATTTGAAGAAAGATTTAGCTATAGCTCCCATATATATGTTTCATCCGATTTGGCTCTTTAGATCCAATCGTTTTTATACCCTACACCACAATGTGGTACAGGGTATTATTTAAGTATAAAATGTCCCAAAAGTAAATTTATGTAAACAATTTATACATGAATTACAAAATTTATATATCAGAGTTATTCAATATTACGAGAGTGGTGTAGGGTATTACATAGTCGGCACCGCCCGACTTTAGCCTTTCCTTACTGGTTTTTAAATGTTTCCATGTGATTGGCGCTGACATAACAACATCTATCTCAAATTCACTTTGTGATTATATAAGTATGTATAAATGGGATTTATAGGCAAAAAACAACTACATTTAATGTCATTAAATTATGAACACTAACAGATGCCGAAATAACCACAAATACACGTTCGCTCTGTGTTCATTTTCATGCGACATTTAAAATAAAATACCATCAAATTGTCTATAATTACCGGAGAAAAACATAAATTATATAGACACTGACGCCGTGTCGCCATCGATGGCATTAAACTTTGGCAAAATAAATTTTGGCGTTGATATTGAAGCAATGAATTGTGGTTATACGAGCGATTACAAAGGAAACTTTCAAATGAACTTTTAATTGAAAACGAATGGTAGACATCGTTAATTGAGTCATAAATTACAGAGTCTGTTATGCCGCCCTCTAACCATCAGGATCAGGCGAAAATTATGTTTGTGTCATCAATTTTCTGTGGTTAAAAGTTGGATGGCCTTGTGCCGGTCTCAAAAATTGGGGTTGCAATATAAAGGTTGATTTTTAAGACACCCAACACCTACCTAAGAATGCAAAAAGGGGAATTGTGATAATAATTTGGAATAAATGTTTTCGTTTCAGTTAACAATGTACTTAGCACCACCTCCTCAGCAATGCTTATTTCAAGGAGGAGTTGAAAATGCAGATCATAATAAACTAGATCTGAAACCATAACCTTAAAATGCGCGGTATTTATTCATCGATTAAGAATCAGAAGGTACAAATAGATGGAACTATATATAATCTAAACAGATTATAAGATAAAATTTATTACAGATAAAATGTTTCACTAAATGTTAACCCTTTGTGTGGGAGGTACTAGAAGTATTGGATTAATATGGGCCATCTTCGAAATTAGAAATTTTAAGTCAATTGGTTACTCCCGTTGAGGGTTATAGTGCGCCCCAGCCAGCCGATAGACACACAGAGAGAAACACAGACAGATAGACGGACGGACATTGCTCAAATGACTTAAAAAGACCAAAACTGATTTTCGCCGAACATACCTAGGGTCTTAGGTCACTACTTCTATGTGTTACACATTTGGCTCGTCACAAATGATATATACCCTCCTCTTTCAGGTGAGGGGATAAAAACAAACTCTGCAATTTTTAGCCAAATTTTAGACTTTGCATTCCTTAGCCAAACTCTTCATCTTAAAAATGTAGTATTTGTGGCTTAAAATGGCATATTTGAGAGCTACCTCTACACGGGGATTAAAACAAAATAAAAACTAATTTGTATAATTTTTATTGGGATGAATTCTTACCAAAATATAATATAAACTGTAATCGTATATTTTCAGCTAAATTGCTTAGAAAATGGGATTTTTATAACTTAAAAAAACCCTTTTGGGAGCGACAAATATAGGTGGAATAGAACAAAATATGAACTGATTTAAAAAAATTTTACTGTGATGACTTCTTGTCTAAATAAAATACAAACTGGAAAGATTCGCTTATAATGCTTAGAAAATGTGGTATTTATGGCTTAAGTAAGCCTTTTTTGGAGCGACGTCTATAGGGCGACTATAACAAAATATTAACCCATTTGTAAAATTTTTGCTGTGATACTACCATTCTTGTCAAAATGGAATACAAACTGCATAGTCTCAGCGAAATTGTTTTAAAAATGTGGTATATATGGCTCAAAACCGCTATTTTGCAGCGACCTCTGTAGGGGAGCTACATCAAACCAATGACCGATATGGCCCAGTTGCAATCCATAACGAGCTGAAACTAAGAAGTATTTCTACCAAATTTGATCAACCATTATTACAGACTGTAGCGTGATTTCAACAGACAGACAAACAGGCGGACATTGGTAAATCGTCTTAAAATTGTTCACGAAGATCAAGAATATATATACTTTATTGGATGGCAGACCAATATTTTAGGGAGTAGCAAACGGAATGACAATGTAGTATACCCTCATTCTATGGTGGAGGGTATAAAAACGATGAACCATCATAATTACCAAACTATGTGTTGACGGAACAATTAAATTCAAATGCTCCGTTTATGATCGAATGAGAAGAATGTTGACGGAGCAACAATGAAACGAATGCTCCGTATATATTCGAATGAGTTGAGAACAAAAAAACCAAACGCAATTGCAATGCAATTACAGTGAGTGTTTGTAAGTATGTACAATTGTCGATATGTGATTGATGATGTGTATACTTTATTGCTAATACAAGAAACGATAAACGAATGATGTGATTCAAAACAACAAAAAATAATAATGCGTGTAACAAACAATTCGTCAATTTATAGATTTGTGGAAGAGCTTTAGGTACAGTTAAACATAAATGAATGACACAATTAGAGATGATAATATGTTGATAACTTTTAACAATTATAGCAACCAATACACTTGGAAAAATATAATGCAAATTTAACAACAAAATTGTACTAAAAATAATTAAATATTTATCTGTTCTCCGAACATTCTCCCCCCATTGGAAGGTGTATCCTTTCAATCTCATTTGATGGTAATGAACAACGTTTCGATACTGCTCTTCTTGTGACACCGTTGCAAGTTCTAACAGCTGCTACTCGGACAACTCCATCGGCGCCGGGGATCGCTTCTACAATTTTTCCAAGTGGCCATCGAAGAGGTGGTAGATTTTCATCTTTTAACAATACCATATCGTTGACGCGAAGATTTGGATTTGAAGAGCGCCATTTACTTCGTTGTTGTAGGAGTGTCAAATATTCCACGCTCCACTTCTTCCAGAAGTGCTGCTGCAAGTAACATATTTTTTGCCAGCGACTGAGATGGTCAATATTAAGTGTTGATATATCTGGTTCTATCATAGATACTAGGGTTGAACCAACCAAGAAATGTGCAGGTGTAAGTACTTCCAAATCGTGTGGATTTTCTGAAATTGGACAAAGAGGGCGTGAATTCATTATGGAAGAAATCTGACAAATTAGTGTTATAAGTCCATCAAAGTCCAATACTGTGAGTCCTATTGTTTTCATAATATGAGTTTTCGCTATTTTTATTGATGCCTCCCACAATCCTCCAAAGTGCGGAGAACGGGGCGGTATAAATTTCCAGTTGATGTCATTCCGCAAACAATCTTGTTGCACGGCAGTATTATGCTCCTGGCTCAAAAACAGTCTTCTAAGGTCTTGAAGCTCATTTTTGGCACCAACAAAGTTCGTAGCATTATCCGACCAAATAACATTAGGCTTTCCACGAGTGCTGATAAATTGTTTTAATGCTGCCAGAAAAGCATGCGTAGTTAGATCTTTCACCAATTCCATATGTACTGCCTTGGTGACGAATCATATAAAGAGACTTATATAGCATTTGATTGGAGGTCTTGATCGGATTTCGGAACGATAAAATAATGGTCCACAGTAATCTACACCAGCAATTAAGAATGCTCGGCTTTCATTAACTCTTTCCATAGGCAGACTTCCCATTACATGTTGTGTGACATGTGGCTTTACACGATAACAGCGAATACATTTATTTATGATGCGGCTAACTTCTTTTCTTCCACCTATTGGCCAATATTGAAGTCTTATGTTGGCAAGTAATGATGATGGGCCACAATGCATGTATTTCTGATGGAAATAGTTGATAAGAGAAATCGACAAAGGATGTTGCTTGGGTAAAATTATTGGGTGCTTCGCGTTATAATCTAGA
Source organism: Eudasyphora cyanicolor (assembly GCA_963930755.1). Taxonomy (NCBI): domain Eukaryota; kingdom Metazoa; phylum Arthropoda; class Insecta; order Diptera; family Muscidae; genus Eudasyphora; species Eudasyphora cyanicolor. The sequence continues at coordinate 173,471,403 of OZ005736.1, read as the reverse complement.
CTAGAGTTTTGTAATCGACCACCTACTCGTAGAACCCCGTGTTCGTCCAACAATGGGTCTAGCGAAATAAGAGGGCTTGTGTTTTCAATTGCTTCACCTTTAAGAAGACGTGTGTACTCATTCTTAAAAGAAATTCTTTGAACCAATCGAAGAGGAAGGAATGTTCCCATCTGAACGTCTTTTAAAGTGAGCGGTCCTCTACGTTCATTGACTACCTTTGATCCAAACTTGTAGATATATCCATATACACGTCATATTTTATCAAATGAGTTCAGAAATGTACATTCTGACAAATTATCTGATACGTTTGTTGTTGTAAGGACAGTACGTTTACGCCTTTCTGGTAACTCGACAAAACGATCTGGCAATGTGGGCCAAAGAGACTTCCTTTGCTTTAAGAAATTTGGTCCGAGCAACCACAATTTGGATTTGCATATATCTAAGGGTGACGCTCCTCGTGATAGGATGTCTGCAGGATTTTGCTCTGTTGGAATGTACATCCAATTCATTGTGGATGTTAATGTTTGTATTCGGGAAATGCGGTTTGAAACGAAAACGTGAAACGCAGAAGAATCTTCCTTTATCCAAGATAAAACAACACTGGAATCTGACCAGCAATAATAATCGCCAACGAATATATTTGATTTAGCAATTGAATGAATTAATTCAGCTAACAATAATGCTGCAGCAAGCTCTAGTTTGGGTATAGTCATCACCTTGGTTGGGGATACCTTAGACTTGGAACAAAGTAAATTAGTTTCCACGTTTCCATTACGGTCGCTACGTATATAAATACATGCTCCATAACCCATTAGACTTGCATCGCAGAATGCGTGGACTTCTACATTAGATTTTGGAGTCAAGACTCGTCTTGGGAATGTGCACTTGTTTATATGTTGTAATTCATTGTTGATTTGAGTCCATTTGGCCTTTAATTCATTTGATAGACTTTCGTCCCAGTCTATTTTTTCTTTCCACAGCAATTGCAGAAAATTTTGATTTTGGCCTTTACAACTACCGGACAGATAAGACCAAGTGGGTCATAAATTCTAGCAATTGCTGACATAACAGTTCTCTTCGTAATGTCCCTGTGATCAAAGGGAGTGTAAGAGAATAAAAACGAGTCGTGTTCTGGACTCCAAGCTAAACCCAGTGTTTTTGTTACATTGCTTCCATCATGAAAGCTCAACAATTTTTCTCTATTATTTTCAGAAATGTCCTCTAGTATTCGAGGGTCGTTAGAGCACCATTTTCTAATCATAAAATTACCCTTTTCCAACAGTTTTCTAGTTTGCGTTCGAATTTCATTTACTTCCTCTATAGTGTTGCCTCCAGATATTAGGTCATCAACATAGAAGTCACGATAGACAATTTGAGAACCAAGTGGAAAATTGATACGCTCATCAGATGCTAGCTGTTGCATAGATCTGATTGCGAGAAACGAGGCTGATTTGGTCCCATAAGTAACGGTGTCAAGCTTATACATCTGTATCGGTTTATTCGGATCGTCTCTCCATAAAATACATTGGAGGTAATTGTCTAGGAATGACATTTTAACACAGCGATACATTTTGCAAACATCTCCGGTGAGGGCAATTAAAAATGATCGGAATCGAATAAGTATATCAAACAGATGAGGCTGAATGTTTGGTCCACACATTAAAATTTCATTCAAGGACAAACCGGAGCTTGATCGAGATGATCCATCAAAAACAACTCGTAATTTTGTACTCGTACTATCTGCTTTGAGTACACAGTGATGGGGCAGAAAGTATGTAGTAACATCACTCGGAATAGAAGATATTGGCGACATGTGATTCAAGTCACAATATTCCTTAATAAAAGACGAATACTCCATTTTTAAATTATGATTTAGTTGCAGCCTCTTTTCCAAATTTTTGAATCTTCGAAGTGCTTGTTGATATGACTCTCCAAGAGAAGTAGTATTTGTTTTAAAGGGTAAACGAACCGAGTATTCTCCTGACGGCAGACGAGTGTAATTTTCAACAAAATGTTTTTCACATTCTATGTCTTCTTTGGATACTTTTTGTACTACATCAAGATTGTTTTCAATTTCCCAAAAAGAACGTAATAATTCATCAAGTTTGGTTTCTGTGATACAGTCGGTTAAATCTTTTATTCCGAGATAACATACACGCTTATTTAAGAATTCATTACAACCACCACCGACAATCCATCCAAACTTTGACTTTAGAAGGACTGGAAGTTTTGGACCCAAGGAAATTCTGCCATCACAAATCGACTCAAAAAATAGTTCACTACCTATCAGCAAGTCAATACGATTCGATTCATTAAATTTTGGATCAGCTAGTTGTATGTTGGGAGGAATATGCCATGACGAAATGTTTATTTTTATAGATGGTTGTTTGTCCACTATGGTTGGTACCACTGCCGCCCAAATCCACGCAGAAGATTTATCGAAATGTGACGTAATGCAAATACGAGCGACTTTATTTGAAGAGAAATCTGATTGACCTATGCCTGCAACTAATGTTGTCGAAGATTGTGACTTTATCCGCAATTTGTTTAAACAGCTTGAAGTTATAAAGTTGGCCTGCGATGCGGAATCCAATATTGCTCTACAGGGAAGATAGATGCCTGTTTCATTCCTAATAAATATTATGGCCGTTGCTAATAACGAATTTTGGAAGTTGTTTGGCCTATTATGTGTCTCAATTGAAGATGCTATTAATACTGAATGCGAATAGTTACTCGAAGCAGACGTGGCTGTCTCTCTAATTGGATACGAGATCGTTGCTGAAGAATCACGAGAAGTGGATGGAGTGTCGTCGGATCGAATTGAATTTATATTAAATGTTTCCATATGAAGAAGGGTATTGTGTTTCTGCGAGCAGTGCCGACAACTACCCGATTTACAAGCCTTTAAGCTATGCCCTTTTCTCAAGCAATTCAAACACAAGTTATGTTTCTTGGCCATTTGATACCTTTGATTAGGAGTTTGTGTAAGAAATGTGGGACAATTGTATATTGGATGATTTTCAGACTGACAATTGCAACACGATTGTGGATTATCATTAGTAACTACGAAGGTTCTTTTGCGATGGTTAGTATTAAAAGATTGTTTATTTCCCACCTGTTTGCTTGGTGTTTTCGTTACCAAAGCATTTTCCACACTTTCCAACATCTGACATCTTTTTTGCAGGAATTCAGCCATTTTGTCCCATTTCGGTATTTCGTTTATTGGAGTACTTTCTTCCCACTTGCCTTGAGTAGCAGAATCAAGTTTCCGACATACCAGGTGTATCAGGATGCAATCAGCCATTTGCTCTTTCGTACCCATGGTCAGCAACGCCCGCAAATGAGAATTGACGGCATCACTAAGCTGCCGAAGTTTTGCCACTGATCCTGCTTCCACGCTATTCAGTCCAAAAATGTCACGAATGTGAGCCTGAAAATTCAAACGCTTATTATCAAATCGTTTTATTAATAACTCTACCGCTTTGTCATAATTTGTCTCAGTAATTTCCAATGAACGAATGGTATCCAAGGCTGGTCCAAGAAGGCACGAACGTAGATGTTGAAATTTTTCAATTTTTGTCAAATCAGGATCATCTCCAACCACTGTCCGGAACATGGAATAAAAATCTGGCCATTCTGAATACTCTCCTGAGAATTTTGGAATTTGTAGAACAGGAAGGCGCGGTTTCATGGATGCCATAACAAACGACGAATGAGTTTCATTTAGAGTAGAATTTCTATTTGTAGAATGACTATCAGTTTCGTTAGCCCTTTTAAAAGCCATTATCTTACGAGTCAATAGGGATTTTGTCGAAATATACATTTCTTCAAACTCTATAGGTGCTGTACTTTCGATCTCTCGAGAATCTTCTTCTTCAAGAAGAGTGTGAAGCTTTTCGAAATTAGTTTGGAGTTTATTTAGTTGTTGCAAGCGAACAGTGAAATCAGCTTCATCCATGGATTGACCAGCACTTGAATTTAATTCATTTACCATGGATTCCAATCGAGTTTTAAACACTTGACACTTTCGCTTTAATATCGATTGCTGTTCTTCGGTTTCACTCATCTTTACTTAGATTATGCAAACGACAATGCAATGTGTACGACAAGATCACGTCGGGGTCACCAAAAATGTTGACGGAACAATTAAATTCAAATGCTCCGTTTATGATCGAATGAGAAGAATGTTGACGGAGCAACAATGAAACGAATGCTCCGTATATATTCGAATGAGTTGAGAACAAAAAAACCAAACGCAATTGCAATGCAATTACAGTGAGTGTTTGTAAGTATGTACAATTGTCGATATGTGATTGATGATGTGTATACTTTATTGCTAATACAAGAAACGATAAACGAATGATGTGATTCACGAATGATGTGATTCAAAACAACAAAAAATAATAATGCGTGTAACAAACAATTCGTCAATTTATAGATTTGTGGAAGAGCTTTAGGTACAGTTAAACATAAATGAATGACACAATTAGAGATGATAATATGTTGATAACTTTTAACAAATATAGCAACCAATACACTTGGAAAAATATAATGCAAATTTAACAACAAAATTGTACTAAAAATAATTAAATATTTATTTGTTCTCCGAACACTATGTATAGCAATTTTATTCAATGAAAACTTTGCAGGAAATTATATCACACAAAACCACAACTTGAAATGCAGCAATTAATTTAACTGCAATTTCGATAATAAAATAATATAATTATATCAGTAAGTCTCTTATGACACAAGTATACGGAACAAATTTTCATTTAAAAGTTATATACCTGACTAAAGGTACTATTTTTGCCATGATTATAAAAAATCAGTCGAGTAAATCGACAGAAATATACCCACGCAGAGAAGTATTATTGTCAACGTAAGCATATTCGCATAGCATAATGATATGGCCATGCCGATCCTAATATACCCCCCACCTTGGATCGGATGTAAATGGTTTCGGGTATACATAAACTAATATTACCAAATTTCATCCAGATTCATTGAAATTTGTGGTTTTTGGACACATCAATATTTCAAGGTATTACAAACGGAGTGATTTAGAATTTTAGTAACATTCTGAGTAAAAAACATATAGTTTCTTATACGTATTGGTAAGGTGTTATTAAACCCCTTATTTAAATAACAATAACAACTACTTATATATGGGTATTCGTAAGCGTAGGGGTAAGTAGTTATTTGTTAACTCTTTGTATGCTTGCATGGAAGTACTTTCCTCCAATATCATGCACATGTAAAACTAATCTGAAGGGTGGCTAAACAATAAGTCGTTATTGCTAAGGCGTTATTCAGCCCCTTATTAATAAATAAATATGTGTGATATTCGTAGGCGTGTGGGTAAGTAGCTATTTGTTAACTCTTTGTATTCTAGCATTGTAGTACTTTCCTCTAAAAGCATGCCCATGTAAAGATAACACTACACAACAAAAAAATTGTTTGTGTCCTAGGCCTAAAAATAATTTTTTTGTATAGATTGCGGCATACTGTTATATAAAATCAAAACCTAAAATTTTTTTATGGATAATTTTTTTTTATAAATTTTTTTATTAAAAAAACTATTATCGACGAAGGTATTTGCACTATAATTTTTGGAATATATGCCCGGTCAGGTCGACTTATACGTTAAATTGAAGCTATTAATGTGGGCTACCAATGTTGGAAATATCTCTTTCACTTACAGACAGTGGTTTAGTAACAGTCATTAAACAAATTGGAAAAAGTAGTTTTTTTTTTTCAAAAAAAAAATCCGCGGACAAAAATAAACATAAAAAATATTTTATTTTATTTTTAAAAGTTTGCATCCTAGCGAAGAAAATAATGCATATTTCAAAAAAATCTATGGATATATCCCTTTTGGTAGAGGTAAGATATTTAAAAATTATTTTTTTAATTTCTGTTTAAATAGCGATTTTATTTGTTACTTTTATTTATATTATGTACATTTGAGTTTTTTTACATTTACAGAATTAGAAGTAATTGTGAGTTCTTTGTTGACGTTTGTAGATTTCGGAATCGGTTTCTCTAATGAGGAACCAAATATAATCTCCCATCATTCTTTCATCCCAGTGCCCTTGGTAACGCCGCTCGATGGGCTTCATTTCTTGGTAAAACCTTTCGCCTTTCCTTAAGGCTTTTACAAAATTTTCAAAGAGCCCCAGCTTAATATGCAGTGGTGGCGAAAAAGTGTTTTCTTTTTGGACGAGAGGTGTATATTTTATGTTGTTTCACCCAATGTAATGTGTTTTCTTGTTGGCCATTTCTTTCTTCTGTAATGACCTTCGCGAGCACGGCTATCCCAGAGGCATAAAAAAAGCAATATTTTGTGTATCCGCCTTGCATTCCACATAACATCCCAACTACTTTTAAGTCGCAACAAATGTCATTTTGTTTATATTTTATGTATTTTTATCAATTTAGCCATTGTTTCGTATGATTCCTTAGTTTTGACAGCATGAGTAATGTGAATCGACGGTTTCTGATTTCCGTTGTGCAAAAGTACTGCTTTCAAACTTTCTTTACTGCTGTCATTCCTTTGAATTGTATGTTTGAGTAAGTTCCTCGAACAATCCGGGAATGTCCTTGCAAAATCATATGTTATCCACAGTTGTATAAAATTGTTTGTAAGGTATATCACGGACTCTATAATATGATATGTTAACATCTGGTGCCAAAATATTTACTGTCTCATCCGAGGTGCAAGTAGGTCTGCCTTATCTTTGGTCAGTTCCAAATCTCTCACTAGATCATTGAGTTGAAACTGAATTAAAAGCGATTACTTCTGACTCAAACTTGAATCGCTCAGAGTTGAGTACTCTGTTGAACTTGATGATTTTTCCGTAATTAGGCTGTTAGCTATATTGTTGAATGACCCTCTATCTGAACGGATCTCATCCAATATAGCTCTCACATTGCATATAATGTTTTATGGAGGGATAAGAACGGCCATAAGACCTCGTCCTCTCTATAATTTTATAATGTCTGACATCAATCCTCATAAAATAAAATGCAAGTGCAATGTCTCTTATATGACTCTCACACATTTGTCGTTTCAATATAAGCAAAAACATCATTTAAAAAAGGAAAAATATGAAACAATATTTTTTTGAAATTACCTAACATTTACAAAATGGCTCATAACTTTTACATCTATCCATAGACAGTGTTTTCATCGTTAGCATGCTGGCTTTTTAAAAATGTGATAAAATAATTTTTCGACTTTTTTTCTATTTTTTATGGTTTTTTTTTTGTACCAAGAAAAAGTGTTTTAAAAAAAAAAGAATTTTTTCTCATATTTTTGACGACTGTTACTAAACCAAAAATTCTACGTGAAAGTGATATTTGCAGCATGTGTAGCCCTCATAATTCCCTTTAATTTAACATAAAGCGGCTCAATCAGGCTTATACTTGATTATATCCAAATACTAAACGTACTTTCCGAAAAAGTTGGAATTTAAAAAAAAAAATTTAAAAAAAAAATTACCATAAGAAATTTTTTAAATATTTTTTTCGTGTTTGTGACACTAAATTACTGTTAACTGTTATCCACATCCCTTGGAAAAAATTATTGATGTAAAACAAAAGCTAATTCTGCTAAAGACATATTTAATTATACAGTTTAACGCTAAATCTAGGAAAAACTTAATAAAATTCGAAAAAGTCAGCAAAGTTTTTAAAATATTTTTTAATTAATATATTTGGAAAACTTCTAAAACAAAAACATTGTTTGTGTGAAAACACATATTTTATTTGTGAAAGTCAGTTTGCAAATATATTAAGTTCATATATATTAATATATGCGTTCCAAACAAAATTTCTCGATTTTCAAATAAAATTTATTTGTTTACAAATATAAAATATTTATAAAATTCTTTTCCAAATATATTTTCTTTCAATTCAAACATATCATAAATAACGATTTTTCCCCCGTGTGGGGATATATCTAAATCTGAACCGATTTCTCCCAAATTTAGCAGTAGTCGCTCCTAAATTAAGAAACTTCTTTCTGTCAAATTTTGTAATGATCGGCAGTAATATACAACTTCTATAGCGCTTTGATACCAAATCGAGAGGAACATATGTATATGTATATATCTAAATCTGAACCGATTTCCCCCAAATTTGGTATAATAAACGATTGGTCTATTTGTTATAATACCCTGTCCCACAGTGTGGTGTAGGGTATGCAAATCAGGTTGTCCCCGAGATAGAACATTTCTAGGTAAAATATTGCCACAAGTAAAAGATTGGAATTCAAGTTCTGCCCCCAAACTATGGCAACCCTTTCCAAGATACATTAACGCTAAGATACAATTTGAGAGAAATATTAGATAAAAGCGTTAAGCTCGGCCGTGCCGAATCTTATGTCCCCTCCACCATGGATTGCATTCAATTCTATTACTGGAAAAATCTTGGATATGTAGCAAATTATAGGATGCACCTTTTTTTAAGCAAATTATTAAACCAGTAAGAAAGTTCAGTCGGGTAAACTGACTTGAGAATCCCCTCACCGTCCTGGAAAATATTCGTATTTTTACAGGGGCATGGAATAACATCCATTTTTAACTGGACTGTAGGTACTTTAAAACCATTACACTGTCCAAAATTCCAAGTATTTGTATACACTATTATTAAAGTTATAAACTGTTTACTTTCGGTGCAAACATACTATATGTTTGTGTGGGAGGCACGAAAAGGGGCGTGGCAACTTACCAATTTCTCTCTAGGTGAGAGCTGATAATAAACTAATACCATGTGTGGAATTTTAGAAGATTGGAATAAGTAGTATAGAAGTTATTACAGATAAAAATTTTCACTAAATGTTAACCCTTTGTGTGGGATGTACTAGAAGTATTGGATCAATACGGGCCATCTTCGAATTTAGCCGGAGATAGAGGAAAATACTCCCTTTGAGAGTTATCGTGCGCCCCAGCCAGCAGATAGACACACAGAGAGAAACACAGACAGACGGAGGGACATTGCTCAAATGACGTAAACTGATTTTCGCCGAAAATACTTAGGGTCACTGCTTCGATGTGTTACACTTTTGGCTTGTCACAAATGATATATGTATACCATCCTCTCTAAGGTGAGAGGATAAAAACGAACTCCGCAATTTTTAGGCAAATTTAAGTCTTTTAATTCTTTAGCCAAACTCTTCATCTGAAAAATTTAGTATTTATGGCTTAAATTAGCATATTTGAGAGCTACATCTACACCGGAATTACAACCAAATAAAAACTGATTTTATTGAGATGAATGCTTGCCAAAATATAATACAAACTGCAAAGTTTCAGCTAAATTTCTTAGAAAATTTGGTGTTTATGGCTAAATAGGCCTTTTTGGGAGCGACATCTATACGTGGACTATTCTTCTTGCCTTAATTAAATACAAACTGCAAAGATTCAGTTAAAATGCTTAAAGAATATGGTATTTATGGCTTAAATACGTTTATTTTGAGCGACCTCTACAGGGTGACTATAACAAAATATGAACCGATTTGTAAAATTTTTGCTGTGATACATCCTTGTCAAAATGGAATACAAACAGCAAAGTCGCAGCGAAATTGTTTTAAAAATGTGGTATATATGGCTCAATACCAGTGTTTTGCAGCGACCTCTATAGGGGAGCTACATCAAACCATTGACCGATATGGCCCAGTTGCAATCCCAAACGACCTGCAACTATAAGAAGTATTTTTACCAAATTTTATCAACCATTATTACAGACTGTAGCGTGATTTCAACAGACAGACAAACAGGCAGGGGGTTAAAAAGTATAATCAATAATAATAATATTATGGTAATTTTCTGGGTTTTTTTACTCTCTACCGTAGTATGATGAGGGTATATTAATTTTGTAAAACCTCTAAATATTGATCAGAGACCCCATCGATGGCTTATATCCAAATGTGGCTTTATTATAAAACACAATTTTCCAGGAGAGCAAAACTGTGTTATAGTCACGTTATTTGAGCTTCAGCGAATTTTTGTTGTACGATATTTTCTACATATTGCTACTATGTTCTACAAACAAAAAATATTTAATAGCACTTTTATCCTTCGTAAATTTTCTACGTCTTCTGGAATTTGTAAATATGGCAGCTTTTGGTCGAATTTAAATTTATATTGAAAATAAAAAATATTGAACAAAATTCAAATTAAAAGAAATGTATATCTGTCTATAGTTAAAAGTAAACAAATAGGCTATATTCGTATAAATTTTGCAATACTAAGTGTGGGTAGCCGAAAGAAACAAGATTCTGTCGCGATACAATTTTAAGACAAAAACGTTTTATGACGGTATCAACGATTTTTGTATATTAGCAAATAGTACACGTAATTCAATTGTAAATATACTTCGTTTATTTTATGATCAAAATAATGTTAACACTATGCAACAACAAATTTTTTTATGGATAAATTGTTTTTTGAAAAATTTTTAATAAAATTGCTATTATCGTCGAAGGTACCCTTAGTATTTGCACTTTAATTTTTGGAGTATATGCCCGATCAGAATACTTATACATTAAATTGAAGCTTTTAATGTGGGCTACCAATGCTGTAACTGTTATTAAACAAATTGGAAAAAGTAGATTTTATTACAAAAAAAATTTTTTCCGGTACGAAAAAAAAAACATAAAAAATAGATTTTTTTTTGCTACTTTTATTTGTTTTATGCACATTTGAGTTTATTTACATGTACAAGTTTCATTAGAAGTAAGTGTGAGTCCTTTGTTGACGTTTGTAGATTTCGGAATCGGTTTCTCTAATGAGGAAACAAATATAATCTCCCACCATTCTTTCATCCCAGTGCCCTTGGTAACGCCGCTCGATTGACTTCATTTCTTGGTGAAACCTTTCGCCATGTTCGTCACTTACGTCGCCGAGATTCTCGGGGAAAAGTTTAAATGAGAATGCAAAAAATGAATTTTGAGGGACATATCCACACCAGTTGGAATACATAAAGCGAAAAATAAGTTGGAAGAATACATACATAAGTGGTATATACATAAATATAGAAAAATATATTTCTTACCAATTATTTCATAATTTTTTAACAAATCATTAATCATTGTGTCATATAGCGGGCTTTTATTGGATCCCAGGAAATTAGAAACTACAAGCTTAAACGACCTCCATGCTGAAATTTCATCCGACGGCAAATACGATTCGAAATTTACATCTTTCATCAGTTCCCTTACTCTAGGCCCATCAAAAACGCCTTCTCCGATTTTTTGAAAAGAAAGACTTTTAAATAAACTTTTTAAATATGAGCGTGAATTGCCATCTTTCCCTAAGGCATTTACAAAATTTTCAAAGAGCCCCAGCTTAATATGCAGTGGTGGCAAAATAATGTTTTCTTTTTGGACGAGAGGTGTATGTTGTTTCACCCAATGTAATGTGTTTTCTTGTTGACCATTTCTTTCTTCTGTAATGATTTTCGCGAGAACGGCTATCCCAGAGGCTTAAAAAAACAGCAATATTTTGCATATCCGCCTTGCATTCCATACAACATCCCAACTACTTTTAAGTCGCAACAAATTTTCCAGTCATGTTGTTCATATTTTATGTATTTTATCAATTTAGCCATTGTTTCGTATGATTCCTTAGTGTTGACAACATGAGCAATGGGAATCGACGGTTTCTGTTTCCCGTTGTGCAAAAGTACTGTTTTCAAACTTTCTTTACTGCTGTCAACAAGTAACCGACATTCCTTTGAATTGTATGTTTGATTAAGTTCCTCAAACAGTCCGGGAATGTCCTTACAAAATCATATGTTATCCAAAGTTGTGTAAAATTGTTTGTAATGTATATCACGGACTCTGTAATATGATATGTTAACATCTGGGGCCAAAATATTGTACTGGTTCATCCGAGATGTAAGTAGTTCAGCCTTATCTTTGGTCAGTTCCAAATCTCTCACTAGATCATTGAGTTAAAACTGAGTTAAAAGCTTCTTCTGACTCAAATTTGAATCGCTCAGAGTTGAGTACTCAGTTGAACTTGATGATTTTTCCGTAATTAGGCTGTTATCTGTACTTGGACACTTGGGAATTGGTATTGTTTCCGAATGTGCAACTGGAAAAGTGTCAGATTTTACTTCAGCGTAATTCCAGCGAATGCTCCTTCCTACTCCAATCTGTTTACTTAGACAAAAATAGCACTCCGTACCGTAAATGAATGGCACGTGATGTCTAAAATTAAAACGTTTTATTCCACAAAAAATAATTGTAAAGTACTTACCGCATGCTTCTACTAGTCCATCGAGTAAGGTTTACATGGTACGACTTACACAAAATACTAGGTGTCCACGGTTCGTTCATATTTTTAACTCGTATATAAAAATATTACACATATATTTCTTCTATTGTTTTACTAAACGCATATAATTCACTTTAATTTAACGTATAACAAGGCTCAATCAGACTTATCCTTGAAATTATGGTCCAAATACTTAATGTACTTTCCATGAAAGTTGGAATTTAAAAAAAACAATTTAAAAAAAATGTACCATACACATTTTTTTAATATTTTCTTCGTGTTTTTAACACCAAAATACACCAGAAACTGTTATCCACATTCCTTGGACAAAATTTTTGTTGCATAGTGTAATCGGATGAAATATCAAAACGTTTTTTTATATTTTAAAGTTTTCAATATAAATTAAATTCTATATATATATATAATTGTTGCGCGACTGACACACAGACTGATCATCGCCCAGCCCGAACGGCTGAAACTACAATCATGAAGTTTTGGGGGGAGGGTAGTCCTCGGGATTCATATGGTACCGCCACCAAATATGGTGCATGAAATATTAAGAGTTTTTACGCTTTTAGAAACACAGTGAGTCAAAAAATTTAATAATATACAATGGACAAACATGGTACAGAGGAGAAAATATGGTTAAATATCGATACCTCCATTCTAAACTAAGCTAAGTGCAAAAAGGGAGTTTTTCAGGAGAGGCGATCTAAGTTGAACGCATTTTTTAAATTTGTGTGGAATTCCTTTGTAATGGAAATCGAATGACCTGTACTGTTTTCTGAATATCATTGAATTGGTTTGGCGGATAAACACCAAATTTTGACTGAATATAATTTGGAATATTTAGAAGTTAAAAATATTTTAGAATGGTGGTATCGATATGGAACTGTGGGGAAAAAGGGTAAAGTATGGTAGCATGGAGAAAAATTTTAAATATTGTACAGTGACCCAAAAATTTGTTAAAAACGGTACATTGGACCATAATATTTTTAATATGATACAGTGAGACAAAGGCTTAAATGTGGCATAGTGGTGCAAACAGAGTTAACTATGGTACAGTGGGGCAAAAATGTATTAACTATGATAAAGTGGGGCAAAAATGTGTTAACTGTACCACAGTAGGACAAAAAGGTGGTAAGTATGATTCAGTGGACCCAAAAGAGTTAAATATGGTACAGTGGCTCAAAAAGCGTACATTTAGTACAGTGGGCAAAAATATGGATGCTGGAAGAGGGGGTAAGTCCTGAGACATATAAATAAGTGTTTTTTTTAATGTATGCTTTAAGAAGCACATTGGTGCAAAAGGGTTAAAGTTACGAAGATATAGCAGTCTAAGCAACCGCGCCTCATACGTGACTTAGTACATCAGAAAAACTTTAAAGCGTTTTTCACACAACCCACGTTTGTAACTGTGTAAAATATTAACTGTGTCGTCACAAAAAAATTACAAAAATGAACCATTATTAAGATTTAGGACGTTGGATCGAAAAGATCGGACGTAAAATACAGTTTCAATAACGCTTAAATACTCGTATATGGGGCTATATCTAAATCGGAATCTATTATCCCCAATTTAAGCATTATTATCCTAGATTAAAAAAATTCTTTCTGCCAAACATTGCAATGATCGAAAGTAATGTACATCTTCTATAGCGCTTTGATACCATACCGGGGGAACATATATATGGGGCTATATCTAAATCTGAACGGATGTTCCCAGTGTTTATTCATGTAATAAGTGTTTATTCATGTAATAAGAAAACTCTCTCTGACGAATTTCGTACTGATCGTAAGTAAAGTACGGTTTCTACAGCGCTTACATGTCAAATCGGATGTAACATATAAATCTGAGCCGATTTTGGCAGAGATCCTTCATGTAATAAGAAAGTTCTCTCTGCCGAATTTCGTACTGAGCGGATACAAAATACGGTTTCTACAGCGCTTACATATCCAATGGGGTGTAACATATGTATGAGAGCTATATGTTAATCTATACCGACTTTGACCAATTTCCATGGGGATCGTCCTTGGTCCAAAAAAGAGCACTGTGCTAAATTTCATCACAATCGGACAATAAATACAACCTGCACTTTGACAACAACGATACATCAACAGACGGACGGACATGGTTAAATCGACTCAGGAAGTGATTCCAAGTCGATAGGTATACTAAACGATGTACTTATCTCTTCTCCTTTTGGGTGTTACAAACAAATGCACAAACTCATAATACCCTGAACCAGGGTATAATTATATTATAGCCAGATTTGTCTTCGTAAAAATACATAAAACAAACCAGTAAGGAAAGGCTAAAGTCGGGCGGGGCCGACTATATAATACCCTACACCACTCTCGTAATATTGAATAACTCTGAAATATAAATTTTGTAGTTCATGTATAAATTGTTTATTCTAAATTTCAAAACGATTGGATGTAAAATCCAGCTTCTATAGAACTAAAGGGCCAAATCGGACGAAACATATATATGGGAGCTATAGCTAAATCTTAACCGATTTTCTTCAAATTCGGTAGTGTTGGTTCATGGATCAAGAAACTCTACCATTCTAAATTTCAAAATGATTGGATGTAAAATACAGCTTCTACAGGACTAAAGAGCAAAATCGGACGAAACATATATATGGGAGCTATAGCTAAATCTTAACCGATTTTCTTCAAATTCGGCAATGTTGGCTCATAGATAAAGAAACTCTACAATTCTAAATTTCAAAACGATTGGATGTAAAATACAGCTTCTATAGGACTTAAGGGCCAAATCGGACGAAAGATATATATGGGAGCTATATCTAAATCTGAACCGATTTCAACCAAATTCAATAGCGATCTTAACAGCTGCGAAATACTCTAAACTGCAAAATTTCAGAACGATCGGAGTGAAATTGCGACCTGTAGTCGACGAACAACTTTACATGCTTAAATCAACAACGGACATGCTTAAATCGACTCAGCTAGTGATTCTGAGTCGATCGGTATACTTTAAGGTGGGTCTAGCTGTGTTATTTTCAGGTGTTACAAACATCTGCCGTGACACAAACTTATAATACCCTGTACCACAGTGTGGTGTAGGGCATAAATAGCTAAACAACAAAAACATTAAAAAGTGGTGTTTAGATATTTGTCCCCTCACCTTACAGGGAGGAGGGAATTTATCATTTGCCACGAGCCAAAAGAGTAACACATCGAAGGGGTGACCTAAGACCCCATGTATGTTCGGCGGATATCCGTTTTGGGTCTTTTTAAGTCGAATGAGCAATGTCCGTCCGTCTGGCTTTCCTTCAGCAGGCTGCTGCGCATGATAACTCTCGAAAGAGCTAACCGATTGACTTCAAATATGGTATACGTCAATATTTTTCTCTATCTTCAGCTGAGTTCGAATATGGGCCATAGTGGTCCACTCCTTCTAAAGGGTGTCCCAAGAAGAGCGCAATTTTTTAATTTTAAATAAAACACAGATATTTAAGAAAAAATCGTGAAACTTTATTATATCGTAAATTAGACAGAATGAGGTTATGTATGGAACAATATATCGTGCAGATGGCCGCCGCGGCTTTGCTGGCATGCACGCGATCTTTTAATGAAATTTTCAATGACCGTTTTGCATGAATGCTGCGGTATTTCATTAATGCAGCGTCCAATTTCGTCTTTTAAGGCTTGAGTCGTCGTCGGCTTATTCGCGTAAACCATCGACTTCAAAAAACCCCAAAGAAAAAAATCTAATGGTGTTAAATCGCACGATCTAGGCGGCCAATTCTGATCTCCAAAACGCGAAATAACACGACCGGGAAATGACTGATGCAGCAATTGAATTGTTTCTCTGGCTGTATGACATGTGGCGCCGTCTAGTTGGAACCACATGCCCTCCACATTCATTTCTTCACATCTAGGCAAGAAAAAACTGGTTAAGTGGATTTGGAGACACCAATTTGCTGAGCTCGGTGTCGAATTGAGGTGGATGGAGTTTGAGCGACATCATCACGTACAGCTGCGACATTTTCGGCCGATCGACCTGGTCGATGGCGCGTTGTTGTCTTTACATCACTAACAGACCCAGTTTCGGCAAATTTATCCATTAATCTCTTTACTGTTGACTCTTTTGGAGCATTATTGTGACCCCAAATTGGTCGCAATTTGCGAACTGTAGCCGCAAAACTTTCACCATTTTGGTAAAACAATTTCACAATGAGAATGCGTTGTTCATTCGTGTAGCGCTCCATTTTGACTAACCTCGTACCTTCTACTAACAAACAATAACAATTATTCAAAAGTCAAAAAATGACACTTCGAATGTTGCGAGATTTAAAAATTGCGCTCTTCTTGGGACACCCTTTAGTACGTCCCCCACAAAGGGTTAATATTTAGTGAAATATTAATTCTTTAATAACTCCAATACTTCTTACTCGAATCTTCTGAAATTCCACACATAGTATTAGTTTATTAGTCATTGACACCTCACGAAAAATGTGTGAAGTTGCCACGCCCCTTTTGGTACCTCCCACATTGCCAAATCATACCATAATTTTATAGCTCATAACGATAATATGCCAGTACACATAGACGCTTATAACTCTGCACAGCGCAATGTATTTCCATACAGTATCTACTTCGTTCTGCGAAAAATATGAGTATTTGGTAAATTCCTTCTGGTAACTCCCATACAAATTGACAGATTATTCGTAAAATATTCCATATTACATTACTCACAAGGTGATGTTATACATACCTTACCGAATGTACTTGTTTTATACCCAATCTTATAAAAAGTAGCGTAAACAAGTATATAATTTGTAATCCATAGAAGGTATGATCTATGATTCTAAGATGTATGATTTGGGCGTGCAATTTTAAACATCGGCGCTATTTGTTTCACCACCCTAAAGAAATTGGACGATAATTTCTGGGGTAAAATTCTTTCTAATACACTACATCTGCATTTAACAAATTTAAAATAAAACATTCGACAATGTTCTTTAATTGAGGCCCCATATAGCATCCCATCGCAAGGTACATATGAGTGACCCAAATGGACAACACAGTGAAAAATATTAATCATACGTTGTTATACAAAGAGGGATTACATCGTCACAAGACAACGAAATAATAAACAATCTATTAGAACAATCCATTGAAGGTATCAGTGGCTGTGTATTTTTGACGGCTATTGAAGGTGTGTGCTGCACCACATATTTTTTGAAAAAATAATCGACCAAAATTCATTGTACGTGTATATGCTACAGTGACCACCATTAATCGCCTGTCTATCTGTCTGTCTGCGGTCCGATTCTTCCAATGGCACAACAAAAAAGGAATCCATTCATTTCGGTCGCACCTTTTTCCTATGGCGAGTCATATTCTTTTCACCCAACAACCGACGCCATCTCCACTCTGTGTGCTCCATTTGCGGTGGTGGATTATGGCTGTAAACTCGTAAATCTGCTGAATGCGATGGATGCAACAAATTTTCATTGTTTGTTTTTTGGATCACAAAAATATGAAATATTGTTGAGGACTTTCTTTGGCCACACTTTCCTTCTTCTTCTTCTTTACTAGGACACATTATTGGAGACTGCAAATACGCTTATGGCGAACGAAGTCGATGTTTTGTTCTGATAATGAATTACAAACGCATTTTGTTCGTTAGCTACTGACATTAAGTACTTGCCAACATTATTATTTATAATAATTTAATAGCACATAAATTACTTTATGATGGCGGCATTTCAGATATTGGCGCAGATAATAATTTACTGCAAATTGACTTTATCACTTGATTTATGTTAAAGGTAAAAGGGGGTGATGTGAGCGAACATTTTTAGAAAATATGGTATACTACTATTAGAGATGGAACTAATAATAAAAGGCAGAAAAAGCTGGGCGGAGACAACTATATGATACCCTAAATCACATTCTTGGAGCACAAACAGTTTGTAGTGTTCGTTGTTGGATCAAGAAACAATTTTCTCAAAATTCATATAGATATGTTGGAAAACCACATTTGAAATATGCAAACTAGGTCAAAAATGATGGTGGAAAACTCGAAATATTCATTGTTTGATCAAGAAGAAGCTACTCTCATTCAAATTTCATAAAGATTAAATGGATATTGTGGCTTTTCAAATATTTATACGCAAAAATGAAATGAGCACATATGTGAGGCTATCAATCGATTCTCGATCAAATTGCCAATATAATGAATTAAGAAGATCCTCTATGCCAAATTATACAATGAATGTCAATTGTAAAATACTCGTACTGCTTCCACAGCGAACGAGATAGTAACAAAGCAGGTGCTCAATGATCTCCACTTTTCCTCATCTCTACGGCTCTGCTGTGGGCATTATTCATTGGACTTAATTCCGTGTTCGCCGATCAAGAAATGTCTCCTCAGAATTGACAAAGACAATTTTTCGTTTCTATTGCGAAGAAATCTTTTGATCTTCTTAGGTCGTATTGTGGACTGATTTGGCCAAATACCCAAAATGTGTTAATCTCTGTCAATTTCTTATTGGACAACCGACTGTCTCTTGCCTAAGCCAAAGCTTCATGTGGACAGTTCTGCAAGAATTTGTAATGCCGACCCTTTCTGACCTGGTACCCATATGAGGTATATGTTAGACTGTTCAGCCACTTCGAGGACAATTTGTGAATTTAAGGATGTTGTCTCCTGAGATATAATGGAAGCCGAGTATATAAAGACGCCAGTGTTGGTTACTATGTTGCGACTCATCCTCTCGGCGATTTCCCTTATTGTCATTATATCTTCTTGATAGATACTGCAAGTATCTGGTAGACTTTGAGCTATATCAATCCGAAGTCCATTCTGGAGTTAAACTTTCTCATGAAGCTTCAAACCATCAGTATAGAAGTGGAGATTGCTTATATTTCCTTTTAATCTGCCAAAATATTCCCCTCTGACAAGAATCTTAGTGGTAAATTTATTCTTAAAGGGGTATACACCAGAGTTCGGAAAAAAACACTAAGGAACGGTTCCTTAGCGTTCTGTACCGTTCCTTTGTCGCGAACGGAACAGTATCGCAACCCTTACAAGAGAACAGAATGCCCTAACAGCCTGTTTCTATAACTTACAAATTTGCTTTCGTTCTCCTGCCAGACGACTAACAGATGTTTTGGGGTTCACTAATAACCATCACAACGACAAGTCGCACGATTATGAACTCGTACGACAACGTAATCATTGAAGTGTAAATTTTGGTTTCCCTATCTCTCTTTGCTGTCATCTGGGCGAACACAAATGTCAGATCGAGTCACTTTATTTTATTTGTCGACTGATAGGATCAATGACAAATAAAAGGTTATTAAAAGCATAAAATAAGTAGATATTAATATAATTATGGTAAAAACAATTAAATAATAATAAAATTGTATACATCGGTATACATATTTAAGCATAAATAAGTCAACATAGGCAGCTCGCTAAGATGGAAAAAATTCATCAGTGCACAATGAGAGAGACGTGAGAGAAAGAAATTAGAGTTTTGGCTCTGCCCAGCTGACTCACCCAGGGTTGATTTTTTGGCCGCTGCTAGTGTAAAAAGTACAGAGGTGTATTTGCTAAGGTCGACCGTACAAAAATGTGTGCTTTTTTAGACCGGAAGTTGTGAAATTATTGATCTGGCAATTACATCATTTTCCAATTGGTACATTGCTAACGTCATTGACGTAAAGCCAGGTGAACGAACCGTAGAAAAACCAAATGCCTGAAGAATGTGAGTGACTGAGATCACAGAGACTTTCGTTAGAAATACAGAAACAGGCCGTAAATATTTTTTTAGTGTTACTGTTCGCGAACGGTACCACTACGATAACGTACCGTTCTTAGAACACGACGAACGGTATCACTACAACAGTATCACTATGTCGTAGTGATACAGTTCTTTTGAACAGAACACTAACAGTATCACTACGTTTAGCGCTCCGTTCTCTTTATATTCGCCACCACAGGTCACAAATATGAAGCAATCTTAATGGAAATTAGTACAACTTAATGAAAATTGGTATATCAAAGTATGAACCGATGTGCTCCATATTCACTAGACATGATTATATGCAATAGAAAGCACACAAATTTAAATTTCGGCATGATCGGATAAAAAATGCGTCCTCTATAAAGTAAATATGTCTTGTCGAAAGGAAGCTTTGTATTGTGGCTGTATCAAAAAATGGACCGATATGCATCATTTTCACTAGGCATGTTTGAATGCAATAGAATGAACATATATTCAAATATCGGCATGATCGGTCAAAAAATCAGCTAAAAAACTAAAAAAAATAAATAACGTTAGTGTTCTCTGAAGCAACCGTTCCACACACACAGCACACTACAATGTTACCTCCTTATTTGGTATGGTCGACGACGACTGGTATGCCCCTCATAGGATGAAGGTTCCGATAACTGCCTGTCTGAGAGTCTCCATAAAACCTATTCCATCTAGAACGCCTGTACCTTCACCCCTGGTTGCAACTTCTCTAGCCACAATATAAATCGGCAATAGATTAACTATGACTTGTAGAGACTATGTCGGAGTAGTCCTTAAATGTCCGCTGATTACCTGAACCTTTATAATGCCGCAGAATAGTATTAGGCGAACTACTGCTAACTACATTGAGTGGTCGATTTACCTGATTACCTGAACCTTTATAATGCCGCAGAATAGTATTAGGCGAACTACTGCCAACTACATTGAGTGGTCGATTTTAGTATAGAGCTCCCAACGCGCCCCCACAAGTTTCACACCTAAATAAAAAGCAACGTTGCCCTTTCTTGTCCGTTCCAATAGACTAAGTCTGAAAAACATTTTTTTATCTATGATGACATCTAGAAATTATACTATTTCGGAAAAGAATAGCTCCTTTGCAGTTTAACATAGACCTCCAATCAGAATATGGACATAGGGAAATTTAAGTCAAAAACCGTTCTTGGCGTGTTCGTTCATCAATGTTAGTCATACGACCTGGTGTTCGAAGCAATAACGATAGCGAAAAATATTGTTGTTACATCATATACTAACATTTTAAAGTTATAATGTGCCCTTTTTGGGCTATTTAGGGTGCCTAGACACGTTCAGATTGTATTGATATGTTCACAAAAGTTGTCAGTTGAGATTGCTCTTACTTGAAAGTAGTTCCTATATGTAAATTTGGAATAACTTTCGTATAATTAGAAGTAATAAATAGTGGGCCGCAGGCCAAAAACAACATTACTGCATCCCAAGAGTGGACTAACGCCCAACGAAACGCGTCATGCATTGGTTGATGTTGGATTTCAAGGTCGTTTTCTTTTTCACTTGACTATTCAAAATACCTTCCTTCACTTTGAAGGAACTCGTTGATCTTCAGCTTAACTCCACAGTGAGAAAACCATACAATAACATCAATAACAGATCAACCCCGCATAAGGAAACATCAAAATTTCCAAATATTGTTAGTGAAAAAAAATTACGAGCCCTGAAAGTTATGCTGAAAAAAGTGAAAAAAAGGTTTTTTCCTTCACTTTTTCAGAAAAAAGGGCGGGAAAATGTTTGTTTCGCATAAAATGTTAAGGAACCTTGTTCACCATATTCTTAGCTACATTATTGCCAAATACACTGTGTGTGCAAAAAAATTTAACCTCGATGAAAACAACGTATTCCGAATAATTTTGACCCGCTAATTCGAATAACATCGCGTTTTCGAGATATTTAGCTACAAAGTTATCTGAGTAAACGAAGAGTTTAGTAAATTCAAACACGCTTTTAGTATAGAAAACTACGGAATGGATGTTCCATGTCAAGGTATAAAAGAAAGGAGATACTTCAAGAAGTATTTCTCCCACAACACCCGACACCCCCGCTCATCCCCTTACCGTCGTAATCTCCCTCTAAAAATAATGTTGTATCAAAAGTCGTAGACAAAAGATTTCTTTTAAAAAATCACTATAGGCCTCCTCAATATGACAATCCCCACTTTTATAGCAATCAAATGGTTTTTTAAATATATCGTAATGATTTGTCATGCGTTGAGTTTTGTATGGTCTCGATATGTACCTTTGTTCTCAATTGTTTGAAGATAACCAATTAATACTATATATTTTAAAAAACGTTGGTTTGCCGTAAAAGTGTATTGTGGGGGCCTATATGTAGTGATTTTTTACAAGGAATTTTTTGTCGAAAATATCAGCCAACAAATCCATCGAATTTCACGACTTTTGATAAATCTTATTTTTTTGAGGGGGGTTTTCAGGGATAAGGTAGTGAACGGGAATGTCGGTTGTTTTGGTTGCGCCAACTACGTGGCTAAAATTATCTGTTTTATGTTGCCACAACAAACTGTTTTAAAAAATTGGTTGTTCTAAAAATTTGTCAGTCATATACTACCGACAATTAATTAAAAACAGTTTTCATTTCATGTGGAAATATTTGACACACATTTTTGTACACGATAGTACAATGCATAACAACATTTTTATGCGAATATCGCTTGACCTTGTGCATCAATTTTATGATTTTTGATTTTATTATACCCTCACCTTAGAGAGGAGGGTATATATAATTTGCTACGAGCCAAAAGTGTAACACATCGAAGGAGTGACCTAAGACCCTAAGTATGTTCGGCGGAAATCCGCTTTGGGTCATTTTAAGTCATTTGAGCAATGTCCGTCCGTCCGTCTGTCTGTCTGCTGGCTGGTGCGCACGATAACTCTCGAAAGGAGTAACCGATTGACTTCAAATTTAGTATGCGATAATATTTTTCTCTATCTCCGTCTAAGTTCGAAGATGGGCCATATTGGTCCACCCCTCCAGTACCTTCCTCCCAAAGGGAAATATTCTTCTATACTACTTACTAGAATCTTCTGAAATTTCACACATGCTATTAGTTTGTTAGTCGCTAACACGTCAAGAAAAACAAAATAAATATACGAATATTTTTTTTGGGACTCATGGTGAGGGGATTCAAAAGTCGGTTTACCCGACTGAACTTTCTTACTTGTTTTTTATTTATGTAAGACATTTTGCACAGCATATTCGCATTACACACGAAATTTTATTTGACTACATATACCGTTCTTGAACAAAATGTTGAAGATTAATTTATGTCGATTAATTTTTTTTTTGTTTGTCATGTATCAGCAAAAGAACAGCAACCAATTCTTCGGTTGTTTTCCCAAAATATATTTAATTATTCTAAATTTGGGAAATTTTTGGGATAACCAAAAAACGATTATTTATTAATATTTTATCTGTTGCAGTAACCAATTATTCGTTGCAATAATAATCTTTGGTCTGTTGACTCAATTTCTGTTGTCAAGAATAAAACATTGGTTGTCACAACCAAAATTCGATCATATGGTACTATAATGAATGTTTAAAATTGGTTACCACAACTAATCGAGTGTCAATGAATAAACAATCTTAATTCGATTGATACAACCATCGATTTAGTTGCAAGCATTTTTATTTGATCGTATCCATGTTATTATTGTTGTTTCAACTATTTATATATAAATACAACGGACACACGGTGTAGGCACTATAGTTTTTGTTGCTAGTACTATTTGTTTATTGTTACAATCGAATTCCAACCAATTATTTTCCTGGGTGCAGCAAACTTAATGGATAAATACGTTATATTTAAAAAACCTCTGGGTTGCCATTAAAGTGTTTTGTGGGGACCTATATTGATTTTTTTACAAGAAATATTACATTACCCAAAAAATCCATCGATTTATATGACTTTTGATATATCATTATTTTTGGTGGGTGTTTTTCGGGAGCAATGTGATGAAGGGCAATCTGAAAGTAATACTTCTTGAAGTGTCTCCTTTATTTTGTTCTTTGACATGGGGCATCTATTTCGACACCTTCTGTATTAAAATTGTGTTTGAATTTAATAACCTATTTGTTTACACGGCAAACTTTATGGCTACATATCTCAAAAACGCGATGTCACAGGAAAAAAACTGTCATTCGATTAAGCATGTCGAAATTATGCGGTGTAAGTTGCTTTCATCGAGGACACAATTTTAAAGTGCATTTTGCACACACATTGATATAGTTAAGCGATATCACCAAGTCTGAAATAGTTGTTGGACAAAAGCTGATGACACCTTTTTCGAGGGGTCCACCGATTTTCAGAAATTTTGGAGGCCTATAAAAAAATTGGTCACCAGTTTTGCCAAACCGAGTATATGTTTATACTACCCTTTGACAATAGAATCGAACCTATACTGTCAAATCCGTGTATTTTTTTTGTTTTGTTAGTGTTATTAGCTCTTAATGTACTTTTAAAGCTGTGAAATAATGATAATTGTTTTTGGTCACTGCTACACTGATAACAATGTGAGAATTAAGAACTATTTTTCGCGCATATACATATTTGTCATGTATAGTACTTCATATTTACAAAGTTTAAAATAATGGGGTCTTTTAAGAGACTTCTGAAAGGACAAAAACAATACTCAAATTTTTAATAACGCCACAACTGACCACAGGCAAAAAAATTACGACATGAGTAGCCATCGGTTTATACCACACATCTGTCTATGCGTGTGCAAAATTTCAGCATCTAGCTCTAATAGGATCCTCAGCTGTCAAGTGATCGAAAATTACATGGTTGAAAATCGAAGAAGCCCATTTTATTTTCCAGGTATTGGTCTATCTCTTCATAAAGTTTCAAGAAAATCGTTTCAGCTTTTTAGGTGCGATGCGGCAACAGACAAACAAACGATTTTATAATATTAAATAGATTTTGAATTTTAAGTTCTCCTCCTCAAACAATAAACTCTCCATATTTGTTTACAAATATTAACAGCCGTATTCATAAAAACTTAAAACAGCTTTACAAACCCTTGTTAAGCAACATTTGTTTAAACTGTATTCATAAACGATTATTAGCCTAAAACACCTTTTGTAAACCATTGTTAAATGCGTGTATTTTAATATAGGTTCGACCCTACTTTAAGCGTTTGTTAAAGTGACATTTGCATTTTCTTCGTGTGCATTTCCAAAACATTTTTATTGAATTTTTTAATTACATGAAAAAAAATTTATAAGAGTGTTTTTGAACATATTTTTTAGAAATGGTTTAGTAAAAAAAGAATACAATACGTAACTGTGCCTGCAACGTGTTTATGCCAAAACGAAATTTTGGATATGTTTGAATCGAAAGAAATTATACTTGGAACACAAATTTTCAAATATTATATATTTTCGAGCAAATAAATTTTATTTGAAAATCAATAAAATGTATTTAGAACCCATATGTTAATATATTAGAATAAAATATATTTACGAGCTAATTTTCTTAAATAAAATATGTGTTTAAATACAAAAAAATTATTGTTTCTGAATATTTCCAAATATATTTTATTAAAAAAAAAGATTTTCAAAACTTTGCTGAATTTTTCGAATTATGCGTTTCTATTAAAAATGGCATTCTTAGCATCAACTTCTTTTTGAAACCACTTATTTTTATTTTCTAACTATTCCAAGTCATTATTTTCAATTATAAAGAAATTTTAATAACATTAAAAATTTCTAAAAATTACCTTTCAATTGCTGAAAACTTAAAACATTTAAGAATAGATATATATTCACGCAAATAGATCTTTGTTTGGGAAATAACATATCCATATCAAAATGTTGGGATGTAAACATAGTTTTGTTTAGAACAACATCCTCCCAAACATGTAATATTTGTATGTGTCAAATATTATATATTTGGAGTGCACCCTAAACATATATATGTTTCAAGCAGAATATGTTTGGGACAATATACTACAGAGGCAATTTTTTTTCAGCGTGTATATCAAAACATGTACCGATTTGTCGCATTTTTCCAGGATGAGCTTATTGCATTGTGCAAAATAAGCTAGACCTTATCCCAAAAATTTCGTAAGGATTGGTTCCTTTTTTCGAGAAGTAGTTTGATTGTCACATATTGTAAATCGGTAATAATAAATTAATTTTCGCATCCTTTTTTCTATATTGTTTCATAAAAGACCAAAAACTTTTATTGTTGCAAACCCACAATACAAAAAATGCAAATTGTACAAAATTCACTAGTGATATGTAAACAATCAACATGTGTTATATATTATTCGTTATTCGAATACCCTTTTGTATGTAATAAAAAAAATTATCAGAATTCGTCATTTATTTGATCTTTAGTTGTTGTTTTTTATACCCTACACCACACTGTGGTACAGGGTATTATGACTTTGTGAATTTGTTTGTAACACCCAAAAGGAGAAGAGATAAACCCATTGTTTATTATACCGATCGACTTGTAATCACTTTCTGAGTCGATTTAGCTATGTCCGTCTGTCTGTAGATGTATTATTGTAATCAAAGTACAGGTCGCAATTATGGTCCGATCTCAACGAAACTTTGCACATATTATGTTTTAGGCCCAAAGACGATCCCTTTTGAATTTGGTTAAAATCGGTTCAGATTTAGATATAGCCCCCATATATATGTTACCCCCGATTTGAAATTCAAGCGCTGTAGAAACTGTATTTTATATCCGATCGCAGCGAAATTCGGCAGAAAGAGGTTTCTATTTTACATGAATGAGTATTTAGGGAAAATCGATTCAGATTTATATATAACCTCCATATATATGTTCCTCCTAATTTGGTTACAAAGCGCTATAGAAGTTGTACTTTACTTCCGATCATTACAAAATTTTCTAGAAAGATGTTTCTCAATTTAGGAACGAATATTGCTTAATTTAGCGATTATTGGTTCAGAATTAGATTTATATGATATATATGAGTATTTAGGGAAAATCGATTCAGATTTATATATAACCTCCATATATATGTTCCTCCTGATTTGGTTACAAAGCGCTATAATTAATTTAGCGATTATTGGTTCAGAATTAGATATATCCACATATATGTATATGCTCTTACCCATTTACCAATTATTCCAAATTATTATCGCAATGACCCTTATTGCATCCTTAGGGAGCTGTAGGGTATTATATAGTCTGATCCGCCCGACTTTCTGCCTTTCCTTACTGGTTTATTTATTGAAATGGTGTGTGAAAAAGATGGTGTTACCAGCATTACATTGACGAAGTCATTAAAATGTTTATTAGTTAAAATGCTGTTATGAATACGATTTTTTAATAATCGTTTATTAGGCCAAAAGTGTTTGTTAACTAAAGTGCACTTTAAATCATAATTAGGATTATTTTATGAATACGGCTGTAACTCTACAGTGCCAGGGCTTTAAATATGAAATTGCTAATGTCTTTCCATTTTTATCGATATCCACTCACTATGAGAGACTCAATAGAGTTCCCCCATTCTTTTCCCACACCAAAAGTGATGGTGGCATTATTTGGTACAGAAGGTAAACCAACAGGAATAGCCCCAACAAAAATTCCAATTTTATTAGCTACAGATTCGAGGAAAAGGATGCAAAAAAACTAGAAATTCAGAACCAACTCGAAATATCATCAAATATGCCAGAGATTATATCTAGTAGTATGTAGAAGTTCCAATAACGACGTTGCTACAGTCAATGTACTTTAACTAACCACAAACACAAAAGTCAGGTGAAACTATACATACATACACAGTGTACTCGTATATTATACACCCTCTCTAATTCATATACCTACACATGACCATGATTTTCTCCTGAACTCATTAGAATGTTTGTTGAATATAGGCCATCAGTATATCACATCTCTACTCTAATAGACCGTATGAACTGAACATACCATAATGTAGTCACATTAAACGGAAAGATATTGTAGGTGAAGAAGTAGATATGTATTCTTAACAAATATTGAATACAACATTATTAAAGGCAAACATTGGAAGGTAAATTGTTTCCAAAAAACTTGGCAATTGCAATGCAAAGTAAGACAAACAAATATGTTGTTATACCCTCACTTTAGTGAAACGATCATTTACTACAGGCCAAAATTGTAGCACACCGAAGGAGTGTCCTAAGACCCCAAGTATGCTCGGCGAAAATACGTTTTGAGCCATTTTACTCGTAAGTCATTCGACCAACGTCAGTCGGTCCCACTATGGACGAAAATCGAAAAATGCAGCCAAAAGTCAAATTTTATGACACATGTAATATTGATAAAAATGGTTATGCCAATCTGTTAAGCTCATATCCATTATTCCGTATGTAAAATATAAACAAAATATATTTATATTTATATGATCAAATGCTTGTCCAAAGTTAGGTATATATTTGAACCTGCATTTGGAGCACAGTTTGCTGAAATTTGAATTGTTGAGAAGATAGAAATTAGAAATTAATTGGCCCAAAATACACATCAACTTGAGCCATGCTTTATGAAATATGAAATCATTTATAAACGCTTGAACATTTTCTTGTTTCCATTATTCAAATTTACATTGTTTTGACAGAAAAATTTTATATTTTACATTACGTTAGGTATAACTAGAAAGAGTCGCGAGGCGTCGCTACCAAATTGTTTTTAGAGTCTACGTTGAGACCTTCTGAAGCATTAAATTATGCACCGGTTTTGTAAATGAATGAAGGATGCCTTGTTTGCCTTCATTCCAAATGTCATCAAAATCCAAGCATTTTTGTAGATTTTACACCATTTTGTCCACAATTTCCCATTTCCGTCTGTCTGCTTGTGCTACCGATACCTCTCGAAAGGAGTAACCGATTGACTACAAATTTAGTACGTAGAAATATTATACCTTAATTTTTTTGCAATTAGCTTTGAAAAATGATATCCTGTAAGTGATGTATATTTTCTGCTTCGCTTCGTGCTCTTTTTAGCATATTTTCCATAAAATTCAATTATTTTTGTACGTTGATCGATTCATAATTAATTCCCCAAGTCTCCTTCACAAAATGCTGAAGAAAAACAAAGAAAGAGCTTTCTTATTACACAAATGAACACTGGCAAATATGGAGAAAATCGGTTCAGATTTATATATAGCCCCCATATATCTATATGTTACTCCTGATTTGGCACGTAAGCGCAGTAGAAACTGTATTTTTTATTTTTTTATTTATTTATTTATTTATTTATTTATTTATTTATTTATTTATTTATTTATTTATTTATTTATTTATTTATGTATTTATTTATTTATTTATTTATTTATTTATTTATTTATTTATTTATTTATTTATTTATTTATTTATTTATTTATTTATTTATTTATTTATTTATTTATTTATTTATTTATTTATTTATTTATTTATTTATTTATTTATTTATTTATTTATTTATTTATTTATTTATTTATTTATTTATTTATTTATTTATTTATTTATTTATTTATTTATTTATTTATTTATTTATTTATTTATTTATTTATTTATTTATTTATTTATTTATTTATTTATTTATTTATTTATTTATTTATTTATTTATTTATTTATTTATTTATTTATTTATTTATTTATTTATTTATTTATTTATTTATTTATTTATTTATTTATTTATTTATTTATTTATTTATTTATTTATTTATTTATTTATTTATTTATTTATTTATTTATTTATTTATTTATTTATTTATTTATTTATTTATTTATTTATTTATTTATTTATTTATTTATTTATTTATTTATTTATTTATTTATTTATTTATTTAAGTTAAGGAATCTCTAGCGACAAATGCTAAAAAAATATCACTTAGGCGCACAACCGCACCTTGAAATAAGAACACTTGGAAATTCAACTTTTTACTATTGGTTTTATTCAAACAATTTATATTCAACACATTAAGTTATTACTTGATAACGACTTTACGATTTCAATGCGGGACTAAGACTGATTTTACATTTCTTCACTTCTTTACATTTCACATTCAAGTATTACCTGCCTCATCATTATGTTACATATTGCTTAATAAAATAAGTTCAATAAAATAAGTTCAATGATATCATGTTACATATTGCTTCATAAAATTAATTCTATGGAATAGTATCTTGTCAGCAAGTTCCCACAATCGAAGGTTTGGTTAGCCACCTCGTGTATCAGGCATGTGTTGCAATGGGAAGTGCTAACTTGGAATAGTGTGTTGTCAGCAAGTTCCCACATTCGAGGGTTTGGTAAGCCGGCGCGTGTGTCAGGTGTGTGTTGCCAGGGAAGTGCTAACTCCTCCCTCCTTAAATGTCTGCGTCCCGCAGACCATATGCACTGGTTGGCTGTTGGAACCAATTGTCTGCAATGTATCAATTTTTGGTAAGTTCAAATTCCTCGTAAGTTTGTACCATAAGACGCCAATGCAGAATATCGTTAATAGCACCAAAGTTGCGTGGGTTCCTAGGGAAATACCCATCTTTAAATCCAGATGTCGGAGTTTTTCAATGTTATTTAAGCTCATTTTGTGAATTTGGTGGATATCCAACATTATACTTCCGTTATTTACGCTCGTTAGTACAGGTGGTAGGGGTTGTAACTTCGTTGTTGAGATGCTGGTGAACGTTTCATTGCCAATTTTTACGCTTTCATTGAAGAGCTGTATTAGGTAAGTTCCATTTAGCATTTCCGTGCGATCAGGGAGAGTCATGATACCCTTGTAGTTGGTTACATATAATATATCAGTCGTGATCATTTCGATCAAAGTTTGCGACTCCTCCTTTGAGCAGTCTTGGGATACAGCTTTCCTCTGCTAGGCGACTTAAAGCTGATTGGGGACATACTGTTGCGTTGTTTATGTTTGAACAAGACTCCTTAACTCCGAATGTTTCCCTCTGATTGATAATGACTTCTTCAAAGGCTAGTTCAACCTGTTTGGCCATTATGATCGGTGACCGTATCAAAAGTCTATGGTAGAAGTCCTTTTTTAATTTCGGAATGGACAAGACATATAACAAAAGTGATCCGTTGGTGTAGATTGATGGATTGCCATACTCGATAGCTTCTACAGCATTCGCGTAAGGTAGTGTTTCTATTTCTGTGATGATGTTTTCGACTTCACCTTTGTCCAATAGGTTAGTGTTAATAATCCCACTTTTGGCGAGTTGACAGGCTCTTACTATTTCGCTAATGGCATCTTTTAGTACCAAGACCTGATTCATGGCTTGTTGCGCAATTTGTTCGAGCTCTCTTTCTTTATTAACTTCATTGAACCTTTTGATCAGCTCGTTCGTTTT